>JARFIW010001161.1:0-1440132 GCA_036346225.1 Platerodrilus igneus | reverse complement strand
TCTGATATAATTTATTCTCTAATTAATTTATGATAAAGTTAATGTTTGCAAGTGAACACGCGAATAGAATAAAAATGTCAAATAAAAAAATTTAATTATAAGTTGTAATGGTTTGCTGTATATTTTCATTTAAATTTAATAAAGTTGGTCGCGGTAGAAATATTACAGAAGTTAACATTTTTATGCTCGTTTGGAGCGTTAATTATGTTTTGGCAATTTTATTCAGTATTTTCTGAAACCACTTAATTGAATTTCGTTACATTTGAAATGTATCCGAAGTATATAGAGAGGCGTTCTTTTCCCTTGAGAAGTACAGGTCAAACAAGATAGGACACGATTCAATATTTATTAAACCAATTCTCAGTAGTTGTTAGTACTAGTGTCATCCCAGTCTAGTTTGCAGAGAGTCATCTAAAGTTTTAGTAAGCTAAACAAAAGTTTTATAGTTGCCTTGATTTCTGCTAAGTGGAACAAATTGTCACAACTATGAAGCTGACAAATTCTAAATCAGAATTTGTCAAGTTTTCTAAATTTATGGCACCAATATAGAAGTCCAGTAGCATTCTGCACCATGGAATAACCATATTTTCTCAAAATCTATTACTTTGTTAGATATGAAAAAGCCTTTCAGGTAAATACGGTTAAGGTTGATTGTTTTAAAAACAGGAATCGTTAGACAAGAAGCTTAATCCTTGCAGTAAAAACGAAAATATACAGTTTGTAAAATAAAAATTTGATTCTGGTGCGGCTTCTATCATTAACGCTATTTTGTCTCCACGAACATCAATCTACAGTTTTAATTTCCTTATATTCATGAATACATTGTGTTTGATAATAGAAGGAGCATACTCTTTTTCAGCATGATTTGCTTTGTTCTTCATCTCTTATAAAGATATGGTCGAACGCTGTACACCTAGCTTATAATGCCAAATGTGTAATATTTAAAATATTATTAGAGATAAAGAAATCAAATGCAAATTAACTGTTAATGTGAAAAGAAAAACGAAATGGTTAGATCCTGGACTAGCTACAGGAGATGGGCGGGAGTTCGTAAAGTGCCATTGAGCAGATTCCAATAATTGTAGAAAATACTTACGGCTATAACTTCTGTTATCAATTGTACCTTGATACTGTTCTCGCTCATTTCATTATGTATCGAGATCCTTAAGGTAAAAGATCGTAAGACAAAGTTTTCGATTTGTACGATATGGTCATGATATCGATTTTTCCTATGGAATTTTGGAAGCGAAAAGACATGCAAATTCTGTTAAATAAGCAAAAAAGTTGTTTGATTAGAAGATAAAACAACCTGTAAAAATTAATGATGTAATTGATGGTCTTTGAAATATTTGAAGAAGAAACAAATTTTTCACGCTTCTATTTTATATTTTGTAATATTTCTTCTTCTTATGTTAAACAGTAAAGATAAAATACTAACCGCGAAGTCGCCGTAGAAGATGTTAATTGGGGGTGAGGTAAGGTAAGAACCGAACTACCAAAACTTTTCTCAGTAGTTTAACCATGTTGTTTTATCCGTACTAACCATAAGTACTTTTGGAGACTTCCGGACCAATTCTGAACTCTAACTTCAGTGGAATAAAGCTATCAGAGGTTTCCTATAAATACGGAAATGTCAGGCGCCACTAAACTCAAAGATTTAACATAGCAAGACTGCGTCACCAAAGAGAGTGTGGGAACTTTAGTAACAACAATACGCACCTAAAGCACAAAGGCTAAGATTGTTATATTTACACAATATTATCTCTGAAAGAAAAAGTAGTTATATAACAAATATCTATCAGATCATCATTTGAATCTGAGCACGAAATATTGTCTATATCAATAAATATGAGTGTACGTAATATTGTATGCACTACTTGTCTTTCATATTGACAACATTAGTTTTTATATGTTATCTTAGCTGAAGATGGAATTTATATCAAATTATTATATATATATATATATATATATATATATATATTACATATATATTATTTATATACATATATTATATATATCATCATCATTGGGTCTTCAGTCCTGAAACTGGTTAGACGCGTACCATCATTGTTTCCTATTCTGAACTAACCTACAGATTTCCCTGAAATTTGCACAGTTTGCATCTATAACTGTCTGATCTAGGTCTACATCCACCTCTTTTTTCCTATCTCTGCTTGTCATATATCCCATACTATTCCCCAAAAATGCCTTAGAACGTTTTCTGCCCTTCTATTTCTCATATTTTTTTCCCCAAAGATATCCTTGTTCCCTTACTGTTTCTATAACCAATTTGTTATTACCTTTGTCTGTCCATCCTCAAACATCTGAAGCACGGCATTTCAAAGGCCGCTACTGTTCTTCTGTCTGCTTTTCAGACTGCTAGTATTTCGTAGGCATACTGTCTGTGCTGTGCTCCACACATACGCTTTCAACAACTTTTTGTTCTATGTTTGTTGTCGTTCCTCATAGGCGCCGTTCTTTCTTGTTAGATGCAATTCGGTCACCTTTTATTGTTTGACAATTATACACCCTATTTCTCCGACATTCAGTGGTTGCGAAGGGGGGTAAGCAGCTTGTGGCTGCCAAGTTCCCCCAACACTTCAACATTTACTGATTTAATATTTTTTCCAATATATTTTTTCGCATAGTCAACATTAGTTGCAGATATTTCACAACAAACAACTAATGGTTTATAATAATCATCAGATTTATCTGCGCTTATTTTTTCGTCATTGGGTTTCCCGTCTCAAAACTGGTTGGACATGTACCTGCACTTATTTCTTTTCTAAACTAACCTACATAGTTCCCTGAAATTCTCACACAGCAATACAGCTCGGTTCCCCTTATATTGTTTTCTAATATTATGCCCTATTTCACTGAGATTTATTGAAGGGGGTTAAGCAACCTGTAGCTGCCAAGATCCCCCAACACTTAGACATTTGCCGAAATAATAGTTTTCCAGTAAATGCTTTCACGCAATTACCATTATTCGAGAATATTGCCCCTCCAATGCTTGTAGTTGCTTATAATAAATACCATGTTTATGTGCAGCTACTTTCTTTGTCATTAATTTATCCATCTTGGGACTGGTTGGATGCGTACCTCCATTGATTTCTCTTCTGAGCTAGCCTACACATTTCCCTGAAACTCCTACAGCCTACATCTTTCACTATCTGTGTGCAGTAGTCTAACCTAGGTCTACCTCTTCTTCTCTTTATTCCTATCTCTGCTTCTAGTCTATTCCGCACTATTCCCTCAAGCCGTAGTATGTGGCATATCATCCTATTTCTCCTATTTTTACGTTTTCCACATATTTCTTTCTTCCCCTACCATTTTTAGTACCTCTTCGTTCTTAACTTTGTCTGTCCATGATATCTTCATCATACGTCTGTAGCACCACATTTCAAAGGTTTCTACCTTTTTCTTGTCCGTTACTCCCACTGTCCAGGCTTCACAACCATACAGTGCTGTGCTCCACACATATGTTTTAAGCAATCTTTTCCTTGTTTCTATGTTTGTGGTCTTTGAGCACAGTAGTTGCTTTTTCTTGTTAAATGTAGCACGACCTTGTGCTAATCTTTGTTTTATATCTTTTGTGCTTTTCCCATCTTGCGTTATTTGGCTTCCTAGGTAGCAGAAATCCTTAACCTCTTGTAAGTTCGTGTTACATATTTGTATTCTTGTCTTTGATTTATTTTTCCCTCTTTTGCATACTAGTACTTTAGTTTTACTTTTGCTAATTTTCATACCGTATCTCTCTCTTAGAACTGTTTCCTATTCATTGAGAGCAGTTTCTAACTCTTCCTTGCTAGATGCTAATACCGCTATATCATCTGCAAATCTAAGCATATCAATTTTTGTCCCTGCATAGTAATTCCAAATGTCTTCCTGCATTTGACAGTATTCATTGCCTCTTCAATGTACAAGTTAAAAATTATTGGGGATAGGGAACATCCCTGTCTCACTCCTTTCCTGATGTTTACTTCTCTACGTTCCTGCTCTAGTTCTATTACTCCTGTTTGCTCTTTGTATAAGCTATGTACTATCCGTCTATTCCTATAACTCATTCCAATCTTTTGAGTATTTCGAACATTTTTTTCCATTTTACATTGTCAAATGCTTTTTCCAGATCTACAAACCCTATGTACACGCTTTCCCCTTTTTCTATTGTTTTCTCCATTATCACCCTCAGAGCTAAGATGGCCTCCCGTGTTCCCCTGTTTCGCCTAAACCCAAATTGGTCTTCTTCTACTATTTCTTCAGCCCGTTTTTCCATTCGTCTTTGTACAATTCTAGTTAATATTTTTGATACGTGTGCTGTCAAGCTTATTGTTCGAAAATTTTCACATCTATCTGCACCTTTCTTTTTTGGTATAGTTACTATGATGTTATGTTTGAAATCTTTGGGTATCTCGCCTGTCTCATACATATAGCTTACAAGTTGGAAGAGACGTTCTGTTACTGCTTGACCAGCGGCTTTTAGAGTCTCCGCTTGCACCTTCTCTGTATCCGGCGCCTTACCATTTTTCAGACCCTTTAATGCTATTTCAAATTCATCTTTAAGTATAGGATATCCCAAGTCATCATTTTCAATGTCTGATTCCTTTTCTAATGCAGTTAGTTCTTCTCCTGCATATAAATTCCCTATATATTCTTGCCATCTACCCACTTTCTCTACATTTTCTATAATGACATTTCCTCCCGCGTCCCTTATATTTTTGCTATACGTTTCTATATCCCTAAAATTGATTCTAATTAGTTTGTATGCTTCATCTGTCTTTCCTACTTCCATCTTAGTTTGTACCTCTTTGCACTTTTCATCAATCCATTGTTCTTTAGCTTTCCTGCATTTTCGAATAATTTCCCATTTATGGCTTTGTATCTCTGTTTTCCTGTTTCGTCTGATTTATTTTTGTATTTTCGTCTTTCTTCTATTAAATTCAGGATATCCTTTGTTATCCATGGTTTCTTATTTACTTTTTGTGTATACCCCAGAATATCTCTGGCCGCCATGTCGAGGCTGGATTTAATGTTATTCCATTCTGTTTCTACTTTCTTAGTATCAGATATTTTCCCAATATCTTTGAGCAATATTATATATATATATATATATATATATATATATATATATATATAATATAATATAATATAAGTAGTGGGTTTTAGGTCTGCTGGATGATTAAAAAGACTCTTTTCTATTATCTAAATTTTCTGTAAATTTATTTTCATTTTCAGAGGTACTATAAATTATACAAACACATTAACAATAAATAATTACATGTAAGATATACTCACTAAATTGAGGTTTAAAATATAAATGAAGTGGCATCAGATATATAAATAAAATAATGTAAAAGGTTGTTCAAACATATAATAAAATTACTTTGTATATATTAAGATGTTCTTTTTTGAAGTATATCATTTAAATTTTGACAGTTATTTTGTATACCTTTTGTTATTTTGTATATCATTGTTGTATGCATGTACATCATCCTGTATGTATTGATAAATACACAACCTTCATCAATACGTATACATACACATACACATACATATATCAGTTAATAAATATTAATTGATTCAAATTCAAACATATCATTAATGTTTCAATAACCTTTGTATATCACTTTAAATTTAATTGTGCTAATAAAACAAACAAGCTATAATTGATCATTTTTCTTTTTGGTGACTAAATTTATTATTTATGTATTCATAATTTAGAAAGTATGTTTAGATAGAGCTTAGATCATCAACATCCGTCATCTTATTTTCATTTTGATCTCTATCAATAATTTTAACAGTTTGGAAGTCTACAAGATGGTCTTTATTTATGATGTGCATTGGTAAGGAACATGCATTAGGCTTTACCCGTACATCACTTTTGTGTAGGGTAACACGTTGTTTTAAATTTTGTAAAGGTTGGCTTATGTAACTTTGATTGCAATCAATACAATTAATTTTATATATAACATGTCCTTCACTAAGAGCCTCTGATGGATCTTCGATTTTTGAAAAGATTTTTCCGATTGATAGAATATTTTTATTCGCTATTTTGATATTAAATTTCTTAAAGGTGTTGCATAATTTAGGTGTTAGTTGTTTTATGAAAGGAAGGGATTTGTATGAAGAATTATGTCTATTTGTATTTGTATTTACATCAGTTTCAGTAATTGAATCTATAGATTCATTGGAATGACTAAATAGAAGTTTACTTATGAGTGATTTGGGGTAATTGTTATTTTGAAGAATTTTGCTTAATTTGTATAAATTTTGATTATAAAGGGTAGGATGACATATTCTCTTGATTCTGTTTTTTTGTCCTAATATGAAGTTAATTTTTGTGTTATATGGGTGATATGAATGATAGTTAAGAAGTCTTCCAGAATTTGAAGGTCTTTGATACCAGTTTAAAATGATTTTATTGTTACCGTTTCTAATTAGTAAAGTATTTAAAAATGGAACACTATAATTTGCTTCTTCTTTGATATATATATATATATATATATATATATATATATATTACTCTAATTTAGACCAGGGTAGAAAATAAATTAACGGCATCAAATAATTTTAATCACCGTGTATATCAGAGCAGTGGAAAATAGAATGCTTAATTAAAGGCCTACTGTGTAGATTTAAATCATTTAATTAGATTGTAGGGTTTGTATATAATCATAATCAACGTGTAGAAAAAAGTAATGTAGAATTTCATTAGATAATACGCATTATTAAAACCATGGAGCATAAAAATTTATTCGTTTCGTTAAAAACAAGGGGTTTAAATTATTCACTGGACGCTTTCTATAAACAGAAGCCGAGTTAAAATGTGCAACTTGTATTTAATTTAATCTTTCCGAGTACTAAAGCTATCGAGAAATTATAAAGACGTAGAGAAGTCACGTAAAAGCCTTCAGCGTATTAGAACTCAGAACACCTGCAAAAATAACGATGTATACAATAGTCGATCAGCTCCAAACTATATGAGTGCACGTAAGAAAGCAAGTTTGTGGTATAAAGACAAGCAAGAGGGAATGCATTGGTAGTTAAATGAGGGGAAATATGTAAAACAAGAGCACAGGTTGTAGATAGAACGAACAGACTAGATTGGCGATCAAGGTTGAAATAAGATGCAAACATGAGAGGTGGAAGCATAACAATTTATATGTAAAATTAATTAGTTGTTCGCGGACGTGTTGCAAGGCGTGTGGAAATTTCTTAGATTTCAACTCGGACGAGTGCAAATTTCAGAAGAATCATTGTGCCGAGCCATCGGAAGGGAAAATAGAATGCGAATTTCTAAAAATCGTCCGTCGTGTGACAAATTCAACTTGCAAGCGAGCCATTATATAAACCCGTGCTGATAGGAGTTTTGCTCTCTTTATTTTTTGATTTTATTCGATACTTCAAGCAGAATAGATGGTGATTACTTGCTACGATAAAAGTTATTATGCATTAGTGCACTTAAAGAAGATAGATAAAGTAACGATAAATAAATAAATAGAAGTATGCAGTTTTGGTATAGCGTGAAAGTGTTATGAATTTCATTGCTATTTTTCGGGAGTGTTAGTAATCAAGAGTTATTCGTAAACGTGATTGGATCCACAAAACAAGATTTAGATATTCATAGATGAGTTCCTGAGAAGCCCTGAGACTTTTTAGACGAATGGTGGTGTAGAAAAATTTTAAAGGCGGCCAGAAATCCAAGGACGTAAACATAACCCAGCTGGAATGGTGGGATTAGCAAGGAAGATGTGCATTGGAGCCACGAGTGCATTAACCGTCAGGTAACTTATGCATTGTTGTTCGATCTTAGATGTTTTGGTGTGTGTTGAATATCTTTATAATTTGTTTGATAAAGATGGACAGTAGTAAATTTGTATAAACAACAAATTTTGAATTTTAAGGTAAAATTTTCTTGTATAAGTATAAAGGAGTATTTATCAAGTTTATGTTTTGGATTATGATGAAAATTTGGGTCTGTCTTTGAGCTCAATTAGACTAACCTGTTAAGTTAACGTAAAGAGCTCTAATTCTGGATGCAAATTAAAATGATGACAAATTTGAACTTGAAATTTTATGATGCTGAAATTTATGCTGAAATTTAATTTTGAAATTTTAATGTATTATGAATATTGATGTAAATAGAGTTAACGTTGATGTTTGTGGTAGGAATGTGTTTGTTTTTTTTTATGAATGAGGATGAAAGTTATCTAGGTGAGCAGCTGAGGCGGAAAGAGTCAAGAGGCGATTATCAGAAGAGATTCAACGGACAAGAGAATTACAGCAATTCTTGGCACTGAACGTGGGCAATTCAAAAACGGAGAGAGGATCACATTACATGTGATTTTCCAATGCTCCACCCGAAGGTACTACATTGGCCAAGAAGCGAGTTTTTTTTACCTGGAAAATTTTGAATTTTGCCGAATCCTTGCTGTTCCAAGCAAGGTAGGGATCTTTAACGTGCGTGACAACACTCACACACGGGACCTCCATTTTACCTCTCATCCGAACGAGGGTGTATTTTTACGAAAAACTCGCCTAACATTTTTCAAGCGGACCGTGTCGGGATTCGAACCCGAGACCTTGGGCGTAGTAGTCACACACATACCAACTACGCCACGTAGCCGCCTCCCCTTCACAACCACTAAATGTCGGACAAATAGGGTATAAAATTGTAAAACAATAGAAGGGGACCAACTGCATCTCACAAGAAAGAACAGCGCCTTTGATGAAAAACAACAAACACAGAAACAAGAAGAAAATTGTTGAAAGCATATGTGTGAAGCACAGCACAGTATGCCTATGAAATACGGACAGTAGGAAAAGCATACAGAAAAACGGTAGCATCCTATTGGAATGTTGTGCTTCAGATTTATGAGGATGATAGCATGGACAACCAAAGTTTATAACAAATAGGTTATAGAAATAGTAGAGGAACAAGGACATCTGTCGAGAAAAAAAAAGAGAAATAGAGGGCAGAATACTTTCTAAGGTATTTTTGGGGAATAGTATGGGATATATTACAAGCAGAGATAGGAAAAAGGAGGTAGATGTAGACCTAGATCAGATAGTGATAGATGCAGACTGTACAAATTTCAGGGAAATATGTAGGTTAGTTCAGAATAGGAAACAATGAAGGTACCGGTCTAACCAGTTCCAGGACTGAAGACCTAATGATGATAATGATGAATTATATTAAATTTTGTTGCCAGAACCGCTCTATTATTGCTTTGTAGTCTAAAATCTAGTCTATCTATCTGTTGTTTGTAAGCGACCTTAAGTGAATGTTGTGATTTACCGCACGCTTGACTTAATTGGATATCAGGATAATTTGTTGACTAAATGTGTGTCTATTTGAAGACTTGAAACCCTCTTTTTAGTAATTTTTAAAAACAATGGTAATAGTTTACTCCCGGTCGTGAATAGATGCACATTTCCTAAAATGCGTATTTAAAGCCTGTTTAAATACCGCATAGTCAAAATGAAAAACCTTTGTGACAAAACAAATCCGAACTAATATTTGAATGATTATTTGAGAAAAATACGATATGTTATTGCGTCAGTGCTCATTATGTTCAGTCTTTAAATTCACCCAGCGCCATTCATCGACTCAAAGTTAAGAGGTTTATTTCGAATAAACTAAGCGTACTTGCCTGTTTTTGACATGACTTTTAGAGAGCTTCATTTAATTGATAGGTTGTGAATCGTCGTTACGCTGATTTATGTATTTAGAATTGATAGAACTTTAGCCTTTAAGCTACTTACGCGTATATTGTAAAGCAAATGTTTAATATTTACAGAATTTCAGTAACAAATATATTTAACTTCATTAATTGGGTATAAGAAAATTAGGATTGACAGAAGTAAATACTATAAATATTAAAACATTTAAAACCCCAAAGATTTACGTATCAGTGACTCATGAAAAAATTTTTAGACCAACTAACACGTGCTATAGTATCCAATTTAATTCACAGAAATTTCGATAGAACATAGATCTTTTCCCTTACAAAGCACTAGAGTTTAATTTCTCTAAAAGCATTTGTTTGTTTAAAACTTTTGCAGCGGTTGCTACCTGTTTAATGCTTGCTCGAAATACTAAATAGTAATGCACCTTTCTTTAATGCAAGAGCAATTGTTTAAAATGGTTAAACAACGATACCGGAATGAGACATTACCTCTGGATCACCTAGTGGGTTCTTTGTTTGTCGCTGTAGGAGCTATCAAAGTAAGTACTTTAAAAACATCGCAAAATTAATACAGCACGTATCCCTAAGTGAAGGTTGTTAAATAAAACAGCTGAGAGTTTGTAACGTGTTTCTTTATTCAGTTACACTTTGCTTATTAATCTAATAGAATATCTCAATAAAATAAAAATATAATTTATAAATATCTGATCACTTAAAATAATTCATAAAAGATATAATAGCTTATGCGCTCCTTCGCTTTAGAGGTCTAAGTTTCTATAATAAGAATCGTCAAATTGTCATTTCGTATCACTTCTCTATCAGCGTCTGAACAGGTAAGCTGCTATCAGCGGCGTAGAAAGATCAAGATGGTATCCAGGCACATGGCCTGTAATACGGTCCGCAAGAAGTTGTAATTGATTTAACCTTCGTGCCGGTATGTGGTTCCTGGCAGCTGTAGTGTGAATTTTTTAACAGCTTAGTAGATTCCTGCTGGACGAAGAAATTGAAGTCCCCCGCCATCATTAAAACAGTTAGTATACTTAATTAGATAAATTTTATTAATGTTTTCCTCATAGTGCAATACCGTGAATATCGTCCATACCATAAATACTGCTGAAATGAAAATTTAGTTTGAAGTTTAAAATACAGGAAAATTATAGGACGTACTTAATGAAGATTTGGTTTGGTTAAATAATTTTTGTTCAGAAGATTCCTTCTAATTCCAGCGTTAAATTCATTCGTAGTGGTGTGTGCATCGCAGATGTATATTATGGAATAATCCACATTCTTGTGATAAGTTCAAATTTTTTTGATCGCACTGTACTTCGACACGTGAGTGATATTCAATCTTTAATTCCAGTTATATTTATTTAAATGTTTTGCGAAGGGTAGAAGATTGAAGTTTTACCTTGATTTAGTTAACTTAAAATTTATTTAGAAAAAGAAAGTTTCCGTACTAAACTCGTAACTTTGCAAAATTATAAAGATGGCTATATAGTTTGCTTATCGTAATTGTTTCACACACAGTTAGCGTTAACTACGCTGAAAAAGTTGTTATTGACAGATGATGTCAAAAATATCTAGCTATCCAATATAAATATCACATGTTATTTTGCGTTACTCTAAAAATATATTTATTAATTTTGAGGTCAGGTAGTTTGATTTTTATAGAACATGATGAATTTTTTTATAAGATATTAAGTAAAACTAACTCTTTGTTGAAAGGTGCAATTTTATAAGACGTTAAATAATTAAATTTTTTTTGTGAAGTCGGCGTAGTACTACAGATGACTAAAATTAAAATATGCAATATGAATTATTAAGAGAGCTCAAACTTTATAGTAAATTTATGTAGAAATATTCAATTTAGAGATCTTTATGTTTTTTTCGAAGACAGAACCATACTAATTTTCTTTTCTATAAACATTTTAGTTGAAAAAGATTATGTTAAAACAATCCAAGTGAATTTAATTGAATAGAATCCATTTTTGCATAATTCTTTTATTATTAAAAATTCAAGTAAAATTTATAGGTTATTAATGAGCAAACATTGTGTCTAATGATAACAAATACCCTGGGTGTATATATTCCTGGAACTCAACATAAGTTACATTATTTTTGCTGAATATTTTTTTTAAGGACATAAACGGTGTCCATGTTGTGCTTTTGTTTGTTCGCAGGTTAAGTCGAGACATCTGTAACGCATCTGGTAATTGAGATTTTGGTAAGTGCTTTGCAAGGTTGATATACAGGTTTTGTGGCTATATAAGCGGTGTAGATTTAAGGTTTCCGCATTCCCCTAATACAAGTACAGGCATTTTTGTATGTTGTTGTATTGAAAAATACGGTGGCGCTCATTATCTACATTTTTGGTCAACAGACATCCCATGACCCAAGCTCATGATCTATCCAGAGCTAAGACTCTACTAGCCGTTTATCTCTAAAGAGTTTTTCTTTTCCTCAAGCCGTTTTCCATCCAACTTTACCTTGGGCTTCCATCATTAATAAGAAATTCTCGACCTTGTGATATCAGGCAAGGGTTTTTGATATATGGTGGTCCAATTTGCTATCTGATATTCGCGAGAATTATTTATTCGTTTCAAGTTCATTTGAGCTAAATAAAAAAAATTAATTAATAATTACAGTTCTAAAGGTTTTACATTAGGTACAGAGTAACAAGTATTTACAGACAGTGCGCAATAAGACACTTCCTTAAAAATAAAATAATCTAAAAATAACTTGACAACTAAAAGTTAAGAATCGCTTACAAACAGCTTAGGCTAAAAGTATTGCTAACAGTACTGGTCAATAACAGTGCCATAATTTAAAAAAATACCGGACAAACTTGCTGGTTAAATATTTTAAACGAATGCATAATTTATTCAATAAATTAATTTAAATGTACTGTTGTTTCTTATACCTTTTTGTTCTTGTGAAAAAAGTATTAACCAATATAAATACTTCAAAACGAACCAGTCATATTAAAGTAATGGTGATTGAAAAATACGTTGTTGACGTAAGTATCTGTGACACCCATTGGTCCCAGATGTAGAATGCTACGGTATTTAAATATTTTTAAAGTGAAGTTTTTGAAACACCAAACTAAAAAACAATTTTCACAAGCAGTTGCTTATAATACAATTATTCCAGATAGAATTTCGTCCTAAATCTAGTTCGAAATGATTGAGAATTCCAACCCAAATTTATCAGGAGACACCTACCCGTTAGTCCTGGGATTGATGTCACTGCGACAACATGACGCCTTCAGTAAAATGAAACGCTTTGAAAGTATATTCCTTCCTAGTTGCTAAAAAGTTTATATCGTTATGAGTTAAATACATTTAGTTGCATATGAAGTATCTTACCCTGTACAAGACTACTTCAATTGCCAGCTGAACAAACTGGTTACAACCTTGTTGAAATAGCAAAAAGGATCAGACCTAGTAATGGCACACCATCGTTCACCACAACATTAAGAAAGGAAAGCAGTACGATGCGTGGAACAGCGTTTCGCATTAGCAAGCGGAACTGCACGTCCCTTTTTAATCTCATATGATAGGATGGCAAATGCAGCTGCTTCGCTCTTACGCACATTTTAAAACATGAGCAACTTCCTTAACTTACAAACAGAAACTCATATTGTTGAAAGACCTTCGGTACTTTTTTGTGTACCTCGAGTTTTTGATCCCCTTATAATGAACGGAAATCGACAGTCTTCCGACTAAGCTAGGAGTCTATTCCTAGAGTAGAGCGTATGAGAAGTGGTCGCAAGTTTCTTAACAAAATTATTGTTTTGTGTACTAACTCTCAAATAAAAAATAAAGGGTACAAAAGGAGCGCCACCAAGTCCTAGAATTTATAAAGCACGGGTTACCCTAAGGGTGAACTTGGAAATCCTCAGGGGGAAAAATTGTTTTAACTGCGAATACGCAGGATCTGAAAGAAAACATTGTTATTAGAATAACTAAGGATGCAAGAGATTCGTCCTTGCTACCATATTCAGTAAAGAGATAAAGAGTAGTTATTAATATCTATAATTTAAACATAAATAACAAAGGGAAATTTAGATATGAAGCTTCCTGAAAGCGCTGTTTAGTACTTCCTTATTGAGTCACAGCCAATAACCTTATTCTTTATTGAAGGGGGATATATTCTCTTATAACTTATTTATCGCTATCTTTGGACGCGCTTGTCCAAAATAAAACAGTTGTTGAATTAAATCAAGTGATAGGTTATTTAATTAAATGTACCTTTTTTCTGTTATGAAATTTATAAACAAAAATGTACAATAAGCACGTAGTCTAATCTTTTAGACTCTGATATTTAAATATAATAATTTTGATACAACAAGGAATTAAACATAACTTTAGAGCTTTCAGTACCCAAAATACACAAATCTGCTTACCTTGGTTTACAGATATTTATCATAAACTCAATGCTAAGTAAAATTAATTTTCGTGATTAATTTCCATATTACTGAACTTGAATTAATACGCCTTTTCTAGGTTAAATAAGTAAATTAATAATTTTTAAATAGTTTGGTAGTAAAATTCTAACATAAGCAATAATTTATCTGTTATAACGAAATCTAAATAGAAATACTCTCAATTCCCTCGTAATGTAATTTTAGTCCAACGTTATCAATTTAGATATCAAGTATTAGTTTCGTTGTCAGGTTATTTATAAATAGCTGTTGACAGGTCATGTCCTTAGACTAACGCTTACCTTTCTATCTCGGTTACGTCACAACGTCATTACACAAAAGATACCTTACTGCTACCACACACATATCTTAGCTTGCGGTTCTTGAACAAACAACTGACGTCACAAGGTGTTCAACATCCTTATCTTGCGGAAGCGTAAATTTGAGCTTCTTCCTTTGAGCTGATAACAAATTAAATGCTTAACAGAGCGTTAAACTGAACTATTATAGAGATAAATTTTTATAAACTTGTAGGGTAGTTCATCTAAATAAATCGATCAACATAAAATAAATCCATCGAATGGATTATTCCAATAAAGCAATAAAACGAGCTATTAAAAAGAGCATCCTTTTTGTTTCCCCTTTAATTTATATTAAAGCGAGATTATATCGTAATAAAGTAAAAAAATTAGGAAGGTGATGAAGTAAGGATTTGATGATGTCATAAGCGAGCAATATAATAAAATCATTTACTTTACTCTAATTATTAATTTGGCTTGCTTACCGTTATCAGAAACAAAACAAAATCAAGTACTTTTAGCACGTTTATGGCGATACGTAACTTGCTGGCTCGGACCTTTCTGAGCTTCATCGTGTTTCTTATCGTAGCGAAAGCCGAGCGCGACTGATTCTGTTGTCGACAGAATGGGCACGATGCATAAATTTTGTCTGACTTCAAAAGTACATTTCAAACAACCAGCGTTTAACGAACTGAGTCTATATTGTTATTTTCAAATAATATACGACTCATGATTGGGCAATTATATGTTTTTATAGCGTCAAAAAAATTGTTACACTACCCCTACACACATGAAAAACTTATATAACAAATAGATCCACCAACAGGTACACAGGAGCACTTTCAGTAAATATGTGTCCCACTAGAGCTAACCTACAAGGGCATGCCAACATTTCTTTTCAAGCATAAATTGGATATGTGGCTTTAGATCTTTTACATGCCAATCACTAATATCTTACGCCTTCTATCCTTTAAACTTCTGGGAGAAAGTCTCTGAAGCCTTAGACTGTACCGAATTTCTTTTTCTTACAAATTGTTCTTTTTGATATTGCACCGTACGATACCGTAAATCAGAAGCTTGATTATTGCGCACATGCGCCTTCAACAGTCTCTTTCTCACATCATTATACAGTTCTGATAACTCGTTCAAGTCTTTAATCAGTTGCTTTCTAAAGTGCACTGTAAGGTCTTCCTCGGAAAAATCGGATACCTTTCCATAGTATTTTCTATTAATTGGTATGAAACGACCAAAATTCAAGAATGCGGGAGTATAATTAATTACTTTCTAAAATTGGCGTGTGCTACTTTATACACTTCTTCATCCCAAAGCTTGTGGTTACCCTTCTCAAACAAACGTAAGGCTGTAACTATGATTCTGTCATCTTTTTCTACCAGATTGGTTTGCGCTTGGTAATTGGCAAGCTATTCAGTGATTTAATTGGTACATCCCGACACGGTCCGCTTGAAAAATGTTAAGCGAACATTTTTTACAGAAATACATCCTCGTTCGGATGTGAGGAAAAATGGAGGTCCCGTGTGTGAGTCTTATCACGTACGTTAAAGATCCCTACCTTGCTTGGAACAGTCAGGGTTCGACAAAATTCTAAATTTTTCAGGTAAAAACTCGTTTCCTGGAGCATTGGAAAATCACATGTAAGGTTTAATTGGTACGCGTGTGACTACTTAACCCAAGCTCCCGGGTTCGATTCCCGACGCGGATCGTTTGAATCACGCATGTTAAAGATCCCAACCTTGCTTGGAGCAGCAAGGGTTCGCCAAAATTTAAAAATTTCAAAGTACAGAAACTCGCTTACTGGCCAATGTAGTACCTTAGAGTGCAGCATTGCTAAATAAAATGTAGAGGTAATTGCTGGTATTATACCAAACTTTTTGTATTTTATATCCCAGTATTAGCTGCTTAAAAACTTAACGGGTAAATTTTGTGCCGCTGTCAACTGTAATAATCTGAGACATTCCTTGTACCAAAAACTTGATTTTCTAGAAAGTTGTTTATAGAACTGGCCGTAGTCTTTTTCATCGGATGTACCAGTACGTACTTAGTAAACCAGTCATAAACAACTAGGATAAACACATATCCTTCTTTGATCTATGTGACGGTCCTATAATGTCTATGGATATCATCTGAAAGAGTTTTGCCTCCCTTTTCTTCCCCATCAATCCAGAGTGCGACAACGGACTACTTTTTGTAGATATACAAATAGCACATCGTTTAATGTAACCAGTTATGTCCAATTTCATCTTCAGCCAGATATACTCTTCTGCAATTTTGTAATAAGTTTCAAACAACCTCAGATATCAGATATGAGAACAGCATGGTTCTGCATGATAAGTTCTTCTGTGTACGCCTTTGGTAACACTTGCTTCCACTCTTTTAAGTTTGCACGTACCTTATGTTTCTACGCGACATATCTGTACATTACCTCGTTACTACCCTCCAAGAAAGATAATTTTCTGGGTGCAGTTGAATCTTCTGAATGATTTTGACAAAACCGTTCTTTAGGAAATAGTTTAGATAGTTCGTTAAGAGGTTGTATGCCCTCCAGTTGCCAAAATTTTCTACAGAATCGTTTAAGCTCTTAATAGTAGGTCTTGCACCATTAATAGCCAAATGTGTGCAAGCTAAATTATTAGTGTGTGTGGTGGGGCTGGACAATTTCCAGAGATCACCCAACTAAGCAACGTTTTTTGCAGAGTAGGTTTATCGTTACCTAGTGAAATTTGTCCTACACATAATAGGCCATAAAAATCACTAGCTCCAATTAGAATCTCTATAGGAAGAGATTTATTAAAGTTAGCGTCGGCAAGCTTGATCCCGTCAGGAATTTCCAGCTGCGACTTATCGAAGGCTACCAGAGGTAGGTTTTCGGCAATTTTGGGAATGGTTAAACACTCCAAGTATACGGTGTTACCACAAGTAGTAGATGTCAGTTGTAAGTCAACTACAGAATTAGAGACAGAAGAATTTGAATTTAGACCAATAATTTGGGTGTTTGTGAGATTTAATTTTAAGTCCAGTTTTTTAGCCAACTCATCTGTAATGAAATTAGCATGTGAAGCGGAATCCAAAATAGTTTTGACTGGTTGCCATTTATTTTAAACATTTTTTATCTTAACACGAGCAGTAGCTAGCAGTTCTTGCTGCATGCTATCAGGAAAGCAAGAAAGTGTAGTACTAGTATTTAGTACATTTTCAGTGGAAGCATTTTCGGAATTGCTCCTATGTTCAGTGGTAGAAGCACTAGCATTAGTTTTTAAATGTAACAACATGTGTCGTTTATTACACCGCTTGCAGCTAGATTTGGATCTGCGTTATTTGTTTTGAATGACGAAGACAGTTTTTACACAAGTCAGTATTTGAAACCTTGTAGTTAGCTTTAGAAAGTCAGGACATTGAGTGATAAAATGATTTAGTTTGCACATAGGACATGCATTACCGCTTTTACTAGTAGTAGCAAATGCCTGTTTATAGTTAATTTTAATTTTAGGTTGTTGATTTTTAGAAAAACTTGACTAATACATGTTTGTTTGTCGTGCTCAATCTCCTCTAGTAATTGACAACGATTTTTTAGGAAGTCGTCTATTTCATTTAGACTCAGTATAGCGTTTAGTTTATATTTTGATAATTCAGTTCTAGAACCATCATCTAGTTGAGTCATTAAAATGTTGCAACACAAACATTCCAGTCTCGTCGATAGATGTGTCTAGTTATCGTAACGCTCTAATGTGTTTGAATAACGTATCATACGAACAACGTAATTCGGAACCATTAGATTTTAAAATAGGTTTAAGGTCAAAGATAGCCTTTATATGATTTTGTATAATCAATTTAGGGTTATTATATCTTTTGCGAAGTAGATTGAGTGCTATATGATAATTCTCGCCTGAAAGAACAATATTTGCAATTAGTTCGCTTGCAGAACCTTTTAGACTACCTTTTAAGTGCAGAAAGCGTTCTACGTTGCTTAGATTAGGATTATTATGAACAAGTGCAATAAAAATTTCTAGGTATGATGGAAACTCAGTGAAAGTTTCAGAAAAATTAGGGATACTTAATTTTGGTAATCTAGCATTTATTTGTTTGGTAGATGTAGTACTACCTGGGATCACTGCAGAGCTTAATGACTCTGAGGAGCTTGCTCTAGATGACTTAGAAGTATTTTTTAAAAAGCTAGTTGCTTTACTTGTGAGATCAATAAATTTATCAAAATAGTCATTTTCGGAGATTATTTCTGCGGATGTAAGTGAATTTGCAGTCAGCTCAATAGATAATTATTTATATTTTGCTGCGGCTGGTTTAATAATATTAAACCGTAAGTTCAAATTAGTAATAATAGTTTCGGTAATTGGTACACTAGCAATTGTAGCAAGATACCGTTCAAAGTTTTCTAGTTTATTAATTAGCGATTTGGCTGTAGCCAACGCAATCTTAGCTTGGTATTGTTTAGGCATTGTCTAGATTAATATACCGAAAACAATAATTAAAAATTTTGGGAATGCAGTAAGAAACTCAAACGTAATAAATATATAAATATATAAATATATTTAGTTAACGTATGAACACTTACTTTATTAATTAGATTTGTTAGAATAGTACAACAGCCACGCAGTGCGAGGCATTTTTAAACAATAGAAACAACACATATTCGTCTAGAATGATTGCTCATAGGGAGCATTGCTAATAACAATAATACCGCATTATACACAGTACTCAAGTTCATTCCTTAACGAGAATCGTAACCCCTCAGCGGGCCTAGTCCAATAGGTGGGGTACGTTAGTATATTTTTACATTCTATCCGCTTGAACAGTTTAACCCAAGCGAAAACACATTTACAAATTTGCAAAAGCAACATAAAACCCTAATAATAATGTTGATCTAAAGTCAAATTATTTTGTATCATATATGATCCAAATTCAAAGGTTGTCAAATTCATATGTCAGTTTTAAAGATTAGGATGATGTCATTACTGTAATTAATACAGTCGGAAATTATGTTGGCGCCAGATAATCTTATTGTCTGGGCGCAACAAGTCATGTACAGTTTTGTGCTAACTCAAATAAATGTAAAATTCCAATTTCTGATTGTAGGTTTGCGATACAAAAATATAAGTAAATATATATATATATATATATATATATATATATATATATATATATATTGATGGAAGAAAATGACGCTAGGTGTGTGCATTTTATACACTTAATTCATCCGTTCGAAGTTTGCCAAGAATTCCACGAATGCTTTATAAATTACTACATAGTATTTAAATTTTAATAAAATTTCTTAAGCATATATAAAAGGTTACAAGAATGGATTGATTTATCAAGAGCCTTAAAGAAACATACAATTGACAACAAAATGAAAAATTATACAAAATTAGAAAAACAACATTGACGTGGTTCGCTTGAGCGTATATAATAGAAGCGTTTGAATATTGATGTATACAATATTTCCACTAAGATGTAGATCACACAATTTATTTTCTAATAATAATGGAAATTTTCTGAAGACCAATAAATTATAGGAAAAATTCGATAGAACCGCTGCAATTCATTTTTACAACACGCAATGAAAGCAAATAATAACGTCCATTATCTAAGAAAAAGTATTCAATACGAAATTAAAAGTATTTTGTCAAAAATATTTTAGAGAATACTTTAAATTCAATAAGAAAAGCAACATATTTTTTATTATATTAGATTGTGACGCATACATTAGCAAAACTGACTAAGCGATTAAGATTTGTTTGTGTAGAAAATAGAAGTATTTCATAGAATAACATTTTATAAGTTTTGTCAATGCTACGTATACAACTTGTGCTGAACTTACATCTTATATAGTAGGTAAATTAAAAAAATTTATTCAGACATAAAAAAAAACAAGAGGCAGGGTACAATAACGAGTTCAATAAGAGGGGAAAGTCAATAGATTACATCACCACATCTTAAATATAAATCTAGAGCATCTTACATTCCCTATTCAGTCATTCATTAAATTTAATAATAAATGATCCAGCAAAAGCATATTGTGAAACTCTAAATCTTTTTAGCATCATTCGCGAAGGTTAAGTTTCCTTTTGCTGCTTCAAGCAAGACATTGGATGTATTAAAGTTATGCATTTTACTTTAAAAGTTATAAGTGAAACACGAAGGGAATCACAAAGGCACCTTTTACGCCCATTACTAATTAAAATTTCAGAATTTTACGGTGTTTAATATATTTAAGAAAAAAATCATCAAAGATGAAATAGCTATAAATTTGAAACAAGTATTTTACATAAAAATTTTAAATTTCGAATTTATATGTTCGGTAAGACTTCGGCATGGAATATAAAGTAAATGTAATTAGTAAAATTCCTCAATCAAAATACATAAATATTTCAGCTGCATTATCAGGAATACACAATTTAATGATTTATATACAGAATTATAAGAATGGAGGTTTGATAAATTTTTAAAAACATCTTGAAGATTACCGAGCTATCTAAAAGTATCAGCTAAATTTGAAAGAACTAGTATAATAAGAAAATGAAAACTGCAACATCACAACGACGACACTTTACAACTACTTAAAATAAATTCTTTAGCATAGTTATAGATACAGTACTTAGTTCTTTACAAGGTAGATAACAGCCACTAATATGCCACAATAGTCTTAAATTTTTATATAATCCTTGAAATTTAAAAAATATTACTTCAGAAGAATTAAACATTAAATCGTTTAAAAGATAAAAATAGTCGAAATATTAATTACAAAGAAATTTTTAATCAATTTGTGCTTTTAAAAGATTCATTTATAATGAATAATTTCGAAAACTTGAAAATCTGGTGAATTCCTTACAGTTCATATCCGTTCTGAACGGACATACACCTTGAAGGAGTGCTGCATTACACGCAACGTATGTGTAATACTTGGCCATGTTATACTTTTTGCAATATAAGCTATGCCAAATATTGAACAAACTACAAATGACGTAAGGCTTGTAACACAAAAATATTAGGGATACCTTTAGTTAACCTTATGTGAAAGAAACGAGTCATTTCTAAAATTAGGAATTACTAAATTCGTTCAATACATTTGCATAAAGGCTGATTTATCAATCCTTTTCTGTAGTATGTACTTATTTTCGCGAAGTAGTTAAATGTATAGCCATAAAATTTTAATAATATAAAAAAATGCGGAATGGTGTAAGAATTCCGTAACCTGACATATTGATCACATTGGCTATATTTGATACCTACTTAATAATACGTGTCAGAGGAACCCAGGTTTAAATGAGGATGTAGCATACGCAATTGGTTATTTGTGCATCAACATGAATAGATTATTATTATAACCAGACCTTTTTGTTATTGTTATAAATAAGTGTGAACCAAAGATTTTTTTCGTGCACGAAAAAAATAATTTACACCCTTGTACGGATAAGTGCAAAATTTATAAAAAATGAAAGGAAGAACTGAAAATGATCTAACCTAAAATAAGTGTAAACTTTATTATAAAATTATTTCTCTTTATTTCATTTCAAGTCAACTTTCTAAGTACACGAACATCTTGTAACATAATTTTTTGCCGTTTTATAAAATAAAGTATAACTGACGTATTTAATATAGTTTAAAGTAAACAGTTGTAATTTTATTGGTGCAAAATTAAATTGAGAGAATATTTTCACAGTTCAATATAAAAGTACGGAGTATTTTGTAACCAAAATATATTTCCGAACGCATCGATATTGGTACGTACAATATAGTTTGCGCGAGGTCATCACTGATGCCCAACGATTTCCGGTTGAATAAAAACAGTCACGTCGTTACACGAGAGAAGCAAGTATGTCTGGGAAGAGTAAGCGATGTGAGTTTCACATACCTTAAGTGCTTGTTGCAGGATCTCCAGTTACAGAATTTTATCAATGATATGTAATTAATGTTTAATATTCATCACATAAAGCTTTAAATTCAAGCGCAAAAAAAGGAAATTAGCAAAAAAATAAATAAGCAAAATAAATAAGAATGAAAATTATCAAATGTTAAATTGAAATAAAATAAACTTGGGTAACAAAATGTAAAAATTCCGACATTTAAAGAAGATCTACTTTAGCAACGCAATATGGCGGAACCACATAAGGCTTTTCACACAAGGTATCAAAATGCAGGATGGCAACAACTGTTTATGGATTAGTTTGGAAAAGCTTGAATATTGAATTTGATGTTCATGGTTAGTTAACATTCTATGAAGATGACGCGCCAAGTATAAACAGCTTATGAAGATTTTTCTTGTATCGGTAACGTACAATGATGATGAAATTATTTATAATTTTTAAAAATGTCACGTACGATAATGTTTGTATTGATGCTGGTTAGCTTAAAAATGTAATATCTCTTTATATTACGTTCGGTAGATAATTTTGAATAATATGGCTAGAGCATTTCATTAAGAAAATTTTGTAGAGTGAAGATTTAAATTATAAAATTAATACTTGTTCGGCCGTTATCATAAATGTCAATTATACAAAAAGGAAAACAATGAATGAAATTTAAGTAAATAAATCTAAAAGCTTGTTTGCTTACAAGTTACAAGTTACATGTGTTGTTGACAGATTTGAAATCTTTTAACCTTCAGTGACCTGAATTTTTAGTTGTTGAATGTTGCATATATTTAGTAATTTGTCGTTTCAACTAAAAACTATATAATTAATAGAAACATACGTGAACCAATTTTACGTCTCTTTCTCACCTTGTTTGAGTGGTAGAATCGATATTCCTGACCGCGTTCTACAACTCCATGTAGACCCCAAAATTACGTGCTTTAAATAACCGCTCATTAGCATTTAATGGGAAAACAATCAACCGTTTACCCGATATTCTTTGAACTTGTTTATTATCTACAAAAATACATGTAACTTGACATTTAAAAATCTGTAGGTGTTTAATTTTAACGAGCGTTTTAAATAACATTTCTACGAGTTGGATTTTCAGCGTATTTCAACCCCACCGATATATTTGTTTGTTAGCAACGCGTTTCTCCTTGGTATTATTGATTTTTACACGCTTTTATGCATATTATACGTACTAACCGTTCAATTAAACTCGATTAAATTAATAAATTAATTGCATTGGCTTCTAACATTTTCTTCTTTACGAACCTAACTAAATTTTATTCATTATTTGTAAAATTTTGTTAATACCTGTTACTTAAAAATGAATTAACTGGAATAAATTTCGCACGTAAATTGTGGTTGTTTCCTTTTTACAGGGTGTTTTGAAATTACTTTGTTTATACGTAGATTTAGCCCTTTAAAAGCACTACAATAAATATGTATATATATATATATATATATATATATATATTGCAGTGTAATCTTACAAAATTCTCGCTCCACGTTGGGCGCCATAAAAGTGCAGTGGAATTCAAAGATATCGTTTTTGTCCCACGGATTGGGTACCATAAAGGTGCAGTGGAATTTCTCTAAACCAATTCGAGATCGCCTTCGTTGGGCCGTCATAAAATTTTTCTGAAATAAAATTTATAAATAATTCTTACAATACCTTTGGAACGCCTCCTTAATTCTGCACACCCTGGCTAGCTCAGCAATCTGCTTCTTCTTGGATACCAACCATCTTAAATTCATCATTTCTCACATATACAGTCAAATGAAATTACCACTCAAATAATGTAACAATACATACAACCTTTTTATTTACACATATTAACAAGTTTCTATTAGTAAGAAAATATTTACAGATTGGTATATACAGTTTGATAAAACTGTTACCATCTCAATCTTTAAATATCCTAAATTTCATGATTTTAATATATTTCAAGAATTTTATTTTAGACGAATAGATGGGCCCGTCGTACAACCCTAAATTGCTTTTTATTCTGGTCTATTTTGAGCTCAGTATAACCCAGTTACTCTAAATGCTTTTAAACCACGCATTTTTATTTAAAGTAAAGCAAAAGACCCGTTTACAGTCAAATGAAATTACCACTCAAATAATGCAACAAGACATACAACCTTTTTATTTACACATATTACAAGTTTCCATTAGTAAGAAAATATTTACACATTGGCATATACAGTAATAAAACTGTTACCATCTCAATCTTTAAATCCCTAAAATTTCATAATTTTAATATATTTCAACAATTTTATTTTAGACGAGTAGATGGTCCCGTCGTGCAATCCTAAATTAATTTTTATTCTGGTCTATTTTGAGCTCAGTATAACCCAGTTACTCTAAATGCTTTTAAACCTCCAATTTTTATTTAAAATAAAGCTAAAGACCCGTTTACTCTTTACAACAACATTTTTATATGATCAATAAACATTTTTAAGCAATCAATATTAATTGTCCTGTACGTATACCCCTTTAACTGAGTTTTTATAGTAATAAAATACACCCCCCAATAAGTTAAAACACTCAAGCACAAAGTATCAGCACAAATGTTCAAGTAAAAGCAAGAAATTAATTTTCTTTACCTGGAGTCAGCTCCGTGCATCGTTACCTCTGAAGGTGTGTACAAAAAACCCTCGTCGTTGTGTCCATATACTTTGTGACTATGCCTGGATCCAACTGATCCCCACCCACTATCCAAATCTGCCACAAACTTTAGTATTTCTACCCGGATAATTGTCTCGACCAAACTTAACCTTTCGTACCACTACACTTCACGCATAGTAGTTAAGCTTTTTCGATGAAAAGAGGGTACGTTAGGGATATTGAAAAGCGTATAAATACACGGGGAGAATTATTAAAGCTTTCTTGCTCTTGCTCTTAGATCTTATATCGCTTAGATCACTAACGTAATTGCTATTACGTGCTCTTACGTTGTACTGATTGTTGTTTATTCGTTGAAGTAGTATACCACATCCTATTTTAAAGTGTGTAAAGCTGTTAGTAACGTACCGGATACGTATTAAAAGTGATTTGTACAAGTGGGTGCTAGCGTTACAAAAGGTGCTGTTACTACACACTGCAATCTAATGATAGGATGGTACTTGGGTAAGCGAATCTAAAAGCTTAACTAGTATGCGTGAAGTGTAGTGGTATCGAAGGTTAAGTTTGGACAAGACAATTATCCGGATAGAAATACTAAAGGTGGTGGCAGAGATTTGAATAGTGAGTAGGAAACAGTTGGATCCAGGCATAATCACAAAGTGTATGGACACAACGACGAGGGTTTTTTGTACACATCTTCAGAGGTAACGATGGACGGAGCTTACTCCAGGTAAAGAAAATTAATTTCTTGCTTTTACTTGAACATTTGTGCTGATACTTTGTGCTTGAGTGTTTTAACTTATTGGGAGGTGTATTTTATTACCATAAAAACTCAGTTAAAGGGGTATACGTACAGAACAATTAATATTGATTCGTTAAAAATGTTTATTGATGATATAAAAATGTTGTAGTGAGGAGTAAACGGATCTTTAGCTTTATTTTAAATAAAAATGCGAGGTTTAAAAGCATTTAGAGTAACTGGGTTATACTGAGCTCAAAATAGACCAGAATAAAAATCAATTTAGGGTTGCACGACGGGCCCATCTACTCGTCTAAAATAAAATTGTTGAAATATATTAAAATTATGAAATTTTAAGAGATTTAAAGATTGAGATTGTAACAATTTATGAAAGTGTATATACCAATGTGTAAATATTTTCTTACTAATGGAAACTTGTTAATATGTGTAAATAAAAAGGTTGTATGTCTTGCTGCATTATTTGACTGGTAATTTCATTTGACTATATATGTGAGAAAGAGTTAATTTAGGATGGTTCGTATCCAAGAAGAAGCAGATTGCTGAGCTAGCCAGGGTGTGCAGAACTAAGGAGGCGTTCCAAAGGTATTGTAATAATTTTTTATTAATTTTATTTCAGAAAAATTTTATAACGGCCCAACGAAGGCGATCTCGAATTGGTTTAGAGGAATTCCACTGCACTTTTATGGCACCCAATCCGTGGGGCGAAAATAATTTTTTTGAATTCCACTGCAATATATATATATATATATATATATATATATATATTGCTGTGATATTTTAAAATCGAGCCTCACGAATTGGGCGCCAAGAACTGCTGTGATATACTCCTTTGAATGCGGGAACTGGGTCCTTTCAACAAAAAAATTCTAGTCCCACCGATTGGGCGTCATAAACTGCTGTGATCCTGGTTTCGCTTCAGCTGCTCACCTAATTTTATAAACCTCCTCATTCATAAAATTAAACAACACATTCCTACCACAAACATCAACGTTAACTCTATTTACATCAATATTCAGAATACATTAAATTTTCAAATTAAATTTCAGCATAAAATTCAGTTTTAAAAAGAATTTCAAGATTAATTTTATTATCACTTTAACGTGCATCCAGAATTAAAGTCCTTGTTGGATGCCTACTAATTAATATAACAATATAAGCAGACCGGAGTCTGAGTATAAAGGAGCATCTACCACCCCTTTACGTTAATTAACCAGGTTCGTCTAATTGAGCTCAAAGACATACCCAAAGTTTCATCATAATTCAGAACATCAATACTAAATACCCTTTCTACTTAAACAAGCAAATTTCATCTTAAAATTAAAATTTTATGGTTAGTACAATTTCACTAATGTCCATTTAAAGTAAATCAATTATAAAGTTATTCAACACACACAAAATGTCAAACAAAATAGTATAATTTACCTGAAGGTTACTGTCCTCGTAGCTTCAATGTACATCGTCCCTTTAGTTAATCACACCATTCCAACAGGATTATATTTACGGCTTCTAATTCTCAACGCTTTTAAAATTTTCTCCATCACCATTTATTTAAAGTTGTTTCTGGGCTTTTCGGAACTCATCTGTGTATATCTGACCCTTGTTTCGTGGATCCAGACACGTATTTGAACCATTTAATTATTAACACCCCCGAAAAATAGCAGAGAAATTCATGCGTCTTTCACCAATATACGCCAAAACTGCCTACTTTTGTGTATACATTTGTCGTTGTAAATTTTGCTAATTGGTACAGAGATACTAAATTTTATTACCTTGTATCTAAGTGCACTGAAGTACATTCATGTTAGCACGTAAATAACAAACTATTTTGAATCACTAAAATATACGAGCAAAATTTTAAATTATTTTATCAAACTAAAATGCACTGTTTAACATCTTGAATCAAGTCGCGGATGTAAGAGCTTTTAACGCATCGAATAGTCAAAAGTCTAAGAGGCCGAAATTCATATTACCACCGGTATATATAGCGAATAGCCGGCACGTCGCTTTTGTCCTCAAAACAGACAATTCTTAAGAATTTCTCATTCTATGTTCCCAGTCCGTCGCTCGCGCGTCGGTTTTTACGAATTTTTCACTCGCCCCATTTAAATCTCAGAAATTCTCACACGGCACGCAAACATGTCCGAGAAAAACTAATTAATTTTGTACAGAAATTATTGTTTCTACCTCTGATATTTGCATCCTATTTTCAACCAATTGTGACCCTCGTGACGTTGCTTAAATCACGCCTTTTACTATATTTGTCTTTGCTTGACGCATTTTTTCTTTCCTTTTCTAACCTGTTTGTATTGGTGCAAATTGATATTCTTTATTATCGATTATATTTTAGTCCATGTGGACTATCTGGGTTTAATAACCCCGTATCGCACCTTCTCGTGAATATTAAGCCCCGGTTTCTCCAAGATTCTTTGTAAACATTAATTATCTGCAAAATTTTCGCCGAATGAGCATTTTAAATAAACCCTGTTTTGTATTTCGTGCTAAAGCATCTGACCGTTTCCAATATCCTTAGAATCGACATGTTTATCTATACAAATTAAACTGAAATTGCCTTTGAAAATACGCAGGTGTGTTCAAACATCCTACTTCGAACTAACACTTCTAGGATTTGCATTTTATTGGGTTTTTACAAGTTTCTGTAGATATTATCTGTACGTTTTGTTCAATACCGGTTACTTGAAATAGAGTTAATTAAGATAAATTTTGCACGTAATTTCCATTTGTTTAGGAATAATTACATTACACGCAGAGCTTTTTAATACTGCTTCTTTTGATATAAAGCGTATTGTACATGATTTAAATCTCTTATGTTTAATGAAACTAATAAATTTTTATGCTTCACGGTTTTAATAACGCGTATTATCTAATAATATTCATTATACACGGTGATTAAAATTATTTGATGTGATTATTTAATTTTCTACCCTGGTCTAAATATGAGTAATATATACAACTAAGGTTGTTAATATCTTCAAACGAGATATTAACAACCTTAGTGCGGTTTATTCCTCTCTTTACAAATTCAAGTGACAACATTACTTACATTCACAACACTTTTATAACAATTACTTATTGCTGTTTAATCTTTAATTACTTGTTTCCATTTTAATTATAGTTAATTTAGTTTATATTTATCTTAATGCTTACCTTTTAACTTTTAAATTTTTTGAAATGATTTATTATTTCTAGTTTACTTTTGTTAACTGCTACATTCTGTTGTCAAAATATTTTCAATCACTCAAAACTCTGTCATGAATAAGTGTTCCTATTTATAGCAATTTTAAATCATAGTAATTATGTTAGTTGTATATCTATACTGTTTTATATTTTGTTAACTAATTTTACCACTTGTAGTCTATGATTAAGGCATAAATTTAATGCCAAAACGTTAGAAAATAAATTACAATTGACTGATTAGTTTTTGCTTTACGAACGAGTGCATCCCAGAAATAACATCACAATTAACAGTTATACCTACTTTCGTTCGAGAAAAATACAATAACTATATATATATACATATATATATATATATATATATATATACAGGGTGTTTTTTTTAAGTGGGAGGTTACCTGTATATGGAAGACCAATGGTAGAAGGAAGCTGAAAATTTGCACTAGGAGGTTATCGAATGTGCCCTACACGTCTAAAATAGTTTCGTTACGTTAGCACTTCCGGTTATACCGGAAGTCGGTATTACTATCGTTATTTTAAATAGAACACCCTGTATATTTATGCATTTTCGAATTCCTTGTCGAATTTTATGTGAACTTTTATAACACAACTATACCTCTATCTAATGCCGTTTTCGAGATATTTTGACTTTTAGTAGATTTTGACATTTGCACGCAGTCACATAAAATGGAATAACTAGAAAGTGAACGAACTTACAAAATTGTTTTTTTTGCAATCACATTAATAATACTTGAAATTATTTTTACGTGCAAACAAAATCTGATTGCAATGTACAGGGTGCTAGAAAATTCATTTTATAATTTGACTAATATAATGTCAAATATTCAGTATTTTTTAAATGGAACCTACCACATTTTGTTGTATAAATCGATTCTATAGAAAAAAATACCTTAGGTATGTAATTACTACAATCCATTTATTGTAAGCCGTTATTGAGTTATTTGCATTAAAGGAGAAAATGCGCTAGTTCAGTAACATAATAACATTTGCTACTATCAAGTAGCTTTTGTCCGATACATTAACAAAAGAATAATTGGTTATTTTTACGAAACGTCACATGTAAATAATTCTACCCAGGTTGCAATTCCTGTACTCTAGTTATTTGTAATGGCTAATCGAAACTTTACAAATCAAGATTATCTCGAAATGATAATTATTTATGGCGAATGCAACAGAATTCTTCAAAGAACTTGCGATGTCTTTCATCAAAAATTTCCTAAAAAGCCAGCGCCGAATGTTAGGGTTCTTAAAACTATTCTTGAAAACTGTGCGAATAATGGATCATTTATTACAAAGAAGAACAGGACCAGCACCGTGACGGAGGAAGTAATTGGAGTTACTAATGTATTGGCATATTTTCATGCAGCACAGCTTCACTAAATAATGCTGTGCAGGATATAGGAATGAGCCGTAGTTCCATATACAATATTTTGAAGGCAAATAATTTTAAAAGTTGGTCACTTTATCCTGTTCAGCACCTTAAGGAAACCGATTTCGAAAGAAAGATGTTGTTTTGCGAATTTGTATTACTTAGAACGCAAGAGGATGAACAGTTTTTGAAAAATATTATTTGGAGAGATAAAGCAAAGTTTACGAAAAACGGAGTGTTTAACCGACACAATTCACACCATTGGTCCACAGAAAATCCTCACCAAGCATACATAACAAATTTTCAGGAAAGATGGTCTTTTAACGTTTATTGTGCTATTATAGATTCGCGAATCGTATGTGTAGTGTTTTACCAGGAAAATTTAAACGATAAAGTATATATTGTTTTAGTAATTCTTTTTCTTCTCGATGAACACTTTTTACAGGGGAACGATATTTAGAAATTGTGCGTGGAGAAATTGTAGCATATTTAAACAACCTCCCACCTAATGAAATACGCAAAATATTTTACCAGCACGACGGTGCTACTGCGCACAATTGAAACGTTGTAACCGAGTACTTACATGCCTTGTTTGAAGACCGATTTATAGCTAATATCGGACCTCACTTATGGCCACCCCGATCACCCGATCTCACTCCTTGGATTTTTTTCTATGGGTTATGTAAAAGATACGGTCTTCTCCTACGCTCCTACTATTGGGGAAGATTGCAAAAGACGAGTATTAAATGCTCTAAATTCTTTAACTCCAGAGCAAATACAAAAGGCAACAAATGAAGAGTTTAAAAGACGCATTTTAAAATGCTTGGATCAAAATGGCCGCCAAATAGAACATTTATAAACAACCTCTTATGTTTTTATTTATTTTTCTTTAGGTAAAATATTATTAGATGAAATACATTGTTCCATCTTTGTGTAGCTTTTAAACATTATTTTTCAAAAAATGTTTTTGCGCTGCCATTTTTGGCAACTAAAATGTGCAAAAGCATATCCTGCTTTCTAAGTATAAAGATATTAATTCTGTAGAATTGATTAATATAACAAAATATTTGATGAAAAATATCGCCAGTTCTTCGAAGAAATCTATTACATTTACCATAAATAATTATCATTTCGAGATAATCTTGATTTGTAAAGTTTCGATTAACCCTCATAAATAACTAGAGTACAGGAATTGCAACCTGCGTAGAATTATTTACATTTGACGTTTCGTAAAAAAAACCAATTATTCTTTTGTTAATGTATCGGACAAAAGCTACTTGATAGTAGCAAATGTTATTATGTTACTGAACTAGCGCATTTTCTCTTTTAATGCAAATAACTCAAAAACGGCTTACAATAAATGGATTGTTGTAATTACATACCTAAGGTATTTTTTTCCATAGAATCGATTAATATAACAAAATATGGTAGGTTCCATTTAAAGAATACTGATTATTTGACATTTTATTAGTCAAATTATAAAATGAATTTTCTAGCACCCCGTACATTGCAATCAGATTTTCTTTGCACGTAGAAATAACATCAAGTATTATTAATGTGATTGCAAAAAAACAATTTTGTAAATTCGCTCACTTTCTAGTTATTCCAATTTATGTGACTGCGTGCAAATGTCAAAAATCTACTAAAAGTCAAAATATCTCGAAAACGGCATTAGATAGAGGTATGGTTGTGTTATAAAAGTTCACATAAAATTCGACAAGGAATTCGAAAATGCATAAATATACAGGGTGTTCTATTTAAAATAACGATAGTAATACCGACTTCCGGTATAACCGGAAGTGCTAACGTAACGAAACTATTTTAGACGTGTAGGGCACATTCGATAACCTCCTAGTGCAAATTTTCAGCTTCCTTCTACCATTGGTCTTCCATATACAGGTAACCTCCCACTTAAAAAAAACACCCTGTATATATATATATATATATATATATACAGGGTGAGTTTTTAGTGTGGCAACGGTCGATAACTCCGTTATTATAAAAGCTACTTAAACCAAATTTGGAGGCATATTAGGCATGCCTAAAGTACATATTTTAAAAATATTTGGAAGCATACAGAGTGTTTCATAATTCCAGGGCATATTAAACTTATATTTTTTTAAATAGAACACCCTATATATTATTACATTTTTGAAAAGCCCATAAAAAGAGCTTTAATTTAATATGAAATTGTATCTGTCTATTCCTTTTAGTTTTTGAGATATTCAACTGTTTTTAGAAAAAATGACCCCAATTGGATACATTGCCACTGCACTAATACACAACTTATGTTAATTTTCAAGATGTAGAAAATTTTACCATATACCATAGTATATTTGTAAATATCACTTTTTTGAAATTTCTTCCCAGTATACAGGGTGTGTCAGGTTTCGCAAAATGCAATTTTTAAAATTTTTTTTAAATGGCACCCTACCAATTTTATTGCTACAATGGATAGTTTATTAAGTGTCCTTTCATTTTTGTTAAGCATTCCCTATACCTAAATCCATTACTTTCTGAGATATTTTTGATTTTCTTCAAATTTTATGAATGTTTTTAATTTACATAACTAAAAATAACTTACTATTGGAGAATATCATAAAACAATTAATACATTTTGATTAACAATCAACTACAGTTATCCAATAATAATTTTCACTAAAGATATAACAACCTACAATAATACGCTATCAACAGAATGCTGCCAGATCAACAATATGCATTTTATAGAAAATGTTCAAACAGGAAATCAGGCAGCCTTTGAAAAAAATAACAATTACAATCAAAATGTCATTTAGGTTTATTAATTGTAGTGTGTTGTCATTTAACACATTATCAGTTCTGTTTTAAATGTAATCTTTGAAGGAGTTTTCAAAATGAATTTTACAGTGGAAGAACAAATAAATCTGATTTTGGTATTGAGAGCAAGTTTAAAAAACTTCCTACTTGCATCAAGAATATACCAAGAGAGATATCCTGTTAAATGACAACACACTACAATTAATAAACCTAAATGACACTTTACATGTATATATATATATATATATATATATATATATATATATATAACTTTATGAGTTTTAGGTCAGCAGAATTGAAGAAATCTCTTTTTATGAACTCAAGCTTTCGGAAATTTATATATATATATATATATATATATATATATATATATATTGCTGTGATCCATGTATTAGATTCGAGCCTCACGAATTGGGCGTCATGTATGCTGTGATTCCACCAAAATCCGGGAACTACGGTTTTCGAATCAAGCCCCACAGATTGGGCGTCATGTATGCTGTGAAACCTCCTAAATTAACTGGTCCGTCGACTTTCTTCTGTTCATCGCCTCGGCTGCTCCCCTAGATAAACCTTCATCCTCATTCATAAAAAAAAAACACATTCCTACCACAAACATCAACGTTAACTCTATTTACATCAATATTCACAATACATTAAAATTTCAAAATTAGAAATTCAGCATAAATTTCAGTATCAAAAAATTTCAAGATTTAAATTTGTTATCATTTTAATGTGCATCCAAAATTAAAGTCCTTGTAGGATGCCTACTAATTAATGTAACAATATATGCAGACCTGAGTCTGAATACAAAGGAGCATCTACCACCCTTTACGTTAATTAACCAGGTTCGTCTAATTGAGCTCAAAGACATACCCAAATTTTCATCAAGAACATAAATACTAAATACTCCTTTCGACTTAAACAAGAAAATTTCACCTTAAAATTAAAAATTTGTTGTTAGTACAACTTCATTACTGTCCATTTAAGTAAATAAATTATAAAGTTATTCAACACACACGAAAACATCAAAATCCAACAACAAAGCATAAGTTACCTGAAGGTTACTGCACTCGTGGCGTCAATGAACATCGTCCTCTGTTAATCACACCAATCCAACTGGGTTATGTTTAGGTCCTCGGATTACTGGTCGCCTTTAAAATTTACACCACCGTTCATCTAAAGTTGTTTCAGTGCTTTTCCGGAACTCATTTGTGTATATCTGAAGCTTGTTTTGTGGATCCAGACACGTTTACGAATCATTTAATTATTAACACCCCCGAAAAATAGCAAAGAAATTCATGCTTCTTTCACCAATATACGCCAAAAATGCCTACTTTTGTGTATTCATTTGTCGTTGCAAATCAGACTAATTGGTACAGTGATACTAGACTTTATTACCTTGTATCTTCTTTTCTAAGTGCACTAAAGTACATTCATTGTAGCACGTAAAGAACAAACTGTTTTAAATCACCAAAATATACGAGCAAACTGTTTAAATTATTTAATCAAAATCGGAAAACTAAAAAAGCACTGTTTAACGCATTGAATCAATTCGAAAATCTAAGAGAGGTTGTTCATATTAACCTGGGTATATATAGCGGTTAGCCTGTCTGTCGGTCTTGTCCCCAAAACGGACAATTCTTCAGAATTTCGCATGCTAGGTTCCCATTCCGCAGCCCGGCATGCGATTTTACGAAATTTGCACTAGGACCAGTTAAATCTCAGAAATTTCGACACGGCTCGCAACGTCTGGAAATAACTAATTAATTTTTATACAGAAATGTTATTTCTACCTCTCAAGTTTGCCTCTTATTTTCAACCAATCGCAACCCAGTGACGTTGCTCCACTCACGCCTTTTACTATATGTGTCTCGGTCTTGCGCATATTATCTGTCTCTATCTACCCTGTTCTTATTGGTGCAAATTGATATTCTTTATTATCGATTATTTCAGTCCATGTGGACTGTGAAATAACCACCTTTAGCATTTCCCGTAACTATTAAGCTACGGTTTCACCAAGATTCTCTGTAACCATTTGTTATCTGCCAAATTTACGCAGAATGAGCCTTTTAAAAATACGCAGGTGTTCAAACATAATACTTCTAAATAACACTTCTACGATTTGCATTTTATTGGGTTTTACAAGTTTTTATAGATATTATATGTTACTAATGGTTCAATTAACTCCAATTAAAATAATACCCTTTAATTTTTAGTGACTCCTAATCAAATATTAATTATTATCTGTACATTTTGTTTAATACCGGTTACTTAAAATTGAGTTAATTAATATAAATTTTGCACGTAATTTTCTATTTGTTTCTTTACTAGGAATAATTAAATTACACGTAGAGCTTTTAATACTGCTTCCTTTTTTATAGCAAGCGTCTTGTACATAATTTAACTCCCTTATTTTTAATGAAACGAATGAATTTTTATGCTTCACGGTTTTTAATAACGCGTACCTTTTCCCAAAGCTTCTACACGGTGATTAAAATTATTTGATGTAATTAATTAATTTTCTACCCTGGTCTAAATATGAGTATATATATATATATATATATATATATATATATATATATATATATATATATATATATATACTCATATTTAGACCAGGAATTTTAGTAGATAATACGCTTTATTAAAAACCGTGGAGAATAAAAATTCATTCGTTTCATTAAAAATACGGGATTTAAATTATTTACAAGACGCTTTATATAAAAGAAGCAGTATTAAAATGCTCAACGTGTAATTTAATTAGTCCAAGTAAAAAAACACATAGAAATTACGTGCAAAATTTATATTAATTAATTCAAGTTTAAGTAACCGGTATTAAACAAAATGTACAAATAATAATTGAATATTTAATTAGGATTCACTAAAATTAAAGGGTATTATTTTAATTGGAGTTAATTGAACCATTAGTAACATATAATATGCATAAAAGCTTGTAAAACCCAATAATATTCAAATCGTAGAAGTGTTAGTTAGAAGTAGGACGATTGAACACCTGCGTATTTTTAAAAGTCTCGTTCTGCGTAAATTTTGCAGATAACAAATGGTTACAGAGAATGTTGGAGAAACCGTCGCTTAATATTCACGAGAAATGCTAAAAAGGTGGGTTATTTCACAGGCCACGTGGATTGAAAATAACCGATACTAAAGAATATCGATTAGTACCACTCAGAACAGGGTAGATAGAGACGGATAATATGCGCAAGACAGAGACACATATAGTAAAGGCGTGATTTGAGCAACGTCACTGGGTTGCGATTGGTTGAAAATAAGAGGCAAACATGAGAGGTAAAATAACATTTCTGTATAAAAATTAATTAGTTATTCTCAGACGTTGCGAGCCGTGTCGAAATTTCATAGATTTTAAACTTGGACGTGTGCAAATTTTGTGGAAGCTGTGCCGAGCGATCAAAAAGGGAACATAGAATGACGAAATTCTGGAAATTGTCCGTTTGCGGGACAATACCGACGCACAGGCTAGCTATTATATATACCCGTGTTAATATGAGTTTCTCTCTCTTAATTTTTCGATTTTGATTCAATAATTTAAACAGTTTGCTCGTATATTTTGGTGATTATTTAATACGTTAAAACAGTTTGCTCTTTACGTGCTACAATGAAAGTAATTTAGTGCACTTAGAAAAGAAGATGCAAGGTAATAAAGTCTAGTTATAATTGCGAGTACTGTACCAATTATTCAAATTTGCAACGACAAATGAATAAACAAAAGTAGGCAGTTTTGGCGTATAGCGTGAAAGAAGTATGAATTTCTTTGCTATTTTCGGGGGTGTTAATAATTAAATGATTAGTAAACGTGTCTGGATCCACAAAACAAGATTCAGATATACACAGATGAGTTCCGGAAAAGCCCTGAAACAACTTTAGATGAATGGTGGTGTAGAAAAATTTTTAAAGGCGACCAGTAATCCGAGGACCTAAACATAACCCAGTTGGAATGGTGTGATTAACAGAGGACGATGTACATTGCAACCACGAGTGCATTAACCTTCAGGTAACTTATGCTTTGTTGTTCGATTTTTAATGTTTTGGTGTGTGTTGAATAACTTTATAATTTATTTACTTAAAATGGGCAGTAGTGAATTGGTACTAACAACAAATTTTAATTTTAAGGTGAAATTTTCTTGTTTAAGTAGAAAGGAGTATTTAGTATTGATGTTCTGGATTATGATGAAAATTTGGGTATGTCTTTGAGCTCAATTAGACGAACCTGGTTAATTAACGTAAAGGGGTGAGATGCTCCTTTGTACTCAGACTCAGGTCTGCATATATTGTTTTATTAATTAGTAGGCATCCTACAAGGACTTTAATTCTGGATGCACATTAAAATGATAACAAATTTAATCTTGAAATTTTCTAATACTGAAATTTATGCTGAATTTTAATTTTGAAATTTTAATGTATTGTGAATATTAATGTAAATAGAGTTAACGTTGGTGTTTGTGATAGGAATGTGTTTGTTTTTTTTATGATTGAGGATGAAAGTTTTAACTAGGTGAGCAGCCGAGGCGGAAAAGAGTAAAGAGGCGATTAACAGAAGAAAGTCAACGGACCAGTTAATTTAAAAGGTTTCACAGCATTCTTGACGCCCAACGTGTGTGGGACTCGATTTGAAAACCTTAGTTTAAGATTAATGGAGAGGCTTTTTGTACATTTCACAGCATTCTATATATATAAATTTTAAAAGTACTTGTACAACTTTTAACACCATTAACATAACGGTATTTCTGAAAACATGTACATAAATTATCGAAATAAATGTTAACACCCTTCACATAATAGCATTCTGTACACCTTCAGAAATTGACATTGCATAATTTAGTCATCGTCTGTTGGTCAAACCCTTGGTTTATTTTCCTATAATCATTAATCTAAATCATTCACAGTGTTACGACTTCCATTATCCAGGGTTCTTAAATTTAATAAAGCAAACAATATAGTCTACAATACCGGTAGATGTTTTACACTTGTAGTGTCCAGCTAAATAGGTTTCAACCCAAAACAAGAGAAGAATTTATAACTATTTAAACCAACCTTTTTTAAATGCGTATTAATTCAATTGAAGCCACCCATTTCACCCGCTGGAATCCACAGTAGATAGAATTGCTCAGGTTCCCACCAAAGTGGTGTGAATAACCAGTCCAATTTTTAAATATTCGTCATGTCGACAGTTTGCGAATCCATCACATTAAAGACCAAATTGCTACATCCGAGCCAATGGGGTTCGTCGAATTCCCGTTTTTTGAATACTCTTTTACATGTTTACTCATTACTAGATCGCAGATAATTCATTAATTGGTTTCCGTCTGCTGTCTAGCGATGTCATTCTCCCCACTTCTCTTTTCATCCCTATCACGTGACGGATGAATGTCTTTCTATAGTTTATTTAAGTTAGCATTACGTGTAAATGTAATATATATGAATACAATGTACTTGTATGATGATGTTTGGTTGGTAATTTAATATCTTTGGATTTCACTAACACATTGGCTTTTTCTTTGTATTTAAAAACATTGTAATAATCTGATTTTTATCGTGTCTTGAATACATTGTAAACTATAACTGCTATTATTTTGATGAATTTTTTTAATGAGATTATTTTCTAATAAATATTAAAAAGATTTTTAATTTTATATGAAAATTGTTCAATGCTAAAATCAATTTTCGTTTTTTGGTGGCTTTTAGATAAGTTGCTAACCTGAATTATATTCAACTATGTATAAAATGAGGTTCTTGTATTTTCTAACCTCTAAACCCTATATTTCGTTTGTTGAAATGTCGTGCTTAATGAACATATTATTAATGAAATCAAAATATACAGGATACATCAATATTCAATTGTCCGTTTTAGATTAATTTTTCTTTTTCTTCAGCCGGTTTGATTTAGCGCCAAAATGTTATACTTTATTTATAAGGTTTAAGTTCCTCGGTATGAAACCCCAAGGCGGCTCCGTGGCGTAGTGGTATGTATGTGACTATTACGCCCAAGGTCCCAGGTTCGTATCCCGACACGGTCCGCTTGAAAAATGTTAGGCGAGCATTTTTCTCAAAAATACACCCTCGTTCGGATGAGAGGTAAAATGGAGGTCCCGTGTGTGAGTGTTGTCACGCACGTTAAAGATCCCTACCTTGCTTGGAACAGCAAGGGTTCGGCAAAATTCAAAATTTTTCAGGTAAAAAAAACTCGCTTCCTGGCCAATGTAGTACCTTCGAGTGGAGCATTGGAAAATCACATGTAATGTATGAAACCCCAGCCGCCTGTGGCTAATGTGAAAACACTTTGTGTACTTGTAATAAAAAATCTTTTGTTCCTTTAAGCTAAATATATTATTAAGTTTATTCGTTGCCTACGTTTTTCGCTTTCTTTTGCCATCGACCACTTTCGAATTAGAGGTGCGCGCATTTTCGTATAGTGAATCCTTTTATTAACAAATTCTGCAAACGCCCTTTGATCTAAATTATTATTCGTGTTTTGTGTTTGTAGTGTAGAAATAATAAGTGCACATTTGGTGGTTTTTATTGCAATATACTTTGGCAAAATACTGACTGCAATTTTTTGCAAACTTATATTCATATTCTTATCCAGTTGTTAGCTGCTACATTTAGGTTAATATTGTTAACCTGTGCACATTAGTACTAAGATCGAGTAGCTATGAACCCTAAATTATTGCGTACCTGCATTATATTACATTTGATTTTTACAATGCTCCACCCGAAGGTACTACATTGGCTGCATTATATTATATTACATTACATGTGATTTCCCAATGCTCCACCCGAAGGTACTATATTGGCCAGAAAGCGAGTTTTTTACCTGGAAAATTTGAAATTTTGCTGAAGCCTTGCTGTTCCTAGCAAGGTAGGGATCTTTAACGTCCGTGACAACACTCACACACGGGACCTTCGTTTTACCTCTCATTCGAACGAAGGTGTATTTTTGTGAAAAATGCTCGCCTAACATTTTTCAAGCGGACCGTGCTGGGATTCGAACCCGGGACCTTGGGACGTAATAGTCACACACATACCACTACGCCACGGAGCCGCCTGCATTATATTACAGCTGGCAATGTTTTTCCTGGTTCGTATGCTGATGTAAATTAATATTGGTCAGTTTAGTGTTATTAAACTTAAACTACCCTTAAGTGTCCTTATGATTATTTTGCAACTTTTTACCGTACTTTATGATATTTATTTTGGTATTATTAGTACCCAAATGTCAAATGTACGCACACTTTGCGTCATTCCTTGCGATTTAGTTAATGTTGTAATATGTATTCTATTGGTTAGCAACTTATTAATTTTATGTTTTTTTTTTTGTATAATAGGATACTTTAGGGCTAGTGCGAGAACATAGTATCATCTTGTTGTCTTTCCGTTGTTTCACTTTTTAGCGACCTTGCATCGCTTACAGCACCTATTATTTCTAAACCATGCGGTTGGTTTTTCCTCGTGGCCCAATAGATGATTTATTCAAACCTACAAGTTACAAGTTTCATGTGAGCTATCCCGGAGCTTTATTCGTCACCGAATCCTTAAGCAATGTTTTTGGTTTCCTTTTTGAATTCTTGTCCTGACAATACCTAATGCGCTTCTATTTCGCGTACATTTTGCTAAACTTCATTTCGTGCAAGAACTTTCTAAAAGCTGAAAGCTCAAAAATTAGAACAAACTAACCTTATTTGTGCTAAAACTAATACACTATAAATGAGCATTGAACCAATATTTGGGTTTAACCTTTTATAATCCGACTCAAAAGGACTATTAAAAGTTCTGTCGTATTCTGTCAGGCCTGAATTCAGTTTGCGCTTTTAGATTCTTTGAAGTACTACGTGAAGTATCTTACAAATATCACATTCATTTTTAAATATTTACTTTTAGCAAATTGTGTAGGAAGCTTGAACTTTCAACGATCTCAAAGTGTATTTTTCAAATAACGTACGCATTTGGAAAGTTCTTATACAAAAGATATAAGAACGTTGAGTATTGTGAACACTTGATTATTAATTCCATTTCAAAGCAAGGCTCTCAGAATCTTGGAAAATATAAACGAATTTCTACTGGGTTATAATATGCACAAGCTTTAGAAATGCCAAACAGCTTTGAGCACTCAAGTTTGGCGTTTTAATTTAAATAGCCTGAATGTAGGTGTCTGTTGTTGAAAAGTTGAGAATATTCCATTTGTCATCTTATGAGAATTCTCAGTATACTGCTATAATGCATTCATCTTATAAGACTGTTCACTGAAGTAACTTTAATTTGATTTAAAGAATTTTTAATTTAGTTATTCTGACAGTGTAGTTTTGATACTAATCAGAATCTTAATACCAACTTTATGGATTTTCATGTGATATATAACTAAACCAGAAGTTATTCCAGTCCTGACGGGACAGAATTTCGTACTTGCGGAGCTTGTTTGCAACTGAAGTAATCTAAGCAACGTATAGCGCTTCGTGACGTCACACCATGGATACATGTGCGGGCCGCACAATACCCCGTTGCAGATACGAAGCTGATTCGTGTATAGGACGGTTTCAAATACAGACACTTGCGGAATCACACATGTTACAACAGTTTTGGTGTTGATCCTCTTTAAGTTGGTGATGTTCTTTTCTATTGTTAACATATCTAATCACCATCTTAATTAGATTGACTGAAATACCTTTAGCTTTTAATTCCTTATTCTATATTGCTATTTGGCAGAATTGAAGACGTTTCTGATATCCAATGTAACCAAGAAGCAACACTGTCGGGTGTGTCAGTTTTTCTGCTTTGCTCTTCTTGCAATTTCTATTATTTTTTTGATGGTATCCGTCCTTGAAAAGCTGTTCCGAAAACCAAATTGGTTGTGTGCCATTCGCCCTGCTACGTGTGGTGACGTAGCCTAAAAAAACCCAAAACGAAACAGTATGACCGGGCTCAGTCGGCGAGTGGGCGGGGTACTATACATATAAGCACGTAAAGTAAGGCCTGAAAAAAAATAGAAAAAAATATACACTCACTCATTCATACTCAAAACAAAACATACCAAAAAAACCTATAATTAAACACCATGTATACAAGGTATCGTAGTACCCAAAGAGAAATAAACAATCAATCCTTGCACCCTAAACTTAGCAAAAATATACAAATATACATGGTGAACTGCCGGTTTTAGGTTACTACCCTCTGTGTGTGTGTGTGTGTGTGTGTGTGTGTGTGTGTGTGTGTGTGTGTGTGTGTGTGTGTGTAAGAAGGGTGTGTGTATGTGCTCTGCGTGTATAAAGTGTGTGTGTGTGTGTGTGTTTGACCGCTGTAATCGCCTCTTACGACAGGCAGGTCGTACCAGGGGACTATTCTATTCCCGGACCTACACAGGTGAAAGAAAAAGCAAAAAGAAAACAAAAGAAAGGAGAACCAAACAAAAATGTGTGGATGTATGAAGTGTGTGCGTTTATGGAGTGTGTGTATGTGTGTATGAAGTGTGTATGTGTATGTGTTGAACCGCTGCAGTCGCCTCTTACAACAGGCAGGTCATACCGTAGGACTATTCTATTCCCGGACCCACACGGGGTGAAAGAAAAACAAAAAGACGAAAGAAAACCCCGTAAAACAGGGAAGTAAACCGAAATCGTAATGTCCAAAAATCATGTCCGAAGGAAAGCAAAGTCATAAAATGGGGCACGAGGACTAGATATTGGGCTTAAGGCGTTTACGACGCCAAAAAAAAAATGAAACCAGATTAAGAACATTAGGGTTTCGCCGACCTATATCCTCAGGTTCGGAAGGAACATAGAATAAAGTCTGCCTCTTTTGGGCAGTTTTCTGCCAAATAGGAATAGCAGTGGGTGTAGTAGTTATAGCACTAAGTTTAGGAGGTGGCAAGGGTAGTTTAGAAAACTAAAAACGCGTCATAGAAAGACGTTGTTTATTGTTAGGATGGGTGGTAAGAAGGTCAGCGGCAGAAAAGGAAGCATCATGGATTGTTAGCATATCAACGGTGGAAAAAGAAAACGAATTGGATGTACGAAAACCAACCTGACAAAAAGAAACACAAGCGGAATACACTTCAGTTACGTTAGAGAAAGGAACAGAAGCAGATAAAATTTCATTGACGTTATGTGCAGGACTAGAAGTATCACAGTTAGGAAAGAAAACAGCATTGGTTGTGAAAGTTTCCACCTTAGAAAAAGAAGCAGCATCAAGTAGACGTTTGTCAGCACTAGATAACAGAACATCAGCTAGGGTGTCACCAACCTTAGTTAAAAGAACAGAAGTAAGTAGCATTTTGTTAGCATGAGAAAAATGAGTAAGAGTTGGTAACGAAACAGGATCATGTAGAGCTTTAACGACAACAGCAACAGGCATCACAGCTACAAGTTCCCTAACTTCAACAGCACCTTCTCTATCCGTATTACAAATTATCTTCACTTCAGCTACCGCTGTGATTGCCGACACAAGAAGTATTTCTTGAGTCGAAGCATTTAAGAAAGCAGGAACAGGTAGAATTTTGACAAAAACGGGAAGAGGCATTAAAGGTACAGGTTCGTGGACTTCAACAGGACCTTCGCAGACTGAATTAGAAGTTATGGTTATTTCAGCGACCTTTGTGCTTGCAGACACAACAGAAAATTCTTTAGTAGAATCGTTTAGGAAAGCGGGAACAAACTCTTGGGAAGCTAGCTGCAAGTCACCAATTCGAAGCATGGGTTTTAAGGGTGGTGGAGGCACAGCTTGGGGTGAGAGTGAATAAGTAGGGCGAGCAGAAGGAGGGGTAGAAAAAGATGTAGAGCTAAAAACGGAAGAAATTTTGTTCGAAGCTGTGTTTTCCGAAGAGCGGTAAGTTTTGATAGTAGTAGCAGGATGACCTGGATGAGGGACAGAAGAGAACGTAGAGTGAGAAGTAGAAGAAGTTAGGCAACTAGAGGTGAAGGCAGAATTTGAAGGATTATTCGAAGACCTATTAGTAGTAGGATGACAGTTGGGACAGTTGTGGCAAGTAACTCCCTTATGTCCGCAACCAATAATGGAGTACTTTAGGACGAATACAACGGGTCGAAACATGACCAGGTTTGTCGCAATTAAAGCATACGATCTGACGAGTAGGAGTAGAAATAAGATGAAGAACAGTAGAACGTACGGAAGAAGTATCGGAACTACCCGTAGGCGTAGGAGAAACCTTAACAACTCGGTCAAGTGAAGTAAAAGTATTTTTCTCAATAGTAGTAGTCTTATAAACAAACTCCATGTGTTCAAAATAATGAATTAGTAAATTAGACAACGACTTCCAGTCAGAAAACCTATGCCGAAAACCGCAATACCAAAATATAGCTTTAGCCTCGAATAATTCCACTGCGGACTCAAATAACTGTAATTCGGATAAATGGTGAGCTCATCGGAGTTTTTCGACTCGTTCCAAAAAATCATGTACGGTAAGAGTGTTTGAATTACCAGAGAATTTCAAATTCCACTTCCACACTGGGAGGCTTTGGTGGGAAATCGAAAAAGAAGTCATTTTGAATACAAACAAGAAAGAAATTTGTAGAAAGTAACTAAATAAAGGCTAACCGTAACTCGATAAAAGCTCAAAAGAAAAAAAAATTGTTGCGAATACAAGACAATTTAAAACATATCCGACGGATAAACTTCGGGAACATCAATAGGAGCGAAACAACAAAATAGAAATTAGAATAGGGCTGTAGAATAAAGGAAAAATCTGAGGGAAAAACCAACTCTAGATTCGATGAAAAGCTAAAATATACAGAGGGGGAAGGAAGAAGAAAGAAAAATCTTGGGCGCCAGCGTTTTCAATGAACGTGGATTATAGGCGAAAACACAAGTCCAATAATCTGAAATTAACCCACCAATAACATTAGGCGTAAGGACGAAACATAAGTAATATCCGGTCGAGAAAATGTGGGTCATGTAGGAACTTAGGAGCTAACAATAATAAACAAAAAAATCGGAGCAAAAATTAACTAAAACGAACTCGGAGCCAAAACTGACTAAAATAAAATCGGAACGAAAGCAACATGAAACAAAATCGCAGCACAAGAAAATTAACGAAAACCAAATCGCAGAAGAACGAAACAGTATCGCCGGGCTCAGTCGACGAGTGTACGGGGTATTATACATATAAGCACGTAAAGAAAAGCCTGAGAAAATAGTAAAAAATATATACACTCATTCATACTCAAAACAAAACATACCAAAAAAACAAACCTATAATTAAACACAATATGTACAAGGTATCGTAGTACCCAAAAAGAAACAAACAATCAATCCTTATACTCTAAACTTAGCAAAAATCTACAGAAAACCAAATCATTTTCTACATGGTGGGCTGCCAGTTTTAGGTTAGTACCCTAGATTATTTTTCAACTAAAAAAGAAAGAGAAACGAAATTACCCCTCTAAAACTAACAGCTCTAAATCAGCATGGTAAATCTAAAACTAGGTCTATAAATATAATGGCAACAACAGGTTCAAATGTGCCAGCAAGTCTTTAAGCCATATTCACATTTATCAGTTGTACATTTTTTAGACAAATAGTAATGCCTTAATATAATGGCAGTAAATACCCAAAATAGTTCAATAATTTTCGTATAGACAAATTAAATTTGAAAATGCATGAGCTTTAACAGTAAAATCCAACCCGGTATGATCTCAACGTAAGTAGTGAAGAAAACACTCACCCTCGAGTTGCTGCCGTCTCTAATAACAGGGCAGAGGAGAGGTGTGCGTGATCCCGCCTTGGGGTGATCCTCTCATCACAACCCGGGACGACCATTCATCGTGGCTTTAAGGGTCACCCAAAAGAGCACGCCGTATTGAGTGCACAAAATTTTCATAGCAAAAACGACACGGAGAAAACTAGAAGAAATGTTTTCGTCTTGCTATTCCAGAACAAAGTGAATATTCATTTTGTTTAACTAAGGATAAGAGCTCAAAATGATATTGTTGTTAAGACGTATAACTAGGAAAACACAGTTTATTGGGATAGTACGCGGTTTTAATTCGGCGAAGCTTTTAATGGAAAACACATACGAACCAATTATCGCATACTTAGAACCAGTTATCGCCTATTTAATTTTAGCATAAACTTTACCTTAAGGAATTCTTAGAAAGAGTATTTATGATTTACTAGCGGAAGGATTTAACAATAGAAATCGAATTGATACAAACAGATAAATGAATTAACACGTGAAAGGGTTATTTTAATTTACTGAATTAATTTTCGCTTTTAACGCCAACGGGATTTGAGTTGAAAATTATTGTAATTACTTTATGCTGAAAATAAACGTAACAGCCCTTTATCTTCTAGATCATCTTTTTGCCTTCAGATAATTAGCTGCTCCTCTAATTTAACAGATGTATTTAGTATTAAGTAACAATACCCTTTATAAACCTTATTCATGAACTTCTTAGATTGTTAGTATAACAGCTGCCTTGACTATCTCGACAGGAGTTCCATCCGTACAAGAAGCTTTTATTATTTTATGTTACGGTATTCCGTGCAGACAAGAAAGAAAGTAGTAAAGTAAGTAAAAAAAATTACCCACACCGAATACCGCAACAAAACAGAAGGATTTCGTGATAGCTCAAAACGTCCTAGAGTAGGGTGAGTTATACAGAAAGAAAAATTGGAAACCGCAACAAGTAGATTTATATACAAAGCGTTAGGTAAACATAGTATAAAAGGAATATCTACAGAGACCAAATCGAACATTTACGTAATCGTTCTGTTATAACATAATGGAAATAAAAGCGTTAACTCGCATATAACAGAACATGGAAATATACATTTAAACCAATATAGATGTAAAATCTTAAAATCTAAATCACATGTAAATATACCTACATAGTATTTCCAACCCTAAATATATACAAGAAGAAAATTAAACATAATATGTACAGTATTTGCACCTGCTTTGTAAAGTGTACTTCCTAAAAGAAGGAACGTAACCCTAACTGAGATGAACCAATCGTTAACTTACTTTAGCTTATAATTTTGTAAACAGGTTGTTAACGTTAGCATTAATTTAAAAACAGTAAAAATTGTTGTAACACGAGCTTCGGTTTATACTATTAGTGCCTTAAAAGTAATCTGGTAATCACTTGTGTACCTAACATGTGAAAGTAAAGTATCAGCACGCAATTTTAAATTTAGTGTAACTACGAGTAAAAAACTTAAAGCACGTACGTGGTAATTAACCAATAAAAAAGTGTTTATATTTCATAGAAGCATCAAGAAAAAGGAAATAATAAATGCAACTTAAGACGGGTAGTTGTCCGCCTCTGGTACCATAGTAGTGGATCTGAAAGTGCGTGCTGCACTTGCCGGCGGACTGAATACTCTATGAAACTAAGTTCGACTGAAACACTAAGTAAAACAATGCATTTTAATTTGTACTGCGACGTTACAGAGTTCCTTTATGGTAAAAGGATGCTGTATCAGATAGCAACGCTTTCAAAGCTCAGTCTGTATTTATAGAAATAGAAAAAAAAGTGTTTTCGTTTCAACAACAATTCCCAACCATAGAATGTTAAATATTCCGCGAACACCATCTGTTAAATATATTTTCAGACAATAGCTGCAAAATTATTCTAGAATACGGTTTGCAGGCAATAGCCAATTAAAGAAAGCAAAAGGCCTCAATATACTATAATAACTTCCACAAATTTGTCCGTATAGAAAACAACTTCTATTTAAATGGTCAGGTAAGTTTGCAACCCTCCTTACAGCATTATGTAGTAATTTATATAATAGGTTGCCTATCTGTTATAGAAACGATAGGGATTTCTTATTTCGAACTACAATTCCGAGAATAAAATAATGAGTGGACAGTTTTATTGCTCGTATACTTGAGCAATTTCAACACTTGCATGATAACGAACTATTACGTTGATAGAATTTCTCAGTACCATTAGAAGCTTTTATATTTTACGATGCAGATGCTTTGAGCATATTCAAAGAATTAAAAGACAAGGTTTCTTGCCTTCTAAAGAACCAATTAAAAGTAGAAGTTAGCTTATTTCAAGAAAAGTATAGCGCAACTAACGAAGCGAAGTATTATAGAATATATTACGAGTATTTACCGTTGTAATAAACACTTAAGAAAATTTTATAGAACGGTTTAAATAAGTATTCATTTCAATTAGACGGTAACCGAACTTGATAAATAAAAGTTTGTATGATTTGAAATAACATACAAAGTGCAAAGTCGTTTAAGTTAAACATTTCTATAAGGCGCTTCTTAGTAAACGTAAACAAAGGTAGTTAGAAATTAAAATTTATACACAACATGCAACAATCAATCACTTTTGGAAATTTAACGTAACAATTTTTAAATTTGTTAACTGTTTCTATTAGTTCGTTCTTACTGAATATTGATATAGTTTTCTATTAACGTCTCTATTGCCACAAACATGCACTTGTATGTAAAAAGAAGATACTCTTTCCATTACGATTTGACAGACATGTCCCCAAATATTCTATTCCAACTGTTTAGAAACATATTATTAACATTTCATTTAATTTTTATATATATATGTTCTTTTTAAGTTGTTCTTTGTTTATCTAATACAGCATCCTCTGTTATTTACAGTCGTCTCCAATTGTTTTCTTTTGTTCAATCCTCTCGTGAAGTTAGTAGAAATAGCGGATAATTGTTACATCATGCGGATGGCTTATACTTTCAGAGTGTAATCAAAATTCGAAAACGATGACGTATTGAGATTGTGTTTATATAAAAGCTGGAAATTAATGAGAAGCGAGCATTCAAGATTTGAACATAAGTCGTTCAACATTCGAACATTGATAGACAGTTACTTGAGTGCAATGAGGATTAGTTTATTGCTCCAATATAAATGATGTTATCTTGGTGCAAGATCACTGGCTATTTTCATCTACTAAAAATAAACGTACTTTCAAAAATTAATAAAATATACTTCGACGCATGAAGTTTGATTAAAATAGAAATCTAAAAAATTAGAACCAGAAAATTTTCGATGCAGTTAATTTTAATGGAAACGATCTTTAGATAGCGATTATAATCGAAGATATATGGTCATAGAGATAAAAATACAGCAAGGATTTGGCAATGCAACGCAAATATAACTTTGTTTTAAATCTAGAGAGACAATTTGTGTATTATTAAGCAGATTAAGCTAGTATAAGCTTTTTTGCGTATAGAAAATTATTTGCGAATTGATAGTTTTTTAGTAATTTTAAGGTCAGATCTCGAGTCGTTTGATCCTTACAAAAATTTCTGCTCAAGGTTGCTGATCGGCTATACTAAGGTGGGGTAATAGAAAATATTTAGATTATCCATCAAACTTTTAAAGAAAATCCTGTGACATATATGCAATGTTTTGTGGTTTTCTAATTATCAACACGACTTAAGTGAAGATTGTATTACTCTGTAAGTGGTAATAAAATGTTGTTTGTTTCCAAACTTAAACTGCAAATTGGATTTATAAGCTTTCCTTATATCTGTGTGCAGTAGATTTCTTAGATGATGTGTGTAGAGGAATGAGGTTTTTAAATGCAGCCAGGATTGTTCATAAAAGTATACCTGTAATGTTGAGTTTTCTTTGTTTCATTTCATTTTCATAAAGTGCAAAGGAAAATATAAAAACTACACTAGTAAGAATACAATAAAAAGTATACAGGTAGATAATCCTTTCGACTTGATAACCATAGACTATCTGAGTAATTTGGTACCTAGTAGAAAACGAAACAGGCATATTCTAGTCATAGTTAACGTCTTCTGAAAATATACGACGTTCTTTCCTACAAAAGATTGTAACACTGTAAGGACCATTAGAAAATTAGAGCAATTTATCCAGAAAGTGGGAGAATTCAAAAAAATTTTAGCTGGCAATGCCACATACTTACACAATGCAATATTTATCTCTCACTGGGAAGATCAAAAAGTAGTAGTCCTCTTCTGCAGCACCCGGCAACCACAAGGTTCCATCGGAGAGATTCATTTAAGAAACGTGCAAATTTCTAAGAATGACATCATTTCAAGATCACAGAAGTTGAGAAAATCATCTGGTCAAAGTAGAGAAATACATCAATCATACACCTTATACGGTTACTGAGAAATCACCCTTTGCATTAAAAAAAAAGATCCTCCGGATAGACCATCGGATGTTCTGCCTCGAGATGAGGAGTTCGAAGTCAAGTTATATAAGGCCCGATGGTGGTTTCAAGAAAGGACGTAAATGTATGTGAGAAATGAATGAAAGGGTGAAAGAGAGGGCAATGTACAACACTGGAAACATTAAAAACCTAGGAATTGGATGCGATAGAGAGGGTGCAGGGGATACTGTCTGTGCCCTAAGAGAAATGGATTCCGATCAGATAAGGGGAAAATTCCACATAAATTCAATGTATACATACAATGAGAATTAATTGAAAGAAGTCATTTCAAATAAGAATAACATTAGTAGTATTGATAGTGAGTTTCTACAACTTCAGAAAATTGTATGCCATATTTTTATGAGATAGCTTTATGATTATCACAGGTTTCTGTTTAATACGTTTGTTCTTAATAGTGATTGTTATCAAACTTGTTTCAAGCAGGCGTTGACCATTGATTTGTCGGACATTATCTACCGGTTCGACCACTGATACAGTTGATCTTTATGTATTTTGTTTTTAAAAATAAATCTAATTATTACTTGAAGGCATTGTAGCTTTAAGCTCGTTAATTATGTTTACTAGTAAGTTTGGAACACGAGCGATACAACAATATCTTGCAACCTTTTCTGGAGTCTTGGTTCTCTGATACGACCATCCCTTTTGCGGCTTTCGTTATGAATCTTTTGAAAAAAGGGATTCAGATTCAAACGAAATGCCAATAATTCCCATGCAAATAGCACATGAAATGACTGCGGTGAAGATGCATTTTCGGGATTGTGTTTATGCTTATGACGTCAAGATTCGTTTACTGTACTTGTGCTCCGTTGTTACCGCAAACATTCTCCTCCAACTAATTTCCTGTAACTAACGCCCTAATCTAAGATGTTTCTGTAATTTTATCGTCTACGTAGAAATAGCTTTATTTAGCTTTATATTTGACATCAGAACAAGAACTATCCCCAAAAAAAAGACGCGGATAGATGTGAAAATTTTCGAACGATAAGCTTGACAGCACACGATTCAAAAACATTAACTAGAATTGTACAAAGAGGAATGGAAAAACGAGCTGAAGAAATACTGGGAGAACATCAATGTGGGTTTAGGCGAAACAGGGGAACGCGGGAGGCTATTTTAGCTCTGAGGGTGATAATGGAGAAAACAATAGAGAAGGGGGAAAGCGTATATATAGGGTTTGTAGATCTGTAAAAAGCATTCGACAATATAGAATGGAAAAAAATGTTTGAAATACTCAAAAAGATTGGAATGAGTTATAGGGATAGACATAGCTTATACAAAGAACAAACAGCAGTACTAGAAATAGAGCAAAAAAGTATAGAAGTAAATATTAGGAAAGGAGTGACACAGGGATGTGCCTTAACCCCATTAATTTTTAACTTGTACATAAAAGAGGCAATGAATACTGTCAAATGCAGGAAAACATTTGGAATTAATATGCAGGGACAAAAGATTGATATGCTTAGATTTACAGATGATATAGCGGTATTAGCATCTAGCAAGGACGAGTTAGAAGCTGCTCTTAATGAAATGGAAACAGTTCTAACGGAGGGATATGGTTTGAAAATTAACAAAAATAAAACTAAAGTTCTAGTATACAAAAGAGGGGATAATAGATCAGAAATAAGTATACAAATAGGTAACGAGAACTTACAAAGGTTAAGGATTTCTGCTACCTAGGAAGTCAAATATCGCAAGATGGAAAAAGCACAAAAGATATAAAACAAAGATTAGTACAAGATCGTGCTACATTTAACAAGAAAAAGCAACTACTGTGTTCAAAGACTACAAACATAGGAACAAGGGAAATATTGCTTAAAACATATGTGTGGAGCACAGCACTGTATGACTGAAGCCTGGACAGTAGGAGAAGCAGACAAGAAAAAGGTAGAAGCCTTCGAAATGTGGTGCTACAGACGTATGATGAAGATACCATGGACAGACAAAGTTAAGAACACAGAGGTACTAGAAATGGTGTGGGAAAAAAGAACTATGTGGAAAACAGTAAAAATAGGAGAGATGGGATGATAGGCCACATACTAAGACATGAGGGAATAGTGCGGAATATATTAGAAGCAGAGATAGGAAAGATGTAGGTTGTGAGAATTTCAGGGAAATATGTGGGCTAGCTCAAAATAGAAATCGATGGAGGACGCTTCCAACCAGCCGCAAGATGTAAAAACTAATGACAGAAATAATAACTGTACTTAAAAATGGTGATTATTATAAACAACTATATACTGCAATACTCTCAACTGATGTTAATTGTTCGAAAGGATTTATTTGAAACTATTAATACGGCAAATGTCTAAGTGTTGGGGGAATCTTGGCAGCCACAGGCTGTTTAACCCCCTGCACATACCACTGAATCTTGGTGAAATAGGGCATATAATTAGAAAACAATAGAAGGCAATCGAACTGTATATTGGCTGTTCCAAAGTCAGCGCTAGGGATACCATCAATCAAATCCTATTTTTAGTTTTTGTTACAGTTATTAGATTTTTATTTAGGATGTGTTAATTTTGAAGTTAGAATAAATAGGAGCACGTTTATATTTTTTGCATTTAAACCCAATGTAGTACCTTCGGGTGGAGCATTGTGGACGTGACCGCAAGCATAGCGGCCCTTAATTAAATTATAATGTATATTGGCTGTAGGCGGCTCCGTGGCGTAGTGGTATGTGTATGAATACTACGCTCAAGGTCTCGGGTTCGAATCTCGACACGGCCCGCTGGAAAAATGTTAGTAGGCGAGCATTTTTCACAAAAATACACCTCGTTCGGATGAGGGGTAAAATGGAGTTCCCGTGTGTGAGTGTTGTGACGCACGTTAAAGCTCCACCCGAAGGTACTACATTGGCCAAGAAGCGATTTTTTTTACCTGGAAAATTTTGAATTTTGCCGAATCCTCGCTGTTCCAAGCAAGGTAGGGATCTTTAACGTGCGTGACAACACACACACACGGGACCTTTATTTAACCTCTCATCCGAACGAGGGTGTATTATTTGTGAAAAACGCTCACTTAACATTTTTCAAGCGGACCGTGTCGGGATTCGAACCCGGCACCTTGGGCGTAGTAGTCTCACACATATCACTACGCCACGGAGCCGCCCCCTTCATATACCACTGAATATCGGAGAAATATGATATATAACTGTAAAACAATAGGAGGTGACCGAATTGCATCAAACAGGAAAGAACGGCAGCTATGTTCAAAGACAACGAACAAGAAGAAACATATTCAAAGCATAGTGTGGAGCACAGCACAAGTACATCTATGAAATAGGGGCAGTAGGAAAACCAGACAAAAAGAAATAGAAGCCTTCTGGAATGTTGTGCTTCAGATGTATGAAGATGGTAGCATGGACAGACAAAGTTAATAACAAATAGGTTGTAGAAATAGTAGAGGAATAAAGATATCTGTGGAAAATAAAAAAATAGGAGAAATAGAAGGACAGGATACGTTGTAAGGCATTTCTGGGGAATAGTACGGGATATACTACAAGCAGAGATAGGAAAAGAGAGGTAGAGGTAGACCTAGATCAGACTTTAGCACACAGATAGTGATAGATGCAGACTGCAAACTTCTAGGAAATGTGTAGGTTGGTTCAGACTAGGAAACAATAAGGGTACGCGTCCAACCAGTTCTAGGACTGATCAAAACAAGAACATAATTAGCTTTTGCTATGGTAACATACTAAAAATGCTAAATATTGAAATTTTGTTTTTTTTAATGTAGGTATCTTATAGCTTGCAGCCTATAAAGTTGTTTCAACGAATAGAATATCGATTATATTACATAAATATTGATTCATTTCCAAACTAACATCTTAAATTTAAAAAAGGTGTTGTTTGAAGGGCACTTCTTGTTCATATGTATATTTTGATTTCAAGGGTAGTTCTATTTTGTTTACTAAATTGCCATTGAGTGTTTATTAAACTTACTTAAAACTTATTTCCCTTTTATTAAATTCTTAGAGCTTATCATTCCAGATTAATTAATTCTAACCTTTTAAAATTCGTTCAAGTTTTTCTATCACATTAAATCAACCAAAAATTTTCTGATATGGAATTTATATAGTATATTCTGTATACATACAAGTATTCTATCTAATACTCGTATTTATTTTGCTAGTCTAAATAAAAAGGTCCTTAGAAATAAAAACGACATGTTTGATTTGACTAAAAGAATCTGGAGTCTCGTTAATAATTTTAATACCAATCGAAAATTATATACAGTTTATATATGTTCATATCGCTTGTAGGTTTCCCAAATGCTCCAGAAGAGCACATTGTATATCCGCTTGAAGTATTCTAAATTTACTAAAGAAATTTCTTTCATGTGTCAGTGTTATTCCATTTTACGACGTCGTGCATCTTACTTGTCTCTCTTGATTTATTAATTCTGTATGCGAATCAACGTTCCAGAATTTCTTTTAAAATGCGACTCTATTTGATATGTTTATAACGTATATCGACTCTAAAAACACACAGCACGTTGCTAAAGCTTTCATTAGCAATTTAACTGGAATAAACTCAGTGTAGGTGTTTGGTTTTATAAAGAATTTTAAACCTACAGATTAACTAATTTATAGAGAATTGACCTTATGCTATTAGATCGCTTTTCTGTTTGTAAGACTTCGAATTTTTACAGAGTTCTTTTAGTTGTAAACGCGGCGCGGCATTGTTTTGCTTTGGCTAGCTTTTCTGTAACGAACTCTAAATCTGTTTTTAAACTAAAAACAGTTTATTATGGGTAAAATGAGTGTTAAGTGAATAAATTTTGATTTGTACTGAAGGGGCGAGGACCCGTAGCAATGTAAGGATGCATCGGCGAACTGCAGTGGCGTGGAAGTGAGTTGCTATGCAAAAATGAATAAAAGAAAATAAAGAAATTAGAAATCAAAATAATAAATGAAAGGACTTAAATACAAAAACAGTACCTTACCCTGAAAGGGTTTTCTTTGTCATAATTGAGGTGCACCAAAGCATGTGTCGCAGCAATTCCTTCCGATATTATTCCTATACGGAAGACGGTTATTCCACATAAATTTCCCTTGCTTGGTATCTTAAATTTTGTCATTCTATATATACGTTTTTCTAAAATACCTACCTTAAAAACATTAATTCCACCATAATTAAAGAAATTTCTCAATATAAAATGCTTTTTTTACATAATATTCCATCATTGGGGTAATTGAATATCTGGGTATCCTTAGAATTGCCTGTTTATATAATGTTTAAATAAATTCAAATGAAATTCAACTTAAACTTAAGCTATACTAACATAAAATACTTTCAATATAAATACAAATGTACCTTCCCTAAAAATTAAATTCTTTACCCTCACTCTGGTAAGGCATTGCTAAAAAAAGGAAATCATAAAAAACTTAAATCTATTCCATCAACAAAGCTGTTCATCAATCGAAATTTTACCTGTTTCTCATATTTAATTGCGAGATATTTATGAATCACAATTTTTTTGCTAATGTCGTTAATAACAAACATAGCAAAAACTTAAATGCAAACTTTTCGTTACATCATTTCATTGTTCATTCCAAATTACTAAATTTTTCTTTATACTTCAACTAATACTAAATTTCGCCAATAAAACGCTCATTCTAAAATCAATATACATAATTTCGTTCACTTTGATTAATTCCTTTGTAACGGTAAAATTTGTAAGGTTAAGAAACGCACGGGTCAAACTAAAACGGAAATGACAGTAAGGTAAGAACCCCCACAAATTACGATTACGTATAAAAGATAAAGAAGTTTAGAAATACCGGACTAACTACAAATGCGGGATGATTCACATAAACAAAGGAACGTACATCGCCATCAATTTTCTATTTACAATAAAAACTAAAAGTTCTATTTAAACAAAAAAAAAATTAATAAACAGTTATATTGCACGAACAATTTTAACAATGGAAATACGAAGTGCGCATTTCGTATATTAACATGTAAAGCAAACTATTCAGTAATAAAGAAAAAAATAATGCATAAGCTTTCTTATAAACACGCGTGTCACGTTCAAGTCTTACATTCAGAACCATTTCTAGTAAGCAATTTATAGTAGCAAGTAACACTAGTGAAGCCATAGTTTCTAAATGGGACGGGTTTGTAAACTTGTTCCCAGAAGAACCAGAAATGTGACTGAGGTTTATCCGTGGCTCATTGGTTACTCAACCAACAGCAAACGTAGATAAAAAGATAATCTGGATATATATAAAAAATATCGCTATATATCTTATACTTATCTTGCAGCTAAGCCATCGGTAATGAATCAGCAACACATCGCCATGGTAGTAAGTATCATTTACGCGGCTACCATAACTGCAATAGCGGTCTACAGACAAAGGCAGTTGGCCTACGTCCAAGAACAATCAAGCCTACATAAAAAAGCAATTTGACATAACGTAGGCGAACCATTGGACCTACGTCTAAAACCTAAAAAAGAATCTTACTACGAGGGCTATTTTTTTTCAACCTCCGATCGCTCCGTGCAGACGCTACGCGGGTAGCAGAAAGCGGGCATGCGCTGTAGGCGACTGCGCAGCTCTTGCACTACACACTCCGCCATTGTTGACATTCAAGCGTCAGTCAGCGTTGTGCTACAGCCATGTAAACATGTCCGCTATTATGGAAGCTGCCGCCAAGTGCGAAGTGCGAAGTGTGATTCGTTTTCTACAGGCTAAAGGCCATCGAAGAATGAGTCATGAGTGATGGTGTTGTGCGTGAATGGTGTCGAAAGTTTAAAGATGGCCGTAATGATGTGCATGATGAAGGGGGCCAAGGGCGCAAATCTGTCGTTTCAGATGACCTGGTTCAACGTGTTGATAGAATGGTTAAAGAAAATCGCAAATTCACCAGTACTGCTTGGTGGGAAGCGCTTTCAAACCAATGAGGACCTTCAAACTAACGTCAAGTACTACTTGAATTCATTGGCGGCAACATTCTTTGAGCAGACTATTGAAAAGCTTGTCCACAAATATTACAAATGTCTTAATCTTTTCGGTGAATATGTCGAAAAGTAACGGTAAGTGTACATATCTTTTGGTAATAAAGTTATTATTTTATATGAACTTGTCTTTTATTTATAGCCTATCGGAGGTTGAAAAAAAATGGCCCTCGTAGTATTGATAAGCACGGAGGAACTTACTGATGCACCCAGGATATACACTTCTCGTGAAAAAAACGTGCATCGCTCTTGGAGTAATAGTATTAATCACGCAGAGTTCACAGGATGACGACGAAAGGCAGGATCGAAATGAAAATGAAATTAGGAAACGAGATGATTCGCGATTCAAATATGCGAGTAACACATGTCAAAACCGGCAAATTCAAATACAATTGTAGAAAATGTACAGCATTCAAACTTGCTTTAATACTTATAAATTAAGCGAAAATATTCATAAAAAAAAAATCGTTGATAACCAAGTATATTTGCTGCATTTATCTAACAATAGAGATACATTGAGATATTTTGACTTAAACTAAATGCGCTAATAACATTCTACAGAGTGTTGGAAAAGTACTTGTTTGAATGGTATTAGGATGAGCTTTACATGAACAATTTGATTTATTTAATTATAAAGCGTAATCAGTTATACAACATATCGAAGCATAAGCATGGGAATATCTAAAAAGAATTCCAATACGAACAAAAACATTCAATACGGCACAACAGAACGTAACACCTTATTACATAAGTAACAACCAAAAGACATTTTGAGTGCATTGCTTTATTACATTACATTTCGTACTTGATTTAAAAATCAATTCAGTTTTTACTCGTTTAGATATACGATTGGCTTTACTTTTATTATTTCAATTATGTAATACTTAGTGATGAAAAGAGCGAATATCACCAAGGTAATGTTTGCAAAAATTACGTAAGTAACCTTAATATTCGCCTGCCTAAAAGCGAATATTACAGTCGGAGTAATTTATTTTGAAATATTTCCGAGAACATTCGCGGTAATTTTCACGCAAACATTCGCGGTAACTTTCACGAAAACATTCCTCCGTAATATTACGTAATTTCGATAAGTTATTTTCAAGATCAAAAGCACAAAAGTGCCGATATTCTATGCACTAAGGATGAAAGATTGCCGCTCTTGCGTAAAAAAGCTGAAACATAATGCTTGTTTGAAGAAATTCACAAGAGCTCATCACAGTAGTGGCCATCTTGAAATTAGGCACCCAAATTAAAAACGGTTTTAATAAAAGTTACTTATTAAATAATTTTCTATGTGGGAAAGTCATTTAGGTTTCTTTTAACTGAAAAAAAAATTTTTTTGCTGATAATAGAGTGGTTTAAATAAAACCAGTAACATTCCCAAATGTGTGAATAACTTTTATGAATTTTCATCAAAATTGCACACTACAATTCACTTTATTTATCGAATAAATCAAGTATTAGTGTTTTTTAGAAAAATGTACCTGCAATGTGCTGCCGTGAAAAAATTCAGAACTTCCATGTCACACACTGTTGTAAAACAGAAATGGTTTGAATACATGCTATACAAAACAAAACACAACAAACATACAGGAAACGCTATACTATTGAGATCAAACTATCATTATGAGAGTTTTCGATTATAGTCGTAATTGCTCGCAAATCTATTTATAACTTTTATTATGAATATTATTTAGGTCTCAGCAGTTATTGAAATGAGTTGTTCTTCATAACCTTAGATTTATATAAATTTTTGTTGGGCTTCTTATTTAGTGAGGTAAGTAATTGGTATTCTCCCAGTTTTGAGTTAAATAATAATGAAAGACTGCATTACAATAGTGTTCTATATTTTTTTTTAAATTTTGAAATAATATACTATATAGTTGATGAAAAACTGGCTTGTAATATGGTGAAAGAATGGGTGTAGGGTAATATAAAAAAGAATAAACACAGAATTGTTTAGTTTTTACGTCGAAGTTCAATGTTTTGGGATAAATTTAAAAATGACCGTCTCACGCCAGTAATGCCGTGGCTGCAATGATAAGTTAGGTTACTGTTAGAAATAGATATTATTAAAAAACCCAAATCACTTAACACGCATATTAGAACAGCTGTTTTAAAACTATTGCAGACTGTTCTGATATGCGTGTTAAGTGATTTGTGTTTTGTGTTTTTTAATAATAATATCTAATTTGTGTTTTTTAATAATAATATCTATTTCAAACATTAACCTAACCTCTCATTGCAGCCACGGCATTACTGGCGTGAGACGGTCGTATATAAAAAGCCACCAGTAATAAGGAATAATGTGATAAAAATTCTTAGGGTTAATTAGAATTTACAATCCATGTTTAATTAAGTTTTTTACCCTGAAACTTCTCTAATACACGTAAAATACTGTTGTTCATTATGGTACAAATTCACCATTTACAAACTTCCATACGCAATTGTGATGGAACAAACTGCTTGCAAAACGTAAATAAGTAGAAGCAAAACAAACTTTGGACTATTTAAAAATGCAAGACATGCATTTTTATTCTACTAGAGAAATGCTTACTGTGTCCGATTCAGTACACTTTGTTTATAATTTCGTCGTTAAAAAATGATAAAGGAAACGAAGGTGTGATAAAAAAAGAAACCAAACCAATTTTTGTAGCTTTTCACAAACTGTAATCAAAACCCACTTGACACTTTACCTAATTATTTTTTATTAGAGATACGTTTAAACCATTATTCTGCTTTTTCCATTTATTGGCCAATTAATTAATATAACAGCTTTGTCAATTGCATATTAGAAATTGTAAAATAATTATGCGATGCAAATGTAGGAATGTTAAATCTTGTAATTTCTTATCTCCTAATAATTTTTTTTACAGTAGATATCGGAATTTCAAAGGTTTTCACTGATTATAAACGTTAGAGAATATGTATAATTAAAATATCTGTAAGGTTTATAACTGGACTAATAAGTTCCACAACACTGCCATCTATATGTGCTCCCTGGGACTTCATAAACCAAGTAGGCGGAGTATTAATCTTCATATCTTTTTCTAATGAATATCTGCTTCTCGACATTTTGTTCTGCCCTATATTACCTCACCCCAACCCGCGCTCTTACAGCAGATGGTAGGTAACCTTCTATGATGAGCTGTTAAACATAATTCATATACCTATATGAATTACACAGTGGGATGAAAATCAAAACTATAAAAATCTTAATTTTTCATTAAATTGTTATGTCCATAAATCACTGCTTAATCATTATCCTTGTTATTATTTATTAGATTTGTAACCTTATATGACTCCAGCCAGATGTTTAAAATTTTATACGGTATCATTATATGTGCATTGGTGTATTTCTGATATCTACTTGATTAATCACTAACAGCAAACACACTAATTTATGTAATATTTAATTAAAGCAAAATGTAATTAAATTTTAGGGCATATATTGTTTCATACCTGTTAAATAAAGAATCAATCAGAACATGTGTCATAAATAGTTGTTTTTTGCTGCTATTCAGAAGCTTTTGGTACATATTTCTTTTATTTTAAATCTACAAGGTAAAAGCTTTTATTGTTTGGATAGCCCCACCCCCATTCCCATTTGATTTAATGGCTTTTATATGGGTTTCGAAATTTTTGTTTCCCTTCATAGTTCTTCCGTAGTCAAATTCTCTTTAAGGGAGATTCATATAAAGTTTGTTTTATTGTATTTTGCATTAGAAAGTTCTCTGTTCTTTTGCATCAATCCTTTTTCTGTGGCAATATTATTGCAAATAGTATACAGCAGCAGTAATGTTATAATTATAAAAAAGCTGAACGCAACAAGAACAACACTATCAAAGTTTATTTAGTTAAAGATAATTTGTATTCTCTAGGAGTTGACTGATGGATGTGTAATTAATTGTTTACCAATTATAATGAATATGGTGATGGATGATAAAATAAATTCCATTAATAAAACATGATGACTTTTTTTTATTTATTTAACTGAAACTTGCAGTCTGTTTCTGAAAGACTAAGATGCTGATAAAGTCATTTACATTTATTCATCACATAAAATTTTTACTATGTCATTCAATTTTCAGTAATTCTCAAAAGAACAACTTGTTTCACCTAGTCCTGCATTTTTATTTTTTTATTTAGAAAATGGGAAAAAGTAGGTTTACTGTGGGAATATTTTAAGGCAAAACAAAATAAAAGTAATTGTTGTCCAACATCATATTCATGTATGTTCTGTAATGCAGAATACAAGAAAAGTGCAACGCGAATGGCAGCACATTTAATTAAATGTTCAAGTTGTCCAAATAATATAAAAAAATCAAATAACTAATAAACATTCCTATGAAGGTAAGAATTTATAAATTTAAAACCACTGCAATTTTTTTACATAGAATATTTATTGTTGTTAATATAGATGAAGACAAACAAACGCTATTAGAGATGAAGAAATCCAAGAGAGATAATAATAGTACTGTCGGTACCGCTAGTTCCAGTAGTGTAACTAGTAGTACAGTAAGCCAAAGTACAAATAAGTACTTGTTGGATAGATTTGTTGACAGAAATAATGACAATGAAAAGAAAAAAGTATTAGATCAAAAGCAGACAAGAGCTATAACTGCATCTGGCTGCCCATTCCTAATGGTTTAAAATAAATATCGGCATGCTTTTTTTAATACATTGGAGTCTCTTTACACTTCACCTACAAGACATAATCTATCAAATAAACTGTTGCATGAAGAGTTTCAGTCAGTATTAAGCAATGCTACTGTACAAATAAGAAATACAGACTTTTTATCATTGCAATGCGATGGGTGGTCGAATATACGAAATGAGGCTGTAATAAATTTTATTGGTAATATTCCCAAACCAGTGCTTTTTAAAACCATGACCACTGGTGCTGAAAGTCACACTGGAAAACATAAGCAGAAGAAATGAGAAAATGTATCACAGAAATTGGTGCTGATAAATGTTAGCTGTTTTATCGGATAATTCAGCGACGATGGGGAAGACCAAGGGAATAATTACAACAGAATTCATTCACATTACCGCTTATTTGCGTGCATCCCCTACCTTAAATCGTCTGGTTGGTGATTTAGTGAAATTAAATTCCTTACACACTGCAGAGCTCCGCTGAAAAGGAGTTATTAAGGATATTACAGGGTCACACAAAAACTTGGCCACCTTCAACAATATTCAACAAAATAAGTATGGCGAAATAAGATCTTTGAAATTACCAGTTAACACTCGTTGGGGTTCTATATTGAAGTGCATTGAAAGTTTAATAAAATGTAAAGAGGCTTTGCAGATTTTAATAATTAGCCAAGAAAGTGAAGGTATAAAGATTCTGAGAGCTACAAAAGACCACATCTTAGATAATGATATTTTTTGGGTGAGGTTGGATAAAGTACGAAATAATCTGCAACTAATAGTCAAGTGGATGACTATTTTAGTGGGTGACCAACAAAAAATTTTCACGTGCCTAAAATTTCCGTTTTTCACTAGGTTAATGCATTATAACATATTGTATGAAAAAGAGTAAGCTATCTGCAATCTAATATTCGTGTATCACCCTACTCACCGTCTAGGTTTGCTTACTGGTAATTGCAAACTACGTATATTAAAACTATGTAACTTTGCATTTAATATATTCAACTAAAGTTTTTAAAAGTTTTTTATTTAAGATACATATTAATAAATTCACTGTTATTTACTTAATAATTCTAATGCTTTTTCTATAAAAAAAAAAATGCTTCCACTATGAAAATTTACAGGTATAATTTTTTTGTTTGCATTTATGTAGTTTAATATAAAGTTTGAGACCCAAAGTTTAGTCGTAATTTGTAATTAACAGAGATAAAGCGATGTTTTCGTTATTTTTAAGTTAATAATTTAAATAAAACTACCGATTTTACTGCAATGTTGAACTTACTGCATATTACTATATATTAAATGAAAATATACAGGGTATACCAACATAAATTTTGTTTGTTTTAGATTACTTTTCCTTACCCATTTAAGTTTTATATCTAGCGCAACGCACCCGCGTTACAAGTTAATTTAAGGCAATGACGTTCAATCCCCTTGCTTTCCGATATAAAACCCCGGGTAACTAATATTAATTAAATAACTTACCACAATAGTCCTGCCCAGTTGCGTAGGTTTCGGTCTTCAGGCTGCTTGCGGTTGCTGGCTGTTCGCTATTACAAGCTGTTTGGTGCTGCTTTGCTGGACGATACGTTAAGGGAGAGGAAGGGAGGATGGAAACCACTCAACAATACTTAAAGCATTCACACGTCAGCACTTCACGGAAGGCGGTAAGAAAGTGTTCAAGGCTATGCTGCATTTCCCACATAAAATGTCTACCCCCTCCTAACCGAGGTTGACACACTTTCACGCGTGTTGGTGGGAACCAATCTATTCTCATGTAAGAATCGTTATGTCAGCATGCTCGGCGACCACAAAATAAGTCAATGTCATAAATTACGGCGTTAATCACAACCTCGTAAGGTTTTCACATGCGTTAACGGTATCGTTCTAGTCCGCTGAGAATTTCCCAGCGCAGAGTTCTAAAAAACGTCTCTAAACCTAATTTAATAAAATATTACGCGGGAGCTTTAAAATAAAACGTAACAAAACTTTATAGCGGTAACATATTAAAATATAAAATTCTCCGAGTTAAGTCTATTATTGCAACAACTTTTCATTTTGAAAAAATAGAATATGTAAATGGACACAGAAATAGAAAGAAGGTTATTATAGTATTCTAAAAAAACGGAATAATAATTACGCAATTTAAGGCACACAAAAAGATAAAATGACATTTAGAAGAGTTCTTGATTTAAAGTTAGAAAAGAGAAGTTTTTTTGACTTATTTAAACAAAACCCTGTTATTTTTCGCAATTTTGTCACAAAGCTATTAAGATTTTTGATGTTATTGGTTAAATGAGGGTAAAAATATCTGAGGTGTGCAGTGGAGAAAACGCGGCGACTTTGACGTACGCCTTCTCGGGAACAACTACTTGTAACTGTAAGAACAAAAAAAATCTTATTTTTTAGAGTTATAATAACACATCAGCATGTGACTGGCATGTTCTATAACCAATTAGATAAACTTAAATTTTTGTGGGAGTTCAAGCCATCATTCACTAAAAATTAAACATAAGAATTGGATTGATTTGTTAGATTGGGGATGCATTGAAGATTTTAAAAAAATATTTTAATATTTGGAAGGTGATTTCATATTTGTATGAATGTTGAGTAAAAGAGATTTGAAGTTGTATATATTAGAGGATAAGTAGTTCCCTCTCGGGGATCTAAAAATGATGCTCTTTTCAGTACGTGCGACCGTGTTAATAAGCCATATTTTATGACGTAAAGATTTTACATTTTTAGTAATCAAAGGACTTGCAACAAACATGAAAAATTTCAGAATGTATGTATAAATAGATAAAAGAAAAGATTAAATGATGAAACCGCTCAAATCAAAAAATTTTCTATATCTTGCAAGGACCAGGGCCCAAAAATTGAGCGAAGCAAAATAGTTATCATATGGCTAATTTTACAACGTATTTACAAATTAAGAGAAGAAATTGCAATATTTTTGGAAGTTGAAAATCGCCAGGAGGCAAATCACTTATTCGTAATATAAATGAGCTACTTAATTGACATATTTGAGAAATGTTGTATTGGGAATCTACAACTGCAAGGAACAAATGCACATCTTTTGAATACGAAAGACGAAGTCGACACTTTTTGTAGAGAGTCAGAGTTATGGAATAATTAATTAGATTAATAATCTTAAAACTTACAACGCAGAATAAGTACATATGGAAGTTTTATTTACAACCATGAGGAATCATCTAACAACCTTGATGAAGGATTTTATAATCGAAGACAACTTCATAGCAAAACACAAGTAATTTAGAAATCAATTTGAAAATGTTTTTGAATACCTCTCAGTTCAAGAACAAAAGCAATATGTAGAATTTGCTCAAGTTCGATGTTCCTTTGTCAATCTATATTTGAGTTTTGGTCTAGCGTATATACGAATTTTTTTCATTGACGTAATGAATCTTTCGTATAATATTACCCCTTCCAACAACTTATCTTTGCGAAGCTAGTGTGGCTGCAGTAAAAATTAAGTTCAGATCCCAATTTATTATAACAAATGAACTGAGTGTGCCTATTTCCAATATATTACTATCTTACAAAAAGCTGGTCGCCTGTGAGTCAGGCTCGAAGGAATTACTAGTTTGACAATTGTTATATTCATTTTTCATTTTAGTGTTTATTTACTTCTTTGTTGAGGCTGAATTATGTAATGTTATGTTAATTTACTTACTAGGGTGACATGTACCTATGTATTTTGTAATGTTGTGATGATTCCGCATTATCTAAGCATCCATTCGTCAATACAACATTTTTAAATTTTAGCTAGTTTAGAAACCATATTAAGAAAAACACCCTTAAACTTTTTATAAAAGCTCGGTTAATTTACAGTTAGAAAGGGGCTATTTTACTACGATGTTTAAATTTAGACAAGTAAATACGCCAAAAAGTACTTAGTACATTTTTACATTAAGCATTAGTAATGATAATGAATTAGAAAAACCAGCGATGAAAATCAGGACATTATTCTCCACAATAATATTGTTTCGATTAGCACGGATTCCAGAAACCTTAATAACCACAAAACTTATATAATGCAATAAAATTAATTATTGTTCTAACAGGAACGGAAGACATTGGCGTCACCCTAAAAAAGTTTTAGACGCATATTGTGTGGGAACCGAGTAAGGAATTTTAACATAGTGGGAGTTTTAAAAGCTCAAATAAACTTAATTCTGAGAGATAGACAAGCACAAAACGAGACGTCGATATCAACGAACGTGTATGTAGATGCTATTATGGCAAGGGGGCTGACTAAGACAAGTACAAAATGAAGCGTGAATAATAACAGACGCATACGCAAGCGGTCACCTTCAGCGACATTCCCTTCGACAAGAACAAGAACAACAATATGATTTAAGGGTAACGGACAGGTGTTCGTAGAGGTCTATGATCCTCATACCGGTCTTATTGTATTGAACTTCGCTGGAAAAATTAACCGGGAAGATTTCAAACGCGCGTGTGGCTTGGATTTAAGTCGTGACTTGGTTGTGAAGTGCGTGGGTGTAAAGTGAAGTTTACTCAATAACGTATGTTGGATAGATCACGGAAAAGAGGTATTCTAATGGGCCGAAAAAATAATTAGTCCATCAATGATGTTAATCTGGAAACCCTTAAAGATAATTGTGAGTACTGTTCTTTATTGTATTTTATTTACGCTTGAAAATTATGTAAAGACGAACTGGTAAATATAATTATAAATGGTTCGTAGAATCCAGAATTAGTGAGATACATATGAAGATAAAATTAGTAGAAAAACAGTTTAAAACTTCTAGAATACTAAACGTGTTACGCATTATTTTAAAAAGCTTTAACATTTAGAATATCATTTAGGCTTAGAGACTTTTTTAAAACTTTGCACTGGAAAATCCCTAGCAGATAATATCTGGTAATGAAAGTTAATTAACTCCGTAGTATGCATAGGTTCACACTCATTAACATTACGATGAATTAATTAATGGACTGTATTTAAAATGCAAATATTTATTAATTCGTCATTCTGTAAATTGAAGAAATGACAATAAGTAACTAAAATAACTAAAATAACGTGGCGTTACAACTGAACGTTCGAATACAACTAACTTAATAATCCGGGACAGCAGGTATGGGGAAAGCGAACGCTAGCCCCTTGTTGACTCATGCATCAAACTATTTCTAAATCTTAATACAAATAACTATGGTTGCACATCGCTACCATAAACTGCCCGCGGGCTAGACAAATTGAACTATTTATATTCCTTAATACTATATGTACTAACTCTAATAGATTTCTAACACAATCACTCGTCGTTTTCAATTGGCAGAGCCACAATTTTTGAAATTGATACTACACTAACACCGTTTGTTGTTTTTAAATGCACCACTCTTACCTTACCGTCCCTACCCGCTACAGTTCTAATTACACGTGCTAGACCCCATTCCAATGGGGGCAATTTGTCATCTTTAGCTAAAACTAAAGTGCCTTCTTTAATATTAGGTAAAGATTTTTCCACTTTGGTCTATTCTGTAATTGGGACAAATAATCTCTAGACCAAATTTTCCAAAAACAATATTGCAAGTGGCTGCACGTCTCCCAAAATTTTAACTTATTGATAGGAACCTCCGAAACTGATTCTTCTGGAATGCATGCTAATGACATGCCGGTCAGAAAATGACCTGGCGTTAAACAGGTAATATCTGATGGGTCGTCGGTAAGTGGGCACAAAGGACGCGAATTTAGCATACCTTCTATTTGAATTATTACAGTATTGAATTCTTCATATGTTAGAACAGTTAACCCTATAACTTTCTTGGAATGTTTTTTAAATACTTTAATCTGACTTTCCACAGTCCTCCAAAGTTTGGGCTGTAAGATGGAATAAATGACCAACGTATGCCGTTATCTGAAGAAAATTTTTCGATTGTATATTTATTTTCAGACTTCCCAAGGAACGTATACAATTCTATTAAATCTTTGCTGGCCCTTTTAAATGTGCTCCCGTTATTGCTATAGATTATTTTAGGAATACCGCGACGTCCAATGAATCTTTTTAATGCTGCGATAAACGTTTCAGTTTTTAAGTCTGACAATGTTTCCATGTGTACCGCTTTGGTTACAAAACAAACGAACAGTGCTACATAAGCCTTTGTTTTAATTACCTTACGTACACGTGACTGTTTAATAAAAAAGTGTCCCGCAAAATCTACTCCTACTTTTTCAAAAGGTAAACTCACATTTTCCCTATCATAGGGCAAACTTCCCATTAACTGTTTGGAAACAGTTGAATTTAATCTAAAACAAACTAAACATCTATGTAAAATTTCTTTACTCTTTTAGTGGCTTTAATTATCCAATACCTCTGCCTTAAAACTGACAAGGTTAAGTTTACGCCTCCATGCAGAAGCCGCTGATGTTCACCTTCAATAATTAGTTTAGTTATAAAATTTTTATTCGGCAAAATTATAGGAAATTTTTTCTCGAAGAGAAGTTCGCTATTGCCAAGCCTATTTTCCACCCGAATAATGCTATTTGAATCTAAAAACGGACTTAATGAAATCAATTTATTGCATTCATTGCCTGCTTGTAACTGCAAAATTTCTTTAAAAAAGTGTTCTTGTTGCACATGTTTCATAATGACCGCATGCGCTTCCTTCAATTCGGTCGTTGTTAAGTTTCCGAAATGTCTACTGTTCCCGTTCCGACAATTATATATGAAACGCAAACAATAACTTAAAATTCGGATCATTTTTGTAAAATTAGAAATATTTTTGAATAAAGGCCATTTTTCTTTCTCTACATTTATAAAGCATTTTATTTCAGGCAAATTCTCTTCTGAAATATGTGCTTGTAAACTATTTTCCAAAGCTATATTTGGTACCAATAACATTTATTGTCCTTTCCACCATAACTCGCAACTTAGCAATTTTTGTGGCAGATCGCCTCTTGACACTAAATCAGCAAGATTATTTTCTGAACTTACGTAGGCCCACTTAAACTTTGACGTTAACTCCTGAATTAATTTAATTCAATTTGCTACATATGCATTAAGCTTAAAATAATCTACCTTTAACGAAGCCAATACAATTGTGGAGTCGCAAAATAATACAACATTTTTAACTTTATCCTTAAATATTTTAAAAATTCGTTTCATCAATTTTGCCAACATTAACGCTCCGTTAAGTTCGAGTCGAGGCATACTCAATTTATTCTTTAAGGAATTAATTTTTGATTTTGAGCATAATAAATGCAACCGTATTTGATGATTAACATGTATTACCCTTAAGTAAATACAAGCTCCGTGTGCCAACTGTGAAGCATCACAAAACCCGACCAGTTCCACAGAAACAGCATCCCATATTAAACTGCTGGGAAAAATCATAACCTCCATATTTCGAACTAATTTCTAGATTTATCCATTGAGCACATTCAGTAAAATCGCTAGAAATTCCCGAAATCTGAATTGCACGTTCTGAACGGTTTAGTTTTAATCTTAATTTACTTAGTAATTTTGATGTGACAAAGTTAGTTTGTGACCCAGAGTCCAACAACGCTCGGGCCTTAATGAATTTTCCTTCACCATCCTTCACTAATACTAATGCTGTCGGTAATAAAACATAATCTAAACTGTTCGATTTCATTATGTTTACGCCTTGCGCTGAAACTACGTTAGTTACTGTATCTGTTTGAACATCTTTATGCAACAGTGTGTGATGGTCTTTAGATTGACAAATGAAACACTTAATACTATTTGCACACTGCTTGCCATTATGAATATTTAAACAAAAGCCACATACTTTATTATCTGTAACAAATTTTTGTCTTTCGATCACGCCAACTTCTTTAAATTTAGAACAGCGAAAAATATTATGAATTCCTCTTTAACAAAATTTGTAATTACTGTTTCGCATTTATTGACGAATACTTGAATTATTTTCAACAGTAGAAGTTTTGCCTTGAGAATAGTTACCGTTAAAGGGTTTACTACCTGTTTTAACTGAAGTTGCTGCAGTATGTGAAACCGGTCTGTAATTAGATGTTGGTGACCGAAGGATTATTTTATTTTTGGAATATTTTGAGGTTGATTTGCTCAATTCGTTATTTAACGCCCGTTTGTCTAAAAACTCTAACAGTTCGTTTAAATTAGCCTTTGTGTTCGGTTTCCTTTCACCCTGAAACGCTCTGTTACAGTAAATGTCTAATTTTCCTAATATGATATGGACAACCATTGCATCCCAGACTGGTTCACCTATATTCTGCAAATAAGAAATTGTTTGCCTGATTCGAGCAATAAATTCGCGTAACATTCCTGCTTCGATACAGTTAGTAAATGATAAATCCATTTTATCTTTAACGTGACAATCAATAATGAGATAACGATCATCATACCTTTTTTTGCAATATACTTAAGGCTGCTTCATAAGAACTACTTTCCTCTGGCAACGCCGCAATTAACCGTAACGGCTCATCTTTAAGATGTTTTCTTAAATATAATAGTTTTTCTATGTTTACTAAATTTGGGTTTTTATCAACTAAAGTGACAAAAAGTTCATAGAAGGATTTAAAATTTTGAACTTGCCCACAAAACATGGGCAACTGCAGTGCTTCTAATTTAATATTCCCTACAGCTAAAGAGTTTTGATTACTTCCAGAGTCACCAACTTGCGGACTATTATCAGATGTGACCTGCGATTGCAAGGCTCGCTTAAATTTCGCGTAAGTGGCAGTGTACACATTCTCTACCTGCTCAATTTCTGTAAAATCTGAATCATCGTCAGTTCCTATCAACTTACGCGTCACTTGCATAAATTCCTTAAAATTAGATTTTAACAATTCAAATTTGATCTTTATCATTTCTAAATTAGCGTCCCCGGAAATGCTATTAATATAATTCTCAGCCCTAACAATGCTGCATTTTAAAAATTTTTGTTCAGCTAACAAAGCTTTTTTATTTTTACTCATGATTCTAAATTAGGAAATTAAATATTATACAATAAATCAGTAGCCATGAAATTTTGCGTATCACTACAAAATATAATACGTCTACCTCAACATCAATCCATAAATCAGCAAAAATTGTATTGCTATATAAATAATTAAAACTTACAGTAATTTAACATGCCCAATAACAATACCTCCCGTTGCCAGAAACGAGCTTTGGGTTGAAGATGTGCAACGCCTTAAATGAGTGTCGTCAACATCCTTTCAGTAAAGAGCTTTAAAATCCTTCTACTTGCATTTGTATCCATTAAATATTTTCGTAACAGTGCATGCCTTTATAACCGAAATGACCACCTGCAGAATTATCGGAATTTAGGATGCACAAAAACTTTCACTTAACATTGAACACAAAATGCTTTTAAACCTTTTCAAATCGCGCCACGTTATTAGTGAATTAAACAATTGTTTCCCGGTAAAATTTATTTAAAACTTGACGACTCCTGGGACCATTTTAATGGTAATAAAAGTTAATTAACTTCGTAGTATGCATAGGTTCACATTCATTAGCATTAAGATGAATTAATTAATGGACTGTATTTAAAATGCAAATATTTATTAATTCGTCATTCTGTAAATTGAAGAAATGACAATAAGTAACTAAAATAACTAAAATAACGTGGCCTTACAACTGAACGTTCGAATACAACTTAATAATCCAGGATAGCAGGTATGGGGAAAGCGAACGCTAGCCCCTTGTTGACTCATGCATCGAACTATTTCTAAATCTTAATACAAATAACTATGATTGCACATCGCTACCAATATCGTAACGCCAACGTCTGTGAAAACCACATAAAGTTGTGGTTGCACTGATATTTAGGCCAATAGATATTTGTGTTGTCTGGATTTATGCTGGCATGGCAATTATCGCGGTTCTAACGGCATTGCTCCCACTAATCTTCTGGAGGGGGTAGACATTTACGTGGTAGAAAAAGTAACGTAACTCCAGACTTGCTTACCGACTTTTGTAGAGTGCCGACGTGTTTGTAGTGCTATCGCATCGACAATTGATCCCCTTTCCCTACCATTCCCAATACTCCCTATACCCCTATACGAGCAGCAGCAGAAAGCAAGAACGGAACCCGCCTTGACGACCGGAATCTTTTCATCAGCAAAGGACTACTGAGGTAAGTATCATTTGTACATGATATATCTCGGGTATATAACTCTGAATGCGGGGTTAAGGTTGCAAACGTGCATATTAAGTGAAACGCAAGCTTTAGTTGTAAGATGCATGGTGAGTAAAATTTTTTTGCGTAAATTTTATGTTTGTAATGGACCTCTGAATGATAAAAACAAGTTTTGAATTGTGCTATGTATTTGTAAGTTGTTCATTATTTACAAGAAATTAGGAACTACAATGTCGTATAGCAATTTAGAAAACTAGTGCAATGAAACGGTAGTATTATTTTCAGTTTAGGGTTTCTTTAGATGTTTTGTTAATAATACCGGCCAGAAAAGGTTAGATTAGATATTGTTTCTTATAAAATAATGAAAGTATAATGATTTGTTTTAAAGTTTACTGTTAATAAGTCTAAAGTTAGATGGAATTTTATTTAGTCAGTTATAAGCTAAGTAAGATGATCATTGTTAGAGGATTTTCAGCTACCCCCATGATGAAGTTACATTTAGAAGAAACCGTTACTTCTAAAATTGCTATAATTTGGTAAACAGTCAGGAAGTATTTGTTTATAAATAGCATATAAAGCAAATACCTATGGGGGCAGGTTTGAAATCAGAGGCAAGGAGAGTTATTTGGAATAATAGTCTTCCGACTAGCGACTGGTTCGATGATATTACTAGGACATTGCGATTTGGCGCCCTTTAATCTTGTCAGTTAGTAGAACCTTTCAAGGTAGGTAGTGTTTTTAAAGTAGTTTTATGTTTCGGCCATTTAACCTTTTTTTTCATAAGAACTCACTCCCACACCACTGAAAGTTAGTCGGTGAACATTTGTAATTTGGTTTTTTCAGTAAACTATTTCTGATTTTTTGTTTATTTTTCTCACATTTTTCCATTCCCCATTCGTCGCTTTATCTCCTCTTAAGGTAGAGTCATATTTTCTTATGCAAGGCAGAATTTCTTGTGCACTTTCGATACAGGTTAAGGTTTTTGTTTAAGCCACTGGGTGTGTTTTTCCTAATACGTCATAAAAGAACGTCATGACTGACCGGCTGCTTGAACATTTCTTATTTTTACCGAATTTGATCACTTTTGCGACATTGCAATAAGAACGCGTTTCTGTTTTATTAAAATGCGTGGTTGATTCTACTTAGTATAACAACTTATATTGAATTTTTCACGTTCTTTCATATTTAATGTGTTTAGGTAAAGTGCTGTCATTCAATTTTTTAAAATGTTTGTTCTAAATTAGCTTATCTTACGATATTGATCAATAAGAACCTATATGAAAGCAAATACATTGTGTCTAGGGCATGTAAACTAAAAGGTTTGTATTTCATTATCAATATTGTATTAGGGTTGTCAATGTCAGTTATTCGGTACAAGTTAAAGTTTTGTGATTATAATAATATTCTAAAACTACGTTTTTTCGACTTCTTATCTTATGTTTACTTGACTTTTCATTCCATAATGTTACCAGCTAAAAAGTTAGCATTGCACCTTGCAAATCAAGGGTATGTACCAACTGGCTTTATTTTCAATACGTAGTTCAAAACGGGGCACTCTTAAAACCGACGCGATCATTGATTACTAAACCTTTTTGATTCATTAGTTTACAATGCAAATAAAAATCGAAAAGCTTTTTAGGCCATCAGTAATTAAAAATCGATATTATCAAAGCACTATCTATCTAGAATGACTACCTACTAATTTACAACACTAAAGTCATACACTTTTGTCTATTTATTTGCTTTAGTCACGAAACTAATATTGTACTGTAGTGAATTTACGTCGTTTTATAGAAATACTTTCTATTGAAATGCGATCTTGAAACATTTTTATTTGTAAGAAAAATGAGAAGGTTAGATGTAGAGATCTTAAAGATGTCGCACTTATTCAAATCTATTTCTTTGAACTACTGTGAGACGTTGATTTTATATATGAATTTTTCCTAAGCGTATGGTTTTTAGGTTAATGATTTTATACATTTTAAGAATATCTCCTACCATTTTTTCTCTTAACTCTTAACTTTTTGCTATTGATTTGCAGTTCTAGGTTAACTAGGTATTAATAATGTTATAGTAGTATTAGTATTGTAGGGCGGGTGATCTTGAAAAAACTGCATGGAGAGGCCATATTAATAACCAAAATAAAAGACTCAAAGTAGAAAACATCGACTGCTTGCACAACGGGTTGCCAGAGCAAAATATGCCGAGCAACCCCGGGATATTTTTGTTAATAGTTTTTTGTTGCTCTTTCGCTGCTCTATAAATATAATGATATGAGCTCATGTTAGATGTGATACCTTCTGAATAAACATATGTTATACTGCCCTCTTTAAGAAAAATTTTATTTCAACGTTTCAGTAATCCATTTCGAATGAACCTGCACCTTGTCGAAGTTCTAAATTACTGGAACAGGTGAAATGGCTTGCGTGTTCTAATGAGCTAAAAAGCCAAACTACAGGTCCAACCAAAGTAGTAGGGTCGTTAGTGAGGAACCGGACTAAGACAGGTCCCCGAAAGAGGGCAGCGGCTCTTTCGGTACTTAGATTGGCAGGGACCATAGGAGTCGGTATGGCAGTCTAAGACACACTACCGCGATGTGGAAGGCAACGAGAAACCACCACATTACCTCCCAAGTACACAGTGTACCTGAATTATAATAAAATGATGACATTCTCTGGAGTAAAAGATTCCGGAGTTATAATAGTCCCCCATTCGGATTTCCGGGAGAGGACTACTTCGGAGGATGTGATCGGAAAGTTGAAAATAAGAGTCGGGAACATTTTGCGAGTCGGAGCGTGGAATGTTAGAAGTATGAAACCAGTAGGTAAGCTAAAAAACATAAAACTCGAAATGAATAGATTATCACTAGACATAGTGAAGTTCTGTGGCCAGAGGCGGGAGATTTTTGGAGTGGAGACTTCAGGGTAATTCATACAGGAGCAGAGAAAGGAAATTTGGGTGTGGAGATAGTTATGCGGAAAAAGATAGGATACTGTATAGAAAATTACTTACAGAAGAACAAGAGAGTACACATGGTTAAATTAGAATCTAAACCGGTAGACACAGTAATAATACAAGTACACATGCCCACCACTAGCTAGAGTGACAAGGAGGTAGAAGCGATCTACAAAGATATCGAAGACATATTAATATACGTAAAAGGACACGAAAATTTAATAATTACGGAGGATTTTAATGCAGTGGTAGGTGGAGGTAGTAAAGGAGCGGTAGTAGGTTTATTTGGTTTAGGCACGAGAAACAACAGGGTAAATAGGCTGGTAGAATTTTGCGACCAAAACAATTTAATCATCACAAACACATTATTTCAACATCATGCGAGAAGACGATATACGTGGAAGATGCCAGGAGATATAGGAAGATATCGAATAGATTACATTCTTGTGAGACAACGGTTTAGGAATCAAGTAAAAGACTGTAGAAGCTACCCAGAAGCAGATATAGACACTGACCACAACATCGTAACCATGACGGCTGCTCTTAAATTTAAAAATTTGAAAAAAAGAAACGGAAAAAGGTACTTAAACTTAGAGAAACTAAAAGATAAAGATATTCATGAAAGATTCGAAAAAAAGTCAAATGAATTGCTCAAAAATATCGGGAAAATAGCTGATACTAAGGAAGTAGAAACAGAATGGAATAACATTAAATCCAGCCTAGACATGGCGGCCAGAGATATTTTGGGGTAGAAGCCATGGATAACAAAAGATATCCTAAATTTAATAGAAGAAAGACGAAAATACAAAAATAAAACAGACGAAACAGGAAAACACAGATACAAAGCCCTAAAATGGGAAACTATTCGCAAATGCAGAAAAGCTAAAGAACACTGGTTTGATGAAAAGTGCAAAGAGGTACAAACTAAGACGGAAGTAGGAAAGACAGATGAAGCATACAAACTAATTAGAATCAATTTTAGGGATATAAAACTGTATAGTAAAAATATAAGGGACACTGGAGGAAATGTCATTATAGATATTGTAGAGCTAGTGGGTAGATGGCAAGAATATATAGGGAATTTACATGCAGGAGAGGAACTAACAGCATTAGAACAAAAATCAGACATTGAAAATGATGACTTGGGATATCCTATACTTACAGATGAGTTTGAATTAGCATTAAAGGGTCTGAAAAATAGAAAGGCGCCGGGTACAGATAAGGTGCAAGCACAAACTCTAAAATCCGCTGGACAAGCAGTAAAAGAACTTGTAAGCTATATGCATGAGACAGGCGAGATACCCAAAGATTTCAAACGTAACATCATAGTAACTATACAAAAAAAGAGGCGCGGATAGATGTCCATTTCGAATGGCGCTGCACCTTGCCGAAGTTCTAGATTACTAGAACAGGTGAAATGGCTTGCGTGTTCTAATGAGCTAAAGAGCCAAACTACAGGTCCAACCAAAATAGTAGGGTCGTTAGTGAGGAACCAGACTAAGACAGGTCCCCGAAAGAGGGCAGAGGCTCTTTCGGTACTTGGATTGGCAGAGACCATAGGGGTCGGTATGGCGGTCTAAGATACACTACCGCAATGTGGAAGGCAACGGGAAACCACCACATTACCTCCCAAGTACACAGCGTACCTAAATTATAATAGAATGATGGCATTCTCTGGGGTAAAAGATTCCGGAGTTAAAATAGTCCCCCATTCGGATCTTCAGGAGGGGACTACTTTGGAGGATGTAATCGGAAAGTTAAGAATAAGAGTTGGGAACATTTTGCGAGTCGAAGCGTGGAATGGTAGAACTATGAAGCAAGTGGGTAAGCTAGAGAACCTAAAAATCGAAATGAATAGGTTATCATTAGACATAGTAGGGATCAGCGAAGTTCGGTGGCCAGAGGCGGGGGATTTTTGAAGTGGAGACTTTAGGGTAATTCATACAGGGGCCGAGGAAGGAAATTTGGGTGTGGGGATAGTTATGCGGAAAAAGATAGGATACTGTGTAGAAAATTACTTACAAAAGAACGAAAGAGTACTCATGGTTAGATTAGAATCTAAACCGGTAAACACAGTAATAATACAAGTATACATGCCCACCACTAGCTACAGTGACGAAGAGGTAGAAGCCATCTACAAAGATATCGAATCCATACTAAGATACGTAAAAGGACATGAAAATTTAATAATTACGGGGGATTTTAATGCCGTGGTAGGTGAGGGTAGGGAAGGAGCAATAGTAGGTTTATTTGGTTTAGGCACTAGAAACGACAGAGGAAATAGGCTGGTAGAATTTTGCGACAAGAATAATTTAATCATTACAAACACATTATTTCAACATCATGCTAGAAGACGATATACGTGGAAGATGCCAGGAGCTATAGGAAGATATCAAATATATTACATTCTTGTTAGACAACGGTTTAGGAATCAAGTAAAAGACTGTAGAAGCTACCCAGAAGCAGATATAGATACTGACCACAACATCGTAATTATGAAGGCCGCACTTAAATTTAAAAATTTGAAAAAAAGAAACGGAAAAAGGCACTTGGACCTACAGAAACTAAAAGAGAAAGATATTCAAGAAAGATTCGAAAAAAGGTCAAATGAATTGCTCAAAGATATCGGGAAAATATCTGATACTAAGGAAGTAGAAACAGAATGGAATAACATTAAATCCAGCCTCGACATGGCGGCCAGAGATATCCTGGGGTATACACAAAAAGTAAATAAGAAACCATGGATAACAAAGGATATCCTGAATTTAATAGAAGAAAGACGAAAATTCAAAAATAAATCAGACGAAACAGGAAAACAGAGATACAAAGCCATAAAATGGGAAATTATTCGACAATACAGGAAAGCTAAAGAACAATGGATTGATGAAAAGTGCAAAGAGGTACAAACTAAGATGGAAGTAGGAAAGACAGATAAAGCATACAAACTAATTAGAATCAATTTTAGGGATATAGAACCGTATAGCAAAAATATAAGGGACGTGGGAGGAAATGTCATTATAGAAAATGTAGAGAAAGTGGGTAGATGGCAAGAATATATAGGGAATTTATATGCAGGGGAAGAACTAACTGCATTAGAAAGGAAATCAGACATTGAGAATGATGACTTGGGATATCCTATACTTAGAGATGAATTTGAAATAGCATTAAAGGGTCTGAAAAATGGTAAGGTGCCGGGTACAGATAAGGTGCAAGCGGAGACTGTAAAAGCCGCTGGTCAAGCAGTAACAGAACGTCTCTTCCAACTTGTAAGCTATATGTATGAGACAGGCGATATACCCAAAGATTTCAAACATAACATCATAGTAACTATACCAAAAAAGAAAGGCGCAGATAGATGTGAAAATTTTCGAACAATAAGCTTGACAGCACACGTATCAAAAATATTAACTAGAATTGTACAAAGAAAAATGAAAAAACGGGCTGAAGAAATACTAGAAGAAGACCAATTTGGGTTTAGGCGAAACAGGGGAACACGGGAGGCTATCTTAGCTCTGAGGGTGATAATGGAGAAAACAATAGAAAAAGGGGAAAGCGTGTATATAAGGTTTGTAGATCTGGAAAAAGTATTTGACAATGTAAAATGGAAAAAAATGTTCGAAATACTCAAAAAGATTGGAATGAGGTATAGGGATAGACGGATAGTACATAGCTTATACAAAGAGCAAACAGGAGTAATAGAATTAGAGCAGGAACGTAGATAAGTAAACATCAGGAAAGGGGTAAGACAGGGATGTTCCCTATCCCCACTAATTTTTAACTTGTACATTGAGAAGGCAATGAATACTGTCAAATGCAGGAAGACATTTGGAATTACTATGCAGGGACAAAAAATTGATATGCTTAGATTTGCAGATGATATAGCGGTATTAGCATCTAGCAAGGAAGAGTTAGAAGCTGCTCTCAATGAAATGGAAACGGTTCTAACAGAGAGATACGGTATGAAAATTAACAAAAGTAAAACTAAAGTACTAGTATGCAAAGGAGGGAAAAATAAATCAAAAACAAGAATACAAATATGTAATACGAAGCTACAAAAGGTTAGGAATTTCTGCTACCTAGGAAGCCAAATATCGCAAGATGGGAAAAGCACAAAAGATATAAAACAAAGATTAGCACAAGGTCGTGCTACATTTAACAAGAAAAAGCAACTACTGTGCTCAAAGACCACAAACATAGACACAAGGAAAAGATTGCTCAAAACATATGTGTGGAGCACAGCACTGTATGGCTGTGAAGCCTGGACAGTAGGAGAAGCGGACAAGAAAAAGGTTTAAGCCTTTGAAATGTGGTGCTACACACGTATGATGAAGATATCATGGACAGACAAAGTTAAGAACAAAGAGGTACTAAAAATGGTAAGGGAAGAAAGAAATATGTGGAAAACGGTAAAAAATAGGAGAGATAGGGTGATAGGCCAAGTACTACGGCATGAAGGAATAGTGCGGAATATACTAAAAGCAGAGATAAGAAAAAAGAGAAGAAGAGGTAGACCTAGGTTAGACTACTGCACACAGATAGTGAAAGATGTAGGCTGTGGGAGTTTCAGGGAAATGTGTAGGCTAGCTCAAAAGAGAAATCAATGGAGGTACGCATCCAACCAGTCCCAAGATGCATAAATTAATGACGAAGAAAGTAGCTGCACTTAAACATGATATTTATTATAAGCAACTACAAGCATTGGATGGGCAATATTCTCGAATAATGGTAATTGCGTGAAAGCATTTACTGGAAAACTATTATTTCGGCAAATGTCTAAGTGTTGGGGGATCTTGGCAGCCACAGGTTGCTTAACCCCCTTCAATAAATCTCTGTGAAATAGGGCATCATATTAGAAAACAATATAAGGCGAACCGAGCTGTATTGCTGTGTGAGAATTTCAGGGAACTATGTAGGTTAGTTTAGAAAAGAAATAAGTGCAGGTACATGTCCAACCAGTTTTGAGACGGGAAACCCAATGACGAAAAAATAAGCGCAGATAAATCTGATGATTATTATAAACAACTAGTTGTTTGTTGTGAAATATCTGCAACTAATGCTGACTGTGCGAAAAGACATATTGGAAAAAATATTAAATCAGTAAATGTTCAAGTGCTGGGGGAACTTGGCAGCCACAGGCTGCTTACCCCCCTTCGCAACCACTAAATGTCGGAAAAATAGGGTATATAATTGTAAAACAGTAGAAGGTGACCGAACTGCATCTAACAAGAAAGAACGGCGCCTATGATGAAAGACAACAAACATAGAACAAAAAGTTGTTGAAAGCGTATGTGTGGAGCACAGCACAGACAGTATGCCTACGAAATACGAGCAGTCTGAAAATCAGACAGAAGAACAGTAGCAGCCTTTGAAATGCCGTGCTTCAGATGTTTGAGGATGGACAGACAAAGGTAATAACAAATAGTTTATAGAAACAGTAAGGGAACAAGGATATCTTTGGGAAAAAAATATGAGAAATAGAAGGGCAGAATACGTTCTAAGGCATTTTTGGGGAATAGTATGGCATATATGACAAGCAGAGATAGGAAAAAAGAGGTGGATGTAGACCTAGATCAGATAGTGATAGATGCAGACTGTGCAAATTTCAGGGAAATCTGTAGGTTAGTTCAGAATAGGAAACAATGATGGTACGCGTCTAACCAGTTTCAGGACTGAAGACCCAATGATGATGATGATGGATAGATGTGAAAATTTTCGAACAATAAGTTTGACAGTACACGTGTCAAAAATATTAACTAGAATTGTACAAAGACGAATGCAAAAACGGGCTGAAGAAATACTAGGAGAAGACCAATTTAGGTTTAGGCGAAATAGGGAAACACGGGAGGCTATTTTAACTCTGAGAGTGATAATGGAAAAAACAATAGAAAAAGGGCAAAGCGTGTACATAGGGTTGGTAGATCTGAAAAAAGCATTCGACAATGTAAAATAGAAAAAATGTTCGAAATACTAAAAAAGATTTGAATGAGTTATAGGGATAGACGAATAGTACATAGCTTATACAAAAAGCAAACAGCAGTAAAAGAATTAGAATTAGAATTAGTAATTAGAATTAGTATTGCAGATGATATAGCGGTATTAGTGTTTAGCAAGGAAGAGTTAGAAGCTGCTCTTAATGAAATGGAAAGTGTTCTAACAGAGAAATATAGAACTGTAAATAGAGATTGCTTGCTATTTTTGATTGTTGGTGCAAGATACGCACTTATATGGAGCAGTGGATGTTAAATGGATCGATGTGGTGGTGTACTGAAGCTAGATGGATCTGTAGATGAAATATATAGGTTTGGAAGTACCGTAAATTGGTGGACGAGAGAATTGGGTAGCAGATTGCCGTCAAGGAGGGTATGATTCAACTTGGAGGTTGGTTACTGAACGTGCAGTGATTGTCGAGGGCAACGTCATCGATGGTTTAGTTGCAGATCCATTTGATGTGGTGCTTACCATGTAACATTTTTAGTGAAACTTTATTCTGTTGTGTGCATTTGGTGCGTTATGACATTTTGGTGCCGCATAGGCATAATTTAGGAATATTAAGGACAAAAAAGTTTACTTTTGACCATATTTTTATATAAGGATTTATATTTATAAAATAATTTTTCAGTATCTGTTTATGTACAAAGTAAAAGGGTCTGTTGGTGATTTTCAGTGCAAAAATTGGCACATGTGTCCAAAAAGGTTTTTACTATGAGCCCAAATTAGACCTGGGGTTAAAGTAAGGGTATGGTTAAGCCCAGTTACTTTACAGAGTTTATTGATGAGCAAAGTTGTATGACTAATATTGAATTGAAAATGAGTTATTGTAAAACGAGGATGAATGTATTTTAATCTATGTGTGAAATAATAATAAGATAAAGATTTTTGTAGAGAATTTTCTGTTGGAGTAAATTGTGGTGAATATTTGGTAGTCGAGTTTTCTTTCTTAGAATAATAGGGTAGTAGTTCAGATTGCAGTAGAGCAGCCGTGACGAACGTCCCTGATAAAGCAGCAATTTTAAGGAAGATCTTCATCAAGAAGTGAGCAGCAGTTTTTATATCGTCCTAATTTGAGGGTTTAATTAATTTTAGCGTTTAATCCAGCATAATTTCAGAGCATTTATGGCGGCCTATTCGTGGAGCTTTTGCAGAGCATCTATGGAGCGCAAATGTGGGGCTTAGATCCCGGAACTTTGCAGACCAAAATGGCACCCAAAACGTGGGGCCTTATTACAAGACTAGACCTCGCAGCAATATATATAAAATATTATATTTCCGAGATAACACAGTTCATCTACCTAATTACCACTAAACAAGTAACATTTAGGAAATTCTTAATTAATAAAGATTACATGTCTAAATAAGAAACTAAAAAGAATATAGGCAGGCGAACTCGCGAATTTAATAAAGTACGAGCACAGTTGGCTGCAGTAGACTTAAAATCATAGAAGTGTAGCAATTCGTAAATTCAAATGAGTAGAATCTGAAATGGTTTTCAAATAAAAGAGGTAGTAAATTTTTGTATACGTAATTGCACGTAACGAATTTTATTACATATCACGTAAATCGCACTTTAATGGTATAAATCCTGATAAATACTACAATAAAGATCAAAAATAATCGTTTCCGCCTAATTTCTTATTTAGAAAATATTATTATTGCGTGTATAGAAACCAACTAGGCGTTAATTAATTGCCGTCTGAAGTTTGACGGTATAACAGTAATCATTCTGACAAATTTTCTCCAACCATTCGAGCTTAATAACGCTTTAGTATCAACACTCACTACGACTCTGTTAAGGGTTCATATTATCGATTACATTGCCGTGGACTTTATTTTTATGCAGCGTTTAAAAGCCCAAAATATTTACAAAGATGTTTAAAGATCTTAGTACTAATCAAATATCAATATACTGCAAAAGTCCCGTAAGTGTTGAAATTCAGCCATGTCTTCAGTTTCTTGTAATATCATGACGCCTTATCCAAAATCCGGCGAAATTCAGCACACTTAAAGTCGGTAATATATCTTCCGCACAAGAAATAACGTTTAATAACTTTCTTTATAACTTGTTAAAGTTTATTAACTTTACAAAAATCGACACAAAACTAGTATTACAATACATCAAAAAGTTAATCGATCTCTATAATTATTCAGCATAATAATATACTTTTTTCATTCTTAGCCTATAATTCTATGTATGACTATCAGCCATAATTCAGGTTTTGAGGTCAGCTTTTACTATTCGTCATCATTAGGTCTTCAGTCCTGGAACTGGTTCAATGCGTACCTCCTTTTTCCTATTCTGTATTAACCTACGTTTTCCTGATATTCTCACAACATAATTCTTTCATTATTTGTATGCAGTAGTATAATCTACATCTACCTCTCTTTTTTACATTCCCTGCTTCAAATATATTCCGACGTAGTTTCTCGTGCTTAGAACTTGTCCCCTCATGCTATCTCTCCTAATTTTTACTGTGTTTCACAGACTTATTAGTTCCCCTACTATTTCTAGAACCCCTTTGTTCTTAACTTTGTCTGTCCATGATATCTTTATCATTCTTCTGTAGCTTCTTTTACCTGTCCGATTCTTCTACTGTACAAGTTTCAAAGTCGTACAGTGATGTGCTCCACACATAGCTTTCGATAATTTTTTCCTTGCTTCTGTATGTTGTCTAGCAACTACTTTTTCTTGTTAAATTTAAAGCGGCCTAGTGCTAATCTTTGTTTCTTATGTATTTTGCACTTTTTCTCTATTGTATTACTTGGCTTCCTAAGTAGCAAAAATCTTTAACCTAACGTACATTCTCGTTTGCTATTTTCTTATTTTGGTTTTTGACTTATTTTTCTTTCTTTACATACTAGTACTTTCGTTTCATTTTTGTTGATTTCATACCGAATATGAGTACTGTTTCCATTTCGTTAAGAGCTGCTTCTAGCTCTTCCTTGCTAGATGCTAGTAACGCTATAATATCTTCAAGTCTAAGCATAATAATTCCAAATGTCTTTTTGCATTTGGCAGTATTCTTTGTCTCTCCGATATACAAGTTCTTGCTCTAATTCTACTACTGCTGTTTGCTCTTTGCTTAAGCTACGCACTTGTACCGTTTGGGCGTTACGCGCAATAAAAATCAAATGAGAAAGGCGGAAAAAGTAATTTACAGTGAACAACTACTATTGCAGCATCCTATGTAATTTTAACTTCAGTATAATAGCGTTTAATAAGCTATTGCAATAAAAAAAGTGTTCTATAAAAATCATAAATTTAAAAATCATAAAGGCATTTAAATTCTTCCCGATACATTTGAAATGAAACTCAAATTGATTAATTATTTTAATAAAAAACAAAAAGGATACACAGATTTCAATTAGCTTCTCATAAAATATAAAGCCGTTCCGAATAGACCTGCACTTTGAAGAAGTTCTGGATTACTAGAACGGGTAGAATGGTTTGCGCATTCCAGTGATCTAAAGAGCCAAACTACAGGTTCAACCAAAGTAGTAGGGTCTTTAGTGGGGAACCCGACTAAGACAGGTCCTCGAAAGAGGGCAGCAGCTTTTTCGGTACTTAGAGTGGCAGAGATCATAGGGGTCGGTATGGCATTCTAAGACGCACCAGAGTTGGACCGGGTCACTATTTGTTAACCCGGTGACCCAGTGACCCGAAAACAGACTGATCCGGGACCCGGTGACTTCGGACCTGAACTGACCTGGTGACCCGAACTGATCCGGTAAACCGAACTGACCCGGTGACTCGAAGTGACCCATAGTGACCCGGTGACCCAATGCGGTCCGAGGTGACCCGGTGAACCGAAGTGACTCGGTGAACCGAAGTGACCCGAGACCCAAACTGACCCGGTGACCGGAAGTAACCTAAACTGTTTTCCCAAATGCGCAACTTTTTCTAATTTAACCGTTCTTCTAACTCTTGTTGGTTCCGAGATCGCAATGATGCCGGTGATAAAAAAAACCATCTGTAGATGTGTTTTGCTTTGTAATGTTTGAATAAATCTAAGGTGTTCTTGTTGGTTAGGTACTAATATTCTAACTCTTCTAAAGATATAGAAACATTACAATTCAACTGAAAATTATTAAGTATATGAATGAGTTAAAGAAAAAATTTTGCATGCGCTACACTGTTAACCGTTTGATAATTTTAAAGTAATTTGTATGCCCCTTGTCGTTGTATTATGTACTTATTCGTTTACGCAGTCATGTTGTTTTACAGCAACCGGGTACCTATGCGCACGTCAATGTCAGGAGCATGTACTGATAACACCTGGTCACATTCAGTTCAACAGGTCAATAACGGGTCATTGGGTCAATACTGGGTCAACGGATCAATACCGGCTCAGCAGGTCAATACCTGGTCACCAGGTCACCGGGTGAATATCGGGTCACATGTCTGACCCGGTGACCCGGAAAAAAAGTGACCCAAAGTGACCGCGTAATACGGTCCAACACACACTACTGCGATGTGAAAAGCAACGGGAAAACACCTCATTATCTCCCAAGTACAAAGCGTACTTAAATTGTCATTAAATTTGATGGCATCCACTGGGGTAAATAATTCCAGAGTTAAATAGTCCTTACATGTGATTTTTTATTTCAATGCTCCACCCAAAGAGACTACAATGGCCAGGAAGCGAGTTTTTTTACCTGGAAAATTTGGAAATTTGCCGAACGCTTGCTGTTCCAAGCAAGGTAGGGATCTTTAACGTGCGTGACAACACACACACACACACACACGGGACCTCCATTTTACCTCTCATCGGAATGAGGGTGTATTTTTGTGAAACATACTCGCCTAACATTTTTCAAGCGGACCGTGTTGGGATTCGAACCCGGGACCTTGGGCGTAGTAATCACGCACATACCACTACGCCACGGAGCCGCCGTAGTTAAATAGTCCCCCATTCGGATCTCCGATGGAGGACTACTTCGGGGATGTGATCAGAAAGTATAAAAAAAGAGTCGTGAACATTCTGCCAGTCGTAGCATGAAATGTCAGAAGTATGAAGCAAGTAGGCAAGCTAGAGAACTTGAAAATTGAAATCGATAGATTAGCACTAGACATAATAAGGATCAGCGAATTCGGGTGGCCAGAGGCGAGGAATTTTTGGAACCGAGACTTTAAGGTAATTCATACGGGATCAAAGAAAGGAAATTCGAAAGTGGGAATAATAATGCGAAAAAAGATAGGACAACGTGTAGAAAACTGCTTAAAAAAGAACGAAAAAGTACTCATGGTTAAATTAGAATCTAAACCGGTAAATACAGTAATAATAAAAGTATACATAGTCACCTCTAGCTACAGTGAAGAAGAGTTAGAGGCGATCTACAAAGATATCGAAGACATACTAAGATACATAGACAATGAAACTTTAATAATTACGGGGGATTTTTATGCAGTGGTGGATGACGGTAGGGAAGAAGCGGCAATAGGTTTATTTGGTTTAGGCACCTTGCAACATGTCTTTTGGCTGAGGTCTAACAATGTTACAACGTGCTTCGCACTTTATAAAATACTCGTGTTTTTCTTACTCTAAAACACATTTTATTACCATTTGGAATTAAGTTTGATTTTGAGTATATATTCAGGTTTACTCTTGTACTAGAAAATCGATCTAGTCACAGAGTTTATTATATTTATTCACAATTTTTTTCTTTATTTACGTTGTATAAATAAATACGTATACAAGTAATTTTCTGATTTGTTAATTCCTTTAAGCTGTTACAGGTTATTTTTGGCTTTAAGAAAATCACTTCAAACAATACAATTGTTTGCATTAGTAATTTAATGCAAAGTCCTTGATGTTATCACTGGTTGATAAGTCGAAGAATACAATCAATTTCGTGCCTTATTTGTTGGTAATCGTGAATGAAATTGGAGGTCATTCCTTAAAAATGTTGCCTAGTGTATTTTTGTTTTGAGTGGTGTATTCCGTATAATCGTGATTGTTATTGGATTTGAGCGATCTGACTAGAGCGTGTTAATTATTAATTGGTCATTTTTTGAATGTTTTAATTCGTGTTTTGGTAACCAGCCAACCTGGTGCGATCGTGGATGGTCGGTGGGACATTTGAAAGTTCGTTGTTGGACAAGAAGGTCGTAGTAGAAACGTGGTTTCAGGTATTTTTGAAAGCTGTGTTTGAGCTTTTCCAATTTGGGATTTTTATACTTGCAACTTTTACACGAGTTTCCGTTTGGTGTATGAAGACATCGTCTGGCTTGTGGTTTAGCCGTTGGAAACTTGGACCACCCGTTTATTGGAGATTTTACGAATCTACTTTGACCGCCATTTTTGGCAGCGACTAGAGGCCGTTATAAGAAACCTTTTCTGCAGAATAATTATAACGCTCACACTTCTCTGATCATTGCTTTAATCCAGAAAAGGTAAATAAATCAAAATAATTAATTAATTTATTAATCACGAAATTTTCAAATACAGTGTTTCCCTTTCTAATAATTAATTTGTGTAAGTTGCATTACAGAACTATGGCTGTTGACTTTTTTATATATGTTTTTTATTAACAACAAAAAAATTTTAATAATAACACAAAGGGGTGTTGCACCCAAACTTAGTCAGTTGTTTTAGCAAATTGTTTTCGTAGGTTTCGACCTTCGGGAAAAGATTTCAAGTTCAGGTCGCAATTAAAAGTAACCTTGCAATTGGAGTCTGTGCGTGCAGCCTGGTGGTGTCTACAAAATTCAACGCTCTCGTTGTATATTGATTGCTTGCAATTCCATTCTGTGCATCCGTATCCACCGAAGTATATTCAGGTCGCCAAGCTGAGCAGATCCTTTAGGTAAAGTAAGGTATATTATGTAATTATAAATAGTCTTGGATCATCTTGATAAGATTGTTTACTGTGTTGCATTTTACAATATGTATAAATGCGTATATTGAATGTAAATTCTGTAGGTACTTATAAGAAGCAAGTTCATGCGTACACCAGCTGGTTATTAGTAGATAAGGTAAGAATCTAACAAGTTTGTTTTCTCCTAATGTTATACTGATTAAATATATTCGTTAAACCTGTAAGTGTTGTAAAACTTTTCTTGCGTCAACCCACTAACTTACCCCCCTTTTGTGTAGAGTTTTGTGCGGCCTCATATGAGCTAGTCGAGGGCACAATTTATAAGGGTAACTACCAAGATTATCCCCTCCCAGTTATTATTACATTGCAGGCAACTTATCAATCAAAAGTAGCCGTAACATAAGTGGCGCCCAACGTGGGCCTTATTTGTTGGTAATCGTGAATGAAATTGGAGGTCATTCCTTAAAAATGTTGCCTAGTGTATTTTTGTTTTGAGTGGTGTATTCCGTATAATCGTGATTGTATTCTTCGAGTTATCAACCAGTGATAACATCAAAGACTTTGCATTAAATTACTAATGCAAATAATTGTATTGTTTGAAGTGATTTTCTTAAAGCCAAAAATAACCTGTAACACACCATGTCTTTCAAAACACAAATAGTGCGTATCGGAATCGATGTCAGAAGTGTCATTCATTCATTCATTCCATTGTTAACCCTTCCTTCATTTCGTTTGTTATCTGTAACGTTCGAGTAACGTTCGTCCCTTTTGGTGCAGAAATCGACAAAGGGAATAAACTTATCAATGTAAGATAAAGCCTCACACATTCAAACCCGTCCCATAAATCAAAGATGGTAAGCTACTATCAGACAAATTTTGGTTGTTTCGTCGAACCATGTGCATTATAATTTTGGTAACACGATTGATTTTGCACGGTCCAATGCTACTCCAAATCTAACTCCAAATTCAACTACAAGTCTAACTCTACTTTAACATCAAATCCAATGTACAGGTATTTCTATACAAATTTCTATCTCCGATTATATCTTTGAATTTATGTTTTACGTTAAATATTGTCGCTTTCTTCGTAAATTTCTCTCAATGTTTTATAAAAGCTACTAGGAAATGCAACAATATTATCTACATCATGTAAAATATCTAGATGCCGGGGTTTTTCCTTAGATGAAATCTAATTATTTATAATTGTAAATATTTGGTGGACAAGACGTTTATCTATTTAGAAAGTTGAAGACTTCGTCAGCTGTTAGTATGTAGACGAGTTGTTTGACAACTGCCAGATGTTTTATACAAAATGCCATGTGGAAGAAAACTAAAGTATATGTAACAATCTAAAATAGTTATTTGCTCCAGGTATGAGTTATACTGTAATTTCTGTTATTGTAAATGGTAGTGCTTAAATATTATAAAACTTTGTACACTTCTAAATTATTTATGTGAATATCTACAACAGTGATTTTGCTTTTTGTTTATTTTTTACATAAATAAAATGTGCTCTTAAAGATCTTTCTTACAGCTTATAACCTAACTCTGTAAACATGAGAAATTTTATGGAATTTTTTATGGTTAAAAGGTTTACAAGCAAATAGTTTAAAATTTGAAACCGTTATTTTATTTTGTTCACAAAAAGCTTCGTTTAGACGTTAGAAAAACGTTGTATTAAGACTTTTTGTATTCCAAAGAAAGTTTATTGATTGTTTTACACTTTATAGAAATAATTATTCATATGCTGAGAACCTAAATTTTAATATATCAAGTTTAATATTTTTCTTGTTCCAATAGGCGTTTGATTTCTATCTTCTTTTATTGCAAATGAGAAAAAAATAAAATTAATCATATTGAGAGCCATAAGAGCTTTATTTGTGAATAACTCCCCCCTCCTTTCCCGAGATTAGCTTTTGCAAACTCCGCAGCCACTAAAGGCTGATGCTAGCTTCGCCAGAGTACATTTAATATTTACTTTATACTTTGTAGTTCACGTACCCTTTATATCTCATAAAAAAGAGGACGGTGCAAACTTGCTTGTAGTAGCAAGGGTTCGGCAAAATTTGAAATCTCTAGGTAAAAAGCTCACTTCCTAGCCAATGCAGTATCTTCGAAAGGAGCATTGAAAACCGAATGTAGAGTTGACGAGCTCGTCGCATAGGTTTCAGTTGGGTTCAGTTTCTTATAGGTTTTTTGATGTGGTATTGCCGAATAGCAATTATAGTACCCTAAAGGAAAAGTACAAGCAAAGGTATAAGGATAATGAACTTGAGCACAACATCGACGACATCCACGAGAACCGCTCTCTCAAAAGCACAACCGCGCTTGCTCAAATCCGGAACTGAAATGATCACTCTTAGTTAGTGTAAATCACCTCACTCGTTTCAACACTATGCTCTGCATTCCTAGGATTAGATCAGTCAAATTGGCTGAAGTCCTACAACCAATTGGAATATAGATACTCGTCATCTGGATAATACGTGATCACCTTCCATACCTAAGAATAGAAGGGATTCTGAAAGTATCTTAACATATTTATACATAGTTCTAACCCTACAATGTAACTACTAATTTATAACCTATTCAACGCCATTGCTTTTATTTTTAAACGAATACGATAAATTTAATGAAAATAAGAAACGGAAACTGGTTATCTAATAATTAAAGAAACGCATGTTACTTGTTAATTTTCTTAATACACGTTCAAGCAGTAAGTATGTGTAAAATGGATTTAATATCTAGTATGTCCAATAGCAAATTTGGTTTTTTACTGTACTATTCAAGATAGATTTAACCCCTACTATGTACGGTAGCGAATTAGACTTTTAATTCTCCTAAATTAAAGGAAGCTAGAGAAAGTGCGATTGAAAATTTACTGCCAGATAAAAGCAAACTGAAGTATGAGAAGGCTTAATAATTATATTAGGGTCGGTAAATGCACCGTATTTCGTCAACCAATACATAGTCGAGCTTTCTCTGACCTTTACGCCTCGTGCTGCGGTTGGCAATAGCGCCCTCGCAAGCTATAAATTACTTTCCTAGTAGCTTGTAATATACCAGTTCCTGGTAACGGAATGAAGCTGTACTTAAAGTATCAACACTATTTTCTGCATTTTTTTGGCTCAAGCGTACTGCTATCTATAAAAGAGTACCCAAATTTAAAATATTAGAAACTAAAGCAAGTTATTACTTTGTAACAAAGCGCTGTATATTAATACTGTTTATTAACATTTTGCTTTATTTTAAAAACAGAATACCACAAAGTGAAACTATGAAACGATTCATTAAATACTTCCCTGTTTTCACGCTCTTTAGATAAGAGCAATTTGTTATTTTATCTTTCAGCTATTTATTCTTATTTACAGGACCGTCGCCACGGTTCTGCTTGAAAGAGATGCACAAAAAAATTTTAACTTTTACAACTCATTTAGTTCAGTATATCTTGAATTAATCACCATTTATTTTAATGAAGTTCTCAAACATCGAATAAAAATTAAATCATGTCCTTAATACCTTTCGTTGAGTATGTTTCATCTCTGAGAACGTAATCTAGGAGTTGCTTTACATTTCTTTTTCCTTGATTTAGAACTTTAATTGCAGTGGATCAGAACCAAAGAGAAACATAAAACCGGAATCGAATCCCGTTAATGAATGAAGACAATATCGTGTATTGAAGTCGCTGCTCAATTATTCAAGCCAAAAGGTTTACAAATCCATTAGTAATTACAAATCGATATTGTGAGAAACAATCTATACGAAATTATCTAGTCACTATGTTTAGATATATAAATCCTTATACCAGTAAATTGCTTGCAATTTTATTGAAATTAATTCCTTATTGAAATTAATTATGCACAACATATTGCCTTGAGTAGAAAAAGTTAAAAAAGTGGAAAGTTCAAAAAGTCGTTAAGTTTAAAGTATAGGCTTCAACCCTCAACCTAAGGGAAATTAATAATTCGTTTATGCTAAATCACTTGAATCTTTTGTTACCGCCATAAAAAGCTTATAAATATTGCGATAAAGGATTTATTTCCAACCCAACATCTCACTTAGGCGCGTCATTAGTGCATGGACAGTAACCGGCCAACGTTAGCTAATTGCTTCTCTGAAGTTGGAGGATAGTGTATAAATCATTTTGACAAAGTATTTCTAACCGTTTGCGCGGAATTCCACTTCCGTAGTAACACTTACTACTCACCTTATTTGTCTCCTTATTTTCAAGTTACTGCATGCAATTTATTTATTTGTAACTTTCTAGAGTTTGTAACTCTTCACAGGAAGTATAATCATTTCAATAATAAATGTATACACATGGGAACATATGGGAACGATTATTTAAATTCCGATCGAATTATATTCTAAAATGTCCCGATCATCTGTTATATACAACGTTAGACTGCCGGAGTCAAAACTCACTCTCGTACTTCAGAGGGTCACGTTGAAACTAAGCGACGCCACCCATTTCTCGCAACGCCGCGACGCCCTATCAAATATTCGCGCATTTCAAGAAGCACGGTGATCGTAATATATTATCCACGCAATAATGTGTAAAAGTACCATTTTTAGTATTAATTAATTTTTTACCAATACAGTTCTAACTTGCTACAAGTAAAAAACCGATATGTAATCATCAACTAGAGAATTATTATAAAGATGTTATAAGGAAGTTGAAAGTGTAGCGTCTTTAGGTATCTGCCCGAGTAATATTAAGTTTTCTGCCTGTATGGAAATTCTGGACATAAAACGTTTGAAATTGTTCTTTTGATAACAAAAATATAATATCTATTAGAATCTTATCCTAAGTGAGTCGAGATCCATTCACAACAGTAACATACAATGTCATTCAACATTTCACCCGTCATATCGCTTATGGCTTTCGATTTGTCGTCCGATAAGTCGTTTATGACATGGTAATATGCATTTATTAGTAAAACAATATTTGTAGCTATCTTTTTCTATAACTTTTGTTGAAAGATGGGAAATTATACTTTCGACATGCGTCTATATATACGAAGAAGCATGGAGAACATAGCTGATCCCAGCTATTCTTGAGCATGCATTATAATTTAAATAAGGGACCGCTATGCTTGCGGCCACGTCCCCAATGCTCCACCCGAAGGTACTACTTTGAGTTTAAACGCGAAAAAATAAACGTGCTCTTAATTATTCTAACTTCAAAATTAAGACATCCTAAATAAAAATCTAACAACTGAAACAAAAATTTAAAATAGGGTTTGATTGATGGTATCTCTAGCGTTGACTTTGGAGTGTGCCCGACCAACAAGACACAAACAAAATGAATGGGAAGGGTTCCGTAATGCCGGATAGCAGCTGCCAGCTCTGCTTACCGGTAAGACCCGAAGGGTGGACTTAAAACTATTCAAATCTAGCTAGCTAATTTAAAATGGATTAAAGTTTTCTAAGAATACGCCAAATATATTAATAGTGAATCCAGTTATTTTACCTGCTCTATAAATTTACAAATTCGTCTTCCCTGGTCTAAGTAATTTGTTAGCCTAAGTCCGTCCTTAGCTTTCCCTGTCATTCCCTAACTGATTTGTATTGTAATTACAATCTTCTCAAACAATCTTCCTTCCTATATATAAGCTGCCACCAAAAATGGCTGCAGAACGTCAAACAAATAATATCAAACCACAAACAATAAAAGCAGGCAAAAAATATAAATATAAAAATAAATATAAATATTTATGTAAATATATAAATAAACATCTATAAGCATTAAGCGTTGAGCAGTGCATTAAATTGCAAAAAGCATAACACAAATTATCAGGTGAACTCGCATAAGCATTATACCTGCTAGTGCCATTACGCACAAATCTACTAATTATCATAAATCAATGCTTTGCGAGCACAACCGCCACAATTTTGTTAGTATACTTCGTTAGTATATTTTTCCAGCATCCGAAGATCTGGTCGTCTGCATACATTTAAACTTATTGCTAGGGGGAAATGGATATGCACTGCTAAAGTTCTGGTGGGTATGCACTAATCGTCCTGGGGGTCACAATCACTATCACTTCACTTTTAAGTCCTGGAGGGATGCGCGGTTTCACTCTATTTTATTTTATTATTTTATTCCTTTGTTTATTTTATTGATTTAATTTTATGAGGATTTCGATTTATATGTTCTTATTTATTTATTTGCCCGAATAAAGTTTTAAGTTTTCAATTTATTCCCGATTTCCGCGCGTATAAGGTTAGATAGTGATTATAGTAATTGTATTAGTGGTGTGGGAGTTTCGTGCATATGGACTTCTATAAATATTACGATTATTTTTTTTTATTTTTTGGTTTTTTTTATACAATTATTTAAATACAGGTTATGCTTACCAAACCCATATCATTTTACGCCAGGTCAGAATCTAAAATTTCCAATCCCCCCTTCCTTCCGATTTATTCGCGGTTATTGCCGTCTACTCTCGCGAACCTTCCCGCGAAGTCTTTAAAGGCTGTCCAGAACGCCTTCTGGTTAGCCACTTCCCAGACTTTCCCTAGGCTCTTTGGCCATGCTAGCCCTGCGATTGCTAATTTCATTTCACCTAACCCTCGATTTGCCACCTCCAGCGGGCAGTCGAAGGGCACTGCTCTGTGCTTTCCGCGCCCTCACCGCATTCGCAGCGGTCATTGTCGGTTAAACCGAATCTTTGTAAATACGCTTTCAGGGCGCCGTGCCCTGTTACCAGCTGCACCATTTTATGGTCACGCTTCACCTCGATTCTATCTCTCACTACTATACTCGGAATGAATTTGCGGGTCAACCTGCCCGTGGCAGCGTTGTTCCACCTCTCTTCCCATTGTCGTATTGACTTTTCGCGCAGCATTCTTTTAATTAGTGACCTCGGTATCGACAAATGTGATATCTGAAAGTCGCCCGTCGCGGCCCCTTTAGCTAATTCGTCAGCCCTCTCATTTCCTACGTTACCATTGTGCGACCTAACCCAACAAAACTTTAAACGCCGTATGTGCTATCCTCCAGACATCTGCCTGGAGGTATGTCGAGGTGTTCATGTTTGTTAAAGCTGTCAGCGCTGATTTACTGTCGGTGACTATATAATATCCATCTCTGCCCGCGTGGTTTATTACGTAATCGATAGCCCTTCGTATGGCTACCAATTCGCACTGGAAAATAGTGCTCCAGTTTGCAAGTTTGGTTTGTAACCGAAACACCTCCCTTTCCTGCTTAAACACGACAAACGCAGCGCCTGCTTGCCCGTCATCAATGCGTGAACCGTCCGTGTAATTCTGATACCCGTCGCATCCCCATCGCCTTCGACAAACTCGATTCCTCTAATATCGGCCGGGTGCTCCAACTCCGATACAACAATCTTTCTTTCTACCTCCCTATTACCAAGATGAATATCTTCGATAATTTCGCGCCCTTTCCCTATGCTTATCAGTCTCCTATCTCTAATCTCCCTAACGACATATTCAATAGGGAGAATCCTACTGATCACCAGGACCGCCTCCGTGGAGGTGGTCCTGTACGCCCTGGCCACTTTCACCGCGGATATGCGTTGTACGCTCGTCAACTGACGTATCTCCCGGACTTTACAATCTTCCGCCAATACAGAAGCTACGTACAGCATTGCCGGCTCAATTGCTCCGGCATAAATTGTCCTCAGCGATTCGCCCCTGACACCCCGTTTATTTTCGCAGTCGCCATCATTTTGTTTGATATTTCGCTGCCTTTGCTTTTAACGTACTGCACGTGAGCTTTCCAATTTAACTTATCGTCAATCTTAACGCCGAGATATGTAATTGCTTCCTTAAACGCTATTTTCCTCCCTCCCAGCTCTAGCCTAGGGGGTCGTTGTCCCGGTTTCTTTCCGAAATAAAGCACTTCTGACTTCGCTGTGTTAAATTTTAATTTTACCGCCAGCGACCATTCGTGTAGTTTATTATCCATAAACAATCGCGATCTGACAATTAAAAGCGTATCATCCGCAAACCCAACGATTGAGCAAGACAACTTGACCCTAAAGATACTCTCATACAACAACTTCCAAAATGTGGGACCAGAGCATGACCCCTGCGGACATCCCCTTTCCACCTCGCGCGACAAAACTTCATCCGGAATTTCAACCTGTGCCAATTGCCCCGAGAAATAACTCTTGACCAAAGACATCAAGTTTCGCGGACAACCTCTATTTTCCAACTCGCAAACAATCAATGGCCACCAGGCAGCATGAAATGCTCCTGAAATGTCCAAAGCAACAACGACACAATACTCCTTTGCATCTCTCGCCTGCTTAATTTCCCGACAACAAACTCTAATGCGTCGATAGTCGACTTTCCCTCCATAAAACCGAACTGTCGAATATTAAAACCGCCGCTGTCGACACTAAATGCTCAACTCGGGTAGTGATAACACGATCCAAAGCTTTCCCTAGCACTGGTAGCAAGCTAATTGGACGATAGCTGCCCAGGTCGGACGCATCCGCCGTTTTAGGTTTAGGTATGAATTTCACGTTATGGACTTTCCAGCAACGCGGAAAAACGCCCCTTTTTAGACAAAGATTAAACAACCCGGCAAAGACACACGAGACTAAAAGCCACGCCTTCAGAGCTGCGTCTGAAGTGATTCCGTCATGCAGCGGTGCTTTCTTGGGGTTCATCCTCCTAAGAGCCCTGACGACCTCGTGAACTAGGATTGCCTTATCGGCACCTGTTCCTTGCGCCTCTGTAGCTTCCAGATATACTAAATCGTGTGACTCCTCATCCTCCTCAGAATTATCCGAAGGGAAGAATTTCTCTAATAAATATAACGCCGTAGTTTTAAAACCTTCCGTATATTCGCCATTTGCCTTTCTTATGTTACCGAGCGCGATTTTCTGTTGGCTACCCCTTATTACGCAGTATGCGCTTCCCCAGGGTTCTCTCTCTGAGTTTCGCGTGCAGAATTCTTTGAATTTATTTGTTCGCGTTTGTTCTATTAATATCTTATATTCGCGGTAACTTTGATTGTATTTTGTTCTCCGTTGTTCTCTTATATCTCCCGAGGTGCGTTGATAGCGACGCTTTAGGTTACACGTTTCTGCCCGCTTGGTGGTTAGTTTCCAGGTCCACCAGGGTACGCTGTCTTTAAATGTTTTCTATCGCGGCATGGAGTAGGACGACGCGTCTACTACCGCGTCGTTTAAATTTTTTGCGAGTGTTTCTATTTCGTCTACCTCTCGGCAGTTAAATAACTCGTTTTCGAGCGCAAGGATACTTTCGCCAAATTTTTGTTTAAACCGCTCCCAATTTGCTTTTTTATTACAGAACCGCGGAAATATAATTTAGCTGCTCGTTTGCGCTTGTTTTGGTTTCAACGTCCCATGTTATTAATATATGGTCAGAGAGCGTTTCCTCGTCTGACCTTAATTTCCAATCACAAATGATTTCTAACATCTCGTGCGAGGCTGCAGTAACATCAATAAAACTGCTGCCCCTATGCCCTTCAAACGTAGGTGAATCATTAGTGTTTATCACACTAAGATCCCCTGCAATCCCCTATCGTCTTCTATAGGGCTACCCCATAGTGGCGATTTGGCATTAAAATCTCCCCCGATAATTAGATTGTTATTCCTGCCAATTTCACGAAGAATTTCTTCAATTTGATTTATTAAGTCTTCTGTTTGTGGATTTTTTCGCCGTGAGTCGACCGGCGAAAGGTACGCGCTAATCATGTAAAACGAATTTAATCCGATTATTCTTGGGCATGCAACAAAAAACGAGGCGATAGACTTAGTAAGCAATTGTAGTTCTTGCAAATCTTTTATTATATTCAGTATGGATTTTTTTAAATGGAGTACGTTGACTTTAGTAGCGGTACAAATTTAAGCCGCTAAAATATTATGACCCGTTAATTTTATTATATAATTCGAATCCCTCTGTAACATTAAGATTGTAATGTAGAAAATAAACGTTGTTTAAAAAATAAATATAGTTACGTTAAATATAATTACATTGAAAATATTGTAAGCATCTGGAAAAAAGATTGTTAATATTATCGAGATGGTGGATAATATGGAGCTAAACTAATACAACAATGGTAAATTTCTTGTTAAGAAAGGCAGATGTGAAGGATGTTTAATAGTAGTCCGCGTGGGTAGCTCTCAAACTTTGTACCTGCAATATATGGCGTAATATTTAAAACATGTGAGTGTAAACAGCTTATTGGATCCCAACGATGGTGGAATTCATCAAGGCAGCTGCAAGGAAGACCTTCGATGGAATGGCACTTCACGACAACCCCCTCATCAGGACAGCCGTGGACTACGACGAGACCGCACCGACGAAGTACAGAAGACCCAAGACCGTAGTTATAGATTAGCATAGCTTAGTTTATAAATGAAGTATCTTAAGTCGGCTGTCACTAGGACAGCAAGTAAACACTTTCCTTCTTTCGCAATAGTCAGATCAAAAATGTAAAAATTTTTTTCCAAATTTCAAAAACCAATTAGATTAAGAGTAAAAATTTTGTAAATTGAAACTCAATAAAGATTATGTCAATGTCAATGTCAGCTTATTGGATATAATGGTTGGAAAATGTTAACGAGAAATATCTACATTCCGTATGTGTTTTGTGTAAGGTGCGATTAACAGGCGTTAATTAGAGAATTTGTTGGAGGAACTACCGAAAATATATCAGCTCAAATAAAGAGGACTCGTATAAAGTGTATTAAATGCGATATTTTGTTGTGCTTGCGTGTTTACATGCAAAATTGGTGAATTTCTATCGTCGCCCCTCCCCCCACTCAACCGCCATTTAATAACCGGTACCAGTCGAAATGTCTTCGGCAGCTTTCGCTCGATTTTAATCTGTAAAAGGCTTTATTTTTCGGTGTTTGCGCTCTGGTGGATTTACACCCCATTTTCGTTTCCAACACAATCTTCGACTTTGTACGCATGTCTTCGACATTCTTCGGGTCTTGTTCTATAGAGTATAGATAATACCTCCCATGTAAGTTAGTACTCGACGATAGTACAAACAGACTACAAAGATTTAGTATTAGAGAATTAAAAATCGTTTAGCGTATTATGTACACGTGTGTAACTGGAATAAACAAATATTAAATTACAGAACTAAAGGTTTTGAATTTTAATCGGAATATTTAACTAGACAGAAGTAACTTAATGCTTAACGTACAACCAGCAAACAAATAGAGACTCATATAGTGGATTTAATCAGCTGCCTGTATGTTCGGTTAGGTAAAGCTTTTAAATCTAGTTTGGTTAAAGAGTATGGTACTACAAGACTAAGGGCATCAGTATCTACAATGTTGGTATTTGTTATATAGCGAGTAATGTATATAATCTATTGAAAACTGTCTAGTTTGTCGGAAGATGGTAAATTAGCTTCCAAAATGTGTGTACGTATTCGCTATTACTTGCTAGATTACAGTTTCAGTTGCGGATGGAATATTAAAAACAGAGAAAATTTGATAAATTACGTAATTTACGCATGCAGTTTTAGCTGTTTATCGATTAATTATGTAGAAGTTGTGATGAATGTGACGAACAAAGACGACGCAGTAATTTAACGGATTCATAAGATTCGTCCTCATGTGGAGGCAAACTCCTCTTAGTAGTAGTAGTACAAGTTTGTCTTAGAAGTAGGGTTATTGCGTTTTATAGTTGCGTTATTATTTGATCGAAAGAGTCTTTAAAAATTATTATTAAACGATGGGTTATGAGTTTTCGAAAGCGGTTCGATAGCAATTAGGTTGCGAATGCAGTTGATTCTAATCCGTATAAAAACAAGGCGATATTCTGTTGTGCTTGTGTGTTTACATGCAAAATTGGTCTATTACTATCACTTTTTCCCACCCAACCCCCGACTGTGTTCGGATGTCTTAGACATCCTTTGGTTTCTTCTGAACTTTATATAAACACGCTTCAAATAGTGTATCTTGAGTTACGATTCTCGTTTATTGCGTGCTTTTACTAAAGTGTAGTAGTAGAAGAGTCTCTATTCTGTTGTATTTAAAATGGATCAGGTAAAAATCTTTAAATGCGAGTCTCGTTACGCCTATTTTACCAGGAAAGGTAATCTACGGAGCATGTCTCTTGCTCATCGGCATCGGAATTTAAACGTTCAACTTTAGCGGTGGAAAAATACTGCAAACCCTGCTGCATCACCTTTACTAAAATATATGATTTACATATGCACCAGGTCGGGCAGCATAGTGTAACCTCGACTACACCGAGAGATGAACGTTCGACTTTGTCGACAGTCGCAGAATCTACCTACAAACAACACTTGAACGACAGTACTCAAGGTAATGCGTGCAATGTGGATGTGATTAAGCCTGCGTATTGTAATCATCAACTGCCACCACCTAGGGAGGCAATACCAACCAAATGATTAGCACGACGTTTAGGAACCACCTAGTTCGCGTAAAGAGCGTTGACATCGACTATCTTCAGAAAAAGCAAATTATTCGTTTAGTTTGTACAATGTTAAACAATCATACCGCGATACAGCTTAACTGCAAGCTTGCTAGCTCCTATACAAAAAATGGGAGTATTGATCTAAAAACTACCGTTATAAAATCGTTTAACGCAAAAAATACAACTGGTAGCAATCTACTTAACGAGTTTAATCAGTCATAGGTGTACTGGTGCATAAAGTTAACCAAACAGAGTAAAAAGGATGAGCCTCACAAAGCGATACCTAAGATTTAAATTTTATACCTAAAATTAAATCCTATTTTTACTGTATTCGATTTGTACTATCTGTAATTAAAAGCATGTATACAAATGCCTAGTGTTTATATTAGATTCATTACTTGCGTAGACCTTAACATAGAAAAATTATAAAGCTTACTACTGCATTGCTTAAGTTTCCTTAAAGGCACCCGACCCTGTTTCCGCTCTCTTAAAAATTCGAATTGTTAAACTCCTAGCATTTCCATTGGTTTACTGTAGAACATAGATGACGCAAATCAGGTTCTCCCATTGGTCCTAGCAGTTTTAAATAAAAGTAAATATATCGGAACATTCGAAGTCTAAAAATATAATTTACAGGTAGGTTAGAAGAAATATTGTGTTGTGTTTAACAAAAAGATGACTTATAATGTAGTGACAAAAATTCAAGATACGTTTTAAAAATGGCGCTTGACAGAAATATATGCCCGCCAAAATCTTTAGTTAGAAGCATCTAGAGAATTTTACTACCAAGTTCTTGTATCCACCACACCGTTTAAAAATACCGCAGAGCTGCAGTTCCCTTACGCGCACCCTGTCCAGTTCCCAAATTTTTAAAATTCCTGCGATTCTATTGGCCTACGAGGCCATTCACCACGACTGCCGCCCTTTTCGAGTTTTTAAAATTCTACGATCCTACTTGATTGCAGAACATGGCCTCTGCGGCGTGACAACATTTTATACATGGACGAGTAACTACCTCCATAAAACTATTACAAAATATATAATAACTATATATTTAAATAATTTCAAGTAATTGGCGTTGTATTGGGGTGCACAAACTTTGGAAATTTTTAAGTCTCGGATATGGATAGCTCCGTTTGCTTCGACTTTCTACGGAAGTTTGAGTCTAATAATTTACACGCTAGAAAAGTGTTTAAAATAAAAACTAAAAAATTTTAAAAAGATATCTTATCTTTTTTAAAATTTTTAGTTTTGTTAATTTTTACGAAGGTACGAGGTTTGTTCAATTGAAACCCATCTTTGGTCAGGTTAGCCTTGGCAACAATTGTAATCATTCAACTGATGTTTTGCAACGTTAGTGGTGTTTGTAAACTTCCTACTGGTCAGTAGTACAAAACGCCGTGAAAGAATTCTTCGAGCAGCAACCACAATATTTCTTAAGGCAGGGTATACATAGGTTGACGAAACAATGGGATATGTGCCTTAATCGTAGTGGTAATTATTTGTAAATTTAGTTGTCAATAAATTTTTCCTGAACCAAAGATGGGTTTCAATTGAGCAAGCCTCGTATATGAAGCTGACGCCGACGTATTGGAAACGTTCAAGCTCACATACGATTTTATTAAGAAAAAAACTAGAAAAACGTTGAACGATTTTGTAGTTACCTGTGGGTTAAGCACATGCCCGAGATTTTGCCTGCAGGACACGGTCTTGTACGCCATTTTCACTGACAGGAATCGACAGATTTCTAGTCCTCCATGCAATGCAAATTATAATTAACCAGATTGGATTTTACACCACATGAAGATATGTACGATTGCGTTTTATATAACTGAAGAAGTTTAGCTTACTGTTTGGACCAGTGCTGTATGCTACAAAAATTTGTGGTTAAAATTAATTATTGCATTGCACTGATTGCTATTTGTCTCTTATTTGGATCAACTGAGGTTGACCATTTCCATATAACTGATGTATTGAATAAAAACCCTGCTTGTTGTTGATATATATATAATGAGCAAAGCAAAAAAATGTGTACATATAAAATTGACAGGACTTGAATGACATTTCTTACAAGACCTATTATATTTTGTTACAAAGCACTCTATAAAATAAATCATGATGCAATTAGCATTCTATACATTTGAGAAGCATTAACATGGTTTAGTCAACATTAACAATGAGGCCATTCAAGACCGAACAACCCGCTGCCCTTGAAAGGCTCGCCTTTTAAAATAAACAACGTAACAACGCAAATTATAACCAAACGTTATCACATGCATGATATAATTATGAAATCAAATTAAAAACTAAAGTAAGAGTGAATGTGCAGCAACACAAAAATTAACAGCTACACAGTTCACTGATCGATGGGCAATAAACACACGTTTTTTGCTGAACGACGTGTTTCACCATTAATTGTCTTGGCAGTCACAACTCGAACAATACCATCTGAACCGGGAAAAACCTCAACTATGCGTCCTATTTTCCAATTCAATGGAGCTTCATTTTCCTCTTTCAATACAACTAAAGCACCCAGCTTTAAATTATGATCAGCATTCTGTCTCCATTTGGAACGTTCTTGTAAGGTCGTTAAATATTCCCGACTCCAACGACGCCAAAAATGTTGCGCCATCTGTTGCTAATGTCGAAATCGAGATAATCGATTTACGGGTTCTTCGGCAACGATACCCTGTGGTACTGAATTAAGATAATCTCCAATGAGGAAATGTCCAGGGCATAAGGCGATTAGATCGTTAGGATCGTTTGATAATGGGACCATAGGTCTGGAGTTCATATCTGCCTCTATTTGTGTAATAACCGTGTATAACTCCTCAAAAGTTAAAATTACGTTACCGAATTACTCTTTTCATATGAGACTTGGCTGACTTTACCGCAGCTTCCCATAAACCACCAAAATGGGGTGAGCGAGGGGGTATATATTTCCAAGTAATACTATTTTTTGATAAAAAACTTGAAACTTGATTATGATTTTGCAATGCTAACTTGAAAATTGCTTTAAATTTATTGTCCGCCCCAACAAAGGTCGTGGCGTTATCTGAATATATGCAATTACACAAACCTCGCCTTGACACAAATCGTTTCAATGCATTTATGAAGGAATCAGTCGTTAAATCACCGACTAACTCCATATGAGTAGCCTTAGTCGAGAAACAAATGAAAATACATACATATGCCTTAACAATTTTACGATTTTTAAGTTTACCGTCTTTTAAATTGAACGGACCCGCGTAATCTATTCCGCAAATTTGAAACGGCCTAGTTTGTGTGACTCGTGAAGAAGGAAGTAAGCCCATCTTGTAAGAGGCGCTTACAGGTTTAACCTTAAAACATGTTACACACTTTCTCAAAACACTGCGCACTGCGTTGCGACCATTCAAAGGCCAAAATTTTAACCTTACATTTGCCAAAACTGTTTGAGCTCCAGCATGTAATTGTCGATTATGTTCGTCACGTATAACTAATGTTGTAAAAATGTGCTTTTCTGGTAGTGGGATTGGAAATTCCCTATCTTCAGTAATGGACGACCGTGCGAGTCTATCACCTACACGTAATACTTTGTTCTTATCCAAAAAAGGATTTAAGGATAATAATTTACTCTTGTGCGAAATCTGATTAGAATTTTCTAAATCACGTATTTCTGCCGAGAAGCTCTGTAGCTGAACTAATCTATCGAGCGCAATTAATGAATTATTTAATTCGTCTTGAGTCAAAATACCAACAATTTTATTTTTCCGATTGATTGAGGTGTTTTTGACAAATCGTAAACAATAAGCTATCGCCCTTTGTAATTTAAAAAGTGTGGAAAACCGTTCAACGATATCGATGTCTGATTGAATAGTGAAAAAAGTCAATTTAATTTTACGTTTTTCTGGAACATGCCTTGCGATGACTATATTGTTTATACCTGATAATTGATTAAGGAACGAGTTCCACATTGTGTACAATTCAATGGGTACTGATTCGTCCCATTGCAAGTTTAACTGCTAAAGTCGCTGCAGAATAATTTTTGCTCGAATTGTTACTGGAGCTATAAGACCCAAGGGATCAAAGATTTGTGATATTGTAGATAAAATTTCTCTCTTTGTTACGCGATTTAAATTCGTGTGAAGCCGCTCTAGGTTGTACTTAAAAATATCTGAATTAGCGTTCCACAATATTCCCAGTGCTTTGGTGTCGTTATTTTTATTTTCAGAAATGTAATATTCCAAAAGTTCATCATTCTTAGAGCCTTCGAGAATGCTTCCTTCGTTGGAAACCCATTTTCGCAGCTCAAAGACCGATTTACTTAAGACTTGTGATGTCATTTTTAATAAATCTCGCGTTATTGATCGTGTCTGACCCCGTAAATAAGTCATCTACGTAAAAATCATTTAAAATTATTTTGCTAGAAATTGGATGCAATTTTTGATTTTCGTATGCAACTTGACGTAATGCTCTGATCGCTAAAAATGAAGCAGGTGCAGTTCCATATGTTACCGTATTTAAACAAAAATGCTCGATTTTGTTTTCTGGGTTATCGCGCCACAAAATGCGTTGTAGGTCACGCTGATCCTCAGCTATATTGACCTGCCTATACATTTTGACTATGTCGCTGACTATCACATAATTATGTTTACGAAATCTTAGAAGAATATCAAAAAGATCATCTTGTAATTTTGGACCGACCCTTAACACATCGTTAAGCGACAAGCCACTTGTTGTTTTTGCCGATGCATCAAACACTACGCGAAGTTTCGTGGTCAAGCTGTCCTGCTTAAAAACCCCGTGATATGGCAAATAAAATATGTTTTTCGAATTTAAGCTTAACTCGTTTTCAGATATGTTTGACATATGTCCCAACTATTGATATTCGTTCATGTAATGCACATATTGATTTTTCAATTCTGAATTTTTGACAATTTATTTTCGAGAGAACGGAATCTTCTTTCTGCACATAAGTACGAATCACCCAATTCATTTAAATTTTCGCGAACCGGTAAACGAACTTCGAAGTGACCCGATTTATCACGTTTAAGTGCGTCAACAAATTCGTTTTCACACTGTTGCTCTTCTTTCGTGAATTTCAACATCTCCGAAATTTCTTCCATGACCCAAAATTTCTCCAATTGCTTTTCAAGTTTCACATTAGTCGAAACATTACACGATGTTGCTTTTATATAAGGATACATGTTGACTGGACCCGATAATATCCACCCAAGTTTTGACTTTTGTAAAATAGGATTTCTCAAACCAGTTTTTATCTGACCCACGCATAACAACTCAAAAAAGATCGAAGCTCCTATTAATAAGTCAATTGCTCCTTCCTGGTTGAATGATGGATCTGCCAATGATAAATGTGACGGAATGTTTATATTTGAAGCACTAAAAGACACACTAGGAATGTGTTCTGTGATTTTGGGCAATATTAAAAATGAAAGCTTAACCTTGTATGCGTTATAAACTGATTTAATAGTTGCTGTAGTACTGCGTGTAATATCGATTTGATTTTGATTTATGCCTATTACGGGCAAATATACTTTTCGACCTGGTAATTTTAATTTCTCGAACAGCTCCTGTGTCATGAAATTAGACTGTGAAGCCGAATCAAGTAAAATTCGACATTTGAATAACTCTCCGTGATAATTTTCAATATAAACGATTGCTGTGAACAATAAGATAAGTGATTCGTGAGTGTTTGTAGAATAGTTAGTAAGTGCTATTGAATTACTACTTAAGTTTTCGCTCGTTTGCGGTTGCACCTGTGGTGTTTCCTTTTCGTTCAAACTAGTATCTATCTTTTCGAAATGCAATAGCGTGTTATGGTGATCTTGACAAGTCTTACAACCACCTGACTTACATTCCGAAACAAAATGAGTATTGCGCAAACAATTTATACAAAGTTTTAATTTTTTAACATTCTCTAAACGATCTTTCGCGTTCAATGCACAAAATCTTTACAATTATAAATATGATGAGCCTTTTACAAAACTGCATGATGGATGATTTTGAACTGAAACGTGCGTAAATGATTTATCGTTGCTACGTTTTTTTCAAAATTTTATAGATAGGTTTAGTATTATCGTTACGATTGGATGTATCAACACTTTCTAACAACTCACAAGGTTTTTGCAAAAAAGTGATAAAGTCAGAAATGGTAGGCAATTCGTCTTTTAAAGAAATTGAATGTTCCTGCCATTTCTTTTTTGTAATGTGATCGAGCTTTGATTTGAACATATAAATAATTAATGAGTTCCAACAGTCTGTCGGTTCACCTAATGATTTTAGAGCTCTTATATTTTTCTCTAAATCATTAACCAATTTTCGCAATAATACGTGTGACTCTTTTGTGATTGAAGCAACTTCAAAAAGAGCCTGAATATGTTTTTCGATTATGACCTTTTTATTTTTAAAACGCCTTTTTAGCAATGACCACCCGATATCGTAGTTCTCATTTGAAACTTCGATTGAATCCAAAATTTGCTCCGCCTCCCCCTTGAGGCAGCTGCGCAAGTAGAAAAATTTCTCTACGTTACTGAGGCTTGCGTTTTTATCAATCAAGGCCGAAAAAGTGTCATAAAAGCGCATCCACTCGTGATAGCCTCCAGAAAATTCTGGCAGAACTACCTGCGGTAGTTTGACGTTTTTTTGCAATATATTCTGAGAAGTACTAAATGACTGTTGTTCTAAAGCATGTTCGCCATCCTTTGCTTTCGCTTTATTCAGTAAAATATGTTGTTTAGCCATAGCTACTGTCTCATAAAATAAATTTTCAAATGTTTCACGTTCCTCTAAGACTGCTTTATCGTCTTCGAGTAAACATTCAATTTGTGACTGAACTAAATCAAATTCGATAAAAACCGAATTAATCGTGTCCAAACGAGTTTGTAGTTCAATGATTTTGTCATCTTTAAAGGTCTTTACAAAATTTGAAAAGCGTGTTAATCTGCCTTTAATTTGACCGCGTTTAATACTAAGTTGCTTTAATTCCGCTTCCATGATTGAAGCTGCGATAAAATGTAAGCAAGTCTCACACTATAAAACAGATCAAAATTTTATTAGTGTAATATATTCAAAAACCCAAATCGTTAGTTCGCCTTTGCGTACTACTTTCGTGAAAATGAATCGACTAAATTGCCTTTGTTTCGTGTGCAAAATGATTGTGTGTGCTTAAACTGAAATGCACATATAATAAAAATCGGTTTAAAATGTGATTGATGTTACTGTTATTACATAATAAAGACAAGACAAAGATAAAATTCGAATGATACCTATAGGCTCACAGTAATTAGGCTGCTTAACTTCCAGTGGTTGAACTATGTGCTGCCGTTCCTGACCTGATGCTGGGAGTCGTTCCTATTGCTGCAATAACTACGTGGTATGTTCGTCCTTGCTTTGCTTAAAATGCACTAAATATCCGATAGGTTTCGCTGAATTCGTAAGGACCATAATAAATACCGTAATTTGCTTGATGTTTCTTTTAACTGACGATACGTGGTTAGTATTTATTAAATAAAAATCCGACTAGAAGATTGACCAATGTTTGGACCAGTGCTGTATGCTACAAAAATTTGTGGTTAAAATTAATTATTGCATTGCACTGATTGCTATTTGTCTCTTATTTGGATCAACTGAGGTTGACCATTTCCATATAACTGATGTATTGAATAAAAAACCTGCTTGTTGATATATATAATGAGCAAAGCAAAAAAATGTGTACATATAAAATTGACAGGACTTGAATGACATTTCTTACAAGACCTATTATATTTTGTTACAAAGCACTCTATAAAATAAATCATGATGTAATTAGCATTCTATACATTTGAGAAGCATTAACATGTTTAATTCAACATTAACAATGAGGCCATTCAAGACCGAACACTTACAGATCAAGTGAAAAATGCAAAACGTACTTATTTTCGATGCATTAAGTACTTCGTTTGACACTCGAGCAATTTTCATAATAACAGTAATTATTCCAGTTTTCTATAAACTCCTCCGCTTCTTCCACCATTTCATAGTCTCCTGAAATTTTTGCATACAGTCAATCCTTTTGATCTTGAATAAAATACTGTTTGTGCGAACGTTAGCATATCTTGCATTCTTCTATATACGATATAATATTATTTAACACATTATGAACATTTTTGAGCATTTTGTGCCAAGTGATTATGGAACGTTTAACTGTATTCTACCAAGACCAGAATTAAACTGGAAATATCTTGTCGATGCCTGTTTATTTTCCGTAACATCCACCACTCCCTTCGAATACATTATTTCTCTAAATACATCAGTCTTGTTGGCGTTTATAAGCATGATACGCATGGCGTATAAAATAAAACATGATCGACAATTATTTCTACATAATTTTTCACTTTAAAGTATAATGTAATAAATTTCGTATGTTTATATATTTAAATCAGTAATTGTTTACCAAGTTTACAAAAAACGAAACACGACAAGTCTATCTTTATAGGTAAAAAAGTTGTACCAAGTGCTGCAGAATTAAAATTATTGGAAGTATACAAGGTAAGTCAAAAAACTACTCTAAAGATAGCGCTCAAAATAGTGTTGATAACGTTACATAGCATGATTTAAAAAATGGCGCGTGCAAAAGTTGTACCATGTGATGCAAATTGAAAATATTGCAAATATACACTGTATGTCGAAAAAGAAATTACTTTAGAGATGACGCTCAAAATGGCACTACTTTACATAGTTTTTATTAATTTTAAGTTAAGTATTTTGTATATAATTATTTTATTTTATTTTATTTATTGAACTACAAATAGGCAGAGCCGAAAAACAGTATCTCCGATAAATATAAACATAACAACATAATTAATAATGAATATGTGAGTACAGATTAGGTACAATATAAAATAGCGTCGGAAACAGTTATTTGAGTGTGCTAATCTTAACATTAATGCTATAGGCTGTAACAAAAATTAGCTATAATTCCCCAGCAATACATTCTTGATTTGATACTTTATAGAATTAATATTATCATGAAATAAATCAATATTTGAAAACAAATTCATTGTACAACACATGCGGTTTAGGGGAGAATTTAGACTAAAAGTAGTTTTTGAAGTTGTTGGATAAAATGAGTGTGTTGTACGTAACGAGCGATTAGGGGTTTGTATGTTGATCAGTGCTAACAGGGAAGAAGAATCAGTGATCGATTTTGCAATTTTAGCAAAAGTAAGAGTATCAGTTAGTGACCATTTTTCCTTTAACGTCAACATATTAAAATATTTACAGGTAGACAGGTAGGTATTTCCAGTACATAGCATTTTATTCCTATTAAAAGTGAGCATCCTTTTTTGAATTTGTTCAATTCTGTTAATGTAAACTATGTATCTCGGATTCCATACCGTGCTACAAAAACTCAGCGTTGATAAAACGTTATTGTAGTATTGATGTTATTGAAATATCTCGTGGTTCTCATTATGAACCGCGACATTGCATTTGCTTTTTTGCAAATGTTGTCCACATGATTGTCAAACAACATTTTTGCATCAAACGTGACTCCTAAATCATTAATAAAGACAGTTGTTGCTAGAACATGATTTCGAATGTAATAGGAATAATCGGTTTTGTTAATATTCCTTGTGAATGAGATATGATAACATTTGGCAAAATTTAAAAACAACTCACTAACTTTGCAGTAGTCAGCAAGCCGTTGTAAGTCTGATTGCAATTTATGGCAATCTTCTGTACAAGTAACTTCTTTAAAAACTTTCAGATCATCAGCGTAAAGCACTATTTCACTAAAATGAAAACATTGATAGATGTCGTTTATATAGAAGAACTAGTAGCGGTCCTAAGTGGGAACCTTGTGGAACACCGGAAGTAACTGAAAAGTATTTTGAGAGGAAGCTATTTATGGAAACAGCTTGTGATCGATTTCTTATATGTGAGGAGACACATCTCACCAGAACGCCATGAACATCGGTTTGTGTTAGCTTCTATGTTAATAAAGTATGGTTTATCTTATCAAAAGCCTTGCTGAAATCCATATATACAGCATTGACCTGAAAACGTCTCTCCATACATTTAAAAATATATAATTAGTGTAATACAGTAGATTTGTTTCTACAGATCTGCTTTTAAAAAAGCCATGCTGTTGAGATATTATTTCAGGGAGGCGGAAAGATATATCTCGTCAATTATGATTTTTTCAAATACCTTTGGGATAGTAGCGAGTATAGATATGGGCCTATAATTTTTTATATTCGACGGGTCGCCAAACTTAAATATCGGAATTACAATATACTTTTCCCATGCCAAGGGAAAAACCCCACTGGCTAATGATTTGATAAATAATATCGATAAAGAGTAAGTAATTCCGTTACAGCAGCGTTTTAGTAAAATAGGTGGTATTCCATCTAAACGCGGGCATTTGTTTATATTTAGGGAACGTAGTCGTTGAAGTTTACATGAATTAATGACTCGCTCAGCGTAAGTGTAACTGCACGTACTATTGCGAAAGTTTGCATTAGTGGTTACGTCGCATTCATATACTGATTGTAAAAATAAGGCAGAGTTCTGCAATTTCGATTGCAGTACAAGCACGCCGGTCATAATATAAAGCAGGGGTGGGCAACTTTTTTCAGCATAGGGCCAATTTTCAATTTTCCTCTGACAATGCGGGCCTGATCAACTGACAATGCGGGCCTGATCAAATCGAGCGATTTATAATACTATATATATATATATATATATATATATATATATATTACTCATATTTAGACCAGGGTAGAAAATTAAATAATCACATCAAATAATTTTAATCACCGTGTATAAGGAATTTCATTAAATAATACGCTTTATTAAAACCATGAAGCATAAATAAACTCGGTTGTTTCAGTAAAAATAAGAAATTTAAATTATTTATAAGACGCTTTATATCAAAAGAAGCAGTATTGAAAAGCTCTGCGTGTAATGTAATTATTCTAAACAAAGAAAAATTACGTGCAAAGTTTATATTAATTAACCCTATTTTAAGTAACCGGTAGTAAAACAAAGTGTACATATAATAATTAATATTTAAGTTGTATTCGCTAAAATGAAAAGGATAGAAATCAATTTTAATTGGAGTTAATTAAACCGTTAATAACATATAATAAGCATAAAAGCTTGTGAAAACCCAATAATAGTCAAATCGTAGGAAGGTTATTTAAAATGTTACGTTTGAACACCCTGCGTGTTTTTAAAGGCAATTTCAGTTTAATTTGTTTGGATAAACATGTCGATTCTAAGGATATTGGAAACGATCAGATGCTTTAGCAGGAAATACAGAACACCTGCGTATTTTAAAAAGCTCATTCTGCGTAAATTTGGCAAATAATTAATGGTTACAAAGAATCTTGGAGAAACCGGGGCTTAGTATTCACGAGAATGTGCGATACGGGTTTATTAAACCCAGATAACAGTCCGCGTGGACTGAAATAATCGATAATGAAGAGTGTCAATTTGCACCAATAAGAACACGGTAGAGAAGGAAAGAAAATGCGTCAAGCAAAGACACATATTGTAAAAGGCGGGATTCAAGCAACGTCACGGGGGTCACAATTGGTTAAAATAGGATGCAAATATCAGAGGTAAAACAACAATTTCTGTACAAAATCAATTAGTTTTTCTCGGACATGCTTGCGTGCCGTGTAGAAATTTTCTGAGATTTGAATGGGGCGAGTGAAAATTCGTAAAAATCGACGCGTGAGCGGCAGACTGGGAACATGGCATGAGAAATTCTTTAGAATTACCCGTTTTGGGGAACAGACCGATAGACAGGCTTTTTGCTATATATACCGAGATGAATATAAACAAGCTCTCTGAGACTTTTGACGATTCGATGCGTTAAAAGCTCGTACATACGCGACTTGATTGAAAATGTTAAACCGTGCATTTTAGTTTGATTAAATAATTTAAAGTTTGCTAGTATATTTTAGTGATTCAAAATAGCTTGTTATTTACGTGTTAACATGAATGTACTTCAGTGCACTTAGATACAAGGTAATAAAATTTAGTTTCACTGTACCAATTAGCAAAATTTACAACGACGAATGTATACACAAAAGTAGGCAGTTTTGGCGTATATTGGTGACAGAAGCATGAAGTTATTTGCTATTTTTCGGGGGTGTTAATAATTAAATGGTTCAAATACGTGTCTGGATCCACGAAACAAGGGTCAGATATACATAGATGAGTTCCGGAAAAGCCCAGAAACAACTGGTGATGGAGAAAATTTTAAAAGCGTAGAGAATCAAAAGCCGTAATTATAATCCTGTTGAATGGTGTGACTAACTAAAGAAAGGATACCTTGAAACGACGAGGACAGTAACCTTCAGGTAAATTATACTATTTTGTTTGACATTTTTGTGTGTATTGAATGACTTTATAATTGATTTACTTTAAATGGACATTAGTGAAATTGTTCTAACCATAAAAGTTTAATTTTAAGATGAAATTTGCTTGTTTAAGTAAAAAGGGGTATTTTGTTTTGATGTTCGGGAATATGATGAAACTTTGGGTATGTCTTTGAGCTCAATTAGACGAACCTGGTTAATTAACGTAAAGGGGTGGTAGATGCTCCCTTTATACTCAGACTCCGGTCTGCTTATATTGTTATATTAATTAGTAGGCATCCAACAAGGACTTTAATTCTGGATGCACATTAAAATGATAATAAATTTAATTTTGAAATTTTCTGATATTAAAGTTTATGCTGAAATTTAATTTGAAAATTTAATGTATTCTGAATATTGATGTAAATAGAGTTAACATTGATGTTTGTGGTAGGAATGTGTTTAATTTTTATGAATGAGGAGATTTATAAAATTAGGTGAGCAGCCGAGGCGAAAAGCGTAGTTCAGAGGATGATGGAGGTTTCACAGCAATATATATATATATATATATATATATATATATATATATACTATATAAATAAAACTATGAACATTTTTCGTGAAAAACAATGAAAATTCGGGGGCATTAGAAATACGGCACTGCAAATTAAGGGCTACCAAAAATTAGTTATCTAATTAAAAAATGTGAATTTATGCCGCGGGCCAACTTTAACATCGTAACGGGCCGGATTAGGCCCGCGGGCCGGCAGTTGCCCATCGCTGATATAAAGTATATGGAATGTTAGATTTTGTTGATTTTTTAAGTTTTATAAATTGCCAAGACTTGGGATTATTTAGAATGTTTTCTTGTTTGTTACATGCAATTTTGATAGTCGGCTTCAATAAGGACTTTACTACAGCATCGGAGTGTGGTAAAGGATAAATAATCAAGTGTATTATTATAGTTTTTCCACCGCTTATGATAACGTTTCTTTTCTATAATTACCTTAATTGTTGCTCTTGAAAACCACATCGGAAAGCGTTTATTATGATTTTGCCTTAATTTTGGTATTCGCAATTGGAATATTTCCTTTAGCCTGCTGTAGAAGACCTGTAGTGCATACTCTATATCAAGTTATGAAAGTAATCCGTACCAATCAGTTGATAAAAGATCATTGTCAATTTGTATATAGTTTGCTCGGGTAAAGTTATATTTGTTTACGGGATTTATTGATAAAAAGCTATTAACATTCGAGGTCATTACAATATCGGGCGAAGCATGATGAATATACTCTGTCACTAGGGACACCAAACTTCTGCGAACATTAATTCCACTATCTGTGTTCTAGAGCAACAAATCGAGAATTTTCTTATTGTTATTAAATTGCGAATTACATTGTCGTAATCCACTAAACAGTAAAGCATCCACTAATGCTATAGAGCGTATGTCTGAGTAGCCAGTAGGTATTAAGAAATGGGAATTGTTTTTTGATACCCACGTAATTTCTGACATGTTGAAATCGCCGCATATAAATACGTTCGAGGTATTTTCGGTCATAATCTCACACAACTTATTTAAATACACATTTAATGCTATATGATCACCTGGAGGTAAATATACGACACCAAGCATAATTGCACTGTGTCGAGGGAAGGACTCAGGCTCGGGCTTTCGGGCCGGCCTGGCCCGGGCGCGGCCCGATTTCGGGTTCAAATCTGAACCGGGCCGTTGACTACTTTATTCGGGCCGGGCCTATCTTTTTTCGGGCCGGGCCAGGCCAAACATTTGGGCCGACCCGAACTTTTCGGGCCGAAAAACGCACGAGTAGATACTCCACCGTCCTTTCACTTCTATCTCACCTTGAATGAGTAAACGTTCCTAATTATATTTTCAGCAGTGTCTTCATGAACCCATTAATAATCAGTTTTTCGTCTTGTTTAGTGTAAAAGATACGTGATATTATAACTCATTTCTTATCCCGAATATTTTTTTTAGTTCAATTTAATGTTCCTCATGTTGTACTTTAGGCAAGTTAAAAATGTCCAGGAACATCAAACTAGGTGATTTATTCATAATTCAAAAGTTTGCACTTCAAATTTCAATCATGTGGCGAACGTCAATATTATCAATCGCGTGTGTAGTTTATGTCTACCGCCTAAAACACTAGAGGGTTATTGCAGCGTTTACTTTACCAATTTTTTAATAAAGTTTTCCCTTATTTGGCATTTACACATACCCAATTAACACACCTTTAATGTTTGTGCTTTATTAAAATACAGGACACCTTTATGTAATTTAAATACATGCTTTTATTTAAGGCGTCTTACCAAATGCCTAACGTACAAACTTACATTTAATTGTCTGCTTTTTGTATAAATGTTATGAATTTAAATGACTTTTTGTAGTGTTGTTTCCATAATTCAATTTAGAGATATAATGTCCAAGTTTATAACACGAAAAACATATAAAACGTCAACGCTCTAAATACGAGGGTGCTGTTTTATAATGCTTTTCATAGAAGTAAGGTGTAAAAATCCTTTTGAAAACAGATATGCTATATGCTTGAGTAGAAGTAAAAAACAGTGTCTTGAAGTAAACTCGAAGAGTATTGCGTAAAAACACTTTGACAACACATACAAATGTTATCGAATCAGTGGGAAATGAAAGACTCAAATAATAAAAAAGGTTCATCTTTGAGTGAAAACAATTTTTTGGATCTTCTCCAATATAGTTAAACATGTATTATAGGTCAACTTATCACAAAAGAGATTAATTCTTTATTCATTTTTAAAACATAACCTATAGATATAGAATACTAAACATATATGTCAAAATAAAGAGTAAAGGAATAAACTTGCAATAACACTCCTTTAAATTGGATGAAAATTTTTAATAAAAGGTATTTTATTTAAAGATTCTTTTAATAAAGTCTGCTTGGAATGAGTTTGCAATAACTCTCTAATATCAAGTAGGCAATTTTAGTAAAATTCTTTGAAGTAGGAACGAGAAAATAAAGCGGACGCAAATTTATGATAAGGTTATAAGGTACGTTAAGCGGACACTCAATTTACATAAAAGTCCAATCGATGTCAATGCGTTCTTGTAACAAATTTCTATTTTCAATTTATTGTAGGATTTACTGTCGCTTTTTCAAAAATTGCCTGTTGATTTACTCACCCCATAAAATCAAACGCCTGTTTTATATTTTTATATGCCCAAATTTTGTGAGTCACATGTTGTCTTTAATAGCTTTAGTAGTTTAAATTTATAGTTTTACAGCTACAAGTTAAAAATGTGGTAAGGTTGTTTAAAAACGTCACGTATCTTCACTAATTTGGTAGTTTGCCGAAACGCTGGATGTACCCATTCCTTATAACCCTTCGTATATTTTGTACATAATATTTTCATGCAGATGCAAGTCCGTGTAGAAAACAGTTGGTTTTTATGGTAATTGAACTTCCTAGGAATTGTTTATTGTAATTACTTAGATTTTCAAAAATTTTGCTCAGATCTCACAGTCCCAGTTCGTCGATGACAACCTTATAGTCAAGACTGCCTTTATTTGAATTTAATAATAACACTTGTTGTCTAGTATAGTATATAGACTACCGAGTATAACAAACATATAGCAAATAAAATAATATTTATCTACTTTATATATGATAGTGTCGTTTAATATAATAACTATCATGTTCAGACTTTGATGGCGACGATAGTGTGAAAGACCCTAATTATAATCCTAATGAAAATGGTAATAGTGCTGTTGATAGTCAAATAAACCTACGTTTTGATATGACAACCGGGTCGACATCCCGCAGCAAATTTAAACAATTTTTTGAGTTTGGTGTTATTTCAAATGATACAAAAACTGCGACTTGTTTGTTGTGTAAAAAGAAAAAACGCAAGATGAAATTCAAAATTAAATATTCAAGCATCACCAATTTAAAACGTTATTTAAAATCAGTTCATAAAAGTGAATATAAAGTTTTATTTGCAAATGCTGACAAGGCCGGACCCAGTAAGGACCCATTTTATAAGCAGAAGACTCTAAAGGAGATGTACTAGTCAAGGGTAAGCATTTTATTTTCTGATTCTTATAATTAAGAATTTAAAATTTCAAAATAAGGTGTTTGAGTATTGACGAACTATAGATATAAATTACCTACAAAAGCTAAGATGTCTTCAAATGGCATCTAAACTAAACTTTACATCGACATCAACGAAGAAGAAAAAATTGAATTATCATAATCAGTTTATTGGGCTTAATTACATATTTATTCTTTGCAAATTAACCGTAGGCATATACTTTTTATTGTTTGAAAAATTTAGGAAAGTAATTTTTGTTGGCATATATGCCAAAAATATTATATGTGCTCACACCTATTCAATGACACAAATTTAGAATAAAAACAACAGCTGTTATAATTTCTCCGAGGTGTCCAACCCTTCAGGTTTCAGGTAGATAATAGTATTTCTTCCATATAACATCACAGGGATTATGATGCAGGTGGTGGTACTATGTTTGTTCGTTGAACTTTCTCAATTGTAACTATTTAAACGAAAGCGAAAGTTTACCTCACTAAAATTCCAAATAGGTAGCTTACCTACACCAATTTGTACCTGCACTTTTGTTCCTATTGCTCACGCTATTCAACCGTCAGAAAGTGATTTATTACTTATTCTAATTTACTTGCTTGAGCAGTTTCCAGTTTGTTTTAGAGAACTTGTATTAAAAAACTAAAGACTTTTAATTAATTTTGATTAAGTTTTGTGTAGATTTTCCCTGTCAATCCTCAAATAAAATTTCAACCTGTCAAAATTATATCTTAGAATTCTTCAAAACTTTTTGCAGAATTATTCAAGATGATTAAGAGGAATTTGAATACCATTAAATCTAAAACCTAAAAACTTCCACGTAAAACTGATTCAAATTGCGAATTTGTAGAGACTCATCCCCGATAGCGACAATGCTTTAAATATATTTGCTATACAACTGTTGGTCTATATTAGATTAAATAAACACCATTAGAGTTACAGTTTTTATGTTGGTTGCCACTAAAATTCATTGCGAAACGAAAACAACGTATAAATTAGTGCTGGAAACGATATTCCATTTGATTAGTCGACCAATCGATTAACCGGTGGTTCGATAGAAAACCTATTATCGATTTAATCGGTTTTTGAATATTGAAAAATTGTATTAGTTGACTACATTTTTTCGAATTTTGACAGCCCTAGTATAAATACAACGTAAAGGTAGCAATAATACAAAATTTTATATTTTTCAAAAGTTATACAAGCCTGTTTTTGTATTGTTTCAGATTTCATTCCGAAAGGACGAATATGAAGATGTCAGCAATTCTGTTGTTGAATGGATAGCTACAAAATATCTTCCATTTTCTTTTGTCGATGACGAAGGTACAAAGAAATTTTTCACGCGTGTAAATCCGTCAATTAAGCTTCCTGGGCGTAAAGCACTTAAAAAGAAGACTCTTTCGCATTTTACAACCGTTCAAGAAAAAGTTATGAAAATTTTACAAAATAATACTTCAAAAATATCTTTTACCGTTGATGAATGGACTACCATAAACGGTAAATCATACCACGGAATAACAGCCCATTTTATTGACAACAACCGGATCCTTCAGTCTATTCTAATTGACTTTGTTCCCTCTCATGGACAACATTCTGGCAAAGATATTGCCAATATTTTCGTAAAGTCGTTACGAGGGTACGGGATATAATTCAAAATACAGGGTATTACTGTAGATAATGCAGCAGCTAACACTACTTTTATGCAGGAACTTGGACAGTTAATATCAGACTTCGATTGTGAAAACCAGCACTTTCGATGCTTAGCACATATTTTAAACCTTGCTGTTCAAGATTTATTAAAAACATTAAATTTACAAAAAGATAGTTCTGATTTTCATGAAAACGCAGATAGTGTAGATACCGAAAGAGAAAGTGATACTGACTCTGAAAGTGACATAGACAGCGATTACAAAGAAGGGTGCAAAATACCTGAAACTACGAGTAGTTTAAATTTTATCGATAAAATTCAACTGATTTCTGAAAAAATTAGAAAATCAGAACAACTAAAAATGCGTTTTAAAAGCTCCTGTCAAACAGCAGGTGTACCTAGTGAAATAACCCCTGTTCTAGATGTTCCAACAAGGTAAAATTCTACTCAGGGAATGTTTGAAGTTGCATTGAAATTAAAAATGGGAATTAATTGCTTGTATGATAGTGATAAAATTCTTAAATATCTGAAACCCAACAAAGACGAGTGGTCAATGTTAGAACATGTACAAAAATTTCTAAAAATGTTTAAAATAGTTTCAGAAATATTAGGAGGTGATAAGTATGTAACACTTCCCTATGTAATTGTAAGTGTTAACATGCACCTAGATGTGCTTGATATTGAAATAAAAAGATTAGACGAAAAGCCTGATAGATTACCTTCTGATAAAAATCTTTTACTAGCACTCCAGTGTGCTAGAGATAAGATTTTAAAACACTATCGTCTCACAAACTGGATCTATTGTGCAATACTGATTCTCGATCAACGACACAAAGTGGAAACATTTGAACTGATTTCATGGGGAAAAGAATTGAAGAATACGTCGTTTTCTGTTTTCATGGATTTGTTCGAACGCTATCAAAATGAGAAGCAAATAAATCCACTTTCGAGTCCAGAGTCATCAGACCCAGACGACACTGAAGAACACTATTTTGACCTCGACAGATTGTACAAATCAAATAGGTTGAGAAAAATGAATAAAGCCGAGGAGGAAGTAAACAAATATCTTTCTACTCCACGATGTGATGGCAAAGAAAATATTTTTCTATTCTGAGTGCCATTGCAAAGGACCTGTTTAGTATCACCGCCACATCCGTACCCGCTGAAAGACTATTTTCAAAAGCTGGGCTTGTAATAAGAAAGCAAAGAAATAGATTAAGTTCTGAATCAGCTAGGAGTTTATGTCTAAATTCATGGGTAGGAACAAAGCAATTATTTAGATCTAATTAAATTATTTGTCTAATATGTATAATTAAATCAGCACAATGTGTTGGTTTAATCTTGTCATAATAATAATATGTATTAATAAATTTTAATTATAAGATTTTTAATTTAACTATAGCATAATGCATAGGTACATACTAATTTATCTAACTCCGTTGCGATATGTCAAATGTTACATGCATTTTTGACGTTATAAAACGTCACATTTTTTATAACTGTCAGTCACTACATCACTAGTGATGTAAAGAATTTTTACGTAACTTAAAACTTAACCTTTATTTAGGAAACAATATCTAAATCAGAATAACTCATTTGCGGCGTAATTTGGAATCAAAAATTTAGCACTGACAATAAATATTTACTAAATATCAATTCATACCAACGCTTAGGTAAAGCGATTAAGCAGAATTTTTTACATTTGAAACCGCACAATCCTTTCGTTTTATTTTAAAGCGGACTTAGATAAAATATTGCACTGAACACGTTATGAAACCTTAATTTTATTTGACTCATGAAATTTGCAAATCTGGCTCACCGCATTCGTTCGTTTTGACAAATATTACATTCGTGAAATACAATTGGTCTTTTCATAACTGGTTACGTAAATATCTATTAAAAAGCTAACTAGCGTGCGTAAATTGATCTTTATCGCACTAGTGTTTTAAAGGTTTCTAAGCAACAACATCTACAAGTTTATATTTATTTGTCAAATTACATATTATGTCAAAGGTAAATCTTTTAACTGTGATCAAAATATCAATTAAACGAACTGTCAAACTAATTAAAAACTATAATTATTTTTTTGGCAATAATAAAACAAAACGACTAACACATTGAAATACATTCAGTAATATGTAAACCTACATTTGAGGTTTTGATGCAGGTACATTAAAAAAAGCGTGTCATTTGTTTATAATTGCCTTTAAAGCATTTTTAAGCACCCATTATATTTTATCCTCAAATAAATGTTAAACGGTACATAATAAAAAAATACAAGTTTTAAAGCAATACAAGCAGGTCAACGGTCAATAGACAGTAAGGTTTATTTCTCTGAATATTAAAAATAGTCTCTATTTCTCTAAAGAAATCTAAAGATCCAAAAACAGTATGCGTTTTTGTTCTTACAGGTAAATATCCATTGTTATACAAATAACTCTGCAGCTGTTCTTCCGCGTTGGTTGGGTCAAAAACTATCCAGGTTGTTATCCCTTTGTACCTAATTTCGCGAACGTAAAAGTGAAGACTGAAATCCTATGTAGGTTAGCTACTACTACTACTTCTATTATTATGGTTGACTTTTAATCCAACAGTTAGTTAAGTACAAAAATCTCACTATTTTATCCCAGTACATACATACAATACAAAAATATCTTGAGAACTCTCGCGAACATATTACAAGAAAGGGTTAATTACTTCTTATTAAGTAAAATACATATCTCTAAATATTTTCGCACATGCTTTTAGATTTTTCAGGTGTTGAATAGTAAATCAGAGAGCTGAGTTTATAATAGTGTGAGCTCTAAAATAGTGTAGGAAATTGAAATATGTAGCACTAGCGCAGCCCGTCATTTTTCATGAACTTTTAAGAATACTGTCGGTGTTTTAAAGATATCATTTCCATAGTAAAGTGTGATGTAAAGCCACTACATAAACATCTAAATTCTAGCTATAGCTTAATCAGTTAAGTGAAAAAAATTTGTAATAAAACCATGCAAACGGTTGCACCTTGACCACAAAATTATTTTAGCGACCCGAGATTTTATTGCTTCGGTCGCAAGCGATCTATGCGATAAACTTTTTCTCGGTACGCTAAAAAGCAATTTCGCAGCTTTGATATACAAATAACTATTTAAACGCTACCACGTAGTATATATTAATTAGCGCTAGATTCTTTACTGCTGCATGTATTTTAAAATAACGATTTCAATAAAGCTTTCGAAAATAATACGTTAATTGTCTATTCGTAGACTATAGTTATAGAAGACACTTCTAGGGTACTTGAAATTTTGAATTTCATACTTTGAAAACTTTGATATTATCACCAGTAACGTAACTAGCCTTTTGTTGGGAGGGGGGAGAGACTAAACAGCCATTAATCATTTTCTAAATACAACAATATTTTTAGCATTTTCTGAACACCCTTCTTGGGGAGAGCTGGAATATTTTGGGGAGGAAATAGTCCCCTAAGTTTCCTCCCCCTAGCTACGTGCATGATTATTACTTAATTTATTGTTGAATAGTAGAATTTGGCTGCAGGTATAGTTTTCTATTTATTTCGGGAAAATGTATAATAATGCCATTATCGAACTCATGCCATAAAAAAAGGATAAAGTAAATAAAATTTTGTTGGTATATAAAAGGAACTATGTACTGATTTATATCTTTTGGTAATCATTTTTTAAAAAACTTTTCAACCTTAAACAATTACTTCATTTTACTTCTATTGCATCAGATGATATGTATTTCTAAAGAATAAGGTATCCTCTACATTCCACAATTTAAAAATTCAACTTTTTTAAGGAAACATGCGGTATATTATTTGACTTTCAGGTTTCTTGAGTTCTAATAACACTAGGTACCAATTTTCAATTGCTTGAGATATTAACCGATGAAGTTTGGTACCGTTTATATTGTGACCTATGACCAATTTATTTAATTTTTAGCATTGAGTAATTCACCAAAAGCGTTAAATCTTGAACTTTGACACGATTTGTCAGTCGGTTGAATAAAAATTTAAAAGAACTAGAACAAAGATAATCAAATTATAGAATAAACTTCAATTCTCTTCAAAAGTTTCAGCTTCTAAAAGTAAAAAAACCTATAAAAATCTGTCTGTAACAATTTCATAAACATTGAAAATTGTTTAACATTTTGTACTTTTGTTACATATTTCTAAGATTTTTTAAAGAATCAAAAATCAAATGATATACTACGGTATGTTCCACAAGTATCTTGATTGTAACTCAAAATCATTATACTCTTAAATCAAACAAAAGAATGATAGTTACTTGTTGAACACAACTGAAAAAAGTATATTTTCATTCACCGAATGAAAGTCGGGTGGCCCGAAATTTCGGGCCGTGTCGTCAGTTTTCGTTTTGAGTCGGGCCTCGGGCCAGGCCGGTCACTTTTCTACGTCGGGGCGAGCCGGGCTTATTAAAAGCCCGGCCCGGCCCGGTCCGAGTCCATCCCTAACTGTGTCCCTGACCTATGGCTACCCATATGGCTTCTGCTGAGGACGACCAATTAGCCATTCTCTGATACTATACAATTTTTCACTGCAACTAGAACCCCACCGCCTGCACGTTTTAAAGATCCTGTGGTTTCCCCGTCACGACGATATACTCCGTAGTCATTGGAAAAAAGCTCACTATCAATTATTCCCGAAACTAACCCGCTTGCAGTAATACAAATTATATCGTAGTCGCAATTAAAAACGTTAATATAAATTTAAGAATTGTAGTTCTTAAGCCGCGAACATTTTGAAAAAAAATATTTAAAGCCATTTTAAAGAAAAAGTTACGTAATGTTTGATTCAGTGTATTATTAAAAGAAAAGGTAACAAGTAAAGAGACGGTTACAGTTTCCTTAAAGTTTACTTAAATCACTTTCGGACTTTATAGGTTTTGCAGGAGAGGTTTCATTACGACGGATATAAATAATGCAGTTAGGAACCCATACGAATTTACAGTTTTTATTTCTAGCAGTCTCTTACATTGACGTAAAAGCATTTTATTTTCATTCGTTAGATGTTGGTTGATAAATATAAAGTCACCCAATTTGTCGATTTTAATTCCAAGTTGATTGGAGTTGGTGGATGATCGCTTATACAGCTTTGACGCGGCTATAAGTGCATCCCTTTTTTGTCGCAGTAGAAACTTTGCTACACTGTTACGGGGCTTTTTATTGTCGTTATTAACATGTTGTACCCTATGTGCAATACTAACATCATTGTTTAAGATTTCGCAATTTATCGCTTGACCTATTGCTTTTAAGGTCTCGTAGATATTTTCATTGGTTGATTCGTTAACACCTTGAATTTCGAGATTGTCCATACGGGATCGCTGTTCAAGTTCCACAATATGAACTCGTTGAGCTTCTATTACCTCTTACATGACTTTACACTCTGCATTCAAAATGTCAATAACTTTAAGAGACGCTTTGACTTCTTTAAGTTGAACCTCGCAATCGTCGATTTTATTGCTGCAAAATTGTATAGAAGGTAACATTTCGGATCGAGTCGACTTTACACCTGCTATACCCAATCTAATAGTACTGAGCAAATTTATAATGCTGTCGGAATTACCTTTTGCGAAGAACAACATGATGGATATTTCCAGGTAAATCCATTGATACCTTGAACTTCAAAAGCTACTACATCGGAAATTCCAATGCAGTTTGTATGATAAACCATGTTGTACATGTTGTATTTTACTAAATAAAACGCTGGGTTCTCACTTAAATAGAGTGTAATTACAGACTTTAGAAATGCACAATTCTATGCAAAATTAATTTTCATCCGCCATCCTATCACTACACATGTCACGGTCATCGCCCGTGTCTCTGCCGCCGTTCATACACAACAGTACACACTTTTACATTGTATACTATTACTAAGACGAGTTATCAGACCATTACACTCTTTACAATTACTCGGCATTGTATATCGACCAAAATCTCTATGGTATTTCAAAAACTCAACATTTTAGAATAAATCATTATTAATTTATCTGGTGCGATTAAGAACACGTCTGTACCGCACAAATGGCGAACACACATTGGTCTGTATATAGTAGTTGTAGGTTTCTTTCTCGCCTTTCCTTTTCCTAAATCCTTACCCCTTTTCTTACCCGGAGAGTAAAGCGTGATTGAGCTTCTCGTGATCCTCGCTGTTCAACTGAATATCTTGTAGAAAAAATTATTTTGTTGACTAACGACACGCACTCCCCACCTAACGATTATAGTTTTTTGATAATAAATTTTCTAATATAAGAAAATGAAAGTCTTGCGCGTATAAAAATATTTTATCTGTGTTTTTCATTTTTCATATAATTTTATTTGAGAAGTTTTATATAAACTCTCAAATGCAGTATTGAGATTATCAATCATTTATTACTTCATCAGGATAAATGGTAGCTATAATATAAACAATTTGCATGAGCAGATGACAAAGCTGTTAATTTTTGTTTATTTGAATTGCATTATTTTCGAATTAATAATTATAAATTTTGCAAGTATCACCTTGGAAGAAATGCACTGCCTTTGTTACGTTTATTTTCAACACAATTTAGAATAAACACGCTCTCGAATAAATTCCTCAACTCAAATCCCTTTGCTCTTAAAACGAAAATTTATTCGATGCCTTGTTTTAGGTATCCCGTAATCTCTTAAATTCTTCGACAACATCCTGTTTACAAGTACGCTTGCTACAAATTTTCATTAAGTATTTATTTCGAAACGACAAGTTTATGCTACAATTAAATAGTTGTATCCTGTTTTTAGGTACCCGTTATTTTGGTATACCTTACGACCGCCGTATAATGGTTTTTTCTATTGTACCAATATAACTTGTTTAAATAAGGTCGTGCACTATCCGATATAAGCCGGGTTTCCAGTTCAACCACACTTCTATAAGCTAAGATTTGCGGTTCGACTCAGGGCTGTTTGAATCATTGTTGAATGTGATTCTACAGCTTGTACGTCGAAATTTTTTCTACATTTATTCGTCACCGTATTGCAAAAGCGATGCACGTTTTTCTGTTCAACAACTAGGTGTCTTGCGTGTATTAGCTTTTTTTGGCTGGAGGCCAAAAGGGATCTTTCTTTGTGTAGGCCCACCTGTTCGTTGCCGTGGACCAGCTGCCTTTTGTATTTAGATCACTGCCGTAATTACGATGGCAAGGTGAATGCACCCTGACGACCATCGCATTGCTGTGCTGACTCACCCCCGGCTGCTTGTAAGATACGCATCCCGACGCATAGAGGTATGTGACGTCTAAGTACGTAGCACTTGCTTAATAAAGAACTTTACAGAAAAACAGCTGCAGTGTGCATTGAATCGTAACAGGGGCACTTCAAACTTGGTTTTTTACTGGAATTCTATACAATACTAACTAAGAATAAATAACTTGAGGGTATCATACAATACCATCTAAATTAGTTGGTTTGTTCAAATAAGAAGCACATTCAGATTTCAACATTGTAACATATTAAAATTTCTGCACAAATTTTTATATATAATTACAATATTACTACGTTAATTTATGCAGATATGGTTTGGCACTTCCCCTGAATGTATTAAACGATTGATATAAACACTGCGTTATTGCAAAATGCATCACTTTTGCTGTTGAACGTAATTTCTATCGCATGTGAATTGAACTGGATATGAAACGAGGGATTCAAGTTTGTCGCTTTTGAATTTTAAGTCTGGTATGGTTAACGCCGGCGCAGAGAGTTGGGAGGGTCAATAAAATGAAAATGCGACGAAAAGAAGCTCCCTTTCTTTTTGGTAGTTTTTAGTAAGGTATCGTGTTAGTGAGGTCTGAAGGATTTTTGTTTTCGAAAGTAGTGTGTAGCGAATTATTTGCGAGTTCGTTTTATATGTTGGCAGTGGTTGGTATACGGGTGTGTGAGGTCAATTGGTGTGCATCTGTAATAAACCAATATGGATGTTTGTGCAGGGCATAAGAATATTTCTCTAAGGCTGATTCCTGTAGAGATGGCTTGCCGAGCGGGGTTTGCTTCTGATGCCGTTTGCATCAAGAAAGCAAATTTATATTTATCCTAAGCTGTGTCTGGTAAATCTGAAATTCACTTGCATCATTGGTTAAAAAGTATATAAGTAGTTAATTAAACATATACTTAAAATAAAGTACCCTTGCAACCTCACTACGGACGCAGGATCCTGCCATCAAACAGCTTGGATTCGCTCTACCTCCGAAGTCATCAGGGTTAACTTCTAGAGCATGTAACGCCAGCAAGCATGCCAGGATTGGGAGCATTTCACCATCAGCTCGCTCTAAATTCTACCAAACAAGGACGTCACCCATATGTCAGCATCTCCGCCTATCAACCACGGGGTACAAAAGCATGGAAATTTTACTCATCGCCGCTAGGTGGCGCATTGTATGCAGTGTAACGACAGACATCTTCTACACAACATCAGCTCCATGTATTCGTCGTGAAGCCACAATATTCAATTCTTCAGCATAGAAACGCATTGCTCAACTTTACATGCTAAAGTGTTAAAAGACATTTGCAATAATTACGTACACAAAAACTTTTGTAAATATTTTCTTTGTGGGTCATGCCTTTAATGTATAATAAGTTATATTTTTTAAGCTGTAAATAAATAGTATCTCTATTGCTACGAAGTATTAACAAGATTACCCTTTACAAATCAGAACGCAACAAGCTGTTTCATATGACTTCAACAATTTCTGTTCGGTATATCTTGAATTGGTTTTTGTTTTATTATACAAATCTCAAGTACTTATCAACACTCAAGTAAAACATTAAGGCTACTTCTTTAAAACTTTTACAATTATCTCTATTTGATCAAACAAAAGCGGGTAATTGTTAAGATCTCTTTCACTTTTATATGGAACTGTTTAACAACTTTAGTTGCAGTTGATCAGGGTCAAAGAAAGGCAAATAACCGTATTCTGATAATAAATATAGACATAATATCGTGCACTGAAGTCTCTTAAGTATTCAAATGAAAAGGTATACAACTCCATTAGTATATAAGGATCGATTTTGCAAAAAAAATCTGTGTCAAGTTAGATAATTACTATCGTAGCGGGCTACTACTACCGCGTTTCACTAATTTAAAACAAGTAATAACAAAAGTCTTCATTACTCACTGTTCACAAGTCTAATTAACAGTATATGCTTTATTTATAGATGTCTTCAGTCTAATTAACAATGAAGCACTATCACACTAATGAATTTACAATCACTAATATCTTCTTAAACTAAATTCTTAACCATAGGTCTATTGACAACACTAACACCACTATTTATTTATTACACTCTTGTCTATTTATGTATTCTACAAACCGTATGTGCAGTAGATACGTTCATATAATATAAATTTATGTTTACTCTTGGACTTCCAAAAGCTTAACTATTTAACTTTACACGATATAATTTATATTCGACATTCTGATATAGACTAACTCTGTACTTCATCAGCGATCTTATTTATATCCTGAATTAGAAGGATGATTCATACTCCAGTAATTGCTAGAAAATTCTCGGTCCCTGGAGAATATACAGTGCTTACGCCGCTTGTGTGTTGGACGGGTTGCCTAATAGTAGCTCGTAACACTATGTTTGAATGCTAAGTCTACATCTCACTAAGCCCCTTTGCAATATTATATTAAAATTAATTTCCTAATGAAACTAATTATACACAACGTATTGCTTTGTTATGAAAGAATTTAAAATAGCTAAAAAGTTGCATGGGGTTTAAATTTAAAGCATACGTCTCGACTTGAGAGGAATTAATAATTCGTTTAGGCTAAATCACTACTCTCTTGTTAATGACATAAAAGCTTATACATATTGGGATGAGGTTTGAAAGGAATTATTTCAAACCCAACTTCTCACTTTCAAGACGTCATTAGTGTATGTACTCTAAGAGACCAAGCGTTATTAATTGCTTCTCTGAGGTTTGATAGTGTACTATAAATCATTTTGACAAATTGTCTCTAACCATTTGCACTGAATTCCACTTTCGTAATAAGGTTCAACACTTACCTTGTTTATCAACCCTATTTTCTATATAACTGCATTCACTCTATGTATTTGTAATTTTACTATAATATTAAAAAATATCATGAATTTATAATATAGACTTTATGCAAAGCCTAAATGATCTAAATTTTATAAATCTACAAAGTGGATGTTAACTTCTCAGTAATAAACAAATACCATCAACAAATTGCAAGGATTACTTATTTTTAAATCGTCTTACGTTCTAGAAAGGCTTGAAAATATATAATATACAGTTTTAAAATACAAGAGATAAAATTCGCTATTGTCTTGAAAAGATTGCGTTAAAACTAAGCAATGAAATCCATGGCTCGCAACGCCAAGGCGCTCTATTCGAATATTCGCGCATTTCATAATATTCTGTTTAGTATGTTTAATTCTTTTATTGAAGGTATTGGCTAACACGATTCCAACAAATTGGAACTATATAAAATGATGAGTTTGAAGTGCTCCACAACTTCTCTTACGGAATTTTATATTACCTATCGATGATCTATAATGCCTCAGTCTAGTCTAGTCATTAAATAATTAACAGAACACGTAGCTTCATACATTTATTATGTTGTAAACACAAATAAGTTCCTCAATGCCTACACCAAAGAGAACATACAGTAAGAGAGTCACCAATCCAATGTAAAAAAGTGGGAACAACAATGGCGGCTAAAACCGGTGGTGCCTCTAGGGACTACTGATGAAAACAAGAGCTAATAGCGGCAAACTCAAAATAGTGACACTATAGGCTTTACATAAAAATTTATCTTCAAAACTCAACAATATGTATGAAACAGGTTGAATTAAAATTCATTTAAGCATATATGGTAAATAAATGAATTTTAATTCAACCTGTTTCATATATATTGATTTTAATAAGTTTTAGATAAATTTATTGATGGGAGCAAACAAAAAAATTAATAATGATTTATTGATTTAAATATTCTTTTTTATACATCACACTTAGCAACAGTACAAAATAACTAATCAATAAATAACCTTAATGTATCATAAATATAGTACAGACATACTCGTATAAAATTTTATTAAATAAATAATTAAACACAAATAATTGGAATATAAAGAAATTCCGTTTGTTAATTAATTAAATCTATTATAGACATGCATTAGTCAAATCTATAAGAGCTAATTTTGAAGTCTTCATCGTTTTTTTTTGTATTGTATTAAATAGTTCTGTTAGTACAGAGATATATATGACCGAGATTCAGCACCTAAGCAAAGTTTGTGAGGCTGAATACATAAATAGTTCAACAAAAAACTGTGAATAGTAAACTGAGTTATAAATACAACACATTTATAAAGAATTGCAAAAAAATAAAAAATATTTATCTAGAAACTGACCAAAAAAATGGTCAAGTTCAACCTAAAATTGGGTCTTGAAAAGCATTAGTAAATGTAAAATTATATTTTTTCATTTTATCAAGTCAATAGTTTGTAACTCGTTTTTCATATAATCTAAATGCTGTTTATAGTTTTATAGCAAGCAGGTAAAGTAGTGAAATGCCTTGGAGCTAAATAAGAAACATAATGTTGAGTTAATGTCATAAGCGGTCGAGTAAGTTCTGATTGGTTTTTTATTATTAATCTAGTGTAAAGTACATTAAAGTAGAGTGTTCTAAGTGGTAGTAAATTAGTCTTCAAAAATAGGATATCTGACGGAAAATATATATCCTTTCTAGGCATGACTTTGATAACAAATTTGTGTTCTATTAGTAAAAGCAACAAAGTAGTTGAAAAAGTACCACCCCAAGTACAATACCGTATCAGTAGAGCATAATTGGGGCTTTTGTGACCCATTTGCTCCCAAAACCCTCATTTGCTCCCTCATTTGCTCCCAAAACTCTCATTTGCTCCCAAAAACCCTCATTTGCTCCCACATTTACATGTAAATCCCCATAAGGAGCAAATGAGGAGAAGCAACTCTCTCCTTCCTCATTTGCTCCCTCATTTGCTCCCAAAACCCTCATTTGCTCCGCCTTGCTCTCTCATTTGCTTCCTCATTTACATATAAATTCTCATAAGGAGGAAATGTGGTGGAGGGAGTCCTAGGAGGAAATGCGGAGATGAATCCACATAAGCTCCCACATCTGGACTAAATAGTTTTCTTCGACTAACCATTTTTTCATCTTTCGAGATAAACCTAACTTGTTTGGTATCAATTAATATTAGATTTTTCTCAGCTACCTGAATCTCTATGAATTTCTTAGTTAGCATCACCCCCAAGGGAGCTACCCTCATTTTAAAATTTTTTTTATCAATGTCGATTTCTAATCAGCTATCCTTTTTAATATCTACAATCCTTTAACCAAACTTGTAGCAGTATTAACATAAATAAATTAAGCACGCAAAAATTTAATAATTTATTTTATCCAATTTACAGTTTAATAAACTAATTACAATTTTTACAAAGTATAACATTTATCTTCTTCGTTTAACCAAATCCAAGCGGGTTAAAGTAACATGTAACAAAAAATAGAAATTAATGTGTTGTTTAAAAAAGACCTATAACAAAAAGAGATTAATGTAAAAAAGAGGAGACGTGTTTTCGGTCAATAAGACATATTGTTGTTAATCTAACAATATGAGAATAATGTAAAAACATTCCAATGTAATGTGTTTTTAATATATAAATGGGAAGGTCGACTTTGGCGTAATCATCGCTCCGAATTACATGTGAAAGCTGTATATAATTTCTTTTTAAAAGTGTATATCTTCTCCAAACAAATACGGTTATTACAGTAGGAAAGTACGCTAAATGCGAGTCAATTAATAGCAATTTAATATTGCTTACTGACTTACCTTAATTAGGTTGCTGTACCATTAGGAATGATGTACTTTTTGTTGTCCTCGCCCGACAAACTGATTTTATTAATTAATTGGGTATAAAGTTGGTGTTTACATGGTTTCGTTTAAGACCTCGTGCATATTTTCCGGATTACTAAAAGACGTTATAACCATACTTTTTGTGTTAAAGGATTTCACATCGGTAGTCTCTTCTCCCATTTTGGTGTAAACGCCGTAGAGTTCGTAATCGACTTTTATTGCTGTATGATGTATTCTTTTTTTTATTAAGTAATCGAATAAATCGTTCCTTCTGATTCCAAAGAAAGTCGGACACTCCATCGCCGACACGGGCATTCTTTATGCGATAGCTAGCCATACGGTTGTTAAACGCTGTGCTATACATTTCTACACCAGCGCCGTTAGTAGCGGTAACTATTGCATTTTTATGTTTGTTGCTCCGTAGATGATCAGGGTATGCAGACTTTAACACCTCCATGTCGCACACTTTACACATAATTCGTGGTTGTTTCGTACAAGACCCTTTAACAGCTGGCGGAGCTGAACGTTTACTGCTTAATGACATACCGTGCTGTTTTTCCTTGTGTCGCTGTAAGCTATTCTTGTAAAAGCAATACTGCAAGACCCACAGTTTAAGTACTTTGCTGCCGACGGATGTATAAGCTTAACCGTGGACGATGTTACACCACGACATTTGTTCTGGTGCCGTTTGAGAGCATCCCTCCTGGTAAAGTAGACGTGATAGGGCTCGCATTTAAAAACGTTTAGTACAAAACAAAATCCGCACTATCAGACTTTGGTTAAACTTGTAATCGAACTAACTTATAACTAAAAAGCTTACTCTAGCGTACCTGATTTATGTTCCTTATAGAATGCATACCGAAGATTGCCGAAGACACTCGAAGAGTGCACAAACGCGGTCACTAAACCAATCAGCATTAATACCGAGTATTCTATGCTTTCGTAGGTTTCTCATTTCCTAGAACCAAATCTTCCGCATAGCGGTTGGTAGCACGTAATGATTTATAGAACCGGCAAGTACTCGATATCGCCCAAATACAGAATTAGATGTTCGATGTCCGTCAACTCCCGATTCTCTCGTAAAAGGTAGAAAAAACTCGGTCAATCATCCATTATACTTCGACTCACCCCCGTTCTGATAATTTACAAACATTTTTCAAACGACAATGGGCTGAGAATTTTTAAACCTCCGAGGGATCTTTAAGTCGTGATCAATTACAGATCCGAGCTACGCGTAAACTAACATATTTTGTAGCAACTGTGCACTGTATAATACGTGCATACCCCTTCTCTGCGCTACTGCTATTCTTGTAGTCGCTTGAAAAAGTCAGTCGCCCTTTTTACTGCTAGGGCGGCTAAAAAGCACCATTCCATACATTCTTTATAAGTGTAGCATATCGCGCACTTTTTTGTCGGATAATTAAATTTTTGTTTATGTAGGCCTTTACACTTTCGCTTATTTAAACATCTAATACGATCGATTAACCACTTTCGATTATTCTAACGGGGAGCCACCATACATCCCGCCGCACCGTTCTTTTTTAATCCAACGATCCTATGGGCTTCCGCACACTAACACCTGACGTATCTTTCCTACTATTTGTTAAACAAAAACTACCGGTATCGCCATTGTGAACGTAAACAGATGTTTGTGGATGTGTACGAGAATATGTAACCATATACATTAATCACTCTAAGCTATTTTATTTAGTCCACGAAAACTATTATTTTTCTAAACCACAATTAATAATCGCCTTTATAGGTTCCACATTTCTACCATTCCCCAATGACTGGTGCTACGTACATGGAAACTTTAATTTCTTATTGGAGAGATTTCTTATTCTCCCACGCACTGACTTGTTAAATGGCCACCTCGATCTCCCGATCTAACACCGTTAGATTATTTTGTTTGGGGTTGGATGAAGACTATAGTTTATTCTGAGCATATCTACACGAAGAGGAGTTAATGAATCGGATCGTGGAGGCTGCTGATAGTATTAAGAATCGTCCTGATGTTATAAGACTTGCCAGAGAGCAATGGATTCGCCGTGCTGGATGCTGCATACAACAAAATAGTGGGCATTTTGAACAGTTACTTTAAATGTTTAATTGTAATAAATATTTTCAACTCTCAACATCTATGTAGGTATGTAAAATATCATAGGGCATCCTGAATGCTTTACCCCAATTAACTCAAAAACGGCTACAGATATCGACTTCAAACAAGAGTGACTGTTTTACTCAGAAATGTCAAAAGATTCTAATTCTGGAAATATAATTTATAAAAGCTTACACACAAAAAAATTACAGGGTTAAACGTGATTGCCCCGAATGAGACGCTCCTGATCTTATTATCAAGAAATGAATAACCCTATCTTATTTGGCATAAAAACATGGGTAGGCAACAAAAATCTGAATAAAATATATTTTATGGTTCTTCACATAATTAAAAAAAACTAAATTTTACCTAGCCCCATTAAAGGGGTTATAACTCCATAGGGGTACATTTTAGGGCATATGTTTATTAGAAGTTTTATGTTTATTTTGTGCTAAAAAACACTCCCTTAAAATAGTGCCGTGCAATTCACTCCTAACAAGCAATAATTTTTTTTTACTATTTGCAGTCTACAGAGTGGAATAAGTAGATCGTCATTATTCCTAGTGGTGTATGTATGTATATCCTTATGTCTCTTAGCTTTGATTCGATTTTTATAAATTTCAAGTAACACTGCCGAGATATGGATGGATGACAACGGTAGTATCTTAAGACGTTTGAAATGCGGTCTACATGATTCATTTCCTTTGATACCAACCCTGCAGCGAAGTATCCTTTTTTCTGCTATAAACACATATAAGCAGCAATGACACACACAGACACACACACGCATGCACTCACCCACACACGCACGCACGCACGCGCGCACACACACACACACAAACATCCCATAAAACAAACTATAATGCACTTCCGCATGATAAAAGGATAGAATTGAGTTTTGTGCAATTAGCCACTTCACAGGTTTCGTATTTGGTTGCAAAGTTTGTTTATATTCTTTGTTAAGTATTTACAATGATCTACCCATGCGACCTTGTTATTTCAAATTATGCCTAACATTTTACCTAATAACCTCTGGGGTATAGTACTACCAGCCAGTGTAATGTTAAACCTAAAATTTCTCGCAGATATGTTCTTGATCGGGTAACGTACGATACATAATGTTCTTTCGCAGTTTAGTAGGAGTTTGTTTAAATTAAACCACGTGAAAATATGTAATAAAAATTCTTGGGCTCGATTTTTCACCTCTAATAATCCGTTTGATGACATTATCGCTGTTGTATCATCAGCATATAATGTTAATTAATCTAAAAATAATACAATGGCATTGATAAACAGCAAAAACAAAACAGGGCCCAGAACGGAACCATGAGGTATGCCGATATTTACAGGTAAGATTGAGGACTAAAAGGTTCTATTGATTGAATCCTTTTAGTACATTTGTACATACTAAGTTCGGCCTGAAAAATAGGACAAAAACCAGTTCGCTACCTCTTATTCCATAAAACTGTAATTTTTCATGAGAAGGTCGTGATTTACACAATCGAATGCCCTGCTGAGATCACACCGATGGAATATTTTTAGCGTCTAGTTGGTAAATTGCATCTGTGATAAAAGAGTTTATTGCTAACATGGTGAAGGAAACACATGCTGTTTATCAGTCATTATGTGGTGAGTGTTTAGACAGTTATGCAATCTATGCATCATAGCATATTCAAAAATATTTGAGAAATTAGAATTTATGAATTTAGGTCTGTAATTGCTTCATTCGTGTTTATAACCCTTCTTAAAAATTGGATGAAGCACTGATGATTTTAGTTCTTGTGGAAAAACACCTTGAATAAATGACATATTTACTAATATAATTATTAGTAGTTTAATTATTTGTGGAAGAATAAGCGAAGTAGACGGCAAGGTATTTTGTCTAGTCCGGAGGACGCTTTGTTTTTCAGCTTTTTTTAAGCATATTGCTAGTTCAGATTCGTCAAAAGATAAAATGAACATGCTCTGTGAAGTAGAATTAATTTTGGAAACGAATAGTCTTTTCAGCTAGCAATTTTCGAAGTATCTATGTCTTTAATGATATTATTAGGTTTATTTATAAAGTTAGTATTAAAAGTGTCAACAATTATTTTGGGATTCTTGAATAGCGTATTATATATTTTAAAAGTAACATTATTATTATAGTTATCCGTATTGTTAATGCTCATATATATATAAGAGAAAAATTCTAATCTAGGTGAATCGCCGCTTCACATGTATCATCCGACAATCCACTACTTGTATACAGGTAATATCAAGTACACCTCTACGCAAAAAAATAATCAATCGAATTTTGTTCAAACTACCATGAATACCATTTATATGAACTTTTTTGTTCTATCCAGGATTCGGGATAAACTTTCGTACGATTAGGAGAATGTGGACAAGTACCATCGTGCATAAATCATGCGCGTTCTCTTATTCTGATAAGAACATATTCCAAAAGATCGGGAAGTTTATTTTTAAGAAAATGAAACATTTTTGAAGTGTCATTTTTTTGGACCACATGTCTGTATTTTTCGTATTTCAGAGGTGCTTTTTATGCCATATGTATGAGCTACTTCATACGACTACAACAAATTGTGTTCGGTATATCTAAAACTGATTTTTATTTAATATTTATAAAGCTTTCGGATACTTATCTACAATTAAGTAAAACAATAAAATCATTTCTTTAAAACATTTCGCAATTATCTATTTCTCTGAAGAAGTACGTTCTTAATCCAACAGCAGTTTGTAGACTTTCTTTACTTTTATATGGAACTGAACTTCTAGAAAGCTTTAATTGCAGTGCATCAGAATCAAAGAAAAGCATAGAACCGGAAGTTGTTGATGAATAAGGACATAATATCGTGTACTGAAGTACCTGCTCAATTATTTAAGCGAAAAAGTATACAACTCCATTAGTAACAAAGAATCGATTTTGCCAGAAAAAATTTCTATAAAGTTATATAATTACTATCTTTGAATGCATTATAAGTTTATATCTCACTACACCGCTTTGCAATATTGTATTAAGGAGAATTCCTTGATGAAATAAGTTTATACATCACGTACTGCTTTTTTTGGAAAAACTTAAAAGAGCTAAAAAGTTGAACAGGTTTTAAATTTAAGACATAGGCCTCGACCCGAAAGAAATTAATAATTCATAAACAAATCACTTTAATATTTAGTTAACCCCATAAAAGCTCATAAATTTTGCGATGAAGTTAGAAAAGATTATTTCGAACCAAACTTTTCACTTATGAAACGTCATTAGTGTATGTGCAATAGCCGGCCACGCGTTAATTAATTGTTTCTCTGAGGTTTGATAGTGTACTATATATCATTTTGACAAATTATCTCTGACCATATGCGCTAAATTCCATTTTCATAATAACACTCAACACTTACCTTATTTATCGGTCATATTTTCATTTAACTGCATACACTTTATTTATTTGTAACTTTTTAAAGTTTATAAGTCTACGAAGAAGTTGTAAGCTTCTCAAGAATAAATAAATGTCAGAAACAATGGAAAAGTTTCTTTAAATTCAAATCGTGGTATGTTCTAAAATGTCCCGAACGTATGTCATACACAACGCTAGAATACCGGATTGAAAATTCACTGTCGTTCTTGAGAGGGCCGCGTTAAAACTAAGCGACGCCACCCGTTTCTCGCAACGCCACGACGCCCTATTCGAATACTCGCGCATTTCAAGACGCTCGGTGATCGTAATATATTATCCGAGTAAGATGTAACATGTAAAACTATTAATCAATTTTTTTTACTGTACTTATTGACCCACCTACAATGCTGACCTACTAAAAGTAAATAAACTGATGTGTTATTGACATACGGTATTAAACAAGTATTTGTAGGCAAAACACTTCAATAATTTTTTTTTACATAAAATTGACAAATAGCATTCAATACGTTGTAGAAATTAACGAACAGCTTTTCTGTTACCGCATTGGATCTTGGTTCATTTATGCAACTAGTCTATGTGCCAGCTACCCTAATTCAATTATGCGGTATAATTTAGGGTAAGAAATTTTCTTGTAGGCTTCAGTTAAACGGACATCTTAGGCTAACCCAAAACCACAATTACCATCTCAAAGGGGTTTCTACTAGAAATGGCGACTAAACCAAATGGCGTATGTTGAAGTTTGCAAATTAGACTTCATCCCTACTATTGGTTTTTAAGTGCAAGTTGAAAACATGACTGAAATATATTGCAATATTAACTTTTTCAGTGCGAGATACTAATAATCAGTAAATAGTGAATTAAGCTTAGTTATTGTAATTTTACGATTTTTTATTTATTGTAGACTTATTTAAGGACGCGCGAAGCCATGCGGCCGCCTGTGAGCAAAATGTAATACTACGCCACATGTTTAAATGTCCCTAAATATTGCATACATAGGTAGGTGGGTGCACATATATGAAATTTGACTGCATAACAACGACATAGAAAAATTAACATTCAAAAAGTACAAATCCAAAAAAACAACTAAAAATTCAATACAACATTTATAAAATGGAACGATATAACCTATTAAAACATTCTTTTTTTGTCTTTTTATCCGCAAAATCTTTAGTTAACTCTCGATAGGAAAGGAATCCATAAGCCATCTATAGCCATAATTGATAAATGGCCGAATCTTTCCTAAATCATACTCGAGCTTAAAAAGTTTTTATAATTTTAATAGTAGTGATCGGTAGTATTTCCTAAGTCTATTCCCATTGCTTGATAATTATTGCAAATATTATAGTGAATATTTCGATATTCGAAGGTATTATTGAACAGCACGGTAACCACTTCCAAGTTTCCGAACGCACTCCGCGACGTCAGAATTTACCGTTGATGGGGCGATCTATCTTGTCTACAAGCTTTAATCCGCGTTTAGGTTAGACTTTGCTTCAGCATTTCAGAATAGAAGGTCGACAAACTTCACTTGGCGGTTTTATTAAAGGTAATGTTTTTAATTATATGCCATTTTGAAGTTATCTGATTGCATCGAAGCTTTAGTTAATTATTTGATGTGATTTGTTTATGTTTTGAGATAGTAGTTGTCATGCATATTTTTTGTTTGTAATTTTTAATGGCACTTGATGTGTTTAATTTTTAAAAGTACGTTTATAGTTGATGCAATCATAATGAATACTTCTTACGTTTGCTTACTAGATTGAATATATATATATATATATATATATATATATATATATATATAGTTGTGGATTTAAAGGGTAAATAGGTGTAGACAATAAAATTTTAGCAACCGTGTATATAGAAGAGAGCAAATTATTTACGCGCCAAATTAATTTAATTCATATAGTGAAAACGGACAAGTATTACGGTATTTTTATATTTAAATTGGAATGTGAAATTACATAAAAGAAGAAAAGCTTTAAAGTACATAGAAGTTCAAGGATACGCATAATTAATCATAATTTCTTTTAATCAAACGCATATAAGCAAAAAGGGAGCGTGCTTGCATAAGAAAATCGATAATTTCTAACGCAAATGTATTAGTTTTAAAAGCCAACGTTTATTTACATAGATACTACGAAGAAGAAAATCTAGGAATTGTTATTTGCAAACGGTCGATAATTTCAAAAAACACCTGTTGGTTAAATGTTACGTTCAGAGAATAGTAAACGAACGTTCATATAGAATTCCATAGACATTGTTTTCAACAGTCGATTTGTATAAGCAGCTATAATAACAAATATCTTAAGGAGCGAGTGGAATGAACAATTGATAATATACAACAGATAGAGAGGCAGATAAAACAAGCGTTGGATTGAAAGTCACGTAGGATATACACGTAGAATTGGTGAAGGACGTCGACAATATCGATTTTCTGTAACTTAAGTGGGGTTTGAAAGGAGGCAACAAACATGAATAGAACTGAGATGAATAGCGGATAGGTGGTGCATTGTGACAACAGGAAATTATATCATTGGTTGATAGCCGGCAGTTTTCGAAAAGAGCGCATACGGGAAGGTAGGAAACTAAACAGAACGACGGACGGGAGAAATTTTCAGAATTTATAGACGGTTATGTTAAAAATTTTAAGAACCCGCTTGGAAAACAAGTTTTTCTCATGAAACGAGTCCACTAGGGGGATTGGAGAATAGTATAAATACACGCGAAAATATATTAAAGCTCTCTTTTTCCTTACATCGAGTTCTGAATACGGGTTCAGACCTACATAATAGTAAAGTTTTCGGTTAGAATTTGTGTGTTTAGTAATGTTACATTAACATCTTGTCTGAAATTATAAAAGTTGTAGTAGCGGAGTGTAAGTTATAAAAGTGACGCACGAGTTAGTGCTTAATTAAATAAAAGGTACCGTTACTACGACTAAATTATTATATGGATGGATGATTTTGAGGTAAGCAGAACTAAGAAAAATTTGTATGCGTAATATCCGGAATGGAATGTTACTGTTGAGACCAAGCTAGTATCTTGGGAGAAGTACAGTTATTGTATGGTGGGGATCGGTGGATCCTGGAATCAGCGTAGTAGTTGGACACAACGACGAAGGGTTTCTGGTAGCCATCTCCGGCGATGGCAAAGAGTGATGGTGTCTCCAGGTAGTAAATTTGAAATTTCTGTTTTTATATAAACATTTGTGGATATTTTGTGTTGTGTGGTTGACTTATTGGTGGCGTATTTATTGTATTTAAAAACTTGTTTAAAAAGGTACATGTGCAGGACAATTTAATAATTTTGAGTATTGAAAAAGGGTTTATTGCGGATATAAATAAATTTATTCAGGCTATAAATTGTGGTTGTAAGGAGTAAACGGGTCTGTAAATTTGTTTTCAAAAATGCAAGGTTTAAAAGGCATACAATGTACCGTTGATTTTGGTATACCAACGTTTTGTTCTATCCGCCGGACTAATGTTCCAGGATCCTCTGTGACGGCTAGCAAAACATTATGTACAGTTTCTTCATTGCTGGTCTTTTTCCGAGAAACTACAGGTTTTTTAAAACTACCATATGCTTTAAGGTTTGCCACTAATTTGCTAAAAGTCCTTTTATTTGGCTGTCTCCTTTCGGGATATTTCTGCAAATACATACGCTCTGCAACAAAACAATTTCGGTTGGACGAAATGAAGCATGCCACCATATCAAACTTTTCTTCGTTAGATAACATAATTAATGGAACAAATTACTAATTACTTCACAATAAATTAAGCACCAAAAACTAACGTTACTGTCATCTAAATACGCCACTATCACATTCATTTGTTTTCCAAAGCAAGCTTTTAATTTTTGGTCTTCTGTTAATTTAATTTTATTTGTTCGTTGTTTATTCTATTAAATTAGTGCATAAACTCAGCCAGTAGACTATTACTAAAGACTCAAATGACTAAACTATTAATTGGTATAGCTAATTGTTTATTCTTTAAAATTAAAAACTATGCACTACAGGTCCGTAATAGGAATTTTCTTGATTAAGGCCGAAAAGAACAAAAACGCAATTAAACCATAAAGTGTAATACATTGTTGAATTCGGCATAAAAAGGGCTTTCAAAATCTGATACCAGATCACCAAGACAGTATTTAAAAAAAAGTTGAAGATGATTCCGCAAAGACGAAACGTCAGGTGAAAAACTGACAATGCAATGTTAAGGGACATTAAAAGTTGCTGTGGAGAAGTGCCTTCGGTTTTGGTCTAGGTGCCATATTAACGCCAGAACAAAATAATATATAAAATAATAAAATCCAATTTTTTCGAAATATCTCAAAAACCAAAAACTGTTTTGGGATTTCTAAACGCCATTTTTTTAGGCCTTTGAATACACAACTTTTCTCCGATTCAACCAAATTTGTATCTCATACCGTTTTCAAGATTCCCATAGTGGCCCTCCTTATCTCGGACACAGTGTATACCAAATTGAAAGTCAATGCAAATAGTTTATTAATTATATTATCCTTAAGAACTTTAAAATTTTAATAACCATCTGTAAAGTATTCAGATCTGAAAGCTAATAGGGCTCATACAAGCGATATATGCTTCCTTCATGTTAATAATTAAATTAAATGAACTTAGCCGTTATTATACATCTAGGCTGGGGACCTTTTTGGATTATTCTTTTATTTGAAAAAACTAAGTACTTTATTGGGTGATACCCTTATTATTTTTTATTGCCTTACACAAGGTAGTAAACGTTATTTTTTTAAATTCCTTTAATACCATTATTGTTTATCTTGAATCACAAATAGTGATCCCGTTGTATTTAGTAATTGTAGCTTTCCTTTTTAGTTGCAATTCCCCTTAGTGAGAGCCGCTATTGAGTGTTCTCAGGGTGTTTGTTTAGTTGTCCTAAGTATAAGGGTTTTTTACTTCTGCCCTTGTGCATTGCTCCATCTAATATGCAATAATATTAGAGGTAATGGCGCTCTCCCTTTTCACATACACTTGTTACCTAAACATGTATAAAATAAACCTACAACCACTCTTGTACCTACTGCAGGGGCCGTGCCCGATCTATACGGGTTGCGCATTACCTTTTTCTAAAGCCGTTTACCATCGGCATCTAAACTCTCTTTTGTGATAGGAGATACGCCTTTAAACTACCAGTGCAATAGTCAAAGAAGTGGCATGTTCATTTTTAATTTTCCCACAGTAAAATAGTCTTTTTATTACAAAAAATATATAACAAGACGTAGACCATAAGACGAAGCAACGTATCATGTATAGAAAGTTTTCATCACCTAGCGAAGTATACATACCCCTATCTCTATCTTTAATTTTTCAACCCTCCACACGAAGGTACGACATTGGCCAAGAAGCCCTTTCTCTTACCTAGAAATTTTGAATTTTGGCAAATTCTAGCTATTCCGCCCAAGGACCCGGGTTGGAATCCCGACACGGTCCTCTTGGAAAATGTTAGGCGAGCATTTTTCACAACAATACACCCTCGTTCGCATGAGACGTAAAATGGAGGTCCCGTGTGTGAGTGTTGTAACGCACGTTAAAGATCTCTACCTTGCCTGGAACGGCAAGGGTTCGGTAAAATTCCAAATTTTCCAGGTAAAAAAACTCGTTTCCTGACCAAAGTAGTGCCTTCGGGTGGAGCATTAGAAAAAAACGCTTTTGCTATTCCCAGCAAGATAGAGATCTTGAACACTCGCATATTGGACCTGCATTTTACCTCTCGTGCGAACAAGGGCGTATTTTTGTGCAAAATGCGCACCTAACATTTTTTAAGCGGTCCATGCCGAGAATCGAACCCGGGACAACCTTAAGATCAGCAATCTGACACAGGGAGCCGCCTCGAAGTGTGCGCACCAAAATGGAGACTCCTTTAAACAACGTAGTAAAATGCTGCCGTGATTAGAAATTTTGAACCAATAAGAAAACTTCATGATATTTGGCAAACCATTAGCAATAGTGAAATTTTATTGCATTTTCAAATGGATTTCACAAATATAGCATTGCTTTAAGAAAATTAAAATCATAAGGTTTATCTTCCCGTCAGTTAACTGCTCGTCATGCTTATCAAGCCAAGCTATAAAAAAAACTATATTTACGAAACAATGTGTTTTCTGTGTCAGTGAAATAAAATACATATAAGGAAGGGAACTGATGAATGAGAAACACTTGCTCAAACTAGAAACTGATCTTAACTTCTTAAAATTGTGGTTGAAATAAATGAGACAAAAATTATGTAATGATGTCAAGAGACAACAACAGCAGAAGCATGTTATCCTGAATATTGTAGTCTATTGCTTACCCCATACTGAGACTAGTAGGAGCCAAAGGTATTAATAAATATGGCGTAGCAGAAAAGTTTGCATATAATAAAGTATATAATCCTGTACAAGAAAATCACCACATTATTTCCTTTTCTAGCTAATTGAATACATAAAGGATAAAGTTTACGAAATGGAAGATTCTACAAAGAGCTCCGCTATCTCTTTAGCAAAGAATTTTGTGCATCGCAACATTTCTATAGAATTGACCAAAAGTATATTTTTTTACCCGAAAATTAGACTTATTATTTGGTACATTCAAATTACTGTAACAAATTTTATTACGGCCGCCTGTTTTGCATTAATTTATGCAGTAATTTCTAATATAAATTTTTTGAAGGATTTTTCATAATATTTTTGTTGATAAAATAACATAAGGAAACTACATTTAATAGCTGGTTATAAAAACTTTCCTATTTAAAATAATTGACACATGTTTGTAACTTGTATTTTTGCAAACGTAAATAGTGAATTGAACCTGTATCTAGGTAATACAATTTATCCGTATCTGACTGCTAATTCACCTACGAATGCTTCTTTTGTCTCCCTTTTAATGCGCCTTCGCGTTGTAATATAAGCACCAATTCAGAAATCACTTGAAATGTAAACGTGAGATAGCGTTTTAGTTTTTCTCTAGCCTTAGGACGGACAATTGATTCATTCCTGGACTCTGAATCTGGCACCGTGATTTATATAGTCGAACAGTCACGTAGACCTGACTAAATGAATTTAGTTTCTACTTTTTGAGTGATTAGTCAGTTGAACTCGATCTATACTTATTACCACATATTCACGGGTTAATTTCTTTTCTTGTAAAGAAAACAAATATAAACGCTTGCATTTATAGCGAGGATTTATTCATCTCACTCCAAAGGGGATATTGTCAATATATGAGCTTTTTGTTCAAAATGTTCTATTCTTAATCTACGAGACCACGCGGTACTTCGAAGTGATATACTTAGCAAGCACACCTGCCGGCCCTCAATCAGTAAAAGCCTGTTAAATTTGTGTTTCTGAGAACATTATACCTTTCACGCAAGCGCTAATATCTAATCACGAAATGTGCTCTTTATGATTGTTCAGATTAGGTGTGTAGCAAAATACAATGAAGGAACTTTTCTATCATAGAATAGATTACTCTGATACAAAACTATAACATGAATTTTAAAATAAATTTTTTTAAATAGCAACTTTATATTAGTAATTTTTTGATTAAGCTACATTTTCATATTTAAAAATGAAATATAATGCCAACGGAGAAACACTGACAAGCTAGCAAACAAATCCAACGCAAATATTAACAACAGAAATTAAATTCGTTACAGACGTCCAACAGATTTTTGACAATGTTTTCAAAACAAAACAGTCCTTTTTTATAATTTAGCAATCAAACTATCCATTTGAAGTTGATGCGGTGAATAAGTTATACACCGATAATGATGATGACAATATGCACCTTCTACAAGCTGGCAGCCATAGGCTGCAGCTTAAGCAGTCCGATGATTAACCGGGTCCTACTTTTAAATTTTGTATAAAATAATTTTATTCTGCTAAATAATATTATAAAAAAATTACGACGGACTTTCTTACAAAGCTGAGTAAACTACAATATACGTTTTTTCTGTTTAAATATTTAAAACACTATGGTTGCTTCGTTTTCAAGCGGTAATTGCATTGCCCTAGCAAAGCACCCAAAATCGAATCACAACTCGGAAAATATTACTGAATTCTACAATCCTAAAGCGTTTGAGGATAAGTTTCAAGTTTGATGAACTAGAAGACTGCTAAAGGAATGCTATGTCGCTAAGTAGAGATAACATTCTGTTTTTTGGTCTAGTTACTCAAGTATAAAGGCCTCATTAGGAACGGTGCAGATATAAGTAACTACAGAGCACTTAAAAACAATGGACACCTACGTCAAACCAATTTTGGTTTTAAGACCAAGAGAAGTAAAAGGAAATAGAGAGAAAAGAAAAATATAAAGGTTTATTATTATTATACTCACAGCTCTTCCATATAGTCAAAGCCACCTTTAAGTTTTAAGATGTTTATTAAACTCTACTAGTTAAAATTACGATATTTTTGAAAACTAATAAATTAAACTAAAATAATTTTAAATAATCGAACTAATTATAATTTAAGCATTAAGTACGGTTTTCTTTTTAGCTGACTTTAAAACGCTTTAGTTAGTAACTTGACCGTTTAAGCTTGTAATTGTTTCAAAATATTTGTGGAATAATTCAAAATTTTGCACTCAGGCCGTTAAGAAGTAAGTCCATTTAAACTTCTGAAAGACTAAGTGCTTGTTGTTAATTAATGCTATTTAGTTAGAAAATTATATAAATTGGAAGGAGAAAGTTCGTTTAGGTATTTAGCATTCCTCACATTGCTAGATTACAAATTTCAAATCTAAGCCCTTTGTTAACCAAATATTCTTACACTTAAGGAATTTGCTTGGTTTGAATAATTTAAAGACCAGGGTCCATGTATTCTGGTGAAGTATATAGTTGTAGGACAGTTGCAAACTAGTTACTTTTCACCGCATTGCGCCAAAGATTAGTTCAGCAAAATCCAGAGAAAAAATTAATTTGAATTTTTCTGTTTTGTTAAATTACTTTTATATGGCTTTTCAGAATAAGTTCATGGAAAGATATAATTCTGAAAAGTTTATTTTACAAAATCTGTTTTTCAAGTTTTATGTACGTCTTGAATTCTAAAAAGCTCCTTAATTAGTGGCTTACAACCAAATAAATGCATAGAGCGATTATAGGTCACTGAATAGAGTACGCTGTCATTTTCTGTAGTTGCCAATTAAATCGTAAACCCTGAAAGTTTTCAAAAGCGTTAATAATAATTAGTGCTGAAAAATATTAAATGGAGTTCCATGTCTTACTAATTCCTAGTTCCATCGGAAGCAAATTGCATTTATTTTCTGGTAAGACTGACGTGTATGTGAATCCATCTGATTACTCCTGACTTATTTATATAGTAAGAAAATTATCTATTGCTATGCTATCATATAGGTAAATATCTTTTGACAATGAATGCAAATTGGCAAGTCTAAGAAGGTACAACGTTCCCAGTAGAAATACGAGAACAACGCAAGTCGTGTGTTAGTTCAAAAATGTATTGTAGTAAACTTCAATTTCCTGTTCGTTATTCGTTCCAATATATGCCTGATTATTAACAAATATTTAAAGAAGATCATTAATGTACCACAGTGTTACCACCGACATCACTTATGTTAATTACTGCAATATTTACTACCATAAATTCTATAACTATAAATACACACTATATTTATATTAACTCAACTGCCCAACGTTATATGATATACACAAACACTATTACTTGCAGATTAATGTTATGAGCTAAACTGAAAATCCCTCGGGTTGTACGGTTTAAATATCGAGCTATGGTGCTTTTCACATTATTCCAGCAGTTTCTAAAACTTTCTAGATTCTACGGGAATCACATTTATATATTTTCTTTGTATCACTACTTTTGATATACTCTTGTAGCTGTCAATAAAATTATTGTTCGTTTGATACCTTTTTCTCTTACAATTCTAGACCGTTTGGCATCATCGGTACAGTATCAAGAAAAGTGAGTTAATAAGACTTTGTAAGTAAAAGGGTTGGCTTGAATGCAACATCCCAAAATGCATTGATGAAGCCTGAAATGTCATATAACCTTTTGAAAAGTTTATGTCTAAGGTTAGATTTGATAAAAATTTAGCAAAGGCGTGCATACAAGTGAGATGCATATGACGGTCACCACTGAACGTAATGTAAAGAAAGTCGGTGCCCCAATTATGCAAGCGCTACGGATGAGAATGAGACAAATAGTAAAAAAGCTAGTTTGGTAGTATGCAATAAAATTTCACTAAACAGGTAGCGATAGATGCCGTGAAAGATTGTGCAAAACAAATCTTGCTTCAACGAGGTAACGCACTGTTAATTTGCAATGTAATCACTAAGATACAAATAATCCTAAAATGCATAATCCAGGCCTCTTAGGCCTAGAGCAATTTTGCTTATTAATAATTTGCCCAAATTAATTTCATTCGGGTTGAATATCCAGATATACTCTAAATATCTCTGTATTTAAATCAAAAGCTTTGTAACGCTTTGACGTTGCGTTAAATAAAAATAGGATGTAAAAAGGGAAAATTCATCTTGTACGGACAATTTAATATTAATATCCCCTGTAAATTCTGATTTTAAGACTTAGAATTTAATTTAGAAATTGTAGGATTTTAGGTTAAGTAAATTTTTTTGCTTTCCGATATGTGTTGCTAGCGCGAATTGCGGCAAAGAACAACTGTGCACGCAACAGTGAGGTAATACAGAAATTAGTTGCTACTACTCCGTTTCCGCTTCCTGATTTAGTGCAGACTGTTTTAAGGAAAATCAGGTGTCGCCTAAAAATTTTTTTAGTTATTAATGGCTTTAGGTCAGAAGCAGTTGTAAAGACTTATGAGAACAAGAGATTTTTTCTCTTTCTTTTTTAGTTTTGACGCGATTGTTACGTATAAAGAAAATTAACCCGTAGCACGCATTTTTCAATCATTAAATGAACAGTTTTCATTTCCTATACACGATGGATTTAACGTATTGCGTTGAAAACCAAAGGAATTCCTCTAATTTCTTGACTCTGACTTTCAGTAGGTTATAAATTAATAGTTAAATTGTAAGCTTAAAATGATGTAATATGTATGAATATGTTAAGATGCCCCCCGGAAGTTTACATCACACTCGCGGAATTTTTTACCGCTCTCGGAGAAGTGATGTGAAACTTTTATTAGACCTCGAACTAATTCTGCCGGAATAAACTGGAAACTTTTGTACCGGGGCTTAAATAGGACGGTTGTGTTTTGGTTGGAGTCCCTTTTAGTGCATGTTTTTCGATGTGGCAACCTAAGTATTGTTCCCGCCGATCATTGCATCATCTTATTAGGGCACCACTACAATTGGAAAACAAATGTGACCATAATTTGATAAGAACACGAATCACGGCTCCCTGGAAGCTCAACAAATATGTAAATAGATACCTGTTATAATCTTGGCATACAAATTTGCATGTCACCGCATATTTCTTTTCCTTCTCAAGACAATGAAGACGGTTTTTCCGTGTTGCTAAGGTTTATATTTTGGAAAATATTCATAAACTGTTTGCTTAGCAAGCATTAAGGGAAAGCCTTACAGTAAAAAAATATTTTAACCTGTAATGTAAGCCTTAAAAATATATTAAACAATTCTGGAGGTAGTAAAAGTATTTAATCTGAGAACTCTTTAAAAGTTGTATATGATATGAATTTACATAATATGACAAACTAGTTGTTAGGATGCCTAGCAACATAAAAATCTTGGCTAACTATTTCATGAACACAAACATAACACAACCTTTTTACTTGAAGTTCTGCTACTAATTTTATGACGTTTTTTATAACAAGTTTAACAAAACAACAAGTTCTGTAAAATTTCTTTTATAGATGTTTTTGAACTTTTCTGTTTTTATGTAAAAATCAACTTGTGAAAACTTTTTAATTAATAGCACAAAATCAAGAAATGCACAAAGCCAACATCGGTCGTTGAATACGCAAATAATACCGTATAGCAAAATTTTTCCGATTAAAAAGGGGTTTATGAATCCGTTGATATTTACAATCGATATCGTCAAGAAATATTCGGCATCAGGTTACTACTTTAAAGCCGCGAAACCTGTTTTCAATTTCTCAGAATTAAGTTAGCAGTATTGCATTCGAATGCAAACTTTATTAAAATAGCTTTTAAAAGACGTGTTTCTTTTCTCTTCAAGGAAAATCAAAATTACTGAAAAGTAACTGAACCTTATATTCTGGCGATTGCTTATTGAAAGATAAATAATACTTGCATACCAGGACTAATAAGTATAAAACGCTCTACTGCAATCGTTCTACATGCGTTTTGTTCTATGGTGTATATGCTACTGCTTTAAAGTTTAAGCCAAGAAAGTGTTTAAACAGTATTCGGCCACAAAATGGGCAGCTAATTTTTTATCTAGAAAGACACTTTATTACGCGTTAAGTACATTAACCCGTAAGATGACTTTCATTTATTGGACATTTAAGTTTCCATTTCTTATATTTATCAAATTTATGGTATTTTGTATAAAAGAAAAGGAATTCCTTTTGTTTCCTGTTCATTTTATAGTTAATACAGTATTGCCCGAAATAAACAGTACTGAAACTAAATTGGCGGTGTTTTTATGCGTGCGCTGTCACACTCAAGTTAGCTAGTATAGACCTGTCAAGTAAACCTCAAACAAGTAATTAGTAGGGCCTAATTGTTAAAAATGGTGTTAAGTACAGAGGAGAAAGTGTTTCTGGTAGAGCATTATTTTCGTTCATACGGAATCGGCCGACGTAATGGTGCAAGTTTGCTATACGTGTCTGATCAATTCACACAAAGGTTTAATAAACGTTCTCCAAGTAATGCTGTAATTTTGAAGGTTATTGAAAAGTTTAGAAATACAGGTAGTGTATTGTGCCAACGAAAAGGAAACTCAGGGCGTCCCAGGACAGTTAACAACAACAATAACCATGAACGTGTTTTGAGCAAATCTTAGAAAATCCGAAAGTCAGCCAGGCAAGGACAGCGTTACAACTTGATTTAAAAGAACTTCCTTTCAAAGAATCCTGAAGGAGCTGGGTACATTTTCGTATGTGATTCAGGTACATCAACAACTACATCCTCGGGATTATCGCAGTAGAGCGGAATATTGCGCCAGAATTCTCGCGTTACAGTATGAAAATCCTGAATTTTGAAAATGTTTGGTTTTCAGACGAAGCACATTTTCACTTGTCAGGCTATGTGAATCGTCGCACAAATCGATTTCTGGGCTTTGCCAGACCCGATGAGGTTCAAGAGGTTCCTTTACATAGTGAAAAAGTGAGTGTCTGGTGTGCTGTTTCCGGACACGGAATCATTGGTCCGTACTTTATCGAAGAGAATGGTAGGCAAGTCACACTTAATCAACAGAGGTACAGACAAATTTTAACACGATTTATCCCTGATCTACGTCAATTCTGTCGTGCACGTAACTTGGCATTTCGAAACCAATTTTTCAGCAGGACGGGCAACTTGCCATACTGCTGCCGCAATTCGTCAATTTCTTCAAGAACATTTTCCAAGCAAATTCATATCACGATTTACTGACTTCCCTTATCCTTCACATTCTCCAGACCTCACACCTCCAGACGCATACATTTGGGGCATGGCTAAAAATGCCGTTTTCAAACGGGCACCACAAACCATCGATGAATTAAAGGATGCCGTTAGAGTCTTCTTCGCAGCCCTGAGACAACCCTTATTCAATAACATGACCAGAAACTTAGAACATCGTTATGAAGTCTGTCTCGAACGAGGAGGTGCACATTTAGAACATATAATAAAGTGTCAATAATATGTATTTTTTAAATATACAAAACAATTACAATTTCAGTACTATTTATTTCGGGCAATACTGTATTTACAATGCAAAACTGATTTTAATATGCATAAATATATTAAGATACCCTCGATGATTTTTATCGCTCTCGGGGAATGTAATGCGAACACGAATTTTTTTTTCTATTCCAATTGGTTATATGACATCTGTCGATTTGAATAAGCCATTCCCAGGAAAGACAAATAAGTGCTGGGTCAATGAGAGGTGTAACGTTTTCTTGTTGGATAAGAATAGCGCTTAGGAAAATACTCCCAACTAGCAACAGATTGGATTGTGGGCGTTGGTATCACAATGAATAGGTTAAATATATAGGGCACCAATTGCAGTGACACCACATTAGTTCTGAAAGACAAAACAGCTTCTGCAATTGAGACCGCTTGCCTATACATTCACCAGTAACAAGACTTGCCAACAGAAAATACCAAACAAGAAGTATATTTATTATAGATCAGTTGCAACTTATACAATAAACGATTCAGCACTCAACCTATGAAGCGTCTAAGTGCATACATATAATAGTGACCACTAAATAATTTCATCGCTTTATTCAATCCCTAAATAAACACAATTAATGTTACCTGGATATATCGTTTAGGTTATATCATACTAATATTTATAAGCGCTCAACCCTCTTAGAATAAATTTGCAGTTGTCAGCTATAGTTGATCTAATTTTATTAAGCCCTGGAAATGTGCACTTTCCCCCGGTCATAAGTGGAAACCAAATATTAAAGGTTCCAGTTATGAGAGTAGCAAAATGCACTACCATAAAAGCATGAGCGGCTGAAAAGCAAACCTCCCACTTTACAAAAAATTTTTTTTTACATAAATTTATACTTCCACGTTACACAAAAACCAAAAAAAAGTCTATATCATATACACTGAATAAAGGTTTAGATCTCGTACGGTATGGGTAATGTTACTTGTATCTTGATCGTCACCTGGAATTTCAGATTCCTTAAATGATTAAAGAGTTTAAGGCCTGGATCTGGGAACCTGAGACCAAGATTGTTCACTGGACGTAGGGTGTTAAGGAGAAAACCTAAATACAGGGAAGAACCTTGTACACACAAAATTAAATAGAGTCTAACATGTGACTATCTACTTACACTTGTGAGCGGCGTAAATTATAAGGAAAGTTTCTCAACAAACAACGATATTGGCAAGACATTAAGCAGTATCCTATGGTTAAAATCTCACCACATAAATAGTTGAGTATCATCGGAGGTCGTTTAATTATAGACTCCACGCCAATTCCTCCGTGATAGACACGCAGCACTGTTTCACAACTTGTTCTTTTACTTTGAAATCAATTCAACAACCAGGTACCTTTGTACTGATTGAAACATTCCATTAACAATTTGGTTACAAATTCATAAAAATGAGGTGGAGAACAGCTATCCAATCCAATTTATATTTGATGTACAAAAAAGTTCTGAGCTTTAGATTTCATACAACTGAAACAACAATTTAAAATTCATTAGTTTTTCGCTCTTTTACGGTTTTACAACATTGACATTTGGTCTTTGAAAATACCTTGCGGTTTGACGTTTGATGCACATAACCTGCAAAATCAGTAGTGTTCACGATGGCAATAACAAAAGAGCATATTCGATTTTCCATCTACTTCGCGTTTCATCTAAAGAAAAATGCTGCTAAAACCACTGAAATGAATTGTGCTGCATATGGAGAGAAAGCTGTAAGTCATACTACGTGTAAAAAGGTGGTATCAAAAATTTCGCCAAGGAAATTTCAGTCTTGAAGATGAACTGCGTGCTGCACGCCCTCAAAAGATTGAAACGGACGAACTGCAAGCATTGTTCGATATAAACTCTGCACAAACTGAAAAGAAGCTTGCACAGCATCTTGGCCATTTGCACACGTTTACATGCAATGGGAAAAGTTCAGAAGAAAGGCAGAGTTACGCATGCACTGTCCAAAGACAACAAAAATCGATGGCGTGTCACCGCACTCACTTTGCTTTCAAAGTTCCGGAAAAAGGATTTTCCGCACCAAATCATTACAGGCGATGAAAAGTGAATACTTTATATTAACCCGAAGAGTAAAAAATCATGGGTTGACCCAATATCCACAGCAGACCGCTATCAGCAACAATTGACCAATTTGAGCGATGCGTTTGAAGAAAAGAGGCCATTTACTAACAAAGGACGTCATAAAGTGATACTGCTTCATGACAATGCCCGGCCACATGTTGCGAAAGTGACTCAGGACCATATCTTTGCGTTAGGCTGGAAACTTCTTCTGCATGCGGCGTATAGCCCAGACATGGTGCCTTTCGATTATTACCTATTCCGGTCGCTGCAGCATCACTTGGCTGATACACACTTTGTGACACTTGAAGAGGTACGAAAATGCATTGATGACTTTATCTCTCCGAAACCAGTGAGCTTCTATCATCAGGGAATTCGCAAGCTGCCCGAAAGATGGCAAAAGTCATCGATCCAAACGGGTAATATTTCGTTGATTAATATCTTTTTGTTTGTTTTTAAATAAATATTGAATTTTGCAAGAAAAAGCTTAAAACTTTTTGTACACCTCATAGCTAGTGATAAGGATTATCCAAAAAATATCCTCGTTTCCATGATTTTATTAAATACTAGCATAGCTGATAACTTCGAGCTATAATTTCACATAAAATACCCTGAAGCTACACGCTTTTCCTAACAACACATATAATAAACGTACAATATAACTTGGATGAGATCAAAAATAAAATTAAACTGTCAGAATGTTAAATCACAGCATTCACATAATAACGATTCCACAGACATCGGAAGGCTACTCATCCTAAGAGAGGCGTTCTGACAATAGAATAAAGAAACAATTTCAAGTAATCCCACTATAAAATAATAAATTACACAGAATACCTAAACTGACCGAATAAGAATTGTAGTTTTGAACGGCAAGAATTGAACCGCTACAAATGTATTTACGTGGACCACTTCAGTATCAAATTAACGAAAGCGATTGTGTTTTTCAGAGTACCATTCTCGTGAGCGTTTTCGATATGCTGTCCGAATTTATCGTCCCCGTCTGTTTTTATCTTTTTTCCTTTGAAGGCACCATAAAGAACTGGAGGCATCTATGTAAAACAAATTTGTGAAAACCGAGCCACGAAACCCAGAGTGGAACTTGTCGTCGAGGCATAAACTGTAAGTATTACTAACTTAGTATATTTTAGATAAAAATTTCCATTATTGAACTTTAATTTTTTAATTAAGTAAGAGAGGGCCCGTATCAACCCAGAGAGGAACTTGTCGCCGAGGCATAAACTGTAAGTATTACTAACTTAGTATATTTTAGATAAAAATTTCCATTATTAAACTTTAATTTTTAATTAAGTAAGAGAGGGCCCGTATCAATAGCACTTGAACTCATGTAGCGCTTTTTATGATATAATATTGCTTGTTAATTATAAAAGGTTAAGGTTGGATTCTTTCTTTTTCTTTATTTCTAATAAAAAATTTACCGATTGCAGTATGAACTACCTTCATTAACTTAAATTGCGTGTAACGTTCTTTTTGTCTGTTCCTGCAAACATGGCAGAATGAATACTTACTTCGTGTGGGATTAAAATTACTATCTGAACTAGAAACATCGACTTATCGTACCAGAAAATATATTTAAATTTTATAACTAGACAATTCAGTTAAGCACTAAAATAAAAAACAAAGCTTCCTTAGTGTTTTTAAATTTTATAAAAGTATTCGTTTCTTATTGTTAAACTATAAAGTTTTATATCCAATAACGTTTTCAGATTTCGTATCTAGAACATAACCTATAAATAATGTATTTTTGTAATTACCACTATATAGATTAGCTCATCATGAAATACCGCGGTATTTATCTTAGCATTTTTAGCGAATGATTATGATTAATCTGCCTTTGCGAATAGAACTTGTTCTTTTTTACATTAAATTACACTCATGGTTTATGCAATATTCCGTAAGATAGATACTGGTCAAGATCCCCCAATTTGCAGCTAACCGATGTCAAATGGCAATTTCAAATCATAAAAAAAGCTTAAGGCACTAAACTGATGTCTAGAGACAATTGTCCACAGAAAATGTTTTACGTCGCTTACATTGAACTCACATACATTTACTGAAAAAAGCTTAGAGTATCTTGTCTCTACACTATAGGTAAAAAGAGCAGATACTTTGTTGTGCGTTTGTATAATGTTAACTCAGGGAACAAAACCAATTAAAAAAATTAATTTCCCGCCTTTTTAAATAATTTAGTATATAAAGTTTTCTTATGTTAGATCCTTGCTTATTAAAAAAAATTAAATATGTGCCAGGAATTCCTAAGAAGAAGAGAACTAATATTGTAATAAAAAGTATCTTAAAATACTGTACTGTGTTGATGATCAAAAAGGGTAGTAGAAAGATTATACGAAGTAGGTCCTATTTTGACCCTTCCGTTCGAAATTTGCTGAGAATGCCTGGTGTGGATTTAAAAACAGCAGTTTCATTCTTCAAAGCAAGATTCTGCTTCCGACATACAAACGTTCAAACGGTCGCCTCGGTAAGGCAAGTACCTTGGTCAGAGGGTCGCGAGCAAGAAGTAACTAAATATGTTCAGATAATCCCCTACCAACGGCTCAACTTACTTTTTTAGAAGCAAATTGGTTCTCAATAATTTAACCCGTGGCTTGGAATTAGGTTGAGATAACCGAAGTCCAAAGCTTTAATAATGAAAAAATCAATCGCCCAATTACAGGTACAGAATTTGAAAAATACTGATGCTGAAACAATACTAGAATGGAGGTTAGTACCTAAATGTATCATTGAATACGTGAATTGAACGTACTTACAAGTGCGTCTGTTTGTAGATTTATGACAAATGGGACTTTTAATATTTGGTCAAGATTGTACTGTGTAATTGTGAGGAAAATGTGTGGGTGTTAAAGATTTAAAAATTTTTTTATCAAATTGAGTAAACACTGTGTATTTTTGGATTTACGTTATTGTAAATAGCATAGTTACGGTTCTTGCCGTAATAAATTGTATAGTGATTTTTTTAAAAAGGCGTAATTAAGTATTTCAGGTGTTAGTTAGCATTTACTTTTGGAAATCTTCCTTGCAATTAGCAGTAGTAAACAGGTCTACGTATTTTAAGTTTGTTTTAAATTTAAAATAATTTTGGTTTTAATGAATTTCCAGAAATATTTGTAAGCCAAAATCACTCTCGTGATCTTAAGATTTTTCGACCCCCTTGTTATTTATTCTAGGGATTTTCTCTAGCAACCCTACGAGATTAAGTAGCGTCCAAAGTACTTGCCGATCAAGACAACATTTCATACCCGATAGCCTTCTGGAACCCTTGTCAAACAGTTACTCCAGTCGCCGCACTGCATTAGTCGACAAACCAAACTTTTGTTGGTATAATTGAGGTTTTCGGTATTTTATCAAAACGGGATTTTAAACAGAGTACTTGACGAAATTTTCTGTCGATTACCTGCTAGATATTCTGAGGGACAAAAACTGTACGTATCTACATGTGGTTTTTGTTCATAAAACACAAAAATTATTGCTTGCACTTGGCACTTTTCCATGAAGGGTTCGGGTAGGAGTGGTATTTAAAATCTAAGCTACAATAAAAAGGCCTTGAGAACTTAACTAACTGTAATAAATGAACTTAATATCTTTTACATACAATGCAGCAGATCCATCACTTTAGGAAACGCCCGGCATATTATGGCCAATGCTCTAATTAAACTTAATTCTATATTAAATCCCTATATAAAATAAAAAATCTAAAAGTAATTTAGATCCTTAAACATACTGCGTAAACAAAAAAACAACATCTTTCTAAAACTAATTTATGTGGATAACCTAAGTAATATTACCGACGGCAGGTACCGTATCCGTAAGTTCAATTATTCAAGAGAATCAAAACAAGATAATGCTAAATCCTTTCTACTGCATTTATAAATCTGAATGCACAGTAAAACCCAATACTTCTAACAAGGACAAAGCACCACACTTGCTATTTCGACGACGTAGTATTAAATTTATGGTATGATAACAGCAGTGTAATTTACGGCACCCTCCACAATTATCAATCGTAGTGATATTAGGCTATTCTAATTAATAATATGTTGAATGTTCTGATAAATCCTCAAACCAATAACTTGCAAGTGTAATTATATTATATCCTACTTTGCAATATCCATGTAATGGCAGGTACTTAACAGTATTTTACATCGCGTTCGGATTCACGTCGCTACTGCTAATCTATACGTCTAACTGCCACCAACCCCAAACTTCGTTTGTCTCTTCGTGTAACTCGAGTCCATCACACACCCCAAGTTCGCTCCCCTCTTGCCATAATATTCAAATCGCAACGTAAACAAATACTTATCTTAAATGTTATGTTACAAACCCTTATATTTTAATGACATAGGCGTAGATTATTATGAAATATAAAACAAATAAAAGGAATTGGTTTAATTATTAGTATATCTATAAGCACGGCTTGGTATATGCTCAATTTGTTAATGAAAAGTTTCCCCAAGTTGATAGTATGTACTATTTCAGTGACAGTTGAGGTGGGTAGTACATGAATTTAAATAACTTCATACATGTATGCCAGCGTCAAAAGGATTTCAACTTGAAAGCAGTTTAGTCTCTTTTCGCCACAAGTCACAGGAAATCTCCGTGTGATGGAATAGGAGGAACAGTATAGTGTCTCCCATTAAAGGAAAGTTTGTAACTTGGTCCTGGCAATACTATCACTAATGTGGATAAAGTTTTATTCCTAATCTAGATTAGAAAAATCTTTTTCATGTTGAGAAAGAGAGTATATCTACTATCAGGCAAAACTACAATCTCGTTTCTCACAAGCAAAACCTGTACCTGTCACTCGCAGTTTTCACTGTTTTGCTCTACTACCAGAAAATCAAATAGGTACAAAGAGGATAAGTACTGATTCAGACTACAGTTTGATCTTTAACTTTTGCGGGGAACAAAATCGCTCTGGGGAATTATATTTAGTGAATTTGTACTTATTCCTATGTAGCCTGTGTTTATGACAACCCTTAGCTTTTTAGACTTGTAATTTCAAATGATGACGAAGAGTGTGACATACAAATCAAGTTTATGCATCCTTTTGGTCCAGCTCGATCATTTTATTGGCCATATCAGAAAGAAGATATTTGTATTGTTCCATTACAAAATATTTTAAGTATTGTAGAACCTCCTACAAGTGATTCCGGAAGGATCTACTACGTTCAAGAAAAATATCTAAACCGTGCAGAACAGCAATTCAATTACCTCATGGGATCGGCCATACAATTAAAGACATAAAGAACTTCAAAAGAGTATATTGTAAACAAGTGCACATTTGAAACTAACTTTATGAAACACAATTAATTTTACTTGTTTATATTAAATTTTTTAATTGTTATGTTAAAAACAAATTGTGACTATTTTGATTTTTTCTTACTAATGTAATATAATAAGACACAATTATCGGTAAATTAAAATCTTTTTGATTTTATAAAATGCTTTAATACAATGAGTAAATAAAATGTCATATATATTATTGTTTGAAATGATAGCATATTTATTAAGGAAAATTGTCTTGATTACCACTTGGCCTTTTAGAGATTTTTTTTTGTAAAACACCGTTCTCGCACTAAAAATGCCTTGGAAAATTATAAAAAAAAAATTTTCTCTAAAATAAATAAACACGGGATTGATAAAAATGCTTATTTTACCTATATTTTAAGTTCCCATATAAAAAAAGTTCAGGTGAATGGATAAAATTTGCAATACAATATATAATGACGTGACAAGGGGATCACGAGAAGTCATTCAAACCCAGATTCTAAAAATAAATTCCACTAAAATATAATCAAATCCGGAAAAATAGAAATTTCCATAAATTCATGGGTACGCCCTGTATAATACAAGTGTACTTTTATTCATTAAAGTGCCAAGTAAAAATTCAATTGCGCGTGTATAAATAATCACCCTGTATAACATAAACGTATTGTAAATAAATAGCAAATAACGTAAGTTGTACATGTATAAATATTTAATTGTAAGATACCTTAAAAAGGATTCAATCCGAACGCAAATCGATTATTTTTAGATAAATACAAAGTCATTTATTTTCACTTATTAATTAGCCTTTGTATAGCATAAAAACATTGTAAATAAAAACATGTTCTTGAAAATTCGAAAGGAATTGAGAAGAAATACGTCAATAATAAATAAGCGTTTATTCTACAAAATGGTCCGATCATTGAAAACCCCCGTAAAATCCATGGAATTAATGACACAAATTATTTATTACCATTCGCAAGTACTAGATTAGTATATGACGCCACAATAACCTTGGGTGTTAAACAAAGACGATCAACGCACATCACTAATAACTGGAACGAGATAACGAGGTAATAAAGCTCGACAATTTTGAACCCAAAATGAAGACATTATAGAAATGGGAATCAAATAAACATGTTGGAGTTCTTTAACAACCATCAGGTTGCTGATATCTATGCATAGCCATGTAGATAGAAAAACGATAGAAGAGTATAGGAAGACTTAGACCAAGATATATTAGTCAAATTATTAGAAATTTAGGTTGTGAAGGGTATGTAGAACTTTTCAGATTAGTACAGAATAGAAAAGAAATTAGAGCTGCGTCAATCTGACCTTTAGTAAGGTCGAAAACAAAATAATGATAATTATTTTAAAAAATAACCAATTTGCTTGCGTGCATTATATGTAAAAACATTAGCATTTCTAAACAGGTAATATAACAATTCCCTACTGTGTGGATTTGTTATTAGCTATTTATGCACCAAGTGTGTTATTAAGATGATAACGCCCTCCGGTGTTATCATCTAGTAATACAAGTGGTGCATACAAGATTTTATATTTCACCTCATATATATAATAAAAAACAAATAACAGATAAGTTTTCTATTTTAGAATTTACCTCAGCTTTTTCTGTATAACTATTAAACACACCTACATCATGATGGGACTAATGTGATGGGTGGTGTACAAAGCAGAATAAAAGAAATTTAACCAAACGCGGAATATGTTCTACGAAAAGCTCGCAACTTAAACTTGGATCTGAATGATAGCGTAGTGGGGTGCCGGAAAGTGGCAACATTTTACACAACCATACAAAATATTTATACATTTTTCAGACGTAGTGGTAAAAGGTGGAATCTTTTCTCCTCATTCACTGAAAAATCGGAGATGTCATTGAAAAATTTAATCCAACTCGTGGGTCAGGTAGGATTCAGTCTCTTGCGGTGATTAAAATTCGTTTTAGTGATATAATTAAAAGTATTACGGTACTAAATTTGAGGACAAGCAAAAGAAATGAGAGAGAAGAAGCTCTGTACATTAAAAAGAGTATGGCAATATTTGATTTTGTTGTTCTATGCGTTTTTTAAATAAAGCAATGGGTGATATTAATATTGTTTCAAAACTTCTGCAAAAAGCGCATGTTGATCTTGAAACTATAAGTGTTTTTAAAGCTTCAGCTAACAGAATCGCATGTTGAAAAACACTTATATGGAAATCAAAGCGGAAGTTGTGATATTTCCACCAGTCAGTCTCGAGCTTCATAACTTTAACATTGGTGGTTGTTCAAGCTACTCACTATAATTTTTAATTATTAATTATTAATTTTTGACTGCAAGTATTTTGTCAATTACTTAAAATTTAGCGAATATAAACGTCTAAGTTGTTATATCAAAAATAAGTTATTTTTTGTAATTAAACAATTAAAATTAAAATTCACTTGATAGAAGTGTAAATTTGGAAATAAAATCCTTTTATAAGGAAGCTCGCAAAGGTTCAAAACCTATCTGGCGCAGCCGGTAGGATTCCAGAAGAAATGTATAACAATAACGCAGACGCACTGAGCAAAATACAACTTAACACAATAGAAGCAGAGAAACAGAGATTAGGGTGGACCCAGAAGAAATAGGAATCATATACTCAACGCAAAACGACGAACCGAAAATTGCAATTAAAATTTTAAACGAAGTAATAGAAATCAATTCATAGTTACCGAAGTTTTAACCAACGCCAATCCAGTAAAATATACAAAAACAGATAATAAGAAAATATATCAAATTAAAATAACGAAAGATGATACCGAAGAGCAGATAATTAAAGTTTATATCGCGCAAATACTAGAAATAGATAATTTTGTATACAGGGTGAATGGTATCGTTTGTGCAAAAATGAACTGGGAGATAGTACACTTAATTTGCAACAAAAATTGTTAATATGACCCCTGTCCTATCTCGATTGGTTTAGGAGATACGGTTTTTTTTAGTCTGTTTCTTAATAACGCGACTTCTTGCAGTAAAAATTAAATTTCTCGGCTTCTGCTGCAAATAACTAGATAAACAATCCGATTTTCATAAACTACGTTAAATTTCCTATAAAAAACAACTATTTCGCTTTTTTTAATTTTAAAAGAAACATTTATTATAAAGCATTAAAGGGTAAAAAATTACAAATGAAATTTTTTTAACAAAGTTTAAAGTAATATTACAGCGAAATTATTTTATCTACAAATGAGCAAATGTCACAAAAACAACCTCACTTCATAAGGTTTCCAGCAGTGCGAAACACTTTCTATTTGATTTTTAATTTATTAAATTATTGCCTTCGTAATGTCGGAAAAACCTTGTTCGATTATAGGATAATCAAGGCAGTGCAAATTGAAAACAAAAATGTACAGTAATTTTCAGAGCACAGATACGTTCATAGCATGTAGTTGTCACATTGACAATGTGAAGCATTGTCACTAATTAGACAGTTGTATTCGTATAAATTTTTGATATCTAAGATGCCTGCTCGTTATAGAAATAGAGAATATGCAGATTGCATTTCATTTATGGTTTTTGTAATGGTAATGCTACAAGAGCAGGGGAGGAATATCAATGTCGGTTCCCAAATCGTCCGATTCCCAGTCGCAACGTGTTTGCAAGAACGCACCAATGGCTCCTTGATGGAGGAGCATTTCAAGTACCTAATGAAAGGGGGCAAGATCTGGACGTAGAAATTGACGAGTTGGTCTTGGATCGAATGGAACAAGACCCTACAACTTCTGCACGTCAAATTGCAAGAGAGGCTGTAGTTTAGCAATGGAAAGTAGTAGATGTTCTGCACAAGAATAATATTCGTCCTTTTCACTTTACACCTGTTCAAGCTCTGGAAGGCGGAGGCGAAGATTTCCAACGAAGGTTGATGTTCTACCGTTGGTTATTAGCACGGGATATTGAGGAGCGCCATTTCTTTCGAAAAATACTGTGGTCTGATAAGTCCCTCTTTACGCACGCTGGCGTTCCAAATCTCCACAATTACCACTATTATGCCGATGAAAACCCTCATGCAATAAGACATAAATCGTTCCAACGCAGATTCAGCCTAAATATGTGGGCGGCTGTGATAGGAAACACCCTTATTGGCCACTATATTTTCGAAAGAAACCTCAACGGAAAAGTGTATTTGGACTTTCTTCAAAATCAACTACCCCTATTGTTGGAAGATGTCCCTTTAGAAGTTCGTAGAGATATTATTTTTGAACATGACGGGGCTCCTCCTCATTACACACGTGGTTTCCGCCAGTTTTTAAATGAACAGTACGCAAGGTGGATTGGTAGAGGAGGACCGATTCCGTGGCCAGCAAGATCGCCTGACTTGAATCCCATGGATTACTTTGTATGGGACTTTTTAAAAGAATACGTATACAGCACGGGATAGTCAGTTTGGAAAATTTGAGACAAAGGCTCGAAAATGGATGTCAACTCTTAAGAGAGAAGCTATCTATGAGCGTGACCGTGGTAAGTATGCGGAAAAGAGCAAGAACCTGTATCAGGTGCGGTGGTCAGCATTTTGAACAATACAAATAAAATTTAATTTATCGAATTATTGCCTCCGTAATACCGGAAAAACGTTGTGGGATCATTAGATAATCAAGGCAGTGGGCGAATTTTAATGCGAAGTGGAAACAAATTATTTGTTTCCATATTTCCATACTTGATAAATTAAAAATCAAATAGAAAGTGTTTCGCACTGCTGGAAACCTTATGAAGTGAGGTTGTTTTTGTGACATTTGCTCATTTGTAGATAAAATAATTTCGCTGTAATATTACTTTAAACTTTGTTAAAAAAATTTCCTTTGTAATTTTTTACCCTTTAATGCTTTATAATAAATGTTTCTTTTAAAATTAAAAAAAGCCAAATAGTTGTTTTTTATAGGAAATTTAATGTAGTTTATGAAAATCGGATTGTTTATCTAGTTATTTGCAGCAGAAGCCGAGAAAATTAATTTTTACTGCAAGAAGTCGCGTTATTAAGAAACAGACTAAAAAAAACCGTATCTCCTAAACCAATCGAGATAGGACAGGGGTCATATTAACAATTTTTGTTGCAAATTAAGTGTACTATCTTCCAGTTCATTTTTGCACGAACGATACCATTCACCCTGTATAAAAGGAGGCGTTTATTAAATAAAGTGATTCATAAATTCGATCGCAAAATGTTATTTTGATTTAAGCCGCGAACACTTGTTTTGCGAAAATGATATTTGAAGTATGCAATAAGCATACTGTAATTTATTAATTACGATGTTACAATGAATAAAGAAGTGATGTTTTAAACGTAACCTGCATAAAAATGAAAACTATTAGATGTGACTATATACATTGAAGAGGGAAATTCTTCAATATAAAAAGCTATTAAAATTTTTATTGAATAATCACACCGAAGATGTACATTGGTTTCTAAATGAAGATTTTATGCATCATCTGGTTAGCTGATTTGGATGTCAATTATAATAAGAAGATATTTAATTAAGAGTTGGATAATAAAGCGCTTCGCAGGGAATAGGTGGTATTTGACATGCAAAATAAAATACCTCTGCAAGTGGTAAGATATGTACATGAATGCTCGAGCGCGGATATGACAGAAAACCGCTTTGAAACAAAGGGGTAGGACCTGGTAAATCATCCCTCCATGCAATTGGAACTTTGTGGCATGTTCTGGGTCAGGGAGTTGCTACGTCGAATTCCTACTAAGTGATAAGAGGAAAAATGTTGAAGTGGTTTATAAACCTGGAATTAAAAAATGAGCACCTTATGTAACGTTTTAAAATACAATATTATGAGTTCTTAAATATCAATTGTGTGTATTTTAGAAGTAACATATTAATTAAATAAAAATTATTATTTGGTTGGACTAATTAGTGGTTTGGGATGTCAGATTGAATAGTAAAATGTAGGGTAGTAACAGTATCAAATTAATGTATTTTGGAAAGAACAATGATATAGTACAAAGTTTGGATTTACCTTTTTTATGAACAACATTGCCAATAATTCAGCTACCCCAGTGATAGTCGTATTTGGAAGGAGTATTTTATTTTGAGAACTTTTTTTAATTATGACCAAAGCAAGGGAGTTTTATGCGGAATAACAGTTTTCTACATAGAAATGACATCAGCAGTATTGCTATGACTGACTGGCGCCCATCGATTTTGACAGTAGAACGACCTTTCAGTGTAAGTGTTAACGTAATTTAGAATTTTGTATTTAAGTCATGTTATTTATTATTTTTGTATTACTTTATTTTTCTTTATTTTCTTTTCTCATTATCCATAGGAACTCACTCCCCACCACTGCAGTTAACCGATGCACTCTTATATTGTTACGGACTCCCGCCCCTTCAAGACAATTCCAAATTTAAGAATTTAAGGCTTAATTCACCCGTAACAAACCTCAAAGTGCTAGTTCAATTTTCGGATTCAATTTGTAATTCAAATTCTTAACTGTAATGTTATTTTATTTCGGACCTGAAGTGGTCTAAATTTTTAAACCAAGTTTGGTTCATTTAAATGCAGGCATAATTTGAAGTTAACTACTGCGTACAAAATTATAACAGGCCAGTTTGCGTTCTCTCTCAATTGCTAAATTACGCTACATGTCGAAAATTATATTTCAGCCACTGTCTGAAGAAGTACCTGAAGTTCATCGTGTATAAGTGCTTAAATTTAGAAGAATCGAGGTTCATACTTTCAAGAAGAAATTTAAGTTTAGTTGCAAATTTCTAGAAGATTTTGCATGCTAATACCAAGAATGCCGTTATTCGTCCCTAGTTTGTACAAAGATCCAATACTTTTGGCTCGAGTTACCTGGACAAGCTACACTTCAGTGATTAATGTAGATTGTTATCTACTAAGGTTGTATTACTTTTATCTCTCTGCACGATAGGCTTTTTATGAGTCAAATTACTCTACATTATTAAATAACTCGCTTACTTTTGATCCTATTCTATTATCTCGTTTCGTAAGCAACAGTTCTAACATTTTTGGTGTAGAATGGATTGCCGATTATAATTAAACCGAAACTTTAAATGTTACTCATATTTCATTCGACATTCCCCTTATCCTTCCGTTTGATATATTTAAATTCAACTCAATATTAATTAATTAATTAATGCTTAAATCTTTACACGAGTTATATTTGGATCAATACTATTAACCGGAGTATTCATTATGGAATCACAATTTTGTGGCCATAAAACTGATGTGTACAGTCTAGATTATTGTTTAATTATATAACAGCTGGCTATATTTTCGCCTGGCACGTGTGTTGGTGAAATTTAATGCAGTGTTATTAAACTTAAACTACCCGTAAGTCTATTCAAAGTTAGTTGGTTACCTCTTACGCCCATTCCTTTCCATTCCGTGAGATACAGTTGGCCCTATTGTATTTATTTTATTTGTCCTTTTGGTATAATGTGTTATTTTGGGGTCAGTCCGAGAACGTGAAATCCTCTCTTTGTTTTCCAGTCTCTCCAGTTCTTAGCGCCCTCATATTCGCTGCTGTTACTTCTGGATCTTGTGGTCGTTCCTAATAGTTCAGTGGATGATTATTCGAACTCATCTATTTACAAATCTCGTGCAAGATAACTCAAAAATGATATTTGTCACGGTGCCCTGAAGGCACAAGTAATACTAAAAGTTAATTTTATTTTAAAAGTTTTCATTGATAAGTTGCGGTTTTATTATTCGTGTTCAGACCCTTGTACGGACCTCCAAAGGTTTTTTTGTAGAAATCCTTTGCTACTCTCGAAACGTATAAAAATATTGCTAGTGTTATTCAATTCTTTGAATAAAGAAGTTTTCCTGCGATGGAGATTTGAGCAGTCAACTAGATGTAGTTTTTAAAAATAGTGTCGAAGCTATATTGCGAATGTCTCGAATGAATTGATATCGTTGATGCGCTAGATAATGTAAGAATTTACCGGGTAGTCACAAAGAGACGACAGATTTTAAATCTGCAGATGTGGTGCATAGGTCACATCTTTTCATGCGTTTGTAATATCAAAGAATACTAGTGGTAAATACTGCGTACATTGTTCTGCTTCAATACAAGTTAGGCCTGTTTTTAACTGTCTGTGGAATGGTTCCACCATTGAGTTGCATTATGGGTTGTAGGCTGTGATGTGCATTCATTTGAACCCGCTTAAGTATTCCAGTTGTTTGATTACTCGTTCGTTATTTCTCGAACACCTACCTTGATCGTTTGTCCCTCGTAGTGGTTCTATTAATACCGGCTATCGTTTTATATTTTTCAGCGGATTGCTTCTAGTCATATAACAGTCAACGCACGCAAGGATATGTCTATGGCATTTTTAGATAGCAACTAAACTTTCGGCAATTTCTTGAGAATTGGGTGTGGTGTTTGTCGCAAGTTATATACCAGAGCTTGTGAACGTCCCAATTAAATTATTCTGGAAAGGTTTTATGTTATTTCTTAGTCTGTCAATTTTATAAATGACCCTTAGCCTTATCTTTCCCAGAGTCATTGCCTTTTAAAAATCGTGTTTTAGTGAAGTTTATTAGTATTTATCTTCTATGTAGGAATGAAATACCGTATACATGAAATATATTTGCTACTGGTAATGTTTTTAAGCAACATTACTTCACAATGGTATACTGCTATGACTCATAGGCAGTATACTATATATCAACAATTAATTAATTAGTTTACTGAAACTTTTGTTACACTTTAGGAACTTGTAACGGTGTCGGTGTAGAATAACGAGAAATACAGTAAAAAAACCCTTGGAAATTCGAATTACTAGAAAAATTATTCAGCTATAGATATGAGATACTGTACGAGGTTAACCGTTATAAGTAAGGCACATGGTTGCTCTAAGCTCAACTCTCAGTAGAGGCTGAGTATCCAGTATTTTCAGATTCTTCATTATCTCTTGCATAGTGCTTAGTAGTAATATAAAAATATAAGTAAACCCATTACCATTTATGAATTAGTTTTAACGATTTTATCATACAATCATTTTTATGCTCTTTGATCGTCTCGCTAACGACGCTATTCTAGATTTAACCACGATATGCAGTAAACTGCAAACCCTTACGTCACTTAGTATCGACATCGTTCTAATTAAAAGAACCTTTATACTGTTTAAATGGAGAGCTTTCAGCTTCTTCTCCAACTACCTAGTCAGAGCACAATGAATACGGAATTATCTTTTTAGATTTACCATGTTACAGAAATATTTTTGTAAGCTCCCTGATGTCCAGTAATTGAACTAAAAAACAAAACTTGTTAGAACGCGAAACATTGAAATTTAAATGAATTTTGTGGATTAAGTGGATGCCCTTTTTACGCAAATACAGAGAGAGGTTGGTTTGAAAATTTAAAATAAACTGAAGCGATAACGGCACCCCTTTGCGGTTTTGTTTACAAATGCAGAACAGGTTGTGTTCCTAGTGGATTTATTCTCCGCACGTTTTACCAAATGTAAACATGGTTAAGGATTGATGTCTTTTACGTTTTATTTGACCCTTTCAGCAGGTGTAAAGAAGGTTCTTGCTAATGCAGAGTGTAAACTTCCTCGACGCTTTCTATTACTTAAAAATAACCCTTTAAGAGTAACGCAACGCTTAAATTCTAACGAAGACAAGATCTGAATAACGCTTAGAGCGTTAATATAAATACTGTCCTTGAGAGTACCATTTCTCATGCAGCTGTTTCTTCTGAATAACAAAAATTGCTAGGAGTGTTTAATTTTTAGCAACCGTTGAGAAACAGCCTTGAGAAACCGAGAGATTATAAATTTTTGAAACCTCTTTTTTTAGATGAAAAGGGTATCTGTTATCTAATTAGACTGTGAGGTCTATACCAAAGCGGGTTCTGGTATCTAGCAGGACACACTACTTCAACGTATGTCAATATATACACAAGCAAAAAACATATATTTCCAATACTGACACTATAACTAATTATTTACAATATTAATACGTGTGCGTATTAACAAACACAAACAGGAACAATATCTATATATAAGCACAAACATATTGTGACGTTTTACCCTCTCAGTGGGGGGTATGTAAGTTTTACTCCTATATTGCCAACTGAAAGGCACAAGGGTAATTAACGTGGATTTCCTGATGAAGTAAATGTAGTGAAAAATGTAGTGAATATGGCGCCACTGAATTTTTGAATACAACGAAGGCCTAACCTTAGTCTTTTTGTATAAGGGGAATGCGGAAACCTAATCCCAATACCGCTTGTTACGGGCCTGTTTGACACTACGACACCAGGGGACAAAAGGATTGATATCCTTAAGTTAACTAGCTCTAGTTGGCGAAGGGTGGGTCTGACACAAGTCGTAGTTTGGGTGTCTAACAGCCCTAATCCGTAGTAAGCGGTAAACAGTATAGATTAGAGATAGGTTTTAACGATAACAAAATCGGGTGGGCACCACCAGTAATGACACTATGCTAACTGTAATCATAAGAATCTCGTTACTGGTCGAGAAAGCTTTTTAGCACTTGGTAATAATAATAAAAGAAAAATAAAGAGAAACTCACGGTGTAGAATGCTCTGATTTGCCCTACTTGCACATGCAATCTTAAGAGAAATGATACACCTTATCCTCAGTTACTGGCTCCATTTCTACACATAGCTGCAAGAATTACATTAATTAACACAGATATATACATTTGAACAAACATACGGCGCCTACTAGTACGCCTTAAACGCAACAAATAAACAATAACTTACTACTAAATCGACGTTCGCACTGGCCAGAGCTATCAAAATAAACTCTTATGTACAACTTATATTTTTAAACAAAGTAGGGATGGATGCACCTGTATCTCACGCTGCTGCGGCAAAACAATTTGACGACGTAGGGTATGAACTGAAACCCGAAGTTTCATGCGCTCTAAACCGGGTGCATGCAAAACCTGCTGTATCTAGGTGGATCGTAGGACTATTTGAATAGGTTTGCTTTACAAATGTCATGAACCTGCGTTCACGGAACAAATTACACCACGGCTATATTACCTTGAAGAAGCTCGTAGCTTTACAGTTATAAATGCTACCAGTGCGCACACATCTATTTCTATCCCACGTGGCCGACGGGGCAACGACGATAGAGTGGATATACGACAAAGCGCACTTCTCTAATTTTGGCTCCACTGACACAGGTTGACAACAACAACTTATAGTTTTGGGGAACAAAATAGCTCAGTGCCAACGTTCGGGACTAGTCTGATCACTCGGTAAAAATAGTAACAGTTCAACGCTTACCTTGTGGGGTAAATCAAGCCACAGTACATAGTGAGTAGGAATCGTGTACGTTTTAACAAACTACCAACAAGCGTCATTACGGGGTGTGTGCTGTTAAGTAGATTGGATAATTACGGCATACGGCATACGTAATTTAAGGTCCTTTTTTTCCGTCCAAATCAGAAATTCCCAATATGGATTTGTATTCTATATATATGGATATAGATAACGGCAAATAAAAGTGGACAATGAGTAGACCTACAACAGATAGATTAACACACCCGCACCATAAAAACCTAACTTGACACCCTTTCCAAAAAAAAAAACAAAAAAACTGACGTTACTTCATGTCAATTCCACGCCTGCCTTAAAATTAATATTAGAAGTGCGTCATTTACTACGCTTGCTAAACGATTATAATATAATGAATGGTTATACAAACGGAACGTTACACGCTGTACAAAATATATCACATGAACATAACCCTTACAAAATGCTTACCTTTCTGCTCGATATGGCTTGATGAAGATGCACTGCTACACCTGTAATCAAACTAAACCAAGACTAGCACAGTTTGTGCGTTTCGTTAATTTTCAATTACTAAGAATCAAATCTCACTCATTCCAAATACTAATCACAGACGACCAAAATGAGTTTCTATTCTCTTAGTTGCCAATAGAGAAATATATACAATGAATTCTTTTAACAAAATTAACGTCATAAAATAATTTATTCTCTTAGTTATAGTTAGGAAAAATATGTACTTATATACACAGTAATCTTCTATACACCTGTATGTCACAAAAATTAGATATTGTTGTTATTTCATACTTCATAAAAATTTAGCAATGATTATTCTTATTAATCTTCAAACTTGATTTTTAAGAATGATTAATGATAAACTGACAAGATTTTTAATTAGTCTTGGGTAGTACTACTATAGACTTTACATTTAAACTTGAATTTCAAAGTATTATAATTAATAAATATAGTTGTATAAAATGAAACAATTTAATTATCTGAACCTAGACACTTTTACTTCCAGCATGATAGTTTCAATTTTGTACCTTTGAAAGTTAACCTTTAATATATATGCTGCCCTTTATAATTTATTTATGTGTACTTATCAAAAGTAAAAATGAAGTTTATAAAGTTCTCTTCACAAATAACAATGATATCCAAAAGTCAACAACATAGCGAAACTTGAAAATTTCAAAGTCGAACAATACAAAAAAAACTTACTTGTTTTGTCATCCCAGATGTTGTCACAACTTAAACGTATGTATTGAATAACTACATACCAGATGGTTTATCTCTCAAAAAAAATAGCGATGCAACTAAACCATTTCCAGAACATTTAAAGATGAATGAAGTTTTCTTATAACATCCTGAAAACCACATAAATTATATAATCATGTTAAATTTAACCAACAAGCTTCATGTGTATCCACGTTACGTAATTTGCATGTTGTTCAGATGCCAACATTTTTACATTTTTCTTAGTACACTACTATTGGTAAAGCATCGACATGGAATGCACCAACAAGGACGATTTCTTGTTAGTTTCTAAATCTTTTCTTCACACGGCACCAAGCGTAGCCGCTTAGAGCCATGATATTTATCACAAATCGACTTTCCTGACGGACACTAGTAAATGTTATTTTATGTCACCGCACAACTTGAAATTATGTTCCCAGTTTCGTAGCTTACTTTAGAATAAACAACATGTAATAAATACAAGAGGTCAACAGAATCGTAAAATTTGGTATTACGTAAAAATTCTATAGAGATATTAGGCTTGAACTAACCTTCTATCAAAATAATAACGTAAATATTCGTCAAAATATTGTCGGAAAATAAACTTGTTACACAGCCTCTTTCCAAGAGAAAAAAATCGAAGAATTTTTTTTTTTCTACTAAAACTATACTTGCAACTTACAACTAATTCCAACATACAAACCAAAAAAATAACTCTCTGAATCAATATGGGCACTACATGCATATGAATGAGTGACCAGTAGCTACGCGTACTACACACCAAGAAGGAGACAATTTAGAGAAGTCATGATCGGTGTCTTTACATAATCAGTCAAAATCATATTTGGGGGTTATTTATCACTCAGTTTACGCACAGAGAATATAAAAAATAAAAATACAACATGTGCTGCGGTATAATACCATTATCGACAATAAGACCATCACGTCGAATATACTTCTATTCTATTAATCATAATTACATATTTACAAAAAAGGTTCCAAAGTACTAACTAAATTTACAAAGAAAAATATTTCAATACCAACGCATGTCAACCATTCTAACACAGTGAATGCTAAAGCCAATATAGAAACATATCTATATACATCAAAGGGCAACCAAAACATCAACACGACTTACTCTTCAACAAAATCCTATTCACGCATGAATGAACCTACTCAAACATTGCCAATACTATACAATATTCAAACCAATAACAGCTATACCTATTATTACTCCAACCAATAATTGAGCTCTTACCAATTTATAACTTGGACTTGAACTTGGATCACCAATATTAACTCAACAACTTCAGTTTGCCTCAGTTGTTCTCTGCACTACGAATAGTGCTCGAACCGGGATAAAAATTACCAGCGGTGTGACGAGAGAGTAATGTGTGTTAACCAGGATAACAATCGCTAGTTGTGTGTGGTGTGATTTAATTAGCGAATGCTTGTACGCAGCGCAATATTAGATGCTTGGATGCCAATCAAAAGCGTGCTAGTAGGCACTATTCCTTGAATAAAATCGACAAGGGCTAAAATTCTTATCGATTTGGAGCTGTTTATATACGCTTTCCCATTTATGATTGCAGGCATGGTTATCGTGATCGGGGCAAAATGAATTACGTTCGTCTGAGTTTTTATGTCTAGTAGTAAATTTTTATGTCTGGTAACAAGCTGTCATGGACATTTTTATACTATACACGTCTTTTGGCAAAAGCATCCCATGAGGTAACGAATGATTATTTGTGTTCAACATTTTTGATTACTTGACTCGATGCTTGTAAAATGTATACTCTTAACCAGTAGTTAATTAACTCAAATTGCATAATTATAAATTATGATGAGAGTCAAAAAGTAAATTAGAGCCAGTTCCTATTTATCACGCGTCCGATCAGGGTATCGTTTCAAACTACAGTGAAAAGAAAAAATGTTATAAATTATACATAAAAGTACAAGTAGCGTTTAATATTACAAACGTCTTAAAGGCAAACAAATTGGTAAAACATTATGATTCGATTTTTCTTTATTTTCTAGCTATCGCTACAAGATTTACAACCCCTACTTATTTACTAAAAACAACGCTAATAACACATCCTAAATTTCGACAGCGTTAAGAGTAATAAACTAAACCTGACCGATAGCTCAATCGCATGAGAGCTGGATATTGTTGGTTCCGCTACCAGCACAAAAAAATAGGATACTCGTCGAACTCCGAGCTATTTGCGCCACTAAATTGATAATCAAACGACGAAATGCTTGTAAACCGCAACACAATTTAGAACGCTTCACTGATATTCTTGGGACATCCAAATTCGCTGAGTTTTGCAATACACATACCTAAACATACGCCAGACATACATCTTACACAATGAGAAACTGCTACCAATCTATGCGGGTTATTTATTTACGCTATAACTCACATTATTACATAAACCTACTTTACAATTGTCTAGGACTTTAGTAATCCAGTAAATAGCAATACACGGGGGTTCTGTGGCACCAATAGCAACTAGTAAGATAAAAGGTTATTATATAGAACAAATCAAGCGCCACGTTAACGTCTTAGGCGAAATCGCATACTACACTAGCCTACCAAAGGCGAACAAATATTAGATGTAAACTCTATTTTACGACTAACCGTATCACATTATAAATCATCATTTGTAAATATATTTTTAGCGTAAGTTTTCAATTATCTACAACGTATTGCGTTGCGCTAGCTATATATTAAATAGGGAAAGAGAATTTAGTAAATTTGAATGGATAAACTGAAATATGTACACACCTTGTATGATAAATTTAACGAATAATTAATCTTAATTAAACGTAATATTTCAAATTTTGTTTCTATAACAATAATTCAGATAATAAGGTATATCATTATTTTTCTAAATATATTGTATTGTAATAATTCAGGACGATAACTTAATTTAATACCACAAATAAAAACAGATCTCCATGTGACAAAACACTGCGTATGCATTTCCAATGAACAAGATAATTTACAATAGACAGATATCGTCCGTCTCGATTACCAAGGACATTAAAATTACAACCTAATATGAATTATATACAAAGTATAACGTTTACATAGTAACGTAGATTGAAATTATACATTGTATAATCGGATACTGACCACAATTAATATGATTTAATAGTGAGAAAATAACCATCATTAGACGAGACGAAAAGAATTTAATTAATTAACCGCCAGCAATTAATTAGAAAATGTCAAAATGTAGTAATACAAACGACAAGTAATGGAGGAATTGGAAGTTAAAAGGTGAAAACAAACACAGTTTAATATGAGAATATATACTTCTCGTAGAAAGAAGAGTTGCATGGGACCAAATTTATTTGAACTTACGCCTGTACGGACAAGATAAAGAGTTTCAATTCACGAATTCGTGGAATTATCGTCGTTACGACCGGTCAAAAAAAAGAAATACTTAATCCTTCTTTAAATAATAGAAGTTAAAACAGTGAATTTTATGTTTATACTTTCTGATAATGTTTAAATGTAAATTGGTTGGTATTCATGTAGTAGGAAATAAAGCAAACGCAAAAGTTTACTTATTTTGTTAAATGATTAATTATCAACTAAATTAATGTTGGTTAAGGTTAAGCATAACGTGGTCGTGAAAGAAATTTTGGAACAATTTAAAATATTAAGAAATATGTTCGCATGTAATTTTAATAGTAGATTTTATTGGTAGAATTTAGTGTTTGTTGAAGCACTATGCATTAGTATTTGCAATGGACAATGGAAAGATAAAGGAAAATGTTGGTATTTAACGGCTTTCTATGTAGTTGTTAAGTTTATTTTGTAAAAAATGGATTTATAATGTCATGTAATTTAATATAAGACTAGAAAATATTGAAGTGATATTATTATTGATGAATTTAATTTAATGTTCTTTGTTTTACATTTCCTTTTAGTAATACCTGGCCAGAGTGAAGTTAAGAAATTAATTTTTTTAAGTGTATTTGCGTGCACATTGCAATTATTTTATGTTATTAAAAGTTAAATGTAGGTTGAATTTTATTTGCATTTATTCAGGAACTAAAATAGAATTCAGATCATTGTAAAAGAATATCAGGTCACCACCGCAGTAACGGAATCTTATTTGGTAGGGGCCTTGATTTCAAGAATTTAATTTTTCTATTTTATCTAATGTGACCAGGAATTTATTGTGTTTTTAAGGTAGTGTAGAGCAAGGTATCGTACAATGTGATTGAATTTAAAAAACGAAAAGGAGACCTATACGGAATAACAGTTTTCTGTACAGGGAATAATATCGAAAGAATTGATTAAACAGACGGTTTGGCTCACTTACTTATGAAAAGAGAAAGAGCCTTTCAGGGTGACTGATTTTGTAAAGTAGATATTTCTATTTCAGCCATTTTTATTTTGAATTTTTCTATTTTCTTTTTCTAATTTTTTTGATGGGAACCCACTCCTGCACCATTGCAATTGTTTATGTTGCTTATGTTGTTGCGGGGTCCCCATCCCTTGAAAGCAAATTAAAATTTGTTTACGCAATGCACATTTTTACCCATAACAGTACTTTCTTTTCTTATCATAATTAAGGGGCACCAAACAGCTTGTCTCGGCAATTTCGTCGATATTATTCCCTCTACTGAAGTCGGTTACTCGGAGTAGGTCTCCTTTGGTTTTGGTTTCTTAAATTAGATTATATTACAAATTACAATTCTCTACACTACCTTTAAATATCTGGTCACATTAAATTAAATTGAAAAATAAAATTTTCAAAATCTAGGCCTCTCCCAAATAGGAGTCCATTACTGTGATAACTGGATATTCTTTTACAATGACCTAAACTTTATCATAGTTCCTGAATTAAAGCAAATAAATCAAATAAACAAATAGCATTAAATAAATCTATCAATAATACTAATAATCACTTCGATATTGTCCAGTTTCTCTTATTAAATTACAAGACATTATAAATCCCTTTTTTTTAAGTGCACTTAATAACAACACATAAAACCATTAAATACCAACTTTTTCTTTTACTCTTTTATTGCCCATTCAAAATACTAATGTTAAGTGCTTCAACGAACACTAAATTTTACCAAAAAAGTCGCATAAAAAAATTCATGCGTACATATTTCTTAATATTTTAAAATAGTTTGAAATTTTTTGCACAATAATACTATGCTTAATCTTAACCAACACTAATTCCGCCGTTGGTTTATCGTTCAACAAATGAAGTAAACTTTTGCGTTTGCTTCATTTCCTACTACACGAATACCAACCAATTTACAGATACATATCACTAAGTTTAAACATTTAAGCGCATAATAATACTCACTGTTTTAAATTAAATCATTTTTAAAAGGGTTAAGGATTTCCAGAAGCCATTAGTATGTCCATTTACTGCGTTTTTTCCAACTAACATAGCTTTGTAACTTGTTACACCACAAAATTACAGATTAATAGAGGGGTAAACTCCACAAGTTTTAACCCATTTCTGACCGGTTGATGATAATTCTACGAACACACGAATTGAAATCCTTTACCCAGTCCGTGCAAGCGTAGGTTTAAATAAATTTAGTCGCACGCTCCGTTTTTCACTGCGAGAAATGTATATTCTCACCTTAAAACTGCGTTCCTTTTCACCCTTCAACATCCAACCCCAATTACATCTCGTTCGTATTACTACATTCTGACGGTTTCTAAATAACTTCTCGCGGATAATTAATTCAATTCTTTTTCATCGGGGTCTAGCTACGGTTATTTTCTCTCACTATTAAATCATTTTAGTTGCGGTCAGCATCCAGTTATACAATGTATAATTTCAATCTACCCTGAATAATTGTTATTGTCACGTTACTATGTAAAGGTCATACTTTGTATGTAATTTATATTCGCTGATAATATGGTACTATTTTAATGTCCTTGATAGTCGCGACGGACGCTGTCTGTCTATTATAAATTATCTAACTAATGTTAAATACATATTCAATGTTTTGTCATATTTCATTTGCGGTATTAAATATAGCATCTTCCTGGATTATTCTGTTTACAATGTATTTAAAAAAAATAATGTTATACCTTATTATCTGAATTATTTTATAGAAACAGAATTTGAAATATCATGATTAATTAAGATTAAATATTTGTGAAATCTGCAATACAAGATGCGTCCATATTTCACTTTATCTATTTAAATTTACTAAATTTTCCTTCTCCATCTATATTAAAGCTAGTGTAAGGCAATGCGCTACATACCTTGTAATTAAATAATCCCAAAGTTGCAAACATAATACAGATGAAAACCACAACTCGCAAATTACTGTCGATACAATTCATAAAGGAATTAATCAATCTACAAATACCATTTATCAAGCTTATCCCATACAAAAGAAGAGCCGATCTAGATCAAGGAGCCTCGTGACCATGACCGCTAAAGATAACAATTAAACTTGAAATACAATTAATTAATTTACGTCACACTATTACATCTAAGCAAACAACAATACTTCACCGCATGCAAAATATTTTACTAACAAAATAAAACTCTTGCATAAACTGCAGTACTCACTGATTCTGGAAATCGCTGCACCACTAATAAAAACTATACCAAATTTATTGACTACTAAAACTATACGATCACGGTTACAAAAAACCTAGTTACCTTCGGGAAATCCCATTATATCCAATACGGCTTCAGTGTCTCTTCAACGAGAATCCAAAACACTTCTTCAAGATTTCTCAAATCTTACCAAATACAATCACATCTTTCAAGTACACAAGGCATGTTTACTACGACAGCATCCACAAAATTTTATCAATCAAACTTTGAAGAAAACAGGAGCGTTGCAGTGTACAAGTGTCATGACAGTAAATTGCCCTAGACTAGTACCAAAGTGAAACCGTTCTCTCCTAATACTTTGCGTTCCATATCCACTTGCCAGTAGCCACTATTTAAATCCAAAGGTCGAGAACCACAGTGACCCTTACAGTATATCGAACATGTTGTCAATCTTTGAAAGTTGGTCACTTCATTTAATCGTCTGTAATTGGCAGGCCTTTCTGATCCGCCTTTTTTCTTTACAAGAACGGTAGGCTGACGTGGTGCTCTATTGCTCTTTGCTCCTCCGTATCCTTAATTATTTTCTGAAACTCCTCCGTTTAGCCTTCTGTTCATTGTCTTATTGATTGGGCCGATACCGATTGCGCACTTGACTAATTAGCTGGTATTGGTTGAATATCGCCGGTTACTGTTGTTCAAGATACTGGCATGGCTTTGTTAAACAATCCAATAGCTTTGCGGACCACTCTTTGGTGGATCGCTCCTCCACAACGCTGGCGCAACGCGTATCTGACCAATTAAAGAACACAATCCTTGAATTCTTCTTCAATACGATATCGTTGTCATGGGTGTTTGGAATTCTAACATGTACAACATACATCTCCTTCTTTAGAACCTTCTCCGCAAGCATGTCTTTCTCAAAATATTTGTCACTAACCGGTGTGATAGCACTCACAAAACCCTCCTAAAGTGTACCATTTAAACGCATTTTTACCACACTTTATATCCTATCAGGTTGAATAACGTAGTCCGTCAGACAAACTCGCACAGACACTTCGTCAGCTTCGTAAAACGGCACTTCCTCGTTTCCCATTCTCAAGACATTTTCTTTCATATCTACATGGAATTCATACTTCTTCAGGATATCCATTCCCAAAGACATTTTTTAATGATGTTCACTATTACAATCTGATGGTCAAATATTTTGCTAACTCAAATTTTTATATTTAAAGTTCCATGTGTCCGAATTTTTTCACTAGCCAGTATTTAAAAGCAGCTGTTACAGGCAACACTTTGCACTACATTCGGACGAACAATTGTCCTAGTGGCTGCAGTGTCGAGTAAGAACTTAGCAGTCTTGCTGTTAAGCTGTTCATTTACATAAATACTGTTCACAAACTTAGATCTAGCGATACTGATGATGGTTTCCGGAGCAAAATCGTCAACCCCTATAACTTTTCTTGTTCCTTCTTAGATTGTTTACACCGGTACTAAATATGCTCAGATTCCCTGCACTTCCAGCATCTCGGTTTCTTTCTTTTTGATTGGTGGTCACGTAATACCCGTCGATTCGTCTCCTACGTTTTTCCTTCGTTTTGTTTCTCTTCGCAGTATCTATCTTTGACCCTACAAGATGTGACGCAGTGTAGTTTCTACAGCATTCATAATAACATTAAACCAAACCAATTTTGCGCGTAACAAAGATTTGAGGTTTTAAAAGAAAGCCGTATGCTTTCGAGTTAAGATTACTTAGAAAATTGAAAATCTTAAAATAAAACTGACCTTGTAGTAGACAACATATTCTCTGGAAATTTACAAAACAGATTTTCCGTGATAAATACAATAATCTGGAGGAACGACAAACTGTGGCTCTGCCACGTACAATTTGAGTTTTTTGTGAACTCTGAAAACCATGAATGAAGATTGTAGACCATTTTAGGATATGGTAAGCTATAAATACTAAATGACTAACCGAGATACAGCATAAGCCGACAGTTAAATTACTCCGTTAACAACCAATTTATATGTGATAAGAATCTATAATGCAGAGATCATAATTATATACCTTTTTTATAAAGAACACGTAGATAATTTATTTTATTTCTATTTTTTCGTGCCCATTAAATCTCATCTTGAAGTCAATAAACACAAATTAAACATTCGGGTGGCAATATGTAAACTGCCCGAATTTCTATTACGACTCTGCTTGAAATTTTAATTACTTGATGACAGCATTTTTCCAGGATTACAAAGCAAATTATGTACAATGCAACATGACAATAATCTTATAGGTACGTATAGATAAAAATATATTATATTGTGAAAACGAATTTTTATAGTGCAGAAAATGACAATAATTAGAACCGCCGGAAAAGAATTAATTAATTATTTGCGGTCGAAATGTAGAAATACGAGTGAGTCACAGGGGAAGAGGGGGCTGTTGGGATTGATACGAGAACAAGTGAAGAGTAAGTTGAAAGGATGGAGATCCCAGATGTGATGGTAGATCACAGGGAGAATATGTAGCGGACAACATAAAGTCGAAATACGCCAGCAAATGCAGGGTAGGTTCACACACGCGGGAGACTGAATATAATGTCATGCCGACTAAAATTAACGGAGTTTCAAACTCAAAGAACTCGCCCTACCAATAATTTGGATTTAATGCTATGTTGTGTTAAGGGTGCTGCTGTTAGATAACTTTGGTAATTATTGCAAGAAAAAATTTGCATTTTTAAACATCCTGAAATTAAACAGTGAACAGAATGAGCTTTTATGTTTAAATGTATAAATTAATAACATGTATAATTAAATGTAAAAGAATTTGTATCCTTGTAGTAGAAAATTAATCAAACATGAAAGTAATTGCTTGATTGAATAATGAAATAGCGACGAAGCTTGTGATAATTAAATTTAAGTATAGTGTTATCGTGTAAAGATGTTTAAAATATTTTAGAATATTAAAAAATATGTACGTATAGAAATTTAAATGTAAGGTTTATTTGTACAATTTAGTGCTAGTTAAAGCATAATACATTAGTATTTTGAATGGAAAACGATAGGATAAAAGGAAAACTTGGTATTTAATTATTTTGTATGTTTGTTATTAAAGGTATTTCTAGAAATTGGCATTTATAATGTTATGTAATCTAATAAGGGAAACAGGAAAATTGCACAGGTTGATTGATTGATTGATGGATTTAATTTAATGTTCTTCTTTTAAGATTTTTTTAGTAATACGTGGCCCGAATGATTTTAAGAAACTAGGCTTTTAAATTTATTTGTCTTTATTAGACAATTATTTGATGTCAATAGAGATTAAATATAGGTTAAATTTTATTTGCATTTATTTATGAACTACTATAAATTTAGGTCATTCTAATAGAATATCCAGTTACCGCAGTGATGGTATTGTATTTGGAAGGCGTTTTATTATTTTTCAATTTTATTTGATTTGACAAGTACTTAATAAACGTTTTAAGATATTTTAGAGACAATTAAAGTATTACAATATAAATTTACCAAGCCGAAGCCAAAATGACTTATGCGGAATAACCGTCTTCCGTGTAGAGATAATATCAGAAGGGTTTGCAGACACAGACGATTTGGCGACTCTCTATTATGACTGTAGAAAGAACCCTTTAAGGGAAATGAATATTGTAACGTTGCTTGTGTTGTAATATGCCTATTATTTGTATTATAGATAAATCTAGCAGGTTAAGTAGTATTCTGTCACTAAATATATAACAGAACAAATATGGCTGCAAAACTGTTCAGTAAGTTAATATTAAGTATATTGTACTGTTCTATGTTCATACAATAAACAAATTTACGACTACTTCGGTTTCTAATTACATTTCACAATAGGTTATAGGCTCAGTTTAAGGCCGTAAGTGAGTAATATTTAAAAATAGTAGAGTACAATAGTGAAGAGCACTGAAAGGTAAAGTGTACTGAACAACATAAATCGTACATACAAGATTGAATTAGCAAAAAGATTCTTTCATGATGAATACTGGTTTAACTGTTAAAGGTCTCTCTACTGCTGTAAATACTATAAACGCAATTGTCAATCTTTCTACTGCTGTGCCCAACACAGAAAATTTGGAATGCCATCAGAGCTATGGAAGTTGGAAGTTCTCTATGAAAATGCACCACGTGTCGGAAGGTCTGTTTAATTATGTAGATGGTACTCAACAAGTAAACAATCTTATGGATACAATACGCTATCAGAGTGCATTAGCTAAAATATGTCTCTCTTTGTCAAATTAAATTGCTTTATAAATATTCAAAAAGCAAAGCCATCGCAGGTGCTTGGGACAGCCCTAACACTGCGTATGAAGACAGTAGTATGACTACAATGTTTGAAATAACCCGTATACTGTTCAGCACAAAGCAAGGTAATTTCCAATCAATGAAAACCTACATTACAGACATTTTAGTTATAGTGTAAAAGTTGGTTGATATAGGTGAATCTATTAAAGTTAAATGCGTTGATTTCATCATGATGAATGGAGTGTCACAAGATTATAAAGCTTTAATATGTTCGATTAATCAACAGACTAAAGACAGTATTAAATCTGAAGAAATAAACTTGGTTCTGCTGAATGAAAGTGGAAGAATGAACCTATGTCAAGCATCGTTGCCTTATTTTCCGGCACGAGAGAGCCTGTCCAGAACTTCAAAAAGAGTAAAGAGGACAAATTTCACTGTTGTAACTGTGAAGACTTTTCACATAAACGAGCAAGAAGAAAAAGTGAGCAGCAATCAATGCTTTCTATAATTCAAAAGCTATCTGTTGTAAAATCCGGTAGGTCCATTCCAAAATTAATGTTGTAGACTGCTAGACTTGCAAAAGTATCTGCATCAGAATAGATCATCGATAGCGGAGTCACTTGTCAAATGTCGAAGGTGAAGAAAAAACTTTATTAGCTTGGGCATTCGAAACAACACTCAGATCTCTCTGGTTAACAATATTAAGAAGTCATCTCAAAATTCCAGTGACATGAACTTAACAATAAACGTGAATGGCTATATCGAAGGTTTGCTGTTAAACATGTGATGTTTATTCCTGGCTTAACAAACAATCTTCTTTCTGTAGGTTAGATTACCGGTAGGGGTTATATTGTAATGTTTAATAATATCTTGCATAGTTTATGTTATCAAGTTTTATGACCGTTGGAGACGTTGAAGTTACTGATCTAAAAGAAAAAATCTGCAAGTCATTCACAGGCCAGCACTAACGTGAGGGAGAACCATGCATGCTGAAAAGTCTGTCGATATCTCTCGGCAAGAATTGTGGCACAAACGTCTTAGTCGTCTTTCCCGTAAAGGTATCAGACAATTATAAATTGGATTAGGTAAACATAGTTCGATAACGATGATAACAAAATATGTGTCACGTGTCTTGAAGGTAAACAAAAGGCAAAATCCTTTTAAAACAAAGGCTCAAAGAGTTAAGGTCACTTTAGAATTAGTTTAGTCTGATGTCTGTGGTCTGATGGATGTACCGTTGTTGGGCGGTGCTCACTATTGCGTAATCTTTGTTGATGACTTAATGAGGTTTTTGCTTATATGGCAAAAGCCAAGAATAAAGTTTTTTCTAAGTTTATGCAGCCGAAAGCTTTAGTCTAAAATCAAACTGGTAACAATATTAAATTATTGAGATTGGACTATGGAGGCGAATATATCAGCAACCGTTTGAAAGTTATATCAACACACATGGCATACGTCATCAGATAGCTGTACCTTATACACTTCAGCAAAATGGTGTAGCAGAACGCACAAACCGCGCCTTACTGGAGAAGGTAAGGTGCATACAGTTTGAATGAAATCTTGAAAAAAAATATTGAACAGAAGTCATGAACATAGCAATTTGTTTAAAGATGTGTCACTTACTGCTGCTGTGAGTGGAACCTTACATGTGATCTTCCAATGCTCCACCCAAAGGTACTACATTGGCCAGGAAGCGAGTTTTTTTTAACTGGAAAATTTGGAATTTTGCCGAACCCTTGATATTCCAAGCAAGGTAGGGATCTTTAACGTGCGTGACAACACTCACACACGGAACCTCCATTTTACCTCTCATCCGAACGAGGGTGTATTTTTGTGGGAAATGCTCGCCTAACATTTTTCAAACGGACCGTATCGGGATTCGAACCCGGAACCTTGGGCGTTGTAGTCACACACATACCACTACAGCCACGGAGCCGCCTGTGAGTGGAACCGCCTAAAGGGGCGTGGCGAGATGAGATAATTAGTATTTCACACTTACGCATTTTTGGCTGGAAGCGACAAATTCATGTTCCTAAAAAAAGCGGGGCAAATTTATGAGGAGGCTGTTACAAGAACGAATAATGTTCGCTGGAATAATATTATGAAAGAAGAAATCGGGGCATTGTTTGACAATAATAAGAGGGCCATTTTTTTTCAACCTCCGATAGGCTATAAATAAAAGACAAGTTTATATAAAACAATAATTTTATTACCAAAAGATTGGTACACTTGCGGTTACTTTTCGACATAATCACCGAAGAGATTAAGACATTTGTCATATCTGTGGACAAGCTTTTCAATACCCTGTTCAAAGAAAGTTGCCGCCAATGAAGTCAAATAGTCCTTGACGTTGGTTTGAAGGTCCTCATTGGTTTGAAAGCGCTTCCCACCAAACCACGTCTTCAGGTTAGGAAAAAAATGAAAATCGCTTGGTGCTAAGTCTGGACTGTATGGCGGATGATCGAAAATGTCCCATCCAAATTGTTTGAGAAGCCGTTGAGTTGTTCCAGCAGTGTGTGGACGGGCATTGTCGTAGATCAAAACAACTCAAGCGGTCAGCTTTCTTCTTCGTTTGTTCTGAATGGCTCTACGCAACCGTCGTAAAGTTTCACAATAAACAGCTTCAGTGATTGTGGTTTCGGGCTCCATAAACTCCACAAGCAACACACCTTGTTGGTTCCAAAACACAGTAACCGTGGTCTTTCTGTTGTTGAAGGTTTGTTTGAATTTCTTTGGTTTGTTTGGTGAAGTTGAATGCATCCATTGTTGCGATTGTCGTTTTGTTTCCGGTGTGTCGTATTGAATCCAGGTTTCATCCCCAGTCACGATTGATTTCAAAAAGTTGTCTCCTTTATCATGATAATGCTCAAGGCCGTCCGTCAGCATTCTTAGAACCCAACGTGCACAAAGTTTTTTGTAGCCTAACCGTTCAGTAGCAATAGAGTACAAAACAGACCTTGAAACATTTGGAAATTCCGTAGACAAAGCAGTAATGGTGAATCTGCGGTTTTCTTTAACCATTCTGTCAACACGTTGAACCGGGTCATCTGAAACGAAAGATTTGCGCCCTTGGCCTCCTTCATCATGCACATTATTACGACTATCTTTAAACTTTCGACACCATTCACGCACAACACCATCATTCATGAAGGTTTCCCCATACTCATTCTTCGATAGATTTCTGCAGCACTATGGCCTTCAGCTTGTAGAAAACGAATCACACTTCGCACTTCACACTTGACGGGAGCATCAATAATAGCGGACACGTTTACGTGGCTGTAGCACAACGCCGACTGACGCCTGAATGTCAACAATGGCAGAGTGTGTAGTGTAAGAGCTGCGCAGTCGTCTACAGCGCATGCCCGCTTTCTGTTACCCGCGTAGCGTCTGCACTGAGCGATCGGAGGTTAAAAAAAAAATGGCGCTCGTACTTGGTAATTAATTGACAGGCCTACGAATTCTAATATGGTTAAATACAAGTAGGTTTATAAGTTAAAAATAGGAACTGGCGGTTCAAGTACGTACAAAGCAAGATTAGTCGCGTAAGATTTTGGTCAGAAACCAGGTCAGGATTATGATCAAACCTTTGCTCATCTTGTAAAGATATCTTCTGTTTGGTTTGGCCACTAAGTTAGACTTAGAAATAGACCAATTCATATTACAGATGCCTTCCTTAATGGTGATTTAAATGAAATAATTTTTGTGGAACAACAGGAAGATTTTATTGATAAAGGAGAAGAGAAAGAGGTCTGTAAGCTCAATAAGGTAATTCATGGTCTCAAACAAGCAGTCCGTTGTTGGAATTGCAAGATTCATTAGTTCCTTGTTTCCGAAAATTTTTCTAAATCTGAATATGATCCGTGTGTAAGAAATCTTATGTAAACTACATGTAAACGATTTTTGTTGTTTCTGTAATTAGATTGATAAAAGTCGTAAGTTAAAAATTGTTCAATATGAGAGACTTGGATGCGACTAAAGAATGCTTGGGTATGAAAGTTACTAGCTATAGAAAAAGAGGTATTATTTAGTTAGATCCAGAGTCATATAAATGATATCATGGATAAGTTTGGTATGAGTGAACCAGTTGTAGCACCCCTATACATGTCTCAAAAACTGTCAAAATTTATTTTTATTTATCTATTTATTAGTTCTAATGTTTCAGTAGTCTGCTACCTGAAATTTAAGCAGACCTGGTTTCCCCTACAGAAAGTAACTGTGTGTGAGGTGTGTGTGTGTGTGTGTGTGTGTGTGTGTGTGTGTGTGTGTGTGTGTGTGTGCTGTGTGCGCGCTCGCGCTTTAGAGCATGTGTTATGTGTGTGGGAGAGGTTGTGTGTGTGAATGTGTATCAATCCCAGTAAGTTTAAGTTGAGCACTATATTTTTACATTGATGAATAGTTTTCTATTTTTATTTCTAGTTGCCGACTATATTCAATTATTTACACTAGACTTATAATACACGCATAATTCTTTCTCATAATGGCCTTTCGATCAAATTACTCACCTTTACTTCATAATCTTAACTTAAAATCAACTTCGCCCAATTCCATCCATTCGCCACTTGAATTCTTTCATTACCTTTCTCTATTTTGTATTCTTTCATCAAATACCAAGCACAATCTCAAACAAACTAAATACAACAATCTCAATTTCGTATAAAAAGTTTTATTACGTGGTCCCAGATACAAGGTATAGCTACTACTAACGCAACCGTGCCCATAGACGGCCCAAAAGGGACATCTTTATATTGGTAAATACGCCCATCTAACTATAATCCTTTTCACCTCCTTCTCATAAATGAATTCTTTAAATCAATCTTTGAAAACACCTTCTTTTTACCGAATCTCACCAAGATACTATCTATTGACGTGTTACATACCATCAGCAGCCGGAAATCCCAGTCGTCAAGGAAGAACGTTCAACGCATATTGCCATATCAGTCCGGACCATCGCCGTCCGGAAATCCAGATGTTGAAAAGGCAGTGTAAGTGTGTGAATAAGCATTTGTGTTTGTACAGCGTTTGAGAAAGTAATCGTGAGTAAGGTGTGCGTGTGTGTATGTGTGTCCGCGGGCTTGAGGGCGTGTTATGTTTGTGGGGGGAGAAGTTGTGTGTATGCATGTGTGTTGTGTGTGATGTTGATATTCGTGTTACGTTCTTTTCTAGGACCAGGACCATTGGCAGCTGGATATCCCAGTCGTCAAGGAAGAACGCTTAACGAATATTGCCTTATCAGTTCGGACCATCGGCAGCCGGAAATCCAGAAATTGAAAAGGCAATGTAAGTGTGTGGTGAATAGGTGTTTGTGTTTGTGCAGTGTTTTAGAGATGTTTTGTGTATTTGTGTATGTATGTATGTGTGTGTTTGTGTAATATTTGCATCCGCCTTTCACACACCCCCCCCTCTAGTAATAGGACCATCGGCAGCCGGAAATCCAGTCTTCGGGGAAGAATGCTTAGCAGATGTACTTGAAGTGTGTTTGAAATGTTAATTTGTGTTTATGTTTGCCCAGGTTACCAAAAGGTTGGATTCTTATACTATTACATAAAAACTAGGTTCTTTCAGAGGAAAGGATTTGTTTGCCTCGGGTATGTTTAAGTTTGGATCTTAACATTTAGCGTTAGTAAGAAGAAAAGAAATTCCCTATGCTACTACTTAAGATTAACTTATACTACTACTGTTAGTTATTATTTGTTAGAGACGGGGTTGCTAATATGTAGGAGGATGCAAATTCTACATATTAAGGGGTTGGGTTGTTTCAAAGTCGGGTTGATGTTTTGATCTTGTTGGTTCTGGTCGCAAATCTTGGAATTCCAGGAGATCGGTCTCCGATCTACAGGTCAGAGTCTCGGTCCGAGGAGAGGTGGTACTTTTATGTCTCTGTCGGGGTAGTTTTGTTTGTGTTCTTTATCCGTCAAGATAACTTTGGTGAATGAGGGCCGTGGTTTTTTGTGTGAATGCATTTAAGCATGGAAAAGTTTTTTTTCGTTCCAAATCATCGCGTGTAGGGACTTATTTAATAATGTTTGTCTACGTGTTTAGAGTTACGGCTGTAAGTCATTACACTCGAATACTAGATGTTCCGGTGTTCCTATTTCTCCGCACGTGCATATGTTGTTGTCAACTAAATTCATGCGTTCTCTGTATGTTGGATAGGGTCCGTGCGTTAGGATGTTCTGCATTGCAGAAGTTGCACTTGTACACACTGTCAAAATCAAAAAACGCTACACAAAACAATATTTATCAAAAACAGATTAGTGCCCTAATTTATATAGCGGTATGTACTTGCACCTGACATTTGCTATCAGTTATTTAAGTCAATTTAATACTTGCAATGATAATCAGCACTTAATCGCGAAGCCCTCTTCAGGACAAATCAAAATTTATAGCATAACACCCATTTTACCGGTAAAAAAGAGTTTCCAATTCCTCCAACTACTTATTTATCTTGTAATTATTTAGCATAAGTTATAGGCTCTTCTTAGCGATTTACATAGTTACATAATATTCTTAAAGTTTTCATTATTAAATAACTAAAATAAAAAGAATAAATTGTATAAAATCCATAGATGCTTCATTTCAAATATATTTAAAACCAAATAAACCGAAGCGATTACATTGTTTCTATATACGTTTATATGTACAGGTGCTGAAAGCTTTGTATGCCCAATGGATTCACTCTCCCCATGCTTAACCATCGTAAACAAGATTAAGGTTGGAAATGTTTTTCACGTTATATTTGACCTTTTTAACAACATGTAAAGCTCTTGCTTATTCAACTTTTAAACTTTGTCGAAGAAAAGGATAAGTTTTCTTTGTCGCGAAAACAACCGTCTAAGAATAACGCAACGTCAAAATTCAAATGGAAAAAGGATTCCATAAAGCTTAACCTTAATATAAATATTTTCCTTCCGATTTTAGGCCCCTTTTGCCTGTTTCATCTGAGTAACGAAACTCACTACTAAGGTTTAATTATCGCAACAGCCATTACGTCAACACCTTGACAACCATGAGTCTAATAAGCTTTTAAATTTACTTTTTTTCTTTAGATGAAAATTGGTTTGCATCTTTTAACTAAATTGAAAAGTTTCGAGGACAGCGCTTATATTCGCGTCTGAAGGGAAACTCTTGACTTGAAATAAATTATTATTCCCGTCTATTGTGAACCATAGAATTCCTGTTTTTGATGACTTGTTTTAATGCTTGCAAATTTACACGCTTAAGCTGTAATTAATTAAGGTAAGTGACTAAACCCGACTAGCATAATTATAAATTGAGATGTAGGTTCAACATCGTGTTTGAACCATTTCTTGCGTACTATGTATTTGACCAGGGTATAGCTGAAAACATAAAATATGCAGTTGGATAGACTAACACAGTATATAGATTTCAGCAAAGCGAACCTTTAAAATCAGGGGTAAATTTTCTTTTTGGGCTGTTTCAATGTAGCATAAATAATCAGTAACGTTTAGAATTTAACAAAGTGGAGAAATTGCTACCTTTTTGCAGAATAACTATTGTTCATAATGTTATCTAATCTCATGTAGGGTAGTGAAAAGCTTTCGAAATGAACGAGTTTTAAACACAGCCTTTTAGGCTTTGATTTCTTACAGCTATTCCTAAAATTTTCATATCCTATAACTACGCCTGCAATTTTCAACAATTCTAATGCATTGTAAAGAGTACAGAAAAATAAACCGTCGCAAACTTTCATTGATTTAAATAAAAAGTGATTTCTTACATGGATTGGCTTTAGTCTACTTTACACTCTGGTGCGACGTTTTAAAAAGCGCTTTCTGTGTCTTCTAAAAAACCCAATATGAGGAAAAATTGAGATTTATTCAGTGTTTAAGGTAATTAGAACTCAAAAACTTTCGGCAATTTCAATCTCAATTGAAAGAGTTACAAAATCGTTTAATCGTTGTTGGAACTTGGTAGTACGTAAATATCTTTTAATTAATTTCAACCGGCTACAGCAACCAGAATGGTGAATAAGATTCTCACTGCTGTCTAAATATTTGGTAAAAGTGTTGTAAATTTCGTTCTTGCACAAATCGCAGGATTGATCCTAGATTCAATGCTGCGAAAAAAGAGTAATAGTAATTAGAAATTAATTACAACGAATAACATATGCAATGTCATATTTTTATGTAATTGATCCTCCAGTCCAACGACAATTTTATTTGTTAACCTGGAGAGTAGCTAATTAATTTTTCTCTTTCTGGTAAATTTCTTGAATCGTACAAAAATCCATGTTTCTAGCAATTTATTTAATTGGCACAATTTTTTATTTAGTTTGATAGCAACCTTATCTACAAGGAAATTGAAAAATTCAATTTGGAACTCATCGGATGCTAATTCAAACGGCTGACGTATATTGCATAGAATAACAGCCAGTTCTTTTGCCAATTTTTCGGCAATTATGAGAGCGCTCACAACACCAATCTCCCAAAATCATCACCTGGTCTTCAGTCTCGGAGCTGGTTGGCCGCGTACCTCCATTGTTTCCTATTCTAAGCTAACCTACACATTTTCCTGAAACTACCGCTTCCTAAATCTTTCACTATCTGTGTGCAATAGCCTAATCTACGTATACATCTGCCTCTCTTTTTCCCTTTCTCTGCTTCTAATATATCCCGTACCATTCCTTCAAGCCTTAGAGCATGTACTATCACCCTTTATCTACTATTGTTTACTGTTTTCCACATACATCCTTCTTTCTCTACCATTTCTGGTACGCTTTCTTTTTTACTTTATCTGTCCATGATATTTTGATCATACTTCTGTAGCACCACATTTCAAAGGCTTCGATTTTTTCCTATCTGCTTTTCCTATTATCCACGTTTCCCAACCGTACTATACTGTGATCCACACATATACTATCAGTAGTCTTTTCCTTGTTTCCACGTTTGTTGAATTCGAACATAGTAGTAGCTTTTCTTGTTAAATACAGAACGGCCTTGTGCTAATCATTGTTTTATATCTTTTGTACTTTTCCCATCTTGCGTTATTTAGCTTTTTAGACAGCAGAAATCCTTAACCTCCTGTAAATTCTCGTTTCCTACTTGTACTCTAGTTTTTACTTATTTTCTCTCCTTTACATACTATTACTTTAGTTTTATTTTTGTTTATTTCCATAACGTATCTCTCTGTTAGTACTGTTTCCATTTCCTTAAGAGCAGTTTCTAACTCTTTATTCCTAGATGTTAATACTGCTTACCGTCTGCGAACCTGAGCATATTAATCGTTTGTCCCTGCATAATAATTCCAAATGTCTTTTTGCAATTGACAGTATTCATTGCTTCTTCGATATACAAGTACAAAATTAATGGGGATAACGCACATCGATGGAAGATGTCAGAAGATATAGGAAGATATCAAATGGATTACATTCTTGTTAGACAACGGTTTAGGAATCAAGTAAAAGACAGCTACCCAGCAGCAGATATAGACACTTACCACAACATCGTATCTATGAAGATCGCTCTAAATTTAAAAATTTGAATAAAAGAAACGTAAAAAGGCACTTTGACTTTGAGAAACTAAAAGACAAAGATATCCACGAAAGATTTGAACAAAAGTCAAATGAATTGCTAAAAAGATATCGGAAAAATTTCTCATTCTAAGGAAGTAGAAACAGAATGGAAGAACATTAAATCCAGCCTAGACATGGCGGCCATAGATATTCTGGGGTATACACAAAAAGAAAAAAGAAACCATGGATAACAAACGATATCCTGAATTTAATAGAAGAAAGACGAAAATACAAAAATAGATCAGACGAAACAGGAAAACAAAGATACAAAGCCATAAAATGGGAAATTATGTAAATGCAGGAAAGCTAAAGAACAATGGATTGATGAAAAGTTCAAAGAGGTAAAAACTAAGACGGAAATAGGAAACAGACGAAGCATACAAACTAATTAGAATGAATTTTAGGGATATAAAACCATATGGCAAAAATATAAGGGACGCCGGAGGAAACATCATTATAGAAAATGTAGAGAAAGTGGTTAGATGGCAAGAATATATAGGGAATTTATATGCAGGAGAGGAACTAACAGCCTTAGAAGAGGAACCAGACATGGAAAGTGATGACTTGGGATATCCTACACTTAGAGATGAGTTTGAATTAGCATTAAAGGGTCTGAAAAATCGTAAGGCGCCGGGTACAGATAAGATGCAAGCAGAAACTTTAAAAACCGCTAAACTAGCAGTAACAGAACGTCTCTTCCGACTTGTAAGCTATATGTATGAGACAGGGAGATACCCAAAAATTTCAAACGCAACATCATGGTAACTATACCAAAAAAGAGAGGCACTGGTAGATGTGAAAATTTTCGAACAATAAGTTTGACAGCACACGTGTCAAAAATATTAACTAGAATTATACAAAGACGAATGAAAAAACGAGCTGCAGAAGTATTAGAAGAAGATCAATTTGGGTTTAAGCGAAACAGGGGAACACCGAAGGCTATTTTAGCTCTGAGAGGTGATAATGGAGAAAACAATAGAAAAAGGAAAAGCACATATACAGGGTTTGTAGATCTGAAAAAAGCATTTGACAATGTAATATGGAAAAAAATGTTCGAAATACTCAAAAAGATTGGAATGAGTTTTAGGGATAGACGGACAGTACATAGCTTATATAAAGAGCAAACAGCGGTAATAGAATTAGAGCAGGAACATAAAGAAGTAGATATTAGGAAAGGGGTGAGACAGGAATTTGCCCTATCCCCATTAATTTTTAACTTGCACATTGAGGAGGCAATGAATAATATCAAATGCAGAAAGGCATTAGAAATGACTATGCAGGAACAAAAAATTGATGTGCTTAGATTTGCAGATAATATAGCGGTATTAACATCTAGCAAAGAAGGGTTAGAAGTTGCTTTTGATGAAATGGATACAGTTCTAACAGAGAGATACGGTATGAAAATTAACAAAAATAAAACTAAAGTACTAGTATGCAAAGGAGGCCAAAATAAATCAAAAACAAGAATACAAATAGGTAGCGAGAACTTACCAGAGGTTAAGTATTTCTGCTACCTAGGAAGCCAAATAACACAAGATGGGAAGAGCGAAAAAGATATAAAACAAAGATTAGCACAAGGTCGTGCTACATTTAAAAAAAAATCAACTAGTGTGTTCAAAAATAACAAATATAGAAACATGGAAAAGATTGCTTAAAACATATGTGTGGAGCACAGCACTGTGTTTGCTTTGTATTTTCGGCTTTCTTCTATTAAATTCAGAATAACCTTTGTTACCTATAGTTTCTCATTTTCTTTTTGTTTGTAACCTAGAATATCTCTGGCCCCGATGTCTAAGCAGATTTCAATGTTATTTCATTCTGCTTCTACTTCCTTAGTATCAGAAACTTTCCTAATGTCTTTCAACAATTCGTTTGAATTTTTCTCAAATCTGTTGTAGAAATCTTTATCTTTCAGTTTCTCAAGGTCAAAGTGCCCTTTTCATTCATTTTTTAATTTTTAATTTTAAGCGCGGTTTTCATAATTACTATATTGTGGTCGATGTCTATATCTGCTTCCAAGTTGCTTTTACAATCTTTTACTTCATTATTTTACCGTTGTCTAACAAGAATATAATCTATTTGATATCTCTCGATGTCTCCTTGCATCTTCCACGTGTATTGTCTTCTAGTATGATGTTGAAATAGTATATACGGTTAACTTGTTTTTGTCACAAAATTCTACCAACCTCTTTCCCCTGTCGTTTCTCGTTTCTCAACCAAATAAACCTACTACTGTTCCTTTCCTACCTCCACCTACCACTGCATTGAAATCTCCCGTAATTATTAACTTTTTATGTCCTTTTACAACTCATAGTATGTCTTTTATTACTTTGTAGAAAACTTCTACTTCCTTCTCACTGTAGTCAGAGGTGGGCTTGCATACTTGCATTATTACTGTATTTAGCGGTTTCTACTCCGACCATGAGTACTCTTTCGTTGTTTTGTAAGTAGTTTCTTACACTACGTCCTATCTTTTTCTGCATAATTATCCTCACGCCAAAATTTTCTGCCTCTGATCCTGTATTAATTACCCTAAGTGTTTCACGAATTCCCAGCGTCTGGCCACCGAACATCGCCCATCCTTACTATATAATGCTAGCATATCCATTTCAATTTTCTAATTCTCTAACTTGCTTATTTACTTCATACTTTTCACATTCCCCATATTTGACTTTCCAATACCCCACTGGCTAGGAAACAAAATTTTTTTACCTGGAAGTTTTGTTTTAAACCGATCTCTTGCTGGAAAATTTTGTTTGAAACCGTTCTCTTACTGTTCCAAGCATAGGAGAGATATTTAACCTGCATAGCAACAGCCACACGCGGGACTTACATTTGCCCCCTTACTTGATAACGGGCGTAATTTTGTGAAGAATGCCTGCCTAATATTTTTCAAGCAGCCCGTATCGGGAATCAAACCATGGACCTTGGGATTAGTAGTCATACGCACTTCTAACATTCTACGGTCCCACTCGCAAGATGTTCCTGGTTCTCCTTTTCCTCTTATTGAGCCTAGCAATCACATACTCAGAAGTAGTTCCGTTCCAGAAATCCGAATGGGGGAACTATTTTAATTCAGAAATCTTGAACCCCAGACAATGCCATTATTTTTGAAAATGTTTTTGATACGTTTTGTAGGTGGTTTACCGTTGCGTTCCACATCGCATTAGTGCCTTACAACACCTTACCGATCTGAACTAACTACCTTCAGACTGATTATTTTACATTCCCAAAGCGAATCTCTCAATTTAGCCAAATTATAAATTTTTTATGATATGTTAAAATGTTCTCTCGAATTGTTAATTATAAAAATATCTTAAATAATCTTTGCAGAATGTCAAATGAAGTGACCAAGTGAACAGAAGGAAATGCATCGCCAGCAATAAGAACATTGTAACTGTGACAATTTAACACTTTGGCGTTACGGGAAATAAAAACCGGATGCAAAAGCAAAGAAATTAATTTTAAACTCACAAGCTTAATATTGATATAACCTGTATAATCTGATTTCGTACATGGTAGTGTACCGTAAGCAAGACATTGTAGTTAGATTGTTAGTTTAATCAAAATCAAAAACTTAGAAACCACAAAGCAATCGTTTTATATCTGTTAAGTATATATTGGAACGGAATTTAGATTTATAAATTATTTTAAACCATGAAAGTGTAAACAAAATATATATAAAACCGAAAACTTTTATAGTAGAATTATGTCATTCTTTAAGAAAGCTTTAGAGTTATTAAGGTTAATAATAGTGAGTTCATTAATATGTATCCCAAATATAAGAGAACTTTTCAAATTTTAGTTAAATAAATTAAAATCAATGTTGCATATAAATAAATTTCCAGACACACTTTAATACAATATAAGGATCCCAAACGTTAAGTAATATAATTCACGAATATCAGATTGTAGATAATTTAATCATTTCATACAATACGTTACAATATATTCATTTTATAGTGCAAAGACAGAGGGAAACGAAAATTTTAAACTAAGTTAATCAAGGGAGACTACAAGTACTTTCGCCAAGTTTCATTTCATAAACCCAATAACAGGACTATACTATACTATACTATGACAAAAGAATTATCGGACTGAGCATAAGATAGAGGGGGAAATGCCGTAGTTAAACTTGTGACGGAAAATGGGAATTAATTATTCGCGAACCGAGAATTCGAAAACATCAAAAATGCAGTCGTTAAAGGTGAACAAAACTGCATAGTCTAAGATGGTTTGAGGACATGTTAAAAGTGAAATTCAAACTACATAGCTCCAAGAGAAATTTGATTGCAATCCCGCAAACAAATATGGGGCGATCGACATGAAGTGAAATACACCGACATATACAGGGTAACGTCACATCCGCGTGGGGCATGGATATGATGTTGTAATGACCGTTTGAAAAAATGGGTCAGGACCTGAAAGGTATACCCCTTCATTAAATTTGAATTTGGTTGTGTGCTAGGTTAAGGGAGTTTTTGTTGTCGGATAATCTAAGAAGTGGTTGTAAGGGAAAATTTTGGTAGATAACCCGAACTAAAACTGTGAGTAATTATAAGCTTTTATGTTTGGATTATTAAGTAAGCATTTGTGAACTGAAAATGTATATTGCTCTTATTTACGTAATAAGAATCTAATCAAGTGAAAGTAATTATTTAATTGGAGTAATTAGAGACAAAATTGTGTATATTGGTATTAAAATGAAAGTTTTATCGGTGAAATTTAGTATTAATTAAAGTGTGGAACTTTACTATTTGGAATGGACAACGAAAGGATATAATGAAAAAGTTGGTGTTCAATTGCTTTCTATGTTGGTTATGAACACTTACAGAAATTGGGATTTATAAATGTCATTTAATTTAATATTCAAAAGGGAAATTTTGGAATGATGATAGCTTTGTTGATAGATTAGAGTTACGGTTTTTTGGGATTATTTTATTTTTAGCAATACCTGGTCAGAGTGAGATTAAGAAATTTAAATGTGTCTTTTAAGGAAAGTATATTTGTGTTCTTTATTGAAACTATCTTATGTTAATGGAGCTTAAGTTTAGGTTGGATTTTTATTTGAAGCGAAAAGGATTTATCGCTCCGCCATATGTGTAGCACAACAATAATATACGATAAGGCCATCTATATTGTCAATTGCTGACCTCCAACTGTATGAAGTTTTAACATACCCCCCACCCAAAATGGTAAATTTTGTTGTATACCGTGAAATGAATGAGAGAAAAAATGAAAATAGAAATTTTAAAAACATGTTTAAGTATGTATAAATCAATCGAGTACTCTGCATTTTGCTCCCTGCATTAAAATATAAAATAAAACATAATTTGTAGAGAAAAAAGGAAAAAAAAATAAAAATTGCATGTTACAATGCTGAATTAGTTATGGAAGAGGAAGTGGTACCACCTTGTTAATTGAGCGGACTGCTTCGCCTGTGGGTGTTTTTAGTTTTACAACTCTTGTTACACCATCTTTACCCGGTAAAAGCTTCGCCACTCTCGCCAAAGGCCAATACGCTGGGGGTGAATCGGTAGTACAAAAAGTTCTAGATCCCCTTCTTCTATGGTTTTGGAAGGGCTGTTGCACTTAGGTTTTTGCTGTAAGCTGTGCAAGTACCCTATGGACCAGCACTTCCAAAAGCTCTGTACAAGTTGTTGGGACATTTGCCAACGACTAAGCCGATTCGCAGGAACATTTTTTAGGTCCCCTTCACACCGCGTAATTAAAGGTCCACCAGTTAGAAAATGGCTCGGAGTCAAGGCATCCGTGCCTTCGTCAGGTGACGTTGTAAGTGCGCAAAATAGACGGGAATTTAAGATTCTTTCTATGCGGGTCACTACTGTGCTAAATTCCTCCAGAGAAAGTGCCGTTCTACTCACTATTCGTTTCAAGTGAAATTTAGCATTCTTGACGCCGGCTTCCCAAAGACCCCCAAAATGGGGTGCATAGGGAGGGTTCAAACACCAATATATACCCCTAGAGGATAAGTAGTGCGCAATGACGGGGTTAGCTTGATCAAAATGTTTATATATTTCTAACATTTCTCTAGCCGCCCAACGAAAATTTCGGTCCTGATCGGAGTATATGTTCGTAAGTAACCCGCGTCTGGCTATAAATCTATCTAATGCAGCAAGACAGGCTTCCGTTGTTAACACTATGACAACCTCCATATGAATGGCACGTGACACCATACAAATAAAGAGGGCAATATATTTTTTTTGAAATTTTGTCGATCGCAACGAGGATAGCTTGATTGTAAAAGGGCCGGCAAAATCCAAACCGGTATGCGTAAACCATCTTCCGGGTTCGAGGCGATAAAGCGGAAGATCTGCCATAGGAGGCTGAATAGCCCCCCCCCCCCTTGAAAGTCAGGCAGCGAAATATTCTACTTCGAATTAATTGACGGATACAAGGAATCCAAAATGTACGGGTAACTAATGATTGAGTTAGCCGCGAACCCCCATGACCTGAATATATGTGATAGTAATCACATATTAATACAGCTAACCTGCTGTTGTTTGGGATAAGGTAGGGATGTTTGCTAGTTATGGAAAGGCTGGAATGGCGCAAACGGCCCCCCACCATGACTAATCCCATGGGAGAGAGAAAAGGTGACAACGGACGGTACATTTTTGTGGTAGGTTGCCCTTTTTCTAGTAAGACGATATTGTCGTAGATGTGCTCGTACTGAGTAATTGTAATGGCAAATGTGAGAGCGCTACGATACTCAGAGGCATTTAACGGACCAGTAGTCCTTGCAAGATTACGTTTGCGTGCAAGGCAGTTAAACGTGAACCTTTTAACGTACGCAAAAATTCGTTGAACTTTTAGCAAGTTCGAGGAACTTTGTAGTACTACCAAGTATTGTTTCACATCAACAGTAGAGACGAGTGCGTATTGTACGGCTTTAAACCCGTCTGCAATATTGTGTGTGTATTTATCACTTGGCCAATCACAATTATCGCGGTATAAAAAATCAAGACCCTGCCACCAGAGTGTACAATTCAGTAGTTTGGATGGCCTCAATCCTCGGTTTGCAGAATCGGAAGCATTCGCAGAACTGGGAACGTATCTCCATATGGCTGTGGGTTGATTTTCATGAATTTGCACCACTCGGTTCGCAAAAAATAATTTTAACTGATAAGGTGGCGTACAAATCCACGTCAGTGTGTTTGTAGAGTCACTAAAGCATATTGGATCTAGTAAAATGATGGTGTCAAATGCTAATGCTGAATGTTTCATTAGTTTTGCCAAAAGACATGCCGCTCCTAATTCAAGACGAGGAATGGTCCACGTTTTCAAAGGGGCTACACGGGTTTTGGAAGCTATCAAATGTACATATATTTTTTCATCAACTTCTAATCGCAGATACACAACAGCGGCCATTGCTACGGAACTGACGTCAGAGAATCCGATTAAACGGGCTTGACTGTTGCCGATTTTCCAAATAGATCGTGGTATTGTTAGGTAATCGAGAAGTGGCAGTTCAATTTGAATTTGCTACCATTCTTGAAGAATTTCTGCGGGCAATTGTTCATCCCAATCCACCTTTTGTAGCCATAGGCGTTGCATAAGGCATTTGAGAAGAACCGTAAATGGACTTAAATAACCATTAATATCGAATATGCGTGCTATGCGTGACAAAATTCCTCGCTTAGTAGGGATGTCTGCAATATTTGGAACTTTACATCTAAATGAATCGGAACCCATATCCCAACAGAGACCCAGAACATCATGTGTTGTCAAAGTAGGATTAGAGTTTGGTAGATTTAGAACGTCCGTCTCCGACTTCGCATTAACTGAAGTGTGTGAACTTCCCCATCGAAGTTACCTAGTTTTAGTAAATTGATCAATTCATTTTTTAGAAGGAGAGTTTCTTCTACAGAATCGGATCCAGTCAAAATATCATCAATGTAAGTTGATGATCTAAGGCTCGGAAGCCTGGGGTACGAGTGACCCTCGTCTTCTACCAACTGCTGTAGAACACGAAGGGCAAGGAAAGGGCTACAGGTAGTGCCAAAAATAACGCGGGTATGTTCATATTCCGTTAAAGGTTCACAAGGGTGAAACCTCCAAAAAAATATGTAAAAATTTTCTATCTTCTGGGTGAACGACTATAGATCTAAACATTTGTCGAATATCGCAAGTGAGTGCGACTTGAGGTATTCAAAATCTTGTTATTACAAGACCAATATCAGATTGTAATTTGGGGCCCGGTAAAAGAATATCATTGAGACTTGTACCATTAATATCCCTATCGGCAGGACTAAACACGACTCGAACTTGAGTACTAGAGGGCTTATTTTTAACCACGCCGTGGTGAGTCATGATATATAAGGACTGTTTCACAGCCGGAGTGAGTTGTCCCTGCGATATATAATTAGCAATATTTTCTTAATATAATTTATAAAAGTTTTTGTCGCGTGCAAATCGAGTTTCGAGTTTTAGAAAGCGATTGGCAGCTAATTTTCGTGTTGAACCTAATGTTCGGGAAATGTTTTCTATAAACGGTAGTCGAACCACATACTGGCCTATCTCGTTTCGTATAGTAGTGGACTTGAAATAATTTTCGCAAGCCACGTTTTCAGGTGACATTGGCGGCGTAAATGGTATTTTTTCAGCTTCCCAGAAGTCACGAATGGTGTCGCTAAGGGACGGTTCTTCCGAGATGCTAGTGTACAACGCAACACCTGCATACGGTTGACTTAAAGCTGGTACATCACCCATAATAAGCCAACCAAACGAGGTAAGAAGCGCCGAGGGCTTGCCTGTTAAACGCAACAAATCGTTGTTGTCATATAGAGATTTAAACGCACCGAATTTCTCGGGGTCACCTCGAAATATATCTATTTTTATTTCTGGTAAATGAACATTAGATCTGGTATTTCCAGAAATATCAATAGTATTTACATTGGGCGTTGTGTCGGGAGCGACATAGCGCGCCGCATTAGCTAAAATATCATAGTACATAGTATTGAACGTAGATTCTAGATTAACGGTATCCGTAAATAAGGTTTTATAAACGTCAGAGAGTGACGATAATTCATCTAAGACATCTAAAAATTTTGTTTTTACGTCATCTAGCTGACTAACACGAGCTTTAAATTGATCAAGATTAGTTGGTAACATTGAAATTAAATCGTAACAATCTTGCAAACGTCGCCAGTACCTTTCTTTGCGATTTGTTAATCGTTTAAATTCAACAATAACTTCACGTTCTGGTTCCATATTCTACCAGGTATACTCGTAACAAATTGAAATCACAAACAACTAATAGAAAATGTAACGCAGTGGCAAAGCCTTAAAAGTAAACACAGTACTCGTGGAGAAGCAATGTTAATGTTGGTACAGACTTAAACTAATATAAGTGAATTCAGAACTCTAAGAAATAAAGTGCATTAGGTACGTAATATTTACAAACAAAAATGTAAACACACAGTTTCAGTCCTTTGACTTATTTTGTTATCTACACAGCTGATTGATAAGCGTAGTAACAAGATGTTAATGAACTACAAACTTTAAATAAATTGGAACAAGTTTTTGAACACCTGTGATGCTAAATACAAAGTACTCGTTTTGTTGATAATAATTGAAGTTTGAAATCTTTAATAGAAATCATGCATTGTAATATTCAAACCCACTTTTAGAAAATAGTTTTGAAAATGAATTAATGTAATAATTTAAATTTTAATGATCACGCTAATGAATTATATTAATTTTGACTATAATTCAAAGCTTATTTGTTCATAAAAACATATGGGGCTCAGAAGGGCCACTTTTATGTCTGGTACACGTTGGAGTGTATAAAAAATTGGGACAGCAATCGGGATAGCAAATGGACTGTAATTGTATGCAGTTGGAGGTAAGGCGCGAAAAACAGTAACATAGGTCAAACCGTAATTAATGCTTGCTTACCTTGCAATGTTGTTCACCAATTTACTCCCGCGAAGATAGGTGTTGTTTACCGGTCGACGCAACCTGGTCGGGCAGCACCACTTATGCACTCGCGGTTGTAGTTATTAGGTGTTGAGTCGGTGAAAAACGATACGAGAGTTTCTCATGTTGGTGAAGCGAAAAGGATTTATCGCTCCGCCATATGTGTAGCACAACAATAATATACGATAATGCCATCTATATTGTCAATCGCTGACCTCCAACTGTACGAAGTTTTAACAGACAATCTTTTTGACTTGAATTTATGCTTGTTCAAATTCAAAGGCACTCTGAATTTCATGGTGTATTACTCGGGTAATAATGTTCTCTATAATTTTCCTGTTAATGCACATTAAACGCTGCAGACAAAGAAGTTATTAATACAATCCTAATTATTTTCTTTTGTCAATAACGAATAATTTCCTTCTTCCTTCTATTAAACGTTTCTGGGTTTGTCCATTCTGTTACAGTTATATACTTTTTGGTTCCTAATATGTAGTGTATTTTTGTAATACTACTTTTTAAAGAACTGCCTTTTTTGTTCCACATTTATTGTTCCATTTTACATTCTATCCTATTTTTATATTTCTTCTTCAATGTGATTTATTTGGGTTTAATTTAGGCTGCATTTTAACTTTTATATTTGCTTTAACTTAAAACCACATTTTACTCTTATAAAGTTGTTGTAACCATCACCTCTGAACATAAACAGTTTCTCTTATCTTTTACCTAATATGTGAGTCGATCATTTGCTAATACATAGCCTATCTGAAACCTACATCTACATGTTTAACCGGAGTTTGACATTTAAACGCTGTATTAACTAATATTAATTTGTTTTTGATACTGATCTCTATAAACTATGACATTCCTTTAAATAATTCATTTTGATAGTTTCTGTATCGGCAAATTCCACCAACAGGATTAGTGTTATTTTCTTCACGAAATATAATTGCTAGGTTACATGCAATCTTGATCTAAGAAAGGAGTATTTCTGTATCTTATATTGTTCATACTGAAAAGTTATCAAATTCATTATGACAGTTTTCAAGGTTAAGAAATTATATCATGGCGACTTTGTATTATATATTACTGCAGTTTTAGCATTAATATGTTTTGATTAATAATGTATGACGCTGACGCTCATGACTTCATCGTTATGGAAGAAAGAATGTTCACACACAAAATTGTGCCAATTCAGAAAAATAAAGGTTCCTCCCTTTCCGTGTAGTTAAAGGTTTCAAGTAAGATAATTTCATGTGTTAGATAGAGAAAGACGACTCAAGTAATTTTAAGTTACAGTGATAATTCATTTCTCCAAATTTTGTCGAATATATCAGGAATCAATTTATGGAGAGAAAGCTTCTTCATCTTAATCACGCACAAAGTTAGCGTGTAACTTGAGTAGGAATTTAACCTTGAAGAATAGGTATCGTGCTGATTGCAATTAGTAAATAAAGTTTGGATAATACCCTACAAAGTTGGTTACTTTTAATTTTAGAAACCCTTTGGTTCCCATTAAATAAACAACTTTATTTTAGTTACCGATGATAAAGGGTTTAACCCCAAAATTAGTAAACATTTTAAAAAACGATGGCATAGTTATTTCAAAATATAATTCAGTCACGGTTGGCCAACTTTTTTCAAACACAAAAGATAAAACTCCTATGCTACTTCGTTACAATATTGTGTATTCCATTCCTTGCCAAGGATGTGACAAAATTTACATAGGACAGTCATCACAATGGCTGCGATCAAGAATTGTGCAGCATAAGAGCGATTGCAAAATAAAAAAGAATTCATGCGCATTAGCGTGTCACACAAATAATACTAACCATTATCCGGATTTTAATAATGTAAAAGTGTTGGATAAAGAAAATTCATACAAGAGTAGACTTTTCTGGAAATGCCTCATATAGTAAACAATGAAAAGCTTTAAACTTCAAAACAGATACAAACAATTTGAACGCTGTGTATATGTATTTACTCAAGTATAGGAAATCAAACAACATTAGATAAATACAGATAATCAACCATGCACTTCAAGAATGTTATCGTACTAATTATTTTAATAATCGTCATGTTTTAGTTCTCAATGGAATTTATATTTTAAAAGCCAAATTTTATTTTAATTTGTAACGTGTATTGTGATAGACGTGAATAGTTGTTTCTTGTACTTTTATCAAATGTTTTATTTAATTTATTTATTTTAAGTTTTAATGATAATTATCAAAGCCATGACAGTATTTTAACTCCAGTTTTTGTAAGTAATATTTTATAATTCTTATGTTAATGACAGTCACAGTTACTTTACAGCACCCTGAAGAAGATTTTAAATAAATCGAAAACTCGGTAAAAAACAAATAAGAGTTTTATTACTAGAAGACCAAATAACCTGTTAGTATTAATTGTATATATATATATATATATATATATATATATATATATATATAAAGTTTTAATTGTGATGTTATTTCTGGGATGCACTCGTTCGTAAAGCAAAAACTAATCAGTCAATTGTAATTTATTTTCTAACGTTTCGGCATTAAATTTATGCCTTAATCATAGACTAGAAGTGGTAAAATTAGTTAACAAAATATAAAACAGTATAGATATACAACTTACATAATTACTATGACTTAAAATTGCTATTAATTGGAACACTTATTCATGACACAGTTTTGAGTGATTGCAAATATTTTGACAACAGGAATGTAGCAGTTAACAAAAGTAAACTAGATGTAATAAATCATTTCGGAAAATTTAAAAGTTAAAACGTAAGTATTAAGATAAACATAAACTAAATTAACTATAACTAAAATGGAAAGAAGTAATTAAAGATTAAACAGCAATAAGTAATTGTTATAAAAGTGTTGTGAATGTAAGTATTGTTGTCACTTGAATTTGTAAAGAGTGGAATAAACCGCACTAAGGTTGTTAATATCTTGTTTGGTGTTGAGAGGATTAGGTTGGTGATGAATGTGGAAGGATTCTAAAAATAATCGTTTGTTATAGTTGTTTTCAATGTCTAGTATTTTTGCATTATTAAAGTTTGCGATATGTTTTGTTGAACTAATGTGAGACGCAAGTGCACAACATAATTAACCTATCCTGGCATCACTTTTGTGTTGGGTTAAGCGATTTTTTAACCACTGCTTGGAATGACCTACGTAAATTTTTTGCAACTACATTCAATTTTATAGACGATGTTGCTGCACATTGATTTGTCAGTACTATCTTTAAGTCGAGTGAATAAATTTCTTATTGATTTATTGTAGGTATAAGTTATAAGAATATCTGGTTGCTTTAATATTTTGGTAATTTGAGGTGTTAAATTTTGAATATATGATGATGTCTTGAACTTGATGACTTGAGGTCGGTCTGATGTGATTAGTAATTGGTTAAAAAATAATAGTCTTTTTAAAAGAGATTTCGGGTATGCATTGTTTAGTAAAGTATATTCTAATTGTTTTAAATTTTTGTATAAGAAACGCGGTTCACAGATTTTTTTAATCCGGTGTTTTAGACATATTATTGTATTGATTTTGTGATTAAAAGAATGATTTGAGTGATAATTTTTGTACCTACCCGAGTCAGTAGGTTTGTTATAAATGTCAAAATTTAGATTGTTGGTGGAAGATCTAAGAACTAAAGTGTCTAGGAATGGGATGCTACTTACAAAAAACTTAACAAAGATCCTACATTTACCATTCAAAAAAGAGTCAATGATCACATTAAATTTTTATATGATCATTCTATGATTACACTAGTAGACAAAAACAGCTTAATAAAAAACAACTGCATTCCAGGTAAATATTACGGTTTGCCAAAAATCCACAAACCTAATATATCTTTAAGACCTATCATCTCGTGCGTCAATACTCCTTCCTATAATTTATCTTCTTTTTTTATCCAAAATTTTACAAATGTCTTTTTCTTTAGAAGGTTGGAACCTCAATGATACCTTTTCTTTCGTCGATAGGTACAGACACTTTCAATTACCTATTCTGAATCTTTGGTTGTTGAAATGTCGCGTTGTCTACCAAAATCCTTTCCATTTTCCCGACCTGGCTTCCAAATTCTCTAATCGACTGTAAAGCATGCACCGTGTTACTTCGTCTTGCCGGAAATAATTTAACAAATTTCGAAAAAACGTCCACCATTACCAATATGTGCCGATACCCCTGTTCACTAGTAATTAGGTTGCTCAAGTAATCAATAGCTACCAATTCTAACGGTCCACTCACGCTCACATTCTTCGGTATGTTCTGCAACACCACGTTCTTGTCTTTCCCTAAGATACCAATCTTACACCGATTGATCCTTTCTTTAACCACCGTGATATCGTTTCTTGCATAAAACGCCTCTCTAAATACCAAAAATGTTTTTCTAATGCCTATATGTCCAAATTTTAAATGAATTTCGTCTATAATTTCTACAGCCGCGTCTCTGGATAACACTAACAGCTCTGCATCACCTATCCTTTTTACCACAAACTGCCCTACAATGGTAAATCCACGGTACTCCCCTACATTTTCCCTTGTTAATTTCTCGCGTATCGAGCTCACCTCACTGTGCCTCTGCGTCTCCATAAGCTTGGCGTTTGTCCACCGACCAACATCCCTGAACTCCTGCAACGCAACTAAACAATCCTTTACGTCATCTTTATTCGCCTCTACCTGCGGTCTGCTTAGAAAATCCGCCGTCACATTCTCCTTTCCTGGTTTATGTTTAATTTCAAAATCGTACTCTTGCAATACTAGTGCCCACCTGTACAACCTACTGTTAAAAAACTCCTTTTTCTTCATGAATGTTACCACCGTGTTGTCGGATTCTATTAAAAATTTCTTTCCTAGCAGATAAAAACGTAACTTTTTCACTGCATATACTATCGCCAACATCTCCTTCTCTGCCGTCGCATATCTGGTTTCGCAGTCTTTTAACACCCTTGAAATAAATACAATTGGTACTTCAGCTCCGTCCTGGATCTGCACCAACTCAGCCCCAATCGCATATTTCGACGCATCCGTCTTCAAAATAAATTCGTCTTTGAAATTTGGATATTTTAACGACAACTCTTCATAAAACGCACGTTTTAAATCTTGAAACGCCTTCTCCCGTTCAGCAGTCCATTTCCATCTTTCGTTTTTCCTTAACAAACTCACCAACGGCACACACAACTCAGAATATCTCGGTATAAACCGTTTATAATAATTTAAAACCCCCTAAAAATCCTCGCAATCCTCTTACATTCTTTGGTTGAGCAATATTTTTCAACTCGTCCAACCTTTTATTACAAATTTTCATACCATGTTCACTAATTTCAAACCCTAAATACGTGACCTGGCTCTTAAACAATTCGCATTTCTCCACGTTCAACTTCAATCCCCCTTCATCCAGCCTTTGGATCACCTTTTCTAAATGCTCCATGTGTTCTTGCTCGTTCCTTGAAAAAATCAATAAATCATCCACATAGTGCGAACAGAAACATTCATACTCGTTGAACAGCTTCTGCATGGCCCTAACAAGTGCTGCTGAAGAACTACTTAAACCAAATGGAACTACAGAAAACATATAAATCTCCCCTTCAATACTAAACCCCGTAAACTTCTTACTATCTTCATGCAACGGAATCAACCAAAATGAATTTCTTAAATCTAACTTGCTAAAAATCTTCATCTCATACACCTTATATAACAAATTATCCAACCCTTGTGGTTGTTCGTACTGCGCTTTCGTAATCGAATTCAACTTCCTCGCATCCAAACAAATTCTTATATCCCTTTTATTGGGTTTAGGTACAATAACTACCGGGTTCACATATGGAGTTTTCGCTGGTTCGATGATTCCTTCTTTTAACATTTTACTAATCTCGGCTTTAACCCTATTTCTTATTGCAAACGGAATTGGATACACCTTGGTATTAAACCCCGTATCTTCCGTGACCTCTAACTTATGCGTATATCGCTTTGCAAATCTCGGCTCTTCATTAAACAATCCTATAAATCTATTAAATAATTCTTCTAGCTTCGCTTTAATCTTAATACTCACTTTCCCTATCTGTTCATCATCAATTATTCTCGCAAACATATTACATAATCTCACTTCAACCTGTCTATAATTACTTTCCCTATTCATTCCGATTCCTGACTTATCTATATCATTTCCATTCCTATATTCCGAACTAACCGTAGGCACCACCCATAACTTATCTTTATCAAATATCCGAATCGACCTATCATTTCCATCTATATTCAATCCAAAATCCTCTATAAAATCCATTCCTAATATAAAATCTAGCTGCAACCCTTTTGTAATCAAGAACTCTGCATCTCCTGTCTTTTTATTCCCTACAAATATCGGTACACGGATAACCCTATAAATCGTCGTTAGCTTTTTGTTCATTGCCGACCATAAATTAACCCCATCAATTGTTTCTATTCGTCCTTTTAAAAATTCTGCATGTTTTATCACCACATTTTCATCTACCAGCGACAACTGCGAACCACTATCAACTAAAGCAACATATAAACAATCTCTTAAACTAATATTAATAAACAACAAGTTCTTTTTATTAAAGGTATAATTATTTAACAACAAATCTCTTAAACTATAACATACGTCTATATTCAACCCTAAACATTCGGTCTTCCAAAAATTGACGTTTTTTTTTGTACTGTCGGTGCGTCGTGTATTTGTACCACCTCGATCTTATCCATGTCCTTTGTATTCGCGCTTGTCGTCATATGGTGGACGTTTGCGTCCCTGTCCGTCCGGCTGTATCCGTTACGCGTTCCGCCTCCCGTAATACGGCCGTCATCCTCGTCGTTGCCGTGCTGGTACCTATTTTGTCCTTGGTATTCGTTCACCCGGTGTTCCCTATTGTAATACTGTCGTCGGTTTCCGTCGTGTCCCCAGTGATTACGCTGTCCGTGGTTGAAAACGTCCTGTCGGTAATTAGGTCTGTGTTCGTGGTACGCATGTCGTCGGTTTTCGTCTCTGTAACCCCGGTTTTGCTCCCAATAATTTGCGCGTGTCTTTGCCTCCAGTGCCGTCGCTAAGTCGAAATTCCGCATCACTCCTAAAAATTCCCGCAGTGTCTTTACGTTTTGTACTACAACCATCTTTGTCACTTCTGGTTCCATGTGTCCCGTTCATTTACATTTCCAATGCTCCACCCGAAGGTACTACATTGGCCAGGAGGCGAGTTTTTTGTTGCCTGGAAATTTAGAATTTTGCCGAACCCTTGCCGTTCCAGGCAAGGTAGGGATCTTTAACGTGCGTGACAACACTCACACACGGGACCTCCATTTAACCTCTCATCCGAACGAGGGCGTAATATTTGTGAAAAATGCTCACCTGCCATTTTTCAAGCAGTCGGCCGTGTCGGGATTTGAACCCGGGACCTTGGGATCCGTAGTCTTACGCTTACTACATTGATCCACGGCGACGCCTTTCCATGTGTCCCGCAAGTAGTAACACTATGTCGTCCTCGCCCAATTTCGGTCTCAGATGTTGTGCCTGGTTATATTTGTCGATCGCGTATTCTTCGCGAGATCCGTGTGTCCTACTGTAATGTCCTGTGATTAAATTTGTCCGTATGTCTGTCTGGTGTGTGTTACTCCAGAATTGTTCGATGAATAGTCGTCGAAATTCAGAGTATGTGTCGTACTGTCTGCGTATAATGTTGTGCCATTTTTCTGCGTTACTTGTCAAAGTTTCCCCAACGATCTGTAGTTTCGTCCTTTCATTCTCGGTCTCCACGATTTCGTCCAGTCTGTCCAAAAATCCCATCGGTTGTTCAGTCCGTCGTCCTTCAAATTTTGGTAACGCGTCCCGGTTCAATTTTATATGCTGTCCGTAGTCTAGTCCTACGCGTCTTCTTTCTAGGTCGTCTAATTTGTCATGTATTTGTCTTACTTCATTTCCGACCCTGATTTCCAATATCGTCGCGTTGTCTATTAGTTTAGCGCCCAATTGTGTCCTAACGTTCACATTTTCGTTCTGTAGTGTTTCCAACGTCTGTCCTAAGTTTCTGTAATTTGTCGTATGCCTTTTGTCACATGTCTGTATTTCAGTGTTTAACGTCGTCCACCCGCTAATCATATTCTCCTCGACTGTCTCCACGCGTGTCTTTATTTCCGATCGTAGGTCCGTCTTTGTTGCGTTCAAGTCTCCCTGAAATTGTTCCCGTGTGTTTTCTAGCTTGTCGTCAACTCGGTCTACCTTTTCTTGTAATTCTGTCCTTAGTTCGTCCTTTACGTTTTGTATCGACGTGAGTAGATAGTCCTGTGTGTAGTTTAATTTTGCCGTCAGTTCGGCGTGCGCCGTCCTAAACTCATTCTTCAAATTAGTATGTGACGTCTTTAATTCCGTGTGCACCTCGGCGATTTTGTTAGTTAGTTCAGTTTTTAATTCTGTCTGTGATTCTGTAATTTTGTTCGTTAAATCCGTCTTTAGTTCCGTGTGTGAAGTTACCATTTTATCTGTTAAATCCGTCCGCGACTCTGTAATTTGGTTCGTTAAATCCATTTGTGCGGTTTTAATTGTTTTTATTTCCGTATATGACTCTACAATTTTGTCTTGCAAGCTTATCAGGAACCGCATTATATCCTGGTTTCCGGCGGTTTCTGCTACCTTAACCTCCTGTACCGTCACCTGGTCCGTTTCCATGTTGATCACCTCCGGATCTATCTGCCTCACCTCCATCTCCTGGATATCTCCCCCTGCGTCTATCTCTTCGTCTCGTGTCATAAATTCCGCTTCAACTCCGTATATTCTTCTTGATCTCGTAATTCGTTTCGTGTCCGCGTCCGTCATCTCTGTTGCCTATTTTTGAACTCCTTTTTCCTGAAAAATATATAAACTACGGGCCCCACCTAATCTCGGGATCCCGTATCCTACTACTACTTCTTTCTAGCTTTCGATCTATCTAGCCTCTAGCCTTTTATCTAGCCCCACGTTGGGTTTGCCACCTTCTTATGCTGCCCCCCACACTCTTTCTTTGTTGCGCGCCTTTTCTTATTAATTTAATGATTTTATACGATGTGCAAATACCTATTTCACGCCACGTATTTTAGCAACGTTTGGTTGGTTAATTAAATCAAAATTGTTTTTAATATGCCTCGACTATATGAACTCTTTCTTCTCAGGGTATCCACCTACTTACCGTGGGTTCAGTGGTAAGTAGATGTGCAATGCCCAACCAAACTGCACTATCTTTTGTTTTAGTACCTTTTTTAGCATTTACTTGTGTATATGCCAAATTTTATGTGATCCACGTAGCCTTGTGCCAAATTAATTAATACCACAAAATTACTGACTTTGACGTTATAATACACCGTACTCACCTGAATTATACGTCGTTACTGGCCTCTCTTAATGCTGGCTCAAAATCCTTTTCGCCGTATGCGCCTTCACAAGGTTTCACTATCACTTTGAACTGCCGTCTAGCCTCCAGGTAACTTTTCTGTAATTTTGTTGCGCCCAAATCTAAAATAAATATAACCCGAATTTAGAATTTAAAATACCCTTTTTATCTACTTCCCCTGCGCTAATTCTTCCGTAGTAATTTCTTCCTTGAATTGTACACTTCCACTTGCTATTCTTACGCTGCTTTCTAATTCTGCTCCTCTCGTTCACTCGTTCCAAATCTATGCTCGTTCCTAGTAACCACTCAATCCAAATCTATCCTCGTTCCTGTTTACCACTCAATCCAAATCTATCTTCGTTCCTGTTTACCACTCAATGCCCCGCTACATATAAATCCATATCCAAATCAATCCTTATATTCTTCACTCTTATGTTTCTCACTCGATGCCTTCTACCTATATAATCTCGTTCCAATTCAAACTTATCTTCCGCCGGTTCGCTGTCGCACTAATTCCAATATTTACTTTTATTCGTCGCCGCTATTAATTCTCTATACACTGATGCTTCTCTTTACTCCTTCTTTATAAATCAAACTTTTGCAATTCAAACACATTTATTTACTCTTCCAAAAATATTTATACAATTTAGCGCAGTTTTATAAAACACGTCTTTTCACAAAAATAATTCGAAATCAACTCCCTTTGTTTACTACTATCCTAGGTGATAATTACAACATTTTCTGCCTACTCTATTACTTATTATATAAAATAAAACATCCAATAACATTTTATCACTGAGTTTGTGTCACAAATACCTTAAATTTTGTCTTTAGCACTTTCCTATTTTCTACATAATATTCTATCATTGGTCCTAAATGTTTCACAACCCTTCAATCACATTTGACACTGCTATTACTTATAATTTTGAGATTACATGTTTGTCCAAAAGTTGATTCTAGTAAAATAAAAGCCAAAATAATTCACATATGAACCTGAATCTGCGTGGTTAATAGTGGACAACCATAGACGCATCCGGTTTTCGGTTGGCAAATGTACGTTCAATGGCCTATTAAACTATAACTCAGTATAAAACCTTGAGCACTGTGTATTTTATCACGTCATCAAGTCATTATAATTTACGTCTTGGCACTTACATTTCAACTAACATTTTAAATACTTTAACGTATGTAAAGTACGCCAAACATACATTTTTAAAATTACGGGATCTGATATATGGATTATTTTATTTGGCATACACTACCTTCTACACAAAACCACCCTTAGAACCCTTGTAGCTCCCACTGACATTACAATATATATATATATATATATATATATATATATATATATTACTCATATTTAGACCAGGGTAGAAAATTAAATAATCACATCAAATAATTTTAATCACCGTGTATAAGGAATTTCATTAAATAATACGCGTTATTAAAACCTTGAAGCATAAATAAACTCGGTCGTTTCAGTAAAAATAAGAAATTTAAATTATTTATAAGACGCTTTATATCAAAAGAAGCAGTATTGAAAAGCTCTGCGTGTAATGTAATTATTCCTAAACAAAGAGAAATTACGTGCAAAATTTATCTTAATTAACTCTATTTGGAGTAACCGGTATTAAACAAAGTGTACACATAATAATTAATATTTAAGTTGTATTCGCTAAAATGAAAGGATAGAAATCAATTTAATTGGAGTTAATTAAACCGTTAGTAACATATAATACCTATAAAAACTTGTGAAAATCCAAGATTAAAATACCACGGAATAAGGCTCTGAGAATTAATATTATATTTGAACACCTGCGTAGTTTAAATGTCACATTCGGCGTAAAGTTTGCAGATAATTAATGTTTCAAAGAATCTTGGGAAAACGTCGCATAATAGTTACGAGAATTGCTAAAGCTGGGTTATTTCACACTCCATGTGGACTAAAATAATCGATAATAAAGAATATCAATTTGCACCAATACGAACAGGTTAGAGAAGGAAAGAGAAAATGCGTCAAGCAAAGACACATATTGTAAAGGCGGGATTTAAGCAACGTCACGAGGGTCACAATTGGTTGAAAATAGGATGCAAATATCAGAGGTAGAACAACAATTTTTGTACAAAATTAATTAGTTTTTCTCGGACATGCTTGCGTGCCGTGTGGAAATTTTCTGAGATTTAAATGGCGAGTGAAAATTCGTAAAATCGACGCGCGAGCAACGGACTGGGAACATAGAATGAGGAATTCTTTAGAATTACCCGTTTTGGGGAACAGACCGACAGACAGGCTTTTGCTATATATACCGAGATGAATATAAACAAGCCCTCTTAGACTTTTGACGATTCGATGCGTTAAAAGCTCGTACATACGCGACTTGATTGAAGATGTTAAACAGTGCATTTTAGTTTGATTAAATAATTTAAAGTTTGCTTGTATATTTTGTGATTCAAAATAGTTTGTTATTTACGTGCTAACATGAATGTACTTCAGTGCACTTAGATACAAGGTAATAAAATTTAGTTTCACTGTACCAATTAGCAAAATTTACAACGACAAATGTATACACAAAAGTAGGCAGTTTTGGCGTATATTGGTGACAGACGCATGAATTTCTTTGCTATTTTTCGGGGGTGTTAATAATTAAATGGTTCAAATACGTGTCTGGATCCATGAAACAAGGGTCAGATAAACACAGATGAGTTCCGGAAAAGCCCAGAAACAACTTTAAATAAATGGTGATGGAGAAAATTTTAAAAGCGTAGAGAATCAGAAGCCGTAAATATAATCCTGTTGAATGGTGTGATTAACTAAAGAAACGATACTTTGAAGCTACGAGGACAGTAACCTTCAGGTAAATTATACTATTTTGTTTGACATTTTTGTGTGTATTGAATGACTTTATAATTGATTTACTTTAAATGGACATTAGTGAAATTGTACTAACCATAAAAGTTTAATTTTAAGATGAAATTTGCTTGTTGAAGTAGAAAGGGGTATTTAGTTTGATGTTCGGTAATATGATGAAAATTTGGGTATGTCTTTAAGCTCAATTAGACGAACCTGGTTAATTAACGTAAAGGGGTGGTAGATGCTCCCTTTATACTCAGACTCCGGTCTGCTTATATTGTTATATTAATTACTAGGCGTCCAACAAGGACTTTAATTTTGGATGCACATTAAAATGATAATAAAATTAATCTTGAAATTCTTTTTAAAACTGAAATTTATGCTGAGTTTTTAATTTTGAAATTTTAATGTATTCTGAATATTGATGTAAATAGAGTTAACGTTGATGTTTTTGGTAGGAATGTGTTGTTTTTTTTTTATGAATGAGGAGGTTTATAACATTAGGTGAGCAGCCGAGGCGAAAAGAGGACCACAGCCGTTTATGACGCCCAATCTGTGGGACTAGAATTTTTTTTGTTGAAAGGACCCAGTTCCCGCATTCAAAGGGGAATATCACAGCATATATATATATATATATATATATATATATATATATATATTGCAATTACCTAGAGGCGTGATTAATATTCAGGTAGGTAATTTAAGAACTGGTTTTGGAAACCTTCTTTTACAATAGCAGTTTTAAATAGGTATATATATATATTATTGTAATAAGTGTACTCGATTATTTCTCGAGTGAACCTTGGGCCAGAATCGCTTTCCTTATCTCAGGTTTTGTTATTTCCAAAAAATTCCCGTAGTTTGAGATTAGGTGGTGTCCAAGATTGATCTCGATTAAGAGATATTTCTTACACACCATAGCATTTCAGAACCCTCTTCCAACACTAACAACACCCGTCCCACTAAGTTCGTCAGCAACCAATTTTTATTGGAGTATTTCAACGAGTTTTTCTGTGCATTGCCGTCTAGATTTTCTGGGGCCAAAACTGTACGTAACAAAACTTATCGCTACTTTCATTTATCACGCTCCTAAGTCGTACTTATCTACCACTTTTCTTTCTCTACATTGACTCACAGCTGTAATAAAGTATCGAGAACTTGTCATTCATCTCCCTTTCGAATGTTCTGAATAACATCATCAATTTGCGCAATCATTTTTTCGATTTTCTGATCCTTATGATCAGTGTCTTTTATCAAATCCCTAACCTGTTGAACATTTTTGTACTGCATTGGCCATCATCTTATTTATAGCAAAACCTTCACCAGTATTACCATTATCTGAGCTTAAGTGTAAAATATAATATAATTCTGACTAGAAGCACCTTTTTCTCCACCCTCTGACTTCACTACACTCTGCCGAATCAAGTTTTAACCTAGCCATTTCTAACTTCAAATTCCCTAACTTCCTTACTCTCGCTAGATTCAACATCTTCTACGCTTTTATTTATAGAAAATTCTTTTCTTTAGTGGCTTCTTCCTATTTATCTCTTCTCTGTCTTCTCTAGTGGTCACTACTCACAAAATTCGAATAGGAACGCCCTACTAGTAACTGACATTGTGACGCTAGATCTGTACCGCCTTGGGTTGGATATACATTACGTAGCTTCCATATTTGTTTATATTCGTTTTTAACCGCGTTTTCTAGGGAAAATAAAACGGTGGCGGTTTTCCATTGCGTGCCACCAAGAGAAAAAACTTTCAAGCGATATCAGGGATTAGGAAAGACGAGTTGTCCAAATTAGTCGTCCGTTACGTCAAGCATGAAAATACTCAGAACTATTCTACTCCAATCCCAGTCGTATTTAAAACAGTTATGAAGCAGATTTTACAACGTAAATCTATAACCCAAAATCCTTTCCTTTGATTTTTATATTAATCAAACAAATTCAGTTACCATTCAGGATATTTGGTTTAAATATTTTGTATTTGAATATGAATCCCTTTTCCAATTTTTTCTTTACTATTGTAGCGCATCAAAATAAAATAATTGGCATACAAATTGCCATTAAAGGTCTATAAACGCAATACCTCGTGCCAAAATTTCTAATTAAACATTAAATCGTAGAGGTTTGCGGGTCTATTGATAAATAGCGATCAATATTGTAAGACAACCTTGTATAAAATCACTACATTATAATTGTAATTACAAAAGGAAATGATTCTTCTTTAGCAAATTGCAGTTTATCTATTGAGACGGGATGATTTATTGAAAATATTTCAAAGTATTTGTGCTGTTTTTCTTTCTCGAGGAAAACCAAATATGTGAAAAATTGAATGCGTTCAAGCTTTATATGAATTTACTCCCCTTTCTGAGAGAACATCAATAACACTTTTAGATAAATCACTTTAAATCTCTTATATATACTGCCACGATGTTATAAGTGGCTGTTCTGTATTCAACCACTCACTTACGGAGCAACCAGCACCGCTGTTATATCTTTTTACCAAAAATTAATTAATTATTTGCTGAAAGTTTACTCAAGCATTAGTAGTCACTTTAATATACTGCCCCATAGTATTTGATCTTAATTTCACTTGATCCTCAATGCACAAGCCTACGTTTTAAAACTTTTCATTTCAATCGAAGTATTTAATCTTATAGAGTTTGTGCTGCAAATATTAAAGGAATGTCATAAACACATCGGTACCTTAATGTAAAAATGGTGAATCATTGTTTGGTAAAGTTCATTTGTAACACGTTGAATTTATCAATAGGAACTAATTTAACATAGTCATTAAAAGTCGCGATAAAGCTAAATGACACCAACAATAGATTCAGTTTTTAATTAAACTTTTTACGATGTCTAGTAACAACGGTGTATATATTTGAGAAATATTCTAAAAATTTACCCTTAACATAAATTAATTTTTGCTGTGATAATTTCCTATTACAACTTATTTACGGTGAACTAGTGGATACTGATTAGACTATCACCTATTGTTTCATTGTTATTATTATTGTAAGCTGTTATTTGAGAGATAATTTGCGGAATTATTTTGAGAACAGTATTAGGAACATATAGACGAAACGAATATATTACATGTGAATGCTTCCGGGTAGCAGTATTTAATTACATTACTATAGTCACCGCACCACATTCGAGCTGGTTAAAATTGTATTTAAGGCTGGGTATTTTTCAATAATAATTAATATAAAATTTGAAATAGTTATATAATATGAGACAACTCTACAAACAAAACAGAGTATAATTTTTATTGAAGGCCAATTGAAATCAGAAGCTTCACCGTTTTAACCCGACTATTTTCTTTGTAAAAGGTTATCTCATAATATATAGTTGTTTCAAATTTTGTAATACATAATTATATTAACTATATTGATGCATTGATTGCATTGATTGCATTGATTGCATAGATTACATTGATTGCATTGATTGCATTGATTACATTGATTGCATTGATTGCATCGATTGCATCGATTGCATCGATTGCATCGATTGCATCGATTGCATCGATTGCATCGATTGCATCGATTGCATCGATTGCATCGATTGCATCGATTGCATCGATTGCATCGATTGCATCGATTGCATCGATTGCATCGATTGCATCGATTGCATCGATTGCATCGATTGCATCGATTGCATCGATTGCATCGATTGCATCGATTGCATCGATTGCATCGATTGCATCGATTGCATCGATAGTATCGATTGCATGGATTGCATCGATTGCATCGATCGCATCGATCGCATCGATTGCATCGATCGCATCGATCGCATCGATCGCATCGATCGCATCGATCGCATCGATCGCATCGATCGCATCGATCGCATCGATCGCATCGATCGCATCGATCGCATCGATCGCATCGATCGCATCGATCGCATCGATTGCATCGATCGCGTCGATCGCGTCGATTGCATCGATTGCATCGATTGCATCGATCGCATCGATCGCATCGATCGCATCGATTGCATCGATCGCATCGATTGCATCGATCGCATCGATCGCATCGATCGCATCGATTGCATCGATCGCATCGATCGCATCGATCGCATCGATCGCATCGATCGCATCGATCGCATCGATCGCATCGATCGCATCGGTCGCATCGGTCGCATCGGTCGCATCGGTCGCATCGGTCGCATCGATTGCATCGATTGCATCGATTGCATTGATCGCATTGTTCGCATCGATCGCATCGATTGCATCGATTGCATTGATTGCATTGATTGCATTGATTGCATTGATTGCATTGATTGCATTGATTGCATTGATTGCATTGATTGCATTGATTGCATTGATTGCATTGATTGCATTGATTGCATTGATTGCATTGATTGCATTGATTGCATTGATTGCATTGATTGCATTGATTGCATTGATTGCATTGATTGCATTGATTGCATTGATTGCATTGATTGCATTGATTGCATTGATTGCATTGATTGCATTGATTGCATTGATTGCATTGATTGCATTGATTGCATTGATTGCATTGATTGCATTGATTGCATTGATTGCATTGATTGCATTGATTGCATTGATTGCATTGATTGCATTGATTGCATTGATTGCATTGATTGATTGCATTGATTGCATTGATTGCATTGATTGCATTGATTGCATTGATTGCATTGATTGCATTGATTGCATTGATTGCATTGATTGCATTGATTGCACTGATTGCATTTATTGCACTGATTGCATTTATTGCACTGATTGCATTTATTGCATTGACTACAATGATTAAATTGAATGCATTGATTACATTGATTGTATCGATTACATTAATTGCATTTATTACTCTAATTGCGCTGATTACGGCTATTGCGCCGATTGCACTGATTACATTACACTGATTACACCTATTGCATTGGCTGCACTCGTTACACCACCTACACTGATTGCACTGACTCCACCTGTTACACTGATTACGCTGATTACGCTGATTGCGTTGATTACGTTGGTTATGTAGATTATGTAGATTATATTTATTATATTGATTATATCGATTATATCGATTATATCGATTATATCGATTATATCGATTATATCAATTATATCGATTACATCGATTATATCGATTACATCGATTACATCGATTACATCGATTATATCGATTATATCGATTATATCGATTATATCGATTACATCGATTACATCGATTACATCGATTATATCGATTATATCGATTATTTTGATTATATGGATTATATCGATTATATCGATTATATCGATTATATCGATTATATCGATTATGTCGATTATATCGATTATATCGATTACATCGATTACATCGATTACATCGATTATATCGATTATATCGATTATATTGATTATATGGATTATATGGATTATATTGATTATATCGATTATATCGATTATATCGATTATATCGATTATATCGATTATATCGATTATATCGATTATATCGATTAAATCGATTATATCGATTATATCAATTATATCGATTATAACGATTATATCGATTACATCGATGATATCGATTATAGAAACAAATTTGGTGACGCCGACTTCTCCTGTTCCGCTTAGTTAAAATTTATGGTTGCTGTGTATTGCTGCTTTCACCTCGTGAAGGAAACCATGAGTTTTTGAAAATCTCAGACTTTACTAATTCTGTCACTTCCTAAACTTTCTACGGCTGTCACGTTGTATATTGTTACTAACCAACATTACTATTGTTTTTCTTTGACAGACTAACGTTTTGTCTTTGTTTGTACTAATCAACTAATTTTTATTTCAGAGAGATGACTCGGTTTTTTTCTTCTTGTGTTTTGTTCTTGATTACTTTCCCACGCCCAATCTCCGATTGACGTTAGCCCTGCAGCTCCTCCTTTGGCTACGTATTTTCGTGCGAGTCTTTACTTTAATTGAGTTTTTTTGTTCTTCTTGATCCGCACGGTTTAACGTAACAACGTCTTTGATGTCTACAAGCTAAATGTGTTTTTACCAAAAAACATTATCGCTCAGAGTATTGAACTCGATCCTGTTGTTCTGGATGACGACCTGATAACGCTAGCGATAAAGCATGCCAGTATAACTGAGATGCAATAAGACGTGTTTTTTACTAAATTTAAAAGCCGAACAAAGTGGAACAAAGAACTAGATAATGGGTGGAGCGTAGCATCTTCAAGTGCAGGGGTGTTTGAAGTTTGCCATCCAATCTTATTTCACATAATAAAAGCGATGCTTAAAATTTTTCTAACTTTTCTGTCAGTGTTGCTGGAGCAGAGAGATCGTTTTCTACTTTAAGACTGTTGAAAACTTATTTAACATCCACAAGTAAACAAACTCCACTGAATGGTTTCAATTTGATATTTATTCATCGTGACATACAAATAGATCGCAAAAGTGTTATTGATAGATTTGCGAACAAGAACTGTAAAAGAAAGGCCAAGTTGATTATGTAAATAGTATTACGTTAAGTTAACCTGATTACGATAGACTAAGTTTTTCAATGTTTGTTTATCTTTATGTAATTTCTCCAACTTAAGGGTATAAACATAAGCGATTCCCTTATGCTTACCACCTTAAAGTGCACTAACTTGATTGCTTTTAGTCAAAGGTATAAAAATTAATATGAATTTTAAAACAAATTTCAATAACATAACAAAATTGGGTTATTTTGTATGTAGTGGTATAGTTGTGCTCTAGTCCTGTAGAAAATGTGATGTACATCGATTCTCTCATTTAAATTAGTTACAATACATTGTCACCATACATTACGTGTTGATCACATGATAGTAATTATGTCAATATTTTTTTTAATGGCCGCCAATACCATACACTATGCTGCTGCAATTGATGTATGTTATCACGGAGATAATGCTAAATACAGTATTTTTTGAAGAGTCTATATTTTTATAGAAGTAAATTTACTGTATATCGGCGCAAAAGTCATGACCATCCAGTTTGCAATGGCTAAGTTACAGCTATGAATGTTTTTTATGACGACACATCATAAAAAAATACATATATTTTTCTGCCTTTTACAGGTATGAAGTTTTTGATTTTGAAGAATGGAAGGAATATAGTTAGAACGCTCACCTTGTAAACAGCCAATTGACTTATCTGACTTATTTGTACACGAAAAACACGTGAAAGAGTGTATAGAACAGAAGCTAGTAGAGGCAAGGTGAACGTATCATTAAAAAAAATTGGTGGCAATGTGTGTTCTTCGATTCAAGTTACTGACCACGATATGTTTGTGAACCATATGACATGCTATCCATTCTGAACGGACCTGCACCTTGACGACGTTCTAAAATACTAGAACAGGTACAATGGCTTGCGCGTTTCAATGAGCTAAAGAGCCGAACTATAGGCTTAACCAAATTAGTGGGGTCTTTAGTGAGGAACCAGACTAAGACAGGTCCCCGAAAAAGAGCAGCAGATTTTTCGGTACTTAGAGTGGCAGAGACCATAGGGGTCGATACGACATTCTAAGACACACTACTGCGATGTAGAAGGCAACGGGAAACCACCACATTATCTCCCAAGTACACAGCGTACTCAAATTGCTATTAATGATAATGACATCCTCTGGGATAAAAAATTCCAAATGTAAAATAGTCCCCCATTCAAATCTCTGGGAAGGGACTACTTCGGGGGATGTGATCCGAAGGTATAGAAAAAGATCCGTGAAAATTCTGCGAGTTGGAGCGTGGAATGTCAGAATTATGAAACAAGTAGGTAAGCTAGAGAACCTGAAACTCGAAATGAATAGGTTAACACTAGACATAGTAGGAATTAGCGAAGTCGGCTGGCCAGAGGCGAAGAATTTCTGGAGTGGAGACTTCAGGGTAATTCATACAGGATCAGAGGAGAGAAATTCGGGTGTGGGAATAGTTATGCAAAAAAAGATAGGACGACGTGTAGAAAACTACTTACAAAAGAACGAAAAAGTACTCATGGTTAGATTTGAATCTAAACTAGTAAATACAGTAATAATACAAGTACACATGCCCACCTCTAGCTACCGTGAGGAAGAGGTAGAGGCGATCTACAAAGATATCGAAGACATATTAAGATACGTAAAAGGACATGAAAATAATAATTTAATAATTACGGGGGATTTTAATGCAGTGGTAGGTGAAGGTAGGGAAGGAGCGATAGTAGGTGTATTTGGTTTAGGCACGAGAAATGATAGGGAAAATAAGTTGGTAAAGTTTTGCGACAAAAACAACTTAACCATCACAAATACATTATTTCAACATCATGTTAGAAGACGATTCACATGGAAGATGCCAGGAGATATAGGAAGATATCAAATAGATTACATTATTGTTAGACAACGGTTTAGAAATCAAATAAAAGACTGTAGAAGCTACCCGGAAGCAGATATAGACACTGACCACAACATCGTAATTATGAAGGCCGCACTTAAATTTAAAAATCTGAAAAAGAGGAACGGAAAAAGGCATTTTGACTTTGAGAAGCTGAAAGATTTGAAAAAAAGTCAAATGAATTGCTGAAAGATATCGGGAAAATTTCTGATACTGAGGAAGTAGAAACAGAATGGAATAAACATTAAATCCAGCTTAGACATGGCGGCCAGAGATATTCTGTGGTATACACAAAAAGAAAACAAGAAACCATGGATAACAAAGGATATCTGAATTTAATAGAAGAAAGACGAAAATACAAAAATAGATCAGATGAAACAGGAAAACAGAGATACAAAGCCATAAAATGGTAAATTATTCGCAAATGCAGAAAAGCTAAAGAACAATGGATTGATGAAAAGTGCAAAGAGGTACAAACTAAGATGGAAATAGGAAAGACAGACGGGGCTATTTTAGCTCTCAGGGTGAAAATTAAGAAATCAATAGAGAAGGGGGAAAGCATATATATATATATATATATATATAGGGTTTGTAGATTTGGAAAAAGCATTCGACAATATGAAATGGAAAATATGTTCGACATACTCAAAAAGATTGGAATGAGTTTTAGGAATAGACGGAAAGTACATTGCTTATACAAAGAGCAAACATCGGTAATAGAATTAGAGCAAAAAAGTAGAGAAGTAGATATTAGACAAGGAGTGAGACATGGGATGTGCCTTATCCTCATTAATTTTTAACTTGTACATAGAAGAGGCAATGAATACTGTCAAACGCAGGAGGACATTTGGAATTAATTTGCAGGGACAAAAGATTGATATGCTTAGATTTGCAGATGATATATCGGTATTAGCGTCTAGTAAGGGAGAGTTAGAAGCTGCTCTTAATAAAACAGTTCTAACGGAGAAACATGGTATGAAAGTTAACAAAAAAAAAACTAAAGTTCTAATATGCAAAAAAGGGGGAAAATAAATCAAAAACAAGAATACAAATAGGTAACGAGAACTTACAAGAGATTAAGGATTTGTGCTACATAAGAAATCCAATAACCCAAGATGAAAAAAGCACAAATGATATAAAACAAAGATTAGCACAAGGTCGTGCTACATTTAACAAGAAAAAGCAACTACTGTGCTCAAAGACCACAAACATAGAAACAAGGAAAGGATTCTTAAAACATGTGTGGAGCACAGCGCTGTAGAGCTGTGAAGCCTGGGCAGTAGGAGAAGCAGATAAGAAAAAGGTAGAAAGAAGCCTTTGAAATGTGGTGCTACAGACGTATGATGAAGATATCGTGGACAAACAAAGTTAAGAACAAAGAGATACTACAAAAGGTTGGAGAAGAAAGAAGTATGTGGAAAACAGTAAAAATAGGAGAGATAGGGTGATAGACCACTTACTAAGACATGATGGAATAGTGCAGAGTATATTAGAAGCAGAGATAGGAAAAAATAAAAGTAGAGGTAGACTTAGGTTAGACTACTGTACACAGATAGTGAAAGATGTAAGCTGTAAGAATTTTAGGGAAATGTGTAGGCTAACTCAGAATAGAAATCAATGGAGGTACGCTTCCATCCAGCCGCAAGATGGAAAAACTAATGACAATAATAATTACTGTACTTAAACATGGTGATTATTATAAACAACTAAGGATATTGGTTTTCCAGTACTCTCAACTAATGTTAATGGTGCAATAGGATATACTGGAAAACTATTAATACGGCAAATGTCTAAGTGTTGGGGGATCCTTGGCAGCCACAGGCTGCTTAACCTCCTTCACATACCACTGAATCTCGGTGAAATAGGGCATATAATTAGAAAACAATAGAAGGAAATCGAGTTGTATATAGGCTGTTGGGAGAATTGCAGGAAACTGTGTAGGCTAGCTCAGAACATAAATAAGCTGAGGTACAAGTCCAACCAGTTTCAAGACCTAAAACCCAATGACGAAAAAAGAAGTGCTCTTAAATCTGATGATTATTATAAACAACTACAGGTGTTGGTTGTGAAATATTTTCAACTAATGTTGATTATGCGAAAGGATAAATTGGAAAAACTATTAATTCGACAAAGGTTCAAGTGCTGGGGGAACTTGGCAGCCAAAGGCTGCTTACCCCCCTTCACATACAACTGAATATCGGGGAAGTAAGGTATATAACTGTAAAACAATAGAAGATGACCGAACTGCATCAAACAAAAATGAACAGCAGCTATGTTCAAAGACAACGAACATAGATATAAGAAGAAAACGGTTCAATGCATAGTGTGGAACACAGCACAGTACATCTATGAAATAGGTGCAGTAGGAAAAGCAGACAGAAAGAGATAGAAGCCTTCTAGAATGTTGTGCTTCAGATGTATGAGAATGCTGTAGCATGGACAGACAAAGTTAATAACAAATGGGTTGTTAAAATAGTAGAGGAATAAAGATATCAGTGGAAAAGGAAAAAAAAATAGGAGAAATAGAAGCACAGGATACGTTCTAAGGCATTTCTGGGGAATAGTACGGGATATATTACAAGCAGAGATAGAAAAAGATAGGTAGAGGTAAACCGAGATCAGACTTTCGCACACAAATAATGATAGATGCAGACTGTGCAAATTTCAGGGAAATGTGTAGGTTGGTTCAGACTAGGAAACAATGAGGGTACGCGTCCAACCAGTTCTAGAACTGAAGACTTAATGATGATGATGATGATGATGGCATGCTATAGAACGTACACTTTAAAATCAACCACAATTTGTAGATATAAAGAAAGAAAAGCAAAGTGCTAAGTTAGTTTCGAAAAAAGGAACGCAGTCGGATTGAAACATAATTTGTAACTGTAAATCATTTACAAAAATTCAAATTTTTTTTAGAATTGAAGAAAATAACCGTTCTGAACAATATTACCTACATCATATGAAAGATTTGGGTGTCGAGGTTTTTCTTTAATAGAACCTAAATATTCGTAGCTACAAATACTCGGCGCGCAAGACGTTAGTCTACTCAAAAAGTTGAAACTCCGACAACTGTTACTAGTAGCACAAGTATGACAACCGCCAGAGGTTTGCAGTTAAGACGCCATATGAAACTCAAAAGTAAGTAAAATAATAAGTAATAATCTATTAACTAGTTACTTACTCCAGGTATGAGTTGAAATGGTAGTGCATAAATATTTTAACCTAACTTTTACACATATTTAAATTATCCATGAGTGTTCATAATTGACATTTTGGCTTCTGCTTATGTTGCACTTAGCTAAAATATGCTCTTAAATATTTCTTACTGCTTATAACCTAACTCTATGCATGAAATTTTTTATGTGTTAAAGGTCAACAAGCTTATAGTTTAAGAAACAAAACTATTTTATTGTGTTTACAAAAGCTTGTGTAGATGTTTATAAAGAAACACATTGTATTAAAACTTTGTGATTTCCACAGAGTGAATATTGATTGTTACAACACTATAGAAATAACTATTCATATGTTAAGAACCAAAATTTTAATATAACAAGTTTAGAATTTTTATTGCTCCAACTTGCGTACGATTTCTATTTTTTTTATTGCAAGTTAAAAAAAGAAGCGAGTAATCATATCAAGAGACTTAAGTGTCTTGTCTGTGAATAACTCCCTCGAAATTAGTCTTTTGCAAACTCCACAGCCATTAAAGGTCGATGTTAGCTCCGCCAGAGTAAATTTACTTTATACTCTGTAGTACACCTACGCTTTATATCTCATCGGAAAAGAAGACGGTGCAGTTCAATAATTTAAATGACAAGGTAGATCTCGATCCACTTAATTATGACTATGAACTGTGTAGTAACACATTAGTGCTAGCAATTTGTGATGTGAATTTACCAGAAGACCGTCCTTTTCCCTCTACATGCCAAAAGTGTGCTCTAAAGAATATATGTCATTGCCGTGTTAGCAGCATTCCGTGTTTACGATTTTGTAAATGTAGTGTGAAAGAAAATCAGTGCAAAAATTCTTGTGGTTTTGCTGATAACTAATATTTTGTTTATTTCTGGATGTTACGCATTCATTTGTTTGTCCTACAAAATGTTCTATTAAAACCTGGTGATGATATGTACTATTAGCATTCGTCATTATCGTATTCCCGTGGACACATTTTTACATGTAACTTTGGGATTTTAAATCGGATAGCCATGTTTTTTAAGCAGTTATATAGTAAATTTAATTCTATAAAAATATTAACTCTACATAAAATACTGTATCTAGCATCATTTCCATGATATCACACACCATTTGTAACAGCATAATGCATGGTATTGACAACCATTTTTAAAAAAAATGGACGTTACTACTAACATGTAACCAACACGAAAAGCTTGGTAACAATGTACTCTGACCAATTCAAAAGAGAAAATCGATATACGTTATATTTCCTACAGATTTAATAGAGAAAATGAACAGTACGGATAGATACTTCACTCCCTCAAAGCAAATAACTAACCTTTTATTCAGCAAGCAAAAGAAAACCTGGGGAAAATAATAATCAATTTTTAAATCACCGTCAAGCTAAATAAATAGTCAATAAATATATAAAAATGTTGTGTTAATATCTATAATAATTACGAGTTACAGGTCAAATCCGTCACGAACATTGGGTGATGCTAAGTCGGAAGCGAGATAGGTTTTGGGCTTTTGAAAGCTTCTTTTTAAAAAGTTTTGTTGCCAAAAACACTTCTATCAAATTTATTTTTAATTGGGTAATTGCAAAAAATGACTTCTTTCTGTTACAACAACTTAGACGTTTATAATCATTAAACGTTAAGTAATTGAAATTGACAAAAATACTTGAAGTTAATAAATAAATAATTAATCATTAATAATTACGGTGATTAGTTTAAACTACCAACAATGTTAAAGTTATGAAGTTCGAAGACTGACTGGCGATCAGGGGTTCCTCACAGTTTATATGCAGTCCCTGTTCTCACATCATCTTGTGGGAAAGTGCAGATCTCACTGTGTGCTACTTCTTGATAAATATACAATGTCCTATTCTTAGTAATTTTAATTAAAACTGCTTTATTGCAGTTCATTGTTTCTGCACCTACAGTATCAGGTTACGTCTGGAATACAAAGTAGTTACTTCTTTCTTATTTCTGATATGAACTCTGATTAACCTTTAATTATAACCTTCATTTAATACAATGTTACTTGCTATTACTAAGACATAATAAATGCGTTTAATTTTATATAAATTTTAATATGGGGGATATGTAGCTAGCGCTACACCAAAAACGTCCATTTTTTCTACTTTTTAAATGTTGCCTAAAAAAGAATGTTTCAATTCTAGCATATAGATTAATACTTTGAAAAAGTGTTAGTGATCTGAAAATATCTATTCTAAGCACTTCGCTTGCTTTACATTTTCTTAAGTTTTGGATAGCTATCTTATACATTTTGTTATCAAATATTAGAGCGCGGGGCCCTTAAGAAACAAATTTTAATACATGATACATTAATTTAATACTGGTTTTGAAGTTGCGTTTCTATGAAAACAAATTCAGGCAAATACTGCCAACTCTCACCTCGTCAAATTTTACTTCAATGGGTTTTGCTAAATTGTTAATCTTTACCTTTGTACCTTGCTCGTATAAAGCAGCATTTTTGATGTAAATTTGAATCAAGGGCAGCATAAAATAGGCGCTGGTCAATGAATACCGACATAATGTCGCGTACTGAACTTTCTAATTAAATATTGAAACTGACAGGTTTATGGGTCTATTGATAATTAAAAATCAATACAACAGAGGGTTAAATTACATCAGATTACTATTGGCTAATTATAAATATGGTTTTTATTACAATAAATCACTTTAATTATATTGATTTTTTAAAGTAGTTTTTTTTATAATTGCATGAAAACTAAAGCAGGTGAAAACTTGAATAAATGATCAAGTTTTTGCACACACCTAAAAAGCACATTAATAATGTTTGTCCTAAATCAGTTTGATTCTATCAAAGGATTATAAATAGCAGTGTAACATCACGCTTAAATGAATGTTTTCCCTTCTGATCGCATTCATGTACCATTATTTTTAGTACTCGTATAGTGAAAGGTTACAAACTAATTAACCCTTTCTGTCTGATGGGCTCAGTATTACTGATTATTTTGGGAAGACGTTTCAGAACATTTGAGGTTAGTTTCATTTTTGGATAAACATTTAAAACTTTCCTTGTTCATATTTTTAGCTATCTACCAATTAAAAACAGACAATAAGAACCAGATCGGCCACGTGCGCATAGAATATAACAATACGAGATAAATACGTTACATGTGCGAAATTTAATTGATAATATTTTTCAATTTAAGGAGCCTAAGTGCATTAGACCTAACTACTAGCGGCGTTCATCCAGGTAAGACGTATAGATCTTTCTACACTTTAGGAACTATAAAATAATAAGCTAATTTCAATAAGAACATCACGTACATTTTTGTTTTCGGCACATACTTAATTTATAGAATTTAAAGAGTCTTGGCACTTAGCAATGAAATGTGCGAAAAAATATTTTCTAAATTTTGTATGTACGGGACCAATGTGAGACTATGCGCCCTGCTTAGTTGTATAAAACGAGTAAAAGTTGCATACACAGAGATTTTTCTACTGAAGTGTATATTACAGCGCCGATTGGTCTACCTCCGGCCATAATAATTACATTGGAATGTAAACAAGGTGTTTGTACATAAAAGATGATTGATAGACTCCTGCCGTAAAATTGTGAAGTGTGCCGGTGTCCTCCAGCTTGACAGTACAGATGTTCTAGTGCGTCTTAACCCATCACTTCCCAAGAGTAGTAATTTTATAATATTCAAAATGATTCTCTATATTATGAACAAACATACATGTAAATAGAAGATTATAGTAAAAAATTTAAAAATATTAGACAGAATTAGCACAACAAAATGTTGCGTTTACGCAACTTTGGGACTACCAAAGTATAAATACAGTAAGTTAATGCGTATGAAAGTTATTGAAGCAGTCTGGATGGACATGCACTTTTTACAAATGTATATAGTGGTACTTTTGCATTCTTGGCATCTTCTTCTTGCTTTATTATCTTGCTCAACAATAACGTGCCCAATATTGTCTAATCTGTAGACAATGATCTTTTCGACATGCGTCCAAAATTTAGTTTTGGAAAAATAGCATGTATACTCGAACCAGCCATTTCTATGTTTTCCTCGATTTTCATCTTTTCTGTTTTTATAAGAGCAACAGTTACATAAAATTTGAACTCCAGTTGAGTGATTTTTTTTTATTTCCCATATTATATATCTTCCAAGCATTTACAATTACACTGTCTATCATATTTATAAACAGAGTCCACCACCATTTCTTTCCTCTAACCCTAATTCTATAATTTGCAATTCCATTATCATGGAGGCAGATGTGCCGATAGTACTTGGAAATAACATTTGGTTGAGGAACACCCACCATTTTTTTTCTTTTCTGTTGTACCTTTTAGCTGATACTAAAGGATCAATTTGCAATTATTTGTAGCAATGGTCACGACAGAATTATTGTTCCACCTCATCAGCAGTATTTCATGTTCTCTATTAAAAGAAAAATCATAATAGCCCCTTTCTTTTTTCTTCACACTCTTTACTGTTTCCAAAGTATTGTTGCAAGTACGGTTTTTACGTATAGTTTCTGTCGCATAAAATTCTTTACTTTTTAGTATACAAAATAAATTGTAAGAAGAAAAAAAGTTGTCAAAATAAATACGATACGTAGATGGATCTAGTACAACAGACAAAAGATCTAAAACTGCTTTCTCTCCTACTCCCAAGTCTTTTGTTTCTTCATCTATAACTTTTCCACCATATGGTATAAATTTATACAAATATTCACTGGAGCTACAAAGACACCATAACTTGAACCCAAACCTCACCGGTTTTCCTTTTATAAACATTTTACAGGAATGGCGACCAAAATAAGGCACCATTTCTTCATCAATGGACAAGTGATAAAAAAATACTCCAAATTGTAGATTTTTCTCATTCGTTATATCAAAAATAGGTCTCACCTTTGAATATTTATCATTTTTATCTAACTTGTCATTATGCGACAAATGTATATTTTGCTTGATAGAATCAAATTTATTTCTACTCATGCAATTCCTAACTAACGGCACACCTTTAACCTCGTCCTTTGACCAGTACATTTTTGTAGCTGGTAAGCTATGGTAACCAGTGAACATCAGTATGCCACAAATATGTTTTATGCTAGCAAGGCTCAGTTGAAAATTATGTCGGTTATGATCATTTGCATATTTTTTTGAATAACCAACCATTTTTTCCACACATCGTCGCTAAAATACAAAGAAAACACGTCATACGGAGTTTTCTCACTAATCTTGTTTTTAATTTACTCAATCATACTCCGTTCTTCTTCTTGAGGAATTTGTGTGTAGACAAAATTTTCTTCCTCCACGTGATTTACTCTTTTTTACGTTTTTTAGCAGAAACTTCCACCAATTTGGAATTTGAGTCTAAAGGCAGTTGTTTTGCAATTTCTTGAACATCATTGGGTGTACTTGCATGAACCTCGTAAGTTCCAACTACGTCCGGTAACTCATTTTCGCTCTCACGCATATCATCACTAATATTTTGCTCATATGTAAACACATCAACTGGCGGTGGAATGTACACTGCGTCAATATTATCCGCTTTCTGCACATGCTCATCTTCTTCTAAAAATGCCATTAACTCGGCAGTTGACAAAGGTCTTTTGTTTTGCCACCACTGTGCATAAGACATACCTAACAAACACACAACGTTAGGAAATGGACAATGAGAATGGGTATATATAATTTCTTACTTCAATTATTATTACTTGCAGCAATGTGACCACTGTACACAGTTTACTAAGTATGCATAAAAGCTTGTTAAGAACACAGCTACCTCACAACAACGGCAGAAATACACTGAGCAATTCAAAAGTAGCCAGTGAAATTGCAAGAACAGACTTGTCTGGCTGATTCATTGGATTCATGCATTCAAAGTACAAATGTAAAATAATCCCAATGTAACGTAAACGCAACATTATGATTAATGATATATTGTGCAAAACTAAATATATGTTAACAATAGGGATGATTAGGTATATTAAATAAAACAGATATAAGATTATTTTTATGAATATGCTGGTCATTCGATGTGTTTTGATATATATTATTCATCTGTCAAATTTCAAATGTATAGGTGGGTTCTTTGGTTATACTTTGAATACAAATCAAAAACAGAGTTTTATTTTATATAACTAATTTGTTATTTCAAAGCACAAATAAGGTTGCATTCTAGGATACAGAGTGCTTAAAATTGTATTTTTAAATTGATAGTAATTATTTTACTATTTTCTAAAATGTTGCTTTCACGCAACGTTTGGTATTAATGGGTTAAAGTGCGTGAGCGGCAGTCCACGACGCAGACGACCACTTGCTACGTACCTAGGCGTAGCCGGAAGAAAAGTAAATACCAGGCTAACTATCAAACGCGGAGAGTGGGGGATTCGCCTACATGCCAAAAAGAAACAAAAAAACACATCGCCCACGATTATCTATTAACACTTAAAATTAAATAAAGGATTCTACAAAAAAAATTTATTAAGTGTGATTATTTCACAGCAAACAATTATATTGTATGAACAATTTAGGAATTTACATACGAAGTGCGCATCTCGTATTTCACTCAAAATAAAATTACTCAGTCGTAAATAAAACATGTGAGCTTTTGTCAAGCGTTTTTTAAATTTCACTTAATACTTTTTGTAAAATAACTAATTAGTAGGAAAGAATTAACGTGTTAAAGCTTTTGTCGAACGTTTCTAAAATTTCACCTAATACTTTTTGTAAAATAAACTAATCAGGAAAGCGAATAAACGTGTGCGTTCTTTTGACAAGCATGTTTAAAAACACTACATCGCACCTGTAAAGCGATAATATTGATTAGCAGCAACAAACAATAGTTCCACAATGTCACGTAACTACACCAAACGTTGATACGGAATATGCCATTGACACACACAAAAGAAAACGAGTTGCATACCTGTAGGTGTCCGGATACTTAGCTTGCAAGTCGTCGGTGGTGAATCAACACAGCAACGCCATGGTCGTCGGGATCTATTTACCCTGCTACCATAACTGCAACAGCGGTTTACGGACAAAAGCAGTTGGTCTACAGACAAAAGAAGTTGGTCTACATAAAGGAAGAACCAATTCGGCCTCCAGCTAAAAAGAGAATCTGATTAGAATGGGTACGCGCGGGGAGACTCACCAATTCACGCAAGCACCTCCTAGTTATCGAACAGAAAAAAACAAACGTGTATTGCTTTTGAAATACGGCGACGAATAATGTAGAAAACACTTCGACGCACAAACTGTAGAATCAATTACACTAATGATTCACCTACGTTTGAAGGGCATAGACGCAGCAGTTTTATAGATATTACTGCAGTCTCGCACGAAATGTTAGAAACGATTTGTAATTGGAAATTAATGTCGGACGAGGAAACGCTCTCTGACCATAAATTAATAACATGGGACGTTCAAACCAAAACAAACGTAACGAGCAGCTAACTATATTTCCGCGGTTCTGTAATAAAAAAGCAAATTGGGAGCGATTTAAACAAAAATTTGGCGAAAGTATCCCTGTGCTCGAAAATGAGCTATTTAACTGCCGAGAGGCAGACGAAGTAGAAACACTCGTAAAAAAACTAAACGACGCGGTAGTAGACGCGTCGTCGTATTCCATGCCGCAAAAGAGAACATGTAAAGACAGCGTACCCTGGTGGACCCGGGAACTAACCACCAAGCGGGCAGAAACGCGTAACCTAAGGTGCCGCTATCAACGCGCCTCGGGAGATATAAGAGAACAACAGAGAATAGAATATAATCAAAGTTACCGCGAATATAAAATATTAATAGAAAAAACGTGAACGAATAAATTTAAAGAATTCTGCACGCGAAACTCAGAGAAAGAACCCTGGGGAACCGCATACCGCGTAGTTAGAGGAAAACGACAAAAATCACGCTCAGTAATATAAAGAAAACAAATGGCGAATACACGGAAGGTTTTAAAACCACGGCGGAATATTTACTAGAGAAATTTTTCCCATCGGATAATCCCGACGGTGATGAAGGGTTGCACGATTTAGTACGTCGGAAAGCTGCAGAAGCGCAAGGAACAGGCGCCGATAAGGCAATCCTAGTTCACGAGGTCGTCAGGGCTCTTAGGAGGATGAACCCTAAGAAGTGCCTGTTAGCCCCATGTGTCTTTGTCGGGTTGTTTAATCTTTGTTTAGAAAGGGGAGTTTTTCCGCGTTGCTGAAAAATCCAGAACGTGAAATTTATACCTAAACCTAAAAAGGCGGATGCGTCAGATCCGGGCAGCTATCGTCCAATTAGCTTACTACCGGTGCTGGGAAAGTTTTAGATCGCGTTGTGACTACGCGTATTGAGCACCTAGTGCGAGACAGCGGCGGTTTTAATAACCGACAATTTGGTTTCGTGGAGGGCAAGTCAACTATCGTCGCGTTAGAGTTCGTTCTCGGGAAAATAAAGCAGGCGAGAGATGCTAAAGAGTACTGTGTCGTTGTTGCTTTGGACATTTCAGGAGCATTTGATGCTGCCTGGTGGCCATTAATCGTTTGCGAGTTAGATCGTAGGGGTTGTCCGCGAAACTTGATGTCTTTGGTCAAGAGTTATTTCTCGGGGCGATTGGCACAGGTTGACATTCCGGGTGAAGTTCTGTCGCGTGAGGTGGAATGAGGATGCCCGCAGGGGTCATGTTCTGGTCCCACATTTTGGAATATTTGTATGAGAGCATCTTTAGGGTCAAGTTGCCCGCCGGATGCTCAATCGTTGGGTTTGCGGATGACACGCTTTTAATTGTAAGATCGAGATTGTTAATACATATGCGCACAAAACCGAACGAGGCGCTTAATAAATTACACGAATGGTCGCAGGCGGTAAAATTGAAATTTAGCACGGCGAAGTCAGGGGCGCTTTATTTCGGCACGAAACCAGGACAGAGACCTACTAGGCTAGAGATAGGAGGGGAGAAAATCCCGTTTAAAGATTGTATTACCTACCTCGGCGTCAAGATCGACGATAAATTAAATTGGAAAGCGCACGTACAATACGTAAAAAGTCAGGGCGGCGAAATATCAAATAAAATGATGGCGGCGGCTAAAATAAAGTGAGGTTTCAGGAGCGAATCGCTAAGGACGGTTTATGCCGGAGCAATTGAGCCGGCAATGCAGTACGCAGCTTCTGTATGGGCAGAAGGTTGTAAAATCAGGGAGGTGCGTCAATTGACGGGCGTACAACGCATACCCGCAGTAAAAGCGGCGAGGGCGTACAGGACCACCTCCACGGAGGCGGTCTTGGTAATCAGTAGGACTCTCCCTATAGAATATGTCGAAAGGGAGATTAGAGATAGTCGATTAATAAATATAGGAAAATGGCGCGAAATTATCGAAGATCTTAATCTTGGTAATAGGGAAATTGCAAGAAAGATCGTTGTATCTGAGTTGGGGCACCCCGCTGATATTAGAGAAATCGAGTTTGTCGAAGATGATGAGGACGCGATGGGTATCAGAATTTATACGGACGGTTCACGTATGGACGATGGGCAAGCAGGCGCGGCGTTTGTCGTGTATAAGCAGGAAAGGGAGGTGTTTCGGTTTCAAACCAAACTCGCGAACTGGAGCACAATTTTCCAGTGCGAATTGGTAGCCATACGAGAGGCTATCGATTACGTAATTAACCATACGGGCAAAGACTAGTATTATATCATCAGTGATAGTAAATCGGTGCTGACGGCTTGAACAAACATGAACACCTCGACAGACCTCCAAGCGGACGTCTGGAGGATAGCGCGTACGGCGCTCGAGTTTCGACGTTTAAAGTTCTGTTGGGTCAGGTCGCACAATGGTAACGTAGGAAACGATAGGGCTGATGAATTAGCTAAAGAGACCGCAACGGGAGATTTTGGAATATCACATTCGTCGATACCGAAGTCTTTGATTAAAAGAAAGCTGCGTGAAAAGTCAATCCGACAGTGGGAAGAGAGGTGGAACAACGCTGCCACGAGCAGGTTGACCCACAAATTCATACCGAGCTTAAAAGCTAGAGGCAAGATCGAGGTAAGACTAGATCATAAAATGGTTCAGTTGATAACAGGGCACGGCGCCCTGAAAGCGTATTTACATAGGTTCGAGTTAACCAACAACCGCTGTGAATGCGGTGAGGGCGCGGAAAGCGCATAGCACGTGCTCTTCGACTGCCCGCTTGAAGCGGCAAATCGAGGGTTGGCTGATACGAAATTAGCTATCGTAGGTCTAGCATGGCCAAAGAGCCTAGAGGAAGTCGGGGAAGTGGCTAACCAGAAGGCGCTCTGGACAGCCTTTAGAGAGTTCGCAGGAAGGGTTGCGAGCTTAAACGGTGATAATCGTGTGTAAGTCGAGAGGGGATGGTGGGAGGATTGAAAAATTATATATTTCGACCTGGCGTGATTTTGACATGATAAGAGCATTATAACCAAAACCTGCAAAAAAACAAAAAAAAACAAAAAAAAAACAACAAAAAAAAGAAAAAGGAAAAGAAAACCAATAATAATAATAATTAAATAAGTATACCCAAAACTCTAATATGCACGATGAACACACACTAAAACAATCACTGTCCCACCTTCTACGCGCGGAAAATCGGGAATAAACAAAACAAATAAATAACAACAAACTAAATCAGGAAACCTCATTAATTTAAATAAGTGTATTAAATAAAGAAATAATTTAATAGAGTGAAACCACGCATCCCCCAGGACTTGAAAGTGAAGTGATAGTGGTTGTGATCCCCCCAGAACGTTTAGTGCATATCCACCAGGCCTTTAACAGTGCATATTCAAATCCCCCATAAAAGTAGAAAACCAATAGATGTAGGTAGACAACCAGATCTTCGGATGCTGGAGAAATTTATATTGGAGGTAAGAATAAAATTGTGGCGACTGTACTCGCATGAGCATTGATTTGTGATTTTAAACAGATTTTGAAATAATCTAACAAGCACGTTTTTGTGTAATGGCGCTAGTCGATATAATGCTCATGCGAGTGCACCTGATAATGTATTTGCTTTTGCTAATATATGCACTATTGCATGCTTTTGCTTATTCAGATTTATTTATATATTTGTTATGTGTTTATTTATATATTTATATTATATTTATATTTATTTTTACACTTATATTTTTGCTTGCATTATATTGTTTTGTGGCTTGATTTAATTCGTTTGACGTTCTGTCGCCAATTTTTGGTCGCAGTATATATAGAAAAGAAGATTGTATATATAATATGTCAGTTAGGGAATGATAGGGAACGTTAGGGACAAATTTTGGATAAAATACTTAGATCAGGGAGGACGAATTTGTAAATTTATAAAGCAGGCAAAATAGCTGGATTCACTATTAATACATTTGGCAAATGCTTAGAAATTTGCATCCATTTTAAATTAGCTAGCTAGATTTGGGTAGTTTTAAGTCGACCCTTCAGGTCGCACTGGTAGGCAGAGCCGGCGTCTGCTATCCGGTATTACGAATCCCTCCCTTTCTCATTTTTGCTCTACTTGTTGATCGGGCACACTCCATAGTCAACGCTAGGGATACCATTATTTAAACCCTGTTTTTAGTTTTCGTTTCAGTCTGTTACATTTTTATTTAGGGTGAATTAATTATAAAGTTAGAATAAATTAGAAGCACGTTTATTTTCGCGTTTAAACCCAATCTAGTACTTTCGGGTGGAGCCTTGGGGACGTGGCCACAAGTGTGTAGAATCAAATTCAACAATGGTTTAAATACGAATTCAAACTGCCAATCCTCGCTTATCGAAGCGCGATTGAAACCGGAAAACCCGTCTTTTATCGGATAGTGCACAACCTAATTTCAACAAGTCTTTACATTAGAACAATAGAGAAACCCATTATACGCGGTCGTAATGCATACCAACATAACGGTTACCTAAACAGGATATAAACTATTTAATTGTAGCATAAACTTGTCGTTTCGAAATAAATAAGTTCAAAATGAAAATTTGTAGAAAGCGTATTTATTATTAATTATGTTGAAGGATTTAACAGATTACCGGATATCTAAAACAAGGCATAGACTATTTTAATTTATCGAATAAATTTTCGTTTTAAAGAGAAAAGGGATTTGAGTTAACCACGGAAATTTTTAAAAGCAAAATTGGAACGTAACACACTGTAAGAGATAATACCCGATAGAGCGATCTTTGATACTTGAGCCTCTCAGGGTAGCTTAAAAACCGAAAGACATCACACCTGTAGCAGCCCGCAGTACCGCACGGTAGCGATGACTTTCACCAAAAAAATATTGCAAATATTGCCACGAATCTAGTGATCAGCAGGCTAGAATTCGGTTTCCAGTACTGCTATCACAGAGGACAGCAATATTTCTTTTCCAGACGAAAGAGGAAAGGAGTTCATTCTTGTTATGATCTGATCTACGTGTACATATGTGCTTATACGTACGCAAATACTCTGAATCCTGTAACATAAGCAGCATTGATAATGCTGTTTGGTGTCGGCGGTCATTGTCCTACCCTCTTTAAAAGAGCAATTATCTTTCGACAACGGGAATAACGTGTTCCTCGTTTAGCTTTGAATATATTATATGGATTACAGTTCATTGTATAAATATATTTGTAAGACATGCAAGAGCAATTGCTCTATAACAATACCACTAACATTATTTTATATATATTGAGTTATAGAATAAAACACTTCGAATATGAAATATCTTTCTTAGCAGTTTTCAGATTTCATGCCATGATTTCAGTTTTAAAATTTATTAACTAGTAGACCTAATTAATTTATAACTAATTTAAAGTATATTTAAATAAGTTTGTTAATTTTTACGATGGTTAGAGATTCTGAAGAATGAAGAAAAGGAAAAAATTAGTATACTAGCCAAAAACCGATATGTTAGTATAAACGGTAGTTAGATAAGTACATATAAACGAATTTTCTATATATGTTGATGTGAGATAAAGAAGTCACGAGAGATCATTGAAACCCAAATTCCATAAATATATCCCACCCAAATAGAAGTAAACAGAAAAAAGTTGAAATTTCTGAATATTTAAGTCGCGTACTTCTTTGTCAGACAAAAAAGGAGTCGCATGTACTTTTAAAGTACTAGATAGTTTTCCGTTTGTGTAAATAAACAGCTTAAGATACAAAATAAAAAGCCATTTAAATTTATCCGCGTTCAAAACAAACTATGTTTTTGTGTATAGATAACTTCATTGTAAGAGCTTTAAATAAATGCAGAACGATAAAGAAAGGAATTAAAGCTTTAATTAATCATGTAATTATACTGAAAACTATTTTTATTAGCATGCAAAGCAATTGCAAGTTTTTAAATTTTTTATGTGTGTAAAATATGCGTTAGAACACGTTTCAGTTACTATTTACAAAGTTTAAACAAACCCTTATTTATTATGTATGTAGATATAGCATATAAAATTATTTTAAGAGTTGCACACCAACACATTAATCTAGAACCTTTGTAATTTATAAAAAGAATACGTCAATTACTAAGAAATGCTTTAAACGTCATTAAATAAATAAATGTTTTTCAAGGAACTTGCGTGACGATTAAAAACCAATAAAATAAATTTTATAGTTTTCTGCATTACTGTAAAATAGATGCCACGCATCCATCAACTTAGTACGCTAGACAAACATCGACGCGGTTTTTACGATACTCGTAAATCATTCGCCTGCATAGCTTGACCCTAATTATATCGTTAAAACCATGAAATTCTTGTAAATTTTTACATCAGCGATGACTAATTTTCTAGGTGGATGCCGAAGGATCTGCAGAACGACGACGTAGTTAAAATCGCTTTGATATGTGTCGTACGACGAATGGTGGTCACATTGAACACTTGTGAGCTTTTATGTAAAACTGTTTGAGTTACTTTTTCGTTTAATGTATCATTTATAACTATAAGATTATTGTTATAAAAGTTATAAAGCATTAAAACTCCGATATTCTTTTTAAAACACGCGGTATATTGATGTGATAAAAAGTCATATAGCATCATTTCGTAACATACAACACCGTAAACCAGAGCAAATTTGGAAAAGTTTTTAAAATTTAAATTATGTAGTTAGTGATTTTTATGGAAAGACGTATTTGCAAAAACGTTCGGTATAAATAGATATAGACCGTGATTAAAAGGGGTTTCGTTCTTATTACATAAATTTAATAACGGCAAAATATAGTTTTAAGATAAAAATAATAGTATTACACTATATTCTGCGCGTAGGAGAGCGTTATTCAAAGAGTTTCATTCTTAATTAGATAATTTAATAACGTGACTTTACGTTCTACGGTGTTCATGATACGTAAACAAGAGTTTGCATCTACAATTTTTTTATCAAAGTACTCGGTTTACAATTAATTAAAGATTCGTGTTTCTTAGAAGGTAATAAATGCTCAATTTATGTAAGGTCGCATGTACAAAATTTCCAATTTTTATTTAATAAACAAACATACGCTAGTATTTTGCCGAAAACGCGTTTATTAAATTTAAAAAGAATTTTAATTTCCTAACATAGGAGAGTGTCATGGATATTCTAGAATAATCGAGTTCTAAAATGCAACATGAGGTAAGATGAAATAGCTGGATGGAGACGATAGAATTCGTGAAAACAATTAACTATAGCAATAGATCTTGAATATTGATAAATCTTTGATGTTGCAACACATGCTTCCGATCATTATCATTTTGTTTTCGACCTTACTTAAGGTCGGTTTGACGCAGCTCTAACTTCTTTTCTATTCTGTGATAATCTAAAAAGCTCTACATACCCTTCACAACCTAAATTTCTAATAATTTGACTAATATAGTTTGGTCTAGGTCTTCCTATATCCTTCTATCTTGTTCCTATCCAGCTGGCTCTACATAGATATTAGCAACCTAATGGTTGTTAAAGAACTCTAACATGTTTACATATTACCATTTATAAGGAAATGAAATATAACCTGGTTATCCGCTTCAAAAAAGAAAAGTGTTAAATTATATGTTATGGTAAGGCTTAAGCAGCGAAACGCTACCAACATGCCAGACCGCTACCTAATTGTGAGTTATGTCATGGTGACGTTTATTAAATTATATGTTATGGTAAGGCTTAAGCAACGAAACGCTACCAACATGCCAGACCGCTAACTAATTGTGAGGTATGTCCTGGTGACATTTAGTTAACTAATTTTTATTTTTTTTTTTTTTTTTCCGATAAAAAAACCAATTACAAGATTTAGGAATGATCTAGAAAATTTTCAATGCCGACATCACAAACAAGTTCGTTTTTATAAACCCAATGAAAGGCGACAATTGGATCAGTTGCTATTCAAACGTTACCATGATAATTTGAGAATACGATATGTAGTATTTAGTTATATTATAGAACACGGATTATTTTATTGACGACACTGAAAGTTTATTGCTACTCTGAAGGCAGTAGATAATTACAATGCTTTTAAAAATGAACGTAAAAATTAATAGTCTTCTTAAATGGAATCGTTTGTTATACGTTATATAAAGCAATTTGCATTGAAAGGTTGGTAAAACAATTTGAGCGATTTTGGAGCAGGGATTGATAATTACGATCTGGAAAAAGGCAACAAGAAGCAGATTTTCACGGTAGCAACAAGCAGATTTTTTCAATAAAATAAAATTATGTTATTTAACACTTTAAAAAGGATATATTTATTAATTAGTTAAGTTGTGTGATAAGATGTTTTGTTTTGTGTGCAAGTATTTGTGTGAGAGTGGTAAGTCGATGATTTGATTTGGGGGTGGCAAGCCTTCGGTGCTGATTTTGCCAGTATATAAACAATAATTAAACCTAACTGACCAGATATGCTTAAATCCGATTTTAAAAAGGTGGGTATTGTGTTATCAGACTTACCTTTGCTAATTTTGTGCATAATAAGATTTAATTAGGGAGTTGTTTGTGAATAAAAATTAAGAAATTAAGATTCGTGAGCGCTTATCTAATTATAAAAAATAGTAAATGATTATTCAGAAGTTATAATTTTTGTTAGGTTTAAGATATTGTTCGTAAGGCAAAACCATTGTGGCAGTTTTAGACCCTAATTTTAATACTTGTGAGGAAGTATTTTTCCTAGATATTGTTTGTTAGAGAAAGGCTGTTAGGATGTAGTAATTAGTATTTGTTTGTAATAGAATATTTCGTATTGTTACGAGCTACTATTAGGCAACCCGTCAAACACACAAGCGCCGTAACCAATGTATATCCTACAGAGGCCTCAAACTTTCTAGCATATACAGAGTATGATTCATCTATTTTATTCATGATATATATAAGACCGCTGAGAAGTACAGAGTTAGTCTATATCTAAATGTGGAATATAAATTATAACGTGTAAAGATAATTAGTTACGCTTTTGGAAGTCCAAGAGTGAATATAAATTTTTGTTATGTGAACGTGTATATTGCACCGCCAGCTTGTAGAATACATAAATAGACAAAAGTGGGTGTGGGTGTGGGTGTGGGTGTGGGTGTGGGTGTGGGTGTGGGTGTGGGTGTGGGTGTGGGTGTGGGTGTGGGTGTGGGTGTGGGTGTGGGTGTGGGTGTGGGTGTGGGTGTGGGTGTGGGTGTGGGTGTGGGTGTGGGTGTGAGCTTGGGTGTGGGTGTGATATTGAATTGTCGAGGCCCACGAATTGGGCGGCAGTTATGTCTGCTGTGAATACTGAAGTTAGCCTCACTTCCCAATCCAACATACACAGAATCTCAAATCTAAGTTCAAGAATCCTCCTTCTCGACTATTTACAAATAAATATAAGAGAGTAAAATGAAATTTCGGTCAGCATAAATCACAAAAATATAAAAGAAGAATACCAAAGTTTCAACTTACACCAATAATAAATTTACGTTGCACCTTCAGCATCAAAGTACTCTCTCTCCCAACAATACTTATTTTTTTAAAAGTATAACTTTAATCAATGATACGTATAAATTGCCCTTTGTGGTACTAATAAATTATTTAAAGGAAATCTTGGGATTTTAAATAAATTTAGCATAAGGTTATTACTTTTCACAACAACACTTTTAAATACTGATTACAAATTTAAATATTTTCATTAAGCCTCTTATATAAAAAAATCAAAATCTTAAAAGTTACTTTAGCTTTTGATCTCTGATGCCTTGATCTCGCTAGATCTCAATCAAACAAAACTATCTTTAGCTATCTTTAACTAAATTCTTAACCTAATCACTCAGAGGTACTGCAGGTACATTTTACTAGTTCATGCAATAAATTCAGATTGTTGATTTTTTTTACAAATTTTTTTAGGTATAGTTTCAAATATTTTCATAAATTTGATGAGTGATATTATTGCATGTAACTATTGCGGACACCACTAAATGACTTTATTTACTTTGACTTCTAAACTGGTTGTTCTCAACATGTTTATGCCCAACACAAAGTTGTCGATTCGGGCCACCAATGTACCCCTAAAATTAAAAGCAACTAATCTAGTAGAGTATTATGCGAACATTCTTGACTACTTTTAGTGCCTTCGATAACCTATTCTTCAAGGTAGCTAACCTACTCAAGTTACATGTTTATTATTTGGATGGTAAAGACAAAGTACTGCATAAGGAATGGATCTTCCCTCAATAAAATAATTCGAGACATCTTCGGTAAACTTTGGAGAGATGAATTAAGACTGCAAATTGAAACTACGTTTATGTCGTTTTCTCTATTTAATATATATGTACAATTAACTTACGGAAAGGTTGACTAAGTCGGAAAAACTAACTGCTTTATATTCTGTATTACCACAAATTGCATAGGAACTTTCTTTAATACACATATGATGAGATCATAAGCGCGCCAGTATAATTTCTAACTTTTTAAAGCCGTCATAATGAATTTAACAACCTTTGAGTATGTATGATATAAAATAATTTTACCTTAGATCAAGAATGCATGTAACTTAAAAATTATTTTTCTTAAAGGAGATAACCTTGGCGAGATTTACTAATACAGAAACTATTAAAATAAAATATGATTATCAAGCGTTCAAAGGGACGTCAAAAATTATTTACATGTAATTATGTTCGGTTAACTCGCGTATAAATCCGGTATATTGGTCGGATCGGTAATGGTATGTTAGTTCGCGAATAATTCCGATACATTAGTAAGAGTTACTTTCCATACTTGGTACAACATGTAAAAATATTATTAATGGGTTAAATGTGTGTACCGTCCTTTTTTTGTATGTATTATTATATATTTTTCTTTGAGCTCCACGTTGGGCGCCATATATTATATATATATTTCTTCGAGCCTCACGTTGGATTCGCCCAAATTTTTATATAATAGTACTTCGAGCAAGATTCAAAGACTCCACACAATTGCAGTTCTATACTTTGCACCGGCTGCCTATCCCCAGCATTTTTTTAACTTCTTCTTTCACACGGCCTCTTAAATAATATGGAATGGGATAAACTTTCGTATGAAATCCCTTTTCATCTACTACTTCTAGTTTGTGTGGGTATTGTGTCGCGACTCTTGCTTCTTCGTTGAATAACCTTACGTGCTTGTCAAATACATTACATAACTTCCTTCTTAATTCCTCATTACTTGACCCTATTTGTTTCTCATTAAAAACTATTTCAAATAAACTACACACTATAAACGTTTCAATCCCGTCTTCTTCCTGTCCATTCCTTAAAGTGCACCCCTTTTCTTGTACACCCACCTGTCTGTCTTCGAAATCCCTTTCTAATCCGTTACTAACCTTAATATCCATACCTAACCCTGTATGATCCGTAATATCCACACCTAGTCCTATTCTATCCGTAATCTCATTCCCTATAACTATTAATTGTTCCGTACTATCTATATTTTCCATTCTTAATGCTTTACTGACCCTTATATCCATTCCTAATCCTATTTTGTCTTTAAAAATCGTACCTAATCCTTTATTATCCTTGATTTCATCCCTAATATCGTCCTTCCAATCATACGTATCCACCCACATATTTCGTATTTCTTTTACCTCCGTACAATTATCTACCCCGTTAATCAAAATACCAAATCGGCCTATAAGATCTATTCCCAATATAAAATCTAGTTGTAACCCTGATTCTACTAAAAACTCTGCTTCTCCTAATGTATTATCCCCTATAATCACTTGTATACACATCATCTTGTCAATGGTTGACAACTTCCTTTTCGTCGCTGACCACACATTTACTTTTTTTATCTTGAATATTCGGCCCTTTAAAATTTTCTCATGCTTAAGGATGATTGATTCTTTTACTAACGATATCTCCGAGCCACTATCTACTAAAGCTAAATAAACAATACCTTCTAACCTTAAATATAAAATTGGCAATTTTCTTTTATTTTTAACAGAACTATATAATAAACTATCAACAAAACTACTAGCTACTACTATCTCTAACTTAACATCCACTGCATTTACAAATTGACGTTTTTTTTTATCTCGTCGGATGCTTCAGCGTGCACTTGGACCGTTTCTATCCTGTTCTCCTCCTCACGTCTAGGATCTTTTACTGTTAACCTTTGCATCCGAACATTTTGTTCTCTGTTGTCATAATTATTTCTATCCCCATCCATGTTTTCCCTTCTGCGTGTGGATTCATATCCGTGGTCCTGATATCCACCCTTCCAGTGTTCTCCCCCATATCTCCCTCTATCTATATTTCAATTCCACGATCCTTGATTCCGATCCTGGTTATCATATCTAACTGTTTGATCCTGGTTTCGTTGGTTTTTCCAAGTTGGCTCATAACTGCTCTCAAATCTATTTACTTGACTCGGCTGTTGGTACCTACCTCCCGATCTGTTTATGTTGTACGGAATCCTCTTTTCCCCATTTGCGTTATCTTTCCCTAATTTATTTGTATTTTCTTCTAACCCTATTGCCATATCATAATTCTTTACAGTTTCCAAAAATTCTTTTAACGTTTTTGTGTTTTGAACGACCACTGTCCTTGTCACTTCGTTTTCTAAGTGTATTGCCAAAAGTTGTATTATATCTTGCTCTGACATCTTCGGAGTAAGATGTTGAGCTAGATTGAATTTCTCAATAACGTACTCTTCCCTCGTTCCGTTCTGACTGCTAAATTTTCAAGTAATCAAGCCCATTCTAATGGCCATCTGTTGTACACTTCCCCAATACTGTTCCATAAAGAGGTTCCTAAATTCTTCATACGTTTGATAGTTTTTCTTTATGAGGCAGTGCCATTTTTCTGCGCTCCCTACTAACGCTAAATTTATCATTTGAATTTTTACTTGTTCAGGCTCCATTTTAACAGCTTCATCCATCTTATTTAAAAATACCATGGGTTGTTCCCACTTCTTTCCTTCGAACTTGGGGAGTATATCCCTACCCATTCTGACATTATATCCCCCTGTACATGTATTTATTTTTCCTTGTTCCAGTATTTCCAATTTTTCCTGCATCTTGCTGAAAGTGTTTTCTACATTTCCAAAATTCTCGTTTACCGATGTATTCATCCTTGCCAGTTTTGAATCTATTTCTTTGGTGTCAACTTCTTTCATCTTCTCCATACTTTCTAACAAATCCGTCCGAAAACTCGTCTCATCCTTCTTAATCTCCCTGATTATGTTCATGGTCTTTTCATGGTTATGATAATGTTTTTCATCGACATCTGCTATTTCTTTTCTAACCCCGGATACCTCGTTTCTTATCAGTTCTCCACATATCTCCATCTTATCGCTAACTTCTTGATTTATCTCTTTTCGAAAATCTTTTAAATTTTCCTGTACTGCTTTGACAATATCATCGACCTTCGCTTCGATTTTCCGTCCAAAATCGTTTTGTTTATGCTGTATCTTATCAATCTTCTTGCCTAATTGCTTCATTTGCTTCCCTACTTCCTTCTGGTACTGCTGACCTTCTCTTAAAAGCATCAATATCATGTCCATGTCGTTTTCCCGCTTATGTATTTCCTTATTACTCCCCTGTACTATCGGATCCATCAATAGCACCTCCGGTTCGAACCTGCTCCCTTCATCTTCCCCAATATGGACCTCTGCCTGTACTTCCACAATTTCTATCTCCCTAGCTTCCTGGATTGTCATTTGATAACCTTTTCTAATCCATATTTTTTTCCAGATCTCGTACAAAATTTGTCCGATTGACTCATCTTACTTTTATCTGCTTCTACTTTATATTCAAAATATACACAAACTACAGGTCCCACCTATACCTCTACTTAAAACTAAATAAAACACAAGTCTTTATTTTATTAATAAATTAAACGAACAAAGAACTTTCTATATATTGTGTGTGCTACTTTTCTTTACGCCCCACATTGGTCGTCATATTTATTTGTTATAGTATGTAGCCTATGTCAGTGTTGGAGTCAGTGTTTATATTTTGGTTTATAGCTGTATATTAAAGAACAGGCAATTCACGTTTATGCTGTCCATGTGTCCACAAAAACGAGCGCTCGTATATGCAGTCTGCTGGAAGGACAAGGTGAGTGTTTGTTTGCTTTATTATATACAAACCCATTGTTTGCATTGTCTCCAACTTTGAATGTTTTCATTAATTTAGTTATTGAAAAACCTATGCAATTACAGTCCTACTTAATTTTCTATATCGTGAAAAGTGAAAGAAACCCGTACAAACTAATTTAAATCTTCGTGAACCATTGATAATGACCATAAAATGCGAAAGCAATGCGGTTAACTTGAGTAAATAATAAAAAGAATTTGCACTTCAACGTTAGTACTTGTTTTTATAATCACTTACATGTCCAAGTGACGAAAATAAAAGATTTAAGTTCCATATAAAATAAAAATGAAATAAGTCTATTTAGATTTTGATCTCAAACAATTGTATATCAAAGTTTATAAAACTCGATTTCAATATTTAACGCATGAACCTAAATATACACCACTACTTCTAAATAAATACGACACAACCATTTGACTCTCAAAATTCAATTTTAATAAAAATGGTTCTAAAATTTTCATTTTTATACAAGATTCTGTTGGCATATTACTTCAATTGCAGTCGGTATATCTAAATCAATGAAAAAAAGAAAGAGAGAGACAACTTTCAGTGGTAAATGAATACGGGCTTAATGTCCTACACTAGTGTTTTCAATTAAATATTGAAGCGGACAGATTTGTGGGTCTAATGACAATTAGGAATCAATATTATCCAGGGTCATTATATAGCAAATTAGTACTTAGTAACTACAAACAAAAGGCAATATACTTTTTCTACGAATAACTCACGTAAAAAAAACTCGTTTTTAAGGTTTTCCTTCTTTTTAATTTTCCATTAAAGCAATAATATTTTCAACCCAACTCATTTGATCGCGTTTGCACACAATTAGAAGCTTGTAAATTTTGACGGAATGTCAAAACGTGTAGTTTCTCTTTAACCACTTTGTGATAGCCTGTTTTGACAAGTCACCTTATCATCAGTTTCGAGAGATTGTAGTACCTTTGGTTAATTATAATTTCTGTATCCAATTACGTAGGAATTTATTTGATTTTATTAGTTTAGTTGGAGTTTCCTTAGATTCGCTTAAAAATTTGATTATCGTAATTCGTAAAGGCCTTACTAAGAAAATTAAATAGTATTTTACATTATTAGTCAGTAAGTAGATTTTTATTAGCGATACGAGGGGTTGACAGGTGAGCCGTTAAGCGAGCCTGTCACTTCGTTGAGCCAGTAAAAACGTTATATAGAGTGTAATGCACAATATTTTACTTGAGCATTCGTAAATTATTCTTGCATTTAGTTATGAACTTTATGTAATTTGCATTTATAGAAACTGACAATTTCAGAAACAAAATCTTAGAAGTTCAGTGCAAAATTCTTTCTATAGTAACAACTAATATATTGTAGCGGGCTACTACTACCGCGTTTCACTAATTTAAAACAAGTAGTAATAAAAGTCTTTATTACTTACTGTTCACAAGTCTAATTAACAGTATATGCCTTTTTATAGATGTTTTCAGTCCAATTAACAATGAAGCACTATCACACTAATGCTATTTACAAGCACTAATATCTGCTTAAACTAAATTCTTAACCGTAGGTCTATTAACAACACTAACACTACTATTTATTTATTACACTTTTGTCTATTTATGTATTTCACAAGCTGTCGGTACAATATACACTTTCACATAATATAAATTTATCTTTACTCTTGGACTTTCAAAAGTTTAACTATTTAACTTTACACGATATAATTTATATTCGACATTCTGATATAGACTAAACTCTTACATTTATCAGCGGTCTTATATATACCCTGAATTAAAAGGATGATTCATAATCCAGTATATCCTAGAAAATTCTAGGCTTCTGTAGTAAATACGTTGCTTACGGCGCTTGTGTCTGTTTGACGGGTTGCCTAATAGTAGCTCGTAATAATATGTTTACTCTCAAACGCGAGTTATGAGATCCCCCATTTGTTATACATATGAAACTAATAACCTTATTAGAAAATATTAGGAAATATTAGGAAAGTGCGACAATGTCATAAAAGACAAATTGCAACAATTTATTACAATTTAATTCAATTATTTCAGTTCCCACGAGTGGAAACGCTACAAAGTAGCACAAGGATAAGTGACACTGCAGATGTCAAGTCACAGACTGTCGTAGGAAGTCACGTACGGAGATTACGCAAAATAAGCCTGCAACATTGTAATTATGAATAGCTTTTAAGATAGCAACTAAGTATTATGAATGGAATCAAGTATAAGCGGACATTAGGTCCGCAGGTTCCCACAGAATTGTGAGGGGGAGGAAATTATATAAGGACCGGGAGCTCCATTCACGGTCAGTTCATCAACGTTCAGCTTTCACATTGCAGTCCGTCGGTAACTCACTTGTACAATTAATTAATAATTTGGGACTTAGAGTAATAATTCAAGATTGTCTAAATTCAATATTTAACTTCTGTACAAACTTAAATAAATGTGTTAAGAATCAAAGAAGTCTTTTTAAAAAGGACCGCTCGAAGCCACGAATCTTAACTGGCGCAGTCGTAACGGATGTCAAAACGGCACTAGCGAATCCAACTTCGAGGAACTGGTGGTCCGGGAATTTCAATTCCGATTTTGGCAGAACAAAACAAAAAGTTGGAGGCGAAACACGCATCGTTCAAGTCCAGCAGTTGAAGGAGAAACAAGCATAGTTCGAATTCAACAAAAGAAAAATTGGAGGCGATACAAGCATAGATCAAATCCAAGAAACCAAAAAGAAAAACAGAAACAAAGAAAACAAATCAATGAACGCAACAAAGCAACTAGTGTAAGTTCATTTTCCTAAACCAATTAAAATTTATTTTATTATTAACAAAGACATTTGATGTTTGCTAGTCTATGATTTATGAATATATATTGACTATTGTTACAAATATTTTATGCCGTTTTTTGAAAATAATCGACTTAGCAATTGCTAGAGATTATCTTCAAGCCTTTATTGAAATTTTATTATTATTTTACTTGTATATATGAGAAATTTACAAAAACTTGAGACAACAAAAAATTCTGAGAAAAACTATTCTGAAACAAAAAAAAACTAGAGACAATCAAAAAGAGACTAGATCACGTTTTAACTAACGTAAGAAAAATTCTTAGAAACAAAACCAAACCTCTAATTCAGCAACCTTAACTGGCACAAAAATTTTTAGAATTTTTGAATTAAATCTTAACTGACGCAAAAAAAATTTAGAATTTCTAATTCTACAATTTTAACTAACGCAAGAAACAAATTTCTAATCCCACAATACGAGAATTAACTGGCGCATAAAAGCTATTTAAACACACCGAGAATAAAAAGCAAAAGCAAAATCGCGAGCAATTAAAAAACCAGAACCTTATAATAGCGCAACTATAAACACGCGAATACCATCCATAAATAAACAACCTACAGATCTATTATTAAAAGCCACATCCTAATACAAGAAATAACGAAGCGCGAATTCAAATTGAACGCAAATATATCATCTTCAAGAGTGAATGAAAGCTAACCTTGAATAAATACGCATAAATCTAGTTATAAATCACAGTACAAAAGCTATATAAAATACATCGCGAAACTTTCAGCATTGTGAAAGTTAAAGCAACATAAAATTACGATCGGAAACTTTATTAAAGTATCAATGTTAAACTACTCAAGAGAATAAATAATTACGGTACTAAAACGCAAATTACAACCTTATTCAAACGTGAAAATATTTCAGTAAATTAACGAAGCACAAATTTCAGTGTATAAAATCACTGCGAGTACTAAATAACACCCACAGTAAAAGTAAAAATAACCTATAATAGAGACGCAAACGCAACTAAGTAACTAACAACATCCTGCAGCAGATTGAAACATTGTAAGCATTGCAGACACCTTACAATCGCATAAACCAACGAGATAATTATTACGCACCTAACTAAAATCGACATAATTTAAAAAATAGAGAAGTAATAACTGAGGCAACTAACACAAAACATTCAAACCCGATAAATTACCACAAAAATCACTCAGCCTATTGAAACTTCGGAAATTAAAATTAAAAATCGGCAAATTAAAAGTAAACTTAACCAAACCAATACCGAGCGTAAAACTCATCAAATAACACCAAAAACTACGAAATAAATTCAAATTCTTTCAAAAAAAAAAAATTACTTTTTTAAAATTACCCAAATATTACCCCAGCCAAGATGACTAGTGAAATGAAACTATACCTCGAAATGATACCCCAATTTAACGGCACTGACCAATGCCTACTCAGCAACTATATTTCGGCCTCCAAAATATTCTTAAAAACCTTTTATAAGCCAGGTGATCACGACAAGAACACTTTGCTTATCCGCCTTATTACCAGTAAACTAACCGGAAGAGCACTAACATTAATAGCCAGTCGCGAAGACGTAGACCAATGGGAACAGTACAAATCGATATTGATTGCATATTTCGGCGATCAACGTAACCTAAAATGTTTAGTAAGGAATTTAACCAACCTAAGAATGGAACACAACCAATCACCCTATCAGTTTGGAATGAAATGCCTGACAAAACTCAAAATCGAAGAAACCGACCCAAATGTAAGACTTTTAAAAACGAAAATGTACGACGAGATGGCATTAGACACCTACCTAAATGCACTACCCGAACGACTTTCAGATAAAATTAGATTTCAACATCCCCAAAGCTTAGAAGAAGCAATGAACATGATAATCGAAGAAGAAAAAGTAATGTATTATAGAAACCGACTATATAACCCCAACGCGAATAAAAGCTATACGCCAATGAAAACTATACAACCCGCAAGACAACAACAACAAAACAACAAAAATTTAACCCGTTCAATGCACAAACAAACCAAACGCGAACAAATAATCCACATTTTAATAACTCAAACTTTAACAACCAATACAAACCATTCTCAAAACCAACGTTTTACCCAAACTTTTTAAAACCCACATTTCAACCAACATTTAACTCGAACTTTTCAAAACCCGCATTTCAACCGAGATTCAATCAAAATATAAATCAACAAAGACCAGCATTCAATGCGAATCCCAATAGAAACTCACCGATGATAAACACTAATAATTCCAATAACTATTACAAACCTACACCAATGGATACCTCATCTGATAACACCAGACCCAACACAAAAATAACACACGTTAGACCAAACCCCAATCAAAAACGCACTTTCATTTCAGAAGAGCTATTTCATCAAGAAGTAGAAGAGTATGAAGATGACCAGAATAATAACAATCGACCGTGTACGAATAATGAACAGAATCAATCAAACCATTATGAACGCAAAGAACCACACGAAAATTACGAGGACGACGACGAAGAGAACACATGTTCAAATTTTCAAATGGACCATTTTATAAACGACCTAACGTAATAAATCTAAATAATATGAATCACCTTGCATTACCCTATATCGAAATACCCCACGCTGAATTTAAATTACTAATCGATACCGGATCTTCAAAAACATTAATACGCCCGCGAACAGTAAAGAAACATTACCTAAACTATGTAGAGAGAGAATATTTGAAAAAATAGCTATAGTTAAAGGCTATGTAAAAAATAACGATATAACATTTTTAATAGAAATACCAATAGTAGAGATTAACAATTACAATTATTATCACTTATTTGCTTTTCCAATGAAAATGACCAGCACATACCAAGTTAATATTCCAAAAACCAAATTCCTATCCTTAAATGAACAAAGATATGGTCATACAAACGAAAAATGTAATGAAGTCACACCCAATCAATACTTATGCCAATCATTGACAACCACAACAATTCAAGAAGACAGCCCTTGCGAAGTACAACTACTAAAATTTACCAATCACTATGAAAATTGTGAAGCCAAACCTGTACAAATCACGAACATAAAAATTCAGAAAGTAACGGAAAATAAATGGATAGCCATTTTTCCCACGGAAGTAATCGCAACAATTTATTGCAATCAAGATGAAAGTAATTTAGCATTAACCGGAAGTAAATTAATCACCCTTAAGGAAAATTGTTATTTAAAATTAAAAAACGAAATAATTAGAGTTTAGCAAGATCCCGTACAAAGCAAGAAATTAGCAAATTTACCCGATCTGCAAATCAAGATTACCCAAGAAGAAGATGAAGAAACTCTTCAAAAACCAATGCAATTGGAACACCTGGAATTAGACAACTTAAACCACGCCATGAAACTCATGGAAGATTATAAAGAACGCCTGAACGAGATCAAGACGCCCAAAGTGCACTATGATAATATTAGTGTATGGACAATTATATTGATTTTATTGACTATTTTATTGATCACTTATGTAACGTACAAAATATGTATTAGATTTAAGAATAACAAAGGAAACAATTTTAGATTTAAGAAACCCAAAGAAACAAATGTACCCCTAGAAAATATGAATTTTAAATGAGATTAAACGAAAACGAATTTAATTAAAGTCAAGACAAGATAAAAACCCTTAATTTTTAATGTACGTTGGGAGGAGTTATGAGATCCCCCATTTGTTATACATATGAAACTAATAACCTTATTAGGAAATATTAGGAAATATTAGGAAAGTACAACAATGTCATAAAAGACAAATTGCAACAATTTATTACAATTTATTATGATGATTTCAGTTTTCACGAGTGGAAACGCTACAAAGTAGCACAAGGATAAGTGACACTGCAGATGTCAGGTCACAGACGGTCGTAGGAAGTCACGTACCGAGATTACGCAGAATAAGCCTGCAACATTGTAATTATGAATAGCTTTTAAGATAGCATCTAAGTATTATGAATGGAATCAAGTGTAAGCGGACATTAGGTCCGCAGGTTCCCACAGAATTGTGAGGGAGAGGAAATTATATAAGGACCGGGAGCTCCACTCACGGTCAGTTCATCAACGTTCAGCTTTCACATTGCAGTCCGTCGGTAACTCACTTGTACAATTAATTAATAATTTGGGACTTAGAGTAATAATTCAAGATTGTCTAAATTCAATATTTAACTTCTGTACAAACTTAAATAAATGTGTTAAGAATCAAAGAAGTCTTTTTAAAAAGGACCGCTCGAAGCTACGAATCTTAACTCGCGTCCTTTCAAAATTACGACTGCAAATAAATATTTTTTTAGAGGTTATAATGAGCATGTGGATGTTCGGTGTACGATTTCTATATTTTGTGGGGTCACCTTTTGTTTTGTTAATGCATAGAGACAACAAATATGTACAATTTATTTACAGATTTAGCATTAACCATTGGCTGTAAGAAATACATACATACAATAACATGAAATTGAAAATGTCAATGACATAAGATTCTGCATGCATATGCAATATACAAATGTCCTTAAATTAATGCATGAGAATAGAGTTTATATGTGAACAAATTTTATTAACGCTAGAAATGCAAATTTCCTTGAGCGTTAGAAAATTTGTAGTGCGTCTTTGAATGAATGTAATATTTATACACAAAAAAATGAAATTCGTGCACTGGATTAATATTGAACTTTTACGCGCGTTTCTGTGAAAAACGCGACTCAAAAAGAAACTTACGCTAAAATGGATTATTGCAGGAGTAGGTACTTACAGATATGGTATCGCCTGGGATCTGCAGATAAAATAGAAGTTTTGTTGGATCAAAATCTGCGTGCGGTGCTAGATGTGGCAGGTCAATTAATGCAGGTGCCGTATATTGTGCATGTTCCTACATCGGCGATATGAGGCGTGGAACGGCATACTGATGGCGTCGGATGGCGTCGGAACTGGTGCGGGTGTGGTATTCACACGTTCAGGCCGCTATGTCCGCTTCACTAATAGTGGGCGGCGAAGACAAGGACATCCCGTCTCGGTTGGCGGTGTTTTGCTCGAGTTCAGCAGTAGAGGCTGATACAAAAATGGTTCTACGAAGTTACTTCTTTTGGTGTAAGTTCAGGCCCTGGTGATAATAACTGGAGCACCTTGCCGGCAGGGCGTGGAGTATCCACGTTAGTGCATAAAGCACAACCTTCTGGTTTAACATCCAGGCTTTGGTGCACCGTGATAAAAAGTTAAACTCAGAAAATCAGAAGTTATTGCTTGCTCCTGGCTTTTGCATGTCATCATATACCCAGAAACGAAAGTATTCGTCTTAAGATTTTAATGCTGGCCTCCTTGATCGTTATATATAATGTTTGTATTCTAATAATCAGAAATTCCGAGCGAGTCTATTCGATTCTAAGGTATGTTGATAGACGAGTCTATTATTAAGGGGCGTTCACGTCTGCGTTTTTATGACGCTTATGAAGTTTGTTAGGTGGAACTTGGGTTGCATACGTACATACCCCCTTTCTAGTGACTGCGTTAATCACGATAGAAAGTGATGTATCGCTTTGGAAAGTGTACTTTTTGCCACTTCTTTTTGTCGTTGATAGAGTACTACTTGGTTGTTTGTGACTCGTGTTGTCTGCATCAAACGGTTCATTTTCCATATATGCTAGTTTTACTTTGTGGATTGAAACAGTGATTCTCTTGCCTTAACCTGTTGTAAGTTTTCGTTTCCTCTATTTGTATTCTGGTTTTTTATTTGTTTTCCCATCCTTTATATACTAGTATTTTCTTTTTATTTTTGTTGATTTTCATACCGTATCTCACTAGTATTGCTTCCATTTCATCAAGAGCTATTTATATTTTCCTTGTATTATGCTAATACCGCTATATCATCTGCAAATCTAAGCATATAAATTGTTTGTCCCTAGATAGTAATTCCAAATGTCATTGTGCATTTGACAGTATTCATTGCATCTTCCATTAATGGGGATAGGGCACATCCCTGTCTCACCCCTTTCCTAATATTTATTTCTCTACGTTCCTGCCTCTAATTCTATTACAGCTATTTTCTCTTTGTATAAACTATGCATTATCCGTCTATCCCTGCAAATCATTTCAATCTTTTTGAGTATTTCGACTATTTTTTCCATTTTACATTGTCAAATGCTTTTTCTAGATCTACAAACCCTATATACACGCTTTTTATTCTATTGTTTTTCCATTATCGCACTCAGAACAAAGATACCCTCCCATGTTCTGCTGCTTCGCCTAAACCCAAATGTTCTTCCCCAGTCCATTTTTGCATCCGTCTTTGTACAATTCTAGTTAATATATTTGACACATGTGCTGTCAAACTTATTGTTCGAAAATTTTAAATTAGACATTTCATTAATATGAGTGGTAAATGAGTGCGTCTAACCTTGGCTATTACATAGAACATTACAATATATATATATATATATATATATATATATATATATATATATATATATATATAGTATTACAGTGAATAGGATGAAATAATAACTTAGACTTTTATGCAAAGCCCAAATGATCATTTCAAATGGAGCTAATAATTGAAAGATGGAAAATATGAGGTCTTGGACAGGACTGTAACCTGTATCCTGGTTTTGCTGTCCAAGACCTTATATTTTCCATCTTTCAATTACTAGCTCGATTTGAAATGATCATTTGGGCTTTGCATAAAAGTGTTAGTCATTATTTCATCTTATTCACTATAATACGATAGTATTTATCAACTTACATTGTGTAATTAACTACTAAAATATTTATATATTTAATACTTGGCTAATAGCCATAATTTTGAGCGTAGCTTCCTGTCTATAACTGACATAAGTCAAAAATTGACAATGTCAGATATGATTGACAAAAATGCCGAACGTAATTGAAAGTTAGGTTGATGTATCGTTGTGTACACGATTTAAATTTGTAAATTTCCCAATTGTGTCATCGGTCTCGGTGGCGTAATTGGTAAACGCATGGTTCCGGCAAAACCAGGATACAGGTTCAAGTCCTGTCCAAGACCTTATATTTTCCATCTTTCAATTACTAGCTCGATTTGAAATGATCATTTGGGCTTTGCATAAAAGTCTAAGTTATTATTTCATCTTATTCACTATAATACGATAGTATTTATGAACTTACCGTGTGTAATTAACTGCTAAAATATTTATATATTTAATACTTGGCTTATAGCCATAATTTTGAGCGTAGCTTCCTGTCTATAACTGACATAAGTCAAAAATTGACAATGTCAGATATGATTGACCAAAATGCCGAACGTAATTGAAAGTTAGGTTGATGTATCGTTGTGTACACGATTTAAATTTGTAAATTTCCCAATTGTGTCATCGGTCTCGGTGGAGTAATTGGTAAACGCATGGTTCCGGCAAAACCAGGATACAGGTTTAAGACCTGTCCAAGACCTTATATTTTCCATCTTTCAATTACTAGCTCGATTTGAAATGATCATTTGGGCTTTGCATAAAAGTCTAAGTTATTATTTCATCTTATTCACTATAATACGATAGTATTTATGAACTTACCGTGTGTAATTAACTGCTAAAATATTTATATATTTAATACTTGGCTTATAGCCATAATTTTGAGCGTAGCTTCCTGTCTATAACTGACATAAGTCAAAAATTGACAATGTCAGATATGATTGACCAAAATGCCGAATGTAATTGAAAGTTAGGTTAATGTATCGTCGTGTACACGATTTAAATTTGTAAATTTCCCAATTGTGTCATCGGTCTCGGTGGCGTAATTGGTAAACGCATGGTTCCGGCAAAACCAGGATACAGGTTCAAGTCCTGTCCAAGACCTTATATTTTCCATCTTTCAATTACTAGCTCGATTTGAAATGATCATTTGGGCTTTGCATAAAAGTCTAAGTTATTATTTCATCTTATTCACTATAATACGATAGTATTTATGAACTTACCGTGTGTAATTAACTGCTAAAATATTTATATATTTAATACTTGGCTTATAGCCATAATTTTGAGCGTAGCTTCCTGTCTATAACTGACATAAGTCAAAAATTGACAATGTCAGATATGATTGACCAAAATGCCGAACGTAATTGAAAGTTAGGTTGATGTATCGTTGTGTACACGATTTAAATTTGTAAATTTCCCAATTGTGTCATCGGTCTCGGTGGCGTAATTGGTAAACGCATGGTTCCGGCAAAACCAGGATACAGGTTTAAGACCTGTCCAAGACCTTATATTTTCCATCATTCAATTACTAGCTCGATTTGAAGATCATTTGGGCTTTGCAAAAAAGTCTAAGTTATTATTTCATTTTATTCGCTATAATACGATAGTATTTATCAACTTACCTTGTGTAATTAACTACTAAAATATATATATATATAAATATATATATATATATATATATATATATATATATATATAAAATAAGATGTATCTGTAAACAAACTCTATGAAAATAATAGAACTTATTGACGAATACAAATCGGGCTAGTAGTTATATAGCCATTAACAAGACATTAGCTTTATTACTTCAAAGGGGAGGAAACATCCACTGACCGCCGGTTTCGGCTTTGTTAAGCCTCATCAGAGCAGATTAGTTTTCAACCCTATGATGAAATCGAAGCTATTATACTGATATAATTTCGAAACAATCTCTGTACTATGGCAAAAGTAAATAAAACCGCCATCAAGTGACAAAACACCAACACTACTAAGCGTGGAAGTACAGAATTGAATTGAAACTACATAGTAAATTCTATAGATGGCTATAAAAGTACGTCTGTCATTTGAGATTTGAGGAATGTTACAGCAAAATTTATTTGCAAACGTAACAAACCTTCTCGTGGCGACACCCGGGTTCATGCCCCAAGGCAATTCAAATAATAAAATTTGAAGAAAATAAAGATTAGTTCCAAAGTAAGTATTTTTGTTAATGTAGCAAATGTTATTTGCAATTGACACAAACTAAAATTTGTATCAAAAACTAACAGTGTTTGTCAAAAGTCAATTTTTCATTAATTGCCTAGTAGAGGTATTAATTTTTTTTGCACTGTTTTCGTCCAGTAAACCTATACTGTCAATATCTAAACCATTTTCTGTAAAAAGGAAAAAGTAGCTTAATCTGAGGGAAAATTTAGCAACCTATAAACTATAAAGTGTATGTACTACTCAACACTTATTCTGAAGTACAGTGATATATTTGGACAATTCCACGTGTACAACGGCCCTAAATAATTCCTTAATCGAAAACAAATTACATTAAATTTCTCTTTAGGCTAGATCCATTCTTCTGTAATCAGTTATTTATGCTTTTTATTGCTGGTGAATACGGCACTTTAGCAACGGTTTTGCGTTAGGAGTTATACATCGGTTATAATGTGGTAGACGATGAATGTGTAGACACCACTTCAGTACCTACACTAGAAACGATTTGATTGGTGGTGAGTAGTACCGATCGACTTCATTCTCATCACTAAAGCAAATACTAGACGTAGCAACCACAAGTTATTCTCATTCATATTAATATTCTATTTTGCTATGCTCGCAAATAAAATGATTATCTAGTACAAATTTACTTATACAAGTAAAGGTGTATTTGCGTCACAACATACGTTTGCTGCAGGGAAAAATGCATAGTGATGTAAGTACAAGAATATTTGAAGTGATTAATAATATACCTTTAACTAAAATAAATTAGTAACAAATAGAAATCTATTTCCTTCAGAGTATCTTTTCACACCTACCTCTACTTTTAACTATCTATTTACACCTATCACTATCTATTTAAATCTAACTCCTTTCTTTATTCTTCAAGTCATCCTGCTCACATATTTGATAAAATGCACCCTTGTCTTCACTCCTATTTCTGTCACTATTATCTTGACTACTTTATAGATAACTAAACCATCCTTGGCATCCAGATTCTCAGATCGTTTATCTGCCCCTAAAATTGCCTGCATGGCCTTAATTAATGCTGCACTTGACGTAGACAAACCATACAGTACTACCTTGAAATTGTACACTTTTCCCTCTACGGAAACCCCCGTATACCTTCTAGAATTTTTGTGTAATGGAATTAACCAGAAGAAATTCCTTAAGTCTAATTTACTAAAAATGAATTTGCCACTTAGCCTCGTTAAAAGTATGTCCATGAACGGTGGACAATGAAAATGCGGTTTCGTCCACTGTTAATATTCCTTGCATCCAAACATAAACGAAAACAATTATCTTTTTTCTTCACAACAACCAATGAATTTAGAAAATGTGTGTTTGAGAGCTCAATTATGCCATCGTTCAACATCTTAGTTGGCTCTTGGTTCACTAGTTCTCTATATGCTGCAGATATTGGATAAATTTTTGTATTAAACGGTTCAGAATTATCTACTTCTAAAACATGCTCGTAAATTAACGCTGTGCTCGCCTCTGCACCTACTAATTCAGAATGTTTATTCAATAACGCTTGTACCTCTTTCAATCTTTCTTTTGGACATTTAATTGCGTCGATCTGTTTAACCTCTCCTTCATCTAATCCAATAACATTAATACTCAAACCCGTGTCATCCACTGTGACTTCATAACGTGCCTTCCGGGCCAATATCCTGTCCCTAATTCTAACCGTCTTTCTCTCCATATCTATTATTAACCCCAACTTCACCATACAATCAATACCTAAAATCTCCTTAAATTTCAGTCCAAGCACAATTACAAACTCTTGCTCACAGCTTACTGAGCCTATGTCTACTTTTAGCACCACAACGCTATTCACCACAGCAAATCTTTTTTTATTCGGAGCTACCAAATAACTCCTTTTTATTGGCATAATCCTATCACACACCTTTTCCCTATTGTCGCTGACGAATTCTTTCGATATCATACTCGCCTCTGCTCCAGAATCGAGCAACGATTCTATATTATGATCAAAAAATTTTACATTTATTATTGGCAAACAAAATGTTTCCCCAATTACTGGTTCAACTTCTTCATCGATTTTTAAAAATTACCGCAAATGTTCGTATTTATACACAAGTAAATCTAGTGGTTTGTCACTGTCTAAAAATCCTGTCCATTTCTATTTTTTCTACTGGGTTCTTGTTGCCCTCCAACTACTTCTGGATATGTCCGTGGCGTGGTCTGTACTCGAGTACTCCTTTTACTGTCCCTTACAGCTGTCGTCGTCTGAGTTTTATCCATGTCTGGCGAGTTGTTCTGTTTTTGTAACCTCGGTCTCGGCGTCGGTTATATATATATATATATATATATATATATATATATATATATATTGCCGTGTTTACTCTCCGGATCTCAGTAGTTTCGAAAATTAATTTATACAAAATCGAAAATTTCACCAAAAATTTAAAAAAATAATTTCTTACCCGTTCCTCTCTCTTCTTCACCGGTTGACTTGTTTTCTTCAACTGCTTCCGGCTAGCTCAGTTGGACCTCCTCTTGTATATCTAGATTCACTCTCATATTCTCTATCGTTCACGCACACTCTCAATAAAACTACAAAATACAACAATCATACAATCTTTTATTTATCACTATTTACAAACAAAATTCAATATTATCCACATTTCAGTGATCAAGTTACACCTCAATAAATTCTATTTTGTAATGTCCTGTATTTTAATTTAAATTATCAAACACATAGAATGTACCCGGAGTAAATGGGCCCTGAATAATACCTTATTTTCAATCCTTCTTTATAATTTATTTTAAATCTACGTAAACTTTGGAGTATGGTGAGCTCATGATAACCCAGTTAATTATGAATAATGTATGCCCTTGTACTTCGCATACTCTTACAACAAACTAAAAAAAACAAACCCATGTACTCTTTACAAAATTTACATTCCTGATGGAACGTTAATAAGCTTTATATACACCTTCAGATTTCTATTTAAATACCATAATAAAGTTAGTTATACGTATTATTTTCAATACGCAAATTAATGCACAACACCTTCAAATTCACTCTCACACGTCACCCAATATTTATAGTTTCGTAGTTGATAACAACAACAATTTTAAATCGTTACCTGGAATTTCTAGAGGATCTCTGCTCCGTTGACGATGCCGTATATTTGCTTCGCTCTGCTCTGCAAGCCGCTTCTAGCTATTGGTAGAAGAACCCCATTTAAGTTGTGCTGCTGCGTGCCTTCTCGGTGTATCCAATTTCCAAATCCAAATTAATTATACTTCTTTCATACTTGTTTAATTTAATCCACGTTACATAACGTCACTACACGAGCTTGTAAAAAAATATATGTGACATCTCAATAAAATCTAAACTCGGCACAACCCGCGTACAAATTATGAGGCTAACACCGTGCAATATAATTTAGAATAATTTTCTATACTTACAAGCTTGTGTTAACTTTCATACGTAGTCTGAAGCGATCAAAATACTAAGGGCTTTCATTATATTTTCGAAAAGTATTTATACAATTTACACTGCCACCTCCTGGCTGCATTCACCAGAAGTCCTTCATTTGCCATAATATTTCTTAAAATTTTGAGCTCAACCGATTTCTAAATCCTCGAACTTCAGCCCGTCGTTACAATATTTTCTGAAAATTAATATACAATATTCTCGTATTTGACTGATGTCCAACTAACGATATCGACCAATAGTCTATCCATTGACGTCTCACAAATCCCGCCTATACTAACGCTGTCCCTTGCTTATGCATTTTCTACGTCTCCTTCTAACCTTGTTTGAGTGGTAGAAAATCGATATTCCTGTTCGCGTTCTACAACTCCATGTGGACCCCAAAATACGTGCTTTAAATAACCCCTGATTAGTGTTTACTGCAAACACATTCGACCGTTTACCCGATATTTTTTGAAACTTGTTTGTTATCTATAAAATAAGTGGAACTTAACATTTAGAAAACACGCAGGTGTTTAATTAACCGACGTTTTAACACAACATTTCTAGGAGCTTCTTTTCATGGTATTTCAACCCAACCGATTTATTTGTTTGTTATAACGAACGCTATTCGCCTTGGATTTATTGATTTTTCATGCTTTTATGCATATTATACGTAAATAACCGTTTAATTAAACTCAATTAAATTAATAAATTAATTGCATTGGCTTCTACAATTTATTTCCTTTGCAAATCTACTAAATTTTAATCATTATTTGTAAAATTTTGTTAATACCTGTTACTTAAAAATGAACTAACTGGAATAAATTTCGCACGTAAATTCTGGTTGTTTCCTTTATACAGGATGTTTTGAAATTGCTTTGTTTATATTTTTCTTTAACCCTTTAAAACCTATATATATATATATATATATATATATAATAGAGAAGAATAATCCACATTTGAAATGCAAATGAATGCTTAATATATATTAATAGTTATTAAGATGAAATGAAAACCCAACTTTGTATTTAAAGTTGAATTACCATTTCAAATCGAACTAGTAATTGAAAACCACTAAAAGAACGGCTACAGCAGGATGATCAAGTTATTAGTACATGAATTATGTATATAACTAGATTCAATTTCCTTAAATGCAAGACGTAATTGAAAATCATTAACAAGGGCCAAGCTTCAGTAGTATTAAGTATAACATCATCTAAACAATTAGGCTAGATAGCTCAATTGGTTAGAGCACTGATCCGGAGAATCAGAGGTTGCAGGTTCAAATCCTGCTGTAGCCGTTCTTTTAGTGATTTTCAATTACTAGTTCGATTTGAAATGGTAATTCAACTTTAAATACAAAGTTGGGTTTTCATTTCATCTTAATAACTATTATATATATATATATATATATATATATATATATATATATATTGATATGATAACGCCGCACGCCGATGTAATAAACGTCCAGCTAAACGCCACCGCTCTGTGTTTTTCTCTAATCTTCTAATTTAATTATGACACGGCTAACCCAGAGTGCTCAGCGTTACGATGATCAATTTAATTTACCCCTTTAATTCTTACCTGTTTGAATTGATAAAACGAAGTCAATCAATATTCGTATAATGAAAGGAAATAATATTTACACACAAAAATCATATCTTTTTAATTTAATTAAAGTCGCCAAAAACTACACCTTTTACTAAAAAAATCTGAAACGTTCAAGACCCTTTTATGATTATCACGTAAATTTCAACGTATTCAATATTCTTGTTGACTCCTTACAAATCTGAGAGAAAATTAATATATTCAGTGTTAAAATTTAAATTTGAAAAGATTCCTTAAAACTAGTTAGCCCTGATCTGTGATATCCTGATTTGCTGTTGCGTGTTGTAGATTAATACCCCCTTATTATCTTCAATCGAAAACCAATGCTCTGCTTTGTACTCCTTAAGGTATGTTTAAACTAATAGGTTTGTTACTCCTTATTTCCAAGATTCATCTTATGCTCTATTCTATATTTTTCTGGATACGCCTTAAACCTCTTCACTTAATTACAAACTAGATTTCTTGTGGTCGTGAATTAGAATTATCCCACTTAGAATTCGTAGGTTTCTTAGTGTCGTAAATTAAAATTGGATTTCTTATATTCGTGAATTAGAAGTTCTGAATACCATACTTAAGAGCCGTTTTCTGCAAAACCGCGAAAGCTTTTTCACATATTCCTAACGCAATTCATCATCAACTATTATTCTTACACAACACTATTTTTCACAATAATATTATATAAAATTTATTTATTTGACGCGTAAATATTTGATTAAGAGTATTGCAGGTTCGACGTGCTTTAAATTGAGACTGACCCTTTCTTATCAACTTTGGGCGTTATATAGCTTTTGCTTTCTACATTTGGATTGGCTTTCCAAACAGCCTTACAAAGTGTTGCAACCAACAATATTTGTTTTGGACATTCCTAGTATTTTTCAAGCTGATTTCTGACGAAACTATTCTGAAGTTCCGTATCTATTGTTTTCCGATCTTTGATCGCCTTGTTATTGTTATCGTTGTTGGACTTTACTTTAGCTTATGTCTGTTGTTTTGTGTAAATAAAGCTTTTTGAGAATTGAACAAAAATAACTGATGTAACATGAGTGCTGTTTTTGTTTATGTATCTATTTAAAACTCATCTTTGAAAGTGCTCTCTTATCAAAGCGCTTATTGTTCCTTCTTTCTTACAAGCGTAATTGCATGAGGATTTACTAGGTTTTATCTTATCTTATGCGTATCTATTCTATAAACTTATTGATCGCTTCTTGACGTATTTTAATTCCATGTATAATTATTTCTCTGCTGAATACGCGTTCTCTTATTGGAAGATATGCTTACTGGCATTGATTAAAGTTAATTACGGTCCATATACAGGGTGTTAAATGTTTACTATTTACCTAATGTGCGAATTATTTATTTTCCTGCTAAATAAATGCAGTTTTCTAATTTTCATTGCTATGCACATTTATTACGCGACCCTTACTACTCAATACACCCCTAAACAACCCCTTATCACAGCAATATATAGCTATAATGATATAATTTCGAAACAATCACTGTACTATGGCAAAAGTAAATAAAACCGCCATCAGGTGATAAAACACCAACACTACTAAAGTGTGGAAGTACAGAATTGAACCGAAACTACATAATACATTTTATAAATGACTACAAAAGTACGTCTGGCCTTTGATTTGCGGAATGTTACAGCAAAATTTATTTGCATTCGTAACAAACCTTCTCGTGGCGACACCGGGTTCATGCCCCAAAGGCAATTAAATTGCCTTTGGGGCATGAACCCGGTGTCGCCACGAGAAGGTTTGTTACGAATGCAAATAAATTTTGCTGTAACATTCCGCAAATCTCAAAGGCCAGACGTACTTTTGTAGTCATTTATAAAATGTATTATGTAGTTTCGGTTCAATTCTGTACTTCCACACTTTAGTAGTGTTGGTGTTTTATCACCTGATGGCGGTTTTATTTACTTTGCCATAGTACAGTGATTGTTTCGAAATTATATCATTATAATAGCTTCGATTACTTCATAGGGTTCTTGGGAACTATTCCACCTGATGAGGCTAACTAGACGAAACCATTGGTCAGTGGATGTTTCTCCCATGAAGTAATAAAGCTAATGTTTTGTTAATGGCTATATAACTACCAGCCCGATTTGTATTTGTCAATGGCTCTTATTATTTTCATAAGAGTTTGTTTACAGATACATCTTACTTTTTATACAATTTTCTTATTGCGGACAGCAAATAACTTGTCTTTGTTTATATATATATATATATATACATACATATATATATATATAATATATATATATATATACATACATATATATATATATATATATATATATATATATATATATTATATGTAGATTTTCTGGGTATTGGTCATCAATAATTTTCAACTAATTTTGTATGACGCGTTTCGGTTTATTACAACCATTTTCAAAATATCTAAAATACATAAAATTAATTAAATATATAAAACGTTATTTGGTATAAATACAGTATAAAATAATAACATTATAGTTTATACCTGTTCAAATTTTGAATAGCAGAATTTACATATTAAAAACATGAAACATCAGTGGATATTGTGTCAATTGCTAAAATATACTGTTAACTGTGGGACTGTTTGAAACAAAGTGTAGGTGTTATATATATATATATATATATATATATATATATATATATATATATATATATATATATATATATATATATATATGTTTTTGCTCATTAACACGCTTTTGTATTAATCTTGGAAATATCCATATTTTATTAATTGAATTAATTTGCTTTATAGATATAGGCAATATTTGAGGATTTCTTCTTATTTGTGCTTAACACGCACATGTGATAATCTTGTAAATAGTTAGTTATAGTGTCGTACATTAACTGACAGTATTGTAAATAAATATTATTTTTCTTGTGTATACATTTTGACATATGTGCTGTAGTGTCTCCAGCAAGAGACCACTATCCGTCCTGGTATCAAACTAATAATACTTTGTTGACTGGCAGTTGAGATAACACGTTACTTTAAATGTAATGAAGGATTTTGAACTCTTGCCTGTGTTAAAAATACGAAGTAACCAGGGAAAAGTTTAATTGACATTTCTTAGGGCTTGAATTTAAATATAAAAGTCAATCACTTATTTAACTTTTCATTTGCTTAGGTTGTCAATAAAGAATAAAGCAAGAAAAAGTTTTCGAAACTCCTCTGACTAAATTCTCTTTCTAAACGCAGCGTTCTTAAATCGATTCGTTTGAATAAAAACCATCTCCATATACTTCCCTAATTAATAAGCAGTAAATATAGATTGTCAATACAGTATAGATTTTTAATTATCAATGGACCTATAAATTTTTTCGTTTCAATATTTAATAAGAACATCAGTAGACGACATTATAACCCGATTTCATTTACTAGTGGGCGTTTTACACCTTTACTTGATTCTTGTGTGTTACATTAATAAAACTATTGCGAAGAGGACCTACGCAATATTGACAGATTTATAATCCAACTCCTTTGTAATAAAATTTTGGGATTCCAAACTGTTTGCCATAAAAAGTACAACACGTTTCGTTTATAGTATGGTACAAGTATTTTACTTATACCGACATACATAGCGGTGCAATAAAAAAGATTGCTTATGTGGTAGGCCTGGCGCCTTTTTTTTTGTTAAGCAGTATATTCATTTTGTGTGCCATTTTCTTAAGGTTTAGTATAATTTCATGTACCAATTTTATATAATTAAAAAAGCAAACTTTATATAATTTAAATATTAAAATAAGGTGTAATTTTTTTTACTATAGAGGCCCGTAAGCATGTGTACAAAGGGTGAAGAGCACGCAGACGGCATATGCATCAAATAGTCTTCTGACCACGGTAAATGTGCCTCACTCATAATTTAATTCAAGACAACCTGTGACACTGTAGAGTAACTAAGATTTTAGCCCCGCGCCTCAAAAATTTTTTTATGAGCCACCTTCACGGTTTATTGTCTTCTGTATGTTCTAATTATAAGATCTGTAGAGAATATCTGAATATATTATATATATATATATATATGTATTTTTTATATATATATATATATATATAAATATATATATACATATATATATATATATATATATATATATTACTCATATTTAGACCAGGGTAGAAAATTAATGAATTACATAAAATAATTTTAATCACCGTGTATAATGAATATTATTAGATAATACGCGTTATTAAAACCGGGAAGCATAAAAATTTATTAGTTTCAGTAAAAATAAGAGATTTAAAATCATGTACAAGACGCTTTATATCAAAAGAAACAGTATTAACAAGCTCTACGTGTAATGTAATTATTCCGAGGAAAGAAACAAATGGAAATTACGTGCAAAATTTATATTAATTAACCCTATTTTAAGTAAACGGTATGAAACAAAAATGTACTAATAATAATCGTAATTGAAGTTAATTGAACCGTTAGTAACATATAATATCTATAACAACTTGAAAAACCCAATAAAATACCAGAAAATAAAGCTCTGAGAATTAATATTATGTTTGAACACCTGAGTTTATTTAAAAAGCTCATTCGGCGTAAATTTTGCAGATAATTAATGGTTCAGAGAAGCTTGGAGAAACCGGGGCTTAATATTCACGAGAAGGTGCGATACGGGGTTATTTAACCCAGATAGTCCACATGGACTAAAATAATCGATAATAAGGAATATCAATTTGCACTAATAAGAACAGGGTAGATAGAGACAGATAATATGCACAAGACCGAGACACATATAGTAAAAGGCGTGATTTAAGCAACGTCACGAGGGTCACAATTGGTTGAAAATAGGATGCAAATATCAGAGGTAGAAACAACGATTTCTGTACAAAATTAATTAGTTTTTCTCGGACATGTTTGCGTGCCGTGTGAGAATTTCTGATTTTCAACTGGCGAGTGCAAAATTCGTAAAAACCGACGCGCGAGCTACGGAATGGGAACATAGAATGACGAAATTCTAGAAACTGTCTGTTTTGAGGACTCGACCGACAGACAGGCTAATCGCTATATATACCGAGGTGAATATAAACAAGCTCTCTTACATCTGCGACTGGATTCAACGCGTTAAACAGTGTTTTTTTAGTGTGATAGAATAATTTAAAGTTTGCTCTTATATTTTGGTGATGTAAAACAGTTTTTTCTGTACGTGCTAACATGAATGTACTTCAGTGCACTTAGATACAAGGTAATAAAATTTCGTATCACTGTACCAATTAGCAAAATTTACAACGACAAATGTATACACAAAAGTAGGCAGTTTTGGCGTATATTGGTGAAAGAAGTATGAATTTCTTTGTTATTTTCGGGGTGTTAATAATTAAATGGTTCAAAAACGTGTCTGGATCCACGAAACAAGGGTCAGATATACACAGATGAGTTCCGGAAAAGCCCTGAAACAACTTTAAATAAATGGTGATGGAGAAAATTTTAAAAGCGTTGAGAATCAGAAGCTGTAAATATAATCCAGTTGGAATGGTGTGATTAACAAAAGGGACGATGTACATTGAAGCTACGAGTGCTTAACCTTCAGGTAAATTATACTATTTTGTTTGAACTTTGATATTTTGTGTGTGTTGAATAACTTTATAATTGATTTACTTTAAATGGACATTAGTGAAATTGTGCTCACAATAAAATTTTAATTTTAAGGTGAAATTTGCTTGTTTAAGTAGAAAGGGGTATTTAGTATTGATGTTTGGAATTATGATGAAAATTTGGGTATGTCTTTGAGCTCAATTAGACGAACCTGGTTAATTAACGTAAAGGGGTGGTAGATGCTCCCTTTGTACTCAGACTCCGGTCTGCATATATTGTTATATTAATTAGTAGGCATCCTACAAGGACTTGAATTCTGGATGCACATAAAATGATAATAAAATTAATCTTGAAATTCTTTTAAAACTGAAATTTATGCTGAGTTTTAATTTTGAAATTTTAATGTATTGTGAATATTGATGTAAATAGAGTTAACGTTGATGTTTGTGGTAGGAATGTGTTTGTTTTTTTTTATGAATGAGGAGGTTTATTAACTAGAGTAGCAGCCGAGGCGATGAACAGAAGAAAGTCAATGGACCAACACAGTTAAGGTAATGAATAGCTTTTTGTAGGATTCACAGCATTCTTGACATCCAATTCGTAGAGGCTCGATTCGAAAAGCGGAGTTCCCGTATTTTGGTGGTTTCACAGCAATATATATATATATATATATATATATATATATATATCTTCTAATATAACCCCCCCTTTTTTGGATTGACAATTATAATATATGAGCAAATTAGCAATGCACCACATTCCCCTATAATTTACTTTCTTTAATTAATAATTTACTAACTTCTCTATTAGTTCTTTAAATCTGCGCCTCGACCAATGAAACTCTTATCTCAGGTTAATTTTGTGAATAAATCTATATCTCCATACAGCGTGAGTTCTGAACCATATACAGATGTATGTGAAACTGCCAGTCAAATGATCTCTAGTTAATTCTACTAAAGCAATTTCTAAATGTGACAGTGTGAACAATTACTTGAAAAATTCGCACAGTAAACAGTTTATATTAGTTGATAATTTAAGATTTCAATCGAGTATAACGGATTAAGTGTTTAAAATATGACACTGATAATAATAATACTACCGGAATCCAATGAAACGTCTTGCTGCTGAACAATGAAGCTCAACTGCCTACAGCGACGAGTCGAACCAGATGTGGGTTCTTAATACCTGTGGATAAGTACGTTTTAAAATTTTGTATTACTGAATTTACGCTTTTTATTTTAGGGTTTAAGGTACGACAAAAATTCTTTAGATACACTTATACTTATCGTCGTTGGTCTTATCAGGAAACTTAGCTCCGTGAAATCAGCACCGTGCTCGACACCAAAGGTTCAGCAATCCCAGCGTTCTGATAGCACCACTTTGGAACTCCTCTGTCTACACAAAAACACTCCCAGAAATCAAATAGTCAATAGTAAGACAATGACAAGGACTCTTGCATTTATCACTTTTTAATATCAACAGTTCCTTTATACTTTGAATATCACAGATACATTTTACATACGTTGAATTTTATGTTGGAGATTACAATAATAAAAGGTATACAATTCGTCAACTGTTACAAAAAAGATTATGCTTTTCGTTCTATAGTTTGTAAAGTTCTTTTTTTCAGTCTTTTTTAAAATCAGTTTTTTTCTTAATTTTTTAATTTCAACAACTGTCACTTATCTCTATGGAGATGCCCCTTAAAACATTAAACCAGCCTACTCTTTTACAATTCTTTTCCAACTAACATTCTATGATCCAACTTTTTATTAATAGATCTTATTACTCTTGTCAAATTCTAATTTAGAGTAAACAAATAGACAAATGTCATTGGCCAAAAATTTATATATTTTGATTGATATTTTAATCCTAACAAGTGTTAAATAATTTCTTTTTAGATGAGTTGGATGTCTACAACTTTACAAGAAGTGAAATTCAAATGATATAATTGACTTACAACTATATACTGAAGAGTAAATAGAATTTCTACATCTTATAACTAACTTAAATCTAATAAAAACATACTAATTGACTTTTTTTTAGGCTTTACGTACATTTTCAAATGAAAGTGAAAGTTTAACATCTTATACCTAACTCAAATCAAATGAAAACGTACTAAGTGACTTCAAATTTTAGCTATACATACATATTCACATGGCAGTGAAGTTTCCTTTTAAATATTTTAACAAAATTTTATGATATACAATCAACAGCAGTTCACTTCATTGGCACATACTTTTCAAAATTACTTTACGAAATCACCAACACCCAATTTGAAATCTTAAAACTTCATTTTCTCTTAATTATCATTTTATATATCTTTAACGAGTAACTGCCCTCACCATCTTCCTTCATCAATTCATTTTACGAACTAGAAGTCTATATCTGAGTGGTACTTCAGTGCGTCAAGGTTCAAATCTCATATATATCACATAATATCACAATATATATATTGTCGTCTAAATTATAAGTTAAGAAGGGTATATATGTCTAGATAATAATTTTTTAACAACTGTGTATAGAGGAAATAGGAACAATTTATTTACGCGCCAAATTAATCAGTTTATATAGTAAAAACGGACGGTTTTTAAGATATTTTTGTATTTCTAAATCAGAATGTTAAAATTGCATAAAAGGGGAAAGCTTTAGGGTACATGAAAACTCAAGGATACGCATAATTAGTTGTATTAGTTTAAATCAAGCGCATGGGATAAGAAACGAAGCTTTTGAGTATAGAAAATCAATAATTTAAACGCATATTTCCATTTAAATAAACAAAGCGTTCGTTATACAAAGAAGTGTTAAAACTCGGAATTATAAATTTTAAACGGACAATTTACTTCAAAGGAACACCTGATAGTTAAATGTCAAGTTCAAAGAACTGAAATATACGTTGGGAAAAAATTCTAGAACAAGCTGGTAAAACAACAAATGCTTTGAAGACTAAGTGAAATGAAATATCTATAATGTAAAACAGACAGAAAACACGTATAATAAAACATTGGTTACAATTCACGTCTAAAATACGCAGTAGATTTGTAGGCCAACCACAATATCGATTTTCTGTAGCTTGAGAGGGGTTCTAAAGGAGACATTAAATATGGATGAAACGAAGAAAGGTAGCCAAGCGTTGGACGTATACACCGGGGAAAGCAATACAATTGGTCGAAGGCTAGAAGTTTTGAGAAGCTCGAGTCGGTTAGAAGGTGTTGAGCGAATTTCTATGTAACAGCACGGTAAACTTGGAATTTTTCAGACGTTGAAGTTCGTTACGAACAAAATTTTAAGAATCGGTTTGGAAAATAAACTTTTCGATGAAAAGAGAGTCCGCGAAAGGGTATTCAAACGCGTATAAATACACTGGGAAAGGTATTAAAGCTCTCTTAGGTCTGATATCTCTTACTTGCTATTACGTGCTCTTACGGGCTACTAATTGTCGCTTATTCGTTGAATTATCATACAAACATCCAATTTAGAGGTGTGTAAAAGCTGTTAGTAACGTACCGGTAATGTATTAAAAGTGTGATTTGCACAAGTGGATGGTGGCTTATAAACGGTGCTGTTACTACACGATACAATCTATGGTTAGGATGGTACTTGGGTAAGCGAATCGAAAAGTTTGAAACTAGTATGCGTGAAGTGTAGTGGTTATGGAAGGTTAAGTTTGGCCGAGACCATTATCCGGGTAGAAATACTAAAGGTGGTTGCAGATATTTGGATAGCTAGTGGACATGAGTTGGACCCAGGTATAATCACGAGATATATGGACACAACGACGAGGTTTTTGGAACACATCTTCAGAGGTAACGATGAACGAAGCTTACGCCAGGTAAAGAAAATTAATTTCTTGTTTTTGCTTGAACATTTGTGCTGGTATTTTGTGCTTAAATCTTTGACTTATTGGGGGTGTATTTTATTGTACCATAAAACTCATTTAAAGGTGTATATGTACAGGACATTTGATTTTGATTATTTAAAATGTTTAATTAATTACATAAAAATGTTGTTGTAAGGAGTAAACGGGTCTTTAGCTTTATTTTAAACAACAATGCAGGATTTAAAAGCATTTAGAGTAATTGGGTTATACTGAGCTCAAAATAGACCAGAATAAAAATCAATTTAGGGTTGTACGACGGGCCCATCTAGTCGTCTAAAATACAATTGTTGAAATATATAAAAATCAAGAAATTTTAAAAAATTTAAAGATTGAGATGGTAACAATTTTATCAAACTGTATATACAAATGTGTAAATATTTTCGTACTAATGGAAGCTTGTTAATATGTGTAAATAAAAAGGTTGTATGTCTTGTTACATTATTTGAGTGGTAATTTCATTTGACTGTTTATGTGAGAAACAGTGAATTTAGGATGGGAGGTATCCAAGAAGAAGTAGATTGCTGAGCTAGCCAGGGTGTGCAGAAATCACGAGGCGTTCCAAAGATTTTGTAAGAAATTTCTTTTATTAAATTTTCAGAAAATTTTTATGAAGGCCTAACGACACTAAAGGCGAGAATTGGTTTAGAGAGAGATCCACGGCAATTTTATGGCGCCCAACGTGTGTTAAAACAACTTTTGTTTATGTCAGCCCCACGTTCCGGCAACAGTGTAACTGATTTTTTCAAATGGGCGCCAGTGAACAAAAATCTTCCGACATAGCTAGGGTCTATTCCTGGGTAGAGCAATAAAAAGTGGTGGTGTAAGTCGAATTTTGTTTGCAAACCAAAGCTAAACTAAGTTAAATAGGCGCCACCATGTCCTGAGATAATCACGATAATAGCAGAGCACAATTCTAAGGGCGGACGTGGAAACCCAAAGATAAAACGATCGCCTTTGTTAACAAAAACCTGTCTTATAAAAATAAGACGCAGCTCCTGTAAGAAATTGCAAAGATTAAATAAATAAAAATGTAGAACACCATTTGTGTCCTATAAAGGTATCAAAAATAAAAAATGTATATCCAATATGATATTGGCACAAAATTATTACTCAAATATTCTACTTTTGTGTTATCAGATTTGATCGCATTTGACCAAAATAAAAACCTCAAAGTTTAACTAATTGTTTACTAAAAAAACTCTCTTTTAAAATTTCAACACCTTTTAACAAGTAAAAAATTCATCATTAACATCTATAACAAAGTCAAGGTTTTGGCTTTTTAAAACAAACAACTGCTCTTCAAACATAAACTTGATTTAAACATTTGATTAAAAATAATTTGTAGCCACAATACACTGAATTAACGTTTCTAACCTGGGCAGATCTTTTCAGGTAGATTACAGTTTCTAAATTCTTACGCAGCGTGTATTTAAATTTTCATATTTAGATTTTATAATTTATATGTAGATAAAAGCTAATCACAAAAATAGGAATGTTTAATTTAAATTCTATGACAGCTGTACAAAGCATTTGCTTTCATGACAACATCTGTCAACTGTGCAACACAAAAAAAAGTATGACGTCGAAAACATACCTTGAAATTATCTAAGGTTCAAATGGAACAAAGCTTGTAATTATATAAACCTAACTTGACAAAATTTCGTTCTACGGCTTGTAAAACCAGTTCAACAATAATTGAGGATTAAACAGATTACATGTTTGAAAACATAATAGCAACTTTTTGTGTTTTATATGATAGTCTGTTTATCAAATTTTTACGACATTCAAAACACATGCAAGAAATTTCTTATATCTAATAACGAACCGAACTGCCGCTGTTGCTCCAAGACAAATCTGGATGGAAATTCATAATCTCCGACCAATGTTACTAGCCATTTCTAATTTGGAACGACTGCAATCAAAATCAACATCTATCATTCTTCGTTAACAAACTCTTAGTTGACGAATTCTTAGTGACAAATTCTAAGTTGACAAATTACAAATCCTAGGTGACGAATTCTTAGTGACAAATTCTAAGTTGACAAATTACAAATCCTAATTGACGAATTCTTAGTGACGTATTCTTAGTGACGAATTCTTAGTTGACAAATTCTAAGTTGACAAATTACAAGTCCTAGGTGACGAATTCTTAGTGACGCGCTAAGTAAATGAAACCAAATTAAATTAGTTTGTAAAATGTATACTTTACCAACCGTTAGTAGAAGGTATCAAAAATAGTTTCAGGTCTAGCACGACCTGACCTGCTTACATGAGTAATTTATACGAAGGTCGCACGCCTCTAGCCGGGAATACATCTTTATAAGGCGGTTGCTAGCGGGCGACTAATTCGACGAAACGAGAACCGAATGATAGCGACGTTAGAGGTGGGGAATACGAAAGAAACAGCTAGAGATGCTTGACGAAGTAACTTTATGTCACACAGATATTTTAATATAAGAGGATTAATCAAGAATAAGGCACGCTTAGCGCATTATCCTCGTAATTCAATGCGAATAATTATTGCTGGAATTAAACATGTTACATATATGCCCTATATATATATATATATATATATATATATATATATAATGAAATAAAGTTGTATGGACTCTTGGGATACACTCGTTCGTACAAATAAAAACTACAGCGTCAATTTGTAACTATATTCTACGTTTCGGCATGAACAATTATGCCTTCTTCAAAGACTGAAATTTAGCAATGTTAGTATACAAACTTGAACCAGTGTACTATTTGACTTACATACTTACTATGACGTAAAAGATTCGCATAAACTAATTTAAAGTAAGTGATTCCATAACAAGCGGTAAAATTAATAAAATAATAAAAAAAAAAAATTTAAGTACATTAACACAATTAAAAGATTGAAATGTCAAATAAATAAAATAACTACAGTAAAATTTTAAAAACAGATACAATTAAACCTAATACAAAAAGCACTAACACAATATCTTAAAATAATACGAGTTTGCGAAGCAAAAGTCATATGGTGACCACGATAAAACAAAATTGAGGAAGGTAGTGAATTTCGATAGTACTAAGATCTTGCATATAGAAAGCAACTACTACAAGAGACTTTTCTTGGAATCGTTCTATATACATCAACAACGTAATCCTATTAACAGCAAGTTGGACATAAATAACTTAAACGTTGTGTATTCGAGTCTTTATAGGTTAAATAACTATCATTGTCGCAGATAGGTAAAAACTTTTAATATGTGGATATGTTGTGTGGACGTTAATGTACTTTGTCCTTGAGTTGACGTTCGATCTAGTTATATAAAGATACACCTTCCTCAATTTTGTTTTATCGTGGTCACCATATGACTTTTGCTTCGCAAACTCGTATTATTTTAAGATATTGTGTTAGTGCTCTGTATTAGGTTTAATTGTATCTGTTTTAAAATTTTACTGTAGTTATTTTATTTATTTGACATTTCAATCTTTTAATTGTGTTAATGTACTTAAATTTTTATTATTTTATTAATTTTACCGCTTGTTATGGAATCACTTACTTTTAAATTAGTTTATGCGAATCTTTTACGTCATAGTAAGTATGTAAGTCAAATAGCTACACTGGTTCAAGTTTGTATACTAACATTGCTAAATTTCAGTCTTTGAAAGGCATAATTGTTCATGCCGAAACGTAGAATATAGTTACAAATTGACGCTGTAGTTTTATTTGTCGAACGAGTGTATCCCAAGAGTCCATACAACTTTATTTCATTATCTACGTCCGTTCGAAAAATTATAAGAATTATATATATATATATATATATATATATGTGTAGTATATATATATATATATATTATATATATATATATATATATATATATATATATATATATATATGTTCGGTTAACTCGCGTATAAATCCGGTATATTAGTCGGATCGGTAATAATAGGTTAGTTTGCGAATAATTCCGATATATATTAGTGAGAGTGTATTCCCACTCTTTTGTTATTTTTAAAGTAGAGAGTTACTTTCCATACTTGGTGGAAGCAACATGTAAAAATATATTATTGACGGGTTAAATGTGTACCGTCCCTTTTTTTGTATGTAACCTATGTAGGGGTTACTGTGTGATTTGGAGTCAGTGTTTATATTTTGGTTTGTGGCTGTATATTAAAGAACAGGCAATTCACGTTTATGCTGTCCATGTGTCCACAAGAACGAGCGCTCGTATATGCAGTCTACTGGAAGGACAGGTGAGTGTTTGTTTGCTTTATTATATAGACAACAATTGTTTGCATTGTTTCCAACTCTGAATATTTCATTTAATTTAGTTGTTGAAAATCCTATGTAATTACAGTCCTACTTAAAATTTCTATATCGTGGAACGTGAATGAAACCGCCAATATATATATATATATATATATATATATATATATATATATATTATGTTATGTATGTTGATATTTTATGTGTAATGATGCTTGAATATAAGAGTAAAATAATAGGTGCAACCTGTAATATGGTGTTAGTCTGTAATTGATAAAATAAAACTCTCTCAATTCAATTATGCCACGGCTTTTTGAAACTCTCTCTCAGGGAAACTGAATCTAGGATTTTAACTCTGTAAGGAGAAGTAGGTTCTTTATCCCCTTACAGGTATTGAAACACAGACGCCTAAAGCGTATACGATCAAAATCAATTTAACCTCTAAGTTGTGCTTTCGTATACCGATTAAACAAAGATTGATAAATTTGTTCTGCAATTATTTATTCTGGTTAACGTTGAAATTTAATTTATTCCAAATTACTTAATATGAAGAGTAGATAATATTAACTTTTATACCTGTAACTCCGTTGAATGTGTCTGGTTGTACAGGATTGGATACAGGATACACAGAGTTGCCTTGAACGCTTTCAGTGAGTACCTAAATATATAAGTTTTAATATAAAATACAAATATGTTTTCCTCTAGTTAGGTTCTCTTATGGAAACTACTTCAACCACTAATTGTTTTATTACTCTACAAACTACAAACACCTTATACGTCACCAATTAAAAATTGATCAGCTGCAACTCCTGAACCACAACAAAGGATGCCCCGATGTTGGTATATATTTAAATTCCTCTTTTGGAATTTCTCCTCGTCGTATAACTTTTCACTTTCCTTCCTTATTATTTTGAATCAAAATGCATGCACAATTAACACGTCTATTATTTTTAACAATTTTTTATTACAAGCTCTTGAGCCAAAACAATTTTTCAATGTACCAAAATTTAGTCAAACTCTCTTTTTCAAAAATTTTTAATTCTCCCTTTTAAAACAATTATCACCATCACAACCAACAAAAACAAACTTATTTCTAGCCTACTACTAATATAACATAAGGGGTGCATTCAACATATAAAACTTAATTCTACTTAACTACTATTTTAGAACAGTTTTGTTTTATTTTACATATTATTTGACATTTCAAAAATTTTATATTGATTTATATTTTCAATGTATTAGACATATCTTATTTTAGGAAACTCAAAATTATAATTGGCATACAGTATCTTGCAAAATTACAAATGCTAAACTGAAGACAAAACCTATACACATTCAACCGAAGATGCATTAGATACCCTTCGTATATGCAAACAAATAATAATGCTTTTTATAAACTTCAAACGCTGTACTTCTAGTACGTAATATCCTATTTATGCTTTCAACAAGTAACTATTCATCAATCTTTGTTAACCGTAGTGTTTTTAACTTTTAGTATAGCTTGATAAAATGGAAAATTTATGGTTTTATCAGTAGCACTAACGAACTACCTTTGTAGAACCTTTGATAAATGTCAAATGTCATAATATATATATATATATATATATATATATATATATATATATATATATATATATATATATATCAATGCCCATAGTAGAAATGAAAAAAGAACTCATCCCTTTATACTGCATATAGAGACTCCTAGTGCCTGTGTAATTTTTTTGATAGCAGATTACATATACCTTCGTGTTTGTCGCGTAATATTTATTTCGTTCATATTCTCCATTTATTGATGTGCATTTCTTAAATACATATTGTATCAAAATAAACAATAAATAAACAAATAAACAACAAACCTAGGTCATGGATCGAGACGTACATAAATATGATTTTAAAAACTATGAGTGGTTTAATTCCCAAAGAAGATTAAGAAATATAAACATAACAAGTGACAGTGAACTGTATGCATTCTCCCAGCGCGATAATGCTTCATTCGTTGCGGATTTACAGGGCCATTTGTTGCGATTGTATATTTGTTGTAGCACTCGAAGTTGCGTCTAATAGAGAAGCTTTAGTGTAAACTTAAAAGATTTTACAGGTGCCTTTCCGTATTAAGTTCACCAAGGTTCCCAGATGACATCGACGAGTTTATGTGGAAAATACCTACAGGAAAATGTGTTTTTGTGCGGCCGATATAGAAAACGCGTGTTTCCGATCGTTTTTCAACTCGGAAAGTACGTTGTTGCCAAGTTAGGTCGATAAAGTGACATAAGAGATGGGAAAAGTGACACAAGAGCTCGAAATAATATATTATGTGTATATATTATTATAAACAAAACATTGCCGGACGACAATCCAAATTTTCTTTATTAGTCCTTTGTGCTACATTTAAGTACATGGGACAAGTCATATTTACAAAACTTGCCTATAAAACAGTATACATGAATAAATGACATTTTATCTATCACATAAAAACAATCCTAAATCATATCACTTTTTAACGATTAACAGTTAATCTTATCATTACAGATTGTTATAGCCCGATCACTTGCTATACTACTGCGGACAATTGTTATACTATTGCGCAACTGTTATAGCCTTACGCGGCAAATTTCCGCCATATTGTATCAAATTACCGACCACGTTTTAAGTATGATGCAATAGTCAAATATTTCATGCACATTTAAAGTCAATTTACATACACAATATACGTAAAAAATCCTCACGTGGATGGTATTTCGTAGCTAAATCTTAGGGTCCATCATATTTTGTGGGTTAGGTTACACCATTGCTGAGTTTCAAATTGCCAATCCGTTCATCCTAAAACTCTATTCCCTCGCAGGTGGAACGATAAGGATCCAGGAAAGAGGAACGATAAGGCAAGGCAAGGAACCTACACCCCTAAAAAGAGAAAAGACACACACACAACACAGGTAGATGTTCTTAGCTTGAGGTCCGTGGCTTAAAGCCCGCTTTCGACACTACCCGCACCTGCGCATTTTTTTGAGCAAACGCGACTGTCCGAAATGACGGAAGTCGACAAGTTTTAATTTCAAAAAATACGCGGGAATTTCTTTATAAATTATAACTAAAACTAGGGCATGCTACATACCATTTTGGCATGTAACAATCGCAACAAAGCCATAAAAGAAAAAATCTTAAAAAAAGAAAAAGACTTTTAGCACAGTAAGAACTTAAAGTCTAGAGCCTTACTTACTTACGTATAAGCTAACTTATACTTTACTAAATGTTTATTTTAGGCGCCACCTGGTTTTTTCAACCGATAACGTGTCTTGCGAGTAACTAGGAAACGGAATGTGTAGTCCCAAGATTATCGAACTACATCTATAAATGCACACACGAGTCTTAAATGTGGCGCAGTTATATTCGACAGCACAAGTTTGTCGGCGAGCACAAAACACTTTACTACAACTAAAACAAGTGCGACAAGTCGCCTAACATATATACAATAACCTAAGCTAACGTTACAGTTTCTGAGTGCACACGCACATAAGCATTTCATTTAAACTGTTTTTACTTTGGCAAGAAAATGCCCAAATTTCAAAATGCCCAAGAGAGCAAGTTACTATACATTTTAACAAATTTATATGTATTGGTACGTTGGCTTAATAAACAGTACACATCAAAACTTTTTAATGACAAGGTTGTGAATTAACAAATTTACCAACAGTACCATCTTACTAATTTCTTACGTTTCCAACCTAACAAATTACATGGTTACCATCAGGTTAGCTTCTTGACTCAATACACAAATTTTTTTTACGTCTGATCATAAATATCAAACGTTAGGACACAAAAGAATGTAAGACAAAGTCTCAAGTTATTACTAAAGGTAATAGGTAAGATAGAGATATTAAGATAAAACTAGATCACAATAGATGGATCCAAAACGTCCCAGCACGCTAAGGCAAGCTACAACTATACACTTTAAAGATATAGCGTAGAATTCTCCAGCTTACCAAGTCGTTTCGTCCTCCATCGTTAAGATACAAAAGAGAGTGGCTCCTTGAAGCTGTTACGTAGGAAAGTACGCATACCCCCTAAAAGAAAGCGACCTGTAAAGCAGACCTGTTAATCAAAACACTCGCACATTAACAACATACTCATACATACATGCACTGTTAGCGGCCACGTGCGGCTGACAGCGGCACCGCATGACCTCACGAAAGATTCCAAAAGACGTGGTCCAGGTGTCTATGAAAACCCCCCGCGCGACCACACGGTGACTAACGGTAATGAAAAGGCAATAGATATATAGGAAGGGTAAAAAGAGGGAGGTAGGCATTTTGGAATGTACTAGTGACACTTCCAGGTAGAAGAGAATAGAAGAAGGGCTCGCATTGAGCAAAAGCGATAGAAAAAGTTGGACAAAAAAGCACTACTCAACCAGCCAATGTGATCAGTAGCCCGGAGTGAAGGAAAAATCACTCTTATAGACGGGTGTTCCGGGACAAGAACAGGTCTACCGAAGGAAGAATAATGCGGAAACGGAGACAGTGGGGTAAGAAAAAAAGTAGAGTTTTGGACAAGCGTCCGAGAGAAGGTAGAGAGTTGTCCCTATTAAATGCAGGTCAGTCTGAAAGATCACTTGCTATGTTAATCAGACAAATAAAGACACATAATAAGTTAAAAAAATTACTAGACTCCTGATGAGAACTAGTACGATCATCTTCCTAACGAGTGCATCCACTACGATAAGAAGATCAGACAAAAAGTTGAAACAACTACTTAAAAGTATCACTGCAGATACTTCACACAAAAACCAACTGTTCCAAGGTAATTTTTAGAAACGGTAACGCCATAAACACACACAGGAATACCTAAGTATGAAAAGTTAAATAGAGATATAAACCTACTGTCCCAATATGCTAAAAACAACCAAGAATTCAATAAGATATCAATAAAAAGCGATAGCAACTCACCACGAAGTTATATAAAAACAAAAAAAATGTTTATATGTTCTGATAACTCAATAGAAGAAGAAACAAGTAATGATATAGGATAAAGTGAACAACTGTAATAATTCAGAAGAAGAACGCATGGAATAGAAATTCCTAGTTTTTTGCAACTGCAAATATGGACTGTTTCTTACAAAGGCATAGGCCGCGGCTCCTATGTGAGCCCTAAGAAAAAAGCATCCACTCAACATCAGCTATAACCAATCATAACCATTCAATAAGTTACTCCAACCAAAGTTAGGATATTCACCACAAAATTAAATAACGTACGATAAATACTAAAAAACAAAATAATATGATGCAGAAAAGGTGCCAGGATTGATTAAATGAGGCAACAGAGTGACATTGGAGAACTTGGATAACAAACAGATATATATGGCTGACAATAAATTCAAGGTAGAATTAATAGGCAGCAAAAAGATAATTAAAATGAGGTAAATAAGGTAAAAGTGTAGAAGGTAAATGCTGTATAAGAAAAGAAACGAATAGATAAAGTTAACAAATTCATAGCAGAGACAAAAACATTAGGTAAACCGTTAAAGAAATGAAACGTGAAAAATTAATTAGCATTCGGGTCAGCAGAGAGTGGTTTAAGGTCTTTGATATGTCACTTTCCTTGACGTTTTCCTTCGGTATCTTGGAGTTCATAAATAAGTGGACTAATAACGCGAATAACCTTAAATAAAATGAATTTTGGAGCTAATTTCGAAGAGAATTTTTTAGGAGCATCGGATAAGACATAATTCCTTTTCTAAACCTGTTCACCTAAAGCAAGGGTAATATCTCGTTTTCGCATATTATAATGATCTTTACTCTTTTCGTAAGCTTTTGACAAATTTTTCTAACGTCGTTGAAGATAGAAAGTAATGATTGTTGGTCTTCGTCTCGTCGTACTTTTTCGTTAAATTCGAATACGTTAGTATCATCCGGAACTGAACCGTAATAACTACCAACAATTGGCGTGTATCTTCCAAAAACAAGAAATGAGGGAGTGAATTGGGTTGCTTCGTGTTTAGATGTACGCAAAGCTTGGGCGATTTTAAAGATATTTTCATCCCACTTAGTGTGATCGATGTATATGGAGATAGCAGTCATTAAAACTCGATTTACTCTTTCGGTAGGGTTTACCTGTGGATGGTATTTTGCGTTGAACCAAATTTTTTGTACTTAATAGCTTTTAACGAAATTTTGGAAATCTTTTGAGATAAATTGCGCCCCATTATCACAGAGAATAATTTGAGGAACACCAAAGATAAGAAATACATTTTGTTCTAGAAATTTAATTATAGCGGAAGATGTGGCTTTACTTAACGGTTGTACAATAACAAATTTAGAAAACCAGTCGGTGACGACTAAAAGATATTGGTTACCTTGTTTCGATCGAGGGAGAGGTCCTAATAAGTCAAGCGATATTAATTGGAAGGGATAAGATACACGTTTGAAGTTACCCATCAAACCAGAACGGGTTTCTTGAAAACTCTTCTGAGCTCCGCAAATTTTACAGTTTCTAATATAGCGGCAGACAGGTTGTTTTAATTTAGGACAGTAATATAATTCAGATATTTTCGCTAAGGTTTTCGTAACACCAAGGTGAGCAGCTGTAGGGTCGTCGTGACACAATTTAAAAACTTCACTTCAGTTAGCGGTAGGAACTACAAGTTTCCATTCAGATTTTGTGAGAAAAAGAAGATACAAATTTATATAATCTATATTCATCACACGAAAGGTGGAAAATTTATCGGGATTTTCAGAAACTTTCCTTATCATATCGAGATATTAAGCATCAGGAATTAGATCTGGAAGGTTAAGAGAAGCGACATCACGAGATAAAGCATCGGGTACGATATTTAATTTAACAGGTCTATGGCGAACATCAAAGGTAAATTGGGAGATACGTAAAATCCATCTTGTCAATCGACCTGCAGGTTGTTTTAAGTTATTTAACCTATGAGTTCTTTAAGAATGACAAATAAAGCTCCTACAGTAATAAGTTATCTCGAAATGGCAATACTACTGAAGAATTATTTATATCCCAAGGTAACACTTTTTAGTTAATCCAAATTAGGTTAGATAATAAATGTCCAACACTTCTCAAATATAAATAGCTTTGTAAATAATAGGTAAATTGCACTAAACCTGAAACTTCAGTTTTAATGTTAGTGAAAATAAACATTCAAGTAACGGTAATTTCAACCAGTTGAATTGACATTTAATGCTTCTTCTAATGCAACCAACAAAAAAATAAAAAGTAACTAGGTAATTAAACTTTAAAGGTTACCATATTAACTATCAAAAGTCATTAGAAATAAAACATTATTAATTCTTTTAGATATAATTGAGTGAAAAAAACATTTAGTTTCAAAGCTAATATCAAGTTACATTAAAAGACATACAACGGATTTTAATTTTTAACAACCACATGTAAGGGCGCAATTGTTACAGTCCGGTCACTTGCTATACTATTGCGGACAGTTGTTATACTGTTGCGCAACTGTTATAGCCTTACGCGGCAAATTTCCGCCATATTGTATCAAATACGGACCATGTTTTAAGTATGTTGCAGTAGTCAAATTTTCATGCACATTTAAAGTCAATTTACATACACAATATACGTAAAAAAATCCTCACGTGGATGGTATTTCGTAGCTAAATCGCAAGATCCATCATGTTTTGTGGGTTAGGTTACACCATGAGTTTTAAATTACCAATCCATCCATCCTAAAACTCTATTCCCTCGTTGGTGGAACGATAAGGATCCAGGTATGAGGAACGATAAAGCAGGGTTAGGAACCTACACCCATAAAAAGAAAAAAGACACACACACAACACAGGTAGATGTTCTTGGCTTGAGGCCTCGTGGCTTAATGCCCGCTTTCGACACTACCTGCACCTGCGCATTCTTCTGGGCAAACGCGACTGTCTGGAATGACGGAAGTTGACAAGTTTTAATTTCAAAATATACGCGGGAATTTCCTTATAAATTTTAACTAAAAATAGGGCATGCTACATGCCATTTTGGCATGTAATAAGATCCAACTTCATAAATTCCTCAGTACTGTATATAACATTATCGGTCAGACTTTGTCTGATTTCAGTTTTAAATTTCTCTAATGACGTCATGATATACCATGTAGTTCTATTAATGTCAAATTGTTTATGGCTGTACAAAAAAATTTTGTACGCGCCACATTCGGAAAGGTCTTTACAGGGCACGCATGCTTTCATGCTCACCCTGTATAGTATTACTTTCCGAGCTTAGAACGTAAATAACTATTTCCATGTTTTTAAGTCATGTAAGAAAACGTTATTCTGTATAAATACATTTGGTAATATGTTCCTGAAATTTTATTTTAGTTTTGTGTTAAAATAGTAAAGGAATTTTTGTAGGTCGAGTAAAAGATGCGCGTTTTGATTTTTTGGACAACTTACGCACTTGCGCAAGGAATGCTTCAAAGCAAACAAAGAAAGATCATCTGATTATTAAAGATTTACGACAAAGGGATTGTTATCATTTAAAGGCTGACAAGGGGAATAGGTTGGTTATTCTGGATAAACAAGACTATGTTGATAGAGTAGAAACTTTGCTGTCTGAGGGTCCTTACAGACCAATAGTAAAAAAAGTAAAAATGAGGTTCCTTTAAATAAAATGATTAAATCAACAGAGTCAGTTTTGAAAGAATGTCCAAACCTAATTTTGCCCACACTAAAATTAAAATTGACAATTTCAAATCCTGAAAGCTAAAACCTTACTGTTTACAAAAAATTCACAAAAATAATAAATCGATGAGACAAATCGTTTCAGGTATCAACTCACCGACTTACTATTTATCACGATGGCTGTCAAATGAATTTAGGAATTTAAAGTTTAACAGTTTGTCTGTACAAAACTCTTTGGAGTTTATTAATAAAGTAAAGAATATCACATTAGAAGAGAACGAAATCTTAATTTCATTTGACGTCAGTTCATTATTTCCTAGTGTTCCAATACCACGCACTTTAACATATTTAAAGGATATTCTTATAGATAGTGACATTGATGATGATAAAGTTGAAGACTATATCAAGCTTACTTCGCATTGCATGTTCCAGAACTGTTTTCAATTCAACAAGTTGTACGAACAACATGAAGGCACTGCAATGGAAAATAGCCTATCACCTTTCATAGCAAATTTATTTATGTCTCGCTTTGAGATCGAGTTAAATGAAAACTCCAAATACTTCCCAGGAATATGGTTAAAGTACATGAATGACATTTTTGCAGTTTTTGACACTTCTAAATCAAATGTTGATGATTTTCTTAAAGAATTGAATTCAAAATTTCAAAGCATAAAATTTACGTATGAACTAGAGAATAATGGACAATTACCCTTTTTAGATACATTAGTAATTAAAAATGGTAATAAACTGGAATTTGACATTTATAGAAAAGAAACCAATGTAAATCGCTTTATTTTGTCTTCCTCCAATCATAGCATACAACATAAATTGGCTTTATTTAACTTTTTAATTAATAGATTATTGAACTTGCCTTTAAATAAAAACAGATTTAATAAGGAATTTGCTCTTATTAAACAAATAGCGAATTGCAATGGTTTCTCTTCTGATATTATAGATAATATTTTTAGAAAGTGTAAAAACAGAATTAACATCCGAAATCAACGACTTTACAATCGACAACCTCTAACGATAATGTTAAATCTGTTAAGCTTCCGTTTCACAAAACCACAAAGGGTCTTGATAAAATATTCAAACAGATCAATTTCAAAATTGCTTTTGGTAATATTAATAAAATTAAAGATTTGTTAGGTAATCCAAAAGACAAGGTGGAAAAATTGCAGAAGTCGGGGATTTATGAAATTAGTTGTTCAGGACCAGGGTGTTCTTAAAGATATATTGGGAAGACCAAGAGGAGTATAACAAGATTTAAAGAGCACATTGCTCACTTCAAATATGGTAAATACGAAAAGTCTCATGTCGCCAAACAAATTTTTGAAACCAGCCACCCCGTTAAACCAGAAAATTTTAAATTGTTAAGAGCGGTACCAACGTTTTCCATCTTAAATGCCTATTAATCAATTAAAATTGTTAAACATAAAGGACGCCTCAAAAACACTGATAAAGGACCCATAGAGCCATATGCCTTGCTTTCCCCATTGGCCAACAACCAATGAAAAAGCAAGATTAACTTGGTTCCGCTTTAGCAGATTTAGAATTAGTATAAATTAAGTAGATTTTTGTTATAATGTCACAATTCACTTGTTTGTTGTGGAGAACACCAGCCTGCGGGTGAGGAGAATATCCTCGATAGTGAGTGTTTAAAGCAACATCATAGTAAATTGTACGTTGAGAAGGTTCACTTCAGCCTAAGTGGTGAGTAGAATATTCTCTGAAGTGTTCCGGAACAACTAATAATTATTTAAAATTGTTACTGATGATGACCACATAGTGGTCGAAATACGTATCTAGTATTTTAAATATTTTTTGAGATTAAGGGTTTTTATTAATTTTTCTTACTTCCAAGAATTAGTCAATAATTATGATTACATTATGAGGAATTATCGTGTGTGCGGCCACCAGATTGAATCCGCCAAACAGCGGGGCTTAAAACACATTAACTTCTTATAGTTGTGCTTAATAGATACAACATTGCAGCCATCGAATAAAAGGGTCATCCTAAAGTAAATTTTACCAGGTATAAATTTTGGTCTTCAGATTTTAAAAAATATTCAGCCACATGTTTGGAACATTTTTTGTATGGAATTTTCAAGTATGGTGTAGAGTTGAATCTGACGTAAATATTCCACCAGAAATAAAAACATTAGAGCAAATTGTTTTAAGAATACGGTTAAACCATGTATCAAATTTAAAATTAAAGTGTAATATATTTGTATATTCATATTTGAGAAGATTTAAGATTTTTTTGTGTTAATCAAGTAGCTGTTCAATGTTCGATATCGTTTTGTAAGGATTCTAAAAGTCCTTCACAATCATATAACATATAATAAATAGCTTTTTCGTTTCTTAAAATTGCATAGCATCCCAAGTCGCAAAGCTATCGGACTTGCATGTGATGTTACCCTTCGCAGGCCCTAAAAACCCATCATCTGCAATGAAAATGTTCTAAAATAATTTAGTGAATACAAAATCATGCCAAAGAATATTAACTACTAGAATGTAGTTAATATTCTTTCTATTGGTCGATGCACAAATTGAATCTAGGGTATATAATAGCATTCGTAATCTTGGTTACATTTAGTTCATTACTACTTTAACAGACGTTTTTATTTGAAAAATATCATGGTAATAGTTGGTAAGCGTATTAAATATGTTAAAAAATGTCTTTTCTGGTTTCAGTTGCTGGCCGCTTTTAAAACAAACTGTTTGTAATACTTGTTAAAAAGTATTGTTTCAGTGTTGTAGTAGTCTAGTTTACATTTGCAGCACTTGGCAACATTGGAAGATTTTGACAATCTCATGGTCACACATCAGCTGTTCTGTGACATATGATTTTGCATATGATACAACCAACTTTTAACTAACCTCTAAGGATATTTTAATTTTACTTTGTTAATTATTATTTATTAATAATATTTGTTTATTATACATAAACATTGGGAAAATTTTGTGTTTGATTTAACAATTTTTGTTATGTTGAATAGTCACAATGAATTTTAGCTCTGTTACACACTAAAGGATAATTATTTAATCCTAAGTACTTTGTTCTTAATGAATATATTTCACAATGTGGTGTTACTTTGACCTTATCAATTGAAACATATCTGTAAGTGGATGTGGACCAATCAAATTTTGAATTATTTATCAATTTTAAATCCAGTGGATTAGTTAATGGTATTACTTTTAGAGCAAGGAGATTTGCTCCAACAATTTTTAAAAAATGGTTCGAGCATGGTATATGGATAATGAACATACAGATCAACGATTAGAACACCATCAGAATCCTCCAAAATATGTCACTTTAGAGGAGTTGTACACAAAATGTGGTGTAGAATACTTTTTTGTAAGGTTAAAACTTCACTTACGTATCTATACTAATTTTGGAGTATTTTAGTTGAATCTGAATACTTACACAACTGATGGCACACTTGATAAAATCAAGACTCAGCGTGGGTATACATATGAAGATGAAATAATTTGTTCCAAAGAATGTCTACCAAACTATGATGAAAAATTGAAACATTTTTTTACCGAGCACTTGCATACAGATGAAGAAATTCGTTTAGTTACTGAAGGCTCTGGCTATTTTGACGTTCGTAATGAAAATGATCAATGGATTCGTATTTTAGTTGTACCTGGAGATTTGATTATAATTCCCGCTGGTATTTACCATCGATTTACTTTAGATGCTAACGTAAACTAACATAATTCTAACTATATTGGTTTTTATAAATCTATATTGCAGAATTTTATTAGAGCAAGGAGATTATTTATTGGTGAACCTGTTTGGACTCCACATAACCGTCCAGCAGATGATATGGAGTGTCGAAAGCAATATTTACAAAAAATTTCATCTGAACAATTTATCACTGCTTAGTTATAAGATATTAAAGATTGTTCAAGTTTTTGTTGTGTATTTTGGTTCAATATATTCAATTTCTAGGGAATATGTTGTTATTGGCTGTGTTTGAGTGTGTTACATTTTATATTTTTTTATTGTACGTATTTTTGCTATTATGGTCAATTAGCTACCATGCGAGGTAGGAACCATCACCAGAAAATTTCGAAGTTTACTAAACCTTACTTCTAAATAATAAATACATGTATCTTAACATTTGAAACGGGCATTCTGTTTAATGTAATGCACAGATTGTAAGGTAGTGGGTATGCTAATGATTCAATTACGCCATATATTTGTTGAACTCATTACATCCATTACATAAAACATTAAGACGTAACCGACAATTAATAAGAAAACTATTTCAACGATCTAGATGAGGAAAGTGAATCGATAGTTCCCGATTTCAATTTAGAAAACGAGAATGCTCTCCAAACGACTCAAAACTTTGTTAAGTATTCTAAAAGTGGTAGAATAGTTAATCCGCCAAAGAAACTAAATTTATAGTATGTGGGAGCAGTTCGAAACGATTATTGTCCGTAGTGAATTGTTGTAATTAGTATTAGAACACATTAAGTGTATAATTTTAAAAAAGGGCATGTTTGGATGTGTACTAGAATGGAGACACTTCCAGAGATGGGGAGGTTATATTAAGTTAGTTGGTTGGAATTACTTCTGCTGATCTTGAATCTTAATGTATGTAATTATCTGTAAGTTAAAGAAGGAAGTTAAAATTTGTTTTATTAAATAAAGTTATTGCCCATCGAGTCTTCTTTAATTAAACAGACAATTAAACAATTACAAAATCATTTACAAAAAAAAAGGTAATAAAACACGAAGGCAGACACCTTAAGTCAAATTCAAACAAATGCTATAGACAATGTATTAGTAATAAGAATAGTAGACAACACGGAAATTTGTGAAGAATTAGACAAGTTTTGTTTCATCATTAGGTCTTCAGTCCTGGAACTGGTTAGTCCTATTCTGAACTAACCTACACATTTCCCTGAAATTTGCACAGTCTGCATCTATCACTATCTGATCCAGGTCTACATTTACCTCCTTTTCCTATCTCTGCTTGTAATATATCCCTTACTATTCCCCAAAATACTTTAGAACGTATTCTGCCCTTCTATTTCTCCTATTTTTCTCCACAGATATCCTTGTTCGCCTACTATTTCTATAACCTATTTGTTATTAACTTTGTCTGTCCATGCTATCATCCTCATACATCTGAAGTACAGAATTCCAAAGGCTGCTACCGTTTTTCTGTCTGCTGTTCCTACTGCCCATATTTCATAGGCATACTGTGCTGTGCTCCACACCTACGCTTTCAACAATTTTCTTCTTGTTTCTAATGTTTGTTGTCTTTCATCATACGCGCTGTTCTTTCTTTTTAGATGCACTTCAGTTCCTATCTATTGTTTTACAATTATATACCCTATTTCTCCAACATTCAGCGGTTGTGAAGGGGGGTAAGCAGCCTGTGGCTGCCAAGATCCCCCAACACTTGGACATTTGCCGAAATAACAGTTTTCCAGTAAATCCTTTCACACAATTAACATTATTTGACAATATTGCCCAACCAATTCTTGTAGTTGCTCATAATAATCATCATGTTTAATTACAGTTACTTTCTTCGTCATTAATTTATCCATCTTGGGACTGGTTGGATGCGTACCTCCATTGATTTCTATTCTAAGCTAGCCTACACATCTCCCTGAAACTCCTACAGCCTACATCTTTCACTATCTATGTGCAGTAGTCTAACCTAGGTCTACCTCTTCTTTTCTTTTTTCCTATCTCTGCTTTTAGTATATTCCACACTGTTCCCTCATGCTGTAGTATGTGGCCTATCATCCTATTTCTCCTATTTTTAACCGTTTTCCACATATTTCTTTCTTCCCCTACCAGTTTTAGTACCTCTTCGTTCTTAACTTTGTCTGTCCATGAAATCTTCATCATATGTCTGTAACACCACATTTCAAAGGCTTCTACCTTTTATTGTCTGCTTCTCCTACTGTCCAGGCTTCACAACCGTACAGTGCTGTGCTCCACATGTATGTTTTAAGCAATCTCTTCCATATTTCTATGTTTGTTGTCTTTGAACACAGTAGATTCTTTTTCTTGTTAAATGTAGCATGGCCTTGTGCTAATCTTTGTTTTATATCTTTTGTACTTTTCGTATCCTGCGTTATTTGGCTTCCTAGGTAACAGAAATCCATAACCTCTTGTATGTTCGTGTTACATATTTGTATTTTTGTTTTTGATTTATTTTCCCCTGCTTTGCATACTAGTACTTCAGTTTTAGTTTTGTTAATTTTCATACCGTATCTCTCTGTTAGAACTGTTTCCATTTCATTAAGAGCAGCTTCTAACTCTTCCTTGCTAGACGCTAATACTGCTATATCATCTGCAAATCTAAGCATATCAATTTTTTGTCCCAGCATACTAATTCCAAATGTTTTCGTGCATTTGACAGTATTCATTGCCTCTTCGATGTACAAGTTAAAAATTAATGGGGATACGGCACATCCCTGTCTCACCCCTTTCCTAATGTTTACTTCTTTACGTTCCTGCTCTAATTCTATTACTGCTGTTTGCTCTTTGTATAAGCTATGTACTATTCGTCTATCCCTATAACTCATTCCAATCTTTTTGAGTATTTCAAATATTTTTTTCCATTTTACACTGTTGAATGCTTTTTCCAGATCTACAAAAATTATATACACGGTTTCCCCTTTTCTGTTGTTTTCTCTATTATCACTCATAGAGCTAAAATAGCCTCACGTGTTGCACTGTTTCACCTAAGCCCAAATTGGTCTTCTCTAGTATTTCTTCAGCCCGTTATTCCATTCGCCTTTGTACAATTCTAGTTAATATTTTTGACACGTGTGCTGTCAAACTTATTGATCGAAAATTTTCATATCTATCCGTGCCTTTCTTTTTTGGTATAGTTACTATGATGTTACGTTTGAAATCTTTAGGTATCTCGCCTGTCTCATACATATAGCTCATAAGTTGGAAGAGACGTTCTGTTACTGCTTGTCCAGCGGCTTGCACCTTATCTGTACACGGCGCCTTACCATTTTTCAGACCCTTTAATGCTAATTCAAATTCATCTCTAAATATAGGATATCCCAAGCCATCATTTTCAATGTCTGATTCCTGTTCTAATGCAGCTAGTTCTTCTCCTGCATACAAGTTCCCTATATATTCTTGCCATCTACCCATTTTCTCAACATTTTCTATAATGACGTTTCCTCCCGCGTTCTTTATATTTTTGCTCTACGGTTTTATATCCCTAAAATTGATTCTAATTAGTTTGTATGCTTCATCTGTCTTTCCTACTTTTATCTTAGTTTGAACCTCTTTGCATTTTTTATCAATCCAGTGTTCTTTAGCTTTCCTGCATTTGCGAATAATTTCCCATTTTATGGCTTTGTATCTCTGTTTGCTTGTTTCATCTAATTTATTTTTGTATTTTCGTCTTTCTTCTATTAAATTTAGGATATCCTTTGTTATCCATAGTTTCTTATTTTCTTTTGTGTATACCCCAGAATATCTCTGGCCGTCAATGTCTAAGCTGAATTTAATGTTATTCCATTCTGTATCTACTTCCTTAGTATCAGACATTTTCCTGATATCTTTGAGCAATTCATTTGACTTTTTTTTCGAATCTTTCTTGAATATCTTTATCTTTTAGTTTCTCTAAGTCCAAGTACCTTTTTCCGTTTCTTTTTTTCAAATTTTAAAATTTAAGTGCGGCCTTCATAATTACGATGTTGTGGTCAGTGTCTATATCTGCTTCTGGGTAGCTTCTACAGTCTTTTACTTGATTCCTAAACCGTTGTCTAACAAGAATGTAATCTATTTGATATCTTCCTATATCTCATGGCATCTACCACGTATATCGTCTTATAGCATGATGTTGAAATAATGTGTTTGTGATGATTAAATTGTTCTTTTCACAAAATTCTACTAGTCTATTTTCCCTATCGTTTCTCGTGCCTAAACCAAATAAACCTACTACCGCTCCTTCCCTACCTTCACCTACCACTGCATTAAAATCCCCCGAAATTATTAAATTTTCATGTCCTTTTACGTATCTTAATATGTCTTCGATATCTTTGTAGATCGCATCTACCACTTCGTCACTGTAGCTAAAGGTGGGCATGTATACTTGTATTATTACTGTGTTTACCGGTTTAGATTCTAATCTAACCATGAGTACTCTTTCGTTCTTTTGTAAGTAAGTTTCTACACAGTATCCTATCTTTTTTCACATAACTATCCCCACGTCAAATTTCCTTCCTCTAAAGTCTCCACTCTAAAAACCCCCCGCCTCTGGCCACCGAGCTTCGCTGATCCCTACTATGTCAAGTGATAACCTATTCATTTCAATTTTTAGGTTCTCTAGCTTGCCTACTTGCTTCATACTTCTAACATTCCACGCTCCGACTTGCAAAATGTTCCCAACTCTTATTTTTAACTTTCCGATCGCACCCTCCAAAGTAGTCCCCTCTCGGAGATCCGAATGGGGAACTATTTTAACTTCGGAATCTTTTACCTCAAAGAATGCCATCATTTTATTATGATTTAGGTACGCTGTGTACTTGAGAGGTAATGTGGTGGTTTCCCGTTGCCTTCCACATCGCGGTAGTGTGTCTTAGACTGCCATACCGACCCCTATGGTCTCTGCCAATCTAAGTACCGAAAGAGCCGCTGCCCTCTTTCGGACCTGTCTTCGTCTGGTTTCTCACTAACGACCCTACTACTTTGATTGGACCTGTAGTTTGGCTCTTTAGCTCATTTGAACACGCAAGCCATTTCACCTGTTCTAGTAATCTAGAACTTCGGCAAGGTGCAGGTCCATTCAAAATGCATAAACACATTATTACAAGTGTTTTGATAGTACCATTAATGCACGGATAGTTAAACAGAAACATGTTTGATCAGCATAGCCATGATTTCGTTTTTATGATAACGAAATTCATTTGTGCATATTGTTTGTGTAAGTAGTACAGACACATGTATGAAAAATGTTTGCAGCTTACTTGTTTTCTAAGTGTTGTTTCTGAATTAAAAAATGGCATCTATGATAGAAAGTCATTCCAAAGATAATCTTTATTTATTTATTTATTTATTTATTTATTTATTGAATGCGTGTCTTTATTCAGTTTTGACTGCTGAAGGGTGTTGACCAATTTATAAAAGAATGAAAGCTGTGTATGGTAACTATCGTTATTTCCATACAGCAGTGGTTGAATGATGTAGTGAATTTCGACAGGGAAGAGAATCCACTAATAATTTGGCCAATTCTAAACTTGTACATATTGCAGCATCAGATGTAAATGTTGTAGCGTTTTGCAGTTTTAGGGGTAAGACAGTACGCCTGACCTTGTGCGATGCACGAGGGTGCAAGATTTGGCAGTAACATTATAAACGTGGTTCTGCACGGTTGGATTATTTGGTTAGAAAGTACACATCGTTGGTGTTCAAGCCTTTGAGATTAATTTGAACTGAATATTTAGTTTTAAGCATGAAAAATCAAATTTGTGTTAAATAAAACAAAATATGTACCTAGTCATATGTTCGATTAAACATCGTTTAACTTTGGAAGAATTAATTAATTGTTTATTCTGATGAACCAGAGTTTAAAAGAAAATATTGATATAATGTGATATAGCTGGAATCCTCATCGCAAGCAAATAGACACATCAAAGTTAAAGAACTTTCTCAAATGCATGGGAACTGTTCATTCCATCGTTTATAGTCTTGGCTATCGCAAAGTTGCCACTTAGTATATGCCACAATTGCTTTCTGATATGTAGAAGAATATGCTCCAACCCTATCAATATAACATTTGATGAACTATCAACAATAAGGTAATGCTTTTCTATACCAAATTGCTGGTGACAAGTCTTGGTGTTATTACTATGACGCAATGTAGTACCTCCGGGTGGAGCATTGGGGACGTGGCCGCAAGTATAGCGGCCGTTATTCAAATTATAATGTTATTACTATGACTTGAAATAATTTAACGAACATGTTTTGTGCATAATGGCACTAGTCAACAAGACAAACTGCGCCACAAAAACCGCTAAAATGGACCACAGAGGTCCAGATACTGAAAAGCAAAGCTCGCAAGGCAAGGAGACGCTATCAAGCAGCCCTAACACCGGCAGAAAGGGCCTTCCAGCTGACCAACTACAGACAACGCAAGGCGACATACGAACAGGAACTATACAACATGAAACGAAAATCCTGGGACACTTTCGTCGAAAGACATTTGCAGACGGATGCTTGGGGGGTACCGTACAAGATAGTATCAGGGAAAATTGCACCACCGACAACGTACTCGACTTTAACCAAACCCGACGGAACAGAAACCAAAGACTGGATTGAAGCCGCGACATTACTACTACATACACTCCTCCCTGATGACAACTGGGAAGAGGACACACAAGAACAAATACGCAAACGACAAAGAGTCACCGAACAAAACGCGAATGGGAATACACCATGGAATAGAACACAGGACGACGTAACACCTTTCACTGAAGACGAGATTAGACACGCTATCCGCTTCAAGTAAAACAAAAAGCTCCTGGGCCAGACGGGATCCAGGCAGAAATTACAAAGGCACTAGACACCAAACTCACACCGAAACTTACTAAACTGTACAACGAATGTCTAAGACAAACAAAGTTTCCAAACTGCTGGAAGCAAGCAGACGTAATCATACTCTCTAAAACCGAGAAAAAGACCCGAAAATCCGGGTTCGTATCGCCCCATCTGCCTTCTAGACTCGCTCGGGAAAACTTTCGAGCGACTACTGTGTACGAGAATGCAAGAACATCGGAAGACGAAAGGCATGCACCCGGCGCAGTACGGATTTAGACAAGGACGATCAACCGAAGACGCCGTAAACAAAGCCATAAACTCTACAACCACTTCAAATAAAAATACGTGGCCTTAATCATGATAGACATAGAAGGAGCCTTCAACAACTTATGGTGGCCAACACTGTTCCATAGGCTAATCGAAATACAATGTCCAAAACAACTACATCATACCTTCAGAAGCTATTGCCAGGATAGATTTGTAACATTGTCTGGTACTAAAACTATCACAAAATCAATCACCAAAGGATGCCCACAGGGGTCAGTCTGCGGTCCCATATTTTGGGACATTGCGACTGAGGAGCTTTTGGAGCAGTTGGAAACCGCAAATGAGGTGAGGTCCGTAGTAGCTTATGCGGACGACATCTTGTTGGTGGTGGAAGGAGGTTCCAGAAATGAACTACAGCACAATGCAAACACCGCATTGAACAAAGCCCTAGAATGGTGCAACGCAAATAAGATGACGATAGCACATGACAAAACAACTTATATGATAGTTAAAGGTTCTCTAGAAAGAGACCCTATCATTAAACTGAACAGAGGCAGAATACGAAGAACACGGGAAGCCAAATACCTAGGGCTAACCCTTGATGAAAAACTGAACTATGAAAAACACATTGCCACAGTGACTGCAGGTGCCAGTAAAGCTATGCAATGCATAGCAACTCTTGCACAACGAACGACAATATTCCCCTAAACTGTGTAAGATTATACTTATCCAGCGTACTTGCAGCAATAATAAGCCATGCAGCGAGCGCCTGGGCAACCAGATTACATCTAGTAAAACCCAAACAAAAAGTCAACAGTATCCAAAGGGGGGTACTAATAAGACTTACTGGAGCATACCGGACCGTATCACACGACGGCCTCTATGTGATATTAGAGTCCTCCTCTTGATCTGTATATCAGGAAGAGAGCGGCGACATACTGGTTAAAAACAACGAACCAGAAAAGTCCGGGAAATCCTAAAAGTAACATCAGAAATTCGGATAAAAAAGGAAATTCAGGACACAATACTAACCGAGTGGCAAGATAGATGGAACCAGAGCACAAATGGGCGGAGGGTATACGCACTAGTCCCAAACATCCGAGACAGACTAAACTGTCACCACTTGGTCCCCTCACAAGGGCTCATTCATTTTCTCACGGGCATGGCCCTTATCCAACCTACAGGAACCGCTTCGACTTCAAAGACAACAACAACTGCACATGTGGTGAGATGGGGACACCGGAACATCTGGTGTTCCACTGCACTGAACTGCAACAGGACCTAGGAATGGACAGGACAATCCTACGGGACATACCCTCTCGGACATGCTCTGGAACGAAAACATATTTCCTTACCTAAACAGAATCACTCACCAAACTACTACTATACTACACCAAAGGTACACAAACGGACTCTGACAGGACACACACAAACACCATACAAACCCCACACATCACAAATACCACAAACACAGATCACACGAAACACAGAAGTTTGACGTAACGCATCGAACGTTCAATACATAAGCACAATCCACCCAACACACATGGGAACCGACAACAAACAAGTGGCATTCTCCCAAGGACATACCAGGAACCACGTGTCTCCTGAAGATCTACCAGAAGGCTCGTGAATCCTGACGACCGGGAGTGATACCAGTGAAAACGAAGTGAAAATAGTGAAAACGGCAAAAGTACGGCAAACGTACCTCAAACACAAGTTTCCCCCAGAACACTTATTAGCATTAGAATACTAACACTAGTAGGATAAGGACTCAATACTAACCATCTAACCATCTAAATTAAAAAAATACAACTAACTAAAATAAACAAGAGACAATACTAACCAAATTTGTAATTGCTTTAAGAAATCTAACCCTAGCTTCAGTAACGTAATGTTTATATTTCCAATGTTGTAGCGCAACTAAAAATTACTACAGGGAAATATTCTGACAACATAATTACAACACATCAGCACGACAAAATACACACAAGCACACACACACACACACAACAGAGACTGTACGTGGCCTCCTGGTTTTCGGCTGCCGATAGCCAGGACACGTACAGGAACGCGTACTTCTCGGTTTCTGATTTGGCTACCGGCGGTTGGAAACCGGGAGAAGAAAACAGTCCCAAGGACCTCACCACAGACATAAGCACACGCACACACAAACATGAAAACAATAAACACACACACCATTATAGCACACTGGCACGACAAAACACACATACACACACCAAAACACACACAAACACGCACGTACACGTACCTGCACGCACACGCATACGACACAGATATATACGCACACGTGCACACATACACACCAGGGACTGTATGTGGTTCCCCTGGTTTCCGGCTGCCGGCGGCCAGGACACGTACAGGAATGCGAACTTCTCGGTTTCTGATTTCCGGCTGCCGGCGGTCGGAAGCTGGAAGGACAGCAGTCCCAAGGACAACATCACAGACAGAAACACACATACGCACCCTCACGCGCGCACAGACCCAAACACACACACACGCACACATACACACCAGGGACTGTACGTGGTCCCCCTGGTTTCCGGCTGCCGACGGCCAGGACACGTACAGGAATGCGAACTTCTCGGTTTCTGATTTCCGGCTGCCGACGGTCGGAAGCTGGGAAGGAAAGCAGTCCCAAGGACATTACCACAGACAGAAACACACAAACACACACACACTCACGCACCCACACGCGCGCACAGACACAAACACACACACACACACGAGTATTTCCAAACGCAAATAGTATAAAACTAACTAATATAATTTAAGGTAGCAAATAATTCTGTTAGATTTCTTAGGAGTAACAGGTTTGCTGTAATTTTTAGGTAGCAGACTAAATGTAATGTTAGAATAAATAAAAAAAAAAAACTAGTCGGTATAATGCTTATGCAAATTCACCTGATATGCATTTTGAAATTTAACGTACTGATCAACGATAATGCTTATAGATGATTAATTATATATTTACATAAATATTTATTTTTATATTTATATTTTTACCTGACTTCATTGTTTGTGGCTTGATATTATTTGTTTGACGTTCTGCCACCATTTTTGGTGGCAGCTTATATATAGGAAGAAAGATTGTTTGAGAAGTTTGTATTTACAATATAAATCAGTTAGGGAATGATATGGAAAGATAGGGACGGACTTAGACTAACAAATTACTTAAATATCTGTTGAGTTTTTCTGTTACTCTCGTAATTCTTATAAATTACATTTCGTCAGTATAATTACCATAATTGAACACCAACACATAAAGCTGATGCAGTAAGTTTATGCTTACTCAAAAAGGTTTTAGAACTTGGTTTCTATACATTTCAACAATAAATCAATCTGTGAATAAATCATTAGTTTATTACACTCTGTTTCCAAATATTAGATTAAAATAATTTTTTTATCCAGAATCCAACCACCAGACATATAAAATGTTTTAAAACATTACTGGAAATTCGGAAACCGTATAATAGCAGTTGCGTCGTTACATGGTACGAACTCGATAGTCTGACGATTTTCATTTTCACCAAAATTAAAAGCACCTACAATAAATAAAAATGGCCATCCATTAACCTACAAATCTAGCAAAGAAAATATGCGCTGTGATTGTTATGATTTCATTCTATAATACTGCCCCATCTACCGTACTTATTTAATAATTATTATCGAAGTTACAACTTCACAAATTCGGTTTTATAATTCCATTAGCAGATGGCGAACCGGTAATCTTATGCTATGTGTATCTAAATATACATTCCATTTATTATTTTATAAACTTGCCAAAGTCATACTTACCTGGCACAGAGGTAAACCGTGATCAATAAGGCGGTTCCTCCGGGGTGAGGCCTTCACATTGCACTATGTTTGGGCTGACCCCCGCGATGATCCCTAATGTGGATTACTCGAGTGCGTAATTTTTGGTAGTCGGGACTGCGTACGCGCTGTCCCGGTGTTATATAATACAATGAAAGTTTTTGTATTAGCCATTTTAGTATTTTACAGCGATTGACATTAAAGTGTCAAGGTTAGAATCCCGCCCCCACATCAAAAATTACTTGCGGATCACATATTTGTTATGTTACAAATAAGAATACGATAGTGAGTGTTGTATCTTACTAGAGAGTTACGTGAGTCATTCAAATTTCCTGGAAAACTGAAATGTAAATTGATAAATTTAATTTGACTCCTTTAACCCATTAGCCAACATTACTGAAGCATTTTAATATTTCCTTTACAAAAAGTATTTACCAAATATATAAAAGAAAAGTGTTTTTTTATTAAATATAAATTGGTGCGTCTATCTGACATTTCACCAGTGGTTTTACAATACTAAATATTATATAATAAAAACGAATTCAAATTACTAATTTAATTCCTAACCTTATTTTGTATATTATATAACATTATAGCTTACAATTATTAAATTAAGATACTGGATCTTCTAATAAATGAGTAAATTTCAAAATTAATCTGAATGTTATTAAATGATAAAACCATATACAGTTGAAAAGGTTGGTAGACAGATATGATTTTAGATATTTCCAAACACAGTTTAACTCATTGAAGGCCAGAATTTTTACATTCGAATATAATATGGTTCACAGACCCAATTTCACCACACTCACAGAGAGGATCTTCTTTTTTCCTAATTTTGCATAGATATTCTGGACATAACCCATGTCCGCTTCTCAAGCTGGATATAACGCGTATGAAGTCTCTATCTGTATACTTATGACCTATGTTATTAGATATTGTTAACGAACTGAACCAAAAATGCCTTGGAGGATCATGTTCGATGGACTTGTAAACTTTCCCTACCGAGTTCCCTGTGTATTTCCTGCTCCAGTCAGAATTACTGATTGCTTTAAGAATCGGATACATATCAGTGTGAATGCATAATGCTGGATCGGTTTCTGTAAGGCTTGTAGCTGATTTTGCCAGCGCGTCCACTCTTTTATTTCCTAGAATCTTACAGTGAGCTTTAACCCATAGGAATTTAATAACGAATCCCCTCTGTTCTAGGGTAGTTACACTCTGCAATATGTTTTTATGGATAAAGGAGAAATTTGCGTTGAATTTAACGTGTTTCAAACTAAGTAGACAGCTTTGACTATCGCTAATTATCAGAACATTCTTTGAAGTAAACTCCTTTGCGTTAGAGCATACGTATTCCCAAGCCTTCCACAATGAAAATAGTTTTGCATAAAATATTGTGTACTTGCTATTCAGACGATAACCGCAATACTTTTTTGATAGAAGATCAAACACGGCACATCCTACATTACCTGCAAGGAGCGAGGCATCGGTGAAAATTTTCCGATATTTTAAGTACCAAGAGTTCATTAAAAATTGAAATTCTTGTTGTTCTTGGTGGGTAGTATAACACGGAATATATACATCCTTCATCTTCTTTAGCAAGATCAAGTCCAACGAATAGAAAGGAATTTTATTTGCGGTAGCTATCTCTTTTAACATAGGTTCAACAATGGCATAACTAGAGATTAATACGGGATCTTTTTTAATAATCCAATATTTATGTGTCAAGCTTAGTATAAATAGTTAATGAATCTTTTTGATGATAGGGGATAAAAGGCTTGCCTTTATTATAGTAAACTTTCGAGCTAAAAATTCCTAACGGAATCGGAGTGGTAACTCTAGTGATTCAGCAAGAACGACATCATTTACAGTGCTCTTCAAGAATCCGAAACATATTTTAAGCGATTTCCGTTGAATGACATCTAACTTTGCAAGCAAAGTTTCTGAAGCATCTCCATAAAAAAATGGAGCCAAAATCCAAAATTGATCTAATGTACGATCTATAAAAAAGAAGAGCAATGGCCTGGCCCACGCCCCAGTGATTATGACACACACACCGCAGTAACTGATTCCCCTTTTAAACCTTGTTTAGAAAGAATGAGATATGTTCGATCCAAGATAGCTTTCTATCCAAAATTATATAGAAACAGGGCTTTTCCATCAAAATAGGGGATTTCTATACCTGTTATTTCTAAATCATTTAGTTGATGTGGGTCCAGAATAGCAGTAAAGGGAACTTATTTTTCAATAATATCAGAACACCGCCACCCCTACCTTGCGGCCTGTCCTTTCTAATAACGTTCTAACCAGAAAATGATATTGAATTATGAGGCTTGAGCCATGTTTCACATATTAATGCTACATCAATGTTATTATTACCGAAAAAGTTTTTTAATGAGCCTTTGTTTGAGTAAATGGATCTAGCATTCCACTGAATAACTCGTAGTCCCGCCATTTTTAAGAATATAATTTTTACTTTTACTTTCAATTTTTCATGGAAAGATTTGTCCATGAAAGAATCTTTTAAACTACTTTAATCCGTGAGACATTTCAGAACTATATTGTAGGAGCGCTAGGGGTTCATAGACACAACAATAGTTTCTTATACAATCTTTAATTTCCATACTTAACAATAACATAATAATCAAAACGTCAAACTGGCATCTCAGAAGCAACAACAACCACGTATACTATACATAGTACCAACCTTAACATAAAAAAAAACACTAGCTTTTGTTTCCTGGTGGGAAACTTAAAAATGAAGTAATTTAATCCACAGCTCGGTCATCCTGACTCTTGGTCGCCCCGATCAAGGTACAAACTAAACAATACATAAGCTCTCTACAAAATCATACATAAACCATCATAAGCAATTTTACATAAACAATAAGCACAATAGTTAAATCAAACGCATAGAACATAAGCAAAATCATCATAAGCTATAAAACAAATCAATCGTACATATACCAAACATCGAGTTACAATTCAAGAGTTTCAAGTGATCAAGCTAGGACTTAAAACTAATTAATTTGAATAAGCTTTTAATCTAGAAGCCTCTAGGACTCCGTCATATGGCATAGTTGTACTCTGGAAGTCGATAATATCAACCACTGCATACCCGTCGTTTGGTAAAATTTTCTTTATAACATAGGGACCACGGTATTTCGGAATCAGTTTCTTATTTATTCCAACTATGGTATCGACATTCGCTACCATAACATATTCTCCCTCTTTATACTTCTGGGGTAATTTATGTTTTTTGTCATAATACTCCTTATTTTGTTGTTGAGTTTTCTCAATTTGTTTCGCAGCATTAAACCTAAGGTCAGTAATACTTTCCTTATCTTAATCCAACAACTGATCAAGAATTAAACGTAATTTATCTTCTACATTACCAACTTGCTCTCTGCCGAACAATAATTTAGCCGGCGAAGCACCTGTAAATCTATTTTTGGTATTGTTAAAATAAAACTCAACGTCAGGTAGAAGTTTATCCCAAGTATCTTGACGTTCATCTGCCAACTTCGCCAACATGGGAGTTAAAGTTTTATTCATAATTTCCATTTGCCCGTTGGCGCTCGAGGCAGCAGTTGCTACCGCAATGTGTTGAATATTAAATTGTTCTATAAATTGTTGGAATTGGTTAGACATGAAACAAGAACAACGATCTGTAATGATTTGGTTGGGATGACTGTAAGCTTGAAAATAACATTTTAAATGTTTATTTACTTCTTCCGTAGAAGTGGTTTTGCAGGGATATAATCTTATAAATTTAGTAAAACCATCGACTATTCCCAAAATATATGTAAATTTTAATTTCCCAACAACCTCTAAAGGACCGTAATGATCGAGGTGTAAACATTGAAAAGGCAAATCCCCCTTAGGAATATTATGTAGCATACATTCCTTTTTACCCGATTTAGGGTTAAATTCAATACATTTTAAACAATTGGCTATGTGAGTTTTTACTTTAGTTTTTAAATTTGGAAACCAGTATGTTTTTGTTATTAGTTCAAATACCTTCTCAACTCCCACATGGCCCATTTGGTTATGATAAGTATGTAAAACGCTGTAAATCATGTCTGAAGGAATATAAAATAGCAATTTATCGTTTCTCTTTCTATAAACGAGGCCATTTAATAGTTCAAAAAACGGATGTTCGGATTTTTCTAATAAACTTTTAATTGATTGGATTTCTGAGTCGGTCGACTGTTATTGCTAGCGTTTGTTCAAAAGTGTTTCCCTCTAAAACTAATATATTGTGGATTCGACTCAGACAAGCTACATGTTGCATTTTCGGATTGGGTCGATGTTCAATATCATAACTATAATTCTGCAGCAGTAAACACCATCTCATAATGCGAGGAACCACCTCCCTTTTCGACAAAGTTAACCGACAACTATCACAATCAGTGACAATCCGGAAATGAATTCCTTGTAAATAAGCGTGAAAACGTTTGATAGCGTACACCACTGCTAATGTTTCCAATTCATAGCTGTGGTACTTATTTTCTTGATCAGTCGTTCTTTTGCTAAAGTAAAAAACAGGATGGAATTTCCCATCTTCTTGTTTTTGTAAAAAAAATAGCTCCGTAGCCCAAGGCACTTGCATCACAATGCAATTCAGTTTCACAGTGAGGCGAATAAATGGCCAATACCGGTTGAGAAATTAGTTTAGACTTTAAAGTATCAAAAGCAAGAAGTTGCTCTGGACCCCACATAAACAAAACATTTTTTTTTAAATAGGCCATATAAAGGTTTGGCAATTATCGAAAAACTCTGTATAAACCGTCTAAAATAACTGGCTAAACCTAAGAACGAATGTACTTGTTTTATATTTGTACAAATGGGAAAATCATTAATGCTTTGTATATTATCTTTATTGGGCCGTATACCTTGTTGGTCAATATGATAACCTAAGTCTATTTCTGAATGCATGAAATAACATTTATCTAAACGTAGTTCTAGGGAATTACGGACCATAAAGCCCAATACTTCACTCAAATTATCGAGATTTTCATCTAAACTGTCAGTGGCAATCAATAAATCTTCAAAAAAGATTAGAAGTTTTTTCTGATTCACCAAATCCCTAAAAATTTTATTGATAAATCTATAAAAGCTATTTGGGCTGGTGCTCAAACCAAATGGGGCCCTTAAAAATTCAAATTGACCAATATGTGTAGTAAACGCTGTATATTTAACACAATCTAATTCAATCGGCATGTGATAAAAGGCATTTTTTAAATGGAGTTTGGTGAACAATTTTTTGTTTTTTAACTGATCTAAATGATCATCAATTAAAGGTGTTGGATATTTATCTCTAATAATCTGTTTATTCAAAGTACGGTAATCCACACACATCCTAAATTCACCACTTTTCTTTTTTACCATTACTACGGGAGAACAAAAAAGTGAATCGCTTTCGCGTATAACCCCACGAGCTAAGAGATCATTTATAATCGCTTCCAAAGCATTCTTTTCGATGAACGACAATCGCCTAGGTCTATAGAAAATTGGTTCATCGCTTTTTAATTTAATATACATTTTATAATTAGTTTCAGGTTGTTCTAGCCTTACCGGAAGAAAATAACTTTCCTCTAAAACATTTTTAACCCTATTCCAATTGGCTGGGTCTAAACTACTGTATATTATACTATATATATTCAAAGTAGGTGCAACAGGTGTCCCAGACTCGATTAAAAGAATTTCATTTGTTAGAAATTCCTCATGTGAGATTTTTGGGATAATTTGTACTTCACTTCCTTCGAATACAACTCTGTCATTTTTCGGGTTACTAATAAAATCCCTACCTAATAAACAATCACTACCCATTGTCTTATCCTCAACTACATAAAATTGCAAGTCATAATTCGTATTATTAATAAGTACTCTATCTGCATACATACCCTTAATATTTACAACTGAATTATTGATACCCAAAAAATGATTATCTGTCATACCTGGCCTAATAAGTGATTGTGTTACAAACTTTTCCTTAATCAGCGAGATAGGGCTCCCCAAATCCAAAATTGTTTCTACTGTTGACCCCAAACTGCAAAGCTTCATATTAATCCTAAAAGCTGGTTTTAGTGGTGACGAAATCTCTTCAATTAACATCTGTTGGCGATCGTTAGATGTGGAGATCTTCTTAGATGGGCAATTTCAGATTATGTGGTCCCATGAACCACACTCGAAGCAACTACCTCGTTCTCGTCTAGGTTTAGGGCAATTTCGACTGTTGTGTCCAGTTAGACTACAATTAAAACATTTAGGTGTACCAAATAGCGCAACAGCAGTTTACTTTCTATCCTCAAATTTATTGTAACGGGAAGTAGAAGGCATTCCCTGAAAATTTTAATTTCTTTCTAATTCGGTCAATGAATTCATAACCCGTAATAAATCCTCAAGTGTTATAAACTCCTTCATCTTCGCCTGTACCTGCAATGATACATTATTAAAACCTTCGATAATATACGAAATGATCTCCTCTTCACGTAAATTTAGTTTATTGCCCAACATAACCTTATCAGAAAAATAGTCTATACATTTTTCGCTTTTTCCAAATTTACGTGCTTCAAAACGTTTTAACAAGGTAACTGTATCTTCCACACAAGAAAACATAGATTTAATCTTCGCCTTAAAATCTGGATAACTTAATGATATATTTTCGGGTCTTGAATGAAACCACTGTAGAGCTTTGCCTTCTAGTTTTTTAACAGCAGCTAAAAAAAGAACATTTTCAGCAATGGCGTAGGCGTCATTTACCTGATCTATAGTTTGGATCCATAAATTGACATCCTCTCCGTGGTTTGCCGAAAACTTTGAGATTAAAATCGATATATCCTGCAACGTAACATCAGTAGCACTTGCACTTTGGTTAGCGTTTATGATGGCGACATTTATAAGTTCCCCAACATTTACTGTAACGGTATCGCCTCTTTCCAGCCTAGGAGGAATCGGTGGTGTTGGCAATTATCTAGTTGTGTATAGTTAAATAAAGTACATTCGCTATCTTAAGAGCCTACATTTATTGCTCCCGCACAATACACAACAGCTGGCGCAGTCGAGTTTAGTAAAAAAAATCGGTATTTTCGTGATTACAGTACGCGGATTACTTGGATTAAAAAATTACGTTAAAAAAAACAACCTCGTGTCGTTGTTGTTACAAATTAAGAAAATGACTACGAGTGGTGATACTACTGCGTTACTGTTAAATTTAATGCAGCAAAATTTACAAGTACAAGCAGATTTAACAGCAGCGATACGCAATTTAGGAAGTTTATCTTCATCAGTTAGTACAATGACTGCAGCACCACCCACTTCTACAACTGGGTCTGGATACTTAGCAATGCAACCATATAAAGAGGGAGAAGATTTTACAGATTTTCTTTCCAAGTGTGAAGCTCTTGCAACTGTTTACAATTTCAGCAATGAAAGAAAAGTTGCTACGTTAGTCACTCTACTACCAGCATCTACTTTTGCTACACTAAAGGATTTCTTACATCCAAAAGCATTTACAGAGGTACCTTTACTTGAAATTACAGAGTACTTATGCTTGTTATTAAAGCCGAAAACATTAGAAATCCCTAGTAGACATAAGTTTCTAAATCGGAAGCAACAAGAAGGTGAAAATATTTCTGATTACCTAGCTGCACTACATAAGCTTTCAGTTCCGTGTAATTATAATCCGGACATTTTGAAAGAAATTATGCGAGATGTTTTTGTTAGTGGCCTTCGTTGTAAACAAACTCTTCAACGTATATTTGAAGAGGATCAAGCGGACTTCAAACGTGTTGTGGATATTGCAGAAAATATTGAACGTGCAACTGCTAGCACATCAGTAATTTTAACACCCCACATCACAGAAATAAATAAAGTTTCAAGTAACAGTACAAGCACAATTAAGAAAAGCACTAAAAAAGCAAAAGGTAAAGCAAAACCTAAAATTGTGCGTTGTTATCGTTGTGGAAATTTTAAACATAAAGCTCCGGAGTGTAATAAACAAAATTTGCATTGCGATAAATGTAAACGTGATGGACATGTGGAAGTAGTTTGTAAAACTAAGAATACGATCCACGAATTAACTACAAATGAAAATCTTAATTGCGAAGACGATTCGTTACAAATTTATTCACTGTACAATAATACGTCGGGACCATACATGGTTAATGTACAAATAAATAGTAAAATTGTCAAAATGGAAATAGACACAGGCAGTGCCATATCAGTTATAAATTATGAACTGTTTAAAACACTACCTGATACAATTTTAAATATTACAAATAAAACATTCCGTAACTACGGAGGCGGAATAATTGTACCTTTAGGGGTTGCTGAAGTAAATGTTCATTACATGAACCAAACATATAAATTACCATTATATATAGTACAACAGGAATTGCCACCTTTATTAGGTCGTGAATGGTTACAGTCGCTACGTTTAGACTGGCAAGCAATTCACCACATATCAAGTGGAGAATTAAATTTTTCTACAATATTAAATCAGTATAAAGCAATTTTTAATCAAACGACTGGTATTGCAAAAGAATTTGTTTGTTCATTAAAATTGATGGAGAATGCTACACCTGTTTTTAGAAAACCAAGACCTGTACCTTACGCATTACAAGGCAGGGTTGAAGCAGAATTAAACAGGTTAGTACAAGAAGGAATTTTACGAAAAGTAGATCATTCTGAATATGCAACACCAATAGTTCCTGTGGTTAAATCTGATGAATCTATAAGAATTTGTGCTGATTACTCGCAAACCTTAAATAAACAGATAAAAGTACCACAGCATCCAGTACCTCGTATAGAAGAACTATTTGCAAAACTTGCTGGTGGAACGGTATTTACAACCTTAGATGTTCGTACGGAATATCTAAGTTTACCTGTCTCAAAAGAAACTGCAAAAAAGATGACATTAAATACTCATAAGGGCTTATTTGAACCTCAGAGATTAATGTATGGAATCAGTGCTGCACCTGCGATATGGCAACAATACATTGAGTCAATCATAGGGCACATTGAGGGAGTTTGTGTTTTTTTCGATGACATTCTCATTTCGGGAAAATCCAATCCTCAATTATTGAAAAGGACGCAAGAAGTTTTCAAAAAACTTTTAGAAGCTGGATTACATCTAAATCGTTCGAAATGTTCTTTTCAATCTCCAGAAGTACACTATCTGGGACATAAAATTTCAGCTCAAGGTATACATAAATCACTAGAAAAAGTAAGAGCTATTGTCGAGGTACCTACACCAAAAACTACGCAACAGGTAAAAGCTTTCCTAGGCATGATCACTTTATATTCTCGTTTTTTTTCCAAAATTAGCCACCGTTGCTAAACCATTATATAATTTAGAAAGACAAAATGCGATCTTTTAATGGACAAAACATTGTGAAAGAAGCTTCACAATGCTAAAAAAGGAAATAATTTCCGACAGGATATTAGCTCACTATGATCCTGAATTACCAATTATATTAGCGGTAGATGACAGCCCTGTGGGTATAGGCGCCGTTATATCTCATGTTTCTTCAGACGGTAAGGAACAACCCATAGCTTTTGCATCGCGCACGTTAAGTGCTAGTGAAAAAAATTATTCACAAATACATAAGGAAGCACTCGCGATAAAATGGGGGGTACAAAAGTTCTTTTATTACCTTTACGGGAAACGATTCATTTTATACACTGATCACAAACCTTTATTATCAATATTCGAGGAAAATAAACTTCCGACAATAACAGCAACAAGATTGTTACAGTACACCTTATTCCTACAACAATTTTCATTTGACATTCGTTATAGACCATCTACAGATCATTTGAACGCAGATGCGCTGTCGCGCTTACCCTTAGCATCTGAACAATTATTCACAGATGAAGTTGAAATATTTCAACTACAACACATAGCAAATTTACCTATATGCGTAAATGATATTGCAAAAGCTACAGCCTCTGATGCAGAGTTAATACCATTATTACAAAAGTTACGAACAGGGAAAACATCGTGCTAATGATGCAGCCTACTGTTTACAATCAGGATGCATTCTATTGGGATTACGAGTTTACATTCCCCAAAATTTCGTAAACTTATCTTAAATGAATTACATACGGGACATTTAGGAATTACTAAAATGAAAGCGCTTGCACGTTCATACGTGTATTGCCCGGTATAAATTCTGATATTGAGCATATGTGTAAAAATTGTACGCAATGTGCGCAATATAAAGAAAACAAATTTCCAATCAAAACACATTTTTGGGAGTACGCATCTACGGTATGGGAGCGTATTCATATGGACTTTGCTATGTATGCTGGGAAAATATTTCTGGTAATTGTTGACTCATACTCCAAATGGCCAGAGATATTCATAGTTCCATCTATGACCGCCAAGTCTACCATTGAAGTCTTGGAATCATTAATTGCTAGGTACGGAATTCCTCAAGTATTGGTTACAGACAACCAGTCAACATTTACTGGAATTGAATTTCAAAGTTTCAGTAGATCAAAAGGAATAAAGCACATCACTGCACCTCCATATAATGCAGCATCAAACAGGCAAGCTGAGCGCTATGTTTTCACATTGAAACAAGCGTTACGATGTCTGTCCAATAATAATAATAATTTACATAGTAACTTACAAACTTTTCTAATGTCATACAGACGTGCACCGCACATGACAACGGGAGAAAGTCCTGCTCACATGTTTTTAAAAAGAGAAATACACTCTTCATTGTCAATGTTGCAAACTAATATACCCCAACAAATTAAACATAAAATTAGAAAAGATTATACCTTTAATGATTCCATTTTTTACAACGGTCAAAAGGTCGCTGTAAAAAATTACAACAATCCAAACAAAAGATGGGTTTTTGGTTTTATCGTATCACAAGATGGTGCTTTACAATACACTGTCCAAGTGCAAAATGAATTGTGGCGTCGTCATGCTGCACAAATTCGTTCAATTGGAATGGGCATAACTATACTACCGGATGTACCTCACCTATCTCGCAATTACATTAAACAAGATATTTCGATGAATACTACGACACCTACAAAACCTAATATGGGATGTGTGGCACCGATACAGCAAACACCCCACGAGCAAGAGGAACCAAATGCAATTACAGAATCTAAAGAAACCTCCGTTAACGTAGCAACAAACACACCGGAAATAACGGCAGATATAGTTAAGGAGACATCTACAGAAATAAGCTCACCCTCTCTGGCAGCTCGCAGGGAACGTCGTAAGGTACAAGCACCTAGAAGACTCGATTTGTGAATGATATAAATAATTTGTAGTGTAGTGTAAATTACTTCGTAAGGGCAAGGGGATGTAATATATTATATTCACTTCGTACATATGTGACACTACCTTGGGATATAGGCTTTATGTCAATTGTCAGAGTAATGGCAACTCTATTAATACATATAATTATCTAGTTGTGTATAGTTAAATAAAGTACATTCGCTATCTTAAGAGCCTACATTTATTGCTCCCGCACAATACACAACACTACCTGTAATTTGTGCATAGCTTGATTCCAATTTATCGATCGCATCTTTAAATGAAATATTTTCTTCTGCCTTTTTTGTTTTATCTGCTTTTGTTTTCCGTAAAATGAGCACTTTTCTCTATCATTAGACCAGTGAGGCTCTTTACAATGAATACAGTAACTATCTTCAGACTTACAGTCGATTAATGCATGATCATCGCCGCACTTAGGACATTTTATGTGGCTTTTACACAATTTCTCCTCATGGCCATAACAAAGACATTTTGAACATTGCAGCACTTTTTGTATAAACAGATTTACTTCTACTTCTACTTTTGACCTCTAAAGGTAAGTAAAACAGAAGTAGTTGCAGCAAAATTAACAGAATTATCGGCGTTAACTACCATTCTATTCAACCTTCAAACCTGCATTATTTTAAAGATTTTCTTCTAAATTTGTGCATATTGCTTTTGACAATTTGTTAACGATTTAGATGCATAGAGTACCAGTCTACCACTATGTAGAATAACAGCCCCTGTCGTTTTGGCTACTCTCTACCGAATGGTTAGTAAATTCTACAATTACACGTTTCACTTTTTTTCCTTTTGTGTTATGATTTATGTACTTAGAAGACCATTATTAAATTAAAAATATGTAACTCGACATTTATTAACTTTGTCTCTCAACCTTAAGCATCGCTACTTACAACTAGAGAGTAGCTATGATCTAATTATATCTAAGCTGCACACATAAACGATATGGTTAATGTTTGACAATAGGCATCCCTGGGATTAAAACTATGGTGTGTGTTCTGTTTTTTGTTGAATACGACTATTAATTTGAGTGTTAAGTTTGTAGTTTCATGGTATTCCCAAATTTGATCAAATTATAAATAATTTAATCATGCAACTTTTGGTGAAGAATATCCTCAAGATCTAGTAATTTGATTTCTGCAGTACTTACTTGATTTATTAGTAAGGATAGAAACTAAACTTTAGTTGTCCATGCATACTATGTCTTAGTGGTCCTTGACGTTTCAGATTTTGGTGAGGATAGTCATACCACTACTATTTGAAAACCATTTAAGACCATTATCGAATACCTCTGACATCACATTTTGTATTTTGGTTTGTAAATGTGCTAGAGAAGCAGTCAGTATTGCCACAAAGATTTTGAAATTGCTTAGAAAGAATTATAATAAATTTATAAGTTCTATGTCTTGTAAATAGTTTAAGTACACAATAATGAAACAATGACTTTGATTAAACACAGAATGTACAATATTGTTATAAATAACAAGGTTTTCACCACAAATGATATCAAAACTTTATAACATAAATCGTTATTAGACTCGCTATTCTCAAATTGTAATAAACAAATGGTTTTGATTATCAATCCACTTTTAAAAATGGATATATATATTTGACATTATTGAAGCACAGGTATATCCAACTTTATTCAGAAATATTTCGAAAGCATTTATTAATCTAGTTAGTGCATAAAATTTATTACTTAAGAGTGCAATGTTTAATACCTCCGCATAGTTAGTCTTTTGGCAATATCAAAGTTGGTATAAAATACAAGTCGTCAGCTATTAACTACAAAATGTCAATTTCGAGTCAACGTTATTTTGATATAAATCTATGCATCATATACAATTTGACAGTGGCATTGGTTGTTATAATAGATTAACACTAACAACGTTTTTAAAATATTTGCATTGATCGTAAAAACGTTAACTATAGGATGCTTTTGACAGTGAAAATAATGACAAGAGTAGTTACTCCAGTGAGAATAACGACATCATATGTTAAATTATTTAAAACTGCAAAAGATCCTACTTGTTCTAATGCTGAAGCTGAAGACCATACTTTAGTTTCAGCTGAATATAAGAAAGATATACTAGACCAGCATAACAAAAACTCGTGGGATCTGAAGGAAGCAACTAAAGCTGTAGTGCAATGAAAAGGAGGAAAAGGGCCAACCCTTATTAATGGAAAAAGCATTTATCAAAAAAGATATTTAGGCGAGATTATGCTGATATATCAACAACTAAGAGTGGCAAAATAATGTTAATTAAGTCAACACCTTGTTATAAGGTTGTTCTAAGTGTCTGAGAAAATTTAGCGATTTAATATCAGAAGATAACAGAAAACAATTAACATAGTTTTCTGGGATTTTGCAGATATCGACAAAAAACGATCATATTTAAATAGCTTAATTGAAACACATAAGAATAAGTGTTGTCGTTCAAAAGCAGAAAAAGGCAAGAGCGAATTGGTTAATTAGTAACGTTAAAAAGTTAGGGTTTGCTGAGGTTTATTTATAACTTTTAATATATCTAATACAGTAATACAAAGCATCTTAAAAAAGAGTACTAAATAACATATAACAGAAACTGATAAACTAGGATAATGACCCACAAGCAACAAAATATCTCACAAAAAAATTTAGTATATTAAAGACCATTATGCAGTTTCCCCATGGTTATTTCCCATTATTGCAGAAAATCAACTACAAAACAATACCCTTCTGCTGATTTAAATCTTTCAAAAATGTACAATCTTTATTTAAAAACACGCCAGGAACAGAATAAAATTCCTGATAATTCTTAGTTTTACATACATATTTTCCATACTCACTTTAATCTGTCCTTTAACACACCTCATAAAGACATGTATGATGTGTATGATTTGATAAATTGAATGAAAATGAAAAAGTAGAAGAAGCAAAAAATTATGAAAAGTACATTCAAGGAAAAAGATGCGCGAGAATTCAAAGACTTATTTAAACAAAAAGCTATCACTGATGACATGCATCTTTATGAATTTGATTTTAAGCTTTAAGGTAAGTGCCAAAGCAATTTTCAACGAACTTCGTTGGTTTATGAAATCTATTTGTCTGTGTGTCTGTCTGTCTGTGTGTCCGAGGCCTTTTTAATGGTCGGACATCAATGTGTGATACATCAATCGATTCAGCTCGGTGTCCAGAGCTTAAGTTTTGATGTCAGTTAAATCGGGCCACGGGACGCCGAGCCCCGGAAAATCCACAGGGATAATTAAAATTTTAAATAAGTTTAAAATCAATATGCAACACATATTTGAACAATTTATGGCATTTCATGCCAATTATTCCAATATTATAGACATTGTTTAAACTTAAATTTTGATTACCGAAAATAATTAGATTCATATAAAACAAGTTGAAAATGCAAGGCATTGTCGCAACGAACTTCCAAATGTAGACTTACTTTAAAACAATTTAAAGAAATTAAAATTATTATGTTGTAATAATTATAAGTATTCAGATAAAATACAAAAATTTATAAACAACAAAAGAGACATTTTAATATATTTTATTTTATTGAATAAATATTTTAAAAGCTATATATGTGTGTGTGTATGTATGTATGTATGTATGTATGTATGTGTGTTTGTGTGTGTGTGTGTAGATAAGGGGGCATCATATTTCGATTCAGTTTTTTCAGAGGATTCTAAATATGTATCGCACATTAATTTTGGACCTATTTTAAATTTTGATAAAATTAATTCGAGGGGTCGGGTATCCGTGGTCAGATTTTGTGGGGGTACCATATTTCGACTCAGCTATGTTAGGGGAGTCCAAATATGTATCGCACATTAATTTTGGACCTATTTGAAATTTTAATTTTCCCGACGGAATATCGCGGGGCACGGCGTCCCGTGGCCCGATTTCAACTGACATCAAAACTTAAGCTCAGGACACCGAGCTGAATCGATTGATGTATCACATTGATGTCCGACCATTAGAAAGGCCTCGGACGGACAGACAGACGGACGACAAATCGATTTCATAAACGAACGAAGTTCGTTGAAAAAAAATTTTATCTTATTGATGAGAACTAATATATAGCTTTTAAAATATTTATTCAATAAAATAAAATATATTAAAATGTCTCTTTTGTTGTTTATAAATTTTTGTTTTTATCTGAATACTTATAATTATTACAACATAATAATTTTAATTTCTTTAATTTGTTTTAAAGTAAGTCTACATTTGGAAGTTCGTTGCGACAATGCCTTGCATTTTCAACTTGTTAGAAATGGCGATTAAGCGTTTACAACTTCGACGTGTCTAATATGAATGCATATAGTATATGGCATGAAGGAATGGCAAGATGGGGCTAATCTTAAGTTGTATCATATTGATTTTCTTTGCTAAATACTATTCAAGTTGAGAAAAGTGTAGGTTTTATATCAGATATGTACGATGGACAGAACCGTTACAGTATTGTTTCGGCTATGTTTAGGTATGATATTAATATTTTCAATATACCCTTATTGATCAATTTTTTAAGAATAGACACTCTGCTGCTGCCCACATACAAACTGTCCGCAAAAACTTATACATCGTTGAACCTTCTGGATGGTACATTGTGGTAAAAATGACTTCCAAAAAGGCCAAGTATACGATAAAGGAAATTAGCTAGGAAGACTTACTAAACTTTAAACAATGAGTCAGCAACATAGAAAATAAAATAGTTGATAACGACAATCAACTGTTAAAATGGTTGCAAGTAAAATAGTTTCAATATCGGAAGAACGATCCAGAAAATATTTATTTTAAATATTCCGCAGAGGAAGAACAGTTTCGGTCTTTCAGAATTCAGCAGGTGAGTTCTACTTAGTTTTACTATGTCCGAATTAAAATTGAAGCAGTAATATACACCTTTTACCAATTCAAAAAAAAGAAAAAAAAAAGAATTGTTTTAGCTCTGCAGTTTGAAAATTGTACTGGAAACTTACAGAATACTTTATGAAAGTCTGTGTATAAACATATAAAATATACGATTAATATTACAATAATGTAAGATTATTATTATGAACTTGTATTTTTATGTAGTATTTTAAATTACCCTAAAAGTCATTAAATTCAATTTTGCAATGGTATTCTCTCAACCCTAATTAAAAATCCGAAACCAGAAGTTTAGAACCAAAGAACATTAACTACATAGTGATTTTTCTAATTTGAATTTTTCAATCAGTTTGAACTATTAATACAATTTTTTAAAAACTAATATTGCTGAGAAAGAGTAGAAGCTTAATGTTCGGTCTCTTTGTCGCACGTTGTTGTGTTTAATTTTAAGTCGTAAATTCATAGTTGTAAATCAAATAGTGAAGCTGTCATCCCTTGTGCTTGTGGAAATTAAGTTGGACTAAGGGTAGTGACAAAAACAGTCTCGTTGGGGTATCGCTAACGAGCCAGTTGCTATTAAAACAACTTTTGGTTGGGTTTTAACGGGAAAGGTCGTTTCCCTGAATAATTCTATTACGTGGTTGTGTGCTTTCGTTGAGCCCTTAGACAGCAACATTCGTCGATTTTGGAAATTAGAAAATATTCCCTTCAAGAAACACATTTCTCCCGAAGAAGAAAACTGTGAAAAGGAATTTGTGGAAAATTATAGACGTAACAAGGACGGATTTGTATTAAAAGATTTTTGCCATTAGAACGTCGTTTGCTAAAAAATCCTGAATTGTATTCGGATTATAAAAAATTTATGGAGGATTATTTGTATCATTAGTATGCGTAAAATCAAAGGTTGCTCCTACTAATCGCGTTTCATTGCCCCGTCTCGAATTGTGTGCTGCCGTACTCTTGGCAGATTTAGTAGATTTCGTCAAAAATATTTATATAGATATTTTATCCTTTAGTAATATTTTCGCGTGGTCAGATTCTACTGTTGTTTTGTCTTGGATTCGGTCTTCCTCGCATAAGTGGAAGACATTCGTTAGCAATCGTATTTCGCATATTCAAGAACGTATTCCTCCATTTTCATGATTTTATGTTAAGTCACAGGATAACCCTACAGATTGTGTCTCACGTGGACTTTTGGCTTCAGAGTTGGTTCATCATACATTATGGTGGACAGGGCCTTCCTGGTTAGTGCGTCGTAGCGAAGAATGGCCAGGAACGTCGCTGCCAAAACTTATCGATTCATCTCAGATGGACGTCGAATATCGTACTCTGTCGTTAACAGTCGTTATGTCTGAGAATTTTTAGATTTGTTATTGGATAAATTTTTAAAATTGCAAAAAATTTATAGGATTATTATATGTATTCATCATTTCATTCGTAATGTTCAATGTTCGGCAGATTTGCGTTCAAAATATTCTGATGGTTTATCTCTAGCTCAGCAGCGAGAGGCTATACATTTATTGATTAAAAGAGTTCAAACAAATGTTTTTGCCCAAGACATTGCAAATATTAAAACTGTAAAACTTGTTAAACAACTTCGTAGTCTTATTCCGTTACTAGATAGTCGTGATTTGTTGAGGATGGGCGGTCGTCTGCATAATTCTAAGTTGTCGCATGATGCAAAATTTCCAATTTTGCTTCCTCAGTCGCATCGGTTGACTGAAATTATTATATTAGATTGTCATGAAAGACATTTACATCCTAGAAATTGAACAACTCAATTTTTATTAACTCAAAATTATTGGATCTTGTCCGCAAAAAGGGCTATTCGACAATGTTTGAAATCCTGCATTCGTTGTTTTCGTGTAAACTCCGTGGCTTTATGTCCCCCTATGTGGGATTTACCAGCTTCTAGGTTAACTTCAGGTAAGGCGTTTTTACATACGGGAGTCGACTTTGGTGGACCTTTCTCTGTCACGATGAATCAGTGTCGTGGAACAAAATCATTGAAAGCGCACATTTGTCTATTTATTTGTTTCAGCACTAAAGCTATCCATTTGGAATTAGTGTCAAACTTGTCGACAGACGCTTTCTTGGGTGCTTTACGTTGATTTATTGCTGGAAGAGGCAAATGTATTCAAATCCATTGTGACAATGGCACTAAATTCGTTAGGGCCACTCATGAAATCTCTCAAGTGATGCGCCATTCGGCAGGCGTTGAGGGAATCAAATTTTTGTTTAATCCTCCTGCTGCTCCTCATTTTGGTGGGTTGTGGGAGGCCGAGATTAAATCAGTAAAATCCAATTTAAAAAGAATTCTCAACGGTATTGATTCAAATCGAAGCGATTCTCAACTCACGTCCACTATGCGCACTGAGTTGCAAACCGCATGACCTTTGGTATTTGACCCCGGGTCATTTTCTTAATGTTGAACCAGACTCGGTGTTATCAGACCCGGGTTTGCTGTCCATAAACCCCTCTCGTTTAAATCGCTGGCAACTGTTGCAGCAAATGCAACAAAAATGTAAGTGGTCGAGGAATTCCGCTACCCTGCCTATTGATTCGCTTGTCCTCTTAAAGGAAAAAATAATCCCCCTCTACAGTGGCGTTTAGGAAGAGTAGTGGATGTTCATCTTGGTAGGAATGGTACCGTTCGTGTAGCTACGGTCAAGACAGTCCAAGGATAGTTAAACGTCCTCTGGTGAAACTATGTTTACTGCCAGTTACTCAATAATGGCATATGTACATATATTCACTTATATAAGTTGTCGGTTTAGGTTTCTTAGTTAATAGCTCTAATTATTTTTAAATATAAAATAAGTTAGTTCATACTTATTTTGGTGGGCGGGATGTTCAGTCTCTTTGTCGCACGTTGTCGTGTTTAATTTTAAGTCGTAAATTCATAATTGTAAATCAAATAGTGAAGCTGTCATCCCTTGTGCCTGTGGAAATTAAGTTGGACTAAGGGTAGTGACAAAAACACTCTCTCATCGATATCGAAGCGAAATGGTCGTTCATTTGGTACGTGAGTTATTCATTAGCGCCGCTGAATGTAAATTTGTTGATAAACCTCTAAAAAACAGTGAAAGTGCAAAAGTAACACGTACTATTATTCACATACAGTCCACTTAGTTGAAGAATAGAAACGACACTTAGAACAATAGAACAACACAGAGGTAAGTTGATATACAAATTTATAAGTCCCCGCGCAATTAAACACTCAATAAAAATAAAGTTTCTGTCACAAAAACATGTCGCATTTTCACAAAACTAACTCAAATACAAAAAAAAATGTTTTTACGTTCCTTAAAAATATACTTTGTGGAGATAGTGTAGCTTGGCACTAAGTCGACAAAGTATGATCCTTTAGAGCCATCTTCATATTTGTAGAGGACATTTAGGGTTTAAAAAAGTGCATTGTAACAATTTTTACTGAAATGGCCTATAAGATGTCTATGAATAATTTAACCATGTTTATATATTTAAATATTTATAATTACGAGACTGGTATTTTACGTGGAGAAAGAGTCAATCTATTTTGCTACTACACAGTAAAACCTGTCATTGATTGTTTTTTCTTTGCAAATTTTCAATATATATTGTTAATATTCCCAAGGATCCTTTATTATTGAAATCTGTCCGTTTGTTCGTTTATGCTTCTTTTCCAATTTTAATATTTTGATTTCAGAATCTTAAAGTGGAGAGAGGTATGAAAGACATGTACAAGGCGCATATGATCATAGTTCGGGAGTCAAAAGACCTTTGACTTTTGATTATTTTAATATCTCTGTAAGCTTAAGACCTATTTGAATAGGGTTACCGATGGATTGGATACGAACTGGTTTTCTTGGTATTTCTAATTGTAATTTTCATTATTGTTTGTCATATAATTATAGCAATTCATATTTTAATACTGAGTAATTATTCATTTATAATAATAATAATAATAATATTACTTTATTGTGCACTATAAATACATGCGACAACCAGGTGGGAGATCAGATTACCTCTGGTCTTCCTCTCCAACCTACTAAGATATGCTAATTATAATGAAGTGTGTTAAAGTTAGACTTTTTGTGCTTGTATCTCTAACAAACAGTTTCTAAAATTATTTTTGTAGGTAGCTTTAGTAGTACTGGTGTTAAACAATATTATGTATTTATTTAGCATTGCAGTAGCAACATATGAGAAGGAGCTTTCAAACTTCTTCGTATTATGTGCTGGTATACTATACTGTTCTTTAGTACGGGTATTAACAGTATGTGCACTGCTTCTTTTCTGTATCTCCTCTAGTAAATAGTTAGGAACGCCGGTTTTTAGTACATTAAAAATCAGGCACCCGATATGTAACAGATATATATATTCCATTTTCAAAATATCTAAACTGATGTACAACGGAGTTACGTGGGTACGTCTGTCAATATTGTATGTAAAACGAAAGCATGCATTTTGTAGCTTTTGAATTTTAGACTTAAGTACATTGGTTAGATGTGGATAATATACTGACATACAGTACTGTATTGTAGATAATATGATAACCTGTACTATTTTCCATTTAACCGATGAGCTAACGGAGTTTTTAAAATCATATATATATATATATATATATATATATATATATATATATATATATATATACACACAAAGACAAGTTATTTGCAGTCCGCAATAAGAAAATTGTATAAAAAGTAAGATGTATCTGTAAACAAACTCTTATGAAAAATATTGACAAATACAAATGGCTGGTAGTATAGCCATTAACAAAACATTAGCTTTATTACTTCATAGGGAGGAAACATCCACTGACCAATGGTTTCGGCTAGTTAGCCTCATCAGAGTGGAATAGTTCCCAAGAACCCTATGAAGTAATCAAAAGCTTCGATTACTCATAGGGTTCTTGGGAACTATTCCACTCTGATGAGGCTAACTAGCCGAAACCATTGGTCAGTGGATGTTTCCTCCCTATGAAGTAATAAAGCTAATGTTTTGTTAATGGCTATATAACTACCAGCCCGATTTGTATTTGTCAATGGCTCTTATTATTTTCATAAGAGTTTGTTTACAGATACATCTACTATTATATATATATATATATATATATATATATATACATATATATATTTTAACTTTGGGTATGCCATAGATATGAGATATTACGTGTTTTTCAAAACTTAAATAAGAGTCGAACCACACTCCTAGATTTCTAGCATATTTGCTTATTGTAATCACTACGTCTCCAATTTTAATACTTTGATTTATGGAATTTACACTTTGCTCACATAGTCTCTTGGAGCCAATGCACATACATTTTGATTTCTTAGGATTGAGCAGCAAACCATTTTCTATTGACCATGCACTAATGCTCTGTAAGTCTTCATTAAGTAATAAGATTACTTGATTAATATCGGATGGAACACAAGCTATATACAACTGTGTGTCGTCAGCATATTGATGTATTTGACAATTTTTAACCACATTTGGCAAATCTGCAACAAATAATTGAACAATAAGGGTCCCAAGATACTGCCCTGCGGTACACCCTGCATGATTGTTACTTCGTTTGATACTTTACTACCTATTTTCACTCTTTGCGTTCTACCTGATAGGTAGCTATAAAACCATTTCACCACATGATCATTCACCCCATAGTAATGTAGCTTCCCTAGTAGTAATTTATGATTCACTGATTCAAAAGCCTTACTGTAATCGAGCATCATATGCATCATTACCTGGGTCTTATCGATGGCTTTTAAGATATCATTACTAATTTTCAACAGTGCAGTGTTTGTGCTGTAATGATTCCTGAATCCTGATTGCAGGTTCGTCAATACATATTTATCAATGTGCTCTTGTATCTGGATAAACACTACTTTTTCGAGTATTTTTGAAAGTGTAGGTAAAATGCTTAACGGACGAAGATCATCAGGTGTTTGTGGTTTAAATGTTTTGGGTGTAGGTTTGATAATCGCTTGTTTCCATATAGTAGGTACTGTTGCTATCTCCAGAGAGCAATTTATTATATGTGTCAAGGCAGATATACAATAAGGTAGAACCAATTTAAGCATCTTGGCATTAATTAAATCAACACCCATGGCATTGGATTCAAGTGACATGACGATGTTAGATATATCTAATTCTGCCACTAACTTAAAGTCAAACTGCGGAATTCCGTTTTTTATAATATTTACATATTTATTACAAAGTTCCTCTTTTACAACAGCTAATCCACCTCGTTCAATCAGCAATCTATTTAGATCCGAGGGCTCGACAAACTCCGCTAGTATTTCAATATTACTCTTATTATGAATTCGTAACTTCTGCAAGCTTTCCCACATAAGTTTTGGACTATTGGCTTTATCATTGATACTATATTGTATATAAGCCTTTTTTTCCTTTTCGATAGCTGAGGTTACATAATTTCGTATACTTTTATAGTAATTATAATCTGCGACTGATTTACTTTTAGTGTATTTAGACAATGCTTTATTTCTTAACCTGATCATCTGTATAATGTTCCACGTGATGTATGGGTGTCGTTTCTTTCTTGTTGCATACATTTTATAAGGTGCATGTAAGTCAAACAATTGTACAATCATTGAATTAAGGAAACTTGTTTTTTCATCTATAGAATGAAGATGGTAGATTCCGTTCCAGTTTAAATCACTAGCATTACTTGCAAATGAAGATAGATCAAAATTAGCAAAGTTCCTTACCCAAGAGGAACCTGGAACTTTAGGAATGACAGTAGCACATATATCTACCTTGGTGAGGAAATGATCTGACATATTAGCCATATCAACCACCTTACAGTTATGGAATACAATGTCAACAGTTAAGATAATAACATCTATTAGAGACTGAGAGTACTTAGTTACTCTTGTTGCAGTTTGCACTATTTGCTTAAGTTTATACATATCTAAAATGTTTATGATCTCATGTTTATATTTATTTTCTTTATGAAAGTCCACATTCAAATCCCCAACAATTATAAGATTATCTGAACTTAGATTAATTTCAGAAAGATTTTCTTCCAACTGCTCTGCAAAACTATTCCAATGACCCGTCGGTGGCCGATAAATGACACCACATGTGTACACGAGTTTATTAAGAAACACCTTAATCCATAGCTGTTCAGTTTTACTATCACTAAAACGTTCAATTTCCCTTGTAGCTAGAATTTTATAGCGTATGGAGCTGTGAATGTACCAACTTACCCCACCATAGTTTGGTATTGCAATTAAACTATCAGGTATAGTTGCAGAAAACCAAGTTTCGGTTAGCCCCACTAAATGATACTGTTGATGTATAATATGTAGGCTTAAATCATGGAAGCAATTATTAAGAGATCGCACATTTAAATGACAGATAGTTAATTTTGTTACTTTACCTTGTATAGATTTAGAATTGCATAACAGAGCACTATTAATGTTGCTTAACTTGGCTGTTTTTGTCTTGCTAGTCTGAATAAAAAAGGATTTATTCTAGTACCAACAGGCCATAAATTAGGCTGTTTAATTCCATCCAGCTGTTTAAGCTGTACAGATACCTTAAATGAGGTATACTCATCAGGGCGCTTTGATTGCATCCTTTTGCATTGACCCATTTCAAAATAGTTTTGTTTAAGATGAGATATTATGTCATCCTCTGTAGTTTCAGGAGTCAAATTTGATAAATGTATGTGTCCAAGACGAACACATGCTTTCAAAGTTGTGTTTTCTTTAGTACCAAAAATTGGTGGAACATGCACCCTTTTTTTGGAAGCTTGTTTTCTAGGTTTTACTTCAAAGCCATCTATATTTATATCCTCTTCTTTCTCACTAATAGTAACAATGGGGTTTGATAACTTATTATTTAGATTATGTGCAACAACCGTAGAATATGCATCTTGTACTGCATGACTAACTTGTTGAGCTGTAATAATATGTTTACCTGGTCCAGCACCTGATGAAGTTTCCACATAATTGCATTCAATATTTTTATCATTACAACTTTTAGTAGTTGATTTAATGTTATTATTATTGCAAGTGTTGGTGATAGACCACACATCTGTGTTTTGTTGTAGTTGATTATTATTTATGGATTGAAGGACATTTTGTTTATTATCATTAAAAGAAACATTGCATAATTCCAGCTTTTGTTCAAATTTACTTAGAGCTTGTATAGTTGTAGTGCCCATTTCATTTATAGTATTAGTGAATTCATTAAATTTAGCTTTCAAATATAAAACTTCCTTCTGGAGTTCAGCTATTTGAAGGTTAGAAACTTCATTACAGCATATTGCCTTATTTCCTTCCAAAATAACAATGGATTTAAATCTCTCAGAGCAACTGAGGTGGTAAATATTGTAGCAGTTGATACACACTACACATTGACACTTTTTTCCACAGCATTTAAAGCATTTTTGATCACCTTGTTTACTGACATTTTCATCATCAGCAGCCATTTTTATTATAGTTATTTTAAGAATATTAAATTCGCGCATTAATTAATTAACTATAACAAACTGGCCACCTTATCTGTATTCGCCAAGTGTTATGGTTTAATGTTTGTCATGACAATGTAGTTAAGCACAGGCTAAACTATAACTCCTCTTCTGTCAATTACAAGCAAGTATTTTAGGATTATCTAGACATGATAAATACATTTGCAAGGGATTGTGTATTTACATTAAACCCATATTCACGATAATTTTAAAATACAGTTCCTTATTCTACGATTGTAAAAATTTTAATAAATTATTAAATATTGTTGTTTGTGCTTTTAATTGTTTTAAATGTGGAGTTTTCCTTGTGTATCCAAATGTTGCTTGATTCAAACAGTTATAGATGCAATATTAAACCAAGAAACAATTAGCCGGAACATACTGATATGTTAGGCATCCTGAACACTAAATAAAGGGGAACATAAATAGAGCACCACAGAAAAATAACTGTTAAGTATAGTGTGGGAAACAAAATACTTTCCATGCCTATACCAACATATTTAAAATTTATATTGACCACACACCATTTGTGTAGTTATTTAAACTGAAGGAACCCAATACGAAATTATAGGGATGGAAGCAAGACTAGAAGAATATGATTACTGTTTGGATGTGTACCAGAATGGAGACACTTCCAGAGATGGAGAGGTTATATTAAGTTAGTTGGTTGGAATTACTTCTGCTGATCTTGAATCTTAATGTATGTAATTAGATGTAAGTTAAAGAAGGAAGTTAAAATCTGTTTTAATAAATAAAGTTATTGCCCATCGAGTCTTCTTTAATTAAACAGACAATTAAACAATTACAAAATCATTTACAAAAAAAAAAGGTAATAAAACACGAAGGCAGACACCTTAAGTCAAATTCAAATAAATGCTACAGACAATGTATTAGTAATAGGAATAGTAGACAACACGGAAATTTGTGAAGAATTAGACAAATTTTGTTTCATCATTAGGTCTTCAGTCCTGGAACTGGTTAGATGCGTACTCTCATTGTTTCCTATTCTGAACTAACCTACACATTTCCCTGAAATTTGCACAGTCTGCATTTATCACTATCTGATCCAGGTCTACATTTACCTCCTTTTCCTATTTCTGCTTGTAATATATCCCTTACTATTCCCCAAAATGCTTTAGAAAGTATTCTGCCCTTCTATTTCTCCTATTTTTCTACACAGATATTCTTGATCCTCTACTATTTCTATAACCTATTTATTATTAACTTTGTCTGTCCATGCTGTCATTTTTCTGTCTGCTTTTCAGACTGCCCATATTTCATAGGCATACTGTGCTGTGCTCCACACCTACGCTTTCAACAATTTTCTTCTTGTTTCTAATGTTTGTTGTCTTTCATCATACGCGCTGTTCTTTCTTTTTAGATGCACTTCAGTTCCTATCTATTGTTTTACAATTATATACCCTATTTCTCCGACATTCAGCGGTTGTGAAGGGGGGTAAGCAGCCTGTGGCTGCTAAGTTCCTCCAGCACTTGAACATTTGCCGATTTAATATTTATCCAATATATCTTTTCGCACAGTTAACATTTGTTGCAGATATTTCACAACCAACACCTGTAGTTGTTTATAATAATCATCAGATTTGTCTGCGCTTTTTTTCATCATTAGGTTTTCCGTCTCAAAACTGATTGGACACGTACCTGCACTTATTTATATTCTGAACTAGCTGACACAGTTCCCTGAAATTCTCACACAGCATCTATACAGCTCGGTTCCCCTTCTATTGTTTTCTAATTTTATGCCCTATTTCATCGGATTCAGTGAAGGGTGTTCAGCAGCCTGTGACTGCCAAGATCCCCCAACACTTAGACATTTGCCGAAATAACAGTTTTCCAGTAAATCCTTTAACACAATTAACATTATTTGAGAATATTGCCCAATCAATTCTTGTAGTTGCTTATAATAATCATCATGTTTAATTACAGTTACTTTCTTCGTCATTAATTTATCCATCTTGGGACTGGTTAGATGCATACCTCCATTGATTTCTATTCTGAGCTAGCCTACACATCTCCCTGAAACTCCTACAGCCTAAATCTTTCACTATCTATGTGCAGTAGTCTAACCTAGGTCTACCTCTTCTTCTCTTTATTCCTATCTCTGCTTCTAGTATATTCCGCACTATTCCCTCATGCCGTAGTATGTGGCCTATCATCCTATCTCTCCTATTTTTAACCGTTTTCCACATATTTCTTTCTTCCCCTACCAGTTTTAGTACCTCTTCATTCTTAACTTTGTCTGTCCATGAAATCTTCATCATACGTCTGTAACACCACATTTCAAAGGCTTCTACCTTTTTCTTGTCTGCTTCACCTACTGTCCAGGCTTCACAGCCGTACAGTGCTGTGCTCCACACGTATGTTTTAAGCAATCTTTTCCATGTTTCTATGTTTGTTGCCTTTGAACATACTAGATGCTTTTTCTTGTTAAATGTAGAATGGCCTTGTGCTAATCTTTATTTATATTTTTGTGCTTTTCCCATCCTGCGTTATTTGGCTTCCTAGGTAACAGAAATCCATAACCTCTTGTATGTTCGTGTTATATATTTGTATTCTTGTTTTTGATTTATTTTCCCCTGCTTTGCATACTAGTACTTCAGTTTTAGTTTTGTTAATTTTCATACCGTATCTCTCTGTTAAAACCGTTTCCATTTCATTAAGAGCAGCTTCTAACTCTTCCTTACTAGACGCTAATACCGCTATATCATCTGCAAATCTAAGCATATCAATTTTTTGTCCCAGCATAGTAATTCCAAATGTCTTCGTGCATTTTGACAGTATTCATTGCCTCTTCGATGTACAAGTTAAAAATTAATGGGGATAGGGCACATTCCTGCCTCACCCCTTTCCTAATGTTTACTTCTCTACGTTCCTGCTCTAATTCTATTACCATTGTTTGCTCTTTGTATAAGCTATGTACTATTCGTCTATCCCTATATCTCATTCCAATCTTTTTGAGTATTTCGAACATTTTTTTCCATTTTACACTGTTGAATGCTTTTTCCAGATCTACAAACTCTATATACACGCTTTCCCCCTTTTCTGTCTGGCTGTCTCTATTATCACTCTTAGAGCTAAAATAGCCTCATGTGTTGCCCTGTTTCACCTAAACCCAAATTGGTCTTCTCCTAGTATTTCTTAAACCCGTTTTTCCATTCGCCTTTGTACAATTCTAGTTAATATTTTTGACACGTGTGCTGTCAAACTTATTGATCGAAAATTTTCATATCTATCTGCGCCTTTCTTTTTTGGTATAGTTACTATGATGTTACGTTTGAAATTTTAAGGCATCTCGCCTGTCTCATACATATAGCTCACAAGTTGGAAGAGACGTTTTGTTACTGCTTGTCCAGCAGCTTTTAGAGTTTCTGCTTGCACCTTATCTGTACACGGCGCCTTACCATTTTTCAGACCCTTTAATGCTAATTCAAACTATCTCTAAGTATAGGATATCCCAAGCCATCATTTTCAATGTCTGATTCCTGTTCTAATGCATACAAGTTCCCTATATATTCTTGCCATCTGACCCCTTTTCTCTACATTTTCTATAATGACGTTTCCTCCCGCGTTTTTTATATTTTTGCTCTACAGTTTTATATCCCTAAAATTGATTCTAATTAGTTTGTATGCTTCATCTGTCTTTCCTACTTTTATTTTAGTTTGTACCTCTTTGCATTTTTCATCAATACAGTGTTCTTTAGCTTTCCTGCATTTGCAAATCATTTCCCATATTATGGTTTTGTATCTCTGTTTTCCTGTATCGTCTGATTTATTTTTGTATTTTCGTGTTTCTTCTATTAAATTCAGAATATCCTGTGTTATCCGTGGTTTCTTATTTTCTTTTTGTGTGTATGCCAGAATATCTCTGGCCGCCATGTTTAGGCTGGATTTAATATTATTCCATTCTGTTTCTACTTCCTTAGTATCAAATATTTTCCCAATATCTTTCAGCAATTCATTTGACTTTTTTCCCGAATCTTTCTTGAATATTTTTATCTTTTAGTTTCTCAAAGTCAGATTGTATTTTCCGTTACTTTTTTTCAAATTTTTAAATTTAAGTGCGGCCTTCATAATTACGATGTTGTGGTCAGTGTCTATATCTGCTTCTGGGTAGCTTCTACAGTTTTTTACTTGATTCCTAAACCGTTGTCTAACAAGAATGTAATCTATTTGATATCTTCCTATATCTCCTGGCATCTTCCATGTATATCGTCTTCTAGCATGATGTTTGTGTTGATTAAATTGTTCTTGTCGCAAAATTCTACCAGCCTATGTCCCCTGTTGTTTCTCGTGCCTAAACCAAATAAACCTACTATCGTTCCTTCCCTACCCTCACCAACCACTGCATTAAAATCCCCTGTAATTATTAAATTTTCATGTCCTTTTACATATCTTAATATGTCTTCGATATCTTTGTAGATCGCATCTACCTCTTCGTCACTGTAGCTAGAGGTGGGCATGTATACTTGTATTATTACTGTGTTTACCGGTTTAGATTCTAATCTAACTATGAGTACTCTTTCGTTCTTTTGTAAGTAATTTTCTACACAGTATCCTATCTTTTTTCGCATAACTATCCCCACGCCCAAATTTCCTTCCTCTGCTCTTGTATAAATTATCCTGAAGTCTCCACTCCAAAAATCCCACACCCCTGGCCACCGAACTTCGCTGATCTCTACTACATCTAGTGCTAACCTATTCATTTCTACTTTTAAGTTCTCTAGCTTACCTACTTGCTTCATACTTCTAACATTCCACGCTCCGACTCGCAAAATGTTTCCGACTCTTATTCTGGACTTTCCAATTGCATCCTCCGAAGTAGTCCCCTTCCGGAGATCCGAATAAGAAACTATTTTAACTCAGGAATTTTTTACCCCAAAGAATGCCATCATTTTATTATAATTTAGGTACGCTGTGTACGTGGGAGGTAATGTGGTGGTTTCCTGTTGCCTTCCACATCACGGTAGTGTGTCTTAGACTGCCATGCCGACCCCTATGGTCTCTGCCAATCTAAGTACCAAAAAAATCACTGCTCTCTTTTGGGGACCTGTCTTAGTCTGGTTCCTCACTAACGACCCTACTACTTTGGTTGGACCTGTAGTTTGGCTCTGTAGCTCATTAGAACATGCAGGCCATTTCTCCTGTTCTAGTAATCTAGAACTTCGGCAAGGTGCAGGTCCATTCGAAATGCATAAACACATTATTACAAGTGTTTCGATAGTAACATTAATACACGGATAGTTAAACAGAAACACGTTTGATCAGCATAGCCATGATTTCATTTCTATGATAACGGAATTCATTTGTGCATATTGTTTGTGTAACTAGTACTGACGCATCTATGAAAAATATTTGCAGCTTACTTGTTTTCTAAGTGTTGTGCCTGAATTAAGAAATGCCATCTATAATAGAAAGTCATTCCAAAGATAATCTGCGTGCCTTTATTCAGTTTTGACCGCTGAAGGGTGTTGACCAGTTTATAAAAGAATGAAAGCTGTGTATGGTAACTATAGTTATTTCCATACAGGATTGGTTGAATGACATAATAAATTTTGACAGGGAAGAGAATCCACTAAAGATTTGGCCCATTCTAAACTTGTACATATTGCAGCATCAGATGAAAATGTTGTAGCGTTTTGCAGTTTTAGGGGTAAGACAGTACGCCTGACCTTGTGCGATGCACGAGGGTGCAAGATTTGGCAGTAACATTAAAAACGTGGTTCTGCACGGTTGGATTATTTGGTTAAACAGTACACATCGATGTTGTTCAAGCCGTTGAGATTAATTTGAACTGAATATTCAGTTTTAAGCATGAAAAATCAAATGTGTTAATTAAAAGAAAATATGTACCAAGTCATATGTTCGATTAAACATCGTTTAACTTTGGAAGAATTAGTTAATTGTTTATTCTGATGAACCCGAGTTTAAAAGAAAATATTGATATAATGTGACATAGCTGGAAACCGCATTGCAAGCAAATAGACACATCAAAGTTAAAGAACTTTCTCAAATGCCTGGGAACTGTTCATTCCATCGTTTATAGTCTTGGCTATCGCAAAGTTGCCACTTAGTAGGTGCCACAATTGCTTTCTGATAAGTATAAGAATATGCTCCAAGCCTATCAATATAACATTTGATGCGCTATCAACAATAAGGTAATGCTTTTCTATACCAAATTGTTGCTGGTGACAAGTCTTGGTGTTATCACTATGACTAGGCGGCTCCGTGGCGTAGTGGTATGTGTGTGACTACTACGCCCTAGGTCCCGGGTTCGAATCCCGACACGGTCCGCTTGAAAAATGTTAGGCGAGCATTTTTCGCAAAAATACACCCTCGTTCGGATGAGAGGTAAAATGGAGGTCCCGTGTGTGAGTGTTGTCATGCACGTTAAAGATCCCTACCTTGCTTGGAACAGCAAGGATTCGGCAAAATTCAAAATTTTCCAGGTAAAAAAAAACTCGCTTCCTGGCCAATGTAGTACCTTCGGGTGGAGCATTGGAAAATCACATGTAATGTTATCACTATGACTTGAAATAATCTAATGAACAAATTTTGTGCATAATGGCACTAGTCGGTATAATGCTTATGCAAGTTCACCTGATAATTTGGGTTATGCTTTTTGAAATTTAATGCACTGTTCAACGCTTAATGCTTATAGATATTTATTTATATATTTACATAAATATTTATTTTTATATTTATATTTTTACCTGACTTTATTGTTTGTGGCTTGATATTATTTGTTTGACGTTCTACCACCATTTTTGGTGGCAGCTTATATATAGGAAGAAAGATTGTTTGAGAAGTTTGTAATTACAATATAAATCAGTTAGGGAATGATATGGAAAGATAGGGACGGACTTAGACTAACAAATTACTTAAATATCTGTTGAGTTTTTCTGTTACTTTCGTAATTCTTATAAATTACATTTCGTCAGTATCATTACCATAATTGAACACCAACACATAAAGATGATGCAGTAAGTTTATGTTTACTCAAAAAGGTTTTAGAACTTGGTTTCTATACATTTCAACAATAAATCAATCTGTGAATAAATCATTAGTTTATTACACTCCGTTTCCAAATATTAGATTAAAATAATTTTTTTATCCAGAATCCAAGCACCAGACATAAAATGTTTTAAAACATTACTGGAAATTCGGAAACCGTATAATAGACAATTGCGTCATTACATGGTACGAACTCGATGGTCTAACGATTTTCATTTTCACCAAAATTAAAAACAACCTACAATAAATAAATATGGCCATCCATTAACCTAAAAATCTAGACAAGAAAATATGCGCTGTGATTGTTATGATTTCATTCTATAATACTGCCCCATCTACCGTACTTATTTAATAATTATTGTCGAAGTTACAACTTCACAAATTCTGTTTTGTAATTCCATTAGTAGATGGCGAACCGGTAATCTTATGCTATGTGTATCTAAATACACATTCCATTTATTATTTTATAAACTTGCCAAAGTCATACTTACCTGGCACAGAGGTCAACCGTGATCAATAAGGCGGTTCCTCCGGGGTGAGGCCTTCACATTGCACTACGTTTGGGCTGACCCCCGCGATGATCCCTAATGTGGATTACTCGAGTGCGTAATTTTTGGTAGTCGGGACTGCGTACGCGCTGTCCCGGTGTTATATAATACAATGAAAGTTTTTGTATTAGCCATTTTAGTATTTTCCCGCCCCCACATCAAAAATTACTTGCGGATCACATATTTGTTATGTTACAAATAAGAATACGATAGTGAGTGTATCTTACTAGAGAGTTACGTGAGTCATTCAAATTTCCTGGAAAACTGAAATGTAAATTGATAAATTTAATTTGACTCCTTTAACCCATTAGCCAACATTACTGAAGCATTTTAATATTTCTTTTACAAAAAAGTATTTACCAAATATATAAAAGAAAATTTTTTTTTTATTAAATATAAATTGGTGCGTCTATCTGACATTTCACCAGTGGTTTTACAATACTAAATATTATATAATGAAAACGAATTCACATTACTAATTTAATTCCTAACCTTATTTTGTATATTATATAACATTATAGCTTACAATTATTAAATTAAGATACTGGATCTTCTAATAAACGAGTAAATTTCAAAATTAATCTGAATGTTATTAAATGATAAAACCATATACAGTTGAAAAGGTTGGTAGACAGATATGATTTTAGATATTTCCAAACACAGTTTAACTCATTGAAGGCCAGAATTTTTACATTCGAATATAATATGGATCACAGACGCAATTTCACCACACTCACAGAGAGGATATTCTTTTTTCCTAATTTTGCGTAGATAGTCTGGGCATAACCCATGTCCGCTTCTCAAGCGGGATATAACGCGTATGAAGTCTCTATCTGTATACTTATGACCTATGTTATTAGATATTGTTTACGAACTGAACCAAAGATGCTTTGGAGGAACATGTCCAATGGACTTGTAAACTTTCCCTACCGAGTTCCCTGTGTATTTCCTGCTCCAGTCAGAATTACTGATTGCTTTAAGAATCGGATACATATCGGTGTGAATGCATAATGCTGGATCGGTTTCTGTAAGGCTTGTAGCTGATTTTGCCAGCGCGTCCACTCTTTCATTTCCTAGAATCTTACAGTGAGCTTTAACCCATAGGAATTTAATAACGAATCCCCTCTGTTCTAGGGTAGTTACAATCTGCAATATGTTTTTATAGATAAAGGAGAAATTTGCGTTGAATTTAACATGTTTCAAACTAAGTAGACAGCTTTGACTATCGCTAATTATCAGAACATTCTTTGAAGTAAACTCCTCTGCATTAGAGCATACGTATTCCAAAGCTTTCCACAATGAAAATAGTTCTGCATAAAATATTGAGTACTTGCTATTCAGACGATAGCCGCAATACTTTTTTGATAAAAGCTCAAACACGGCACATCTCACATTACCTGCAAGGAGCGAGGCATCGGTGAAAATTTTCCGATAATTTAAGTACTGAGAGTTCATTAAAAATTGAAATTCTTGTTGTTCTTGGTGGGTAGTATAACACGGAATATATTCATCCTTCATCTTCTTTAGCAAGATCAAGTCCAACGAATAGAAAGGAATTTTATTTGCGGTAGCTATCTCTTTTAACATAGGTTCAACAATGGCATAACTAGAGATTAATACGGGATCTTTTTTAATAATCCAATATTTATGTGTCAAGCTTAGTATAAATAGATAATGAATCTTTTTGATGATAGGGGATAAAAGGCTTGCCTTTTCAACGAACTTCGTTCGTTTATGAAATCGATTTGTCGTCCGTCTGTCTGTCCGTCCGAGGCCTTTCTAATGGTCGGACATCAATGAGTGATACATCAATCGATTCAGCTCGGTGTCCTGAGCTTAAGTTTTGATGTCAGTTGAAATCGGGCCACGGGGACGCCGTGCCCCCGCGATATTCCGTCGGGAAAATTAAAATTTCAAAAAGGTCCAAAATTAATGTGCGATACATATTTGGACTCCCCTAACATAGCTGAGTCGAAATATGGTACCCCCCACAAAATCTGACCACGGATACCCGACCCCCCGGGGAATTAATTTTTATTTTATCTGAATACTTATAATTATTACAACATAATAATTTTAATTTCTTTAAATTGTTTTAAAGTAAGTCTACATTTGGAAGTTCGTTGCGACAATGCCTTGCATTTTCAACTTGTTTATAATAAACTTTCGAGCTAAAAATTCCTAACGGAATCGGAGTGGTAACTCTAGTGATTCAGCAAGAACGACATCATTTACGGTGCTCTTCAAGAATCCGAAACATATTTTAAGCGATTTCCGTTGAATGACACGAAATTCGTGCAACGCACTTCTCAAGTAACGGAAATACGCGCACCAAGTCTTTTAAATTTATGACGCGAAATTCCCGCATATTAAAACTATATGAATGTTTAGTGCCAAAATTTTTTGCACGTAACAATGAGATGGAAGGATTCGAACAAATAAATATGGGGAACTCGCTTTATAGTAATTATAATCAGTCATAATCGTCAAATGGCATACAATTCCGCTATCCCAATTTTTAACTATGTGTATAAAAAAAGTCTGTAAAAATATGGTGGGACAATGAATGTGAAATTGCCTTCAATAATAAAAAAGCCGCCCTAGCCCAATACAAGAAGTTAGCTAACATGGAAAACTTTATCAATGACAATAAACACAATGCAATAGCATGACGAATTATCAAAGAAAAAAAAGCAATGTTGTGGAAAAGTTTTTGTTCTTCTCTTAGCAGCAGCTCTTCGATCTCCTCAATTTGGCAAAATATTAAAAAAATCAGAAATATCCCTTCGTCGCCTATTCACCCAATAGTTCCAGGACGATGGTCTGGAGATTTTCTAAATAGTCTAAAGACTCGACTTTCGAGAGGAAAATAGGAATCATGAAGATTCTACTATCGGCTCTATTGATCATTCTTTTACTATACAAGAACTCAGCAATGCGTTAAAGTCAAATGCCAATACAGCTCCAGGGGAAGATGGTTTTGAGTATATAATACTAGAAAATCTTCCGTTCGTTAGTAAAGTCCAACTTTTAGATATATTTAATGACATATGGAAAACTAGTAAAATTCCTTTAGAATGGAAAAACTATATACATAATAATTCCTATATTAAAAAGCAAGAAGAATTCGTCTTTTGCCAGCTCATACAGACCAATATCATTGGGTTCCTGTATTTTAAAAACATTTGAAATAACGATCAAATTTAGACTATAATGGTGGCTCGAAAATAAAAACATTTATCCAAAATGCCAATTTGGTTTTCCAAAAGGACACTCCATCTATGATGATGTTTGTCATTTAGTCTTAGACATTAACTCGGCTTTCACGATCGGCAAATAGATAATGGCATTTTTTGCAGACATAGAATCTGCCTATGATTATGTAAACTTGGATATATTGGAAGATAAAATAGTATCAATCGGATTATTTTCTAAATTCGCCTCGTTTATAGCCAGGTTATACTCTAACAGACGAATTCGCCTCAAAATAGGACAAAAAATATTGGGACCTAGATATTCCAGCACCGGGCTACCCCAGGGGAGCATCCTGTCGCCATTATTATTTACCATTTATTATAATCGACTGGAGAAAATATTCTGTGATTCTAATATAAAAATTCTGCAATTTGCAGATGATATATGCATTTACGTTCAAAATGAAAAAATATCAAACGCCCAAAACAAACTAGAACTAGCAGTGAATAAGTTACAACAATTTTTGTTTGATCATGGACATGAACTCAGTGTAACAAAATCCGTCATATGTACGTTCACTCGGAAAAGAACTGTTCTACCTAATAACATCACTTTTGGTAGGAATACGTTTTCACATAATACTTCTGTTCGCTTTTTGGGTATAATTTTGGATAGAAAGCTATCTTGGATCGAACATATCTCATTCCTTCTAAACAAGGTTGAAAAGGGGAATCAGTTACTGCGGTATGTGTGTCATAATCACTGGGGCGTGGACCAGGCCATTGCTCTTCTTTTTTATAGATCGTACATTAGATCAATTTTGGATTTTGGCTCCATTTTGTATGGAGATGCTTCTAGATATCATTCAACGGAAATCGCTTAAAATATGTTTCGGATTCTTGAAGAGCACCGTAAATGATGTCGTTCTAGCTGAATCACTAGAGTTACCACTCCGATTCCGTTAGGAACTTTTAGCTCGAAAGTTTATTATAAAAAAGGCAAGCCTTTTATCCCCTATCATCAAAAAGATTCATTATCTATTTATACTAAGCTTGACACATAAATATTGGATTATTAAAAAAGATCCCGTATTAATCTCTAGTTATGCCATTGTTGAACCTATGTTAAAAGAGATAGCTACCGCAAATAAAATTCCTTTCTATTCGTTGGACTTGATCTTGCTAAAGAAGATGAAGGATGAATATATTCCGTGTTATACTACCCACCAAGAACAACAAGAATTTCAATTTTTAATGAACTCTCGGTACTTAAATTATCGTAAAATTTTCACCGATGCCTCGCTCCTTGCAGGTAATGTGGGATGTGCCGTGTTTGAGCTTTTATCAAAAAAGTATTGCGGCTATCGTCTGAATAGCAAGTACTCAATATTTTATGCAGAACTATTTTCATTGTGGAAAACTTTGGAATACGTATGCTCTAATGCAGAGGAGTTTACTTCAAAGAATGTTCTGATAATTAGCGATAGTCAAAGCTGTCTACTTAGTTTGAAACATGTTAAATTCAACGCAAATTTCTCCTTTATCTATAAAACATATTGCAGATTGTAACTACCCTAGAACAGAGGGATTCGTTATTAAATTCCTATGGGTTAAAGCTCACTGTAAGATTCTAGGAAATGAAAGAGTGGACACGCTGGCAAAATCAGCTACAAGCCTTACAGAAACCGATCCAGCATTATGCATTCACACCGATATGTATCCGATTCTTAAAGCAATCAGTAATTCTGACTGGAGCAGGAAATACACAGGGAACTCGGTAGGGAAAGTTTACAAGTCCATTGGACATGTTCCTCCAAAGCATCTTTGGTTCAGTTCGTAAACAATATCTAATAACATAGGTCATAAGTATACAGATAGAGACTTCATACGCGTTATATCCCGCTTGAGAAGCGGACATGGGTTATGCCCAGACTATCTACGCAAAATTAGGAAAAAAGAATATCCTCTCTGGGAGTGTGGTGAAATTGGGTCTGTGATCCATATTATATTCGAATGTAAAAATTCTGGCCTTCAATGAGTTAAACTGTGTTTGGAAATATCTAAAATCATATCTGTCTACCAACCTTTTCAACTGTATATGGTTTTATCATTTAATAACATTCAGATTAATTTTGAAATTTACTCATTTATTAGAAGATCCAGTATCTTAATTTAATAATTGTAAGCTATAATGTTATATAATATACAAAATAAGGTTAGGAATTAAATTAGTAATGTGAATTCGTTTTCATTATATAATATTTAGTATTGTAAAACCACTGGTGAAATGTCAGATAGACGCACCAATTTATATTTAATAAAAAAAAACTTTTCTTTTATATATTTGGTAAATACTTTTTTGTAAAAGAAATATTAAAATGCTTCAGTAATGTTGGCTAATGGGTTAAAGGAGTCAAATTAAATTTATCAATTTACATTTCAGTTTTCCAGGAAATTTGAATGACTCACGTAACTCTCTAGTAAGATACACTCACTATCGTATTCTTATTTGTAACATAACAAATATGTGATCCGCAAATAATTTTTGATGTGGGGGCGGGAATCTAACCTTGACACTTTAATGTCAATCGCTGTAAAATACTAAAATGACTAATACAAAAACTTTCATTGTATTATATAACACCGGGACAGCGCGTACGCAGTCCCGACTACCAAAAATTACGCACTCGAGTAATCCACATTAGGGATCATCGCGGGGGTCAGCCCAAACGTAGTGCAATGTGAAGGCCTCACCCCGGAGGAACCGCCTTATTGATCACGGTTTACCTCTGTGCCAGGTAAGTATGACTTTGGCAAGTTTATAAAATAATAAATGGAATGTATATTTAGATACACATAGCATAAGATTTCCGGTTCGCCATCTACTAATGGAATTATAAAACAGATTTGTGAAGTTGTAACTTCGACAATAATTATTAAATAAGTATGGTAGATGGGGCAGTATTATAGAATGAAATCATAACAATCACAGCGCATATTTTCTTGTCTAGATTTTTAGGTTAATGGATGGCCATATTTACTTATTGTAGGTGCTTTTAATTTTGGTGAAAATGAAAATCGTTAGACCATCGAGTTCGTACCATGTAACGACGCAATTGCCTATTATACGGTTTCCGAATTTCCAATAATGTTTTAAAACATTTTATATGTCTGGTGTTTGGATTCTGGATAAAAAAAAATTATTTTAATCTAATATTTGGAAACAGAGTGTAATAAACTAATGATTTATTCACAGATTGATTTATTGTTGAAATGTATAGAAACCAAGTTCTAAAACCTTTTTGAGTAAGCATAAACTTACTGCATCAGCTTTACCTGTTGGTGTTCAATTATGGTAATGATACTGACGAAATGTAATTTATAAGAATTACGAAAGTAACAGAAAAACTCAACAGATATTTAAGTAATTTGTTAGTCTAAGTCCGTCCCTAGCTTTCACTATCATTCCCTAACTGATTTATATTGTAACTACAAACTTCTCAAACAATCTTTCTTCCTATATAAGCTGCCACCAAAATGGTGGTAGAACGTCAAACAAATAATATCGTCACAAACAATAAAGTCAGGTAAAAATATAAATATAAAAATAAATATTTATGTAAATATATAAATAAACATGTATAAGCATTAAGCGTTGAGCAGTGCATTAAATTTCAAAAAGCATAACCCAAATTATCAGGTGAACTTGCATAAGCATCATACCGACTAGTGCTATTATGCACAACATTTGTTCGTTAGATTATTTCAAGTCATAGTGATAACATTACATGTGATTTTCCAATGCTCCACCCGAAGGTACTACATTGGCCAGGAAGCGAGTTTTTTTTTACCTGGAAAATTTTGAAGCCGAATCCTTGCTGTTCCAAGCAAGGTAGGGATCTTTAATGTGCGTGACAACACTCACACACGGGACCTCCATTTACCTCTCATCCGAACAAGGGTGTATTTTTGAAAAATGCTCGCCTAACATTTTTAAAACAGACCATGTCGGGATTCGAACCCGGGACCTAGGGCGTAGTAGTCACACACATACCACTACGCCACGGAGCCGCCCATAGTGATAACATTACATGTGATTTTCCAATGCTCCACCCGAAGGTACTACATTGGCCAGGAAGCGAGTTTTTTTTTTTACCTGGAAAATTTTGAATTTTGCCGAATCCTTGCTGTTCCAAGCAAGGTAGGGATCTTTAACGTGCGTGACAACACTCACACGGGACCTCCATTTACCTCTCATCCGAACGAGGATGTATTTTTGCGAAAAATGCTCGCCTAACATTTTTCAAGCGGACCGTGTCGAGATTCGAACCCGGGACCTAGGACGTAGTAGTCACACACATACCACTACGCCACGGAGCCGCCTCCATAGTGATAACACCAAGACTTGTCACCAGCAACAATTTGGTATAGAAAAGCATTACCTTATTGTCGATAGCGCATCAAATGTTATATTGATAGGGTTGGAGCATATTTTTCTACTTATCAGAAAGCAATTGTGGCATCTACTAAGTGGCAACTTTGCGATAGCCAAGGCTATAAACGATGGAATGAACAGTTCCCATGCATTTGAGAAAGTACTTTAACTTTGATGTGTCTATTTGCTTGCAATGCGGTTTCCAGCTATGTCACATTATATCAATATTTTCTTTTAAACTCGGGTTCATCAGAATAAACAATTAACTAATTCTTCCAAAGTTAAACGATGTTTAATCGAACATATGACTAGGTACATATTTTCTTTTAATTAACACAACATTTGATTTTTCATGCTTAAAACTGAATATTCAGTTCAAATTAATCTCAACGGCTTGAACAACATCGATGTGTACTGTTTAACCAAATAATCCAACCGTGCAGAACCACGTTTTAATGTTACTGCCAAATCTTGCACCCTCGTGCATCGCACAAGGTCAGGCGTACTGTCTTACCCTAAAACTGCAAAACGCTACAACATTTTCATCTGATGCTGCAATATGTACAAGTTTAGAATGGGCCAAATCTTTAGTGGATTCTCTTCCCTGTCGAAATTCATTACATCATTCAACCAATGCTGTATGGAAATAACTATAGTTACCATACACAGCTTTCATTCTTTTATAAATTGGTCAACACCCTTCAGCGGTCAAAACTGAATAAAGGCACCAGATTATCTTTGAATGACTTTCTATTATAGATGGCATTTCTTAATTCAGGCACAACACTTAGAAAACAAGTAAGCTGCAAATGTTTTTCATAGATGCGTCAGTACAAGTTACACACACAATATGCACAAATGAATTCCGTTATCATAGAAATGAAATCATGGCTATGCTGATCAAACGTGTTTCTGTTTAACTATCCGTGTATTAATGTTACTATCAAAACACTTGTAATAATGTGTTTATGCATTTCGAATGGACCTGCACCTTGCCGATTACACTAGATTACACTAGAACAGGTGAAATGGCTTGCATGTTCTAATGAGCTACAGAGCCAAACTACAGGTCCAACCAAAGTAGTAGGGTCGTTAGTGAGGAACCAGACTAAGACAGGTCCCCGAAACAAAGCAGTGACTCTTTCGGTACTTAGATTGGCAGAGACCATAGGGGTCGGCATGGCAGTCTAAGACACACTACCCTGATGTGGAAGGCAACAGGAAACCACCACATTACCTCCCAAGTACACAGCGTACCTAAATTATAATAAAATGATGGCATTCTTCGGGTAAAAATTCCGGAGTTAAAATAGTTTCTTATTCGGATCTCCGGGAGGGACTACTTGGAGGATGCAATTGGAAAGTCCAGAATAAGAGTCGGGAACATTTTGCGAGTCGGAGCGTGGAATGTTAGAAGTATGAAGCAAGTAGGTAAGCTAGAGAACTTAAAAGTAGAAATGAATAGGTTAGCACTAGATGTAGTAGGTATCAGCGAAGTTCGGTGGCCAGGGTGGGTGCTTTTGGAGTGGAGACTTCAGCGTAATTCATACAGGATCAGAGGAAGGAAATTTGGGCGTGGTGATAGTTATGCGAAAAAGATAGGATACTGTGTAGAAACTTATTTACAAAAGAACGAAAGAGTACTGATGGTTAGATTAGAATCTAAACCGGTAAACACAGTAATAATACAAGTATACATGCCCACCTCTAGCTACAGTGACGAAGAGGTAGATGCGATCTACAAAGATATCGAAAGGACATGAAAATTTAATAATTACCGGGGATTTTAATGCAGTGGTTGGTGAGGGTAGGGAAGGAACGATAGTAGGTTTATTTGGTTTAGGCACGAGAAACAACAGGGGAATAGGCTGGTAGAATTTTGCGACAAGAACAATTTAATCAACACAAACACATTATTTCAACATCATGCTAGAAGACGATATACATGGAAGATGCCAGGAGATATAGGAAGATATCAAATAGATTACATTCTTGTTAGACAACAGTTTAGGAATCAAGTAAAAGACTGTAGAAGCTACCCAGAAGCAGATACGGACACTGACCACAACATCGTAATTATGAAGGCCGCACTTAAATTTGAAAAAGTAACGGAAAAAGACAATCTGACTTTGAGACACTAAAAGATAAAAATATTCAAGAAAGATTCGGAAAAAAGTCAAATGAATTGCTGAAAGATATCGGGAAAATATCTGATACTAAGGAAGTAGAAACAGAATGGAATAATATTAAATCCAGCCTAAACATGGCGGTCAGCGATATTCTGGCATATACACAAAAAGAAAATAAGAAACCATGGATAACACAGGATATTCTGAATTTAATAGAAGAAAGATGAAAATACAAAAATAAGTCAGACGATACAGGAAAACAGAGATACAAAGCCATAAAATGGGAATATTCGCAAATGCAGGAAAGCTAGAGAACAATGGATTGCTGAAAAGTGCAAAGAGATATAAACTAAGATTGAAGTAGGAAAGACAGATAAAGCATACAAAGTAATTAGAATCCAATTTTAGGGATAAAAAACCTTATAGCAAAAATATAAAGGACGCGGGAGGAAACGTCATTATAGAAAATGTAGAGAAAGTGGGTAGATGGCAAGAATATATAAGGAATTTATATGCAGGAGAGGAACTAACATCGTTAGAACAGGAATCAGACATTGAAAATGATGACTTGGGATATCCTATACTTAGAGATGAGTTTGAATTAGCATTAAAGGGTCTGAAAAATGGCAAGGCGCCGGCTACAGATAAGGTGCAAGCAGAAACTCTAAAAGCCGCTGGACAAGCAGTAACAGAACGTCTCTTCCGACTTGTAAGCTATATGTACGAGACAGGCGAGATACCTTTCATGTGATTTTCCAATGCTCCACCCGAAGGTACTACATTGGCCAGGAAGCGAGTTTTTTTTTTACCTGGAAAATTTGGAATTTTGCTGAACCCTTGCTGTTCCGAGCAAGGTAAGGATCTTTAACGTGCGTGACAACACTCGCAGGCGAGATACCCGAAGATTTCAAATGTAACATGCTACATGTCGAAATTCGGCATATAAACATTTCTTTAAGTTCCTAATTTGTAAGTGATTTCGCGGACTTTAAAAGTTATACCTTAGAGTGTAGACTCTAGTGTAACAAACATCATAGTAACTATATCAAAAAAGAAAGGCGCTGAAGAGATACTAGGAAAAGATCAATTTGGGTTTAGGCAAAACAGGGGAACACGGGTGGCTATTTTAGCTCTGAAAGTGATAATGGAGAAAACAATAGAAAAAGGGGAAAGCGTGTATATGGGGTTTGTAGATCTGGAAAAAGCATTCGATAGTGTAAAATGGAAAAAAATGTTCGAAATACTCAAAAAGATTGGAATGAGTTATAGGGATAGACGAATAGTACATAGCTTATACAAAGAGCAAACAGCAGTAATAGAATTAGAGCAGGAACGTAGAGAAGTAAACATTAGGAAAGGGGTGAGACAGGGATGTGCCCTGTCCCCATTAATTTTTTAACTTGTACATTGAAGAGGCAATGAATACTGTCAAATGCAGGAAGACATTTGAAATTACTATGCAAGGACAAAAAATTGATATGCTTAGATTTGCAGATGATATAGCGGTATTAGCATCTAGCAAAGAAGAGTTAGAAGCTGCTCTTAATAAAATGGTAACGGTTCTAACAGAGAGATATAGTATGAAAATTAACAAAAATAAAACTAAAGTACTAATATGTAAAGGAGGGGGAAATAAATCAAAAACAAGAATACAAATAGGTAGCAAGAACTTACAAGAGGTTAAGGATTTCTGCTACCTAGGAAGCCAAATAACGCAAGATGGGAAAAGCGCAAAAGATATAAAACAAAGATTATCACAAGGTCGTGCTGCATTTAACAAGAAAAAGTAATTGCTGTGCTCAAAGACAACAAACATAGAAACAAGAAAAAGATTGCTAAAAACATATGTGTGGAGCACAGCACTGTATGGCTGTGAAGCCTGGACAGTAGGAGAGGCAGCCAAGAAAAAGGTAGAAGCCTTTGAAATGTGGTGCTACAGACGTATGATGAAGATATCATGGACAGACAAAGTTAAGAACGAAGATGTTCTAAAAATGGTAGGGGAAGAAAGATATATGTGGAAAACATTAAAAAATAGGAGAGATAGGATGATAGGCCACATACTACGGCATGAGGGCATAGTGCGGAACATATTAGAAGCAGATATAGGAAAAAAGAGAAGTAGAGGAAGACCTAGGTTAGACTACTGCACGCAGATTGTGTAAGATGTAGACTGTAGGAATTTCAGGGAAATGTGTAGGCTAGCTTAGAATAGAAATCAATGGAGGTATGCATCCAACCAGTCCCAAGATGGATAAATTAATGACGAAAAAAGTAACTGTACTTAAACATGGTGAGTATTATAAGGAACTACAATATTGGTTGGGCAATATTCTCGAATAATGTTAATTGTGTCTAAGGATTTACTGGAAAACTATTAATTCGGCAAATCTCTAAGTGCTGGAGGATCTTGGCAGCCACATGCTGCTTAACCCCCTTCGCCGAATCTCAGTGAAATAGAGCATAAAAATAGAAAACAATAGAAGGGGAACCGAATTGTATATAGGCTGTGTGAGAATTTCAGGGAACTGTGTAGGCTAGTTCAGAATATAAATAAGTGCAGGTACATGACCAACCAGTTTTGAGACAAAAACCAACCTAATGACGAAAAAATAAGTGCAGATAAATCTGAGAATTATTATAAACAACTACAATTGTTGGTTGGGAAATACCTGCAACTAATGTTGACTGTGCGAAAAAACATATTGAAAAAATATTAAATCGTCAAATGTTCAAGTGCTGGGGAACTTGGCAGCGACAGGCTGTTTACCCCCCTTCACAACCACTGAATGTAGGGAAATAGGGTATATAATTGTAAAACAATAGATGGGAACTGAAGTGCATCTAACAAGAAAGAACAGCGCCTATGATGAAAGACGACACACGGAAACAAGAACATAATGATTGAAAGCATAGGTGTAGAGCACAGCACAGTATGCCTATGAAATACGGGCAGTAGGAAAAGCAGGCAGAAAAACGGTAGCAGCCTTTGGAATTCTGTGCTTCAGATGTACGAGGATGATAGTATGGACAGACAAAGTTAATAACAATTAGGATGTAGAAATAGTAGGGGAACAAGGATATCTGTGGAGAAAAATAGGAGAAATAGAAGGGCAGAATACGTTCTAAAGCATTTTGGGGAATAGTATGGGATATATTAAAAGCAGAGATAGGAAAAAAGAGGTAGATCAGATAGTTATAGATGCAGACTGTGCAAATTTCAGGAAATGTGTAGGTTAGTTCAGAATAAGAAACAATGAGGGTACGCGTCTAACCAGTTCCAGGACTGAAGACCTACTACCAGGGAACACAAATTTGTAAATTTATAGAGCAGGTAAAATAGCTGGATTCACTATTAATATATTTGGCGTATTCTTAGAAAATTTGAATCCATTTTAAATTAGCTAGCTAGCCTTTTATCCCCTATCATCAAAAAGATTCATTATCTATTTATACTAAGCTTGACACATAAATATTGGATTATTAAAAAAGATCCCGTATTAATCTCTAGTTATGCCATTGTTGAACCTATGTTAAAAGAGATAGCTACCGCAAATAAAATTCCTTTCTATTCGTTGGACTTGATCTTGCTAAAGAAGATGAAGGATGAATATATTCCGTGTTATACTACCCACCAAGAACAACAAGAATTTCAATTTTTAATGAACTCTCAGTACTTAAATTATCGGAAAATTTTCACCGATGCCTCGCTCCTTGCAGGTAATGTGAGATGTGCCGTGTTTAAGCTTTTATCAAAAAAGTATTGCGGCTATCGTCTGAATAGCAAGTACTCAATATTTTATGCAGAACTATTTTCATTGTGGAAAACTTTGGAATACGTATGCTCTAATGCAGAGGAGTTTACTTCAAAGAATGTTCTGATAATTAGCGATAGTCAAAGCTGTCTACTTAGTTTGAAACATGTTAAATTCAACGCAAATTTCTCCTTTATCTATAAAAACATATTGCAGATTGTAACTACCCTAGAACAGAGGGGATTCGTTATTAAATTCCTATGGGTTAAAGCTCACTGTAAGATTCTAGGAAATGAAAGAGTGGACGCGCTGGCAAAATCAGCTACAAACCTTACAGAAACCGATCCAGCATTATGCATTCACACTGATATGTACCCGATTCTTAAAGCAATCAGTAATTCTGACTGGAGCAGGAAATACAAAGGGAACTCGGTAGGGAAAGTTTACAAGTCCATGGGACATGTTCCTCCAAAGCATCTTTGGTTCAGTTCGTTAACAATATCTAATAACATAGGTCATAAGTATACAGATAGAGACTTCATACGCGTTATATCCCGCTTGAGAAGCGGACATGGGTTATGCCCAGACTATCTACGCAAAATTAGAAAAAAAGAAGATCCTCTCTGTGAGTGTGGTGAAATTGCGTCTGTGATCCATATTATATTCGAATGTAAAATTCTGGCCTTCAATGAGTTAAACTGTGTTTGGAAATATCTAAAATCATATCTGTCTACCAACCTTTTCAACTGTATATGGTTTTATCATTTAATAACATTCAGATTAATTTTGAAATTTACTCATTTATTAGAAGATCCAGTATCTTAATTTAATCATTGTAAGCTATAATGTTATATAATATACAAAATAAGGTTAGGAATTAAATTAGTAATGTGAATTCGTTTTTATTATATAATATTAGTATTGTAAAACCACTGGTGAAATGTCAGATAGACGCACCAATTTATATTTAATTAAAAAAAACTTTTCTTTTATATATTTGGTAAATACTTTTTTGTAAAGGAAATATTAAAATGCTTCAGTAATGTTGGCTAATTGGTTAAAGGAGTCAAATTAAATTTATCAATTTACATTTCAGTTTTCCAGGAAATTTGAATGACTCACTATCGTATTCTTATTTGTAACATAACAAATATGTGATCCGCAAGTAATGTTTGATGTGTTTTCCTGTATGGGGGCGGGAATCTAACCTTGACACTCTTTAATGTCAATCGCTGTAAAATGGCTAATACAAAAACTTTTATTGTATTAAATAACACCGGGACAGCGCGTACGCAGTCCCGACTACCAAAAATTACGCACTCGAGTAATCCACATTAGGGATCATCGCGGGGGTCAGCCCAAACGTAGTGCAATGTGAAGGCCTCACCCCGGAGGAACCGCCTTATTGATCACGGTTGACCTCTGTGCCAGGTAAGTATGACTTTGGCAAGTTTATAAAATAATAAATGGAATGTATATTTAGATACACATAGCATAAGATTACCGGTTCGCCATCTACTAATGGAATTATAAAACAGAATTTGTGAAGTTGTAACTTCGACAATAATTATTAAATAAGTATGGTAGATGGGGCAGTATTATAGAATAAAATCATAACAATCACAGCGCATATTTTCTTGTCTAGATTTTTAGGTTAATGGATGGCCATATTTACTTATTGTAGGTGCTTTTAATTTTGGTGAAAATGAAAATCGTTAGACCATCGAGTTCGTACCATGTAACGACGCAATTGCCTATTATACGGTTTCCGAATTTCCAATAATGTTTTAAAACATTTTATATGTCTGGTGTTTGGATTCTGGATAAAAAAAAATTATTTTAATCTAATATTTGGAAACAGAGTGTAATAAACTAATGATTTATTCACAGATTGATTTATTGTTGAAATGTATAGAAACCAAGTTCTAAAACCTTTTTGAGTAAGCATAAACTTACTGCATCAGCTTTACCTGTTGGTGTTCAATTATGGTAATGATACTGACGAAATGTAATTTATAAGAATTACGAAAGTAACAGAAAAACTCAACAGATATTTAAGTAATTTGTTAGTCTAAGTCCGTCACTAGCTTTCCCTATCATTCCCTAACTGATTTATATTGTAACTACAAACTTCTCAAACAATCTTTCTTCCTATATATAAGCTGCCACCAAAAATGGTGGTAGAACGTCAAACAAATAATATCGTCACAAACAATAAAGTCAGGTAAAAATATAAATATAAAAATAAATATTTATGTAAATATATAAATAAACATGTATAAGCATTAAGCGTTGAGCAGTGCATTAAATTTCAAAAAGCATAACCCAAATTATCAGGTGAACTTGCATAAGCATCATACCGACTAGTGCTATTATGCACAACATTTGTTCGTTAGATTATTTCAAGTCATAGTGATAACATTACATGTGATTTTCCAATGCTCCACCCGAAGGTACTACATTGGCCAGGAAGCGAGTTTTTTTTTTTTACCTGGAAAATTTTGAATTTTGCCGAATCCTTGCTGTTCCAAGCAAGGTAGGGATCTTTAACGTGCGTGACAACACTCACACACGGGACCTCCATTTTACCTCTCATCCGAACAAGGGTGTATTTTTGCGAAAAATGCTCGCCTAACATTTTTAAAACAGACCATGTCGGGATTCGAACCCGGGACCTAGGGCGTAGTAGTCACACACATACCACTACGCCACGGAGCCGCCCATAGTGATAACATTACATGTGATTTTCCAATGCTCCACCCGAAGGTACTACATTGGCCAGGAAGCGAGTTTTTTTTTTTTACCTGGAAAATTTTGAATTTTGCCGAATCCTTGCTGTTCCAAGCAAGGTAGGGATCTTTAACGTGCGTGACAACACTCACACACGGGACCTCCATTTTACCTCTCATCCGAACGAAGATGTATTTTTGCGAAAAATGCTCGCCTAACATTTTTCAAGCGGACCGTGTCGAGATTCGAACCCGGGACCTAGGACGTAGTAGTCACACACATACCACTACGCCACGGAGCCGCCTCCATAGTGATAACACCAAGACTTGTCACCAGCAACAATTTGGTATAGAAAAGCATTACCTTATTGTCGATAGCGCATCAAATGTTATATTGATAGGGTTGGAGCATATTTTTCTACTTATCAGAAAGCAATTGTGGCATCTACTAAGTGGCAACTTTGCGATAGCCAAGACTATAAACGATGAAATGAACAGTTCCCATGCATTTGAGAAAGTTCTTTAACTTTGATGTGTCTATTTGCTTGCAATGCGGTTTCCAGCTATGTCACATTATATCAATATTTTCTTTTAAACTCGGGTTCATCAGAATAAACAATTAACTAATTCTTCCAAAGTTAAACGATGTTTAATCGAACATATGACTTGGTACATATTTTCTTTTAATTAACACAACATTTGATTTTTCATGCTTAAAACTGAATATTCAGTTCAAATTAATCTCAACGGCTTGAACAACATCGATGTGTACTGTTTAACCAAATAATCCAACCGTGCAGAACCACGTTTTTAATGTTACTGCCAAATCTTGCACCCTCGTGCATCGCACAAGGTCAGGCGTACTGTCTTACCCCTAAAACTGCAAAACGCTACAACATTTTCATCTGATGCTGCAATATGTACAAGTTTAGAATGGGCCAAATCTTTAGTGGATTCTCTTCCCTGTCGAAATTCATTACATCATTCAACCAATGCTGTATGGAAATAACTATAGTTACCATACACAGCTTTCATTCTTTTATAAATTGGTCAACACCCTTCAGCGGTCAAAACTGAATAAAGGCACGCAGATTATCTTTGGAATGACTTTCTATTATAGATGGCATTTCTTAATTCAGGCACAACACTTAGAAAACAAGTAAGCTGCAAATGTTTTTCATAGATGCGTCAGTACTAGTTACACAAGCAATATGCACAAATGAATTCCGTTATCATAGAAATGAAATCATGGCTATGCTGATCAAACGTGTTTCTGTTTAACTATCCGTGTATTAATGTTACTATCAAAACACTTGTAATAATGTGTTTATGCATTTCGAATGGACCTGCACCTTGCCGATTACACTAGATTACACTAGAACAGGTGAAATGGCTTGCATGTTCTAATGAGCTACAGAGCCAAACTACAGGTCCAACCAAAGTAGTAGGGTCGTTAGTGAGGAACCAGACTAAGACAGGTCCCCGAAACAAAGCAGTGACTCTTTCGGTACTTAGATTGGCAGAGACCATAGGGGTCGGCATGGCAGTCTAAGACACACTACCCTGATGTGGAAGGCAACAGGAAACCACCACATTACCTCCCAAGTACACAGCGTACCTAAATTATAATAAAATGATGGCATTCTTCGGAGTAAAAAATTCCGGAGTTAAAATAGTTTCTTATTCGGATCTCCGGGAGGGGACTACTTCGGAGGATGCAATTGGAAAGTCCAGAATAAGAGTCGGGAACATTTTGCGAGTCGGAGCGTGGAATGTTAGAAGTATGAAGCAAGTAGGTAAGCTAGAGAACTTAAAAGTAGAAATGAATAGGTTAGCACTAGATGTAGTAGGTATCAGCGAAGTTCGGTGGCCAGGGGTGGGTGCTTTTTGGAGTGGAGACTTCAGCGTAATTCATACAGGATCAGAGGAAGGAAATTTGGGCGTGGTGATAGTTATGCGAAAAAAGATAGGATACTGTGTAGAAACTTATTTACAAAAGAACGAAAGAGTACTGATGGTTAGATTAGAATCTAAACCGGTAAACACAGTAATAATACAAGTATACATGCCCACCTCTAGCTACAGTGACGAAGAGGTAGATGCGATCTACAAAGATATCGAAAGGACATGAAAATTTAATAATTACGGGGGATTTTAATGCAGTGGTTGGTGAGGGTAGGGAAGGAACGATAGTAGGTTTATTTGGTTTAGGCACGAGAAACAACAGGGGAAATAGGCTGGTAGAATTTTGCGACAAGAACAATTTAATCAACACAAACACATTATTTCAACATCATGCTAGAAGACGATATACATGGAAGATGCCAGGAGATATAGGAAGATATCAAATAGATTACATTCTTGTTAGACAACGGTTTAGGAATCAAGTAAAAGACTGTAGAAGCTACCCAGAAGCAGATACGGACACTGACCACAACATCGTAATTATGAAGGCCGCACTTAAATTTGAAAAAAAGTAACGGAAAAAGACAATCTGACTTTGAGACACTAAAAGATAAAAATATTCAAGAAAGATTCGGAAAAAAGTCAAATGAATTGCTGAAAGATATCGGGAAAATATCTGATACTAAGGAAGTAGAAACAGAATGGAATAATATTAAATCCAGCCTAAACATGGCGGCCAGAGATATTCTGGCATATACACAAAAAGAAAATAAGAAACCATGGATAACACAGGATATTCTGAATTTAATAGAAGAAAGACGAAAATACAAAAATAAATCAGACGATACAGGAAAACAGAGATACAAAGCCATAAAATGGGAATATTCGCAAATGCAGGAAAGCTAGAGAACAATGGATTGATGAAAAGTGCAAAGAGATACAAACTAAGATTGAAGTAGGAAAGAGAGATGAAGCATACAAAGTAATTAGAATAATTTTAGGGATAAAAAACCTTATAGTAAAAATATAAAGGACACGGGAGGAAACGTCATTATAGAAAATGTAGAGAAAGTGGGTAGATGGCAAGAATATATAAGGAATTTATATGCAGGAGAGGAACTAACATCGTTAGAACAGGAATCAGACATTGAAAATGATGACTTGGGATATCCTATACTTAGAGATGAGTTTGAATTAGCATTAAAGGGTCTGAAAATGGCAAGGCGCGGCTACAGATAAGGTGCAAGCAGAAACTCTAAAAGCCGCTGGACAAGCAGTAACAGAACGTCTCTTCCGACTTGTAAGCTATATGTACGAGACAGGCGAGATACCTTTCATGTGATTTTCGAAGGTACTATATTGGCCAGGAAGCGAGTTTTTTTTACCTGTAAAATTTGAATTTTGCTGAACCCTTGCTGTTCCAAGCAAGGTAAGGATCTTTAACGTGCGTGACAACACTCACAGGCGAGATACCCGAAGATTTCAAACGTAACATGTTACATGCCGAAATTCGGCATATAAACATTTCTTTAAGCTCCTAATTTGTAAGTGATTTCGCGGACTTTAAAAGTTATACCTTAGAGTGTAGACTCTAGTGTAACAAACATCATAGTAACTATATCAAAAAAGAAAGGCGCGGATAGATGTGAAAATTTGCGAACTATAAGTTTGACAGCACACGTGTTAAAAATATTAACTAGAATTGTACAAAGACGAATGAAAAAACGAGCTGAAGAGATACTAGGAAAAGATCAATTTGGGTTTAGGCAAAACAGGGGAACACGGGTGGCTATTTTAGCTCTGAAAGTGATAATGGAGAAAACAATAGAAAAAGGGGAAAGCGTGTATATGGGGTTTGTAGATCTGGAAAAAGCATTCGATAGTGTAAAATGGAAAAAAATGTTCGAAATACTCAAAAAGATTGGAATGAGTTATAGGGATAGACGAATAGTACATAGCTTATACAAAGAGCAAACAGCAGTAATAGAATTAGAGCAGGAACGTAGAGAAGTAAACATTAGGAAAGGGGTGAGACAGGGATGTGCCCTGTCCCCATTAATTTTTAACTTGTACATTGAAGAGGCAATGAATACTGTCAAATGCAGGAAGACATTTGAAATTACTATGCAAGGACAAAAAATTGATATGCTTAGATTTGCAGATGATATAGCGGTATTAGCATCTAGCAAAGAAGAGTTAGAAGCTGCTCTTAATAAAATGGTAACGGTTCTAACAGAGAGATATAGTATGAAAATTAACAAAAATAAAACTAAAGTACTAATATGTAAAGGAGGGGGAAATAAATCAAAAACAAGAATACAAATAGGTAGCAAGAACTTACAAGAGGTTAAGGATTTCTGCTACCTAGGAAGCCAAATAACGCAAGATGGGAAAAGCGCAAAAGATATAAAACAAAGATTATCACAAGGTCGTGCTGCATTTAACAAGAAAAAGTAATTGCTGTGCTCAAAGACAACAAACATAGAAACAAGAAAAAGATTGCTAAAAACATATGTGTGGAGCACAGCACTGTATGGCTGTGAAGCCTGGACAGTAGGAGAGGCAGCCAAGAAAAAGGTAGAAGCCTTTGAAATGTGGTGCTACAGACGTATGATGAAGATATCATGGACAGACAAAGTTAAGAACGAAGATGTACTAAAATGGTAGGGAAGAAAGATATATGTGGAAAACATTAAAAATAGGAGAGATAGGATGATAGGCCACATACTACGGCATGAGGGCATAGTGCGGAACATATTAGAAGCAGATATAGGAAACAAGAGAAGTAGAGGAAGACCTAGGTTAGACTACTGCACGCAGATTGAGAAAGATGTAGGTTGTAGGAATTTCAGGGAAATGTGTAGGCTAGCTCAGAATAGAAATCAATGGAGGTATGCATCCAACCAGTCCCAAGATGGATAAACTAATGACAAAAAAAGTAGCTGTACTTAAACATGGTGAGTGTTATAAGCAACTACAATATTGGTTGGGCAATATTCTCGAATAATGTTAATTGTGTCTAAGGATTTACTGGAAAACTATTAATTCGGCAAATCTCTAAGTGCTGGAGGATCTTGGCAGCCACATGCTGCTTAACCCCCTTCGCCGAATCTCAGTGAAATAGAGCATAAAATAGAAAACAATAGAAGGGGAACCAAATTGTATAGAGGCTGTGTGAGAATTTCAGGGAACTGTGTAGGCTAATTCAGAATATAAATAAGTGCAGGTACATGCCAACCAGTTTTGAGACAGAAAACCAACCTAATGACGAAAAGATAAGTGCAGATAAATCTGAGAATTATTATAAACAACTACAATTGTTGGTTGGGAAATACCTGCAACTAATGTTGACTGTGCAAAAAGACATATTGAAAAAATATTAAATCGAATGTTCAAGTGTTGGGGAACTTGGCAGCGACAGGCTGCTTACCCCCTTTCACAACCACTGAACGTCGGGAAATAGGGTATATAATTGTAAAACAATAGATGGGAACTGAAGTGCATCTAACAAGAAATAACAGCGCCTATATGAAAGACGACAAACAGAAAGAAGAAGAAAATTATTGAAAGCATAGGTGTGGAGCACAGCACAGTATGCCTATGAAATACGGGCAGTAGGAAAAGCAGACAGAAAAACGGTAGCAGCCTTTGGAATTCTGTGCTTTAGATATACGAGGATGATAGTATGGACAAACAAAGTTAATAACAATTAGGATGTAGAAATAGTAGGGGAACAAGGATATCTGTGGAGAAAAATAGGAGAAATAGAAGGGCAGAATACGTTCTAAAGCATTTTGGGGAATAGTATGGGGTATATTACAAGCAGAGATAGGAAAAAGAGGTAGATCAGATAGTTATAGATGCAGACTGTGCAAATTTCAGGGAAATGTGTAGGTTTTCAGAATAGGAAACAATGAGGGTACGCGTCTAACCAGTTCCAGGACTGAAGACCTACTACTAGGGAAGACAAATGTGTAAATTTATAGAGCAGGTAAAATACCTGGATTCACTATTAATATATTTGGCGTATTCTTAGAAAATTTGAATCCATTTTAAATTAGCTAGCTAGATTTGGATAGTTTTAAGTCGACCCTTCTGGTCGTACCGGTAAGCAGAGCTGGCAGCCGCGATCCGGCATTACAGATCCCTCCCATTCATTTTGTTTGTGTCCAGCACACTCCAAGGTCAACACTAGGGATACCATTTTTTAGTTTTTGTTTCAGTTGTTAGATTTTTATTTAGAATGTGTTAATTTAGAAGTTAGAATAATTAGGAGCACGTCTATTTTTTCGCATTTATACCCAATGTAGTACCTTCGGGTGGAGCATTGGGGACGTGACCGCAAGCATAGCGGCCCTTGTTTAAATTATAATGTTATCACTATGAACCTGAATCAAAATGTTAGAGTATGCAGTGGAAGCATGCACAATCAACGAAGGCAAAAAAATTTCTATCCCAGGAAAAGTAATGTTGTTTGTATTTTTTATTACTAAGGTATGCTATTTTGGATTTTAAAGTACCTGGTGTCAATATTAACGCTGAGCGCTATGCAGTCACCTTAAAAGGCTTATGTGCCAGCATCAAGAACAAACGTATCCAGATTCTCACAAATAATGTAATGCTTTTGCATGATAATGCTCGACCCTGTGTGGGGCAGATGATTCAAGATCTACTTCGTCACATGAAATGGGAACTTTTACAATACCCAGCCAGTCCTGAGTGGTCCCCATGCAATTTTCATGTGTTTGGCACAGTAAAACCATCATTAAAAGGATGGTGTTTCAACTCAGGTGCTGACGTAAAGATTGCTGTTATAGAATGATCTAGCAGTGCATATCCATTTCCCCCTAGAAGTAAGTTTAAATGTATGCAGACGACTAAATCTTCGGATGCTGGAGAAATGTATTAACAAGGTAAGAACAAAATTGTGGCGGTTGTTCTCATAAGCATTGATTTACGATAATTAGTAAATTTGAAATAATGTAACTAGCACATTTTGTACGTAATGGCGCTAGCCGGTATAATGCTTATGCGAGTTCACCTGATAATTTGGGTTATGCGTTTTCAATTTTATGCACTGCTCAACACTTAATGCTTATAGATGTATATTTATATATTTACATAAATATTTATATTTATTTTTATATATTTATATTTTTGCCTGCTTTTATTGTTTGTGGTTTGATATTATTTGTTTGACGTTCTGTTGCCATTTTAGGTGGCAGCTTATATATAGGAAGGAAGATTGTCTGAGAAGATTGTAATTACAATATAAATCAGTTAGGGAATGATAGGGAATGATAGGGACGGACTTAGACTAACAAATTACTTAAATATCTGTTGAGTTTTTCTGTTACTTTGGTAATTCTTATAAATTACATTTCGTCAGTATCATTACCATAATTGAACATCAACACGTAAAGCTGATGCAGTAAGTTCATGCTTACTCAAAAAGGCTAACAAATTACTTAGACGGGAAGACGAATTTGTAAATTTATAGAGCAGGTAAAATAGCTGGAGTCACTATTAATATATTTGGCGTATTCGTAGAAAATTTGAATCCATTTTAAATTAGCTAGCTAGATTTGGATAGTTTTAAGTCGTCCCTTCAGGTCGCACCGGTAAGCAGAGCTGGCAGCTGCTATCCGTCATTATGTATCCCTCCCCATTCATTTTGTTTGTGTCTTGTTGATCAGGCACACTCCAAATCAACTCTAGGGTTACCATCAACCAAACCCTATTTTTGGTTTTTGTTTCAATAGTTAGATTTTATTTAGGATGTGTTAATTTTGAAGTTAGAATAATTAGGAGCACGTTTATATTTTCGCGTTTAAACCCAATGTAGTACCTTCGGGTGGAGCATTGGGGACTTGGCTGCAAGCATAGCGTCCCTTAATTAAATTATAATGTTATAGAATGATCAGGCAACTCCAAGCATAGTTGGTATGCATGTGACTACTATGTCATCCTGAGTTTGAATCCCGACAAGGTTCACTTGAAAAATGGTAGGCAAGGATTTTTTACAAACATACGCTCTCGTTCAGATGAGAGATAAAACGTAGGCCCCGTGTGTGTTGTCAAACACGTTAAAGATCCCTACCTTGCTTGGAACAGCAAGGATTAAGAAAAATTCAAAATTTTCAGATAAAAAAACTTGCTTCCTGGCCAATGTAGTTCGGCGGCTCCATTGCATAGTTAGTATGCGTGTGACTACTACGCTCAAGGTCCCAGATTCGAATCCCGATAAAGTCCGCTTGAAAAATGTTAGGCGAGCATTTTTCATAAAAATAACCCCCTGGTTCGGATGAGAGGTAAAATGGAGATCCTTTGTGTGAGTGTTGTCACGCACGTTAAAGATTCTTACCTCGTTTGGAACAGCAAGGGTTCGGCAAAATTCAAAATTTTTCAGGTAATAGAAACTTGCTTCCTCGCCAATGTAGTACCTTTGGGTGGAGCATTGGAAAATCAAATGTTGTATTATAGAATGATCTCATAAACAGCCGCAAGAATTTTACCAACAGGTAAGCTAACTACTCCTTATTGTTAATGGAAACTTCTTTTAAATTCGTTGAATAAACACTACATTACAGCCTCTAAACGTGTTTTCATTGAACTATTCTCGCATATTGCAGTATTTTTTTTATAAATGGAAATACCAACCATTTGAAAGTGTGATCATTCTCATAATTATTTATTATATCAGGGAGTTTAATAAACTGATCAAGACCTTTATATAAAGCAAATATGTACAGTTTATTAGTATGACAAATTGAAAAAGTAGAATTATTTACTTGGTACTATAACTATGTATATCTTTTACGTATGAGACTTTGTTGCAGATATAAGATGAAAGCAGATTATGTTTAATTTTAAAAATCAATACCAGTGTACTATAAATTCATGTCTTGTAGCAGTTTTAATTCTATTTCTATGGTGAACGCAAATTATTACACATTTCAGGTCCCGCATTGCGGATGCTACTGTAACAGTTTTAATTATTATAGAGAACATGAAATACTAACTTTTTATTTTTCTAAACTATATAAATATATGATGATGAATCGCTTTTATGGCTAATAATTATTTTAAAACTATCTGCGGTGACAAAAAACAACACAAAAGAGAAATCTATGTTAAGTTTTGTCTAACATCTGTTAAATGCATGAATTTTAAATTTCCCGCTAAGGAAATGGGGAGGTTGGTAGCTAGAATCGGCAAAAAAGGAAACTGTATAGGGATTGATCGCGAGGTGGTCGCGATAAACATTTTTGTTTTTAGTAGTGATGTATGAATTTTTTTTTGTATTCAGTATGTTTGAATGTATTTTGCGATATTTCGCATAACATTCGTGCTATGTATTAAGTGTAGTTTACAAAATTAATTACGTGGTATTTGTTGTCAAATGTTTATACATTGTAAAAAGTACCACGTGTGTTTGTTTATATACAGATGTGTATTTATTACTAAAAATAAAACTTCAGCAAGGATATAGTTATATTCTCTTCTTAAAATAGTAAGAAAATATTTTTCTTCAACATTTTGTACACTAAGAAAATAAAAGTGTAACAATTGGCGTCCAACGTGGGCTCGAAAGTGTGTTTTTGTTTTACTAAGTATTTGTGGATGTACTTCAAATCAAAGTGATTTTTCTTTTCGAAAATAAATTTAAAAACTGTAAAATGAGTATTGAAGGGAAAGTAGTGACGAAGTCGGAGTGGAATAGGGCTGTGAAAGAATTAAATAGACAAAGCACTGAAAGTTCAGAAATGTCTAAATTATATATATTGTTAGAAAAAATGAATAGAAATATTACGACTGGTATGTATGTAAACGTGAATCAGTTTAATGAAAATATCAAGGCTGATATGGGTCAAATGAATGTGAATATAAACAAGATAAATAAAAAATTGGACGATCAATTAGCTGAATTTAGAAAGGAGCAGGAAACTAAATTTAAGTGTTTTGAAACCAATTTGAAGCAGGAAGTAAATAATAGTTTTAATGCTGTACAAAATAAAGTAAGTGACATTAAAACCCAAGTTTCAAATGATCGTGACATGGTAAAAAGTAACTTTGAAACTATAAATAAGGAATTTAATTATACTTCAGCTAGAATAAGTAAAATGGAGGCAGATTTGGAAAAAGTAGACATGGAAATTAAAAATATTAACCAAGAGATACAAGGATTAAATGCTAAAGTCAATGAATTTAATTTAGGAACAGTAGAAAATGTGATCCATGTTAATCCTAATGGGGGTCATTTTAATCAGGAAAAACTGAAATTTAATGAAAATAGAAAGTCTATACATCCAGTTCGATTTATATAAGGACTAGAGCAATATTTTGATTTAAACCATATGTCTGAAAAAAACAAAATTTGTTTAGTTTAGAGTTGTTTGGAAGGCGACACATTAATATGGTCATCAAAATACCAAAATCGTTGGAATGACTTCAAGGATTTTAAAAGCGATTTTTTAAATACGTATTGGTCTCCCAGAAAACAGGAAGAACTTCGATATAAAATACATGAATCAAAAATGTATAATCCCCATAATGGTAATATGAAATATCATGTGTGGTATTGGATTGACAAAATTCAATTTTTACAACCTCCTATGAATGAGTGTATTTTTGTTGATGCTGTTATAAAGCATTTTTCGTATGAAGTGGAAAGGACTTTGTTAGCCGCACGAATTAATACAATAGAGGATTTACTAGAATTAATTGATAGTTTACATCAACAGGCAAGTAGGTATGACCGTCCAAATAATCGAAATGAACACAATAATGATATTATCGGGGTAATTACCAAAATAATAATTTTAGGAGTAACCAAAGACAAAACAGGGGCGGAAATGTTAATTTTGTACGACACATGGGTAAATCAAGAGATGAATATGGGTATAGGGAAAATCCGCATCAAAATGTGCAACAAAATATGATTGGGAATCCTAATAGGGAACAAGTTAGGCCTGAACACAAACAACCTAATTTTGAAAACCATCCAAACTAATTGCTACTGTGTTACGGGCTCCAGTAACTCAGTTAAGAAATAAAACTAGGGAGCAGATAGAATATTTAAAATTCTTTGCTAAATTCTGGAATGAACATTTGTATAAAAGTAATAATAAAGTAAAAAATCGAACAAATACAGTTGATATAAAAAATAATAATAATGATGAAATAGCTAAAGTACCTAAAATAACATGTTACTTAACCGAAACTAGTTTTGAAGGTCTCATTGATACTGGAAGTACAGTTAGTATCATTTCGGAAGAAATGCTTACGCTATTACAGTCTACGGCCACAGATCAGATTTTAATTTTACCAGTAGTTGGATTGTCAGGAGGTAACTGGTAAAATAACTAAAGTAAGAAAACAAGTTTTACTAAATATTTTAGTAGCGGGACAGGTGCTACCAGTAATTTTTTTAGTAGTAAAGGGATTAAATACAACTGCAATTTTAGGTACTGATTGGATTGGGAAATACAATATTCTATTAGATTTTGACCAGAATTGTTTGAGTTTTAGGATAGATAATCATAATTATAAAGAAAATTTTAATAAAGGAAGCACTAATGAAATTTTAGGTTGGGTTAAATTTAATATTTATTCAAGCAACAATTACTGCGTACAAGATGTAGATCAATTTTTTAAATTATTAGGTAGTGAAAGAAATAATGAAGGGACATTAAATAGCGACAGTGATGAAAAAAAGCTTGAACAAATTCTATTAGGTTTATTAGAGAGTGTGGATGATCTTGTAGAAGATAATAAATTAAAACAATTTAAATGTAATGAATGCTTTGCAGTACTACCAAGCCACAAAAATGTAATAGATAAACACTTAGAAAGCCATAATAAGATAGTTACTTGTGCAAATGTTGAGCTTTCATATGAAGAAAGCATAATAAATGAAGTAAAACAGAAAAATGAAGTAGTTTTCTGAGATCTACCAGGTTTGTGTAATAAATTTGAATGCACCCTTATAACCAAAGATCATGTACCGTTTAAAAAGAAATCATACCCAATACCATTTTCGAAAAGAGAAGCAGTAGACTTAGAAATTAAAAGAATGTTAGAATATGGGATAATTGAGAGATTTAGTTCACCTTACTCGAACCCAATAGTAATAGTGACAAAAAGAATGGTAGTGTCCGCATTTGTTTGAATGCGAGGGAGTTAAACAGAGTATTAGTTCCCGATTGTGAATCGCCACCAACAGTCGAAGAGCTGTTACAAAAATTTTATGGTACTAAATATTTAACATCGCTTGACCTCACCAGTGGGTTTTGGCAATTAAAATTAGATGAAAAGAGTAGACCTTTAACGGCGTTCCTAGTTAATGGACGCAGTTACCACTTTCGGGTATTACCGTTTGGTCTTAATGTATCAATAGCAATGTTTAATAAATGTCTTGATCATGTTTTGGGACAAGAAGTATTAAATTATGCAACAGTATATGTTGATGACATTTTGATTGCATCATCAACTGTTGAAGAACACGCAGAACAACTTGATGCTGTTTTGTATAAATTAAAAGATGCAAATATGACAGTAAATATAAAAAAATCTGAATTTTTAAAAAATGAATTAAAATTTTTGGGTTTTATAGTTAGTGCAAATGGAATTAAAGCAGATCCAAGTAAAATACAAGTGATTCAGGATTTTCCTGAACCAAAAAATAAAAAGGAATTGCAATCTAGGGTTTTGTAATTTTTATAGAAACTTTGTTATGCAACAAGCAGATTTAACATCAAATTTGACACATTTATTAAAAAAGAATGTAAAGTGGACCTGGGGTTTACACGAACAAGAATATTTCAAAAAATAAAAGAGGCATTTATAAATGCTATAGATTTATAACATCCCGATTTTAGAAAAGCATTTTATTTAGAAACTGACGCATCTACAAAAGCATTAGGAGCACATTTATTTCAGATAAATGATAAGGGTGAAATTAATAGTATTGCATTTGCAAGTAGAAGTTTATTAAATGCAGAAAAGCATTATATGATTACTGAATTAGAATTACTAAGCATAGTTTTTGGGTGTAAAAAATTTAAGTCCTATATCTTAGGGTATAAAACATTTATTTTAACCGATCACCGAGCATTAGAATTTTTGCTTACAAGTAAAGCTGTTAGTGCCAGATTAATGCGCTGGAGCTTATATTTACAAGAGTTCAATTTAGAAATTCATTATAGAAAAAGTAAATTAAATGTTATTGCTGATTTTTTATCACGCTGTGGATATGAAGGTATACATAGGGATGAAGCAATTGTAGTTGCACCTGTGAATAAAATGTATTCTGAAAATAACCTTAGGAAATTATTTAAAAATTTAGAGCCGGAACAAGAAAATAATAGTCAAATAAAATGGGTTAAAAACGAATTAATTAATGATAGCAATGGTAAAAGAAGAGAACTTCAAAAGAAATATATAGTTCATGATGGCTTGTTATTTAAAAGGAGTAATAAAAGCGAGGAATGGTGGTTGATGTATATACCACAACATTTAGTTGACAAAATAATCTGGGAATACCCTATTATATACGGGCATTTCGGTGAAAATAAATGTAGTGTGTTAATTAAAGAGACATGCTACATACCAAATTTAAGTACACGGGTTGCAAAGGCAATTATGGGATGTGATATTTGCCAGAAAGCAAAAGTGATAAATAAAAAACAAGCAGGATTAATGAAAAACATTATTAGTGAACAACCTTTAGACCTAGTAGCCATAGATATATACGGACCACTACCAAGAGGTGGGGGGGATTATTGCACATTTTTGTGCTACGTGATATTTTTACAAAATTCGTTAAGCTGTATCCAGTTGAAAAAGCAACAGCAAAAACATTATTAAGGAAAATAGAAAATAATTTTATACCAGATTTGGGTAAACCTGTCTGTATATTATCTGACCAGGGGCCACAATTTACAAGCAGGGTTTGGGTAGAAACATTAGAACGACTAGATATTAAGCAGAGATATTCAACTATATATCATCCCCAAAGTAATCCCGCAGAAAGAATAATGAGGGAATTAGGGAGATTATTTAGAACAATGTGTCATAAAAAAACATAGTACTTGGCCTGATGTCGTACCGATAATCGAAGGATGGCTTAACTGTGTACAAAATGATTCAACAGGTTTTGCACCAATCGAACTCATGACTGATAAAAGATGTGAGCAACTAGTTAAAAGATTGATAAACTTCCCTGAAAGAAAAGATTTAAATAAGGTTATAAAAATTGAATTGGCACAAAAACTTCTATTATCTAAAGCTAACATGAGAAAGTTGAGACATGATAAAAATATTAAACCTGTAACTTATAAACCTGGTGATTTGGTATTAACTAAGACCCACTATCAATCTTGCGTGTTAAATAAAGAAATTAAAAAATTCTTTTTGTTATATGAAGAACCATACAAGGTAAGGCAGCAAATAAATGAAAATGCGTATATTTTAGAGTGTCCAATAACAAAAGTAACTAAATCAACACAAAATGTAGTAAATTTAAAGCCATATAATAAAATATAAACTAGACAATGAGTCTCTTTCTCATTTCAAATCGTTGCATTAAATAAATTAGATTTTACTTTTGTTTGGATGCTGGAATCTTTGTTATACTATGAGATCAGCTCATTTGAAGAACAAATATCCGGGAGTACTGAAATACTAACTTTTCATTTTTCTAAACTATATAAATATATGGTGATAAATCGCTTTTATAGCTAATAATTATTCTAAAACTATCTGCGGTGACAAAAAGCAAAACAAAAGAGAAATCTATGTTAAATTTAGTCTAACATCTGTTAAATGCGTGAATTTTAAATTTCCCGCTAAGGAAATGAAGAAGTTAGTAGCTAGAATCGGCAAAAAAGGAAACTGTATAGGGATTGATCGCGAGGTGGTCGCGATAAACATTTTTGTTTTTAGTAGTGATGTATGAATTTTTTTTGTATTCAGTATGTTTGAATGTATTTTGCGATATTTCGCATAACATTCGTGCTATGTATTAAGTGTAGTTTACAAAATTAATTACGTGGTATTTGTTGTCAAATGTTTATGCATTGTAAAAAGTACCACGTGTGTTTGTTTATATACAGATGTGTATTTATTACTAAAAATAAAACTCCAGGAAGGATATAGTTATATTCTCTTCTTAAAATAGTAAGAAAATATTTTTCTTTAACATTTTGTACACTAAGAAAATAAAAGTGTAACAAACACTCTTTGAGATTTTGACCCTAGGGAGAAGATAGATCAACAATTCAAAGCTTCAAAGGGACTTAAAATTTTTACGCGTATGAAATGGAACTATGAAAACCTGCTGTGCCGTGGGCTAATTTGGCTATTATCTGATGGCAGATTATAAGAACAGGGTTGAAATATTCGTTGTAAAACGGAAAACAAAATAACGTGAAGTTGGATGTCACTGTTTCTAGCAAGTATTAAAAGATATGATTTTAGGGTAGATACAGAAATCCTACCAGAGTATATCATTTCAAAAATTTTTAATTTACCCTTTTTTTAAAATATTCAACATATTAAAATCAGAAGGTATTTATTATATAACAAATAATTTTTATCCAATAATAATTATAAAAGAAACAAATAATTTCACATGCGTTAGTCATATCAAAAATTATTAGTTAAACAAAATTTCGTTTCTTAGGATCTATATGAGCATCAGATCTGATAATCAAAAACTAACTTAAATAATGTTAAAATAGTTATTAGTGAAAATTTTCAAATATACCAAATTTAGAGCAAATATTACTTGTAGTAAAATATACATCCTAAGTAAAAAATATTATGTAATTAACAAAAATTATAATTTAGACTCAGTTGGATGCCAGATCTTAGAGACTGGAACAATGAAGGTTTTCACGGCTCGAAACTTAACCATTGTAGGAAAGAGAGTTGTAAAATAAAGAAATCATTTTGCAATCATGCAAAAATCACTCACCCTTTTAATCATTGACTTTTATTTTTGCCTTACTGGGTTTTTGAGTTGTAATAAAAAGAGGTTAAGGCACTTCAATTTTTTTACCATAAAATCTCACCATTAACGACTTCCGTACCTGCTTGACTCGAAGATGATGTGAAAGTGAGCGGATTCAGTTCAATTGGGGGAAATCTTATCAGAACAAGTATTTAATGCCCACGCGCTGTGTGAATGAAACAAGTTGAAAGCCTAGAGGTATTTTGTGAAGAATAGGGTGTTTACACAGACTTTTGAAAGATGAAATTGCGATTTACGACTTTACAAACAAGGTTTCACAACAGCTGAATTGTTTTCTACATGATTGTGGGTACAAAATGTTGAACTTAGCCTTGTAATTAAACCAAACTATAAAATAACAAATCGCATGTTGCCTTCTGTTTGGGACCAAGCACTAATTAAAAATTCGAAAATCTATCAAATGTAGCAAATAAATATTCTTGAAGAATTTTTTCAATTTTTCTATTGCCTTAATGCTTCTAAGTTGTTTCAGAAAGCATTTTTTACATAGCAAAAAAAAATTGTTACAGTCTTAACTGATAATAAATTAACAATATCCAACATTCACAATACTTACCTAACATAGAATTGTGCACAATGCTCTATTTTGCTCTTTTGTAATTCAACAAATCTATATTTTGGCATATTATAAAGAGGAATACAGAAGTAGTCTGTTACTATACCGTTGTAAAACAACAGTTTGGTACAGATACTCAAATTTTTAAATATTCTACGAAAAAATAAACTTTTTGTGTATTAATTAAAACTAGAAATAATAAACAGTTGTTTAATTTCAATACGTCAACAGATTAAAGCTACTAACTCAACTGGTTGTGGGCCCAAGAGTGATTCTGTAAACACATTTATAAGACATTGTTTTGCATGTTTAGTTCGTGGAAGCAGAAAATTAATTAAGGTCTAGTGATGTCTTAGAATGTTTTGAAAAAATTAGGTTTGGCACAATTTGATAATTGAAAATTCCAGATGCAAATAGTGCTGGAGCAAAGTGGTGTATTGGATCAGGTTTTAACAGCTCCGCCAATAAACCTGATACAAACAAAGGCACAAAGGAAATCTAAAATGTTACTGATCAAGTGTATAGCGGATTCTCACCTAAAACATATTAAAGACAAGAAAACAGCTTATGAAATGTGAAACACTAATCGTTTTCTGCAAAAAGTAAAGCATCGAAACAAATTTACTTGTGGAAAAAAGTTTCTGCTGAAGTACAGTGATAAGGAATTTATACAGAAAGATTTGCCGAATTTCGAAAAAAGAGCTGAAATCAGCTGGTGCTAATGTTGGAGATGTGATGCAGTGTGTCATTTAATGTTAACGATCAATACCTTTATCTTAGGACAGTCCACAGCTGCATTGGAAACTGTTGCTGTTAACAAATTAAATTTAGAAATTATGAAATTCCGCCTAATGGATGAACAAACCAAACAGAAGTATCTACAAAAAGAAAAACAAGAAATACGGTAAAGCAGCATTCAGTGGAAACAGTAATTATCAAAAGAAGAAGTTTGTCATTAGGTGCCACCTTTGTTGGCAAAAAGGGCACAAGCGATCAGAATGCAAAAAGGAAAATATGGCTATAATTAAATTTGGAAGACACCAAGTAAACAAAATTAGTTTGTTTAGTGCCATCAAATATCGTAGAAACAAAAACATGTTTATTGGAATATATCCATGTTAGCGGTAAAGCCCGTTGTGTTGGTAAACTTAAGTGCCTAGGCAAACAACGCATTGCCGGAGCCTTCCAAGTAAAATCCGAAATTATTTCGTATTGCAGACTTTGCCTGATGCATAACCCGGTAATCTTAGGTTTGTTAGATTGTTAGGCAAAGTTAATATCTATATGTAGGCGTTTAAAATCAGCAAAGAAGCCATTGAAACTAGTTACAACTAATTTCCGCCTTTTCTACCTTAAACTAATGCAGCACATTCCTTCGCTTCACTTTCTGTTCGTATTCTGTAATCTAGCTGTGTGTTGGTGTAGCCGTTTAGCTCAATTAGTGCGTTGGTGCATTAAAAATGAGCGAAAGTGAAGACACTGGACTAGCTAAAGAAAGGACGGGTTATGATTAGATGAGAACTAAATTTATGAAAAAATTGGAAAGTGTTAAGAAGCAAATAAATTCGTTTTAGATTGAATCACGCTAACAGTATGAAGAAATACTTAGAGGTAAAAGATACTGAAAACACTGCTAAGAAATCAATGTTGCAATATTGATATCTTCAACGCTTGATGTTTTGTGTATCGGGCATATCAAGAAACTAATAATTCCACTTTCTCAACAAATAGCTGAAATAAAATACTTTGTATAGAATGAAGAATTAATTGAGGTAATTCACAACATACACAGAGACTGTGGTCCTTCCGGGAGAGATATGATCAAAGTATTAGGAGACTAATATGCTAATATGACTCGTGACAGTATAACATTTTACTTGGAACTTTGTGAATCCTGCCTTAAAAAAAAGAAACCACCAGATAAAGAGAATAACTGGGAAACTTTTATTATTCAAAGAAGTAAATTCTCGGGTACAGCTCGACCTTATTGATATGCAGACCTGTCCTGATCAAGACTTCAAATTTATCTTTAATTATCAGGATCATCTCGCCAAGTATCTCATTCTGCAACTGCTAAAAACAAAAATGGCAGAAGCAGTGGTATACAATTTGATTGATTTTTTTTGCGTTCTGGGGTGTCGATCGATTTTGCAGTCTAATAATGGATATTAACTTGCAAGTCGAATAGTTGAAGAGTTAAAGGTAATGTGGCAAGAGGTAGTATTGTCCATGGAAAGCCGAAACATTCCCAAACCCAGGGGAGCTTCGAGTGGGAAAATCAGGACATTCAAAATATGTTATTTTCATGAATGGAGGACAATAAAACCAAGCGGTGGAGTGAGGGTCCACGTTTTTGTCAGTTACAGAAAAACAATGCATATCACAAATAAATGCAGCAAACTCTGTTTGAAGCAACGTTAACAATTCAAGTACATTTTAAACAAATTAAATTGTTTCTTTTTTCTTTAGGAAAGAAAATCCATATCGAATTCAGTCTTTACCGGATCAAATTAAAAAGGTATTGAAAACTGAAGAGGAGTTGGAAGAAGCACTTTTGACAATGAGCGATAATGACGTGATGATGGATTTGGCTTAGAAGTGGAATATATTGAAATAGAAAACGATAGTGATTCAGTAGCTGATTCTGGTCCACAAAGACCGCATCTACTGTTTGTGGAAAGAAAACATCTGGTGTGCACAAATGCAGAACCTGCAGTGAAAATGTTCGTGTCATTTGTGCTCAGATTCAGTCACAAAGTCAGAATGTAAAAATTATGCAGCAACATAACAAGATATTAGGGGGATCTAATATTAAATTTCAGCCAAATTGGAGTTTGCATCCAATGCAATTATTGAGGAAATTAAGATTGTTTTTTAGATATAGGGATACCAGATTTGACTAAACTAAATATGGCTGTACAAAATTTAGAGGGGCCAGTAGCTGAATATGGGCCGCAGCCCATGAAAACCACTTTGTTAATTTTAAAATCTTGAAGTGCAATTTAAGCAAAGGTACTTTAACGCATACGATTAACGTCAGTTATTTTATAGACTTGGTCAGTTTTAAGCAATCTCTCCCTTGTTTCTAAGTTTATTGTCATTGAACACAGTAGTTGCTTTTTCTTGTTAAATGTTGCACGACCTTGTGCTAATCTTTGTTTTATATCTGTTGCTCTCCTCCATCTCACGTTATTTGGCTTCCTACGTGGCAGAAATCGTTAACCTCTTGTAAGTTTTCGTTACCTATTTGTATTCTTGCTTTTGATTTATTTTTCCTTTCTCTGCACACTAGTACTTTAGTTTTATTTTTGTTAATTTTCATACCGTATCTCTTTGTTAGTACTGTTTCCGTTTCATCAAGCGCAGCTTCTAACTCTCCCATGCTAGATGCTAATATTGCTATATCATCTGCAAATCTAAGCATATCAATCTTTTGTCCCTGCATAATAATTCCAAATGTCTTCTTGCATTTGACAGTATTAATTGCTTCTTCGATGTACAAGTTAAAAATTAATGGGGATAGGACACACCCCTGTCTCACACCTTTCCTAATATTTACTTCTCTACGTTGCTGCTCAAATTCTATTACCGCTGTTTGCTCTTTGTATAAGTTATGTTTTATTTGTCTATCCCTAAAACTCATTCCGATCTTTTTGAGTATTTCAAACATTTTTTTTCCATTTTACATTGTGAAAAATTAATAAATCACTAGTAAAAGATTAATGTTTTTTCATTAATAATAATATTTAATATTTATTTATTTAAAGTAGGTAATCCTAATATTACAATACGTTAGAATAGAAAATAAAAAGAAGTATATATAAGTATATATAAATACAAATACATTTAGTGTTACTTAGAAGTTACTCAAGACCAAAAGAAAAATTAAGTATCAGTAAGAGCAACTATTACTTAACAGAAGTTTGAAAATATGGTTTATTATATAAAGTACTTACATTTTAGTTAGGTTTTAGTTTTTTCATTAATTTTCGTTTAAAAGATGTCAGTGTATTACAGTCACGAATATCTTTTGGTAAAATATTATATTTAATCAGACCTTTGAAGATTGAATTCAGTCTTTTTCAATTTGGTTCTTGCAACATATAAATTGCCTTGTGACCTAGTTTCATTGTTATGTATTTGGTTGGCATAAACAATAAACTCATCAAAATAACTTGGCATTAATCCATTGATAATTTTAAAAATAAATATCATTGTTAAATATTCAATTTTTTCAGTAACCGATAGCCATTCTAGGGTGCTTAACATTTTTTGAATGTTAGTCCTTTTGCTACATTCCAGTATGATTCTTAAACCTCTGTTCTGTTAAAATTAGTTAAATTCTTATAGTTCGTATTCAATCTATTCAGCAGTAGGATCAATGACCCACCATGCACCTTTGTGGACCTTAAAAATTGAGATGCAACAAAATAACCATCAATAGAAAACGACGCAACTTTAGTGCTCAACCATACATATTACATGAAAATTTTTATATTGAATAAACGCTTCTAAATCATTAACCTTATTACAAATATTTTGAAAATTTTGGTAATAGACACGGACGTGAAACAACAGCCTTCGTGACCGCATTTTTCTTACGTACACCTTGTCTATATTATTAACACATACTAGATTACTACCAATAACATAAACAGAAGTATTCACTTCCTTGTCAAATCTATTTAAAAATTTCTATTCCCCATTGTAACTCTAACAAGTACGTAACAATCTTTAGTAACTAACTGAAAATGTTTGACTAAGATATGTCAGTCTTATTTTACCTTTTAAATTTAAGTGCAGACCAAATCTTGAATAGTCACGGCGATTAAGATAGTTATTAATTTCACATATACTAAAATTGAAATCGTTATTGTTTAATTTAAGTAATGAGCTATTAATATGCTTAATATTAGTATTACATGAAACCATATCAAACCTTATGGAATTGTCAACAATATCGAGTTCGTATTTTTACACAAATCAATAATGAATTTAAACGATTTCTCAATTTGAGGACCTTTGCTACTGTTGTAGTATTAAATAAAATTGCCTAGGACGTAGGTATATGTTACCAAGGTAATTGTTGAAAAAGGTTGTTGTAATTAATCGAGAACTGTCTGTCATTATGTAATTTTCGTTAAACATATTAATAAAAGCTAGGTTTCTTTTCACGGGGAATAACCACAACATGGTAGCAGAGTGTGGTTAATCCTATCATAACGAAAATAACGAACAAAAAAATCAAATTTAATTTTTGATTTTAAATCAAGAATTTAACAATTTGTATATACGATGGAGATAATTGCAACGACTAATAATGACCAACGGCTTTGAGGTGCAGACAACTGGTTACTCTGTAAATTTAACGTAAGAGGTGCTTTACTTGCTCACGATCGAGCATATGAAGTATGTATCGGTGTTTATGTAAAACCTGAACAAACGCTTGCTGAACCAACAGAGCAACAAAAAATAATGTTTAATAGGGAGGTTGAAAAATGGGATAGAAGTAACAACCTTAATATTTCTGTACTGACAAGAATGTTTGAATCAAAACCAGCAACCTTAGTTATGGAATAATTTTTTTTTATTCCTCATAATTTATTGTTTAAAATATAAAAAATTTCTTAAAGTGATTTCAGTGAAGGGAAAGTTCCCATGACTGAAATTGCGTTCCCACGTTGAATTGCTACTCCTAATCGTTGAAAAAGGAAAGAACGCGAACAGGGTTCACCAGATTGGGATGCAAGTAGACTTCCGAGTTTGTTCAAAAAAGAAATTGCTTCATTACACAAAGGACCCATTGTTTCTACTGCGAAAGGCAGGAAAGAGTAGTTTGTGTCAATTACAGATGAGTATTTTAGAGTCTTCAAGGAAGCATGTTGGGCAGCAGAACCAGCGCTTTTGATTGAATTTGGCAAGTTAGAGGGGGCCAAGAGTATCAGTGCATGTGGCATCCCATACTAGACATTTTCCTTTCTCCCAAGGAATTAGAGTAACTCCATCGTTTTGACATAGCCCGACAGGTTCTAAATGACAAGGTATTTTTGCTGATATAAGAGCACGGCTTAAAATGTTATTGATCTCCTGATGACGAGAATAACGGCCTGTACTTTTGGTGCAGCTTAGACCATGTTGTCCAAACTCATCTACGATGGTTCCACATAAGCATGTATGAGGCTTACAAATTTTACAACCAAGACGAAGGCCAATGGCTATTCTGAAACTATTGTTATCTAGCAAGGTACCTAAGCTTTGAGATGGGAAGGCTTGAATCCATGCGTTTGTCTCTTGCTTTTCGGATGCTAAACGTATTGCTTTATTCCTGTCAGATGACGGATGGTGATTTTCTAAACTAAATTTCATTAAGACGTTGTCCCAATTTTTTTGTTCAGAAGAGCCAGCCGGGACACCAATGTCCTGTGTACAAATATTCCATTCCACCATAGCTTTATCGTGTAAAGCAACTGTCGGCTTGTCGGAATCTTGAAGATTTAACATCGTAGTGACAAGCTTAAAAGTTCCACACACAGAAGAAAGGAATGCAGGAAGTGAAATATCTTGAATTCTTCTTATTCCCAATCCTCCAAATTTAATAAGCAATGCCAAGTGAAAAGCTGAGAGGTGTCTAACTGGCAATTGAGGATATGCTCCAAGGTATCTTTGACCATTGTATCGAAAGTTACAAGTACATCTTGATGGTTTCATAAAGGTGTTGTACGGAGAAAGTATGTTACTTTTGCTATTGCAAAATAGTGTCTAAGGAGGTAGAAGAATATGTGGAATTTTTCCAAATCTCGCAATCTTCCGAATAAAATCATTAGATCATCCATTTTTTCATCCAGCTTTTCTGTAAATTGTCAGGTGAAACGGCAACTCCAAGATAACTAACCTCTGAGACAACCTGAATGCCAGGAGACATGGATGAAAATTGGGACAGGATATTGGTGTCAACAGAATCGCAAAAGTGAAGCTCACATTTTGAAGGGTTAATTTCTAGTTCGATCTTCCGACATTCTCGAATTATGATGGAAAAGTCATGTAGTACGGTATTAGGATCTCCGGCTAATAATCCGTCGTCAAGATAGAAGCAGACCATCTTTGATAGCAGTAAATCTATTATAGGTTGCAGGGTCAAACAGAAAAGAAGGGGTCCTGCTAAATCACCTTGCTGGCATCCAGTTATCGATGGGATGCTCATATCTCCAAAGCATAGAAGAGATGGGAAATAGTAAGCTTGCCAAAAAAAGGCTTCCAAGGCTGGAACCATTTTTTTCACTGCATTTAGCATTGAGTCACGATTCAAAGTATTAAATGAGTTGGAGAAATCAATTTTTAGTAAAACAGCTCCCGGAGTTAGCGGGTGATGTAAGATTGTTCTGGTGGCATGAACTGCAGCCTCACAACCACCCTTTGTAGCGAAACCAATTTGTTTTGGACGAAGCTATTGGCTTATTGGCTCTCGAACAGAGAAACAAGCTAACTTGGTGACTAGTCGTCAAAGCGTCATTCCAACCACAATTGGACGTATTCCGCCATCTTTCTTCTTCAAGGCACAACGGTTAGCACCGTAAAATAAAGCGAGGATGTCTTCGTTTATTTTTCCGGATAGAACTAAGTTGCAGAAACTGGTGAGAGATGTAAGAGGTCGGGATGCTGCCTCTCCATTACCAGCAGAAATTAAATCTTTCAAATGTTGAGGCCTCAAACTGTCTATTCCCGATCCTAACCCATTTGCGAAAATTAAAATAGCATCTCTGACATTCTTTTCAGTTACCGTTAAGCTATCCACTTTTTCGGGAGGCGAAGGAAACTCAATAATTCTATTTGGAGTTGGATGTTTCTTTAAAAGCTTGTTGTAAGTATCTGTATCTTGAGGACCCAATGAGTCATTAGAAGAAAGTATCTTAACACATCCGTTAATATCTCCTTCAGAAAACTTAGAGAATACTCTGCGGGATAGTGATGTTGACTTGGCTTGAACCCTCGAGAAGTTATGAGATGTACCGTTGATATTAGCTTTGACTAGATTCCCGAGGGATCTACTCTTCTTATCTCTTATAGGTACACAGAGGCATGTGAAAGCGAAGGTAAAAAGTGTAAACCAGGAATGAGAATCGTTCTTTTTAACACAGGTTTCCAGAAATGAAGATAGTTTAGTGGCAGCAGAAAATCTCGCGGCTTTTGCCACTCTTTTAAGGATCTTGATAGTGGACTTCATTTCCGATAGATCATTTTCTAGATCATTAATGTTAGTGACATTTGAGGACTTTTGCTTAATTTCAGACTTGGCATCGTGATGTTTCCTCCCAATGTGGATGGCTAATCCCCTCTCGGAAAAACATTTGTCGCAGAAAGGGCAACGTGAAAGGATTGTTGTTGCAAAGCCTGATGAAGTTGGTTGAGTAGTGGCAAGGTATTCACATATTTGACAGAGCCGTTTTGTACTTTCTTGGCCGAGTTTTAAGACGTCATTATCGGTGAGGTCAACACAAGAGGAATGAAGCCATTGATGGCAGTTATCACAATGAATCCATTGTTCAGATAAGTTATCTATTCTTCCGCAAAGACACATGTCATCATTTGTATCCATGTCAGATTAATTGTATTTTGATATTTGGTTATTCAGGTTCAATACATTTTCCAACAAATTTAGTTTTATGGATCGTGATGCAAACACTTCTACACAATTTTGGTATGCCCAATAGCAAAAATATAATAGGATAATATATAAATTATAAAGTTAAAAAGGTTGTATAGATAAAATTGGTCGGTTCTTGAAAGATGGCAGTATGTAATTTTTGACAAATTTTGGAATGTAATACGGCAAGAAATATATGGGTTAAATTGCATACGATATATGAGCAGCAAACGCAACAAGCTGCGCATATGGTGCAGTCTGAGTTATTTACGTTTATGATGAAAAATGATGAAGAGGTTCTGGATTTACTATCACCATATGATCAGCTAATTCTACGAATGGAAAATATCGGAGTAAAACCAACAGATTCAGCAATGGTAGTTAGGCTTCTCGATGTTTTACCAGATACCTATGAATCACTTAGACAAGCGTTCTGGACTCGCTCAACCGAGCAACAAACGTACAATAATCTGCGCAACATTTTATCAATAGATGAACAACGACGTAAATCTAGGATTAGTCAACGAGATGATATAGTTGCACTTATGGCCAATACAACGGTTAAAAATGTAAACGATAATAAGGGCAACACAAAAACGAAGGCAAAAACTACAGCAAAAGGCAGATCAAATCAATCAGAGTCTCTCAAGAAAAATGTTAAATGTTTTGGTTGCAATAAATTCGGTCGTACGCAAAAATTGTCCTACGCATGCATGGAAGTCTGGCAAAAAGGTAAACAAGGAAGCAAGTACGATCGAAAAAATGGATAATCAAACAGATGCATTTGTCAGTGAGGTAATGAATAACGAATTAGACGACGATTCTTGGATACTTGATTCTGGAGCAACAGATCACATGACAAAGTGCTATAACTGCTTTACAGCATTTTCGAGATTTCCATGTTCAATATATATACGAATGGGCAACAATGCAACTATGCAAGCACTTGGAAAAGGGCGTATATACTTTAAGACGAATGTCAACGAGGAATGGCGGGCGTAATTGTCATATGGACGATGTTCTATACGTTCCCGATTTTCGCCGTAATTTATTTTCGGTAAATGCGGCCCTAGACAAAGGCATGGAGTTGAAATACACAAAAAACCAGTGTATATTGTTACATGGCGAAAATCGGCTATGTAAACATTTCTAATTTTAGTTTAAATTTGTAAGTGAATTCGCGCCAATATTTTAAAAGACTTGTGCGTGCATTTCTGTCACTTTAGATAGTTGCGTCGGCGCCCAAGAATGCGCAGACGCGGAGTGGGAAAGTAAGTGGTGGTTTCCGTCACGTCATGGATTAGCCAACTAAACGTCGAACAGTGTGGTTATCTGGGGTGTGCCTTTGTCTTCTTTTTCAGATAGGTTTCCTGCCTTATACCTATTATCGTTCCTCCTACCTGGTTGTTCTTTTATCGTAACGCTACAAAAGGAAGACAAATTAATCTGGTTCGACGAGGGGTCAAAGCCCTCCCCCCGCCCAACAACGCCCAATTAACGCCTGTATAGCTGCCATGTTGAGACGAGCTCCACAGTTTACGTGAGTACATTTTATCTTTACCTATAATCGCAATAAACATTTTTTGCATGTGATACACTAATTTGAAACATAAATCTGACTTAATATTTCGTGTGCAATATTATGTATGTGTTTATTATATGTATTGCCAACTGTCGTAGTGGCTCTTATCAATTTCGCCGGGACTTTAATGAGTATACCTTATAATTGAACATCAAGATATAATAATATTCGTAAAAGACAACGTAACGCGCGCGATTGCCGTACGTTCTGGTCGTCTGTTTAAAATGCTTATTAAAATAAGCATAATGAATAAAATTGAAGCTAATGTGACAGAATAAATTAGGTTACAAATTTGGCACGAACGTCTTGCACAGCAAAATAAACGTCACATTAAAAAGGTTCTTGATAGATATGGCATACACGTTAAAGACGATGAAGATTTTTGTGGAGCATGTATTGAGAAAAAGCAGCATCGATTAACCTTTAAATCACGGATGCAACGGGCAACTGCTGTTGGTGAATTACTTCACGTTGACCTATGCGGACCAATGGAAAAAACTTCAATTGGTAGTTCAAACTTTTGCATTTGCTTCACTGATGATTACTCACGTGTTCGGCAGTTTTATTTTCTTAAAGAAAAAACGGATGTTTTAATAAAGTTGTTGAATGCATAAATTTTGTAGAAAAACAATCCGGAAAAAGCATCAAACTGATCATGAGCGATGGTGGCTCAGAGTTTGATAATTTTAAAGTAAAAAGCTTATTAGCAGATAGTGGTATAAAATTTGTAACAGCAAATCCTTACACACCACAAAAAAACGGAAGTGCCGAACGTACAAATCGAACAGTTGTTGAATTAGCACGTACAATGCTTTTAGCAAGACTTGCCAAAATCGCTGTCGGGTGATGCAGTCAATACAGCTGTTTACATTTTGAATCGTACAGGTCCAAGTCCCATTATTGAAAAATCTCCATATGAAGTCTCTACTGGAAAAAGAACACGAATTGATAATTTACATATTTTTGGTACTAACTGCTACATTGGCGTTCCTGATCAAAACCGAAAAAAGTGGGATACGAAAAGTCAGAAGGCTGTACTCGTCGGTTATTCAGATAGCATTGATGGTTACCGAGTTTGAGTATGCGGAAGCAATATAATAAAATGTAGTCGCGAAGTTGTTTTTGAACCAGAATATGCAATTGAATCAACGATCATTCTTCCACCTCCAGAAACTGAGTTAGATTATAGTAACGAACCAGATGATTCTAAGGCAAATGTTAACAATAGTCATTACCATCTTCGTGATCACTCGTTGATCAATCGTCCTAAACGCTTAATTGAAGCAATGGCAGTGAAGGTTAATGAACCCGAAAGCTACAACGAAGCTGTAACTTCAAAACAGGCTGTTCAGTGGAAAGCTGCAATGGATGATGAAATGGCTTCATTACATGAAAATGGTACTTGAAAGTTAGTTCAATTGCCAAAAGGACGTAAACCAATCACCAATCGATGGGTTTATCGAGTTAAAAGAAATGCAGATGGTAACATTCAGCGTTACAAAGCTCGTTTAGTAGTTCGTGGATTTTCTCAGTGCAGTGGTATCGATTACTTTGAAACGTTTAGTCCAGTTGTACGTTTTGATACTATACGCGCGGTATTAAGTATCGCAGCAAACGAAAAACTCCACTTAATGAAATTTGTTGTTAAAACTGCCTTTCTCTAAGGCAATGTAGATGAAGAAATTTATATGCAGCAGCCTGAAGCAGCCGACAGGGTTTGCTATCTGATCAAGGGACTATATGGGCTTAAGCAATCGCGGAGATGCTGGAACAGACGACTAAGTGAGTTCTTAGCATCATTTGGTTTTCGAGAAAGCAAAGCTGACCCATATTTATATTGTAACGTGCAGAGCATTTACCAAACCAAAAGACTATTGTTGACGCTGTATGTTGATGACGGATTAATCGCTGCATCAATTGAATTATTATTAAAAGATTTCATAAAGCGCCTATCGACTGAATTTCAAGTAACGACGGATACGGTAGATTCCTTTTTAAATATATGGATTAAACGACTGGACGATGGCAGCATTTTTATTGATCAAGAATTATATGCTAACACCATTTTAAAACGTTTTAATATGACCCACGCAAATCCAGTATCGACACCTATCGAACCAGGCTCACTTTCGAAAGAAGTACGTTCGAAAGATATGGTTAACACAAGGGCTAACGTACCATATCGAGAGGCTGTTGGAAGCATTATGCATTTAGCTATTGCAACACGACCGGATATCGCGTTTGCTGTGGGGTATATTAGTCGCTATCTTGACAAGGCTGAAGAAAAACATTGGGAAATGGTCAAACGAATTTTGAAATACATCAAAGGAAGCTTTAAATGGGTTATTCTCTATCGAGCTAATGCTGAATCCCAATTTTTGGAAATTTTTAGCGATGCTGACTATGCAAATGATGTGAACACGTGACGATCAGTATCTGGAGTTTTAACAAAGTACAGTGGTGGAGTTATTGGATGGATTAGTAAACGTCAGCCATCAGTCGCTTTATCAACAACTGAAGCTGAGTATATGGCAGCAAGTGAAGCGACCAAAGAGTGTGTTTGGATGACTCGATTACTGAATGAAATTACACCCCTAAAGAAAACACTTACTCTACATATCGACAACGTAAATGCTATCCGACTAGTTAAAAACCCGGAATACCATAAGCGCTCGAAACATATCGACATACGTTACCACTATGTTTGCGAACAATATCAAAATGGTGCTTTTGATATTGAATATGTGTCTGGGAATAAACAGGCGGCAGATATACTAACGAAACCTATACCACGAGTTCGTTTTGAATTCCTACGCAACTTGATTGGAATGGTTGAACTGGCAGTACGTGATGCTGATCAAATATGATTTTTTTTTGTTTTGTTGGTCAATTTTAATTTAAGGGGAAGTGTTGTAGTATTAAATAAAATTGTTTAGGACATAGGTATATGTTACCAAGGTAATTGTTGAAAAAGGTTGTTGTAATTAATCGAGAACTGTCTGTCATTATGTAATTTTCGTTATTTATTAAAGCATATTAATAAAAGCTAGGTTTCTTTTCACGGGGAATAACCACAACAGCTACTACTATATAATACTATATAATCAAACCAAGATGGTGGACAATGAAAACACAAGTGCAATAGCTCTCACAGAATTTTGTATTTATTGTAGTGCCAAAGCAGTTAAAAAAGTTTATCAATGTGTTAAGTGCTATTGTAGGGTGCACATTTCATGTAGTGACAGAAAAGGGACATTAAGAATAGACACAAATGGTAAAAAGGTATATAATTGTGATAAATGTTTGTGAATAATTGGAAATACTAAGAACACTATCAAAACTGTAAATAAGAAGGATTATAACTTAAAACTGGTTCAAAGTGATACTACATTTGTTCAAACATCTACAGATAAGCTGCTAAATAATAAGATTATTAGTACAGAAATTAGTGAATTTCTAAAGAGCTCTGAGTTTTCTAGTATTGTTGATGCTATAGTAGCTGATAAAAATATCAATCCTCCAAAAACAAGTTGATAAATTAAGTAAGCAGTTAAATACATTAATAACTTCAATACTTAGAGATAACACTAAAACCTCACATATTAATTTAACAAATGACGAACTGATACTTAAGAGGACACATATGTTACAAAATCAGCCAGAGAAACATTATTCAAAGATAGCTCCTACAAATAATGAAGAAAAGAGTCAAATTACAATTAAACTAAGTGAAAATAAACAGATATCTATTCCAAATCAGTCTCAGATAAGCAGAAATGGAAAACATACGGTTTTGATTTTAGCAGATAATTATGGTAGACACCTGTATAATGTATTTTCAAATTATTTTGGTAAAATGTTTGATTTTCAATGTTTGTTTAAACCAAATGCTACATTCCAGGAGATTGTGTGTGACATTAAAAATTTGTCAAAAGATCTTACTAAAAATGATTTTATAGTTATTATTGGTGGTCATAATAATATATTAAATGGTTGTTCATACGGTCATATAGATATTAGAAATGTATGTGAAATAATTAGTAATGTTAATGTCCTGTTTATGACTGTTCCTTATTCTTATGCAACTAACTCTAATAAACTTAATGATTATATATTTTCAATTAATAGTAAATTGTGTAATGAAGTAAACAGGCTTAAGCGAATATATTCTCATATAGCGATATCAGATATTAATTGTATTTTAAATCAAAAGTCATACAATGCTAATAGACGTTATCTTAATGATAAAGGCAGCTACGAATTATATAATTTTATTGGAAGTTGTTTGTTAAAGAAAAATGCTTGTTTTGGAAATTCCTGTGTAATTACTGAAATTAGTAGAACCAACGAGAGTTAGATAGTAGCATTGTTAGTTTTAATTCTGATTCTATTCTAGACTTATCAACTAGTAGTTCAGTTACTGTTATCAATCAGTCAGGAAATTTTCCTCACAACCACCTTCAAATAGTAACTACATAGTAAAGCAGAACAGCTATTTAAATACACTTAAAATAGCTCATATTAATATTAGAAGTGCATTCAGTAAGATTAGTGAAATTGAATTGTTCATTAATGAACATGATATTGATATACTTTGCTTAACAGAATACTGGTTACAAGAACAGACAATTTCTAATTTCAATCTCGAATGTTTTAAAATCACTAGTTACTTTGCTCGCAAATCTGGTAAACACGGTGAGTCTTTAATAATGACAAGAAAATCTATAGTTGTGATAAACACCAGAATTGTTGAAGACTTATCAGTGGAGGGCCACATAGAAATGGCTTGCCACTCTCTTTACATTAACAAACTTAAAGTTATATTGCTCTCTTCCTATCATCCTCCAACTGGTGATACAACATTATTCTTTAATAGATTGGTCTTGGCCCTACAGCGTATTTCAAGAAAAACCACAAATATTATTCCTTGTGGGGATCTAAATATTAACTACTTTAATAATAATAGCATCAAAAAATCACTTTTGGATATATTCGAGTCTTTCTCATTATTTTCAAATACTATTAATTTACGCACAAGGGTATGTGTCGATAAAAATGACATGATGAGTTCGACATGTATAGATTATATGGTAACCTCATTACCAGAAGAACTGTACAGTATACAGTTAGTCAATCCCCTACTGTCGGATCATTTTGCACACATAATATCTATAAAATATGAACAATCCAACACCAAAGAATACATTCAACAATATAACGTTAGGCTAACGTCTGACAAAAATCTAATTAAAATTAAGCATACTCTGAGTAATGTAACCTGGCCAGATTTTGAAAGACGTGATATTAATGAAGCTTTCGAAAATTTTATACAAATCCTTTTGCATCAATTAAATATCCATTTGCCATGTAAAGTGTTTTTTTAAAAAAAGGAAAATATAAAATATAGGAATAAGCAGTGGGTGACTCCAGAATTAACAGTAGAGAAAAAAAGAGTATTATACCTGTTTTGGTTAAACAGAAGAATCAACACTAATGAATCAAGGTTGCTTTATAAATCTAGACTTAAAACATATAAACAAAAAGTTAAGGATACTAAAATAAAATATTTTACTTCAATAACTAAAACTGCAAAGAATATAACCAAGGCAACTTGGATGATTGTTAATACTAAACTAGGCAAACTTAAAAACAATGACATAAATTTAACCCTTAATGTTAAAGGTGTTGATCATAATAATGGTGAAATGATAGCCAATACATTTGCAAGATAGTTTGCTGATATAGCAAATCTAACTGTTCTTATCGATCTTGGATCAAACCTTTCTCTTCCTCCGACAACTTTTGTTGGAAATGTTAGTACCTCATTCTTTCTTTATGAAACAGATGACAAAGAGTTAATTAATGTCATTCAAGAGTTAAAAAATACTAAAACTGCAGGTACTGATGACTTAACTAGCTTCATTGTAAAACACATTGTAATGGAAATAATTAACCCACTTAAAGTTTTAATAAATAGCTCATTTCAACATGGGGTATTTCCAAATTGCTTAAAAATTAGTAAGGTTACACCCATTTTTAAGAAGGGTAATGCTAAAGATGTAAGTAATTACCGTTCGATATCCATCATTAGTGTTATTTCAAAAATCATGGAAAAAATAATCAGCAGACGCATTATTACATTTCTTGATAAATATGGTATTATTCATAGTTCACAACATGGGTTTGTTAAAAGTAAATCAACAGCTACTGCTGCTTTTCAGTTGGTTAAATACATTCACCAAGAATTAGATAAAGGCAATTTTGTCGTCACTTTATTATTTGACCTAACAAAAGCTTTTGACATAGTAGATAAAAATATTTTAAATGGTAAACTGGCCGCTATCGGTATCCATGGTAAACTACAAAATTGGATATATTCCTACTTGAGTGATCGGAAACTTCAAGTTAAATATCAGCATCTATTGTCGTCTTCCTACAATGTGGATCTTGGTGTTGGACAAGGATCTATATTAGGGTCATTGCTGTTCGTACTATTTATCAATCACTTGCCTAATCATATTGCAAATGGACAAACTGTTTTGTATGCAGATGATACCACTATAACAGTCTCTGCTTCTAATATTAATGACTTGGAAATTAAAATTAAAGCAGTCATAGACGAAATGACCTCTTGGTGTCATAGAAACAGATTAGTCCTAAACAATTCAAAAACTACAATTATTAACTTTTACAATATAAGGTCAAATCACCATCAGTTAAACACACATCAAACCATACCTTTTCAAAACAAAGTTAAGTTTTTAGGCTTTCATCTAGATAGCACTTTATCATGGACGGACCATATTGAATTTGTTTGCAAGCAATTAAATAAAGCATTTTACGTAATTTTACAGTTGCGTGATTGTCTTGACCGATCAGGTTTAATGAATATCTACTATGGATTAGCTCACTCATTCATTGCTTATGGTGTTCTTATCTGGGGTAAGGCAGCAAAAACACATAGAATCTTTGTTTCTCAAAAGCGTATTTTAAGACTTATCTTTAACCTGAAAGTAGAGAATCATGCAAGAGCACATTTATAGATAATCAGATTCTAACTTTTCCTTCGGTATATTGTTACGTGCCAAGGGTCACTTAAACATGTATTAGTTTAGTTTTGATGTACGGGAGTTTCGCGCCATATTTTCAAAAGACTAGGCGTGTACTTCCGTACGTCATAGTAGTGCATTTGCGCAGATCGCACGATGCTAGAGGGGTAGACGAATAACTTCGTGCGGATGTGTAAAAGACAAAAGAGTGGGGACGAGTTTTGGTGACTCTCTGTAACGTGGCTTTTTTGCCTTGTGCTTCGAGTGAAGTGGACGTTTCTTTTGGTAACGTATCGTTAGGTTTACCTATGTAGTTCCTTGCTTGATTATCTTTTGTTGTCTACCCTTACCTGGTTTTTCCTGCCCATTCCCTACATATGTAAGAAATCTGCAGCCACCTAGGCGTACCGATCTCCACGACTCTGGATGAAGACCTCATGACTGCCGTAGTTGGCCGGAGCTGATCCGAACGCTTTTGTAGAGCGTCGGCGTATCATCTCTAATCCCTCCGGGAGGAGCCCTGATGGACTTGGTTAGAGGCCTACCCTAGCGCAACTTCGCGGGAATCTGGACCTATTATGTGAGTACTTCATAGTTTATATTGTTCGCTTTTATCTTTGTTTTAAAATTAATATGTAAAATTCCGAAGTATTGCGCAATATTGGGGACGTCATTGGTAGATGACCGCGCCCAAATCTGTATAAGATTAGCGCTGCCAACCACCGATGGTGTCTAGTAAACCTCGCTTCCGGTGTTGTATTTATCGAACTTTTTAAATGTAACTACCGTTTAAATGTAAGAATATATCTTAAACAATCTATTATTTGTAAAGAAAAATCTCTCATTCTTTTCAACTGTTGGTAGCCAACATACATACAATACAAGACACAGAGGATGTCTACTTATTCCTTCACACAACACTAGTTTATTCAAAACTTTTCCATTTTATAATTGTATTATTTTATATAATGCATTACCGATAAAGCTGAAAGAAATAACTGAATATAAAGCGTTCAAGTCTAAAGTTAAAAGGTTTTTAATTGTTAATGCCTTCTATAAAGTTGTAGATTATTTAAATCACGATTTGGGAACTTTTCAGTAATTGCTCTTTAAACTACAATAGATACATCTTTCTACTAATTTTAAGTGATATTAATAATATTATTTTTATATACTAAATACTCTATTATATAACTAAAATATATTATTTTTAAGTTTTAACAATAAACTTTAACTAGTCACAATGTGATCTATATTTAGCTTTAGATATATAAAACTGTATTACATATTATCCATTGACTTTCCATATTATGTACAATGTTATGTACCATAATGGTGAATAAATTCTATTCTATTCTATAATCCTTAACTAAATAGCATTTAATTGTGTCCACCAATCTGTCCGCAATTTGACGTATTGTTACGTTTGGCTTAAGAATTGATGTAATTTTACCAGATAAATTACGTTTGGACAACAGCACAATTAAGTTACGAAGATAGCTATCTCCGATAACCAAGAAGATCTTTGGTGTATAATGACTATCTGATGCATATGCAAAATCTTGAAGAATAGGCAGATACCGAAAAAATGAGTTACTATCTATACAATATAGATTATTATGTGGACTATTTACCATTGTAATTATATTGTGCGAACATGTTTTATCTCGTTCAACTAAATTTCATTAGAGTGGTCCATATTATCAGGTCCATTTAGATCCAGTGAGCAACTTGAGCTCTAGATAGCACTGTTTAGAATGTCATCCTTATCAATATTTTTAACTCAAATCCAACCCCAGCAACGTGGCGCTTACGGTCCAGAGTTACACCAGTAGATACCCACCAGTTTAGTATTACGCTATAGTATCACTGAAAATTAATTACTCTTGAGCCACTGCAATAATTAAAGACTTTGGGGAGCAATCAACACACATGTATTCACTCAAGTTAATCGAAGAAGATAAAACAACAGGCACATATGATGATAACGATTTAAGAGTCATGCGAGTGTCATGATCGAGAAATAAAATATTGCACTGTATAAAGAAAACCAAGACTTACTTAAGAACACATATTAGGAACGAAGTTATTTGGAACTAAATAGCTGAACAATTGGTATTTCTGCAGATCAGTGTACAAACAAATTCAAGTATTTAAAATTGAAATATATAAAAGTAAAAGACAAATATGTCAAATACAGCTACAGGAGCTAAAAAATTATTTTTTGAGTACTTTGAGGAATTTAATGAAATTTTTAGAACTAATCCAAATGTGGTACAAAAGCTCTTGCTTCATATTCGAAAAAATTTCAGACTAATGATGCTAAGGTTTCAACTTCTAAACGGCATTGTAATAGTAGGTAAACATAAGGATTGTACAGTGAGCTTCAACTATAACACCCTTGAATATAAGGTAATGATAACGTTTGATTTTTAAATCAACTGTGCACGCTTGCTTATTATAATGCACTATTCTTCGCAGTATCTTGGAGTTTGTTATAACCGTAGTTCACTGAACTTCAAATTCCAATTATGTATTCATCACTAACCTGCTTACCGCCGATTGTCATTTCTTGTATTAAAAATTTTTCATGAAATAGTAATAATTAATTTAACGCGTCCAAAGATTTATCAGTTTAGGTGAGCTTATTAACTTTAGTTGTACGTAAATGCTACTTTATAATAATATATATCCTTATGTAGATCAAACTGAACATGAAAATGCTACTGATACAGGGAACGAAACAGTTGTTGAACAGATAGGGGGGCGATGTGTAATAAATGACAGATTATTGGCAATGCTTTTGCTTGTATTTAAATGTTAAAGACAAGTAATATAAAACCTTATGTCTCCAATTGTGTATTATTGCTTTATTAAAAAGAACAATTTAACATGGTAGCAGAAACCATGGTTGATTGTAGTTTGTTAAAAAACGAAGCCGTGTTGGTGGTTATATAAAAAATACAACGTGCACAAGGAACATAACCTTAAACAAGGAAAGCATCTGTTAAAACAGGAATTGAAAATAAAATTTACGCTAATAGAAAATGGGTAATAACGATGTTGTAATTGAAAAGCTTACAAAGCGGTCAAAATACGACCAGTGGAGACGAGGGTTCATGTTTTTATTAAAATATAGAAAGTGTATTGCTGTTATTGAAAATGAGGTTCCTCCTTCAACCACTAAAAAAGAAGATTGGAATTCTATGGTTGATAAAGATATGTACTATTTTTCCGTTGCCGTGCCGGCGAATGATATGATGAATTGTGATACCCCAAAGCAGGTGATCGTAAAATTAGATGGTTTATATATGAAAAAGTCTGAAGCTAAACAGATACTAATTGAACGCCAGTTGTGAAATTTAAAACTGAATGATACTGACGACCCTGAATAGTTTTTCGAGATGTCTGAACGTGAAATCAATGAATTACAGTGTGCTGGTGGTGATGTTAGTCGGAAAAGAAAAGTTAATTATTTAATTATGTGTTTACCAGATAGCTGTAGACATCTTATTGAAACAATTGATTTAGTGCCGGAGGCAGAACGTACTGTTACGTGCCAAATTGGCACTAAACATTTTTTAGTTTAGTCTTGCTGTGCGTGTGTTCGCGCCATAAATTCAAAAGACTTGGCGTGTATTTCCGTCACGTCAGAGTGCGTTTGCGCCAGATCGCGCGACGTGAGTGCCGGGAGAAGAAGAGTAGGGAAGTTTCCGGGGGACTCTGTAACGTGGTTGTTTTGCCTGGAACTTCGAATCGTGTGGTCGTGTCAGGTATCGTATCGTGTCTTTATCTCTAGCTGTAGATTTCCCTTTTGTTTATCTTTGTTTGTCGTTCCCTATAAAACCTGATCCTGCCGTTCTCTACATATTAGGAAAGAAGACAATTTGAAGCAGCCTAGGGCGAACCGGATGTCCATGACCGCGTAGCTAGTCGGAGCGCTTTGGAAGGACGCTGGGCGTACCCTCCGTTAATTATCTAAAAGGGGGCTCCAGCCCTCTTCAAGGACGCCATCCTGTCGGACGCCATCCTTGGCGTACTTCGTGGGAAGCCGTACCTTTTTATGTAAGTACCTTACTTGTTTATACTGCATTTCGAACATTTATTTATTGCGTAATTGCGCAATTAAATTTGCTTATTGTGTGACGTCATTGACTTATGCGCGATTAAATTTGTATATTATGTGACGTCATTGACAGATGGGCGCGCTAAAATCTGTAACCAAGATAAGGGTTACCATCTGCCGGTGCGTTACGTAATCTCGCGCTTGCGGGATTGTAATTTCAACTTTTAAATTGTAAGAGTACTGTTGATTATATATGCGAGAAATTAATGAGTCGTAAAGATTTAAATAAAAAGACAGACGATGTAAGGTCTGTTGAAAAGGAAATTAGTAACACTGAGCCGATTGCTCAAGCCTTTAAAGCAAATGTTCAAATATCTGGTAATGCTGATAAGAAAAATATTATATGTTATGGTTGTGGGCGATCCGGTCACATAAAAAAAATTGTTGGAGTCGTACAGCAGAATATTGGAAGAATCAAAGTAATTTTGCAAGCAGAGGCCGTGGATTTTCTGATTATGCTCGTGGTAGGTCAAACTTTAATCAAAGAGGTAATTTTCGAGGTCATACATCGTATTCGGGAAATTTTCGTGGAAATCAAAGAAGAAATTTCAATCCACAAAGATATCGAGGAAGTGGAGGAAGTAACTTTGCAGGAAATGCTGATGTTACTGAGTCAAAGGAAGAATATGATGTCCAATTATTTCAAATTGATGTCAATAGCTCTAACGTGAGTAATTATGAAAAAAATAATGTCATAGTAGATTGGTTGATTGATAGTGGATGCACAGATCACATAGTAATGACAGATAAATATTTTTATAATTATATTAATCTTAAGGTTAATACGAAAGTTAAACTTGGCAATGCCGAAGTTTTAAAAGCATCAAAAATAGGAAAAATTTTATGTAAATTTAAAAATGGAAATTCGGAAAGGGTTGTAGATATTAAAAATGTATTTTATGTCCCTGAAATAGGCAAAAACTTGTTAAGTGTTAGTGCTATGACAAGTAGTGGCAAATCTGTAATATTTCAACCACATGGTGCTGAAGTATACGATCAGAAAAATGAATTAATTTTGTATTCAAGTGTCAAAGATAAACTTGTCCCTATAAGATGTGAGGTAATATCTGAAAGCAACATAATTTCAGCTAATTACACAGCAAAAAATATGTCTGTCAAAGAGCGTTTACATAGAGTGCTTGGTCATATAAATTTGAATGATTTGCAAATAATGTGTCATCAAAATTATTTAAATGATTTGCCAAATTCTTTGGATAACAATTTTATGCACTGTGAAATTTGCTTAGAAAGTAAAATGTCAAATTTAAAATATGATAACAATCGAAGAAGTGCTGACTACTGTGGTCAAATAATTCATACTGATGTAAAGTTTATGAATGAGGAAGGTTTTAATTTTGAAAAATATTTTGTTAGTTTTATCGATGATTACTCGAGAGTTGCAAGAGTATTCTGTATTAAAAACAAATCTAATGTGTTTGATTGCTTTATGGAATATTTCAATTTCCTTAAAAATTATGCACCAGGTCCTTTATTAGAATTGAGGTGTGATAATAGAAAGGAGTATCTGAATCAAAATTATTATGATGTGGCAAAAAGAGAAGGTTTTCAAATTGTGCCATGCATGACATATAATCATGAATTAAATGGAGTTGCCGAACGATTTAACAGAACCATTATGAACCGTGTACGATGCTTAAGAAAGGAAGCTAACTTAGAAAGAAAATACTGGTCAGAAATTGTTTTAGCTGCTTGTTTGAAAGGAAACAGATTAAAAAATAGTTCAACTTTTAAGAAAAAGACAACGTATGAAATATTTTTTGGTGGTAAACCGAGTGTGAAAAATTTGCAAATGTATAGAAGTGATGTTTTTGTTAGAATACCTGATGAAAAAAGAACTGCATCAGATGATAAATCAATAAAAGGAAAATTAGTAGGGTATTTTGATCAAGGTTATACGATTTTGGTCAATGGTAAAGTGCAATTGGCTAGAAATGTGAGGTTTGTTGAATCAGGCACTGAATGTATTTGTTTGAATGATGAGAATAGCGAGAATGAATCGGGTAAAGAAGAGAAAATGGAAGAGGTCAAAGTAGATCAGAAAGGAAAAAAATGGTACTAGTGCGTTATAACGATTATCCCTTATATTCTAATTATGCAAATTTGAGTGAGCCCAAATCGTATGATGAAGCAATAGAATCTGAGGACAAAGAGGAATGGCGAAAGGCAATGTTAAAAGAATTTAATTCATTGAATGATTCAGAAACTTGGGAGCTAGTTGACAGACCTGTAGACACAAAGCTGCTAAATGTGAAATGGGTGTATAAAATAAAATCCTATGGCATGTATAAAGCCAGGCTTGTCGTTAAAGGATTCGAACAGAAAGAATTGGTGGATGATGTGTATGCACCTGTTGCTAGGTTATCAACTGTACGTACATTAATAAGTGTTTGTGTGGAACGTGGCTATGACATTCATCAGTTGGACGTACAAACTGCATTCCTACATAGTCGAGTAAAATCTGAAATATTTGTTGAACAGCCAGAAGAGTGTGAAATTGAAGCAGAAAGGGTCTATAAATTAAAAAAATCACTATATGAACTGAAAGAATCTCCGAGAAACTGGTATGAATGTTTTAGTAAGTTTATTGTTAGTCTTGGATTTACACGTAGTCAACATGATCTTTGTCTGTATTCTAATATAAAGATGGATCTCTTTTGTATTATTTTTGTAGATGATATCCTTATCTGTGGAAGTAACATACATTCTATAGAAGTGATCAAAAGAAATTTTACAAATCATTTTAAGATGACCGATTTTGGGAATGTAAAATCATCTTGGTATTGATATTAATTATGATAAAAATAACCAACAAATGACTTTAAATCAAATGAAATCTATTGAAGAGCTTGCAGTAAAATATGGTATCTTAAATAGTAACATAAAATACACTCCGATGGAAACAAATTTGAAATTAGAAGGTGGGGAACTCAATAACAGTTTAAAATATAAAAATTTAATTGGTGCATTATTATATGTTTCACAAGGTACTAGACCAGATGTTGCCTTCTCGGTAAATTATTTAAGCCATTTTCAAAATTGTTGTAATGAGATACATTTTAGGCATGCTTTGCGAATTTTAATTTATTTGTATCACACACGTCTGTGTCACACAATTATGGTAAAAATACTGATAACGATATAATTAATTGTTATGTTGACGCCTACTGGGCTGGAGACGTGAATGGTAGTAAATCAACTACTGGTTTTTTTGTTAAAGTATTTGGAAATGTTGTAAGTTGGAAATCGATTAAACAAAAAAACTGTTTCACGTTCTACAACCCATGTGGAATTATGTAGCTCTGGCGGACGCTGTAGAAGAAACATTACATGTCAAAAATCTATCGTCTGATTTTGGTATTAACAACAGTTTGTTAACTAACATAAGGATTTATGAAGATAATATTGGGACTTGTATGTTGGCAAAAAATGGGAATTTTTCGAAAAGATCCAAAAATATTAATGTTGCACTTCACTTTGTTCATGATTTAGTAGTTCAAAATGTAATCAATGTAATAAAAATTGAAGGCCGCAACAATGCAGCTGATATTTTTACAAAGCCACTAGGCCGTAATAAGTTTGAAGAATTTAGATTTAAGTTGAAATTATATTAATGAATGAGGTAGTAGTTATTACAGAGTGTTTGCCCCTTAGTTTTCAATATTTTATTGTGAATTTTTTTGTCGCATTTATCGCAAAGGTAGGTGTTGGAATATGCGATAGTACGCTCTCGTGTTTTGTTGTTTTATACTATTTCATTCAAAATGTTAACTAGTCGTTCAAAACTCTTAAATAAGGATGATTTTGTCATAGAAAATCGACTTGAAATAGATCTGTAACAGTGTAATTGAACATCACACTTCCTAAATCACACCTACTCATAGCTATCTGGAGTGCTCAAGATACATATAAGAGCCAGTAACTGTTTGGAAGGGTCTCTTGTCAATTTGCTATGTATACCAACGGTTTAGGAGCCATTCAAATTCTTGTTAGTCTGCCACTGACTGTACCGTACAAAAAGGATTAATAATTCACAAACCCACCTACAATTTTTTTGAAATTCTCTGTCAGAATATTCTGACAGAATCGTATCCATAAAAGTATTACTTTAAGGCTACCTTTAGTGCTATGGAGATTTGGTGATTTGGATATTTGGAGAATTAGATATTTTCACTTTTAATCATCTTGGGTATTTTCTGCTTCGGGTCTTTGGAGAAATTTGACAGATGATATTTGTTATTGTTTTGGGTTACTGGATGTTAAGTTTTCGATGTTTGTTACTAAGCTATGAGTATCTAAAGAAATAACAGAATTCCTATTCATTTCCAATATGTTTAATAGGCAAAACGCAAAATATATAACGGCGAACTACACGAAAAGATAAGGTTAAGGTTATAACAAAACAAACAAATCACGTGCTTTTCTGATCAAACACGCATGCTCCGATCTCAAAATAGCTAGAAAATTTAAACTTGAACCAACTTTTGGGAGATTGGAGATTCGGTGATTTTGACGTTTCTCGGCGGTGTCACGTGATCACTTTAACCAATAGGATCATTCTCCAAATATCCAAATCACCAAATCTCCATAGCACTAACGGTAGCCTTAGTAGATATTGTCTAGCAGATCTAAAATGCAAAACAAAATACTGCATTCCTCGTCCTCTTCACTGCTATCTTCAGATTCTTCGATGATATTACAAATTTGATACAAAACAACTGCTGTCATAGCGATTTCTTAGCACACCGTTCATATTTCATAAAATTATGTCTCTAATCATATCAACATAACCTCAAATATTCGAACCTATAAAACTTGTAGTTTTATACATTATTAGACAATGCAACCACGCGACTACTTGACTTGCCGGGCCCGTTTGCCTCTATTCAACAGTTGAAGTGAACACTTCAGAATTGAAGTTGGTAGGAATTAAAAGAAAATTTACAAGCATTTACAATTTATCAATCTCTTCACTACACCTAAGTGTGACAACGCGGTTTTGTGTATACACACAACACAACCTAGAAGCAACGACATTTAAAAAATTTGTCAACCTCAATCAGAATTGTAACAATTTGAAATCTTTCACACACCAGAAAAATAAATTTAATTACAAAACACCGGGACAGCGCGTACGCAGTCCCGACTACCAAAAATTACGCACTCGAGTAATCCACATTAGGGATCATCGCGGGGGTCAGCCCAAACGTAGTGCAATGTGAAGGCCTCACCCCGGAGGAACCGCCTTATTGATCACGGTTGACCTCTGTGCCAGGTAAGTATGACTTCAGCAATTTTCTAATATAATAAATGGAAAGTATATTTAGATATACATAGCATAAGTCTACCGGTTCGCCATCTACTAATGGAATTATAAAACATAGAATTTGTGAAGTTGTAACTTCGAGAATAATTATTAAATAAGTACGGTAGATGGGACATTATTATAGAATTTTAGAATGAAATCACAACAAAGCGCATATTTTCTTGTCTAGATTTTTAGGTTAATGGATGTCTATATTTATGTATTGTAGTTGCTTTTAATTTCTGTTTCGTATCATGGTATATATACAATTGACTAAACGAGAGGACTAGATGACACAAGTAGAACGATCCGCCATTTATTTCTCATTTACACTCAAACGCTACTTGTTTTAATGATCTGTTATGGTTTGGAAATATTTTTTGCTTAAAATGGTATATTATGCAGCTGTAATTTGTTATAATAACTCAAGACATGGAAAAGGTGGTTAATTAATTAAGAGTTAATTGGATTCCCAAACCAACAAAGGCATTGTGTAATGTACGTTTTTGAAAAGATAACATTTAGTTGTGTACTATAATATGTTTTTTTTAACAGAAACGTTTTGAAGCTTCACAGTCTAAACAACAGGGTTGATGGTTGTATTATAATCAAATCAAATTCAATTTCTACAATAATGTAATATCATGGTGTTCTAAAGGCACATTATTGTTACTCTAAGTACATAATTGGAATTCTTACTGACTGTGCTGAATTTATGTTAGTATTGTTATTTGAAAATAATTAAAGTATTATTAAGTTGCAATTGGAATTTTGAGAATAAATAAAGGTTTGCATATCGATGTAAAATTGCATTTTATTTTAGACCGAATAAATAAAGCTATCGTTAAAGTGAGGTATGTTTGTACTAATTAACAGTTAGATATTTTCACAAAATCATCGAGTTGTGAAAAATTGTGTAACATGGACATACGATCTAGATAAAACTTAGAAATTTCAGGAATATTAATTTTTCACACAAACACTGAAACTTATGCAGAATAGAAGTATTATAACATTTGTGTACATGGTTACATGTAACATAATAAATCGTACGCTGTAAAAATCATACTGTGCAACATTCCTTTTAGCAGCAATTACAACTTTAATGTAGTGGTATACCTTTTTAACAACAGTCTGACTTGGATGGCTTAAACTTACTTTATATTTACATATTCTATCCAGTTAAAAATGATCATCTATACTGCTGCAAAAATCTGTAAATAAAAAGCCAATTTTGCTAACAGTATGTCATGATTCACATTATCAAATGCCTGTATATATCACATCAACCTGCCCTTTCCTGTCTAACACTTCACTGACAAAATCTGTAAAAATTAACAGATTTGTGGTGGTTGATCTTTTTGGCATAAAACCATGCTGGTGTAGGTCAATTAAAGAATTAACATTACTAAATATTCGTTTGTAAATAATTTGTTCAAAAATTTTTTCCGCACATGATAGAACAGAAATAGGCCTATAGTTGCCAATTAGGTGTGTTGCACCTGATTTATGAATTGGATTAACTTTGGCAAGTTTCCATTGTTTGGGAAAAGTTTTCGTTTTAATGATAAATTAAACAATGTACAAAGCGGATATTTTAGTATATCGGCACATCCCTTGAACACATGGAGGTATTCCGTCAGGTGCTGCAGCTCGTTTTGGTTTTAACTGGTGTAATGCATTGCTCCACATCTTCAATTGTAATGCTATGTAAAGTAAATATGTCATGTGGTCTTTCATTTAAGATTGCATTTATGTTGCTAGTGCTATAATTTGAATGATTACTGTACACCGACAAAAAATATTCCGAAAAAGCATTAACTATTGTATATATAGAATTCAATTCACGATTTTTATAAGAGTATGTTGTTGATACTGCGCAGTTTTTTTATTGTTTGAAATATAATTCCAGAAAGCTGCTGAATTTCTTTGAATATTTTCCTCAACACCTTTTATGCAGTCTTTATATGCTTCTCTAATTTTTACTTTAGTATGAGCACACAAAGTTTTAAACTTTGTTAGGTGATACTCAGATGTACTCTTTAGACCATAATGATAATTTTTTTCTTTGACCAGACTAATCAATTGTTTATTAAACCAGGGAGGATATTTGGTAGTGTTTTTATTTTTACTATTAATATTTCTTATTGGAACTGAATTTTCAAGAGCAAGGTGTATAGCTTGATAAAAGGCTTTTACGGCTTCATTGACATTGCTATATGTTGATAGATAAGTAAAATCGGTTTGCTTGAATAGGTAGTAGAGTAATAATCATATTGACCCGAATGTGTTTGTTTAGTATTGCTAATATGCCTTTTCTTCGTTACAAAGCTAATTTCAAGAGGAGGGTGGTAACTATCGATAGGAATTAACGAATTCTCAAAAGCACGAACGTTTAAAATAATGTTTGAAAAAACTAAATCTAAAGTTTTGCCATTAATGTTTAAATTATTATTGAATGAAATTATATTACATAAATTTAAGCCATCGTTAATTAGGTCATATACTGGAGTGGCAGTACTGAAGTTGAAATTAATGCTGTTTACTAATGGTAAGTTAAAATCTCCTAAAATAATTATATTAGGACCATACGTGAGATAGAGATTGTTTATAGGGTTAGTAAACTCTTGATATAGTGCAGGTTTGCTATTTGGTTTAAAATAAGAAGTTGCAATATAATGTATCATACCTTGAATACAAACTTTTACTTAAGCTCTACTCGAGTGGAGATATATTTTGTTTTAATTGTAATAAGTACTCCCCCTCCTCGTTCACTGTTAGATATATTGCGATCTTCTCTGAGGACAGTGTATCTATCATCTACTAGTTCTGCATCGTAGATCCCCGAATGTAGCCAACTTTCTGTTATGCATATTACATCGTAGATGTTATTCAATACATTTAATTGAAAGACATTAGTTTTTGTTCTAAGTCCCCGCACATTCTGATAATATATATCTATGGTCTTCATTTGCGAATTAAATCTAATTGCTACTTAACACATCTCCAATGTAATTAATAGCATAATTATCACCGTACAAGCAGCATATGTAAAATAATTTATAAATATGTTTTATATAAAACGAATAGTAGTATAAGTGTAAGTGTTGCAATATTCTCAAATAAAACCCTACAAAATAGAATAGCAATTAAAAGTGTATATATATAAAGTTATTTGATTTATGTTTGTGTTATTTATATATTTGTGTGTGTGTGTGTGTGCTGCGTGTGCGCGTGCGCGCGCGTGCGTGCGTGTGTGCTAATATGAATTTAGAACCCAAAGTCATCATGCGCACAAAACAAAAATAAGTTTGGGAGGGTTCGTTATATATAATTAGGTATTACTGTTCTCTTGCATCTGTGGCGGCGGGTTTTGTGATCAACCATAACGCCATTATCGTTCATTTATACTATCAGCATACTATAAGTCAATATTGTGTGACTAAACTCAGGTAATTTAACATTTTTATTTTAGAAACCTTACTTTCAGCTAGCAGTTTTATATGTATATTAGTGTTCTTATAGTTAAGGTTTGGTTTTTTTTCAACAATAGTGTACTTAATGGTTTCTCATGTGAATTTCAGGTCAGAATCACTTTCCTGTTCTCAGGTTTTAGCATCCTCATACTTTCGGGGACTTTTCCCTAAAGCGCCTGTACTTCGAGATTAGGTGACGTTCAAGATATTTCCCGATGAATACATATTTCACACACGATAGCATTCCGAGACGCTCTTCAAATACTTACACCACTCGTCCTACTGAGTTAGTCGACAACCATTCTTGTTAGTACAGTCGAGGTTTTTGATACTTTAACGAAATACAATTTTAACGGGGTGTTTCACCAAATTTCTTTATGGATTACCGGAAAGATTTTCTGGGGTGAAAACTGTGCGTGACAAAAGTTATGTCCAATGACATTAGTACATGCTGAACTATTTTGTCTATCACTTAATTGTAATTACAATTTTATAGTTCAATGAGGTATATATCATTTTCCATTTATTATACGAACTTTAACAAATTTCATATGTAAAGATTAATATATTTATAAACTTAGTAATATAGTATAAAAATATTGCCCATAACATAGTTGCAATTGTGCGTAAGTTAAAGCTTTCAAACATACGGGTATTCAATATCCATATTAATAATTACTTAAAATTAATTATTTAGGAACCATAAAAGCAACAAAGACAGCAACTTAATATAATTGATAGCCCTATTACAATCCATCTAATTGTAAGTACGGAAAAAGCTGCAAGGTATGCTGCTTCGTTACACTGGACATTTGTTGGCTTATATATCTGATATACCCAAATAGAACCTAGAAACGAAAAGTGTATTGAAATTATATAGTTAACTTATATATTATAACCTATAGTACTTGTTTATATGAAAATGCAATTAACGAAACTAAAATAAATAAAAAGCCCACATGAGGAAGACAAAAAAGAATAAACATAAAATTAAAATAATAAAATAGTTGAGAACAGTGAACCAATTAGATAAAACTATAAAAGGAATAGGAAATAGTATTTGGTGTAATGATGATAAAAATGGAATATCAGAAGAAAGTATTACTTAAGTGCACATTTATTTCAAATTTTGTCAGTTGGAGAAATAGTAAACAAAAGACTAACAGAAAAATGAAGAAAAGTGCTTCGAATATTTTATGACTTTGAAATTATCCTTGCACCAAAAAGGAGTACTATAATTGCCATCGATCGTACAACTACATTCCAAAAGGCAAGGGTTTTAGAAGCTTAAAAAGCACAGTCACTAATAAAATTGGAAGTGTTTGTCCCTCAAGAATGGAAGCGACGATAAAGAACGATGGGTCTGTTGCAGTAGACTTCTGGACAACTCATGTTGGACATACCAACGATATTGGTCGAGTTTTTTTAAGTAAAGAGAGTAAAGCAGAAATTGCAGGTATTTTCGATCATAAAGTTCTAGTTTGAAATTTTACAATTGATGTGTTTCAGGAAAATTAAAGGAAGGTATTACATTTCAACATTTATTGGATGATGTTCGTGATTCTGCTTTAAAACAAGAAAATTCACAGAGAATTTTGTTGTTGGAAACAAAGATATGCACAATATTGTTAGGGACTTCAATATTGAGTATGGTGTGAAATGTCACCTAAATGATGCAATTAGCGTACGGCTCTGGGTAGAGGAGATGATGAACTTAGGAAGCGACTGCCCAGTGTTATATTATAAAAGCCAAGGTGTAGAAGGAAACCCAAATGACTCAAAAATAATTTTAGATGTTCAAGATTTTGCATTAGTCATAATCACTTCTTTTCAACATGAACAGTTGCTTAAATTTGGGAACAACAAGGTGTGCGTTGATGGTACACACGGTACAAATAGTTACGATTTTCAGCTCTACACACTAATGACAGTGGATGAATTTGGTTCAGGGTGCCCAGTGGCATTTTGTTTTTCAAATCGTGCTGACGAAATGATTTTCAAGTTGTTTTTTGGAAAAATTAAATCAAGAGTGGGTATTATATCAACTACTATTCTTATGTCTGATGATGCTACAGCATTTTATAATGCATGGTCTTATGTTATGGCCAAGGTACCTCAACAGTTGCTATGTACCTGGCATGTGAATCGTAATTGGCACAAGAATTTGTCAAAAATCAATGGAAGGATTGAAAAGAAAGTAGTAGTATATAAATCCCTTCGTGTTTTATTACAGTGTGTATCTATTGATGAATTTAATGACATTTTAAATCAGGTAGTAGAAGATCTTTATGCCGATGTTGATACACAATCATTTGCTGAATATTTTCATAATAATTATGCAAATCGTCCAACATCTTGGGCATATTGCTATCGATTGGGTTTAGGAATAAACACTAACATGTATCTTGAATCGGTGCACAAAGTTTTGAAGTATGTGTATTTGGAAGGTTGGAAAGTAAAACGTTTGGACAAAAGCATTAATGCAGTAATGAAAATTGCTCGAGATAGCTTGTTTAAACGTATAATTAAACTTGCAAAGAATACTTCCAATGACAAAATTAATAGAATTAAACAAAGTCATAAAGCAAGTCTATCAATTACATCAGATTTTATTAGATGTCTTGAAAATGATAAGGAATTTTTAGTTACGTCATCCACTTGTGCTTTTCAACAGTATCAAGTTACTAGAGTAGATGAGGCCTGTGAAGGTTCATGCCTAAGTTGTACAAAGTGCAGCATATGTGTTCATACATTTCAATGCACCTGTATTGACAACATGATAAAGCTTAACATTTGCAAACACGTACATGCTTGTGCGATACAGTTTTACAAATCGAATCTTGACACCTTTGCATATTAGTAACTTTAATGAACTTTTCAGCAGTAATATTTTACATGAAGCAAAATCTTCAAAAAATGATATTATTAAAAAAAAAGAGCCGAGCTAATAATAGGCCTATGTGAGAATGCTTCGTTAACTGACGACGTACATCTGACTATAATGAGGCAATTTGATAAAATCATTGACACATTAAATAAAGCAAAATCTATTGATCTAAAAACTACAGAGGAGATTAATATTAATAAAAAAGTTGAACATCAGGTGTGGCTTTTTCAACAAAGAAGAAATCAACAAGGAATAATGATCTTAAAAAGCCTACCCTAACAGAAGAAATTTTTATTAGGGATAGTTTGGTTAATAACTCAAACCTTAATGTTAATGTTCATACGAGATCTGATCATACATCACCTGATTTTATGTTAAGATAAGACAGTGTATTATCTCAGTAGAAAGTAGGTTTAATTAACACTAAAGCTTATAAGGTTAGATTTTGTTCTGCTTTCTCTTGTTTGGGAATAAAATCCGATAGGAAAACCACTCGCAGAAATACATGTACAAATTACTGGAAATTATTACAATCCCAGCGATTTTGATGGGAAACCTACAAGTACGTGACTAATCTAATTTAATCCTCAGTTCTCACTTTGTTGTATCAGTGTTACAAGCGCTGGTAAGTTATTGTAATTTCGTCAAATCTGTTGGATTGAGTGTTGTTATATTAACAGTGCAGTATTTTAGTTTTACTTTTAGTCGGAGTACCAAAATAATCTTAATTTTCTACCTTGTTTTTTTTTACATATTTTAGTCGACTGACAGTGCAAACAAAATTCTCGACAAAATAAAATTAGTTTCTTTCTTAATTAATTTAGGTATTTATTGAGAATGTATATGGGTACATAACGTGTTTACTTTTTAAAAAATAAAAATACAATTAATGAAACCTCAAGCCTCTATTACTATTATTAAACACATTTCACTCAAGTAATTAATAATTTACAAATCAAATTAAAGAAATCCCAGCAAAGTACCTTTAAACTGCATATTGACACAAGTACGAAAGATAACTAGAATAGCAACAAGTTAGTACAAAATACCAAGTTGTATACATACAATAGCTAACATATATAGATAACATTCGTGTAAAGTTAATTTCCTTCATTGCACTAAATTTAACTTCTTTTTTATCCAAAGTTGGTTGCTTATAGAAACTGGTCTCTTATATTCAAATCATGAAATTTTCTTAAGTGGCCATACAAAGTTTTATTTTACGTAAATTCAGAACCACAATCTAGGCAAATATTCATTTTTTACTTCTCCTATATAAATGAGATAAACAATCCATTTAACATTAACACAGACATCCAATTTATGTAAACAAAAAAAAATTACGTAACCTCAATCTGTTTACAACTGTCATTACAGCCGCGTTATTTCTACCGCGAGACGCTCGTAATAAAAAGCCGTTGTGGCAATATTGGACTCTACCTATAAATTTTAATGTTTATATGGAAGTATTTTTTTTGAGGTTACATGTAAGATATAGTTTGCTAAAGAAAAGCTGTTGTGGATGTAGTTTTTGTAAGTTGAAAGATTGTTTGTTAAAGAATATTTCCTGTCATTATACCTTTGATGTCTGACTCCAGTGGTTTCATTTAAACTGAGATAGCAAAAATAATTAGGACAGCATTTTTACTAGAATTAGTTACAATTCACAGCACTTTTACTGGTTCCCAACGTCGGGCTACATCACTACAAACCACAGCACTTTTATTGGCGTCCCAATCTAGTGTTTGATTAAGCCGCTTAAAAATTAGGGTTTTGTGTATTGTTAGATTTATAAGAATATTTCTGTAAAGTGTATTTCTTTGGTTTTTAGAATGACTGAGAGAGTAAAGCAGAGTGAGAGAGTAGGTATAGGAGATACTCAGAAGTCTATGAGGATGGATATTCTTTTGAGTTTAAATAAAAGTATGCAGAAAATGAGTAGGCATATGAAAGAAATGAGTGAAAAAAATTTAAAAAGTTTCAAAGATATGAGTGAAAAACATGAGAAAAATATCAAAAGTATGAATGACAAATGTATCAAAAAATAAGTGAGATAGCTGATAGAAATACCTAGGAAATACGAGCAGAGTTTGCAGAGGATCTAGTAAAATTGGAATAAAGTTGAAAATTAGAAAAAAGAACACAGAGAAAATTTAAAGAAATGAGTGATAAATTATCTTCGGGTTTAAAAAAGACGAATAAGACCATAGAGGAAAATGAAGTTTGAAATCAGAGAAAAAGTGGTACAGATTTTAGAGGACATGAATGATTTAAAAGAGAAAATTGTACAAATTAAGTCAAATTATGAAGTGTGTGAGATGGAAATGAGTGGAAAAATCAAGAACTTAGATCAAAAAGTGAATAAAATTGAGAAAAATTGCCAAGTTAGGTTTAAAAAATTTAAAAATATCGTAGGAAATTTCAAAACAGATTTAGAAAACAAAGTAGAAGATTTAGAGGGTAGAGTGAAAAATATGAGTGATGAAGTCAGTAGTGTCCTGTTAAAACAGTATTCTAAATTTTATGGGGATAAGAAATTAACCCCAAAGTATTTCTAAAATAATGTCATAACTTTAATACAAGGTGGCTGGGATGAACAAACAAAATTAAATATATTAAGATCGATGTTGAAAACCAGGACGTATTTTTAGAATACTTGCAAAGATAAGGCGAAATGGGTCAATCCAGAAGAACAGAGAGTAGGACTAAGAACCAACAAATAAATTTTTCAGGTACCAAAAAAGACAGGACTTGAACATTATGACGTTAAAAATTTGGACAGGGGAACTTCAATAGAGCCAATTGGAGCCAAAGCAACACACCCAGTTGAGAGGCGGGAAGAGACAATGAGGCAAGAATTACTTAAATAAACCGTGAAATCAATAATAATGAAAATCCACAAAGGGGTAAGTTCAACAAGGGATAATAACAGAACATACGTCAATAAATAAGCCGGGACCTTTGACATCAGTGCAGGATTTTCAGTAAGAGACAGATCAATCACACCCGTTAAAATTAATCAATACAAACATCAAAGCCAGTTTATAAAATTTGATTTAGAGTGTTGATAATTTAAATATAAACTTGTTACCTATTTTAAATTTAAATGTAGAAGATAAAAGCATTAAAGTACTTATAGATACAGAAGCTAAAGTATCGCTCATTTTGGAAAATTTTATTAAAAATAATATTCAAAGGTTAAATAATGAGTTGATATTCGAAAGGAAGTAGAATGGTAGCACCAAACAACAGAAAGTTTGCGAGTATAAACAGTATGGCAATCTTGAAATGTAAGTTAGGGAATATGAAGTTTGAACATGAATTTATGGTTGTACCTAGGTTAAGGTTGTATGCTATTTTTGGGATGAACTAATATATCAGTTGAAGTTGCGAACAGATACAAAGAATATGTGGTGAAGAGTATATTAAGTGGGATGAAGAAGTAAATGTTGACGTCGAGAAAGACGTTTGAATCAGTGTGAATTAGAAGAAGTACTGGAGAAAGTAAATCAAGTAGAGGAAAAGATTATTGAGGATCCACGTGAAGTAAAGTCATCGTTAATTAAATATTTCGAAGTAGATGATAAAGAGTTGAAAATGGAAATTTTAGCATTTCTACAAATTATGAAGGTAAAACGAAAACTTTTAAAGAAAATGAGATTAAGAAAAAATTGAATGAGAGTGATAAAAATATAAAAGATGGTGTCAGTGAGAAATCAAGTACTTATGTTGTGAATCATTTAGCTATATTGAAAAGAAACGATGTTAGTGCGAAATTATGTTAAAATATGGGAAATATTAATCGGCGTAATAATAAACGATATAATTGTCCAACGTCAATAGATAGTATCTTGGCAAGATTAAGTAAGAAGGAAGTTTTATCGAAGATTGAATTGAAAAATTCATTTTTAGAGAAGAGATATGAAGTATTTTCGGTAGATGGGTGTATTTACTAATCTAAATATGTCTCTTTTAGTTTGTCTTTGAACACGGTAGCATTAGCAGATGCTATGCAGTGTAAGTAGGACGATTTAATTAAATTTTTATGCAATATTTTGTTGATATTGTTATATTTAGTGAGAGTTTTCTGCAATATTATGTGAATTTGATATATGTCGAAAGAATTTTTTTTAATGAAACTTGGTGTCTGAAAAACTTAGTATTAATATGAGAGATTAAGACAGAGAAAGATAATGAAAGAATTCAAGTGAGGAAAGGATGTAATTGAAGGAAGTAGACTTTAATTTGAGATTTTGATGTAAAAGTAGTTTTATTTGAGAAAAATGCCACCAGAAGAAGAGAATTATGCGTGTGTAGTATAAATCTAATGTAAATAATTGTATATAGTAGGTAATTAGAAATAAAAATAGAAAATTATTCATCAACGTAAAAATATGGCATTCAACGTGAGGGATTAATTTCAAAATTTATATTTTAATTTGGGGGAAAATGAGGTGAGTAAAGGTCATCGGGAAGTCTTATAGTACCATTTCGTGAACATACAACGCTCCAAATCTGAGCAAAATAAGAATATCAAAAAAAGCTCAAATTTTGTAAATACTCATTTTGATAGTAGCGTATTTATAGAAGTGCTCGATACATTGGATTATAAAGGCATAAATCCGCGATTTAAACAATTTTCATTCTTAATCACAAAGGAATCGTGTTTTTAGATGGAGATAAAGGTATTCACAATATTAAGCATGTAGAAGATAGTTGTCTTTCGAAGGTCTTCATACCAAAAAGTACTTATTTTTTTTATCAAAGTAGTCGATTACGAGTAAATGCGTAATCATTATAAAATATTTCATTTGATCGTGTTTACATATAAAGGAAGAGAAGCATTTTCAGCCGCATAAACAAAACGCATTCTGAAACAATTTCAGTTTGCAGGAAAACTGCGGACATACTATTTAATTTTCATTTCAATTTATAGCAAACGTATTTAAAGTGTTGAATAGCGTGTATAATGATGCTAAATGTACGGTCGGATTTTTTATGCAAAGCGCGTATATAATATTCAATTGAAAAGTAAAGACGTGACTCATTAAACTTCGAGAAAATTCCATTAATAATGAAGGTGAATGGACATTCAAATTAGTAGCTATAATATAACATAAAATAATTAACGACAAGCAATAAATTACGGGAACTACAGTAATAAATCATGACGATAAGATAACGCGTTAGTGAATTAACAATAGCTTGGGGCTACTCGAACGTCAAGTTCTGTCAATGTTGCATCGTTAGACGATTCTAGATTTGGCGTAAGCGGACATTGGTTAAACCAATCAAAACCTAAAAGTAATAATCAAACTTTCCGAGATTACTCTAGATTTGTGACATAACAGGGCTCGAACCTATATAACCAATTAAAAGAGACAGTCAATGGTCAGTGGTTGGATACTTGCTTTAAACGTCACGATACCAGTCTAACAGTTGTGATGTATTATGGTAAACAGACGAGTTTATTTGAAAATTTTGAAAGTGTATTGCCACTCTGAAGAAAGTAGATAATTAAAATTATTTTAAAAATGGAAATAAATGAAAATAATGAGTTATGGCAAGATAAGGTTTTAATTTGAATGGAAGCATAAAGGAAATTGGAATGGATTTAATGGTAAATTTTTAACAATTTGGACTGTTTTGGAATATTGAGTTGAAATGCAATTTTGATGTTTAATGTTATTTAAGGGAGAAATTTCAACGATATGAAAAAGGACGGGAAGTACACTTTACTCGGTAAAACAAAAATAACATTGTTTTAAAATTTTAAAAAGAACATTTTTTTTATTAGTTAATTAAGTCGAGCTACGTAAGAGTCTGTGTGCAAATCTTTTTGTGAAAATAGATAGTTGAAATTGAGGATGGCTGACTTCGGTAAGTTTGGCGAATATATAATGAGAATTATTGAACATAACTGATCGGCTACGTTTAAATCCGATGTTAAGGGGAGGTTGTTAAAATTATCCAACTTATTTTCTAGAACTTTATACATAATTAAATTTAAATAGGAAATGCTTTGTGAATGAATATCCTAAGTAGAAAGAGAAATTTGTGGACTCTCTTTTAGCGTGTGAATATCTAGTAGTTATAATTTTTTAATTTTAGACTTAACATATTGTTTAAAAGAAAAGGCCGTTGTGACAATATTCGACTCTACCCTTACATTTTAATGTTTGTATGAAAGTATTTTGTTGAGGTCATATGTAAGATATGGTTTGTTAAGAGACGCTGTTGTTGGTTGAAAGATTGTTTGTTAAAGAATATTTCACGTCATTATTAATTTGATATCTGATTCTAGTAGTTTGATTTAAACCGAGCTATCAAAAATAATTAGTGTACGAAAGGGTTTATTTACCTTTTCTGTATAGTATTAGCAGAGTTAATTTAATAGCCCAATTAATTAGTTGAAAGCTATTTCTAGATAGGCGTTCTTTATCTCCGATTGGACATGTAATATAAAGTAACAAACGCGCGTGTTCATTCACACATGCACACATCTTTATTAGTTATTAGTTAATTACATTATTTACAGTTACATTTAGTATAGAATATGGCAATGCTGTTGGGAGTATTATAATTACCCTTGGGCAACCGATGCAAATCTCGTGCGAAACTCGCGCGATACTTAACAATACTATAACTACTACTCAGCTCCACTGAAAGTTCGTTGCTTATCCAAGTGTCGCCACCCTCCAACCGACTAGTCCAATAGTAGAGGTTGCGCTAGTAAGAAAGTTAATACACTTGGAATTATTTAGCTTAAATTAAAATACATTTATAAATAGACAGAAACGGCTCAGAAATCTTAACAATTAGGGCACAACTTTTACTAGAATCAGCTACGGTCCACAGCACTTAGCAGTTTTATTGGCTCCCAACATCTCTACAGAACACAATAAAATATATATAGAAAAATACGACGTACCATCGTAGCCCCAACCACATCTTTTAGTCGAAAATTTTTAGATAGATGTTAGTGGCGATGGTGAATTAGATGTGAATTCCATTTACGAAGGGAATCAAATCGTGGACAACAATTGGAGTTAGAAATTGACAACTATTTAAATTAATCCAGAGAAAATATAAGCTAAGATATACTAAAATGCTGGAGGAACGATCAATCTGTTTATCAAGGTTTAGCCACGTGCGATATATGTAGTGTTGCCGCAACTAGTGCCTCCACCTAGAGTCCTTTCTCAAAAGTTGGCTTGACTATTTGAACATATCGCAATTGGTTAAGTTAAGAATCTGCAAAGGCACTACTATGTATAAAATCTTGGGACAGCAATAAATTATTAGAATAACGCCATTACATATACATGGTCCATCACTACAAGCTGAGTCGAAATGTATATGGGAAACAACTAAAACCAGTTTTCTAAAAATTTGTATACTGGAGTTTTCCGAAAAGCTCGTTCTAGCCAAAATATTTTCAATTTTCTGCTACTTCTGGTTATACCGGAAATAGACACAAAGTTTGTTATTTGCTCTTTATTTATAAAAGGCTATGACGTCACCATGACCTTGTAAAAGTAGCCGAAACTAGGTAACTGAGAGCATAGCGAAGTGGCGATTTTCCCTATATGGTGGTTGTAAGGGTTCGTCCTTAATCGAGTTGGCCTAAGGTTAAAATAATGGTAGATTCAGACTTCCAAGAAAAGTTAAATCGGTATTACCATACACGATTAGAAACTGTTTATAAATAAAAAAGTTATAAAATTGGGGTTGTAACTCGATAAGGCTTGGTCCTAAATTTTAGGGGTTAGGTTACCGATTTTTTAGGGTAGGGATGGTTGGGGAAAATCCCACAAGGAAATCCGCAACAAGGAAGCAAGGAGGGAGCCAGGTAGAAATCCCGTAAAATAGGACTTTATAGTGGGTTTTTACATGTGAAAACCTAGGTTAGATCGGCGGCGCCGTGAGGCGCTATGAGGAGACGCTGCGCCAGACCCATCCAATTCCTCTACTCTTGCAGTATTGAAATACTTCAGAGCGTATCCAGAAGATTCCTTAACATATGCGGAAAGAGATTTAGGAATATCTCGAGCAAGTATTCACAGAATTCTAAAAAACCGTTCCATCCGTATTCCATCGAATTAGTACACCATTTGAGGGCTGATGCCATTTAAAAAAGAATTGATTTTTTTGAATTTATCTTAATCAAAACTCAGGACGAGAATTTTTTACAAAAACTAATTCAAACGGACGAGGCAAATTTTAAACTTAACTCTCATTATTGGAATGATACAATTCTCACATATTTCATGAAAGGCAGTTTCAGCGTTACTGGAGTTTTAATGTTGTTACTGCAATAAAAAATGACGGTGTGCCAGCGGTACATTTTTATAATTGAAAAATGGAAAGCAAATATTGCTTAAAATTTTGATTGTTTATTTCAGGAGAAGGATATCTCGAAATTTTACAAAATTATTTACATCCGTTAAATCTGAATCGAAATCAGCTGTGGTATCAACACGACGAAGCTACACCTCATAGTAGTTTGCTTGTAAATAACTTTCCTCAAAATACCTTTGAAGATCGTTGGATAGCAAACTGCGGGTTCTATAAAAGGCATCCCCGCTCGCCCGATATCACTCCCTTAGATTCTTTTCTTTGGGGTCGTATAAAAGATATCGTGTAAGCTTCACCAATCACAACAAAACAAGATTGTCAGGATAGAGTCCTTAATGCAATTCGATCACTTTCTCCGCAAGAAATTCCGAAGGCTACTTATAGTGGGTTTTAAGAAGAATTAATAAATGTTTGGAAGTTGAAGACAACCATTTGCTGCTGTAGTTGGATTATTTTGGCGTAGTGGTATGTGTGTGACTACTACGCCCAAGGTCCCGGGTTCGAATCCCGACACGGTCCGCTTGAAAAATGTTAGGCGAGCATTTTTCGCAAAAATACACCCTCGTTCGGATGAGAGGTAAAATGGAGGTCCCGTGTGTGAGTGTTGTCACGCACGTTAAAGATCCCTACCTTGCTTGGAACAGCAAGGATTCGGCAAAATTCAAAATTTTCCAGGTAAAAAAAAACTCGCTTCCTGGCCAATGTAGTACCTTCGGGTGGAGCATTGGAAAATCACATGTAATGTAGTTGGATTATTTATCCCGAAACCCAAAAAGGCGGATGCGTCAGACCCGGGCAACTATCGTCCATTTAGCGAGACAGCGGCGGTTTTAATAACCGACACTTCGGTTTTATGGAGGGAAAGTCGACTATCGACGCATTAGAGTTCGTTGTCGGGAAAATTAAGCAGGCGAGAGATGCTAAAGAGCACTGTGTTGTCGTTGCCTTCGACATTTCAGGAGCATTTGATGCTGCCTGGTGGCCATTAATCGTTAGCGAGTTAGATCGTAGAGGTTGTTTGCGGAACTTGATGTCTTTAGTCAAAAGTTATTTCTCGGGACGATTGGCACAGATTGATATACCGGGTGAAGTTTTGTCGCGCGAGATGGAAAGGGGATGCCCGCAGGGGTCATGCTCTGGTCACACATTTTGGAAATTGTTATACGAAAGCATCTTTAGGGTCAAATTACCCACAGGATGTTCAATTGTCGGGTTTGCGGACGATACGCTTCTAATTATCAGATCGCGATAATGGATATGCGTACAAAACCAAACGAGGCTCTGAATAAATTACACGAATGGTCACAGAACGTAAAACTAAAATTTAACACGTCGAACCGGGACAGCGACCCCCTAGGCTAAAGCTAGGAGGGGAGAAAATACCGTTCAAGGAAGCTATTACATACCTCGAGGTTAAAATTGACAATAACTTAAATTGGAAAGCTCATGTGCAGTACGTCAAAAGCAAAGGAAGCGAAATATCAAATAAAATGATGGCGGCGGCAAAATAAACTGGGGTTTCAGGGGCGAATCGCTGAGGACGGTCTATGCCGGAGCAATTGAGCCGTTAATGCTGTACGCAGCATCCGTATGGGCGGAAAGGCTGTAAAGTCCGGGAGATGCGTCAATTAACGAGCGTGCAACATATAACCGCGGTAAAGGCGGCGAAGGCATACAGGACCACCTCCACGGAGGCGGTCCTGGTGATCAGTAGGACTCTCCCTATCGAATATGTCGTTAAGGAGATTAGAGATCGGAAACTTATAGATATAGTGAAAAGCGCGAAATTATCGAGCGTGCAACGTATAACCGCGGTAAAGGCGGCGAAGGCATACAGGACCACCTCCACGGAGGCGGTCTTGGTGATCAGTAGGACTCTCCCTATCGAATATGTCGTTAAGGAGATTAGAAATCGGAGACTTATAGATATAGCGAAAAGGTGCGAAATTATCGAGGATATTAATCTTGGTAATAGGGACGTTGCAAGAAAGATCGTGGTATCAGAGTTGGGGCACCCGGCCGATATTAGAGAAATCCAGTTTGTCGAAGGTGATCGGGACGCGATGGGTATCAGAATTTACACGGACTGTTCACGTATGGATGACGGACAAGCAGGCGCGGAGTTTGCCGTGTTTAAGCAAGAAAGGGAGTTGTTCCGATTACGTAATAAATCACATGGGCAGAGACGATTATTATATAATCAGCGACAGTAAATCAGCGCTGACGGCATTAACTAACATGAACACCTCGACAGACCTCCAGGCGGACGTCTGGAAAATAGCGCATACGGCGCTCGAGTTTCGACGTTTAAAGTTCTGTTGGGTTAGGTCGCACAATGGTAACGTAGGAAATAATAGGGCTGACGAATTAGCTAAAGAGGCCGCGACGGGCGACTTTCGAATATCACATTCGTCGATACCGAGGTCTTTAATTAAAAGAAAGCTGCGCGAAAAATCAATTTGACAATAGGAAGAGGGTGGAACAACGCTGCCACGGGCAGGTTGACCCACAAATTCATACTGAGCATAGAAACTAGAGGTAGGATCGAGGTTAAGCTCGATCACAAAATGGTGCAGTTGATAACAGGGCACGGCGCCCTGAAGGCGTATTTACAAAGGTTCGGTTTAACCAACAGCGACCGCTGCGAATGCGGTGAGGGCGCGGAAAGCGCAGAGCACGTGCTCTTCGACTGCCCGCTTGAGGCGGGAAATCGAGGGTTGACTGATAGCAAACTAGCTATCCTAGGTCTGGCATGGCCAAAGAGCCTAGAGGAAGTAGGGGAAGTGGTTAACCAGAAGGCGTTCTGGACAGCCTTAAAAGAATTCGCGGGAAGGGTAGCGAGATTAGACAGTGACAACCGCGTGTAAATTCGATGGGGTTGGTGGGAGGATTAAAAATTTTTTGATTGACTTGGCGTGAGTAAGGATACGAGCATCGAAATAACCAAAACCTGATTTAAAAAAGACAAAAGACACACATACATGATAATTATACCCAAATGTCCAATATGCACGAGAAACCCCCACACCACTAATACAATCACTGCCTATCTTCATAATTATGCGCGGAAAATCGGAAAATAAATAATAATAAATAAACAATAACAAATAAATCAGAAACCCTAATTAAATTAAATCAATAAAATAAACAAAGATAATAAAATAGAGTGAAACCGCGCATCCCCCCAGGACTCGAAAGTGCAGTGATAGTGATAGTGATTGTAATCCCCTCCCCCTCAGAACATTTAGTGCATACCCACCAGGACTTTAGCAGTGCACATCCATCTTTCTCTTAGAAGTAAGTTACAATTAGATGTAGGCAGACGACCAGATCTTCGGATGCTGGAGAATTTTATTATCGAGGTAAGACTTAAATTGTGGCGGCTGTAGTCGCGCAAGCATTGATTTACATTGATTAGTAGTTTTTGCAATAATTTAACAAGCACGTTTTGTGTATAATGTGCTAGCCAACATGATGCTTGTGCGAGTGCACCTGATAAATAGGGTGATGCTTTTGCTATTTTGTGCACTGCTATATGCTTAACGCTTATTAGATATTTATTTATATAATTATATTTATTTATATTTTATATTTATTAGCATGTATTGTAGTATTTTGCGGCATATTTGTTTTCTCTGACGTTCTGTCGCCATTTTTGGCTGCAGTATATATTTAGGAAGGAAGAGTAAAATCGTGAAGATTGTAATCATAATATAAATCAGTTAGGGAATGATAGGGAAAGCTAGGGATGAATTTAAAAGAAAGATAAGATAAATTACTTAGATTAGGGAGGACGAATTTGTAAATTTATTGAGCAAGTAAAATAGCTGGATTCACTATTAATACTTGTGGCGAATGCTTAGAAATTTGAATCCATTTTAAACTAGCTAGCTAGATTTGGATAGTTTTAAGTAGACCCTTCAGATCGCACTGGTAAGCAGAGCTGGCAACTGCTATCCGGTATTACGGATCCCTCCCCCTCTCATTTTTGCTTGTGTCCTGTTGATCGGGCACACTCCAAAGTCAACGCTACGGATACCATTATTTAAACCCTGTTTTTAGTTTTTGTTTCAGTTTGTTAGATTTTTATTTAGGGTGGATTAATTATGAAATTAGAATTAATTAGAAGTACGTTTAATTTTCGCGTTTAAACCCAATGTAGTACCTCCGGGTGGAGCATTGGGGACGTGGCCGCAAGTATAGCGGCCCTTATTCAAATTATAATGTAGTTGGATTAATTTTAAATTTTTTTGTTTTTCTCTTTTTTTTTGTTATATTGCTAAGTTATCCTTAATTTTCTTCGTAAGGCTGTTATTTGTTATTAATTACGAAAAGCATACAATGTGCATCCATGGCATGTAGCATCGAGAATAGCAAACTCGTTTGTTTTGTGGTAAATCAAACCTCAATTGTATCTAGAGCTTTTATTTTTCTTCAAACCAAAGCCAACTTATGGTTTAAAAATCTCCAAGAACTAAGTCAATTTCGGTATTTTTAAGTTTCTAGAGAAACCTTTCATTTTGGATTTAGGGATGTTATCACAAAAGTGAAAGTTGCCATTTAAGAAAGTAAATTTCTGAACTTTTGCGATAGTGAAATTTGACACCAATTTTTGAGTATCTTATATATTTTTTCGAAAAGTTTTCAAACATTTGGAAAGCTACATGTTTTGTTTGCGAAAATTTTGAAAATATTTTACCGGACACGTTTGGATGTTGAAAAAAATTTTTATGTGGAACCCTCAATGAAAAATTTGAAATAACTTAAAAATAACACAGTTTAGGCATATGATGTCTGATATAAAGTTACATTGCAATTTACAATTTAGCGTAGATTCCAAAAATTCAATAAAAATTGGAGCAATTCATTCAAAATTACAAAGTTTGGGTTAATTTCCGATATAACCGGGAGTAGCAGAAAATTTAAAATATTTTGTGGCTAAGCTTTTTGGAAAAGTTCAGCATACAAATTTTTAAAAAACTAGTTCTAGTAGTTTCCCATATACGTACCGACTCAACCGTCGTGATGGACCCCGTACATTTATAAAGTTTCTATACATCATTAAGATTTACTAAGTTTGATTTGGTAAACGTATACAAAAATAATTCCTTTGTTTATTAATTTCTATTTAACAATAATTCTTAGTTCAAAGACAAAACTACAAACGAGGTTAGCTAAATACATTTGCATTACAAATTGCAAAGGTTGAAGTTGCGCCACTAAGAACTTTAGAACATAAAAGTTCAATTCCGTGAAACATAAAAAATCGATTTCTACTTACGATGTTTGGCTTTATCCTTAAATTGCTTTTGAAGGGAATCAATCGAGAACTCATTTCTATAGCGGGTTCCTCTTTCCGAATCCATTTCACTTTCTCTCAAAACCTGGGAAATCAAATTAATGTACGTTCGATGAAAATCTCTCAAAAACTACTGCACCAAAAATTATCATTCAGTGTCGTTTTAGAACAATTATGAAGCTAATTGAAGAAATACGGTTTAAGTATAAGGGGCGTGATTGAGGTTAGGCCACTTAACCCTTTGTGAATTTATGGGCCTAGTTATGTAATGTCGCATCATTCCTATATTTATTAACAATTGTAGGCATTGCAACTGTTATGCTATATAAAATTAAGTTACCTTGAAGTCATTTATAAAATTCTTTTGTTTATTAATAGTACGTATGGTGAACATTAAAATTCTTTACATCTTGCATAATTGAGGTTGGAAGATGTAAATATTTTAGACAATTTTTTAATAAAGAGGATATTTAAGATAATTGATACAAATAAAACCGGCTTAAAGTTTGCTAATCTATTTTAAAATACTGTTACGATCCACTATTAGGCAACCCGTCAAACATACAAACGCCCGGGGCACAGCGTATTCTTCAGCATTCGAGAATCCTTCTACAAAGTTCTAGATAATGAGTCATATCTTAATACAGGGTATATATAAGGCCGCTTATGAATGTAAGAGTTAGTCTATTCTTGAATGTCTAATATAAATTATATCGTTGTAAAGTAAACGTAGTTGAGTTTTTAGAATATATACATAAATGATATGCTGTGTCTAATGTGCATGCAGCTTGCAGTATACATAAATAAATAGAAGTGTATAAACAAATAGTTGTGTTAGTGTGGTTATTGGACCTAGGGTAAAGAAGTTAGTTTAAGAAGATATTAGTGCTTGTAAATTCATTAGTGTAATAGTGCTTCATTGTTAAGTGGACTGAAAACATCTATAAATAAGGCATATACTGTTAATTAGACTTGTGAACAGTGAGTAATAAAGACCATTATTATTACTTGTTTTAAATTAAAGAAACGCGGTAGTAGTAGCGCGTTACACTGGTGTCAGGCATTTGTGGGGTATATAGTGATTAATTTAAAACACAAGTCTAAAGACATTTAAGTAGTTTGTATATGCCAGTGACAAGAAATCAAAGTAAAATGGAGGCAGACACTTTAATGAATTTCCTCAAGGATTTTAAATCCGGTATGGAGGAAAGGTCGGCTAAACTAGAATTGACACTTAGTGAAAATGCTGAGAAAATGGAGGAGAGGTCGGCTAAACTGGAAGTGACACTAAACGAAAACTTAGTGAAGTCAGTTGAACTGGAATCGACCCTTAAAGAATTTAAATACGGCATGGAAATGACACTTAGTGAAAATGCTGAGAAAATAGAGGAAAAGTTAAGTGAAAATACAGCCACGTTAGAACGAAGATTAATGGAAAGTTCCATTGCATTGAAAGAAGATTTCACTGAACAGGTAAAAACAGTTGAGCAAAAGTTGGACAGTAAATTGATAAAAATGGAAGATGAGGCTGCAAGAACAAGTAATTTCACTAACAACGCGGCCACTTGAATTGCCAAGCCAAGTTGTTAATCAGAACATTCCAGAAATAAGAACCACGGAAAGAAGCGAGTCAATTCCGCTAAATTTAAAGTAAAACCACCTACATTCGATGGTAAAACACCTTGGCCCACATATTTGAAACAATTTGAAGCTGCTGCAATAGCCAACGGTTGGTGCAACAAAGAGAAGGCTATCTCCTTAATAGTGGCCCTACGGGGGGAGGCTCTTAACATCTTACAAACGATTCCCGATCACCAGCAGAATGATTACGGCCTCTTAACATCAAAGCTTGAGATGAGATATGGAGATGCTCACCTTCAACAGGTTTACCACGCACAAGTTAAGAACCGCTCGCAAAAGACAAGTGAAAGCCTGCAAGAATTCGAAGCTGACATTGCCAGGTTAGTTAGATTGGCATACCCAACGGCACCAGACAGCTTCCTCGAACAACTTGCTGTCCAAACATTTGTGGATGGCGTTAAGGATGGCGAAATACAGCAAGCGCTAAGACTAGCACGGCCAAAAATGTTAGATGATGCACTGGCCCATGCGCTTGAATTTGAAGCAGCTAAGCAGACATCACATAGGGTGAGTCACAAAGTTCGGTCTGCCTTAGAGGAACCTGGTCAAGCTCAGAACAGCATAGATGAAATAATCAACCGTGTGTTTGAAAAGCGAAAGGCGGAAAGGCTGAAAAGACTACGACCGCGGAGATGGCGTCTACGATGCTGGAGCTGCGGTGAAGTTGGCCATATGCAGAGACGCTGTACTCAACCAAAGAAACAACCGGTTGTGCCAAAGCTGGTCCATGTAAGAGGGCGAACTTCGACAGCACAGCGTAGTGCCCCGGAGATTATCATCCGTGCTGCATCGTCGGTGGAAAGTCTGGACAGCATTTATATCGATGGTAGAATTAATGGTAGGGTTGTCCGATTACTTGTGGATACAGGAGCGACAAGAACTATTGTGAGACCAGATTTGGTTGGTCGTGGAAAAGTGCTACCTGTATCGGTGTGTCTCCGAACGGCAAGTGGTGAGAAGATTGGTACTCACGGAGAGACTGCCGTTATGTTGACAATTGGGGACAAATTAATTAATCATCGAGTGTTGGTGGCTGAAATTACAGAAGAAGTGATCTTGGGAATGGATCTCATGAGAGAATATGGGTTTCATGTAAACATGAAAGAAAATGTGCTTCGGATAGATGATGATGAGATTCCATTTCAAGGGACGAGTAACCAGACGATGCAAGTTCGAATGATTTGCGATATGAAAATACCCGAGAAGGCGGAGATGATAGTAATGGGACGCCCTGATGGTACGCTCCGGGAAGGACAAGTATGCATGATGGAAGCAACTGAATCGGGATGGGTCAGGAGGACTTCTGATTGGAAGAACGCTGGTAAAGTCTCGAAATATGGTACCAGTAAGGGTGCTGAACATTAACCCTCATACAGTGACCCTGAAGAAAGGCATGATTGTGGGAAGTTGCATTCCAGTATGTCATATTAAACGTTGTATGTGACGACACGAAAATAAACCAACCAACGGTTGCTCACAGAATTGCTGGATATGTTGATACCCTCGTGTCAAGGATTAAATGGCGATCAACTGGGCAAGGTAAAAGAACTGGTCGGACGATATCGAGGTGTGTTTGCACTGGATGATAGTGAGAAGGAAGGACGAATGTTGTGCAACACAAGATCAATGCTGGAGATGCGCAACCGATAAGACAACACCCAGGCGGCTTCCTTTGGCAAAACGTAAGGAAGCTGAGCAAATTATCACCGATATGGAAGAACAGGGAGTGATTGAACCTCGAATAGTCCATGGGCATCCCCGGTAGTGCTTGTCAAGAAAAGGACGGGTCGACAAGGTTTTGTGTAGACTACCGGCGGCTTAACAATGTGACAAAGAAAGACAGCTATCCTTTGCCCAGAATTGATGACACCTTAGATACTCTATCCGGATCTAAATGGTTTTCGACCTTGGACTTGAAAAGCGGATACTGGCAGGTAGGCTTGGAGCCAAACGATAAAGAAAAGACTGCGTTTACAATTGGAACTGGATTATGGCAGTTCAAGGTCATGCCATTTGGATTATGCAATGCTCCTGCTACTTTTGAACGATTGATGGAGTCGATACTGCGTGGACTGTCCTGGAAAACATGTCTGGTGTACCTAGACGACGTGATAGTGTTAGGCCGGTCTTTTGAAGAACACCTTAAAACTTAGAGGAGATATTCCAAAGATTACGCGGGCAAACCTTACATTGAGCCCCAAGAAGTGTCACCTATTTGGAAAAGAGGTGAAATACCTAGGACATGTCGTTTCAGAGACCGGAATAAGAGCTGACCCTGACAAAATAAAACGGTACAAGAGTGGCCTACACCAGCAGATATACACCAACTACGCAGTTTTCTAGGATTGTGCACATATTACCGACGTTTTATACTTGGGTTTGCGAACATTGCCAAACCGTTAACAAAATTAACCGAAGATGGACAAGAATATGATTGGAATGACGACTGCCACAGTGCATTTGAACAACTGAAACGGCTACTAGTTACAGCACCAATTTTGAGTTATCCACGGATGGAGGGAAAATTTGTGTTGGATACCGATGCCAGTAACACAGCTATAGGAGGAGTTCTTTCTCAAGTGCAGGACGGACAAGAAAAAGTTATTGGGTATTTCAGCAAGGTCTTGTCGCGGCCAGAAAGGAACTATTGTGTGACAAGAAGGAGCTGTTGGCCGTCGTCAAATCCGTAGAGCACTTTTATAAGTACTTATACGGCCGTAAATTCCTGTTGAGAACAGACCATGCTGCACTGAAATGGTTATTGCAGTTTCGAAATCCTGAAGGGCAAGTGGCAAGGTGGATAGAGCGGCTGCAGGAATATGACTTTGATACAGAACATCGTGTAGGAACTAGCCATCGGAATGCAGACGCTCTATCAAGGAGACCTTGTCCGATGGACTGCAATCATTGCTCCAAGATGGAAGAGAAAATAAGTGTCATCCATAGAATGACGGTAACCGATGATACTTGGCAACTCGAAAGAATACGAGAAGACCAGGAGAATGACGCCGAATTGGGACGTATTATTGAGTGGAAAATAGAGGACAACGACCAGCTTGGGAAGAAATTAGTATTTTAAGTAGGAGCCTGAAGGCATACTGGGCACAGTGGGACTCCTTGATGATGGAAAATAGAATCTTGAAACGACGTCTGGAATTTGAAGATGGCACTGAGAGACTTCAAGTGATAGTGCCGAGAAGCAGAGTGCCGGAAATGTTGCAGCACTTGCACGATGGTATTTCCGGAGGGCACTTTGGCGTGAAAAGAACTCTCGAGAGAGTGAGAGAAAGATTCTATTGGCTGAACTGCAAAGATGATGTGAAGGAGTGGTGCCGGAAATGTGAATTGTGTGCCTCTGCAAATGGCCCGGTCTCAAAACGGAAAGCCCCAATGAGACAGTATAACGTGGGGAATCCTTTTGAGAGGGTAGCCATTGATATAGCTGGTCCATTTCCTGAATCAGAGAAAGGAAATAAATACATCTTGGTTGCAATGGATTATTTTACCAAATGGCCGGAGGCATATGCTATACCTAACCAAGAAGCCGAGACGGTTGCAGATGTACTAGTCAGGAGTTGTTTTGTCGTTTTGGAGTTCCGTTGGAATTACACTCCGATCAAGGTCGAAACTTCGAATCAGTATTGTTTCAAAATGTCTGCAAGCATCTTGGAATCAGGAAGACTAGAACCACGCCACTTCATCCCCAATCGGATGGAATGGTTGAAAGAATGAACAGGACGTTAGGGAAGTACCTGGCCAAAGTTGTCTCTGAACATCAACGAGACTGGGACCAATATCTGCATTTGTTCCTACTGGCGTACCGATCTTCGGTACATGACAGCACAGGGTACTCTCCCGCTTGCGTAATGCTAGGACGTGAATTGCGGCTACCATGTGATCTTCAGTTTGGATTTAAACCTGGAGAAGAGATCGCAGGTGAAGATTACGTTAGTAAGCTTCGTGAAAGATCAAATAGTATTCACGAAAACGTCCGAAAGAATATACAGGCAGCAAGCGATCGAATGAAATCACAATATGACACGAGAGCACAAGAAGGTGGTTATCAACCTGGAGATTTAGTGTGGTTGTACAATCCACAAAGAAAACGTGGATTGTCGCCAAAACTACAAAGACAATGGGAAGGGCCGTACGAAGTGTTAAAAGGATTAATGATGTAGTGTACCGGATCAGAAGATCCCTCGTGGTAAACCGAAAGTGGTACACTTTGACCGTTTAACATCCTACGCTGGCAACAACCAGGAAGACTCGAATAATGATAATGGTGTTCGGCAAGTTATTAATCATGAGCCAAATGTAGATTTTGAGAGCTTTATGGCGGCGTATGGTGGTTCCGCTAAAGCGAGATTTGGCGTTGTTGTTGAAAAACAGCAAGATCTGTTTAGAGCACCAGAAGAGTATTCCCTTGCACATTGCGTAGCTCAAGATTTGGCAATGTCAAGGGAATAGCTGTTGTTTTCAAGAAAAAGTTTGGATGTGTGGATGAATTAGTACAACAGCAGCCAACTGTAGGAAAATCTTTGGTCCTTCAAGATAAAAATCGTTATGTTTACTATCTGGTCACCAAAAATTCTTCATGGCAGAGACCTAGTTATGGACATCTATGGGAGGCTTTGCTATATCTTAAGGCGCAGATGATGGAAAATGGAGTAACGAGACTAGCGGTGCCCAAGCTGGGCTGTGGACTGGATCGCTTAGACTGGAGGATAGTCCGAAATATGCTAGAAGTAGTTTTCCAGGAACCAACGTCCAGGTTCTTGTTTGTTGTTATCAACCGGTTGCCTACCAAGACCAGGAAAAGAGTGTTGACTGTTACTTCCAACGACGCGGTGGATGCACCAGAGGAGATAGCTGCCGATACCGTCACCAGTCATCGAATTGGCGTCAAGATGGATTTACAGTTACGAGACGTAACGGTTTTAAAGAGGGGCAGTGTTGCGATCCACTATTAGGCAACCCGTCAAACATACAAACGCCTGGGCACAGCGTATTCTTCAGCATTCGAGAATCCTTCTACAAAGTTCTAGATAATGAGTCATATCTTAATGCCGGGTATATATAAGGCCGCTTATGAATGTAAGAGTTAGTCTATTCTTGAATGTCTAATATAAATTATATCGTTGTAAAGTAAACGTAGTTGAGTTTTTAGAATATATACATAAATGATATGCTGTGTCTAATGTGCATGCAGCTTGCAGTATACATAAATAAATAGAAGTGTATAAACAAATAGTTGTGTTAGTGTGGTTATTGGACCTAGGGTAAAGAAGTTAGTTTAAGAAGATATTAGTGCTTGTAAATTCATTAGTGTAATAGTGCTTCATTGTTAAGTGGACTGAAAACATCTATAAATAAGGCATATACTGTTAATTAGACTTGTGAACAGTGAGTAATAAAGACCATTATTATTACTTGTTTTAAATTAAAGAAACGCGGTAGTAGTAGCGCGTTACAATACGTTTACAGAAATGTTTTATTGGAAATGATGCGTACACTTGTTAGCTATTGTGAACAATTACTACCTCCAAGCAATTTTTAAATATTTTATATTTCTTCCATATTTTTAATGCAAGTGGCTTTATTAGAAAATTTAAACCTGTTTAACGTCAAAGAATATGAATGATTTGGCGAAGTATTGCCAAAGGCTTGCGTAGATATGTAGGTCAAAAATTTCAAAGTACCTTGTTTGAAACCTTAAAAATTTGCAAAGTTCTAACTTTTTGGACATGGTAGTTTTCACCTTCTATAATCAGGAAATAGCTAGTTAGGATCAGAGGTGACATAGGCCATTCAAAGTGTATCCCATACACAGTGGTTTAAACAGAGACAGAACCCATGACCCGGTCAAGTAATGACCCCTATTGCCCCATTCATCCAAATTGATCATTGCCTAGTAGTTCAAGTAACTCATTGACCCATTCACTCACCAATTCAAAGAGGTTTATTGTTTACTACCTGTATTTACCGTGATTTATTGAGGTAAAATGCAACATTGTTCTGTTTTGAATACAGAACCAACACAACCCTTTCCGGGCATTTGCATAGACGATAGCAAAATCAGTTGCTCATTTTTTCAATGTTTATAGAAATAAGTACAACAGTGAAATTAGTATAGAACATTTAATTATATAATTAGGATATTTAGTACAAAATTGTGCATCTTGGCATTTAGCGCGCAAGTTAAGGTTCGGGCCTTGGGAGCTGCGTTTTTAAAAAACACTTCCAAAACTTAACAAATTTATTTTAATTGATATAGAAATTAATGTGGAATTTTGACAAACTGATTTTACTTAAATCAAAATTAATTAATTAATTGAACTAATATTGTGAGTCGCCTAAACAAACTTCAATGTTAAAGCTGAATACTTTGACTGACTGCCGGGTCCTTGAGCTCACTTCGGATGCTTGAAAACCTTCGGATGCTATGTTTGTAAAATATTTATAAGCTACATTTCCATTACTTACATTACATATAGCTTTCAATTCTTTTTTTTTAAGTTTATTACGGCAAAGTAGTTTTGATCCAATCGACTCGAGGTGATTTCGGCAACTACTTGGGCGAGCTGATCTTGATCCGATCAACTACCCGAAGTGATTTCGACAATGTCTACTAGAGCGAACTGATCTTGATGCGATCGACTACCCGAAGTAATTTTGACAAAGTCTTCTAGGTCGGAGTGATCTTGATCCAATCGACTCCCCGAGGTGATTTCAACAAAGTCCACTAGGGCAAAGTGATCTTGACCCCATCGACAACGTCTACTAGGGCGAACTTATCTTGACCCGATCGACTACCCCGAAGTGATTTCGACAAAGACTACTATGGCGAAATGGTCTTGATCCGATCGACTCTCCCGAAGTGATTTCGACAAGGTCACTAGGACGAAATGGTCTTGATTCGATCGACTTTCCGAAATGATTTCGACAAGGTCACTAGGGCGAAATGGTCTTGATCCGGTCGACTTTCCGAAGTGGTTTCGACAAAGACTACTGGGGCAAAGTGGTCTTAACTCGATCGATTCTCCGAAGTGATTTCGACAAGGTCACTAGGGTGAAATGGTCTTGATCCGATCGACTCTCAGAAATGATTTTGACAAAGTCCACTAGGGCGAAGTGGTCTTGATCCAAACGATTCTCCGAAGTGATTTCGACAAAGACCACTAGGGCGAAGTGATCTTGACCCCGATCGACTCCCAGAAGTGATTTCGACAAAGACTACTATGGCAAAATGGTCTTGATCCGATCGACACTTTCGAAGTGATTTTGACAAGGTCACTAGAGCGAAATGGTCTTGATCCGATCGACTTTCCGAAATGATTTCGACAAGGTCACTAGGGCAAAATGGTCTTGATCCGATCGACTCTCCGAAGTGGTTTCGACAAAGACTACTGGGACGAAGTGGTCTTGACTCGATCGACTCTCCGAAGTAATTTCGACAAGGTCACTAGGGCAAAGTAGTCTTGATCCGATCGACTCTCAGAAGTGATTTCGACAAAGACCACTAGGGCGAAGTGATCTTGACCCCGATCGAGTCCCAGAAGTGATTTCGAGAAGGTATACTAGGGCAAAGTGATCTTGATCCCATTGACTTCTCCGAAGTGTTTCGACAAAGACTACTAGGGCGAAGTGATCTTGCCCCGATCGACTCTCCGAAGTGATTTCTACAAAGACTACTCGGACGAAGTGATCTTGATCCGATAGACTCCCCGGAGTGGTTTCGACAAAGACTACTAGAACGAAGTGGTCTTGATCCGATCGGCTCCACAAGGTGATTTTAACAAACTCTACTAGAACGAAGTAATCTTAATCCGATCGGCTCCACGAGGTGATTTCTACAAAGTCTACTACGGCAAAGTGGTCTTGGTCCGACCGACTCCCCGAAGTGATTTCGACAAAGTCTACTAGGGCGAAGTGATCTTCATTCGGTCGACTCCTTGAAGTGATTTCGACAAAGTCTACTAGGGCGAAATGATCTTCATCCGATCGACTCCCCGAAGTAATTTCGATAAAATCTACTAACACGGAGTGGTGTTGATCCGGTCGGCTCCCCGGAGTGATTTCGACAAAATCTACTAGGGCGAAGTGGTTTTGATCCGGTCGACTCCCCAAAGTGATTTCGACAAAGTCTACTAGGGCATCCTGATTCTATCGACTCCCTGAAGTGATTTCAACAAAGTCTGCTAGGGCAAAGTGGTCTTGATCCGATTAACTCCATGAGGTGATTTCGACAAAATCTACTAGAACGAAATGATCTTGATCCGATCGACTCCCGGTGTGATTTCGGCAAAGTCTACTAGAGCGAAGTGATCTTAATCAGGTCGACTCCCAGAAGTGATTTTGAAAAAGTCTACTAGAGCGAAGCGATCTTGATTCTCTCAACTTCTCAAAGTCGTTTTAATGAATTCTTATGGGGCGGGGCGTAGAGAGGGCGGAGCGTATAGTGGGCGGGGCGTAAGTAGGGCTGGCGCAGAGAGGGCAGAGCGTAGAAAGGGCGGGGCTTAAAGAGGGCGAGGCATATGTAGGGGGGAGGGGGTTTAAAGAGGGCGGAGCGTAGATCGGGTGGAACGTAGAGAGGGCGTGGCATAGAGAAGGCGGGCGTAGAGGGCGGGGCGCAAAGATAATGGGACGTAAAGAGAGTGGGCCACAAAGCGAGTAGAGGCGCTCAAGGTAGTCCCGTAAGGACTACAAACCGCTTCTCGTCGGTAATTATAAATTGACTGGGTTTCATATCGATTGCTTCGTTTAAAATTTTAATCGCGGTTTTGGGTTCTTCATTTTGTGTCAAATGTATGTGTCGATCTCGTCTGGGTCTTCCCTTATTTCTGCTTCGTCTACGTTTCCTACAATGGATTCTGTTTCTAATGCATTGAGTTGTATTCTGCTTAAAGCGTCTGCGTTGTTATAAATTCCCTGTTTATATATAATTTCGTAATCGTATTTTTCTAATCTGATTCTCCATAGTTGTAATTTTGAATTTGGTTCTTTAGGTTTGCATAGCCATACTAATTGTCTATGATCGGTGTATATGTAAATTTTCTTCCGTAAAGGTAAGGTCCGAACTATTTTGTTGCGCAAATTATGGCTAATAATTCTTTCTCTATGGTGCTATATTTCTGTTCAGTTTCATTTAGGGTTCTGGATGTGTAGCTGATTGGTTTATCGCTACCTACTTTTCCTTGGCTCAATACTGCGCCTAATGCTACATTTGATGCGTCTGTCGTTAGTATAAATGTTTTTGAAAAGTCTGGATATTCTAATACGGGGTGATTCGTTAATATCTTTTAAATTTTGTCTACGGCTTTAATGAATTCCTGGATGTGTTCAATTTTGTTTCCTTTTTTTAAACAATTTGTCAGGGGCTTGGTTATCTGAGCGTAGCATTTAATGAATTTGCGGTAGTAACCACAAGTCCTAGAAATCCTTTAATTTCTTTAGTTGTCTTTGGTAAGGGGTAATTTAGTACTGCATTTGTTTTATCGGGATTTGGCATTACTCTTTGGGGTGTTATTATATGTCCTAAAAATAATACTTCGTTTTGTAAAAACTTGCTTTTGTCTAATTGTACTTTTAAATATGCTTGTCTTAGTCTTTCAAATACTTCTTTCAGTCTTTCTATGTGTTCTACTAATGAAGTGGAATAAATTATGATGTCGTCTAGGTACACAAGGCGTTTCTCGTTGTGTATTCCTCGTAGTATATTGTCCATTACTCTCTGGAAAGTTGAGGGTGCGTTCTTTAATCCAATGGCATTTGTTAGTATTCGTAGTGTACTCTAGGTGTGCTGAAGGTTGTTTTCGCTATATCTTTTTCATCCATTTCCACTTGATGGTATCCTGATGCTAGGTCTAATGTTGAAAAATATTGGCATTTGCCTAATTTGTCTAAAATTTCGGTTACATTCGGTAGTGGATATTCGTCATCTAGCGTTTATTCATTTAACTTTCTGTAGTCTATTACCATTCTATATTTTCTCTTGCCCGAGGCGTCTAACTTCTTGGGTACTATTAATACGGGGCTGCTCCATGGTGAGTTGGTGTGCTGGATTATGTCCTGTTCTAATAAGTCTGCTACTTGTCTATCAGCTTCTTCCTGACTTACATGAGATAATCTATATGCTTTTGTAAAGATTACCTTGTTATCCGTTAGTTCGATATTATGTTTAACTGTGTTGGTGAATGTTAGGGGTATTCCTTCACACTGGAATATGTCGCGGTATTCAAAACATAAATTCTTTATTGCTCTTTGCTCTTCTTGATTGATGTCGGTATTAAAACGAATATTACTTAAATTTTCTCTTAACATTTTGTCATGTTCTATGGAGTTGCAATTGTTTTCTAAGTCTTCATCTATTTCCATTAATGTGGAATTTTGACAAACTGATTACGTAACGCGATGAAATATATTACGTTTGTAACTGTCTAATTGAAAAGTAATAGTATAAGAAATAGGGTCTAAAAAATTTTGAGATTTTGCCGTTTGTGAAAAATTCAAATTATCAAATGCAATGCACCGTTTAGACAAAAATTCAACCAAGTGAACATAAGTAGATATTTCAGAATAGTTTAAATAGAGTTTAAATTGTATTACTGTCGAGATTTCTATTTTTTCATTAATTTTCGAACTAGAACGAAATTCAATTAGTCGACTGGCAGGTTCAAATTTATTAAAGCTGCCAAATTAACTCTGCATTGGGAAATTCTCAGCAAACTAATATCGTAATATCGACGTATGTGAAAACCAGAAAGTTGTGGTTCACACGAATATTCCGGATATTCGCTTATCTTTGTGATCTGAGATTATGCTAAATTGGCATTTCTTACGGTTTGTACGGCGTTGTTTCCACCGACGTGCGTCAGAGTACTTTCACCTTTTATGGAGGGAATAGACATTTACGTGGGAGAAAAAGTATCGTAACTCGAGACTTGCTTACCGGGTTCCGTCTAGTGTCGACGTGTTAGAGTACTATCAACCAGTGATTCCCATCCTTCTTGCCTATCCTCATATTGTATCAACACGCTGTCCACGAGGGCTACAGCTAAGCTGCAACAGGCAGCCACAACGGAGCCATCCCTGAGCCTTTAGAGAATCACCACACCAGGAAAAAATACTGGGCTAAGTGCTATCATTAATACATTTGCGACGTATTTCGTCGCATCGGGGAATTTAACATCCCTCCCTCACCCCGCCTCGAGTAAATTTGAGGTTATTTATGTGGCATTCACACGTATTTAGCTCTAAATGCGTGGTTTAAGAGTAACAAAGCTAAACTGCAAAATGTCACCCTCGAAAACAAGGAGCTCAATTTTAGGAAGGAGTTATTTTGCAGTGTTGTGCTGTAGTTCTTGACTAAATTAGTTGTGTTTGTCAATTTTCTCATAATTGATATTGTATCTTAAAAAATGAAGTACAAAAGATTGACGAATTAAATCGTGAGTGTTAAACACATCTAGTGAACGAGACCTCCCCCCCACCAAATATTGTGTTCCTTTACATAATACTCTAAAAAAGTAAAATGTACCATTGTCAAAGCTGCGTGCGTAATAGAATAAGTCATGATTAAACTTAAATTGTATACAGAATATAATTATATGCATATTAGAGTGGTCTATTGTAATTTGCTAACGAATTAAAAATTTATTTAAAAAAAATTATGCGAATTTTTTTTTCACGACTTTGAAGTAGCAAATGCATCGATTATGGCATCAAAATTTATATTTCGAGCAGTATCATTTTCTATACTTAAAGTGAAAAGTCCTGAAAGCCGTTTCTGTGAAATAGAGCTTCTAAGATATTTCTTATGTAGCTTAAGTTTATAAAAAAATCTCTCGGTTAATGCAGTTGTCACCGGCAATGTTGTAAATTACATGTACGGTGTACAAAAGTCAGGATAGCTAGCAGACAAAGTAAGGTTTTTACATAAAATATTGTAGCGTGCTACTACTACCGCGTTTCACTAATTTAAAACAAGTAGTAACAAAAGTCTTTATTACCCACTATTCACAAGTCTAATTAACAGTATATGCCTTATTTATAGATGTTTTCAGTCCAATTAATAATGAAGCTCTATCACACTAATGAATTTACAAGCACTAATATCTTCTTAAACTAAATTCTTAACCATAGGTCTATTAACAACACAAACACAACTATTTATTTATTACACTTTTGTCTATTTATGTATTCTACAAGCTGCATGTACATTGACATAATATAACATTTGTTTACTCTTGGACTTCCAAAAGCTCAATTATTTAACTTTACACGATATAATTTATATTCGGCATTCTGACATAGACTAACCATGTACTTCATCATCGGTCTTATTTATAGCCTGAACTAAAAAGATGATTCATTCTCCAGTAATTGCTAGAACATTCTCGGTCCCTGGAGAATATACAGTGCTTACGGCGCTTGTGTGTTTGATGGGTTGCCTAATAGTAGCTCGCAACAATATGTATTGTTAACTGTTTAATATTTCCAAAATTTGAAATTGCTTTTTTCATAATTGAACGAAAGCTAACCATTTGTTGAACAAAAAAATCTGTTAAATTTTTATCATGTTCATTGCTAATAGATTTTGATAAATGATAAAGTTCATCATCATTAACGGAGTTTTATGATCGATCTATATGATTCAAAGCGTTTTTTATTTGTGAAATTATTATGCCAAATAGTATGAGATATACATCTATTTTAAATTTGCGTTCGTATTTATGTATTGAGAATAGAAAAAATAAACAAATGAATTTGATGAAAAAAAATTTTATTGCTTTTCAAAATATCGCCTTTAAGATCTATACACCTTTTGCATGCGATTGAGCCACCCTTCAAAGCACTTTGATCAGTTAGAAGATCGTAGCTCTAAACAAGTAGAGGTCATTGGGTGCCAAGTCGGGGCTCTAATGCGGATGATCCATCAATTCAATCATTTGTGTGTCCAAATACTCGTTTGTTGCATGTGATGTGTATGAGCTCGCATTGTCATGATGTAAAATGATTCGTCAATTTGGGTTGGTTTCTCTCAATTTACTGAAAACTTCAAGCAAACAAATGGTCGTATACCACGCTTATTTAACGGTATTTTGATTTAGCCACAGTTGCCACCATTTGCTTCTTAACGCTTCGAGAACGAACAATTTTTGTTGGCTTTGCTTCACATTGAAACACTCAAACTGCCGACTGGCCTTTTCTTTCTATCTCATACGCATAAATCCACGACTCGTCGCCTGTGACGATGTTGTATACCGCTTTGGATGCACCACAGTAGTATTTTGAAATCATTTTACGATACCAATCGACACGAGCATTTTTTTGAGCATCTGTCAACAAATGTGGAATCCAACGCGTACACAACTTCCGAACACATAAATGTTCGTGCAAAATCTTATGTATGCTGGTCATCCTATGGTTAAACATCTCTCGATTTCTTGATATGTCACATGACGATCTTCTTCAATTAGTTTTCGCACATCATCGATATTTTCCGGCACAACGACCGATTTTGGACGACCTTCTTTAATTTCGTCCGTGAGCGAACTATGTCCATGTTTGAATTCAGTGTACCAGCGATATACAGTGGCTGCGGATGGCGCTTCATCGCCAAAAGTTGAATTCAGTTGAATTATGCATTGTTCTTGAGTTAGACCACGACGAAAGTCATAATAAATCATAGCTCGAAAATTTTTGCGAGTTAATTCCATATTTTAGCTGAGATGAAATTTTAAACACTGCAAAAAACACAAATAGTGCTCGCACGTCAAATCATTCTGAGTACCTATAACCTCAAAAGTTTGATGGCAATTTCAGATTTCACCTGGCAATACCAGTGTTGCCAGTTCTCAATACATAAATAATGTCCCACGTACTTTCTGATGTCATCTTTGGAAACTTCTTTTGGTGCAATTGCGATGGTAATTGCTTCGGCCAAAACAGCACTACAAATGAATCAGTTTTGTGTCCAATAACAGCCGACGTTGTTGATAATTCTGAAGATTTAGTTATGGCTTCCTTTTTCAGAAAAACCACTTAATTTTGGAAATTTGTTCCTGCTTTTCCTTTTTTCTTTTACGATAGTCGGCACCGGCACCACTTAGTTTTTTATTTTGACATACCTCTTTGACCAAGAAATTCTAGAAACAACAATTGTTTTAATAAAAGTGTTACTATTTAATAAGCCTACCTTGATTGAACACAATTTCGATGTATATTGAATAAAGTATTTGTAACAGTTTACAGCGTTTCGCGAATCTCGCGCAACAAATTAAAACACACACAGATAAATTCACATTCGGCGACACTATTGACTAACTCACTTTACTGAACGAACAACCGTTTTGCTCCGATATCAATGAGAGAGTGTTTCTGTCACTACCCCTTTTTCAACTTAATTTACACATGCACAAAGGAGATTTTACGACAGGATACAACGGGACAAGAGATGACAAGCTTTACTATTTGATTTACAACTACAAATTTAAAATAACTTAAAATTAACCACGCAAACGAGCGACAAAGAGACCGAACATCCCGCCCACCAAAATAAGTATGAACTAACTTATTTTATATTTAAAAATAATTATAGCTATTAACTATGAAACCTAAACCGACAAACTTATATAAGTGAATATTTGTATACATGCCATTAAATATTAAATAATTGACAGTAAACATAGTTTCACTAGAGGACGTTTGACTAACCCTTGGAATGTTTTGACTGTAACTACCCGAATAATACCATCCCTACCAGGATGAACCTCCACTACTCTTCCTAAACGCCACTGTAGAGGGGTGTTATTTCCTTCCTTTAAGAGAACAAGCGAATCAATAGGCACGGTAACGGAATTCCTCGACCACTTACCTTTCTGTTGCAACGTGTGCAGGTATTCAGCACTCCAATTTTTCCAAAACCCTTGTTGCATTTGCTGCAATAGTTGCCAGCGATTTAAACAAGAGGGGTTTATGGAGAGAAAATCCGGGTCTAGTAACACCGAGACTGGTTCAACATTAAGAAAATGACCAGGGGTCAAATACAAAAAGTCATGCGGTTCGCAACTCAGTGCGCATAGTGGACGTGAGTTGAGAATCGCTTCAACTTGAATCAATACCGTCGAGAATTCTTCAAACGAGAAAATTTGTTCACCGATAATTCTTTTCAAATGAGATTTTACCGATTTAATCCCGGCCTCACACAACCAACCAAAATGAAGAGCAGCAGGAGGATTAAACACAAATTCGATTCCCTTAACGCCTGCCGAATGGCGCATCACTTGAGAGATTTCATGAGAGGCCCCAACAAAATTAGTGCCATTGTCACAATGGATTTGAATACATTTGTCTCTCTGAGCAATAAATCGACGTAAAGCACCTAAGAAAGCGTCTGTCGACAAGTTAGACACTAATTCCAAATGGATAGCTTTAGTGCTGAAACAAATAAATAAGCAAATGTACGCTTTCAATGATTTTTATCACGACATCGATTCATCGTGACAGAGAAAAGTCCATCAAAGTCGACTCCCGTATGTAAAAACGCCTTACCTGGAGTTAACCTAGAAGCTGGTAAATCCCCCACAGGGGGGCATAAAACCACGGAGTTTACAGGAAAACAACGAATGCAGGATTTCAAACATTGCCGAATAGCCCTCTTTGGGGACAAGATCCAATAATTTTGAGTTAATAAAAATTGAGTTGTTCGATTTCTAGGATGTAAATGTCTTTCATGACAATACAATATAATAATTTCAGTCAACCGATGCGACCGAGGAAGCAAAATTGGAAATTTTGCATCATGCGAAAACTCTGAATTACGTAGGCGACCGCCCACCCTCAACAAATCACGACTATCTAGAAACGGACTAAGGCTACGAAGTTGTTTACTAACAAGTTTTCCAGTTTTAATATTAGCAATGTCTTGGGCAAAAACATTTGTTTGAACTCTTTTAATCAATAAATGTATAGCCTCTTGCTGCTGAGCTAGAGACAAATCATCAGAATATTTTGAACGCAAATCTGCCGGACGTTGAACATTACGAATGAAATGACGAATACATGTAATAATCCTACAAATTTTCTGCAGTTTGGAAAATTTATCCAACAACAAATCTAAGAAATTCTCAGACATATCAGCTATTAACGACAGAGTACAATATTCGACGTCCATCTGAGATGAGTCGATAAGTTTTGGCAGCGACGTTATTGGCTATTCTTCCCTACGACGCACTAACCAGGAAGGCCCTGTCCACCATAATGGATGATGCACCAACTCTGAAGCCAAAAGTCCACGTGAGGCACAATCCGCAGGGTTATCCTGGGACTTAACATGAAACCATGAAGATGGAGGAATACGTTCTTGAATATGCGAAATGCGATTGCTAACGAATGTTTTCCACTTATGCGAGGAAGACCGAATCCAAGACAAAACAACAGTAGAATCTGACAACGCGAAAATATTACTAAATGATAAACTATCTGTATAACTATTTTTGACGAAATCTACTAAATCTGCAAAGAGTACGGCAGCACACAATTCGAGACGGGGCAATGAAACGCGATTAGTAGGAACGACCTTCGATTTTGCGCATGCTAATGACATGGTAATATTACCTTCTAAATCGAACGAACGAAAATAGCTGACAGGTGCATACTCAGCTTCAGAAGCATCACAGAATCCATGCAACCCTACCTTTTTAAAATTATGACATACGATGCGACGCGAAATCTCAATATTCGAAACCGCTGGGAATTCACCCAAAAAATGTTTCCATTTTTGTACGACTTCCAATGGCCGCTCTTGGTCCCAACCGAGACCTAAAAGCCAAAGATCTTGAACTAAACGTTTAGCAAAAAAGTACTAAATGCGCTATCAAACCGAGAGGATCCAACATTTTTGCGATAGCCGAAAAAATATTACGTTTAATGCAAGTGTGTTCTTCAACGTGTAAGTTGTATAAAAATACATCTGTAAGAGCGTATCACGAAAGGCCCAAAATTTTTATTGAACCACTATCTTTATCTTGAAATGTAATTGCTTCCGAACTGGACAGGGACTCCTTCAAGTTGGAAATCACTTCCGGGCAATTACTATTCCATTTTCTTAATTGAAAACCACCACTAGTGCAAATACTATTCAACTCACAAATTAATTGATTTGCAGCTTCAATCGAATTTCACCCAGTGACTAAATCATCAACATAGGTATCACTCGCCAATACCGATGACGCGAAAGGAAAATTAATAGATTCTAACCTTGCCAATTCTTGAACAGTACGCAAGTCCAAAAAAAGGCGATGACGAAACTCCATAAGTCACAGTATTTAATTTAAAGTCCATAATAGGATCTGGCGGAGAAAATCTCCAGACAATACGTTGATAATCACGATGATATCTTTAACCAAAATCTGCCGATACATTTGTTTAATATCAGCTGTAATTACGGTACGATGTATACGAAAGTTCAATAACAAAACTGCAATGTCTTTTTGCAAAGCAGGGTCAATAGCCAAGCTATTATTTAACGAATTTTCAGATTGATCCTGACATGACGCATCGAAAACCACACGCAGTTTGGTGGCAGTGCTATCACGCATATGTACAGCATGATGGGGAATGTAATACATTCTCTCATGAACCGACGAATTTTCAGGCGATTCCACTTGAGCCATGTGACCGCTTTTCAAATAATTCTCCATAAATTTTTTATAATCCGAATACAATTCAGGATTTTTTAGCAAACTACGTTCTAATGACAAAAATCTTTTAATACAAATCGATCTCGTACCCACGAATGAGGGTTCAGAAATTTTAAAGGGCAGGTACACTACAAAACGACCGTCCTTGTTACATCTATAATTTTCCACAAATTCCTTTTCACACTTTTCTTCTTCAGGAGAAATGTGTTTCTTGAAGGGAATATTTTCTAATTCCCAAAATCGACGTATGTCGCTGTCTAAGGGCTCACTGAAAGCACACAACGACGTAATAGAATTATTCGGGGGAAACGACCTTTTCCGTTAAAACCCAACCAAAGCTTGTTTTAATAGCAACTGGCTCATTAGCGACATGAGCTAAGGTCAAACCTCAAGTATGCGACCATTCCTTGACCCCTATAGACGACGAAGGTAATTGATTACAAATGTTAGGTAAAATATAACAATCAATTTCATATGTTGGAGACCTTGCTCCCGAGGGGCTGACTACACACGATAGTGTACCAGACACCAACGACGAATTCAAGCCAAGTCCTTGAACAGTGACATTGGCTCTCCGTTTCTTTAAACCTAATTTCTGACGGCACCTTTCAGTCATAAAACTTTCCATGGATCCGTTATCTAAAATTACACGAACAGGTTGCAATTTTCCCGTATAATCAAGCACCGACACCTTTGCCGAAGCTAACAGCGTGGTTGTATGTTCTAATGACGTTGAAATTAACGAGCTAGTGGCAGGTTGTTCATGCACAATCGCTGACGACAGATTGTCTTCACTGGGTCTACTAGTAGAAGTAAGTCCAGGCGCCGCTTTACGAGAAGACGCTGACCTTTAACGATGAGTTTGTCTGCGTGGGGACACCGATTTTTCTCGTTTATCGAAGTGAAGTAACAAATTGTGCGACTGATGACATTTTCTACACGACCAATCTCACTTACAATTTTTCACCGAATGTGAAGTATTTAAACATTAAATACAAAGGTTTTTAGTCTTGGCCACCTCAAAAAATCTTTCTTTATGGGTTTTATCGAGAAACTGCTTACATCTCTAAATAGGATGCACAGCTTGACACAAGCTACAATTTTTACAATTATTGGTGGTACCAACTAAAGAAGTTTTAGCCGAAGTGCTAACGAATTTTCCCTTTTGTTTCACAGAATCTCGAGATATTAAGCATGTTCCTGAAGCAATGTCATTTATTTCCAACACTTTACATTGTTTTTCAATGTACAGCCTTAAACCTTTGAACGAAGGAGTCTCGTCATTATTTCCTAATTCGAAACGCTTTAAAATATTTGTATCTAATTTTTTTGATAACAGACTAAACAACATGAAGTCTAATAGATATATTTCCATCTGCTTTAACGCGAATATATTTTCATCAAAACAACTAATTAATTGCCGGAAGTTCCGTGTGCGAGTCTGAGGAACTGACCTTAGGGCATTTTTCGAAAGCATTAAAATATGTTGAAAGTAATAACCTCTTGGACTGAAAACGATTAATAATGATTTTATATGCTTCATCGTATGTACAATCGTTTAATGGCAAATGTTTTATTAACGCATGCGACAACTCATCTAGTGTATCTACGAGATGATAAAATTTTTCAACGGGTGACAAACTGACATTATCATAAATCAATCGCTTATAAATTGCATGATAACTCTCAAAATCCAAAATACGTCTCAAGAAAAGCGGGACTGAAAGGTGTTTCAAGCAAATCCCACTATTTAGCGACAAAGAATTATTCATATTTTTTACTTGCGGCTTATTTTCTACACGACCTAATTCACATTGTTCAGCGATAATACGAATATCTAATAGATAATAATCGATTTTCACCCTAAGAGCCGAAAATTCGTCCAATTGTTCACTCTCATAAAAGAAAATATCCTTGCCGAAAGACTTGAAATGAGTTTCAATTTGCTCGACACTTTTAATCGATGTTCTAATTAGAGCAATCGATACATTTTCCGGTTGATTAATTTTACTATATATATGATCCAACCTTTTAACTACAAATCTAACTTTAAGAATAGCTTTATCAATTGATATAACCATATCTGATTAATGATTAATGAACGACAATAAAGATTAGTGTAAAAGCAATGCGTATCTCAAATACGCTACGACAACTAACAACTAATTAATCTACGAAATTAAATTATTAATGGACAAATGCAACTAATTACAGTGCTCGCCGACAAAAACGTTTCACATAAATACAAACCCCTTTGTTATACTAAGTTAGATGAACCTGAGTGGTTCCTCAAACTTGACAACGAAAAATAAGGTAAGGATTTAAAAATACAATAACCCTCATAAATTTAATTTATACAAAGCAAACCAACCGACCACTAATCTTTGCGACGAAAGACAAGAAATATATTGTAAAATCTACCATTACGACCAAATGTTTCTACCATTAAATGTGCAAGCACGATGTTAGTCTCTTTGTAACACGCTCAAACATAATCAAAACTACGACAATTATTAAATTAAAGTATAAGGAACGAAAGGAATAGGAACTAATTAATTAAATAAATAATCCGGTCACGAAGGCCATGTTTAATGCGCAGGGGTCTAATAAATTTGTATATCGACTTACCTCCGCGTTGTTTTATTGTTCTAAGGTGCAGTTCCTACTTTTCAACTAAGTGGACTGTATGCGAATTATAGTACGTGTTACTTTTGCACGTTCACTGTGTTTTTAGGGGTTTATCGATAAATTCACATTCGGCGACACTATTGACTAACTCACTTTACCGAACGAACAACCGTTTCGCTCCGATATCGATGAGAGAGTGTTTCTGTCACTACCCCTTTTTCAACTTAATTTACACATGCACAAAGGAGGTTTTACGACAGTATATAACGGGACAAGGGATGACAGCTTTACTATTTGATTTACAACTACAAATTTAAAATTAACCACGCAAACGTGCGACAAAGAGACCGAACAATCCCCATCGCTAAAACTAATTACTAAATTCAATTACACATATCTTAAACTATATCTAACTCGAACAGTCAAACGAGGTTTGTATAAAATAAAATCAGAAGTACTACACAGACGGCATACGGAGAGAACACTTCGCAAAACTAATTGACTAACTTTTACCAACGTTGAACTTGTTGGTCCTATATCGATACATGTTTCTGAAACAGTTTGTTATTATTTACAATTCAAGGAAGTTCTACGCAAGTATAACGGAAAGATCGTAAAGCTTTAACATTGCGATGGTCCAATTACATGAATTTATGTAGAAACGTGGACAAAGAGACGTTCATCGCATCGCTAAAACTAATTACTAAATTCTTACCATATCTTCAACGAATCTTTACTGACATCAAACGAGTTACTGTATAAAATAGATATTATTTTAAAACACAAATCACTTAACACGCATATCAGAACAGTCTGCAATAGTTTTAGCAACAAAACAAGCTTGTTCTGATATGCGTGTTAAGTGATTTGTTTTAATAATTATATCTATTTCTAACACGAGTTCTCACGGCAGTAATGCCGTGGCTGCAATGACAGGATAGGTTACTGTTAAAAATAGATATTATTATTAAAAACACAAATTAGATATTATTATTAAAAACACAAACACTAATCACTTAACACGCATATCAGAACAGTCTGCAATAGTTTTAGCAACAACTGTTCTGATATGCGTGTTAAGTGATGTGTTTTTTAATAATAATATCTATTTCTAACAGTAACCTAACCTATCATTGCAACCACGGCATTACTGCCGCGAGACGCTCGTTTTTTAACGCCTATCGCGGGACTCGTTCGAGTGTAAAGACTCTGGAGGATGGTTAAGAAAAATTTTTTGCGCATCCTACTATATTACCGTACGAAAAACTTAACCTTGAATGTGTAACAATGAATATTTAATTCCCCATTGATCTATTAATGGCAATTCCTACAGATAGGCAATTCCCAATTAAAAACTCAATAATAAATTACAAGAATACATTCAAGTTTTCAAAACTAACGTTAAATAAAACAAATAGCGTCCGATAGGTTGTACACGCTATTTTACGAAAATAGCGGACCGCGACTATTTATTCACCGTACGTAATGTCTGCGCGCATGCACTTTTTGCTAAATTAGCAAAAATTAACTTCCTATTATGACGAATTGGATACCTTAAATAGTCACTTATTACAAGGATGTTACGATAAGTGTTTAATCCTTTTGTTGAACTAAAAGAAAAATCAATGCTCAACGATTTCATTACAAAAGGGTTTTTAAGGCATCAGATTTTACAACGATAAGCATAACCGTAATTCATACCTGCATTGGCATTGCTTTAACTATTGAAAATAACGCCAGGCACCCTAAATATGATGCGCCTCACCCTCACCCCACCGCAGTAGCGGTTACTATGGATGTATAATATCGCCCCTAAACACATCATCATCTTGAAACGCTACAATACCAATAATAGCATTATGAGCGTCATAAAATGCTAATTTAATTAGTTCCATTTCAGAATAATAACTATACAATAGGGGAATTAAACCATCATCCTGCTTGGTTTTATCTGCGGCTCTTGAACTATCTTTTAAGCGATTTATTTATGTTTGACGATAAGAAGAATAATGCTACTTTAGTTACTTTAGAAGGTGTCAATGGGGCATTTGAATGATTAGGCATTTTAACTTTAATATTTTTAATTTTGAAACGATATGTTAGTGCAAATTTAACTGAACACGTATATTTTATGCACTCACGTTTAGAAAGTTAATTTCATTCACTATAAATGTAAATTTGAAATGATTCCTAAATGCAATTGCGAAACTTAGAAATTAATGATATATGATATATATCAAATACAATGTTCGTTGGTATCAATAGAAAAATTTCAGACAAAGCTCAAATCAAAACTTTTTGCATATAACAGTAATAAATATAAGGCTATTAGCTATTAATGACACGCTAGTAATAACTATTTTCAACTGTAACATGAGAAGCATACCAATAGAATAAGATGAAATTACAGGCATAATAAATTCATGAGAATCAGTTTGGTATAATTATTCTTGTGGAAACATGGTACGATACTGCTCCAGAAATACATTAGTAAATAAAATATAAGTATTACTATTATACTGCAAATTTTAGCAAATGTAACAGAACAATAGTCATTGTCAATAACAGTAAAACCAATGGTATAATACCTAGCTATCACGTAATCACACCTAAGAACTCTAAACGTTCTTGTATGTGTGATAATACTAAAATGTGGTCGTGGCTTTGTAAAGATGTTTAGAGTTGTATAGTTAATAAGTGTAGCTGCTGTGCTACACAATGGTGAAAGACTGTATTATAATTAAGATTTCAATTTATAGAAGGTATATGGTATATTAATTAGGTAAACATAATTTGTTAGTCTTGGTACGTATAAAAGTTACTATTTATGTAATTTTGCATTGCTCTGCTTAGGTAGGAAAGAGTTGGCTTTTTATTAAATAATTGAATACTGTTAAATTGTTTTATTTCTTGAGGTAGTTTGTTATATAGCATGGGACCAGTATAAGTTAAGAAATTTTGATACATTGTTGTTCATATCACAGGAAAAGTAATATAGGAATTGAACATGTTTCTTGAGTTGTATGCATGATTAGGTTTGTTTAGCAGATTAGGGTTTTTGTAAAGGAAAACTAGAACAGCTTTGTCGTATTTATTTTTACATTTAATAATAGCGCTTCTTGATACAGAAGGGAGATGGAATCAAGTTCATCTTTTTTAAATTATCTTTAGTAAAATTTTATGAGGTTTGATTGTTTCACTGTATACCCCATCCCAATTTATTATAGAATAGCTTAAACACTGAATCCACAAGGATATACTATATTATTTTATATTTAGAAAATCTCTTAGATTATATATATATATATATATATATATATATATATATATCATCATTAGCTCTTCAGTCCTGGAACTGGTTAGACGCATACTCTTGTTGTTTCCTATTTCGATCTAACCTACACATTTCCCTGAAATTTACACACCCTATATCTTTCACTATCTGCCTGCAATAGTCTGATCTCAGTCTTCCTCTACTTCTTTTTTCTTATCTCTGCTTGTTATATATCTCGTACTATTCCCCAAAAATGCCTTAGAACGTATCCTACCCTTCTATTTCTCCAATTTTTTTTAATTTTCCAAAGATATCTTTCTTCCTCTACTATTTCTATAACCCATTTGTTATTAACAATAATTGGAAATGATATTTCTTGCAGAAGCTTTATAAAGTGACTTGCATGTGCTAGATGTTCTGGAAAATTTCCTTTGGATATAGCAAGATTGATTACGTGTTGAAGATGTTCAAGTATATATCTAGATATGTTTTAAAATTTTACTAGAAATGTTATCAGGACCGGATGATGTTTAGTTCTTAAGAGAATTGATATAATCTTAAATTTCTTTCTTTGTAGCTGGTCGCATTAATAAAATATATATAATTTACAAACTAACTAAATAGAGGTTTTATCCAATTAAGCATCAGGCAGTTGTTAGTTGCAGTAAGATTTAGGATCTTACGTTTATTCTTATGGAACTCATCCCGAAACCTCGGAGTTCGTAGATTTTACCTGTTTCTGGTATGTTAAGAAAAAACGGTTTCATCAATCGACGAGTAAGTAATGCTGTTCTTTTGTTTTTTGTCGAACGAAAAACATCTACAACTCGTTTGGTAGTCACTGGAAATTTTCCTATAATTGAACGTTTGTTTTCTAGGATCTTAAAACATTCTTAATGCACGTTTATTTAAAACGTTCTAGTACCTTTACTATTATAAAAACTTTTTTAAAAGTAATGAGTGTTTAGTGTTTGTTCCTTGTGAGTAATTTCAGGATACTTGATAACTTTTATTTCCTTACGTTGCAAAAATTTAATTCTTAAAACTAAATATTAGAAACTCTTGTTCATAGTTGTTAAAGGCAATTTTTATTAGTTCAATTTTTTTTTAGAAAGCATTTCAGTAATAAAAATTTTAAGTAAGAAAAATCCAACTTTCATATTTGAATCACTGTTAATTTCGTTAATAATTTAAAGATCTAAGATATGGTCATAGATTTAAAAGAGAACATTAATTATTTTTTCTTTTTCTGTGTAATATAAACATAATCCTTTATACTAAACTAAACCATTCATAAATTTTACTATTTAACAAAACAAAAAAATTATGAAGAACATTTCTATAGTATGTACATAAATGGAAATCTCTTCTTTGAAGTTGTTAGACGTATCTATTCAATATTATTAATCTATATTGTGTCCAATTTCGCTCTACGTTTACACAAAATTCTGAAGTTTACGTTCAATAAGCCCAAGGTTAAACAGTCGATATATGCTTTTATGCGAATGTACATTTTTCATTGTGATCTTGATGCACATAAAGATTTATAGAAAATTTTTGAACCTTTAGAGGTTTGTTAAAATATTAGTTTGAGATGCAATCTGCTGTTTTCATTTGTATTATAATAACTTGTTTTTTTTCAGGTCTACCTTGCTCATAATCAATCTTTTGTTGTTAGGGATATTTACCTTGGGGTTCCTACACCCTCCCTAGGGTCATTAACAACTAGTATTTAAACGAGTGTAGTGACGGCTAACTTTAATTCTTTTACATCTTAGTTCTACAATAAACCTTTCTGCTCATCGCTGGAGTGAAGTCCAGAACTAGCAAAAGGACTTTCAACATCTTAAGTACGAAGTAAAAAGTCGTTACACAACCAAAAAAAACTAGTATAGAAATATCCCTTGGTTTTGCTTTGACAACACTGGTTATGCAAGCAGTCAATGTTTTCTAGTTTCATTTTTTATTTTGATAATTAAAGTAGCCCTCCTTACGCGTATTTTTTCAAGGTCACCCACCTTCCGATGATAATAGTACTATAATCCTCCTGCTTCCTAGATCCAGCCTTGAACGGATTATAAATTATTAGTTACATTGCAAGTTTAGAACGATTTAATAAGTGTGAATAAGCTAAGTTAAACTTGAGAATTTTTTATTCTTGGGAATAGCGGTGGACACGCATTATCGGTATTAGGTTCTCTATTCCAATTGGTTGTAGGCTATCAGCCAATTTGAATGAGCCAATCACGGGAGTGAAAAACAGTATTGAAACGAGCGAGGGGTTTTACATGGACTTCATTTCAGTAACGACACTAGACAAAGTAACAGCATTTTCAACCATGTTATCGCAATTGCCGATGTAGTGCCCTTGGTGTACCATTCCTCCATTCTTAATTTCCCGTAGGCATTGCCTTTTGTCATGGTCAGCACCATGTTAAGAATTCTGCGAGAACCTATTACAGGTACAATAAGTGTTAAATTCAAAAATTATACATAACGTTAACACTTACCCTGAAAGGTCTTTCTCTGTTAAAATCGAGGAGCACCAAACAGTCTGTCGTAGCAACTTTTTTTGAAGTCATTTCTATGCCTAAGAATGTTATTCTACATAAAACTGTCTTGCTTTTTAGTATCCTAAAGTTGGTCATACCTAAAGAAACTTCCTAAAATAAAATGCTTCTTCCAAATACAACCCTTACTGGGATATCCTTTAACAAATCACCGATTGTACATATTTCCTAAATCAATTCAAATAAAAATCAGCCGTAATTAACCTCAATTAACATAAAAATAATTTCAGCACACACACAAATATCTTTCCCAAAAACAAATTCCTACCCTCGAATCTGGCTATGTATTCTAAAAATAAAACCTAAAGAAAATATCTTAAAAAACTTTAATCTACGCCATTGAAAAAACTATTCGCCACCAAATTTTTCCTACTTTTCATGTAATTATGACATTAACAAATCCCAAATTACTGGTAATGTCATTCATAAAGTACAGTTAAATACCAATTTTGTGTTCAATCATTCTCCTTTCCACAACTTACATTTTTATATTACTACTAATCTAAATTTCACTAATAAATCGTATTTGACATCACTATTCACTCCTTTCATCGCTAATTCATCCTGTACGATAATTATGTTCACTTTTAAATTAATTCATTTTCTATCCAGTACTCACGTTGGTTGACGAGAAATGGCAGAAAGTTACTAGTATAGATATTCCTAGTACCTTCTGACCAACTGGGTATTCCGTGGAGATTAATCCTGAACAGGAAGGGTACAGAAAATGATGCTGTTCTCAACCTAGCAACAGATTGAGCCGTGGGAGTTGGTAACACACAATAGAAGATTATATAATGGGTGCCAATTGCAGTTGATTGGACCCAAGTGCATCACATTAATTCTGAAAGACTAAGCAGCTTTTGCAATTAAGCCACTTGCCTATAAATTTACCAGTAGCAACACTCACCAATCGGAATACTAAATTCCCAAACAACAAGCAGTACATTTATCATGAATTGGTCGCAATGTATACAATAGACAATTCAGCACAACCTATAGAACATATGAATGCACATAATAGTAATCACTAAATAAATTAATTACTTAATTATTCAACACTGAAATTTAATATCATCATCATCAGGTCTTCAGTTCTGGAACTTGTTAGACGCGTACCCTCATTGTTCCTAGTCTGAACTAACCTACACATTTCCCTGAAATTTGCAGTCTGCATCTATCACTATCTGTGTGCGAAAGTCTGATCTCGGTCTACCTCTACCTATCTTTTCCTATCTCTGATTCTAATATATCCCGTTTTATTCTACAAAAATGTCTTAGAACGGATCCTGCCCTTCTATTTCTCTTATTCTTTTTTGTTTTCCACATATACCCTATTCACGTTATAATTCAAATAAATGCTGCATTGTCATGGTTAAGATATTTCATGTGTATTTCCTGATCAGAGTAACCATTTTTTGTGCACGCGAATCCAAATGTGTAGGCATTCTAAATGTCAAATACTCGAAACTTGCAATGTATAAAGTGTTTTAGTACTGAAAAAACTGTTTTATTTAGCAAATATAAAGCACAAACGATTTACTACAAAACTAAACAATGACAATAAAATGAGAAATGTCAAGGTAATAGAAGTAAAGAATGTTGCAACACCGAATAGAACTGCAAACTGCTACACACTAAATTCTAACGTCATTAAACCTACGTTCTTAGTTACGTTTACATTTTACAATCGCTAGCACTTTATTATTGTTTATGACGTCATCCCATATTTAACATGAATAGGGTATATATCTTTATTCTTCTACTATTTCTATAAAATCAACAAACTCATCCAAAAAGATTGGGATATACGATTGCTGGATATATCTTTGAATAAGTTGCTAGAATCAGCTACCAATAATACACATAGGGCTTGTATTCTTGCAGTTTCTTCCAAATATGCCAGTGCATGGTTATTCGCTCTTCCAAGAGCATCTCTGGGCACATTATTAGATAACCATTCATTTAGAATTGCTATAGGACTCAGGCTTGGTTATGTACACCACACTCGTGCATTTGTGGGATCAGTTGCAGATAAGTTAGGTATATATGGATTAAGTTGTAGGTTTAGTGCGGGAAGGCATTCCAGGCACAAAGCAGTTAATGATTTAATTAAACGAGCTTTAGTCTCTGACGATGTTCCTTCTATTCTGGAACCTACTTATTTATTTAGAGAAGATGGTAAAAGATCTGATGACATTAGTTTAATTCATTGGAAATATGGTAAAGCAGTAATGTGGGATTTTACATGTACCAACACTCTTGCTAATTTCTCATGTTACTGCTTGTTCAAATAAAACTGGAGCAGAAGCAAAAGCTGGCGAAAAAATAAAAAATATTCCTCTTTATCAGACCTTTATATCTTTCACCCAATTTCAATTGAAACATTATGGGTTCTACGTAATCAAGGATTGGAATTCATAAAGGAAATTGGTAGATGAATCTATCGTAATACCTTTGATCAAAGAGCCACTTCATTTTTATTACAAAGAATTGACATAGCTATTCAAAGAGGTAATGCTGCATCCATATTAGGAACCATTCCACCTTCCAACTTAATAAACGTCTCCGTGACATAACTCACAATTAGTTAGCGGTCTGGCATGTTGGCAGCTATTAGTTGCTTAGGTTACCATAACATATAATTTAACACTTTTCCTTTTTTGGAGGGGATAAGGGATAAGAAGACCTAGACTAAGCTATATTAGTCAAATTATTAGAAATTTAGGTGGTGAAGGGTAGGTAGAACTTTTTAGATTAGCACAGAATAGAAAAGAAATTAGAGCTGCATCAAACTGACTTTAAGTAAGGTCGAAAACAAAATGAACCAACCTTCCAAAGATTTAAGTGAAATTTTTGACCTGCCTTCAAAATGTTACAGTTTAGAAAACCAAAACATTCGATCATCTTGCACTGTCTTTAAACAACATCTAGATAATGTTGACATGGAAGAAAACAAAACACCGATCGTTTTTATAATAGAAGAAATTTCAAAAAACCCTAATTGCTTTAACAGATTGAGTCATTCTTTAAATACATCTACTCATCTCCAACATACAATTAACGCATCACAACCCGATCCTTACTTTAAGAACTTAAATGATTTTTCAAATTCAATTACAAATTTAGGCAAGAAAGGATTGGAAAATATTGGTAATACTTGCTTTATAAACTGTATAGCTCAGTGCCTCTCAAACACAACATTATTACCTGAATATATTAAAAATAATGTGTTTTCGAAGCATATCAATACTAACACTTCAACTATGAAAGGAGCTTTAAATAAATCTTTTGCACAAGTTATAAAAGATCTGTGATCTGAAGACGCTTGCGACAATGCATCCTGAAGAAATGAAACGACACACCTTAGTTTCGAAAGTTCCTACAGATACAATGCATGCAAGAAAGCTGTGTCGGCCTAATTCTGAACTACATTGCGATTATTTGAAGAGACATAATAAACCTACCAATAGACGAAGAACCGATCCAGTTTTATACTATCTAGTATTCTTGAAGAAATCTTAAATGAACTTTGTGATATGACAGATGTACAACCATTCTTATTTCCTGTTAATGCGAATTTAGTCGTTGACTATCAAAATATTATTCAACGACCCATGGATTTACAGTAATTCGAAACAACTTGCACCAAACAAAATGCCACAGTCGTGAAGAATTTTTGGCTGATATAGATCAAATTTTTTAAACATTCTGCTTGCTATAACAGTGAAAATAGTAGTCTAACTGTAGCCACACAGCATATGTTAAATAGATGTATCGAAAGATTAGAAGAAAAAAGAGGATAGAGTAATACCACCGGAAAAAGCAATCAATCTTTTATTAAATAGTGATGAAGTTGCATTAACATATATTTTAGATAATGTACTTAATTATAAATTGAAAGTATTGTCGGAATCATGGCCTTTCATAAAACCCGTAAACAAAAAGTTAGTGAAAGATTATTATACAGTGTCTAGAAGGCCAATGGATTTGCAGACGATATCTAAAAAAGTATCCATGCATAAATACCATAGCCGGCATGATTTTTAAATGATGTACAACAGGTTTTAGAAAATTGCATTTCGTATAATAGTAAAGGTTCACCATTTACTCAAAAAGCGGAAACATTAGTAAACATCTGTATATTTACGATGTCTGAGCATGATGAGCACCAATTAGAAACAAAAATTGCTTTAATTTCAGAACAAACCTACCATGATGAGAACCACACGCGCCTTGGTGTCGATGAAGAAAATTATACCATACCTGAACCAGATCAAATGAGTCTTGCTAGTTCGCCAGATAATCCCTATTTTAGGGGTCACATGGAAGATTATGATTACATTGAAGTTGAAGGACCTGGGCAATTTTCAAATACTGCTTGTACTTCTGTTAAAGTGAAAAGGGGCAGGGGTAGACGTAGGTCGAAGTCAGCAGCTACTTTAGAGGAAGATCTACAATTTTCTAGTGAAGAAGATCTAGATGGCGTTCTTTTAAATGAATTTGAAGATAGCAAAGCCGGAATTTTAATATTAGTAGAAATCTTTTGCAAATAATTTAAGGATTTTTTTGGTAATTATTAACATTGTATTATATATTGTATTATTAATAATAAGATAAAAATAAATATGAAGATACCTTTCTATAAACTATTTGTTATTAACTTTGTATATCCATGTTATCATCCTCATACATCTGAGGTACAACATTCCAGAAGGCTTCTATATTTTTCTGTCTGCTTTTCCTACTGCCCCTATTTGATAGACATACTGTGCTGTGCTCCACACATATGCTTTGAACAATTTTCTTCTTGTTTCTATGTTTGTTGTCTTTGAACATAGCTGCTGTTCTTTCTTGTTAGATGCAGTTCAGTCACCTTCTATTGCTTTACAATTATATACCCTATTTCCCCGATATTTAGTGGCATGTGAAAAGGGGGTAAGCTGCCTCCGGCTGCCAAGTTCGCCCGGAACTTGAGCATTTATCAAATTAATAGTTTTTCCAACACATCCTTTTGCACAATCAACATAGTTGAAAATATTTCACCTTCAACACATGTAGTTGTTTATAGTAATCAACAGATTTAAGTGCACTTATTTTTTCGTCATTAAATTTTCCATCTTGAAACTGGTTGGACATGTACCTCCACTTATTTATGTTCTGAGCTAGCCTACATAATTCCTGAAATTCCCACAACAGCCTACATGCAGCTCAGTTCCACTTCTATTGTTTTCTAATTATATGCCCTATTTTACTGAGATTCAGTGGTATGTGAAGGGAGGGTGTCGCCATGGATCAATGTAGTAAGCGTAAGACAACGGATTCCAAGGTCCTGCGTTCGAATCCTGACACGGCCCACTGCTTGAAAAATGGCAGGTTAGTATTTTTTACAAAAATTACGCCCTCGTTCAGATGAGAGGTTAAATGGAGGTCCGGTGTGTGTGTTGTCATGCAAGTTAAAGATCCCTACCTTGCCTGGAACGACAAGGGTTCGGCAAAATTCTAAATTTCCAGGTAACAAAAAACTCGCCTCCTGGTCAATGTAATACCTCCAGGTGGAGCATTGGAAATGTAAATGCACGGTATGTGAAGGGAGTTAAGCAGCCTATGACTGCCAAGGATCTCTCAACACTTAGACATTAGCCGAATTAAGTTTTCCAGTAAATCCTTTTCCACAATTAACATTAGTTGAGAATATTGCAAGACCAATACCTGTAGTTGTTTATAGTAATCATCAGGTTTAAGTACAGTTATTTTTTATCATTAGTTTTCAATCTTGAGACTGGTTGGATGTGTACCTCCATTGATTTCTATTCTGAGCTAGCCTATGTATTTTCCTGAAATTCCCACATCCTACATTTTTTACTATCTGTGTGCAATAGTCTAGCCTAGATCTACCTTCTTCTCCTCTTTTTTCCTATCTCTGCTTCTAATATATTCCACATTGTTCCTTCATGTCTTAGTATGTGGCATATCGTTGTATCTGTCCTATTTTTTACTGTTTTCAACAAATTTCTTTCTTCTCACACCATTTCTAGTACCTCTTTGTTCTTAACTTTGTCTGTCCATGATATCTTCATCATACGTCTGTAGCACTATATTTGAAAGGCTTCTACATTTTTCTTGTCCGCTTTTCCTACTGTCCAGGCTTCACAGTCGTACAGCGCTGTGCTCCACACATATGTTTTAAGCAATCTTTTCTTTGTTTATATGTTTGTTGTCTTTGAACACAGTAGTTGCTTTTTCTTGTTAAATGTAGCATGACCTTGTGCTAATCTTTGTTTTATATCTTTTGTGCTTTTCCCATCTTGTGTTATTGGGCTTCCTAGGTAACAAAAATTCTTAACCTCTTGTAAGTTCGTGTTACATATTTGTATTCTTGTTTTTTTATTTATTTTCACCTCCTTTGCATACTAGTACTTTAGTTTTAGTTTTGTTAATTTTCATACCGCATTTCTCTGTTAGAACCGTTTCCATTTCATTAAGAGCAGCTTCTAACTCTTACTTGCTAGATGCCAATACTGCTATACCATTGCAAATCTAGGCATATCAATCTTTTGCCCCTACATAGTAATTCCAAATGTCTTTCTGCATTTGACATTATTCATTGCCTCTTCAATGTACAAGTTAAAAATTAATGGTGATACGGCACATCTTGTCTCAGCCCTTGCCTAATATTTACTTCTGTACGTTCCTGCTCTAATTTTATTACCGCTGGTTGCTCTTTGTAAAAGCTTCATAATATCCATCTATCCCAAAAATTCATTCCAATCTATTTAAGTATTTCAAACGTCTTTTCAATTTTACATTGTCGAATGCTTTTTCCAGATCTACAAACCCTATATACACGCTTTCCCCCATTTACTACTGTTTTCTCCTTTAACACCCTCAGAGCTAAAATAACCTCTCATGTTCCCGTTTCGCCTAAACCCAAATTGACCTTCTCCTAGCTCGTTTTTCCATTCGTCTTTGTACAATTCTAGTTAATATTTTAGAAAGGTGTGCCGTCAAACTTACTGTTCAAAAATTTTCACGTCTATCCATGTCTCTCTTTTTTGGCATAATGATTATGATGTTACGTTTGAAATCTTTGGTTATCACGCCTGTCTCATACATATAACATACAAGTTGGAAGAGGCGTTCTATTACTGCTTGTCCAGCGGCTTTTAGAGTTTCTGCTTACACCTTACCATTTTCATACCCTTTAAGGCTAATTCAAACTCATCTCGAAGTATAGGATATTCCAAGTCATCATTTTCAATATCTGATTCCTGTTCTAATGCTGGTTAGTTCCTCTCCTGCATATAAATTCCCTATATATTCTTGCCATCTATCCACTTTCTCTACATTTTCTATAATGGTGTTTCCTCCCACATACCATATATTTTTGCTATATTGTTTTATATCCCTAAAATTCATTCTAATTAGTTTGTATACTTCGTCTGTCTTTTCTATTTCCATCTTAGTTTGTAACTCTTTGCACTTTTCATCAATCCATTGTTCTTTAGTTTTCTTGCATTTGCGAATAATTTCCCATTTGTATGTTTTCCTGCTTCATTTGATCTATTTCTGAATTTTCGTCTTTCTTCTATTAAATTCAGGATATCCTTTGTTACCAATGGTTTCTTATTTTCTTTTTGTGTATACCCCAGAATATCTCTGGCAGCCATGTATAAGCTGAATTTAATGTTATTCCATTATGTTTCTACTTCCTTAGTATCAGAAATTTTCCCGATATCTTTCACCAATTCATTTGACTTTTTTTCAAATATTTCGTCGATATCTTTATCTTTTAGTTTCTCAGAGTAAAATTGCCGTTTTCCGTTTCTTTTTGTCAAATTTTTAAATTGAAGAACGGCCTTCATAATTATGATATTGTGGTCTGTGTTTATGTCTGCTTCTGGGTAGCTTAGACAGCCTTTTACTTGATACCTAAACCGTTGTTTAACAAGAATGTAATCTATTTGATACCTTCCTACATCTCCTGGCATCTATTGTCTTCTAACATGATGTGGAAATAATGTGTTTGTGGTGGTTAAATTGTTCTTGTCGCAGAATTCTACCAGCCTATTTCCCCTGTCATTTCTCGTGTCTAAACCAAACAAACCTACTACCGCTCCTTCTCTATCCTCACCTGCATGAAAATTCCCCGTAATTATTAAATTTTCATGTTCTTTTACGTATCTTAGTATGTCTTCGATATCTTTGTAGATTTGCCTCGATCTCTTCCACACTGTAGCTAGAGGTGGACTGTATACTTGTATTTTTACTGTATTTACCGGTTTACATTCGCATCTAACCATGAGTACTCTTTGGTTCTTTTGTAAGTACTTTTCTGCATGGCGCCCTATCCTTTTTTGCATTACTACCTCCACACCCAAATTTCCTTCCTCATCCTTTATGAATTACCCAAAAGTCGCCGCTCTAAAAATCCCCCGCCTCGCCACCGAACTTTGCTGATTCCTACTACGTCTAATGCTAGCCTATTCATTTCAATTTTCAAGTTCTCTAGCTTACCTACTTGCTTCATACTTCTGACATTCCATGCTCCGACTCACAGAATGTTCACGACTCTTTTTTATACTTTCCGATCACATCACTCGAAGTAGTTCCCTCCCGGAGATCCGAATGGGGGACTATTTTAACTCCGGAATTTTTTACCCCAGAGGATGCCATAATCTCTACTGACAATTTAAGTACACTGTGTACTTGGGAGGTAATGTGGTGGTTTCCCGTTACTTACTTCATCGCAGTAGTGTTTCAGAATGCCATACCGACATGGTTTCTGCCACTCTAGGTACCGAAAAAGCTGCTGCCCTCTTTCAGGGACCTGTCTTAGTCTGGTTCCTCACTAAAGACCCTACTACTTTGGTATGACCTGTAGTTTGGCTCTTCAGATCACTGAAACATGCGAGCCATTCCATCGTTCAAGTAATCTAGAACTTCTTCAAGGTGCAGGTTCATTCAGAATGGGAAATACAATATATGCAGTAATATTTTCCCCACATAAAATAAACACTACAATGTCCCCTAAATATATCCTTTGATAATCTACTAGCATTTAGTCGAACACTCAACCCTTTAAAAAAGATTTGTAAGGTTCAGTTGTAATTGATCTATTTAATTTTATCGTAGTCGTGGGAATGTGCACCTTGCCCCAGTAATAAGTGGTAACCAAATATGTTAGAGGTTCTTAATTGGAGTAAGTGTAGAATGCACTACATTAATAGATTTACAATTTACAAAGCAAAATTCTATTTTATCCTTCTCACAATACACAGAAAAATTCTATTTACATAAACCCTTAGATATTCTTATACATCCCCTGTTAAAAAAAAAATTAGTCATAGGCACTTAATAAAGGTATAAATCTTTTACGATCTGTATAGGACCACTTTGGTAGCTTGATCGTCGCCTAGATCTTCAATTCCTCCAAACGTTTAAGAATCTTGGGGCTATGACCACAATTGTTCACTGAACGTAGAATGCTAGGGACAAAACCTATATACAGAAAATACACATAAAAATGATTGGATAAGAACACTAGTAGCGGAACAGAAAAACTCTGTACACACAAAATTAGACAAAGTCTAACATGTAACTATTTACTTACGCTTATAGGCGGCAAGATTTCCAACAAATTGCAATATTTTAGGGACATCAAACACCATCCCAAAGCATCAATGTAAGTGATTGATATTAGAAATTACTCACTCTCCTGTGATTAATGATTTCACCAGTTAAATAATTAAACATTAGTGGAGGTAGGTAAGTTACTGATGCCACGATAATTCCTCCGTAGATTTGTGTCACAACTTGAATTATTATTCTGAAAAATATTCGGCAACCAAGTACCTTTGTACTGACTGGAACACTCCACAAACTCTGGACCCTTGGCTGCAGATTCAATCAAAAGAAGGTAGAGGATGGCCATACAATCCAATTTATAGATACTGATAAGTATCAAAAAAAAACTTCCTCGTGTTCATGATTTCAACAAATGCCCACCTTGTTCGCAATATCGAGTGACAATTTCACAAAGAGTAATCTGAAATAAAACACGCTCTTCCTAAATCTCCCACTTAATTAGGATACAACTTTGTACCACATTACTTGGATGATAACAGACCTAAAATTAGGTTGTCAAAATGTCAAATCGCAGCATTCACGTCATAACGATCTCATAGACATTGGAAGGCTACCCGACCTGTTTATTAATTCACCCAGAATACCTGAGCAAACAGAACAAGAATTGTTATAATTTGGAACTGTAAGAATTGAACCGTTACATTTCACTTAAGCAACAATCATTAAACATTTTAGTTCAAAAATGCATAATTAAAGTTCTTAAACGTACTTACTCTCAGCATAATTCGAAGGTATTCAAAAACACCAATGGCGCTTGCAATGAGTCCTTCCATGTTCTCTTGCACTAATCAAGCCACAAAGTTCCAATTTAATAGTTACTACATTATATCTGTACTCGCACGTTCTGGAAACTAATGGGCCACTGGCAAATGAATTTCAAGTCGCTTACAACATTATTTCCTTTCGGGGATGCTATAAAATTTTTCTTGGAGTTTCTGTACCTTCAACCTCGCTTTTCAATTCACTTTCTATCAAATCCTCATATAAAAACTCACTTCTATCATCTCAACCCCTTCCCTGTTCTATTCATGCATATCTCTAGATATTAATGTTTTCGAGGAACTGAGTTCTATATAACAGACTTTATTTCTTCTTCGTTGTGTCCATCGTATCTGTTTTATGCCCACAATAAATCATATTTTATTAAGGTCAGTCTGTTAATACCATGTTTCGAGTTTATTCTATGCTTACCACACATTCTCACGTTTACAATATTTTATACAAAGCGTGTCCATACATTTTGTTCCTTCAACATTACATGTTATTTCTTCTATATCTAAATTTATTGTTAGCAACCCACTCATCCATAGGATACAATTGTAAGTAAAAATTTGTTAAAACTTTGATATAGAAATTTGCATGCCTAAAATAAAATTTATTATCCAGGAGTTATGTAGTCTATACGGATTGCAATTAATTGGTGCCAAAGGTACTGGTCATAGTAAGAGGAGGTATGAAGGCAGGAACGATATATTACGAGCACTACATCGACAATCGCGGTAACACACCTGAACCGCTGTTGTTTCTCAAAATGACGATACTGAAATGAAGTCCATGTAAAATTGCTGTCGTTTCAACACTGTTTCTCACTCCCGTCATTGGCTCATTCAAAGTGGCTACTGTTCTATAACCAATTGGAATAAAGAACCTCGACAGTTCGATAATGCGTGTCGTCATTCTCCAAGAATAAAAAAATCCCCAAGATTAGTTTAGCATATTTACAATTCTAAGATCATTCTAAATCTAATAATTTATAACCTACTCAAGGCCGGATCCAGAAAGTAGGGGGTTACTTTACTTATAACTAAATACTGTAAATTTAATGAATATAAGAAATGGAAACTGGTTATCCAATACTTAAAAACGGAATATTACAAGTTAATTCAATTAATTGTTGGAGGCTTTTACAGCCGGAGTCATTATAAATATTTATGTTCCAGGTTGGGACCGTGTCATTTTATAAGCCAAGGTCGACGTTTCGCCCGCTTTTGCAAGGGACTTCATCAGGACAAAAAAGAAAATAAATAATAAAAATAACAATAAAGATAAAAGAATGATAATATTAAGTAGACAAGTTAAAGTGTAAAGAGTATGTAAAGTTACTTCTGAACCAGCAGACTCACCAGCCGATTTAAGCCAAAAGGTGTCTTGTGACAAAATTACTTTGCCACAATACACCTTTTGACTTAAATGGGCTGGTAAGTCTGCTAGTTCAGAAGTAACTTTACAAACTCTTTGCACTTTAACTCGCCTAAATATTATCATCCTTATCTTTATTATTTATCTTCTTTTCTTCTCCCGATCAAGCCTCTTACAAAAGTGGGCGAAATGTCGATCTTAGTTTATAAAATAACATGGTCCCAACCCAGACCATAAATATTTATAGTTAATTCAATTAACACCTAAGAAACTTAGTTTTTCTTGCTTTTTTTTAACTCATCCTATCAACTTGTACATGGTTAAACACACACTTGAAACTGTGTATCATCACGTCGGGAGTCACCAAAATGTTAGGATATAATCTACTAATCGTAATTAATCCTGATCTAGGACTTGCCAGTATGCTTCAACTAAGCACGTTAAATAAACTGTTCTGTTTATAATTCATATACATTTTTTAATACGAACAAGATATGGGTTTTTACTTTCTTTTTTGATAAAATATTGAAAGGTTCTAACAAACCCTCGCAAATATCAGATAGCAAATTGGACCACCATATATCATAAACCCTTACCTGAGATCACAAGGTCGAGAATTTCTTATTAAAGATGGAAGCCCAAGGTGAAGTTGGATGGAAAACGGCTTGAGGAAAAGAAAAACTCTTTAGAGATAAACGGCTAGTAGAGTGTTAGCTCTGGGTAGATCATGAGCTTGGGTCATGGGTTGTCTATTGACCAAAAATATAGATATAGAGCGCCACCGTATTTTTCAATACAACAACATACAAAGAAACATGTATTTGTATTAGGGGAATGCGGAAACCTTAAATCTACTTCGTTTATATAGTCACAAAACCTGTATATCAACCTTGCAAAGCACTTACCAAAATCTCAATTACCAGATGTGTTACAGATGTCTCGACTTAACCTGTGAACAAACAAATACACAACATGGACACCGTTTATGTCCTTAAAAATATTCATCAAAAATAATATAATTTAATTTAAGTTCCAAGAAGATATACACCCAGGGTATTTGTTATCATTAGACACAATTTTTGCTCATTAATGACCTATAAATTTTACTTGAATTTTTAATAATAAAAGAGTTAAGCAAAAATGGATTCTATTCAATTAAATTCTCTTGGTTTGTTTTAGCATTAACTTTTTCAACAAAAATTTACATAAAGAGAAACTAGTATGGCTGTTTTCAAAAAAATATAAAGATCTCTAAATTGAATACTTCTACATAACTTTACTATAAAGTTTATGCTTTCTTAATAATTCATATTTCGATTATAGTCATCTGTAGTACTACGTCGACTTCACAAAAATTTAATTATTTAAAGTCTTATAAAATTGCATCATTCAACAAAGGGTTAGTTTTACTTAATATCTTATAAAAAAATTCATCATGTTCTTTAAGAATCAAATTACATGACCCCAAAATAACTAAAGATATTTTTAACATAACACAGAACAACATGTGATATTTATATAGGATAGCTAGATATTTTTGACATCATATGTCAATAACAACTTTTTCAGTGTAGTTAACGCTATCTGCTTGTGAAACAATAAGCAAACTACATAGCCATCTTTAAAATTTTGTAAAGTTACAAGTTTAGTACGGAATCTTTCTTTTTCTAAGTGAATTTTAAGATATCTAAATCAAGGTAAAATTTCAACCTTCTATCATTCGTAAAACATTTAAATAAATATAACTGGAATTAAAGATTAAATGTCACTCATGTGTCGAAGTACAGTGCAATCAAAAAAATTTGAACTTCTAGACTATAATCATATGACTCTAGATGTGGACTATTCCATATACATCTGCGATGCACGCAACAGGAAACATACCGTTACGAATGAATTTAACACTGGAATTATAAAAGATCTTCTGAACAAAATATTATTTAACCAAACCAAATCTTCAATAAAGACGTCCTATTATTTTCTGTATTTTAATCTCAAACTAAATTTTCGTTTCAGCAGTATATATGGTATGGATGATATTGCACTACGAGGAAAGCATTAATAAAATTTATCTAATTAATTATACCAACTGTTTTAATGATGGGAGGACTTCTATTTCTTCGGCCAGCAGAAATCAACTGAGCTGCTAAAGATGGAATACAAAATAAAACCATCATTCAACAGCTGCCAGGAACCACATTCCGACACGAAGGCTAAATTCGTTAAAACTTTCTTACGGACCGAATTGCAGGCCATGTGCCTGGATACCACTCTGACCTTTCTACGCTGTGGATTGCAGCTTACCTGTTCAAACGCTGATAGAAATGTGACACGAAATGACAGACTGACGATTCTTATTATAGGAACTTAGACCTCTAAAGCGAAGGAGCGCATATGCTATTATATATTTTATGAATTATTTTAAGTGATCTGATATTTATAAATTATATTTTTATTTTATTGAGATATTATATTAGATTAATACGGAAAGTGTAACTGAATAAAAAAATACGTTACAATATCATCCTGACAACTGCATTCTACTATTTTTCTCGATCTACTTTTTATATAAAACAAAACCTTGCTCTCCTTTAAAATTTGCAACACCATCGTTGGTATAATCTCCAATCAGCATGGAGTCGTCACTTTCCACTGAAAATTGTATGCACAATATCGAGTATATTACTGATTAAAGTTACAATATTATATCAATTATAATGCATAACGTTTAACAACAAATCTGATACTCTTCCTTTGCTGCTTACATTTAAATATAAAGCTTATGGACTTGGTAAACATGGATTACACAAATAAATAAAAACACAGTAATAGTACTTGTTATATTTTCCAGTTTTGTTAATTATAAATTTCACAGGTAAGGCATTCTATTCTATGTAGTCAATTTCGATATACAATTGCAACACAAAAAATCTGTGTCAAACGATATATGTTAAAATAATTTATAAAAGTTTTTTATCACAAAACAAGGCGCTTAGGAACAAGTACTTTTCATTCAGAATGTTTTTTTTTTGAAGTTTATCTAATGGATTTCTTCATATCGGTTTCATTTACAAAACTCAACAAATCCAGTAGATAAAAATATAGTTAATAGTCACATATATTATATTATAAACTACCAATTTTGTTGGTTAATTGCAAACTGCTTACTTGTTTAAAAGATAATATGGAAATCCACCTACTAGCCACAAAGTACAGATATCTATTTATTGTGATTTAAAGGCAATATTTTTCAGTTCATATATTTTACAATAAAAAATACCGTCACACGGCTGAATAATGAAAATTTTTGATACTAAAAACAATGTATTGCAAGATAACATGAAACTATGCAATTAATATTCGATGGAAATGCAATTGCTGTGTTACTATAGAATTTTAAGCAAAATATTTAATATAATTGCATAGATTTTAAATTTAGTACTTAATCGGTTGCACCAAGCCACTAATTAAAATGCTAGCAAAATAATATTTTGAGTGCTCATTCTATTATTAAAATTGGAATCTAATTCTATAATTTTTTTTAGTATTTTTAGTAATGGACATGATTTGAAGAGCACCACATAGTCATATTTCTGTAAGGTATCTAAATCCCACACTTGGTGCAATTAAAAAAACATGATCGATACATTCACTCGCCACAATACAAACACACATTCATACTATGGAAAAATATTAAGATACACACAAAAACATTAAATAAAACTTGCCAGGGACCAAGTAAATAACAATACTAAAACAATATAATTTTGATTCCACGAACCGTTACTAACAAAAGTACATTCAAGACAAAAATGCAAGTTTTAGTTAATGGTGAACTAAAGATGAAATTTTAAATAATAACAATACTTACTAAAACTAGGTTGATAAAATTCTACTAAGATTGTAGAGTAGCACTAGTTCCAAAAACTTAAATAAGACTAAAATATTGTCCTATTTAAATTTTTGGTATTGACAAGATTTGCTGAACTCGTGTAATAACAAATTCATTTATATGTCCAGAACCCAATCTACTCCCCCCTCCCCTCCTAAAAACCTACCTAATACACTGCTCCAAAGTAACCTGCATTTTTATTGATTTTCAATTTTTTGCAACTACTCTACAATCGGAAAAATAAACAACTTACTAATATTAAAAATATACAGAAGCTACACTGGCATGCCGTGCATTAGCATACACATAGTTGTTCAATGCCTAAATTATGTGTAATAGGTTTTTACCGCCATCCCACATTTAATAAACAATACCATAAAAATCCATCTTTTAAAATAAATCAACAGTACTGTAGATAGGTAAAATATAACAATGATATTAGCAGAATTTGAACCTAAATATTAAAACTTTTTTTTAATTATTATCGTTAATATAAAGGAATTAAATTTTTTCAGGTAGTGTTTTAATTAAACATATATCATTTTAAATTTTGCATGAAAACAAAAATAAATCAATGATATGTTTTTGTAATTTTTCAAAATAACTAAGTATTTCGATATTAACATAAAAATTTTCAATTATTATAAAAATAGACATCAAAAATTTGAATTCAGTAAAAGGATTTGACACTGTTCCTATAAATATTGCAGTCACTATAAAATTAAATTCTCTATCATTTAAACATTTATAGGACCTTTGTTCCACCTCACTACATGAAAAAAATATTCAACACCATTTTTAATGGCTGCTGTATGATTAAACAAACCACAACAATAAAATATAACCCTTTTGTAGCAATTATAATAAGTAATAAAATTTTATAATTGCTACGTATAATTCAACACAATTTAAATGATACCTAACACACGTGTTTCTCTAAATGCTGTTGTAATACTAACAACAGCTTGTCTAATAATCCTGCACTAAAACATATTTGGCAGTTGCTTATTTAGCAATGGTATACAAGGTCGTATAGACCCATGTAATAAGAGAACACAGTGTGCAATCTAAAACTAAGTAGCACAACTTGCTTTTAAAGTGTAACCGAGTGTAAAACTGGAACAGTTGCTACTTGCATAAACGAATTAATATTCCATGATCCACGATGAACAGGAATAGCATTTTTGGCCGATTCATATAAAGGCGAGTGACGACGCTTTCGTTCTTTGTTCCCAGTTAGTAACTCAGATATATCGTAACTTATTTCAGCAGCGGGCAGTTCCATGTAATAAGACTTTTGTAGCGTGCTCAAATCTGATAAGAGCTGTTCGCCATCTTGACTGACATCTTCACGTAATTGTGCATTTCGAGGCAAAGGACCACCATTTAAGCTAATACATGTTTGGCAAACTTCACCATTCCAAATGCTTTCCAATGATTCTTTATCAATTTTCCAAGATTCAGTCAAGTCCGTATTAGCCCACTTAATTGAGTTTTTATTGCATTGGTCGCATAACTTAGCATCACCTTTCCACATTTCTGCCAGCATACTATCGGGGCGTACAACATGAACCTGACAAGCTACAATGTCGTTACCAAAAGAAGAAAGAGGCTCCTTTCCATACCCTTTGTTCATATTCTTAAAACAAGTACACTTAAAGAGATTTGCTTCATGTTCATCGCCAGGAAAGAAGAATTCTTCTGGTTCACTTACTACACGCTTTTTACAAGGCACCTAAAATTAAAATACGAAGTTATTAACAAAAAACAGGGAAACAATAACAAAATGACTTAACAATATTCATACTTAAAAGCTAACAATGACCAGGCTGTACATTATATGTCGTTCTACTTATTTTTTTATGAATTGACAAATCTAAGTTCACCGTGATCATTTATTTATTAATTTCAGAAAATCCAGTAACAGACCAGGATACAAATTAAGTACACAAAAAACAATAAAATTCAATAACAGCAGGAATAAACTATCTACCCAAAAAAAATAACAAATTACATAACTAGAAATAAAATTACGAAGGCTTATTTACGATCACTTTCTGAATATTAGACACAATAGTACAATAAAATCAAACTTGTTCAAACAGAAATTACAATTGTTATGCTTTTCAAAGATTGGCTAGAATTGGAGGGAGTTATCTTTAGCAGCAAGTAAATTAAACGAAGAGTTGCCATGAGCATGAAAATATGAGAACTTGAATTGTAAATAGCAAAGGATTTCAGAAGTTGTACAACCATGAATTAGTTTAAATAAAAAGGACAAAAAATACATGCGCCTTGCCTCAAGTTCACGTAGTCCCAAATCTTAACCGTAGGTCTAACTCGTGAAATCTCTAATCAGGGCAAACACCATCACTTTTGAGGCACAAAAATTTAAGAAATCTTCGCTACATTCTTGCAATTTTGAACTTGTGAGATGGTAAATCAGGCTCCATACGTTTTAGTTTTTTATTTATTTATATATATTTATTAGATAATAATTGCATGCTCAGACAAGTATACCCAATACAAGTACAAATACACAATATAAGAATATGAAAATCCGGAATTTATACTCCAGGTTGGCACTACAATCATTCAAAAGGACATAAAATGATTTGCAGTTACACCCTTGAAATGTGATAAGACTATGGTAGTCCAGCTGGATAATTCTGGCATCTGGGTAGCCACCACTGTAAGCTTAATCAAAGACTTAAAAGCTTATCAGCTACTAGATTGGAAGAATGTAACATGTTTGTTATACACTTCTGCTACAAAGAAAGCAATACAGCCCTCAAATTTGAATGATATGCCAATGGTATAGTAAATCTATCTTCACTCCTTGTGCATTGAAATGTGCAGATTGTTTACGTAACATTAAAAGTAAATAGCTTGGTATTTGATGTTTTTATGTTATATACGTAAGTTTCGTTCTATGTAATACATACATGTTCGTATTTGGCAATATTGAATGCAAATAATAGACACATGTTTTGAACTAATTGCAATCTGCTTTTTAGTGACTGGTCAGAAATTTGTAGTATACTGTGGAGTAGTAGTCCCATCAACTCAAAATAACTGTCCACAAGTTTCCATTTAATCTTGGGACTGAGATCAAACTTAAACTGAAATAATGATTTCATCTTGAAATAAGAAATACTATTGATTTTGTTTGTGTTTCACAAATGAAAGATTAGAGTCTAGTATAACACCTAGATTTTTGACCGAATCAATTAATCTAAAGTATTATTAATATGAAAATAACTGGTAGTTTCAGCTTTTAATTAGCAGTCATGCTAATGCACATTGCAGTACCTTTATTCGGGTTTCAAAATAAGTCGTTAGTTGCCGAACATTTGTATGTAAACTAAGGTTACAATTCATTTTGAGAATAATATTGTTTTTTGAATCAACAGAACCAGATATGTATAAGTATATGTATAGTTGTATATCATCCACATACATTTGGATACTACAGTCCGAGGTTAAACACGAGGGCAAATTTGACAAAAATAGTAAATAATAGGGGGCCCAAGATTCTGCCCTATGGCACACCAGACGCATATAATGTTTGGGCATTACGAGAAATAAAAAATTCGAAAAAAGAAAAAAGTAATTTAAATGGGCTGACTTATTATTGAAGCACCCTGTGTATAATTTAAATTCCAAGTATTATAGTGTTCAAAAACAAGACTGAAATGAAACTTCATGCATATTTTACCCGCTAATTGCTATAAACACAGAGTTACACTTGTTCATTCTGACCATCTGCACTCTTCCAGTAAGATAATTGAGGACCACTGAACTGTAATCCCGTTGCATCAATAATAGGTTAATTAGCTAGAAAAAGCTTATGGTTATAACTTCAAAAGCCTTACTGAAGTCCAATAAACAGGGTAACTTTACTTCAAAGTTATCTATATTAGTAGCTATGTTAGTAGTAAACTTGGGTAAACAGGCAACTGTATTATGCTTACCTCTGACTCGCTGACTGCCAACCAGATACAATCCTATTACATTTTACATGATTAAGAATTTGAGAATATATCACACTTCAAAAACCTTGTGACATTCCTTTGAAGTATTAATAAATCATATTTCATTTTAATAGTTTCTGTATTAGTAAATACTACCAATAGGATTGGGTTATTTTCTTTAAAAATAGAATTTTTAGCTTGCATGCATTCTTGATATAAGGAAAGATTATTTCTGCATCTTATATCGTTCATACTCAAAGGTTGTCAAATTCATTATGGCGGTTTTAAAGGTTGGAAATGATATTAATCAGCGAAATTTTGTTTTCAATTACTGTTTTATGATTCATTTGTTTTGATTCATAATGTATAACACTGACGCCTATGGGCACGAAGACGTTCACATAAAAAATTTGTGCCAAGTCAAAAAAAATGGAAGGTTCCTTTCGTTGGTTCTAGTTAACCTTTCTGTAAGTCAATTTTTACATACATTAGACAGGGAACAATGGCACAAAGTAACTTCAATTTCCAGTCTAAGGTATCTCGAATTGTTGTATGGAGGGGAAATAAGTCATATGACACCACACTTGTGCAGTATTCATTATGAATGTTTAAGTACCCAACTTATTACACAGACACAGAAATTATTGTCAATAGTGTAATGTCCATTAGTACCTTTAGTGTTAGCATGGTAGAAGTTTGTTTAGGTGGCAAAAAATAATAAATAATGATAAGGTTAGAGATTAGAAGTGAAGTATATTGACATAAGGGGTCACGAGAGGTCATTGAAACCAAAATTCTACAAAAAACCGGAAAAATAGAAATTTCCGTAAATTCATGGTTACTCCCTGTATAATACAAGCGTACTTTTATTCATTTATGCACAAGCAAAAAATGTAATTGTGCGTGTATAAATATATGATATAAGCGTATTATAAATAAATAGCAAATAATGTAAGCTGTATATGTAAAAATAATTAATTTTAAGATACCTTAAAAACGCATTCAATGCGAACGCAAATCGATCATTTTAAGATAAATACAAAGCCACTTATTTTCACTTATTAATTCTCAATACATTTTCGATAAAAATGCTTTTCATTTGCTATAAATAGCATAGAATAGTGCTAGCTTTACTACAATTAATCTTGTATTTAAAACCCTAATTTTAATCTTCAAACACGTTTTACCGCGAAAGCAAATATTTGCTATAATATGCAACTAATTTGTATTATAAATCCATTAAAGTTTAAATTAATTACCCTGCGTATTACCTAAATTCAATTTAAATAAAACATGTTCTCGTATTTTCGAGAGGAATTGAGAAATATATGTCAAATTCATATAAACTATTTAATAAAAACGTTTATTCCCAGAAGCGGCCCGATGAATGAAGAAGCCCGTAAAATCCATGGAATAACTGATAAACATTATTTATTACTTTTCACAAATACTAGATTAGTATGCAACGCCACAATAATTTTGGGTGTTAAACAAAGACGAGGCAGCGCATGTCATTAATAACTGAAACAAGATAACGAGGTAATAAAACAATAAAACAATTTTGAACGCTAATGAGGATTTCTCAGATAATTACTTAAGATAGGCATATATTACTGGAAATGGAATCATGCAAATACTACTACATTCTAGAAATCGATAATTTTGTATATATAAGGAAGCGTTTATAAAAATTGGTCAGTCTTAAATTCGATCGTGAAATGTTATTTTGATTTAAGTCGTGGCCTGTTGCTTTGCGAAGATGATATTTGTAGTATGCAGTAAGCATACTGTAATTTAATAATTACGATGTTACAATGAATATAAAAGTGATGTTTTAAACGTAACCTGATATTAAAAAAAATAGAAATTATTAAATTTAATTATATACAATGAAAATGGGAAATGCTTCGATATAAAAAGCTATTAAAATTTTTATTGAATGATCACACCGAGGATGCATATTAGTTTCTAAATGGAGATTTTATGCATCATCTGATAAGCTGATTTGGACGTCAATTTAAAATAAGAAGATATTTAATTACGAGTTGACTTCGAAACACTCTGACCTTTTTAATAGATTATCTATCAAGGATTTTTTTGGCCAAACAAACTTTACAAGCGCGAGTATCATTACCAGGTAAAATATCCATAAGAAAAGAAATTTAGCTCTGTAAATTTAAACACGGTAAGGAACTTTTTTTTTATAATTAAGTAAATAAGTACTTGTTAGAAATAATTTGATGTTTGAAAGAAACATGCTGTAAATGTTCTATCTGCTTTTGTACGAGAAAAAATATTTCATACTGTATAAATGCTTTGTTATATTGATGTGTTTAATTTCATATGATAACGCCTGTAATGTCTAGTGAATGGTCATCGCACATAGTACCGGTTATACGCAAAAATGGAATGGGAAGGATATGTGGTGGTTATATTAAATTAAACAAGCAACTACAAACATATCTTTATCCATTGCCAAATATAAACAAATTGTTCGCAAATTATATAAGTGTATTAAATTTACATGCAATTTGAATTAGACAACGAATCCAAACATTTAACAACTACATCTATGCATACAGGCCTGTACGCAATGAATCGTATGCCTTTTGGTATTAAATGCATTAGCTTTTACTAAAAGTACATCAATCAACTATTTCAAGAATCTCCAAGATGATATACTTATAAGTCATCGTGAAATTGATAACGATATGCAAGTACTGCAATCAGCATTAACCGAAGCAGGACTGAAGGTAAATATCGATAAATGTAATATTTTCCAAGACGAAGTTGCTTATTTAGATTTGTTCTAACTAAGCACTGTATATCCAAATGCAAATCCAAAGTCCAAGCTATACAGGAAGGTCCAAATCCAACTACAAACACAAAATTAAAAGCATTTTTAGGTTTGGTAAACTTTTATGCGCGATATGTGCCATTAGCACATATAACTGCACCGTTATATAAATTATTAAAAAAGGGTAAAAAGTTTGATGGTCTGTTAACTGCAAATAAGCCTTTTTAAACATAAAAGAAATACTGTCTTCTGATGAAGTACTAACTAATTTTAAACCAAAAATTACCAATATTATTAACTACAGATGTACCAGAGCAAGGTATAGCCACCATACTCAATCATAAAATACCAGATAACACAGAAAAAAATGATGGCATGCATTTCTAGGGCATATAATAAAGCTGAGCAAAATTATGCTACGGTACACAAACAGAGTTTTGCATGTTATTATGGGATTAGGAAATTTGAACAATTTTGGTACAGAGTAAAGTTTACACTACACACTGACCAAAGGTCGCTAGTTATCAATCTTCTCGAACAAAAAAGACGAATCAAATGTATGCAAATCGATTAAAGCAATACACTCTGTATCTTTCAAACTTTGATTATGAAATTGTACATATCAAGGGTAAAGATAACATAATTGCAGATTACTTATCGAGGCTTCAGTGTGCTGACTAGACAAACTTATTATTGAAGCACCCTGTAAAATTTTGATTTCATGTATAATAGTATTCAAATTTAAAACACTGCAGAAAAATTGTTAGTTCTATTTAAATCAATCTTAAAAACCTATCTCTATTAAATACAAATTATGAGGGGTTGTCGGGTTGTAAATTATTTTAAACCACAAAAATGTAAACAAAATATTTATAATCGTAAATTTTGGGTGGACTTGTCATTTAATTTCAGTTAATTAAATTAAATCCAATGTTGCAATTACCACAAGACAAACCAGATGCTGAGTAGGCAGATTCAGAAGGAATAGATTTAATCTTTTCATTCAATACATTACAATGTATTGATTAATATTACTGTAAACAAAGAAACACAAATGTAAACCTAAGTAAATCACATGAAAACACTTATTTTCCTGGGTTTGAATTCCTAAATTCAATAGGCAGATTGTGCAATGACAAAAGAATCCCTGGACTGAGATTCAACAATAAATTAATTGTGAACCGATAATTAACCAACATCAAAATGTGCGAATAGAAGAAGGCAGATAAGATCGCAGAGTTGATATAATGTTAGTTGTTTTTTATATGGGGATTTGATATGTTAAAAGTGACGTTGAAGGTATAGAACTCCAAGAAATTTGATTGCATCCCCGAACGGAAATACGTGATAATCGACATGTAAAAGTGAAATATGTCTGCAGATGCAGAGTAGTTTCACAAATGCATGGCATGCAAATATCATGTCGTGATAACTATTTGAAAACAAAAAGGTTAGGACCGGGTGAGTAACCCAAAATTAAATTCGAACATTGTCATGTGTTAAGAGCAAGAGAGTTTTCTGTAATGGATAATTCAATGATTTCAAGAAAACAATATTGTTCTTAGATACCCTTGAATTATACATAGTAGAATTAGCTTCTATGTTAAAGAATTTTTAATTAATGAGTTATGAACTAAAATGCCTAATGGTTGTTATTTATGTAAAAGCAAATAGTGAAAATAATTGTTTGGTTGAACTTGTAGTGCCAACTAACATCCTAAAATAATTACATTTTAAATTTAAAATAAGATTCTGTTAACGATGGCAATAATAGAAACCAATTTAATTGTTTTAAGTCCAGAGCATGGGTAAGTAACGAAAGTTATTAGTATTTTCATTGGTGGAGCAAGTCACATGACCAAAAGGTATAAATATAAGATCACAACCAGAACGTGTCAATTACCATATTACACAATAAACAGTTAGAGACTAGATTGAGATGGAATGAGTTAAATAACAATGTACCAAGGTATAGAGTAATTAAACCAAGTGTGATTAAATTATAAAAAATAAAAATCACGCATTAGAAAATCGAATAAGGTAGCTAATGAAGAGACAATTGAGATTGCATAGAAGATGAATTAGATATCCCGGCCAAGGTAAAGTTTCAGAATATTTGAAGTATTTAGAGCTGTTTTATTTGGATTGAGGAAGATATAACCTCATGGTAGATGTAAAACAGAAAGAAGAAATTTATAAATTAATCAAGGAGGACTTGCATATCTAAGAATGCAACCTTTCTTTCATATTTCTCAAAATAGGGAAAAACAAATGCTTGTTTCAAACATGCATATTTCAAGTGCTGATATTGACAATCATGATCAGAACATTCAGGAATTATTTTTTTACAATAGTACAATGTCTGAAGTACATATTTGAGGCAAAGCTTTGTGCATCCTGCAAAATCCACCAGAAAATAACCACGGTCATACTTCCCCCACTAAAAGAACATAACTGGAACAAAATTACATAAAAATATAACAAAAATACAGAAAAAAATTTGTCTCTATAGTAACTCCAAATAAGCGTTTATAGCACGGTTATTCCGTTACAAATGTTTTACAACTACTACACATTTATAGTTTTATGTTTAAATGAAATCCTATTTTAAAAATCTAAGATCTTCGTCACATAACCTGTCAAATGTAAACTATACAAAACATAAATTTGAGCATTGGGATAGAAATTAATTACATGATGGCCAAAAGTCTCAAATAATACGTTTAATTTAAGTAAAATGGCAGCATCCGTGCCTTTAGAAAGAATGGTCAACTTTACCGTAAAATTACAGAACAAGCTACCTGGTAGCATATCACGTAAATGTGTAGAACATCTTTTTTAAATTAAAATAGAAACAATTAATATAAGGTCTTCTGAAACATGTATTACTTAATAAGCGTGTAATCATGAATTTATTCCAACTTTGCTTGCAAGTGTTCTTTTCATAATGAAATACAGTGTTTTTCATTTTATAACAAAAACGTATGGTTTTTTAATGTAGAAATACATGATCTATGCACGTTAAATAATTTTGTTAAAAATTACAGTAATTTTGCATTTCGAATTTAACAGTCAATTGTTTGTTCAACTATATTTCACTTAAATGTGGAAACATACTTTCTATTTGTGGTTAAACACTAATAAAATCGGCAAAAGGCACAGTCATACATTATAGTCAAATAGCTGGTAATATCTGTAATAATAATTTATGACATCAATATTGTAACGTAACACCTAAATCAAGCATACTGTATAACAAGAATCAAGAACTCGACAAATCTTAGTATTTTCTTTTTGACGATTTGATGAGTGCATGTAACACTGATGACACGTTAGAAAAGGATTACCAGAAAATTAGTTTGGTTATTAGTCCTTTGTAGACCGAATTTATGGCAATGCTCCCGCCAAAAAAAAATACCATAAAACTTTATTAGTGTTTACATCTTTTTGTATGTAGTATTGTATTGTCAACTGTAAAGTGTAATCCCTTAAATAATCTAACCAAATAATCTTAGTAATGGTATATTTTAGAACTGAATTATTTTAGGAAGAGTACAAGTTATCAGACAAACTGCAGAAATAATTTGCCAGTGGTGTATCACAATACGATTGGTTTACATGAGTTACTATTTGGCTGCATTCGGTACATTTTTTACTATTCCATTTGCAATTTTATCAAATACTAGACACGACTTATATGCATTGATAAATGTAGTTATTTTAAACATCATGTTTCTTAAGGTTAACATACTTATAATTAGAGTTTCAAAAAATTACAACTATATGACAATAACTTACCTCAGAATTATCCAATTCGCAATCCATAATCATATCATCAGTTTGGCAAGCAATGTCATTCTGTTGTACAAAAAACTTCAAAACCAAAGACGATTTCGAAGGTTTTCCATTTTTAGTTATGTAGTCCATCAATTTTTTTGGGGAGCCTTTTTCTACTGCAAGGTACTGTGATCCACTAGTGCTGCGTGTATAAACAGGATTTTCAAGGTTTCCTGATATTACAAAACTTGTACCATCAGCATATTGCTGTTGATTTTTGCCATCATTAATATCCGGAATAGCATTTATTGGTCGAAAGTGACTCCGTATAGATGTTAACAGGTCTTCCTTTTCAGCACTTTCACTATTACGTACACTATCTGGCTGAGATACCGCTGGCACTGGATTTGATGGTTTATTACAAAATGAAATTCCTGATTTTGTTATAACTTCTGTAAAAGAACTTTCTTCCTTGGAATGATTTAATTTAATTAAGCTTTTGTAAACGCTGTTCAAATGAGCTTCACCATCAAAATATTCTGCTTCAGACCATTTTTCAAGCTTCTCCAATCCAGACGCATAGTCCCATGAATCTAAAGAACTGAAAGGGTTCTCAGACACAAGTGACGATTTATGGTAACTTTCAAATAACAAATTTCTCTCATTTTGTGCAATATCTGGATTAGACCAAATACTTTCTATACTTTTATTACCGACTGTTAAAGATTTAAATTTAATGCCTAATAGCGTTTCAGATTGATCGGCATCAACAACAGTATTGTATGTATTATCAAACACGGAATCATCCATAACTGCATCAACAGACCAGATAGAACTAGTGATGTTAGTACCACATTGAATAAAATTTTTATTGCCACCATCCCGCATGTTTGCCAAATTCATCATTTCAACAGTATAGCCTTGAGGACCAGGCGAATCTAATAAATCCAGAATATCAACAGGTAAATCGTCACAAATAGTCATGCTCTCTTCATCACTCCACAACATACGATTTTGCTTTTCAGCATGGCTAACCTTTTCCTCTACTATATTAGCAAATTCATTTGAATTGTTGTCTAAAAAATTATTGCTGTTGTTATTACCGAACATAAGTGAATCCCAGTCGGCCATGCTTTCAGAACGCTCCAATGATTTTGCCATACTGCGAGAATATCCCAAGTCGTTCCGGCTTCGACTAAAGTAACCTGATTTTTGTTTTCCACAAAGGCGTGGCCTCATATCAGTTTCTACTTTATAATGAAGCTTCTCCTCAAAACTTGCAGATCGATTTTGTCGCCGTGCAGATTTTTTTTTAGGAGATGAAAACCACTTAGGAATTAAAGTGACTATACTAGTGGGAGTTCCAGGTGCTCTACAATGTTTGGTTAATGGAGGAAATGCAGCATAATATTTTTGAGCCAGGTCTTGAGGAGAGATGGTTTGAGGTTTAGAAGAAACTGGGATGATTGCAGAATCAGTGTTTGCAAGTGTTTTATTCTTAATCTCCTTTAGTTTCTCACAAAGTTCATCAACTAAGGTTTCTATTCCACAATTCTGTTAACAAAAGAAATAATTAGTTTCGTATAAAGAACATGTAACTCAAAAAACATAATACACGATTGCCAAAAATTTGTAACCAGCATGCTGTTAATGAATGCGGTTGAAAAATTGTGCAACATGCTTTTGAACACAACTTCGAAATGACATTAAATTATATTATTAAAAAACAAAGTTTTTCTGATTTTCGAAAGATGTTACTTGCAATAAAGATTTCTATTGTTTGTCAAGGAAAATTACTAAATCCTATATCTGAATTATCAGCTTGGTCGTTTGTTTTAATAACATGAGAATTGCGACAAAACAGGCAAATAAAAGTAAGTGAACTTTCTTTAATAGTCCGTGCAGCATTAACTCGTTTACAGCTGAACGTCACTATTTTAGGTAAATTTTTACTGTTTCCACTTCTCTAAAAATTTGTTCTATCTTTTGTGTTCACGGTGTTACAGGGTCTCTCCAGACATTGAATATTAAATAACACATTTTATTCTATGTTCACAATATATTACCGTAATTAATCATCATGAGGATTTCAATGCCATTTTATATTTAAAGTCATTTTCAAAATTAACATAAAGCAACAAAAACAATCATTCCAAAACCTCCTTTAATATTCGTAGACGAGTGAAATAACATACTCACAACTGTAGATACATTATAAAAGAAAAAGGCAATCTAGATAATAGAACTAAGATGATAACTACTCCCTGTATGTTTGTTGTGGTTTGTTTAGCATTCTTCTTAATTTTCTTTGGGAATTAAACCACTTATATTTTTTTAAATCAACTTTATTTACGTATCGATCCATGACCAGGATTGTTGTCAAAATAATAAAACTTCAAGTTTGACATTTATGACATAAATTGAAGGTGACTTTGATTTATTGATGTTAAATATTTGGTTTGAGTAACAGCAAAAATTTTAAAGTTTAAAGAATGATTACCTTCAATTTGTGTTGCGACCTGGGATCGACTTTCTTTAGGTAGTAACGTGAAATCAGCTGATTAATTTTATTGGTGAATTTTATATAAATTCAATAACTTAATTGAAAACATTTTTAACATGTTTCTATTTATACAATCGAGGATGGTTATTAAAGAAGTGTGCGATTGTGTTACCGTAAGCTAAGCAGTCTTTTATATTTATTTTGAGGAAAAAATCATTATGATTTAAGTTACCTCTTTGGTAGATTTTAACATGGTTCTGAGGCGACCTTATGGCGGGTTTACACTTGTCAGATACCAATACTGTTCAACGGAGATTATATATGGTTTTGAGGTAACCCTATTGCGGGTTTACACTTGTCAGATACCAATGCTGTTTTACAGGGGTTGTTAATATGCTTATTTGGTATCTGACAAGTGTAAACCCGCAAAAGGGTTACCTCAAAACCATATACAATCTCCATTGAACAGTATTGGTATCTGACAAGTGTAAACCCGTCTTAGGGTCGCCTCAGAACCATATAAATCTTCATAGAACAACATTGGTATCTGACAAGTGTAAACCTGCCATAGGGTCGCCTCAGAACCATGTTAAAATCTACCAAAGGGGTAACTTAAATCATAATGATTTTTCCTCAAAATAAATATAAAAAACGACTGCTCAAGCCTCGGTAACACAATCGCAATTCTTTAATAACCATCCTCGATTGTATAAATAGAAACATGTTAAAAAATGTTTTCCAATTTAAGTTATTGAATTTATATAAAATTCACCAATAAAATTAATCAGCTGATTTCACGTTAGCGATGACTACTAAAGAAAGTCGATCCCAGGTCGAACACAAATTGAAGGCAATCATTCTTTAAACTTTAAAATTTTGCTTGTGTACTCAAACCAAATATTTCGAACATCAATAAATCAAAGTCACCTTCAATTTGTCATAAATGTCAAACTGAAGTTTTATTATTTTGACAACGATCCTAGGTCATGGATCGAACGTAAATAATGTTGATTTAAAAAAATATAAGTGGTTTAATTCCCAAAGAAAATTAAGATGATAACTGATATATTCATGATGAAAATTTGACCAGAACACAGAATCGTGGAAATTAAAATTTTTACCAGATTTGGAAGAAAAATTAGAACTGTTTGACGGTGACATTTTTAACACCATGATAAGTAGTGCGGAACAAGTCACTTATTAAGAGAAACATAGGAAAAGCTTAGAAGTGTTGGAAAGAATTAACAAATCTAAAATTTGGGCTGAAGAAAAATGATATCTAACATGAGAGAAAGTGAAAAAGTTCGTCAGACCCAACCAGCCCCAATGCCAACACATTCAAATTACCAAAACTTATAGAAAAGTTCGACTTAGCATCTAATAATCGGCTCTCATTATGGGTACAATTCAAGAAAATTCATGCATCAGCAATTAACAAGGAAAGAGATTCCGATATTTATGCATGTCTCTCGTAGATGCTTCTAAAAATTTAATGGATTCCTATCTCAATACTGCGGACAATTCCATGAAAAGCAATTGAGCATATGCGACGGCGATATGGACAGCAAAATTTAATTGTTAATTGCATATACAAGAAGTTGATATTCACTGTTAGAAACAAAATTTCCATTATTAAATTGTATGGCCATGTTTAGTTCTAAGATTCATAGTCTGGAATAGGAGCAACTAGTGAAAGGGCTGCCATCTTGGCACTGCTTATTGAATAATTTCTTCCCCTGAAAAGTTTAAAATTATAGGAATAATGGGATGTTACACTTAATGAAAACTGATTAAATGCTCTTATTATTTATTTTTAGATAACGAAGTAGAAACACAAACAACTTAAGGAAGTGGATATAAAAGGTTCTGCATCATCCATCGCAACGGGCTTGAGAATATCGAGAATGCAGACTCATGAGTGACCCATGTGTCTTCTGTAAAAGGGAACATATGGATAAAAATTGTAAGAAAGAGGTAAAGGTAGCTAAGCATAACGAAATTGTCAAATCCACTACACTATGTTTTGCTTCTTATAGTCCAGGCAATTCAATTAGAAAGTATAGAGTAAAAATCGCTTGTGATATACATTCACCTATGAATATTAAAAGGAGTTAATGATAGAAATTGATACGGTGTGGGGATTTCCAGAATTCACCGCAGGGTTTTATAAAATACCTAAAATGCACTGGAAGAGTCGATAATCAACTTAGAATCAGAATTCAATGCCGTTTCAACAAAACTAGTATAATCTTTTCTACAATTTTTAAGTTGCTGGAATTTATTCACGATCTGTCAAACAGAAGCAGCGGAAATAATACCATTAAAATATGAAAAGACAGAATTAATTTCAAAATAGAAAAATAAAACGGACAAGTTTATGAGTATGTGTGTATGAGTGCAGTACAGTTAACCCTTTTGAATCCACTCCTCTGAATCTATCTTAATACAGTTTACTTCCTAAAGTTGTAAGTTTAACAGCCGACTTTACTGTGGAAGTTTGAAGAAAAAAGCACCATCCAGAGCTCACGAAAACCTGTTCAATATTTAGACACCAGCATAGATCTACCTTAAACAATAACTATCAGTTAAATATAAGATTTTTGTTTATTTATAGTTATTTATATTGTCTTTCATTGTAATTAAATTTGTACGATATTGCGCATTTGCTGAATCAAGTTTGGTACTAAATGCTTGCCTTTAATTTGCACTTTTACCATAATACACCTAGTTCAAAAAAATATTTTTAAATGCTGGTACATGATGCATAAAGATCCAAACTAGGTGGGAACCAAATATTAGACAAGTTGGTTTCTGTAACATCCTATTTAAAAAAAATTTAGTTCTTATTATTTTTAGTTATTTATTACTTACATTCTGTTTTTATAATTATATGTTAAATGTTAATCAAAAATAAAATAATCTTTTAAACATTTGGAAATTATTTTTTTACTTATATTTCACGACCAATTGGAAGAATCAAGCGTTCACATGATGTAAATTTGACATCACATCAATTTTAAAAGGCTAATCCGTCTCAGAATTGAAAACCTTTGTCATATATTACCAACATTTACAAAAACAGTTGTAATCTAAATGTTTATTTTTTATCAGTTTCCACCTTTACAGTATTTTGCAGAGGTTGGGAAGGATTATTTATATTCTATGCTGCAATACACTGTTCATCTTTGTATGTTTTATATGTGATTTAAGATTTCTATGTATTTAAGATAGTTCAGGACAATAGCGGGCGAGTCTTTCAGGATAATTTGTAAATTTTGTTGTATGCTGTATTTGAGCCTGTTTTGTTGATATTTTCCATAAATTGTTGGGAGATGCTCTACTGTTAGGTATGTTTTACATTGTTCACGTTTAGGTTGAGCTTCTTTTGTCATCAAGTCGCTGTGTGTATATGCAGTGTATCCTATCCTTAATCTTGTTAGTATTATTTATTGTCTTCTTGATTTTGGAATATGTGCATATGGTTTGGTTTTTGGTTTTATTGGTATAAATTTATTGTTTTAGGCATATTTTTGTACAGATATCTGTTGAAGTTTTGAGTTATATGTTGGTAGTAGTTATTTGTTGTTTGGCTAAATTTATCTACCGCATCATTTCCTTTGATTCCAAAAGTGGACTGAAGACTAAATCAGTACTATTTCAGTTCCAGTTTTTTCTGTTGTTTAGTATAGTGCATCATGTATGTTGTTCATTATTAGATCTGTTGTGTACCATTTTTTGAGTGATTTAATAGTGCTTTTAGTGCATAATTGGTGTGTTGGGTTTGATGTTGTTTTGAATGGCCGTTAAAATTGTCTCGACTGAGTACAGCTGCATTTACATATTGGTAGTTTGTGGACCAATTTCTATAGAGGAAATTACGTTTCTTATATTGTTCCTTTAGTTTTTGAAACCGTTGATGATACTGAGCTTGGCTTGTATTTTTTCTTAATAATTTGCTAGTGATACATGTTTGTGTTTATATGTTACATGATTTCTAGTCCATAGGGGGGAATATAGGTAAACATTGTGGAAGGATTTTGAGTTAGGGGTAGTTTTAGCTGTTTAGTTGTTTTTAAGTGTATGGCTGTTGTATTACTGATATCTTATTTTGTATTATATTGTTTAATTTTAAAGATATTAGGGTTTGCTTATATTTTCCGGTCGGTGGCAGTTTTGCAACATATCTTAGGTTTAATTTATTTCTTCTTATATTTATTAGCTGGGCTTGTTCTATAGGCACCTGTTGCTAATCTGAGACTCATGTTTTGAATTGTGTCCAACTTATTTATATTTAAAGTTTGGCAGTGCTGTATGTGATACAACTGTAGTCAAATTATGATCTAATGGTAGTTGTATATATCTTTAATAGTTGTTTTTTTTATCAAAATAGATGCCTAAAAATTGAAGTTATCTGTTGTTTCTTTTGGGATTTGTTTATTGCAAGTTTTGGAATCAAAATGTTATTTTCTTTGTCCGCTAAAGTGTACGGCTTGATGAATATGTGAAACCTTTTTGTTTTGCCCATTTTTCTATTTCTGTTATGTTTTGTTGTAGATTTGTTTGTATTGTATTGATGTTTAAGCCTTTGTGATATAATACGTCATCAGCAATACGTAGTATTTGTGTTGATTTCTTCACCAATTGTAGTTATTTTGTTTATTACTGCAAGAAATAGTGTGGCCCTACGTACTTCCCTCGCAGAACTATGTTTTCTTGCTCTCTGGATCTGATAGGCATCCATTTGTTTAGACACAGAAAAGTGGTTTTCCAGGAAGTTTTTTATGTAGTGTAGTATTTTTCCTTTAAAGTTCTGTTCTATTAGTGTTTGCAGTATCACATATTTCCATGTGGTGTCATATGCCTTATGTAGATCCAAGAATATTGCCACTATAAGTTAAAGTTCGAACACTTTTCTTATTTCTATTTTTAGTTGTGTTTGATCTGTTGTTCTGCCTGTTCTAAAACCTGCTTGGGTATTGCTTAATACGTCCTTATTTTCTATATTCCATATAAGACTTTTATTTAGTTTTTGCATTATTTTTATAATATACTTGACAAGGCTATAGAATGATAATTTGTTGGGTTTGTCTTATCTTGTGAAGGATTTAATATTGGTATAGTAATGACAGTGTTCCATTCTATAGTGTATACATTGCTGTTCTATATGAAGTTATTTATGCATAATATGCGTTTCTTATTTTAGTTTGGTAGGTATTTATTCATTTCTGGAATTATTTGGGTGGCATTAAATTAAACCTTTTTAATTTTTTGTGAAATGATATCTTCTAGTTCGTCCATTGTAAAGAATTTGTTTTTTCAATTATGATAAATTGACCGTATTCTGTATTTGTTTTTATTGTATTGAACTCTTTCGTCTAATTTAAAATACTCGATATTTTGGTAAATATGCCTGCTATTTCTCGAGGGTTTAAAATAATTTTGGCGGGTCTTATCTGTTTCATGTGGGGGGTGTCATTTATGCCTTTGATAGATTTTATAAGTGCTATTTGGTTTTCTGTTTTTTTTCTTCCCATATTTGTATAGCACCCTTTTATTGTCTTTGCTTTTTCGCATTCCTTATTCCACCATGGTACTATTGGATAACATGAATATTTGTTTGGCTGTTTTTAGTATGTCTTGGCTAAAGTACGACTTCATTTGTTGTGTTTTTTACTGGAATATTGCCTGTTTTTGGTGTTGTTGTAGCAATGCCTGTAATTGAGGCCACATATTCTCATCTATGCTCAATTTTGAGGATTATGCATGGGGTTTGAGTTTTGTATAATTTTGTTGTGTATTAATAAGTCTGGGAAAATGATCACAATCATATAAATTTTGAATTATTTTCCATTCTAAATTTGATGTAATTCTTGGGTGACAAATCGTTATTTGAAAATGTACCTGATTATGAACAAAAATACGTTGCTAAGTTGTTTAATATGAGATTGCCTATAATTCTAATAATATTGAAAAGTTTGTCAATGCTTGCACATTAAGTAACATCACCTCCACTGTAGGTGATCTTAATATTAACTTTAATACATACAATTTCTTCTGCTCACGACACTGTGTTTCCATTAGTAGAGTATAAACCAAAATTCAAAAGTTGATTGGCAAATGGCATCAAAATTTCCATTAAAAACAAAGGAACTTTGCACATAATTTATAAACATTTTCCAAATTCAACATTTATTAAGTCACATTACATTAGATATAAAAAGTTTTTAATAAGGTTGTTCAGTTAGCAAAAACTCGTTTATCTGATCGCATAATAAATAATACTAAAATACGCAGAATGAAACTTGGAAAATTATTCATGAATTAACTGGAAAAACTGACTTTCATAAACAAAAAATCCATCTTGAAAATTGCTGTGATTATCAAATTGCTAATACATTAAACTTTTTTGCCACAGCTGCAAATCACAACTTCAAACAACAATTCCCTGTGTTCTGGCTATAATGATTTTTTGCATCAATTTAAACAGCATAATCAACATAGTTTTTCCGACTGATCATCATGAAATTATCAATATTGTTAAGTCATTTAGAAATAAAAATTGTGTCGGCTATATAATATATCACTGCTAAAATTCTACCTTTTTACCTTTAGAAATTATGTAACTTTCTAATCTTATACATGATTCCTTCCTCACAGGAATTTTTCCATCATGCTTAAAGCATGCTATTGTAGTTCCCATTCACAAGAGTGGATCTTTCACTGTTAATAATTTTAGACATATTCCCTTGTTGTCTGTCTTCTCTAAATTAATAGAAACCTTGCTTGAATCTCACATTATCAATTTTACAATAAAGCATCATATTTTTGATTCTGCCCAGTATGGGTTTATTCAAAAAAATCCACCTCAAACGCCATTTTAAAATTTTTATTGCGTCTATTCGTCAGCAAATAAAAGAGATTCTTTAGTTGCTCTATTTGTGGTCCTTAGCAAGGCTTTTGATTGTGTTAATCATGCCATCCTTTTACATAAATTGGATTTCTACAGTTATAGAGGTGTGTCAAACTGTTGATTCAAATTATATCTTGAAGATAGAACTCGGGCTGTAAAAACTGTTCTGGATAATCAAACTATTTTATCAGATATAGTTAAATTAAACTTAGGTGTCCCCAAGGTTCCGTACTTGGCCCTGTTTCATTTGTTCTCTATATAAATGACATCAGCCTAAGAAAATTTGCAAAATGTGTACTTTATTTGCAGGTGACATTCAGTCTTCAGTGGGAGGCTTTTACTCCAAAAATAGTAGATGATTGCTTGAGCTTCGACATATCTGCTGCTAGAAACTGGTATACGATAAATAATTTTGTAATTAATACCCACAAAACTTGCTACATTACTTTTAAAACACAAACTTTACCAATTGCATTATTTGATGATCTATTGTTTTAGGCATAATGGTTGGTTGATCACAAACTAAATTTCTCTGAACACATAACTAAACCAACCAGTAAATTAGCGCGTGTCCTATGCTCTCAGAACCATCGCTACTGTAATGTCTATTGAGAATTCATTAAACTTATATTAGGCGCTATTTGAAACTAGACTGTGCTATGGTATCATCTTATGGGATTTTCTCTCTAATCTTGGAAATATTGGTCTCATTTTCAAGTTGCAAAAAACGTACAATAAGAATCATTACTCATTTGACAAAAAATGCGCACTGCAGACCGCTATCTAGAGAACTAAAATTTTTGATATACTCTTCTTTATTTATACACAAAATATAAAAACTGCTTCATATAAATCAGAATAGGTTTACATACGCATATTCCACCTATAATTATAATACTCTAAATGCCAAGGATTTTCTAATAATTACGCCTAGCTCTACATTAGTAAAACAATCTTTTCTATATGTAACAAGTTACCAAATAAAATTAAAACCATAACAAAAACAATGAATTTTCAAACTTCTTTGTTGGCTTTGCTGCATGAATGTTTTTTACCTATTACTCTGTTCAGGAATTCTTGAATGATAATAGATTTTTGACCACCATTATTACCATGGAAATACCATTTATTACTTTGGTGCATCACTTTACCCTTCTTGTATTTATTATAATTATTTCAATGTATAATGGTTTCTTTATTATATACTACCATGTAAAATGGGTACAAATATATATCTAATCTAATCTATAAGGTTACCTTAGTTTTATCAGGTCTTAAGATTCTTATACCTATTTCTTCTAAGTTTGTTGTTAGTATTATTTCTTTTACATGTTTCTTGCTATTTACTAGTATTGTCATTCTCCCACTAGCTATCTGTGTGTTTGGTCTGTCCTTGCGATATTGTATAAAATTATATGTATTTACGTTCTGATGTTCTTTGAAGTGTGTTTCTTGCAAGCATATGTAAAATGTGGTTGTGTTTCTTCATTAAGTTTATGGAATTCGATTTTATGAGATTGAAGTCCACTGCAATTCCATTAGATGAATTCATGTTATTGATTTTCCACTCAGGAGTCGAGCATTTCTGATTTGGTTTCTTGTCCTTCATTGTTTACGTTATTTTTGTTATTGTTGTTTTTATTTTTTGGGTGTTGGTACTTTTTTTATTTCATACATCATTTATATACGTTGGTTAGTATCTTCGGTATAGTTTTTACTTAATTATAGTATTTTTTTTGTGTTCCAATAGGTTTTTCTAGAAAGCCCTGAAATTCGTCGAATGAGATAATGTATTAGGATGGTTCACTTTCTATAATTTCTTTTAGTGTTGTGTATTTTAGGGTTTGAATTCGTTACAAATTTTTGTTTGTAGTTGTGAGATTTTTTTGTTTTTTGTATGTCTCTTTGGTTTGTGATAAATTCGACTGTTGTTTCTAGGATGGATTTTTCTTTTGTGTTGCTTCTCTTGTTTGATGTAAGTTTCATTTATTTCTTCTGTAAATGTGCTTTCAGAAGACTGATTAGATCTTTTTTATTGACTTATTTAGGTTAGTCATTTGTTCAGGTTGTTTTGTTTCACCCTGTATATTGTGTTCTTTGCAATTTGAGGTTGAATAGCCTTTTGTTTGCATGTGTAGCAATATGTTTCCGTGGATAAAAATAATACTATTATTGATCCTATGTTTAAATGAATGATTATTTTGTTTGGTTGATTGGATGATTTTTGGATGAGGTGTGGTTGTTGGTAAAGGGTGCATTTCAAGTAGTGGTAAAGGGTCTGAGTTATGTTTATTTGTTGTAATTTTATTGAAGGAACCAGAATGTTAAGAAAACAATACCAGTTTTGATGTTAACATTTGATATTATTTCGGAGGTCTGTATTTTATATCAATAAATTCACTTATAAACTGCACTTTTGAACACAGAGTCCGCAGATATTTTTATTTTGTGATATTACATTTGCATAATTGGAGAATATAATTACATTTGATGTGAAAAGTTTTTGTTACTCTATGTATTACTACCAAATGTAAACCCAAAATTGCATCTGGATTATATTTTTATGCATATTTTTATAACAAAAAAAGGAGGGGGTTGTATGTTCAAAGACGAAGACATGTAAATCATAAATCATCAAACAACCAAATACTTTTAAAATAGCAGTTTAGAATTAGTCACATTGAGTACCTGTTAATTTCAAAAATCATGATAAAGGTTTAAGGCTTATTAAAAAAAATAGTATACTACACAAATAGATTATTTATTGCATGATAATCATTAATTTAATAATAAAATGTCAATTTTAAATGTACACAGGTTTCAATATTTTACTATGACCTATAAATAACTTGTATTTATGTAAACTTCGACAGCTAAAATAAAATTGCAAGGGATGGTTCTGATGCAATATGAAAAAAATTCCCCCATGTTCTCACTATATCATTAGGTTTTTTATACATTACCATTTAAAATAAATTTCTTTCTACAAACTTCCAAAATCAAGATCGATATTTATGCAAGCTATTAATATTAGCATATAAATAAACATGCATAGTATGCATAACAAAGAGGTTTCTAATTTTAGTAAGGAGTTCAGAAGGTCTAAGTGAAGAGATAACTTTTGCTATTTGTTAATGTTATTCATAGTTGAACTGAGAACAGATTAAATAAAAAATTCTATGCTATGTGTTAAAGCAAATAGTTATGTACCTGATCTGAAGCGGACATAAGACACTCGATTGCAGCAGTGCGTTTCAGCTTTTCAGCATCAGCCTGCAAATAATCCCGCCACCCTTTAAAGCAGCGGAAATGTTTGTGACCACTTCCAGAGCATCTCACTTCCTACATGCAATTAGAAATAATGCTTCAATGACAATAAAGAAATGAAACTAAACTACACATAGTATTAGTAATCAAGGTGTTCATACATAATCCAAATATATCAATCTTGTAAGGTTTAACCCGGTAAACTATTGGATTAATATTGTATTTCTATGCAATTAAAAGATAATTTTGGTCTCTCAAACAAGATCGATTAGTCTAAAATTATATAACATAGAACACATTGTTACCTTATGTGATTGAATAAAATGGAGATCTTGATCAGGACAAACAACGTCCACAGGATCTCTATGAAGGAGACTAAGGACGTAACGAGTGTACACTACTGCATCAATCCCACGTGCTTCCAATTGTTCATCAAGCCAATCTGAAATCTCCGATGGCATAGATACCAATTGCGGATACTTCATGCTATCTAAAAAAGAAATTGCAACTTAGAATACTACATCAATTGTAAACTATCGTTAAAATAAAATGATTAACAAAACCTCGAATTAAAAACTATAGTCAAATGCAGTAACAATTTGATACAACTTGGATACAACTTATGAGACACATATTGCAACAATTTGTTTATTCAATTTATATTTCAGACGAACCAGATGTCAATGCACCAATATCTATAACAAATTAAAATACGTAGTAACGTAAGGATATATATATATAGACATAAATAATAGATATTTTGGAATCAAATTATAAAACGATACCCAAAAATCGCGATAATTCAGATATTCCTCTATTTATATCAAAATAAGATAATGGATATATTCAGTATTACACTGATGACTTAACACATACTTGTACTTCCTTTCTAATATTAATAAAATGATTTCAAATTTTTATATTGCATAGACTGGGAAGTTTTCACATCGACAGTAATTTGCAAAAATTACATTCGTACCAAAATTTTATGCTAGTGATTTAAATTAGCACAGATATTGCCGTTTTTCCAGACATCACAAATGGGAGTAAAATTCCTAAGAAATCTTTGCGTTCTTAAATCCAAGCTGACACCACACTTTGCAAAAGTGCAAAATGTTACTAAATATAAAGTATTCGTTTTCTTTTTAATTCTCAAAAGTGATCCCCAAAGCAGCATACAGTACTGGTATCATATGATGTTTAAAATTGTGTCCAACTCTAGAATAAAAACTAGGTCAATAGCAGATTGCTATTGCTAGTACGAAATGATATACACAAGATGTGATAATTTTCTGGAAAATTTGTTAGATAGTTCACACAAAGTAAATGATATGAATAGTTTCTAAATTCTACATGCTGTCACCAATATTTTTTTCATGTCTGGAGGCATCCAATACAATACACCGCAGATACATTCAGTTCTTCTGGCATATAACTTCATCTTAAAGATTCAAATAAGTCGCACATAGCCTACCAAATTATGTATAATGTGATATTAGTAGTTAGGATAGGGAAGGAGCAAAATGTGGAGGAGTGAACATCTTAATTACAATGAAAACAAAATCAGCTGCTTTGTGCACTAACTGGTTGTGCATAATAAACTTCCCTGATTGAAGTACTCCAAAACTTTGAGGTCGTTCACTGTATTAAGAGTTTGTCCGAATGCACAAACACTTCCTAGATCAAAAACAAAATAAATAGAGTAATTTCCAAATTTCAACATTCTTGCTTCTTTCACCTGGCGTTCATCTTCTCCACTCACTATTCTACATCCCTATTATTCATTAACTGAACTCTTCCATCTCAGTTCGTAATGAAAATGATTGATTGCCAGGTGCACTCTTTGGTTCAATTTCAGAAATTTTTTTACATAGTTTACATAAGATATTAATTGTTGAGGATATTTCTATTGTGTTTCAAAGTTATGGAATGGCTAGTGAACACATTTAGTTTAGCTTGTTGGCAATAATGCTTACTTAACAAAGAATGCTGCCAGGAAATGTAATATACTTCATTTTGCTTACGAATATGAGTTTAATTATATAATCAATCAACTCATCGACTCACTTGTAGAACAAACACGGAAATTAAAAAAAATCCAGAAATAACATTCTCAAAAAAAGTTATTTAAAAACTAATCTACAAATTAGGTTACGTGTAATATTTTAAACTATCAATTTGATTTCTGATTATAAACAATGGCAAATGAATATACAATGACAGGAAATGGAATAAATGTTGCGAGCAATAAGCCATAAAATATTGGAGGGCATAAAAATGTTTCCAAATGTAACATCAAAAATGTAAAATAAAAAGCACTTTCAAAATTTCAAATTTCCATTGCCAAAAAATTTAAAAAAGCTTCCAAATCAATACCAAGTTTCATAACATGCCGAATCTACTACTACCTATTACAAGGTTCGACTCTTTTAAAACTCACCCTACACATTATAAACACGTTATATACAAATACATGACAGTAAGTGCCTATAACTTTTAATAAAACAATCAGCACTTAGAAGTAAACATAATAGTGGTCTGCTTCAGTACGGACAATGAACTGAAGGTGAAAAACCCAAACAAGCAGTTAAAATTCAAGGTGAGTAATACGAAATTTTAACAACTTTCTGCTCGTTGAAACATGTATGAATTGTACAAAAACATTCCAATTAATATATAACCTGTATTCTAGGAATTGCATGATAACAGACCTGCTTTTTCACAAACCACTATCTTATCAAAATTTAAGTCAATAGTGATAAGATAAATCAATAGGTGAACCCCATATATCAAGGTGTATGTTACCGACGGCGCCAATCCAACTTAAAAGAAAAACCCTACTGAACACACGGTTAAGATGAACAAAACTTTTTAAAAGATTTTGAATGTACAATTGATATACTCGGTTTTATATATATATATATATATATATATATATATATATATATATATATATATATATATATATATATATATATATATATATATGTATATATACATATATATGATATATATATATATAATATTTGATTGGTATTTCTTGACCTTCTTTTATATACTAATACTTGAAAGTTTGTTTCTTGGGAAAAAGGGCTAAATAAATAAAAAAAAATTTTACATTATATGTGTGTTAATCAGGCGTTTAGCCGTCGCTAGATGGTCTTTATCAATGATGTTTTTCCCCTATAATACAATACATGTACATTATATCTTAACAAATATCTAAAATGCTTACCCATAAGCGGAGTTTTATATATTTATAATGTAGTATAAATTGAGCTATTCACTAATTGATACGATGCGGTTACTATAATCTAATTTATTTAATTTAAAATTGTACAAAACATTTCGTCACAAATTAAAATACTGTTTTCTGTATAAATTATCTACACCTTGATGCGAGTTGCAAACTCTTTGTCAAAATTTAAAATTCGAACTTTTTGGTTAACATGTATGTTAAAATGTACTAAACATTTTAATATCATGTTAACTAAAAAGTTCAATTTAAATTTGACAAAGAGTTTACAACTCGCATCAAGGTGTACTAATTTATACAGAAAACAGTATTTTAATTTGTGACGTAAATTTGACAATTTAAATTAAATAAATTAGATTATAGTAACACCATATCAATTCAGTGAATAGCTCAATTTATACTACATTATAAATATATAAAACTCTTATGGTAACATGTTAGATATTTGTTAAGATATAATGTAATTGATATAGGGGAAACATATTTAAAGACATCTGCGAGATTCCACAAAAAAATTTTATTATTAACCTTGAAAAACAATATATATATTATATATATATTTATATAATAATAGGGTGATTCGTATTTATTTTAAAAAATATACCGGTAGATTCCCCACTAAAAAACAAACAATTTTTGCTAATAAACATATTCGGAACCGAATAGGTTTTAAAATACAGAGTATTAAACATAAATACATACTTTTTTTTAAAAACAAACCAAACAAAGCGTTTAAATATCAAAATATGAATTTAATGATATTAAACAAAAACATAAATGCCATAAATCAATTACCTGTAAAATTTATTGTTATTTATTGTGAATCGTTGTGTAGTTTGAAATAAACTAAATTAATTCAAAGTTTGCCATCGTGCCTGTATTCACTAACGAAGAATATGTCGACATTTATTTTATTTATGGCTTCTGCAATGGAAACGTATTAGAGGCATCGAGAGAATATGCAAAAGTCATCAAGGTTTTTTCTGAAACTCATCGCCTCTTTCGAGAAATTAGTTTAAATAAAAATCGCAGAAAGATAGATGCGAAAGCTGAATGTTGATGACAAGAGATATTGAATCTTTTCGATGAGTTCACGTAGGGCTAGTAATCAACTTCAGGCTCAAAATGTACAAGTCTCAAAATCAAAAAGGTTACGTACATTACGAAGAGATCATCAAAAGCATATCATTTACAGCCTCTTCAAAATTTAATAGACGGTGATGCTGTGCTGCGCCTAAATTTTTGTAATTGCATGATTAACTCCATCCATAGAGATGCAATGTTTCTCCAAAGGATTCTGTGAACTAATGAATCTAACTTTACAACAAGATGTGTTGTAAATTATCATAATTTACACGTACGAATGCATGAAAATTCACATGAAATTCGTCCCAAATCATTTCAAACTGAATTCAATGTTAATGTTTGAGTAGGAATAGAAAATAATAATTTACGTAGCCCATATTTTTTACCACGTCGATTAAATTCTGCATTATTTCTGGACTTTTTAAATAATAATATTGTTGACATTTTTGGTAACGTCTCTCTTAACTTAAGACAAGACTGTTGGTTACAATTAGATGGAGTTCCAGCTCACTAGCTGGTGTGATGCTAATTTTCTTAGGTGCTGGATAAGCCAATCGGGACCACATTCTTGGTTACCTAGGTCACCTGAGCTTATTGTGTTATATTTTTATTTGGAGTTTTTTATAAGATCAAGTTTATACTACACCTGTAGAAAATATTGAACTATTGACCCTACATATTAATGAAGCTTGTAATCGCTTGAAAAATAATAATGATCTAATTTCTTTAGCTGTTAATTCAACTGTTCGACGATTATCGCGAATGGGTTGAGGTTAATGGCTTATATTTTGAGCAACTGCTATAATTCAATTGTCTTTGTTTTCATTATAATTTTTTCATGTACCTATTGTTATTCAAGAATAATTTGCTTGTTTAACATCATTAAATTTAAATTTTGACATTGAAATGTTTTGTTCTGATTTATGTTTTTGAAAAAATGAAAAACCCATTTATGTATTTATAATATGTTTAACACTCAGAATATTAAAAACTATTCGTTTCTGAATATATGTTTATTAGCAAAAAGTTACTGTTTTTCATTGAGGAATTGCAAAAGAAAATTCACCTTCAGTGTTATATTAGTTAATAAGATGAAATAATAATTTAAGATTTTTATGCAAAGCCCAAATGATCATTTCAAATCGAGCTAGTAATTGAAAGAAGGAAAATGTAAGGTCCCAGACAGGATTTGAACCTGCTTTGTCAGCTTTCCGCCTGATGTATTTACCAATTACACTACCGGGACCGGTGATGAAATTTGAAAATTTTACAAATCCAAATCATGCATGTCACCATACCTAACTTTCGATTACATTTGGCATTTTTGTCAATCATATTTGACAGTGTCAAGTTTTGACTTATGTCAGATATAGACAGGAAGCAACATCCAAAATTATGGTTGTAACCCAACATTTAATATACATATTAGGTAATTAATTGTACAAGGCATGTTTACATATTTATATATTATCGTGTAATTCGTAGCTAATTGTAGATACATAAAGTTATAAATCAAGCTTGGGGTTAGAGTAAGAACTTATAAGAAAATGTATTAGGCAGTTTAGATAATTAGGGTATTTTAAACAATTAATTTAGAGCTTAGTCAGCATATAACAATGTAGGGTTAATTTAAGTTTAGTTATATTTATTTAGGAAAGATGTAGCATAATGTTTATTAAAAACAACAAGGTAAAAATACCATTTTTAATTTTTAGTTAATATAGTATACGAAAACATAAAAGCTGTACATATTCGTTAAAATAGGATTATTATTTTCAATGGTAAAACCAGAAAACGTTTCAAAGCATAGTAAAAGGAGGAGATATTTCAAGATAACACGTACGATAAACAAGCTTTAATATGTTACAAGAAGGAAAAGACCATTGGGAGTTAGCGTAGTCAATATACGAGGACAGAACAGAAAACACATAAGTAGGACGAAGAAGCAGTATGTTTGTTTAAGATATCAATTTTTAATTATAAAGGTAGTATAGGAGAGAAGCTAAAAACAACTGTCATGGAGGAACAAGGACGGAGCAGAAATGTATGAATACGAGTGAGAAATAGATTTAATTATGGATATAGTATAGGAGGGAAACGATGAACAGACTTGTTTTAGAAAGGGAAACAAAATCAATAATTTCTAGGAGTATTATAAGCAGATGCGCATCGATTGAAAGCAAGGGAAAGGAATTGAGCGAGATGATTGGACGATACAGGTATACGTACAACAAGTTTGTATTAGGTAGGGCAAATATCCAGCTGGTGGAAGCATATGCGTGAAAAGAAGATATATGAATAAGGGAGATGAAAAGATGTTTGTTTGAGTTTGAAGGTGTGAATATATTCGGAATCGAGTTACAGTTGAGGCTAGTTTCGCGAAATCAGAAGGACGGTTGGCCGTTGTGTACGTTTTACCAAGTATTTTAACATGTTTGTTTTCGTAATTCAAAAGAAACGAAGAGTCGTTAGAGCTTTTCACAAGAATATCGAGTCGATTAAGCAACCAGTTTTAAGTAATGAGAAAACGATTGAGGCTTTTACAGAGAATATTGTTGTATGTTAACAATTTTACTTGCAAACTGGAAACAGGAGAGATGCAGCGATGGCTATATTAACGACTTTCAAAGGGGGTGACGGTCTCTTAATTTTTCTTCAGTCCTTCGCGCTTCATCAAGTTACTTTTAGTGAAAAAAGTTAGTGAATATATGTAAAATTGCTCATAAGTTAGTATGATGACAAGTAAAGTCAATTAAAAGGCGAATAAAGCAGTTCATACAAAGAGTAAATTTTGTATATAAGTATAAACGATTAATTATTGTGGCTTTGGAATGCACGAAAGTTAGTAAAATTTGGAAGTATTTGATGATGAAGGCGGCGATTTTTGTTAATTTATTTGGGAATACGAAGAGTAAATTTTGGAGATTATATGCTCATAGTTTTATTATAAATGAAGAGATTTTGGGGTAGCAGCAAGTGTAGAATGATGGTGATTCAACCGGGGAGCTGTTTTATGGACTAGTGCCATACTAGACGGCATCAAGTGCTGGTTGGCAGATAACGGTTGGAAGACAGTTACTAGGTATGCCATTGTATAAAAACATTGTGTTGCGAATATTGTCTATGGTTTTCTTGATTTTTTTGTGCTTTGGAGTGTTTTTTTTTTTATTTGATATATTTAATGAACTGAAAATTTATGGGACTTTAGGTGAAAATGAAATTTATTTAGGTAGTCAAGGATAATTAATTTACAGATACCAGGCTATGTTGTAAAGAAGTATAGGGGGCTTATTTTATTTTTGTAGCGAGGTAAATTTGCACTCACATTTAACGAGTTTTACTATGAGTTCATGATAAGACAAAGCGGTTAACATAAGGTATAAGGAGCGTCTTCTTACTTTAATAAAATATTTGTTTTAATAAGGTTATCGATTTGAAATACTTTTGAAAATGAAATTGTTGACATTACTAATAATACGAATGTACATAAGGAAAGGTATTTTGAAATGGTAATATTTATTTCATGTAAATAGAGTGTGATAAATTTTGTGAATTGCGTTATTTTGAGTGTGTGATTGTAGGGTGTGAATTTCTATTAGGTTTCAACATAGAGGCGGGAAGTTTTAGATTCAACGTTAACAGGTAAGTGTTTGTGTTGGGTTTAAAAGGTTTTGGTGGATTTAGAAATTTAAAAAGAGCAGCCGAGGTAAACCTCACCGTATTATGACGACCCAACATTGGGGCACAAATTCGCTCAATAATCCCGAGGGAAACCTCACAGTATTGGCGACCAATAGGTGGGGCACCATTTTCAAAGGAAAGATTCACAGTATTATGGCTTCACAGAGGAGGGACTCGAGTAGTTAGAGCCTAAACATCACAGTAATATATAATATATAATATAGCAGTAGATTGCTGTGATTCTAAGTGAACCTCAGGTTGGGCGTTAGTAAAAGTGCTGTGGATTGTTTGCAGCCTTATACGGATTGCTATGGATTGATTCTAAACAAGCCTGAATAAAAGATTGATTCTGACAAAAATTTATCCGCTGGCTAATTATTTTTCAAATAAAACTACTAGAATCATAGAGGTCTAATACGAAATATTCTTTTACAAAAAAATCTTTCAAATGCTAATTACTAATTTTAAGAATTTAAACAAGATATTTTTATTTTACCATGACAAATTTGCTTGTTGCCTTTCTCCAGAATGTAATTATCCACCCATGATCTAAAATCTTTCAAACCGTTTTAAAAATACCAATAAATACTATTAAAATACCATTCCAATCATATATGCTTTTATTCCAATTAAGAAACTTTATTTTGCAGTAGTTCAATTATTATTTAATTATTTATATTCCATTTTGAAACCATGTAAGTACTTCAAATAATCTACTCACTTCTTAGTATTCAAAAACAGTTTTCCATTGCTATTTCACTAAAATCATTTTCCATAATAATTTTTACTACTAAATACAGTACAAGTTAGATCGCCCTTTAACTACGTAACACATCATATAATTAACATCATAATGTTTGAACGAATCAAGATGGAACTGCGATCTCAACATGCACTGGGTTTTTATAACAGCAAGCCTGTTTCGTCAGTATCTAGATGCTTCTTAGTTCTTTGCCAAACCTTCTAATTGGTTTGTTCTCAAAGGTGTGTTGCAACATTAGAAGATTCATCGTCTTGTTGCCTCGAGCTATACAGTAATTGATGTAGTTTACCTATCTCATCAATATTCAAGATTTTATTGCCTCAACTAGCCTTAGTTTATCATTTCCACGAATTTTATTATCGCCCCCAGCTATTTACATCATTCTTTAGTTTTAATTTAGCATTTGATTATTCTAAGACACGGTCATTGAACACTTTCCTTAGTACTTTAAACTTAATACGCTTTCATAGTAGTACGTTTGTTATTAAATAAAAATTCCTTTTATTAATTGTAAAATGAAAATCTTTTAAAATATGTCCATGCATTTACGCATATTTTACACTAAATTGAGTACTCTAAATTCCATGTTTCCATAATAAAATGTGGATGAAGCTTTATATATTTCCAGAAATTAGCAGGCACTCTTTGGATTGGTCTTTCAGTAAAGATTAAATATTCGTTGTGTAATCTATTACTTAAACTTTTGCACCTTAATCAGAGAGAATTGAAAGCATTGTAATCATCAGTAAGTCTAGTAGTCTTAATCTCGTGAGAGTAGCTTTTGTCTTATTTAAAAGGACTTCAAATAATATTAAAGCACACTGGAAACACGGAAGGTTTATTTCATATTCTAGAGTTGTAGCATTGCAGTCCATGGTACAAGATGTCGTGGAATAGCTCAACTGCAGCATTTATATTCACATTTTTAGTAAAGAATGGGCGATCGAAAGAATTGAAATATGTGTTAAGTGATATGTAATCTCCTTTATTGAAGTTGAATTGTGATTCGTCGTAAAGTAATGACTGTTCAAACAAAATTAGTGTGACAGTGATTTATGCAGCAGTGTGATAAAATACTATTTTTTATAATTTAATTAGTTCAACAGCTGCAGCTACTTGTTATGTGCTAAACTGACATAGCTATTTGCATTAATTTTACTCTACAGAAGAGAAGTAACATTAAATAATGCACTAGCTAGCATTCGGTGGAGAGGTGTTGATTCAATAAAAGTTTTGCAAATCTTTTTAGGGGTATTCTTGCACTAAATGCTCTTACACCTACACTCTTATTACTACTTTCTAGTAGACTACGGAAAACACTAATAATAAAACAAAAACTTCATACTAACCTATATTAGCGAACATAGTTATCACAATAGATAACAACAGAAAACAAAAAAATACTAAGATCTAGCCCTACTTTCGCCAAATATACACGAAACTAAAAAACTTAAATTTATCAATAGTCAACAAATTTAATTTCATATTACTTTTTCGCCTCTGTAATAATGAGCTTTTACGTATGAAAAATTAAGATTCTATTTATTATCTGCTATAAATAAGCATGCACCAACGTAATCATCCTTTTAATAATAAGTTTTGTATATTCTTCTTATTACTATCAATCCCAATTATTAAATATTAGCATGTAATATTTATAAAATGCAAAACCAATTCAGTAACTTATGGTTATATTTATTTATTCTCTGCAAATGTTCTGTTGACTTCCAGTGCAGGAAATTGTTGGGGCGAATTAAGTTCTCCAACGTGATGTGGAATGAAAGCTTCCTCCACAAGTCACTTTCATTAAATTGTAATTGGTACTTTTTATATCCATACTAAAACTAGCACTTGTACACTGTATATACACAATTCCAATTTTTAGTACCATCGATTCATTTACACGCTTAACAACCTCATCCCGCATGGCAATGATTGTGTCTTATTCGACTCTGCTGAAGATGCTCTCAAATATTGTGATGTGATCTCAGCCCTCCTACTATTATCTGGGGGTTTTGTAAGATAAAATGTTTCATAGGTATTCCGTGCGTTCTGTGTTCTCAGGGTTTGTGTCACTTAAAATGTCCTATAGTCAATGTTAAGGTAATTGCCATGCATGAGAGCAGTTATATGTATTCCCACCCTTTACATATATGACAACTGCATCATTTATTTATTGGTCACTACGCATTAAATTTTATGCTGTTTTGTGTTTGGGAACATTTGTGTAATTTACTAGAGTTTCGGTTTCTTGAAACTCGTGTGAATGTTTACGAATATGCTTTCATATACTGGTTACTTACCGAAAATTTGTGCGTATTTATTTTAAATTAATGTGAAGAGTATAAAATCCCGATTTGTATTGTTGGTTGTGTAAGAATATTTCTGTATCCTATTTTAATATCATATTGAAATAGCCCTTTTATAAAATGTAAACTTTCCAAGCTTCTATAAATTTTTTCAGGATAATTTCTTGCTAAAACTCATTGATCTAACTAAATTATACAAATTTATTTCGACAATCTAATGTGCACGTAAGTAACGCACGAGCGTTACATATAACATTGTATAAGTTTGATAATATACGATCAAGAAACCTATTATTTGAGTTGTATACATGGTTATGCTGTTGTAAGTATAATAGGGGAAAAGTATAAAGGTGGCATCCAGCATTATCCCCATTATTGCAAAGTATGAATTTATTGCTCCACAATGATGTACGTATATTGTAATCACAGCATAATATGAGCTGTGCTACTGGATAGTTATAACAGATATTTTCTAAAGCAGAACTGTAAAATTCATATATGGTTGAAGGTTAAGCATGTGCGATGTTCTTGCAACCAATAATTATATTATGACCAGAAAATTGTACGAATACAAATAGCTGTTCTACACCAGTTACATTTGTGTCAATTAATTAAGCGCCTAAATTAGAATGAATTAAAATATGTACACCTCCAGCCCTCATTTTGGTGTTGGTTTGGATATTTCTATCATAACAAAATACAGCATAACGTTTGGAAACGAATTCAGAGTCAACAAAGGAACTATTTAACTATGTTTCCGTGATAAAAATAATAATAACATCGTAACAATCACTTAAAATTATCTATGAATTCTTTAGTTCGCGATTTAATCCCTCCGACATTTTGATAATACTGTTAATCGTAAATAGGATGATGCCAAAGTTTTTGTTTTAACAGTACTCATAGAAATAATTGATGGAACAGGTATTTCATTGAATGAGGACTTTTACCACATAGAATTTGGGGTTAGGAAGTTCAACATGTAACGACTGCAAATAATCCCTTTGCTGAATGGTGAGATCAGAGGAGATACAATAGGAGAACATGAAAGGTTTAAGCCATTTTTTAAGGATGCGCTGCTATTGGTGAATTATAGTATATGACTGATCGATCTTATTTTGTCTCCTTTAATGCCAAACGTAATTATTGCAACTGGAATATATTGTTCGATATCAAGTATTATACTGACACTACCTTTTTATCAATATGTATCTGCATGTTTAAGTTTCACAATTTAGATTCTTCAAAATTAAAAATAAGTGGATTTCTGCTTTTGTTTACTCTGTCATTTACCTCCACAAAGAGAACCTCAGAATTCGGCATGGCTTTTGATTTTCGAGTGTAACCACTTTTTTCTTAAGATTATTTAGTTCTTTATTTAAATCATTGAATTTTTTCAGGATTAACTGAACCTGTTTGAAAGACGGCGTGTGCTCATCACAAAAAATAAGAGATCTTTGCTTGTTAAGTTGTAATAAACGATTTTCTGGATGCTCCAGTTCTGAACATTTCTCACGAATCACCGTGTTATAGCAATCAGCGTCACAATTTTTGTTGCATTTTGTACAAATTTCCATTTCGATAATTTTATTTTTCTTTCAGGTACTATAAACAATCTGCCGATAAAAGTTCTTGGACGTAAATATCGAAATTAGTTCGGTTACCTCTATTCCGTTTTAAATTATAAATTGTCTTGACTACAGCTGTTTTGAGTGAGAATGTATGTAAATTAGCTTTTTTTTACAGTAAATCATTACTGGTTCTAAAATAGATAGACCAATTTATGATATATAGCATTTATTTGCTCTAACTTTCACTATTAGTTTCAAAGTGCAATTCATTTCAATCTTCTATCTAATAGCAGAAACACGTTAGAGTGTTACACATTTAAATTTAGTGTCACAAGGGTAAATTATCAATTGTTTTAAAGAAATATTTCATCAAGGTAAAATAAAAACTTCCAAATATTTTACAAGTATATTAGATGCCTTATTTTGAAAATTGGTCAATTACCTAACAAAATATTTTAAAAGGGGTTGACCTTGCGATATGTCCTTGATTTTGCTGTTTTTAAACAAGGTTTATACATTTTTAGGATTACTCAGTAGTGAAAAATGATGAAGTGGCGTTGTCAACGTTCCGATTCTGTAAATAAGATGTGATTTAAAGCATTTTCTTTCCGTTGTTATGGTAAAATAAGTAAACAAATTTATAAATAAGTTATACACCATTCTTGAATATAGAAAATCCCATTTTACTTAGGAAACTATATTTGTAGTCTTTTTTTATAGATTGTTTTCTGGATAATAAGATTTTCAAATTTCAGCCAGCATGCAGAAAAGTTAGTCCAGTCGATTAGTGCTAATATAAGCTATAATCAGTTTAGAAACCCCACAATGTCAATGCACATTATTTGACTAATAAGTTAGAGTTGATAATAGTTATGATACCGAATTATACAAATCGAATACCAAGCAAAACACTACATTGAAACTAGGGCTGGCAAAATTCGAAAAAGTTGTATTCGATTAATCGAATTTTGCAGTATTTGTAAACCGATTAATCGATTTTCTATCGAATATTCGATTAATCGATTATTCGATTGTTAACAAATTTTTTAGTCAACTAATTGACTAGTTCATTAATCGGTTAGTCAATCAATCGTATGGTTGTCTAGATAATCTATTAATAGACTAACCGTTTAATTGACTAATCAACTAGTCAAACAAATTATTTCTAACCAAATAATCGTTTGTCTGATTAATTCACTATCGTGCGAGGTAGTCAATTACAAAATCCATCAAGTCGTGTTTCATTTCATTTTCAAGTATCCTCCATCCAATAGCAAGATCTTGTTCTGAACTTGTACTATGTATGGTTGTATTTTTGTCTTCTCTCACGTTATAGCTTGCACACATAGGAAAAAGAGAACTTGGGCTCTATATACGTAATACAAATAATACGGCTATAATTTATTTAGGTATTATAAGTACAAGTTAGAAACAAACTTACAAAATAATTATAAAATTATGAACTTGCAGTTTAATGAGCAACAACTAAATTATAAACTATAATAGTGGACCCACTCAGGTAATCGAAAATCGAACAGCTGTTAATACAGGCATTTCCTTATTATATTATTGAACACTCACGTAGGTAGTTGATTTTAATCTATTAGGTAATCAAACTGAATTATATAGACGTCACGGATCATGTTAGTCAATTAACACAATAAAATATTATTCTTCCAATTGATTCAAGTCAGCTAATCAAATAACAGTGATTATAGGTGTTGGTGGATGTATTTCTAATTTATTTGACAAAAATATATCGTTTGTAATTTTGTGTACAGGTTCGGTTCCTGTACACAGGTCAGAGCACTCTTAAGCTTTATTAGTTCTTGGAAGGTTTAGTTTAAAGCAGAATCGAGGGTCTTCCTTTGTATTATAAAACGGACGTTGCACCTTTTAGGATAAATCTTTTACAACATGTTTGTACTGTTATATTTTTAATTTTACTAGAACTTTTCGTTCGGTAAAGACTTGCCTCTTAATAGAAATAAAAGCAAACCATTTTTCTTTTAACTGTATTTTATTTACCCATAATTTTTAGTAGGTGTGTCCTATTGGTTGACTAATCGAATATTTGATGATTCGAATATTCGAACATTCGATTAATCGGTTATAAGAATATTCGATTAATCGATTATTCGAATATTCGATTAATCGAATAATCGAATTTTATTGCCAGCACTAATTGAAACGTTATACTTTGAAAAAGAAGTCAAAAAATCTCCTGGTAATGCTCATAATTGTGACTATTCGTAGAAAGAATTAAAAAAAAAGCTGCCATGTGCATAATTTATCCATACTGTTAAGATTTTAATATTATTTATAAAGAGAGGTTAACATCAATTAAATAAAATTATTGAGCCTAACAATAAGTTACATATTTAGAGAAAGAATTAGATATTCAATCATTACACATTCGCTCTTTCAGTACAACAAGTCTTCTCAACGCATTAATATATAAATCTCTTACACATATTACTAACCTAAACCAAGCATAACTTAAACTACATCATACTTACTGTAATTTTTATGCTGGAAAGTATGGGTGGGATTCGCAAGAATACAGTAGTTGTCGTATCTTATGGCTCCTAAAGTACTGAATATTTTTGACAAGCTGCACTTTTATACGACATCTACTCATTGTAGAGAAGTTTATGGATTGCTATGCCCGTTGCTTAAAAACAATTATCCCTATTTTGAGCCATAGCAAAATTAGAGGCTTTTTAAAAAATATATCTAAAAATACTTTAGGGTACAAATATGTAGCTTCTATTCACTGTACTTGTAATATAAGTTGAACCCCATTTCATACCTGAAACAAAAATTATAGTTAATTACTGTGTTATCTACAACCACAACTGCTAATTAATTTTAATTTCAGTTGCTCTGAAAAGCAATATAAGGACAGAAAGGATTAAACGGATGTAGTGGGTCATTTGACATACTATACTGCAAAATCAATTGAAACCGAGAAAATATTTTTCAGAAACGACAAATAATAGATCTTTAAATAATTCTATTACATACAGTAGTTTAAAATTTTTACACCAAATTTGCCCACATACAACATTAACCTATAGGTAGTCCAATAACAAAAAACAATTAACCAGAATGTTTTAATCAAAACTTGACGTTTCGGTAGTTTTTCCTACCATAATCAAACACTCTGATCAATCTAAATTTACACAAATATATGGAAAATTCTAAATGATTTACATAATAAAAGTAGGTCCATGATTATAAAAATTAAAGTGCCAGAAGAGCACGTTTAATACTGGTGACGGTTAAAAACGGAAAGAACGAATCTAACAAAATTATTTGAAATTGAAAAGGAGAACGAACGTTCAGAAAAATGACAACAGTTACACTTCAATGAGTATTCCTTCCTTTAACGATGTTTGAAAAGATCATTATCATATAGGGCGAAGTAAACTTTATGTACTTTGTTGTATTTTGCTGAAAAGATCTAATAACTTGTTTGAGAAAATCATTCTATAGCTTAATTCCCACACAGATGAACGAATTACAGGCAATGCTGTGTCGGATCTTAAAAAGATGATCATGTCTAGAAAGGTAACTACTTGCCAGTTTTAGTCTTGTCAAGTTAAAACGACCAGGTTTACTTGCTATTGCTTCAAACATCACCACAAGGGTGTGGTTATTATGCCTACTTGCGAGAGAATCCCATCTTAACTCATTGACCAAATCAATCACATTAATTTGCCGTCTAAAGTGCTTGAACACGTACCTTGCAGCACGGCTCTGAAATGAGTTTAATTTGTGTGTTGGATACTGAATTTGTGGGTTCTATACTGTAGCACAGTATTCTAAAATTGAGTGGATTAGTTTCAAATATCCATGGCATCTTGCCGAAGTAGAAGCGTTATGCAGACCGAGCATGACTAAATGTAAACTTTTTAGAGCTTTGGAGACCACTGAGAGAATGTGGTTGGCCCACCCTATATCCCCTACTTATGATGATGCCAAAATATTTGTAGCTGTCTGAAGGATTGATGATGTCATTTCTCAGATAGTACCAATGATTGACAACATTGAAGCCAAAGAAAATCCAAACAGTTTTTGTCATGTTGATAGCCATACTATCGAAATGAGCCCAGTAGACAATTTCATGCAGATCATTTTGTAGAATCTCCACATCCACTAGACATAATGGATCTATAAACAACAACGTCGTCGACATATGTCTAAGAGTAGACTTTAGCGATTGATGAGTATAAGAAATAACGGTGGGCCAAGCACACTCCTTTGAGGAACACCCGAGAGGACTACAGGTTGTGAGAGTTGTTGGTTAATTAATACCTATTGTGTTTTATTTGATAGCTATGTAGCTATCCAATTATCCATGCGACTGTCTAAATTTGTTTCGTTTAGTTCGCCAACTAATAGGTTGTGAGGATCAACCGGTTTTGAATACATGTGCGCCAAGTAGCTCTCGTACAAGTGAAAGTTAAAGTTCAATGCACTTTGACTCTGATCTTAAACACAGTAAGAAAATGGGTGTGTTAAATTCAACTAATGCGGTCACCTTCGCTAAAGCTATTGGCAATGATGAATTGTCAAATACGACAGTTGGATTAGATAAATATAATAGGCAGAACAAACATAGTAAACATGTGGGAGACATATTCCACCAAAGCAGCTGCTGTTGTCAATAACAATGGTGAATTATTGACTGCATTATCTGAATTAGTAAAAGCTCAAGGGCAACTTATGAATACAATTATTCATTTGGACACTCAGGATTCTGCCCCATTGTCTAATTTGGAAAAACCACTTCGTTCTGTGGCTCCTGTTAATAAATCCTGACACGGTCCACTTGAAAAATGTTAGGCGAGCATTTTTCACAAAAATACACCCTCGTTCGGATGAGAGGTAAAATGAAGGCCCCGTGTACGAGTGTTGTCACGCACATAAAAGATCTCTGGCTTGCTTGAAATAATAAAGGTTCGGCAAAATTCAAAATATCCAGATTAAAAAAAAACGTTTCCTAGCCAATGTAGTACCTTCGGATGGAGCATTGGAAAATCAAATGTAAGGCTATTTAGAACACCCTACTTGCCAATATTGGACTATTTCCTGTGGGATTTTATAAAAGAGGAGATACACAAAACTAGACACAATACCTTGCTTGGAACAGCAAAGGTTTAGCAAAGTTCAAAATTTTCCAGGTAAAAAAAAAACTCGCTTCCTGACCAATGTAGTATCTTCGAGTGGAGCATTGGAAAATCAAATGTAAGGCTATTTAGATCACCCTACTTGCCAATATTGAACTATTTCTTGTGGGATTTTATAAAAAGGAGATACACAAAACTAGACACAATACCTTGCTTGGAACAGCAAAGGTTTGGCAAAGTTCAAAATTTTCCAGGTAAAAAAAACTCGCTTCCTGGCCAAAGTAGTATCTTCGGGTAGAGGATTGGAAAATCACATGTAAAGCTCTTGTTAATACATTGAGACCTGCTAACTTAAATAAAACCACTTCTAAGAACACCTCTCTAAATTCTAACCTCAATAAAAATAATAAGAATTTACTAATTTATGGAAATAATATGGACTTGGACATACAAGGAGCTGAAAAATCTAGATTTATTTTTGTATCTAGAGTACATCCTAAATTTAGTAATGGGGATTTCTTAGTAAAAACAGTATTGAAGCTTCATCTTGTGTTGAATTAACTATCAAATTTAACAATTATCTCTTTAAAAATTGGTGTAAATAATTTACATGTAAGTGACATATTGTCAAATAACTTATAGGGTATTCATGTTATTGCCAAATCATTTTGGTTCAAACGTAATCATGCTCAGGGTAGGGCTTTCAATAAACTATGACAAATCAGTTTTTATTAAAACACACGAGGATAAGTTTCGTAAATCTATAGGGGTCCAACCATAAATATTTTTTGTATGAATATTCAATCATTAAGCAATAAAATTAATGACATGGAAGCATTTTTGATCTCTAATAATATTAAATGTGATGTGTTATGCTTAAATGAAGTGAACATAATGAATAATGCTTTACAATTTGTTAAAATTAATAATTTGGTACCTATCTCTAGCTTTGCCAGATCTATATTTTCTTGGGGAGGAGTGACTATTTTTGTAGATGAGAAATTTTACGCCTCTCCTAATATGTTGGAGTCAATCAATAAATACCCAATTGAGTTACATGCTGAATTATGTGCAAAATATTTTAATAGTATCGACTATTATTACTATTTATAGATTCCTAAAAAGGGATCAATTGACATATTTTGTCAAACACTTCACAGAGTATTTAAGCACCGCGGTTTGCCTTTTTAGGTCTCACTCGTGGTCTGCGGAGATTTTAATATTCATTTTGAATCTACTGAGAAAGCAGCTTTAACACAGATGGATTTTTTATGTCTTTGGCTTGTACATTGTTAATAAAACAGCTACTCGTCTTTCGCATTGTCTAGATACAATCTTTACCAATATTTCATCTCTTTCTTGTAGAGTGGTTAAAACTAGCTTATCTGATCATCTTGAACTTGCCACTCAATTAAATCTGAATGGTAATTTTGAAGTTGTTAATCATTGTCAATCTTATCAACCTTATACGGTATCAAGATGTTTAAAGGGATAGCAACAGCCAGGAATGTCAAACCCTTTATTCTGAAAACTCCATAGTTCAACACACAGGGGTTGACCTTTATGTAATTGTACTAAAAATACCTTAAATATTTTTCAAGTCACTAAGCTATATATAATACTATTTTTACAGCCATATTATTATGTGAGCCGTAATGTCAATTTAATTGAGCTTTATCACTAATTTCTAACGAAATTCGCCATCATTTACGCAAATATTTATGCAAATATCTTACGCTAATGATCGCCGTAAATTACGCGACAACAAAGGCTAAAAACACGCAAAGCCAAATTACGTGTTTTTATGAACTATAAATCCACTAGATTAATTCAAATTCAGCTCGAAGGATCAAATGTACTTTAATTAAATTAATCAAGCCTAAAGGGACCAGTACATAAATACATATGTACACACACGTGACAAGTATTTCAATTTATATGCAAATTCAACACACTCACCTGAACAAAACACATCCCGTTCCAACTGTATTCTCGACACAATACACCACGTCCTTTTCTCTAAGGATGGCGGCAAACAGCGGAATGTCCGTTTTCCATGCATCAGGTAACAAACCACAGCAGGTGGTCGAGTGGTGGTTTCACTAAATTAAAATACTAGTCTATCCGAACAAAATTTACACCCAGAAATTTACAATATAACCCCTATTAATTCTAAACATACGCTCACCAATAAGCTCTGCTTATTTAAAACTAAAGGTACAAACAAACAAAAACTACTATATATATATAGATATATTGAACAATTAAACTATACTTAAAAACAACTTGAGTGTGTGAGGTATGTACAATTACTCTGCAATTGGGCGACATAAATTTATCATGGGACGGTCCAATTCTACATGACCAACTTTAACTCTGGCAACTCTTGGATGCCATCACGACCAGGAAATTGGGCAATTATGCCCAAGTTTCCATTGCAAAGGGAAGGTTCTTATCCTTAATAAGAACGAGTTCACCTACACAAGGAGGCGCAGGAGACTGACCACTTGTTGCGCTGCTGCAGGGTGAAGATATTCTGTGGACCAACGCTGCCAAAAGTCCTGGTGCAATCTTTGGACTAGTTGCCATCTGGATAAATGATTGAGTTTTAGATGGGTGGTGTCTGGATCTGGTGGGGAGGTTAACGGCTCCAAGGTCAGGAAGTGACCGGGTGTAAGAACCGATAGGTCATTAGGATCTGAACTCATGCTATACAAGGGAGGAATTCAGAATGGCCTCAATTTGAATCAGAAAAGTGAAAGTTCCTCATCGTAAGCACTTGTTCACCAATCACTCTGCTTAAATGAGATTTAACAGACGAACTCCTCGCTCCCATAATCCACCGAAATGAGGTGATGAAGGAGGATTAAAATGCCAACGTTCATTAACGACCCGGCAGCTTGTTCCCATATGATACAAGTAAACGAGATGCGCCTACAAAATTGGTGCCTTGATCGCTTAGAGGTCACTGCAGCGACCACGACGGGCAACAAACGGAAATGCTGCTAGAAAAGCTTCAGCAGTGAGATCCGACACTAGTTCAATATGAAGTGCTTTGGTGGACATGCATACAAATAAACACACATAGGCTTTGGTGCGCTTTGTACCGAAACGCCCGACGTGATGGTGAAAGGGCCTGCAAAGTCCACTCCAGCATGACTAAACGCTTTGAGCTGAGATATTCGGGAAGGGGCAAATCTCCCATTAAAGGAGCAACCGAAGGGGATTAACTTTAAAACAACGAATGCATTTGGCTACAACATGGTTAATAGCCGCTTAACTCCCAGAATCCAAAATTGTTGCGCGATGAAGAAGGCTAATGATTGGGGTCCAGGGTGAAATAGCTTAAGATGCATACTTTCAATTATTAATTCGGTTAGTCGATGCTTTGAAGTAGCATGGGATGCTTTGCATCATAAGATAGTTGAGAATACGTAAACGACCACCAACCCGAAACCTATTGGAATCCAGAAACGGAGCTAATTTTTGGATAGGTTTTTGCATACTTTGCCACTTTGAATACAAACAAGTTCGTCGGAAATACATCATGTTGAACTACCTTTACAATACAAATTAAGGCGTTGTACAACTCATCCACAGTTAACGAACCACCTTGCCTTTCATGCCTTTTCAATTTCGTATTTCTAATGAATCGAAGCAAAGCCACTACACCTTGCAGTTTACAAGTGAGGAGAAACAAGCTAGCAAACTATTAATCAAACTATCTGGCACTGTATATACTAAGACAACTTTTGCTCTTCGCACTCAGCAGTGGAATCTGAGTCTGATGGATTAAATGGTTGATATATACGGTTAGTTGAATAAAGAAACTTTGGACCTGACCACCAATGGACTTGGGATACAAGATCTGAAGGCAATAAACCTCTAGACCCACAATCAGCAGGATTATCTTTGCCACTTACATGATGCCATAAGTTGGAGGAACTCTATCTTGAATGTGAGTTGGTTTACTAACAAAAGTTTTCCATCGGTGTGGAGGGATTTGATCCATGATAAAGTAACTGTAGAGTCAGACCAGGCATGAATTGCATCAATCGTGATGAACGGTTTATAAACCTTATTTACAAATTCTATTAAATCAGATAAAAGTACAGCTGCACACATTCTAAACGTGGCACAGAAATACGTTTTAAAGGTGCTACCTTGGATTTGGCATACACTAAATTTACTGAAATTATTCCGCTTTGAAACACAGCGAATATAAATAGCTGCAGCATATCCAGCTTCAGAGGCATCACAAAACCCATGAAGTTGCAATGACACAATATCGTCAACTAAAACACAACGTGACAAGGATAAGGTCGTTAAACAAGATAGCTGCCGTTTTATGCGGACCAACAATCCACAACATCTGAAGGTGGCACCTCATCCCAATCCAACCCTAAACTCCATAACCGTTGCATTAAATTTTTCAGAAGGAAGGTCACAGGGTCAACAAACCAAGCGGGTCGAAAACCTTTGCTATGTCTGAGAGTATAACTCGTTTTGTGCACGGACGGCAGTACTATCCACTTTGAACTGGAAGCAGTCTTTGTGGGACACCACTGTAACCCTAAGACCTTTAAGGAAAGTGAGTCAGCGTCATTAAAAGAAAATGGCTGAAGTTCTTCAGGGGAATGACAATAATTCAGGACGATTACTTGCCCATTTTCTAAGGACAAAACATGCACTTGACAATAACGAAATAAGTTGACGTTGGATTTCTAAGGTTTCTTCCAAGGATGCACAACCTGTTACTATATCATCAACATAGGTATCAGATATAAGAACCTTTGCCTAATGGATATTTTTGAAGATTATCCCTTGCTAATTGTTGAAGAACGCGAATAGCCAAGTATGGAGACGAAGATACCCCAATACGTTACGGTGTTTAATTGATACTCTTGAATAGGTTCAGCTTTTGAAAATCGCCACAGAATACGTTGGTACGATCGATGCTGATCTGTCACCTCAATTTGCCGGTACATTTGCTTAATATCAGCGGTTACAACAAATTTGTGTAGTCTAAACCTTAACAAAATACTCGATAAATCCTGTTGAAGTTTAGGGCCGATCAGTAAACCATCATTTAATGACTTGCCGTTAGATGATTTTGCTGACGCATCAAAAAACCCTCAATTTAGTGGTGCTACTATCTGGTTTCTGAACACAATGGTGAGGAATGTAGTATCCCGATGACAAATGTGTAAGAGGTTCATGAACTGTGGACATATGTCCAGACTCTAAATAGTCTTTCATGAAATTTGAATATTCCGTATGTAGGTCAGGATTTTCAACAAACGATTTTCTAATAATTCAAAACGACGCAGTGCTGTGGAATAAGAATCGCCTAGTTCTATACGAGAATCTTTAACGGCAAATTAACAACATATCTACCGTCCTCCTTTCTTTGATGTGTTTCTAGAAAGAGAGTTTCACATTGAATATCTTCAGGCGAAAATGTAGGAGTTGCTGGAACATGTTCAACCTCCCAGAATTTTTAACACAATGTCCAATGGGGTATTCATAACCGATGTACAAAACGAACTCACCGATTAGTTGACTGACAGTCTGTTTTACCGACCAGTACCCAACCAAACACTGTATTAAAGGCAGTAGGCTCTCCAATTTTACCACGTCTAATGCCAGGCTGAACCACAGTAGAATAAATATCTGCACCTAACATAAATCGACCTGCGAGGGCGCCAAAGTACGGATCTGCTTGTTAGACCTTCAAGGAAGTCATAACGATTTGAAACGGGAGCCGACGGCATAGAGCCGGCAATTGCAGGAATAACAATTGTATCTACAACGAATGTAGGATTGGCCTTTTGATATGGCCGCAACAAATTAAGAGACCATAGCTAGAGGTGCTCATTTGATTTAAACCGCTAATCGATATGGACGATGATGACGATTTTAATCCAAGACTTTTCATACACGATTGGGACATAAAACTTGCTTGACTACCATTGTCAAGTAATGCTCGACAAGTTTGATAGTTTCCACGTGCATCCTGTACTTGTAACAAGACAGTAGACAACAAAACAACAGACTGACTAGCCACTGTGCTAGTCATCACGGCGACTTTATTAGAAGACTCTGGATTTGAGGGCACTTCTGTCAAGTACGCTTCACCTTCTTTGTCTGGCGTCACAGCAGAAGTGGGAAAATGCAACAATGTGTGATGTTTTTTATCACAAACACGACAACTAAGTTTTGATGGACACTTAACAACAGAGTGGTTGGGTTCCTAAACAATTATAACACCAGTTTGAAGTTTTTGCAACTCTATGTCGCTCAGAAGGTTCTAATACTAAGAATTTGTCACATTTAAAAACAGAATGAGTAGCTTTGCAATAAATACAACTAGTACTATGGATTTTCTTAGCGGTGGTAACAAAACTTAATGATTCTTTTGGCTTGAACGCAACAGGATACTGTCGTGATACTGTTGGCTTCTGAACACTAACAGGGCCTGGCTGTCCTACAATAACCTGGTTTGTCTCCAATGCCCTGCAATGTTTAGAAACAAATGAGTACAAATTTTCATAGCTAGGAATTTCAACATCATGAAGTTCAATTTCAAAGCGTTTCCTAGTGGAGTTATCCAATTTTTGCAATAATAGATTAAAAGAGTAAAATCCCACATATCATGATTAAATTGTGCAATTGCCGAAGAATTTTCAGAAAATGTAGACAATAATGTGCGTAACGAGGACGCAGAATCTGAACTAACTTTCGAGGCATTACAAATGGCCTGCCAATAGCTAGTGAGCAACAACCGTTTGTTTTTACCTATCTATTAATTGTTGATATGCAATCGTATAATTATCAAAGTTAATGGAAGCCCTTTAATAATTGCCAAAGGCTTTAAAATGAGGGTTAAATATTGAAATCGTTCAATATTAGATAAAGTTTCATTTTCATGAATTAGTGTACGGAACAAATCGTAGAAAGAGCTCCAATTTTTATAATTACCATCGTAGGTGGGGATTACAATTCTTGGCAACTTAACTTTATTAGGGGCACCCGAGTGTTGTGTTTCATTACTAGAACGAGTATGAGGCTGCGACCTCTTAGCTGTTAATTCTCGATGCACAATTTTGATTGAATATTGAATTTCATCAAAACTGTCTTGGATCACCTGTTGTTGATCTAAATGAGCAACCTCTACAGAAGCAACTATTTCGTAATGAACTTGTTCAAATTTATCTACTATGTTTGATAAATCGATAAATCGAACATCAAAGGCAACAAAATTATTCTCAGGATCCATTTGAGCTGCTTCAGCACATTTTAATAAGGCTTGTGCCTTGCGCATTAACATGTTACGTTTATTTGACAATTTTTCAATTTCCATTGTCACAAATAATGGAAAACAATCAGAAAGTAAATCACAATTATGTAAAACCCAGTAGCAGTTTTCTACTTGCTAAAAATGTTTATCTAACAAAATTGCACAGCTATCAAATATGCGAATCTCAGAATACAAAACTATCAACAAATACATTTAATAGATCCTCTAAATAAATTATCAAACACCATAATAATTCTACCTGTTTGCAAATGCTAAAATAGGAACCCCTCACCCTAACATAGTAATCTTTCAAATGTAGGTAGTCACATACAAGTTATTCACCTCTTAAATACCAAGAAGATTTTAAAGGCTGAACCCTAATTCCATGGAATGCAGTTAGATACATCAGTGCCACCCTCAAGCAGGTATCAAGATGTTTAAAGGGATAGCAACAGCCAGGAATGTCAAACCCCTTTATTCTGAAAACTCCATAGTTCAACACACAGGGGGTTGACCTTTATGTAATTGTACTAAAAATACCTTAAATATTTTTCAAGTCACTAAGCTATATAAATACTATTTTACAGCCATATTATTATGTGAGCGGTAATGTCAATTTTAATTGAGCTTTTATCACTAATTTCTAACGAAATTCGCCATCATTTACGCAAATATTTATGCAAATATCTTACGCTAATGATCGCGTAAATTACGCGACAACAAAGGCTAAAAAACACGCAAAGCCAAATTACGTGTTTTTATGAACTATAAATCCACTAGATTAATTCAAATTCAGCTCGAAGGATCAAATGTACTTTAATTAAATTAATCAAGCCTAAATTTTCGAAGGACCAGTACATAAATACATATGTACACACACACGTGACAAGTATTTCAATTCATATGCAAATTCAACACACTCACCTGAACAAAACACATCCCGTTCCAACTGTATTCTCGACACAATACACCACGTCCTTTCGTCTCTAAGGATGGCGGCAAACAGCTCGGAATGTCCGTTTTCCATGCATCAGGTAACAAACCACAGCAGGTGGTCGAGAGTGGTGGTTTCACTAAATTAAAACACTAGTCTATCCGCGAACAAAATTTACACCCAGAAATTTACAATATAACCCCTATTAATTCTAAACAGATGGAGCATGCTCATCACAGAAAAATAAGAGATCTTTGCTTGTTAAGTTGTAATAAACGATTTTCTGATGTTCCAGTTCTGAACATTTCTCACGAATCACAGTGTTATAGCAATCACATATTGGGTAGATTTCACCGTCACAATTTTTGTTGTATTTTGCACAAATTTCCATTTCGATAATTTTATTTTTCTTTCATGTACTATAAACAATCTGCTGATAAAGGTTCTTGGACTTAATCGAAATTAGTTCAGTTATCTCTATTCCCTTTTAAATTATAAATTGTCTTGACAACAGCTGTTTTGAGTGAGAACTTATGTAAATTAGCTTTTTTACAGTAAATCATTTCTGGTTCTAAAATGGATAGACCAATTTATAATGGTATATAGCATTTACTTGCTCTAACTTTCACTATTAGTTTCAAAGTGCAATACATTTCAATCTCCTATCTAATAGCAGAAACACGTTAGTGTTACACATTTAAATTTAATGTCACAAGGGTAAATTATCAATTGTTTTAAGGAAATATTTCATCAAGGTAAAATAAAAACTTCCAAATATTTTACAATTATATTAGATGCCTTATTTTGAAAATAAGTCAATTACCTAACGAGGTATTTAAAAGGGGTTGACCTTGCGATATGTCCTTGATTTTGCTTTTTTAAATAAGGTTTATACATTTTTAGGATTATTCGATAGTGAAAAATGACGAAGTGGTGTTGTCAATGTTCCGATTCTGTAAATAAGATGTGATTTAAAGCATTTTCTTTCTGTTGTTATGGTAAAATAAGTAAACAAATTTATAAATAAGTTATACACCATTCTTGAATATAGAAAATCCCACTTTACTTAGGAAATTATATTTGTAGTCTTTTTTTATAGATTGTTTTTTGGATAATAAGATTTTCAAATTTCAGCCAGCATGCAGAAAAGTTAGTCCAGTCGATTAGTGCTAATATAAGCTATAATCGTTTAGAAACCCCACTTTTCAATGTCAATGCACATTATTTGACTAATAAGTTAGAGTTGATAATAGTTATGATACCGAATTATACAAATCGAATACCAAGCAAAACACTACATTGAAACGTTATACTTTGAAAAAGAAGTTGAAAAATCTCCTGGTAATGCTCATAATTATGACTATTCGTAGAAAGAATTTAAAAAAAAGCTGCCATGTGCATAATTTATCCATACTGTTAAGATTTTAATATTATTTATAAAGAGAGGTTAATATCAATTAAATAAAATTATTGAGCCTAACAATAAGTTACATATTTAGAGAAAGAATTAGATATTCAATCATTACACATTCGCTCTATCAGTACAACAAGTCTTCTCAACGCATTAATATAAAAATCTCTTACACATATTACTAACCTAAACCAAGCATAACTTAAACTACATCATACTTACTGTAATTTTATGCTGGAAAGTATGGCTGGGATTCGCAAGAATACAGTAGTTGTCGTATCTTATGGCTCTTAAAGTACTGAATATTTTTGACAAGCTGCACTTTTATACGACATCTACTCATTGTAGAGAAGTTTATGGATTGCTATGCCGTTTTAAAAACAATTATCCCTATTTTGAGCCATAGCAAAATTAGAGGCTTTTAAAAATATATCTAAAAATACTTTGGGTACAAATATGTAGCTTCTATTCACTGTACTTGTAATATAAGTTGAACCCCATTTCATACCTGAAACAAAAATTATAGTTAATTTGTGTTATCTACAACCACAACTGCTAATTAATTTTAATTTCAGTTGCTCTAAAAGCAATATAAGGACAGAAAGGATTAAACGGATGTAGTAGGTCATTTGACATACTATACTGCAAAATCAATTGAAACCGAGAAAATATTTTTCAGAAACGACAAATAATAGATGTTTAAATAATTCTATTACATACAGTAGTTTAAAATTTGTACACCAAATTTGCCCACCTGTAAGATTAACCTATAGATAGTCCAATAACAAAAAACAATTAACCAGAATGTTTTAATCAAAACTTGACGTTTCGGTAGTTTTTCCTACCATAATCAAACTTACTCTGATCAATCTAAATTTACACAAATATATGGAAAATTCTAAATGATTTACATAATAAAAGTAGGTCCATGATTATAAAAATTAAAGTGCCAGAAGAGCGCGTTTAATACTGGTGACGGTTAAAAATGGAAAGAACGAATCTAACAAAATTATTTGAAATTGAAAAGGAGAATGAACGTTCAAAAAAATGACAACAGTTACACTTCAATGAGTATTCCTTCCTTTAACGATGTTTGAAAAGATCATTATCATATAGGGCAAAGTAAACTTTATGTACTTCATCAAAATCAATTTTGTTAATAATACGATTGATTCCTTGATATAAAACGATTCTATGAACAATCTGGTCTTATAATTGGGCTCGCTGTCCAAAATGATGGCATCATCAAATAATGGTGTATGTTTAGTTGAAAAAACATATGAAGACAAAGCACATTTAGCAGAGTTTTTTGACAGTCACTCCTGTGTTGGGTTAAACAACTTTTTAACCACTGACTCGTCTGGCCAATGTAACTATTATTGCAGCTACATGTGATCTTGTAAACGATTATACTAGTTACTAATTTTGAATCCTTTAACTTTATGAATAAACTTTGGACCGAATTTTATATTATAAATATTTATATATATATATATATAAATATAAAAAAAAGTATAACCCATAAACACAAGGCGGTCCAGACATCCAAACGGGCGATTCGTTTGGACACTTAGATTCCAAAACCCGGACGCATGGTCAAATACATCGTTTGAAAAATCTGGGACAACGCCCATAAGAAGTCAGTGCCTAAGATCAGAGATTGAGAAACAGAAGTGACTGCCAAGGCATGAACAAGAACGGTATATTCAACAGACATAAGTGACCCAAAAATGTCAAAAGACTGGCCATTGGCTTCGGTGCAACTGTGGATCTCCGTTCAGGACAGAGAAAAACCATGGTAGTTTTGTAAGGTATTTTTATATTTCAAGATTTTTCTGTTCTCTTATATTATGGCCAATTATTGGAAAATAAACGATCGCTTACACGAGTCCAAATTTGGGTAGAAGTTAGTTTTCGTGGGTTCGATGCTAAATTATCAGCGTCTAATCTTGGGTAATCTAAGAAATATTTACTTATTTTATTTTTGCTATTCTGCTTACAAGAAGTGGTGGTAGAACAAAAAAGACAATTTATATTACTGTGGTCTAGCAGAAAAATTACTAGACAGTATTTTGCTTAAAAGAGCTAATAACTTGTTTGGGAAAATCGTTCTATAGCTTAATTCCCACACAGATGAACAAATTACAGGCAATGCTGTGTCGGATCTTAAAAAGATGATCATGTCTAGAAAAAGGTAACTTGCCAGTTTCAGTCTTGTCAAGTTAAAACGAGCAGGTTTACTTGCTATTGCTTCAAACATCACGACAAGGGTGTGCTTATTATGCCTACTCGCAAGAGAATCCCATCTTAACTCATTGACCAAATCAATCACATTAATTTGCCGTCTAAAGTGCTTGAACCCTTGCAGCACGGCTCTGAAATGAGTTTAATTTGTGTGTTGGATACTGAATTTGTGGGTTCTATACTGTAGCACAGTATTCTAAAATTGAGTGGATTAGTTTCAAATATCCATGGCATCTTGCCGAAGTAGAAGCGTTATGCAGACCGAGCATGACTAAATGTAAACTTTTTAGAGCTTTGGAGACCACTGAGAGAATGTGGTTGGCCCACCCTATATCCCCTACTTATGATGATGCCAAAATATTTATAGCTGTCTGAAGGATTGATGATGTCATTTCTCAGATAGTACCAATGATTGACAACATTGAAGCCAAAGAAAATCCAAACAGTTTGTGTCATGTTGATAGCCATACTATCGAAATGAGCCCAGTAGACAATTTCATGCAGATCATTTTGTAGAACCTTCACATCCACTAGACATAATGGATCTATAAACAACGTCGTCGACATATGTCTAAGAGTAGACTTTAGCGAATGATGAGTATAAGAAATAACGGTGGGCCAAGCACACTCCTATGAGGAACACCCGAGAGGACTACAGGTTGTGAGAGTCGTTGATTAACTAATACCTATTGTGTTTTATTTGATAGCTATGTAGCTATCCAGTTATCCATGCGACTGCCTAAATTTGTTTCGTTTAGTTCGCCAACTAATAGGTTATGAGGATCAACCGGTTTTGAATACATGTGCGCCAAGTAGCTCTCGTACAAGTGAAAGTTCAAGTTCAATGCACTTTCACTCTGATCTTAAACACAGTAAGAAAATGGGTGTGTTAAATTCAACTAATGCGGTCACCTTCGCTAAAGCTATTGGCAATGATGAATTGTCAAATACGACAGTTGAATTAGATAAATTTAATAGGCAGAACAAACATAGTAAACATGTGGGAGACATATTCCACCAAAGCAGCTGCTGTTGTCAACAATAATGGTGAATTATTGACTGCATTATCTGAATTAGTAAAAGCTCAAAGGCAACTTATGAATACAATTATTCATTTGGACACTCAAGGATTCTGCCCCATTGTCTAATTTGGAAATACCACTTGTTCTATGGCTCCTGTTAATAAATCCTGACACGGTCCACTTGAAAAATGTAAGGCGAGCATTTTTCACAAAAATACACCCTCGTTCGGATGAGAGGTAAAATGGAGGCCCCGTGTATGAGTGTTGTCATGCACATAAAAGATCTCTGGCTTGCTTGAAATAATAAGGGTTCGGCAAAATTCAAAATATCCAGATTAAAAAAAAAGTTTCCTAGCCAATGTAGTACCTTCGGATGGAGCATTGGAAAATCAAATGTAAGGCTATTTAGATCACCCTACAGTACCTGATTTTTTAGCTTCTGTTGGTTCTTTAAGGTTGTCCTCTGAAGATTTGATATAATTTACATATTTTTTGTGATTTTTTTAAAATTGTATATTTTAAACATGCTTTTATTGTATTTTGCTGACAATTTGTTATTTACATTAGTGATTCACACATATTCATTATAAATAAATAAATAAAAACTTCAAACGCTTTCGATATATTAAGAAGATGGCAACCTTAATTCTGTTGTCGATATTTTCAGTAATACCTTGAAAAACACAGTTAAGTGCATATTCACACGAATAACCTGGCCAAAATCCAAATTGTAGATAGAATCAAGAGGCATCTTCACCACATATTTATTCACAGTGAACTCAAATAAGCGACAAATGACACGTGTTAAGCTAATTGGCCTGTAGTATGTATACGTATATCATGAGCTCTTCTTAGCCAATCGTCTAAGAATATTATTACTAATACACATATTAAACAAAAGATTAAGTATAGTACAATAGTTTAACCATATAACATAATTAGTTGACTAGAGATACCATCTGGTTCCATGGTGTTTATTCATTTTACTAAGAGCCCAACGAATATCTTTAGTGCTGAACTGAAAAGCATTTGCAGATTTATAATTTACAGCAACTCCATAATGTTAGATATTTGTATAGCAGCCTTCTTTTAAGGGATTACTTACAATAGTTAAAGTGTCAAATCTAGTATCTTTCATTTCTAAAATCGACTCCTTAACCCCAATCAATCATTGGCCCTATAAGTCGATCCGGATTCATTAGTCCTGTGGTTACACATGTCCTAAATTAAATATTATTGTGCATTTCAGCGAGTTTTTAATTAATTAATATTTCAGTTTTAAATTTGTGCTTAAAGCCCATATTTAGCGGGTTAAAATGTGTAAACATTATTTATACTGTCTTTAGATTAAATTAAGCGATTTCGCCGTAATTGAAACCAGCAAGCGTTTTAATTACAAAGAAATTCATAATATAAAATTTGTCAGTTTTCAGTTTTAAATTCATTTTAGCGGCATAAAACAGAAAGCAACCTGAAAACTATAAATCGCTTTATACTTCTTAAACAAGAAAGGTAAAGGGATTTGCTTTGTATTTAAAAGCTATTGCACGTTTTGTATTACAATATTGAAAATATCTGCAGAGGAATAAGGTTGTAAAGTTGCATCTTTCGGCAAATATGTTAAGCCACATGTTTTAAACGTTTCTGTGAGCTTTTGATGGTAAGCCGCTCGGGTTGTTAAGCGGTACATCTTATATTCACGCTTTTGTTTGACGAACCGTTAGTCATAAAACGTGATTTATTGGTTATACCCTATTTTACATTTTCATGCTTTGAACAACTCATAATATTTTAATATTTCTCAGTGCACATTTAGCTTTACCGTTTTACAACAGTTTATTGTAGTCCTTTCAGAATCTTTGAGAATGGCTCCAAAGAAAGCACATGTGGTAGAACTCAATTACTGAAAACACGGATTTTAGAAATATTTGAGCTTTGTAATTCTATACAAAGTGACCCAAGTTTAAAGGCATTGTTCCTTATTCAAACAAGGGAATACATGACCTTTATGCAAATTTCAATACAATTTTAGTCGCTGTCTTGGCCTCATGTGACGAGGTAGACTCATTAACTTACAACGCTGTACTGGAAGGAAGTAGATTCCGCTTATTTTTTCATACTGCTGCATCTCGATACGATGCAAGAAATGAAAGCACCACAAATTACAGAAAATGCTCCAAGCAGCACGGTATCAAAATTGTTACCGTTAAAGCTCCAAATTTTTAATAATGAGGTAACTGAATTTTCATCTTTCATCGATTTATTTGACAGCCTGGTCTATAATAACGCGTCGCTGTCCAATATCGAAAAATTAAATTATCTTATCAGTTGTTGTACCGGGGAGTCTTTAAGAATCGTTAAATCTGTACCCATTTCGGGGATAATTTTATTATTTCCTATAACGCCTTGCGTGAGAGATTTAGCAATCCGCGTTTATTGGCAACTTTGCATTGGAAAGCAATGAAAGACTTTCTACCTTTAAAATCAGAAGACCCTAAGAAACTTAGGGCACTTATTGATTGTTTTTCGGAGAACCTTGCTGTTCTAACTAACTTAAAGTTTCCCACTGAACATTGGAACTTTATTCTGGTCGATTTGCTTTTAGAAAAACTTGATCCGTTCACTAGAAAACGCTTGAACTCCAATCGGATCCGAAGCAAATACCTAATTTCGAGGATTTGAGATATTTTTAACCCAACAATGTGCAGCGTTGAAACCTTTTCTTCAACCGCACCTGTTTCTTATTCGACGACTGTCCATACATCGCACACATCAGTGCCTAAGAAATCCTCAGCGTTTCAATTTAAACCAAAGGTTTCTTCTAACGTAGTTTCACTGGACACACCAAGTAGCTCCAGTGACTCAAATAATTCATTTTCGCACCATTGTCCTTCCTGCAAAGGCAATCACTTAATTTATAGATGTCAATCGTTTCTAAAGAAAACTCCGACGGAACGTTTCGACATTGTCAAACGCTTACGCCTTTGTTTAAATTGCTTACGAACAGACCATGCGTCCATGCAATGCAAATCTTATAATTCCTGTCGAACTTGCGCCAAGCCGCATCATACCTTGCTACATTTTGAATCACAACCTGCTTCTAGCCGTTCAGCTGAACCGACCGCTACACACATGCATAAAAATGCCAATAGGACGCAGTCAGCCTCTCCTATTCCGGCAAATGTTTTGTCTTCACAGACGAATTCAAATCTTGGGGTTACTGTCTTACTCTCCACTGCTGTTGTGGAAGTTCAAGATCGTTCTGGTAGATACAAACCGATCAGGGTACTTTTAGACCCTGGCTCCCAAGCTAGCTTTATTCGAGACGATTGCGTGAGCAAACTTTGGCTTCCACGCATACGTTCTCAAGTTCCGATTTATGGACTTGGGCAGACAACTTCAGCAGTCAATAGGGGTGCCGTCAGCTGCACCATTCGCTCTATGTTAGACTCTGAAAAATCTCTAGAAGTCACAACTTTTGTGCTTTCGTCAATATCTGGCAAATTACCTAGCGTTGAAGTTCCTAATAATTGGGAACACTTATGCGGCCTGCACTTTGCAGACCCGACCTGGAACTCTCCAGGAACTATTGACATGCTCCTTGGAGCAGATGTTTATCCGTTCATCATCAATGGCGGTGTTATACATGGCAAATTTCTTCAGCCTGCCGCCATAAATACAATTTTGGTTGGACTATTATTGGTCCCACAAAAGCTTGCAGTCTGATACTGTCCAAGCATTTTTTACTTCTGTAGAAGATCCTATCGACCAGACCCTAAGGCGGTTTTGGGAGATAGAAGAATTGCCATCCAAGCCTTATACTTCTCCAGAAGAAGAAAAGGCAGATTTGATTTTTGAAAACACGTTTTCTCGTGACCCTAGCGGTCGTTTTATTGTTGCGTTACCGTTCAACGATACTTTGCCCGTTTTGATAATTGCTTTGAGATGGCTAAAAAGACTATTTTCGTTGGAGCGCAAATTGCATGCTCAACCGAGCTACGCGCCCAATACAACAATTTCATGCAGGACTATCTTGATGCGGGTCATATGGCATTACTCGATTCTCCGCCCGTTGGGAACGATAATTATTTTTACCCCATCACCCTGTGTTTAAAGAGGAAGGTCATACTTCTAAAATTCGTGTGGTTTTGACGCCTCTGCAAAGGCTAAAAACAACGTGTCACTTAATGACACCCAATTGGCTGGACCTAGTCTCCAAAACGACATTTCGTCAATCTTACTGAAATTTCGTACTCATCGTTTCGTTTTTACTTGTGATGTTCGCCAAATGTATCGACAAATTTTGGTTACCGAAGAACATCGAAAGTTTCAATTAATTGTTTGGCGGTTCTCCGCAGAAGAACCCATCCAGACATATCAGCTTAATACAGTGACCTACGGTATTAAGTCATCGCCTTATCTAGCATTAAAACTCTTCAGCAATTAGCCATTGACGAAGGCAAAAGGTTTCCGTTAGCCGCTGAGCTATACGGTCAAATCTATATATTGATGATTTCGTCGCCGGTGGAGATTCTATACAATCGGCCCGCGAAATTAAAGATCAACTTATTCGACTTTTACATTTGGCTGGTTTTGAACTTCGAAAATGGAGTTCTAATTCAGTTTCTATTTTGGAAGGCATTCCGTCAGATTTTGCCAATATACTTCTCTCGATTTCGATTCGGACGAATCAATAAAATATTAGGTCTTCAATGGTCACCTACAGAAGATATTTTCTCGTTTCGGGTTAAACCATTAAACCAAATATGTACAAAGCGCAACATACTTTCACAAGTTGCCAGAATATATGATCCATTAGGATTTTAGCCCCACTAACACTTTTTGCAAAACGCCTAATCCAGCATCTGTGGATGTTAGGTTTAAATTGGGATGACATCCCACCAGCAGACATTTCGTCTCAATGGCAGCAATACCAAGAAGAGTTGCCGTTATTATCGTCATTAAAGTTACCACGTTGTTTACCCCCTTCGGATCCTTTTACTTGTCATTTGCATGGGTTTTGCGATGCTAGCGAGGTAGGGTATGCAGCGGTAGTGTATTTTCAGTTCATAAATCAAACTACTGGAGAAATAACTGTACAATTTGTAACCGCTAAAACAAAAGTAACTCCAATTAAGCGCATTTCAATTCCACGTTTGGAATTATGTGCCGCCGTTTTATTAACCGATTTACTTTCTTTTACCATTCGGTCTTATCAAGGCTTGATTGACATCTCCGATGTTTCAGCGTGGAGTGATTCTACGGTCGCTCTCACTTGGATACGTTCTCCACCTTTTCGTTGGAAAACTTTGTGGCAAACCGTGTTAGCCACATTCAAGAGATCATTGCACCTAGCCGATGGTTTTATATTAAATCTTCGCATAATCCGGCTGATCCTGCATCTCGGGATTAATGCCAAGCGCGTTATTTCATGTTCGCTATGGTGGGCGGGGCCTGATTGGCTTCACTACCCTAGTGACTCGTGGCCGCCTCAACCAACATTGTCAACCTCAATTGCTGAGGTAACTACGGAAAAGGACACTATTGTCCTCATCAAGGACGACCAGCTTTCTCCACTTCAATGGAAGTTTGGTCGTATTATTAATACTTTTCCGTGCGGACGGTATTATACGTGTCGCTGAAGTCAAAACGGCACATGGCACACTAAAACGACCTTTGGTCAAACTAGCGCCCTACCGGTATTTTAATTTTATTTTATGTTTAGATGTATATACACATTTTTACATGTATAGTAGTATATTATTTTTACATATTTGCTTATTTACATATATATTTTATTCTTTGCATAGTTGGTAATATCGCTCGCTGTAGTGCACCACCCTATCTTTCGTTACCTCCTTTCCTAGCAAGGTCAAATCCCATGTGATTTCCTTCACCCAACCTACTTCCCTTCTTTTCAAAATTCTATGAATTTGGTGGGCGGTATGTTACGTCGTCATCGAACAATTCGGTATTTTGTGACAATAAATACTTTGTGCGTGCATCCTACAGTTTGAGTGAAACATTTTATATACCGGCAATAACAGTGCATAAAGTGACAGTCGTATCGAGCCTTTAGAGAAGCAAGTCGCCTTCGAACCCTTGAAAGGGACGGTCGATAGAGCTTTCAAAGCGAGACCGACACCCGGTCGGCGTGTTACTGGTTCTCCGTAAAAGCTTTTGTGCGTGAAAGTGTCTATTGCCCCAGCGCAGGACAAAGCTTTGTGCGTGAAAGTGTCTATTGCCCCAGCGGCGCAGGACTTAAGGTATTTATACCCTTTTACTAAGTAGTTTGATGTAGTTTTTGTTTGTTATTACATAACCGCTCCACCATTATCGTTATTGCTATAAAAGCAATTGGTCCTTCATTATAATTTGCATATTTTATCACACATTTATATCAACCTCCTTAACCCCAATCAATCAGAGACAAACATTTGTGCCTGTGCATGATTTCATGAACTTATTAAACATATTCCATTTGATTGAATGGACATTAGTGGATGCTAAACTGATTATAAAGTCATGTTAGGCGTTCATTTTCTTCAAGGTATTTCTGACTTTTAAATTGCTGTATTGAGCACTGATTTGCTATGAAATTTGTAATGACATCTACTCTGCTTTTTAGCATACGAACTTCATAAGTATAAAATTTAACGTTCCAATTTTCGCCTCAGAAGTAGGGTAAACCATTTTGCCTTCTGTTGCAAAGAATGCAGATATTCATTACGCCAACGCTTCCAAAATGATTGTTGGATGCGTTGAATAAGTTGCCAACGATCTAATTTTGATATTTCCAACTCAAGGAGAACTGGATCGGGTATGACAGAAACAGGCCTATATTCAAAAAATGGGACGGACTTAAAATGAAAATCATTCGGATCTGAGCTCATGGGGCACAGAGGCCTTGAATTTAAAATGGCTTCAACCTGAATTAAAACCGTGTTTAATTCCTCGTATGATAATATCTGGTCGCCGATCACTCTTTTTAAATGTGTCTTGACAGACTTAATTCCAGCCTCCCACAACCCTCCAAAATGAGGAGCTGGGAGGATTGAACACGAATTCAATTCCTTCAGCATGCGCTGATTGAGTCATCAGTTGTGAGATTTCGTTCGATGCTCCAACAAAATTAGTACCGCAATCGGAATAGAGTTTCAGGCATTTACCCGGCGGGCTATAAAGCGTCGTAACGCGGCTATAAAAGCATCCGCCGACAAACTTGACACAAGCTCTAAATGAAGAGCCTTTGTGCTGAAGCAAACAAATAAACAAATGTAAGCCTTTAGTGACCTTACACCTCGATTACGGCTCATGAGAATACAGAAAGGACCTCCAAAATCAACTCCCGTGTGTAGGAAGGCCTTTACAGAGGTAAACCTTGATGCAGGCAAATCACCCATCGGAGGACAATAAGCAATTGGTTTCACTCTAAAACATCGAATACAAGATTTTAAACACTGACGTATGACTCTTTTGCTGACAAAATCCAATAATTTTGGGTTAGTAAAAATTGTGTGGCTTTAAGACCAGGGTGTAAGTATGTTTTATGGCAGTCCAAGATGATTAATTCTGTTAATCTGTGAGTGCGAGGAAGTACCAATGGAAATTTTGTTTCATATGGTAATTCCGAGTTTCTGAGCCGACCGCCCACCCTCAACAAACCACGCGAGTCGATAAAAGGGGTAAGAGGTCGAAGATGTTTACTAATTACCTTACCCGTTTAATATTTTCTATATCCTGACCAAATGATTCTTGCTGAATTCTCTTAATCAATAATTCCATAGCGTATTGCTGAGACACAGACACGTTATCCAAATTCTCACCAACTGCCTGTCTAGAAAATTGTAACTTACGAACAAACTGGTAAACATATGAAACAATTCTACATATTTTTGTAGATTTGAAAATCTCTCTAGTAATGAATCTAAAAATTATCTGTCACAACAACATTTAATACCAATGTACGTTTCTCCACATCTATTGGAGATGTATCGATTAACTTTGGCATGTGGGTAACCGCCAATTTTCTTCTGGAAGTGACAACCAGGAGGGCCTGTCCACCATAACTGATGATTGACTAAATCTGATGCTAACATCCTCTACAGGCGCAGTCTGCGGGTTATCATGTGACCGAACATGGTTCCAAGATGCAGGAGGAACGCGATCCTGAATATGCGAAATCCGATTACTTATAAAAGTTTTCCAGTTATAAGATGACGATCGAATCCAACACAGAGCGACTGTAGAATCGGACCAAGCAACTATACGATCTAACGACAGACGAGTTTTATATGTATTTTGGACAAATGCCACTACATCAGACAATAACACAGCACCGCACAATTCGAGTCTTGGCAACGATATGCGCTTTGTGGGCGCAAGTCTAGATTTTGCACATACTAAGGCAACCTTTATATCACCCTGTATGTCAACAGTACGAAAGTAAATCACAGTAGCATACCCTGCCTCAGAAGCGTCACAGAACGCATGCAGCTGTAGATCTTGAACATCATCAGAAATAATCCACCGAGGAATTTTAAGGTCTGATAATTGCGACATTTGTTGCAAATAAATTTTCCACTTTGAACTTATGGTCAACGGGGGACTGTCATCCCATTCAAATCCTAAAATCCATAACGATTGTATTAAATGCTTGGCCAAAAATACTAAAGGCGCTAATAGCCCTAACGGATCAAAGATCCTTGCTACTTGGACAACATATTTCTTTTAGTACATGGTCTGTCTATGATATTTGTATCATAGAAGAATTGATCAGCGACGGTTGCCAACGCAAACCTAATACCTTTTGGGTAACATTGTTAGATTCCTCGAAGGAAACAGCTTGTTGATAACGATAAGATTTTGGTAAATCATCAATGATACTAGCAATGTTACTATTCCATTTTCTCAATGTAAAACCTCCAGCCTCACAAATCTGATTTAATTCAGAAACTAGACGTTTAGCTTCATCAGATGAACTGCATCCGTAATCAAATCATCGACATAAACATCAGACAACAAAATCTTGGCAGCGTTTGGATATTTAGGTGCTTCAGCATTCGCAAGCTCCTTAATAACACGCATTGCCAAGAACGGTGATGAAGTAACTCCGTAGGTAACAGTATTCAATTGATACTCGACTATTGACTCTGATGACGTTGGTCTCCAAAGTATTTTTGATAAGCCCGATGATTCGAGCAACAAAAATCTGCCTGTACATCTGTTTAATATCGGCAGTTAATACAATGGGATATAAACGAAAATCCAACAACAAAGCAAAAATATCTTTCTGAAGCGGAGGTCCTGGCATCAAATGTTCATTCAATGAACCACCACTGGGACAAACCGCGGATGCGTCAAACACCACTCGAATTTGTGTAGTAGTGCTTTCGGTTTCATAACCGCATGGTGCGGAATATAATATTCGGAGATGGAATATTGCTACTAATTGAAGCATTTACTGGTGTCATATGCCCACTGTCGGAATAGTCTTGCATAAATTGTTTATACAAAGTGTATAATTCCTGATTCTTTTCCAAGTGACGTTCTAATAATAAAAACCGATTAAGTGCGACATCCCGAGACCCAACAAACAACGGTTCAAGACCACTAAACGGCAACGATACAACGAAACGACCTGTTTTGTCTCTCGAATAATTGCTACGAAAGTGTTTTTCACAAATTTCCTCTTGTGGGGATAACTTGTGTGTTGGAATGTCTGGAATGTTTTCCAGTTCCCAGAATCTAGTGATACTAGACTCTAAGGGTTCTACGAATGCACACAATGACGTGCCACTTGTCACTGGAGACACAAATTTGCCTGTCAGTAACCAACCAAATGAAGTGCAATGCAACTGGTTCATCAGGTGAACCTGAACGAGTTTCATTACCCAAAGTGCGGGCAAAAATATCTGCTCCCAACAACAAGTCTATATTACCTGGTTTATCAAAAGAGGGATCGGCTAAGTCTAAACCTTTATATGTATCCAATTTTTCAAGAGATTGGAGCCGTTGGTAACTTTCCACAAATTTCTGGCAATACAAATGCTTGAACTGAATATTCTGGCATTGTGTGTCCAACGGGTTTAATTTTACAAACTACCTTTCCGGTAATATTAGATGACGCTAACCCCAACCCTTCTACCTTTAATGCAACCTTTGATTTATTTAATCCAAGCCGTTGACGGCATTTTTCCGTTATAAAAGATTCCATACTTCCACAATCCAATAATGCTCTTACGATTTGCGCTTGTCCAAATTCATTGCGAATAGAAACTTGAACTGTTGATAACAATGTAGAAGCACTTGACAATTTCGACGAGAACAATGTACTACAATTGGAAGTAGAGGCAACATTTGAAACATCTGCAGCAGGGTTTTGTTTCAACAACAGAAGCAGAATTTTCAAAATGAAGGAGGGTATTGTGACCCTTTTTGTGACATTTTTTACATACCGATTTTGAAGGGCATGTTGCAATTTTATGTGTATCTTGAAGACAATTGATACACAAATTTTTATTCTTTGCAGTATTATACCTTTCTTGAGGAACCTTATCCAAAAAATTTGACAACGATAAATCTGATGATTACCATTGCAAACCAAACATTTTACCGCGTTTGAAGTTGTAAGTAATGAGGTTTTAACATATGACTTCGGATTAAAAGAAAACGCTTTTCCTTAATGTTTGTATTCAACGTGTTTTGAACTTGACTTCGATGGTTCGGACGAAATCATACTACTAATTTCCAAAGCTTTACACTGTTTTTCAAGAAATGATTTCAATTGCTCGTATGTAGGTATTTCTTCATTATTTTCAACCTCAAATGCCTTTAAGAGGTCAGCATCAACCTTTTGCTCAACAAATTAAACAATATTAAATTAAGTAAATCAATTTTTATTTGACGTAAACCTGACAAATTCTCTGTAAAACAATTCAACAAATCCCTAAGTTCTGTATGTGATTTTGCTTTCACCTTAGGATAATTTTCAAGAGCTGACCAATATGTATTGGCAATCAAACGACGTGAGTCATAGCGTTGTACTATAACGGAGTATGCAATTTCATAATTGTCATTATTTATTGGTAGATGACGAATTGAATTTCTGGAATCTACATCCAACGCTTCAGTAAGAAATAAAACTTTTCGATTGGTAATAACTGTGTATTTAAATGAATGAGATTTTTATACAAACTATGAAACGATTCCCAATGCTCTATGCGTCCAGAAAAGCTCCCAATTGCGACCTTTGGAAGTTTTAAATTACTGGTGATACCTATACCAGCGGTATCATACGACGATCTACTTGTAGAAAACGGTTTCGCTTCCTGCTTACTTTCAACCAAACTAACAAATTTTGCCCCAATAACTTTAATTGATATTAAAGTTTTATCCAATTCAATTCTGATTGCTGTAATTTGACTCAAACTGTCCGAATCATCCTCGTCTAACACACACCTTTTGTAGGATGCATCAAATTCTTCCTTTATCTCTACAGCTGACTGTACCATCATCGAAGCGATTGCTTGGTTTTCAAGATTATATTCCAACTTTGAAATACTTTCAAACAAATTTTCTATTCTATCCAAACACCCTTTTCCATCTATTATAAGACGGTCCATAAGCATCTGAGTCATTTCGAACAAAATAGCTATTCCCTAAACACGAGTACCCTTGTCACAAAAATAACAAATCTTAAAGATGTAAACCCAAACTAATGATGAACATGTAACTACTCTACCACTTTTCAGAAACTAGCAATTATGTAGCTAATCCTGAGTGACACTTTAATTTAACGTTAAAATGAGACTTGTGTTGACCACAACCCTTAAGATACCTCGAGGAATAACGGTTCTTTAAGCTCACACCAAAATAGATTAGTGCAGCTTCAGGTATACAATGCAAGTTCTTAGAACAGGGTATCGCAATGATGTTTTTCCTATTTGTATACGCTTAATTTAAATTAACTGCTTTTTTAATGCACTTAAATTTTAAGAAGTAACTTTTTAAAATGCATCGGCATGCACAAATATTATGAAATAAGCCTAACTGCAATTACTATTAATGTGTAAAACTGCCCTGATTACTCTAATTGTTTGATTAGATAATCAATTTTTATATGCAAATATTAATTAATGCGGTCGAAAGGAACCAAAATGTAGGGATAAAGGAATGAACCAATGATATGGAATTCACCTACCTTTAATGACTGCGATCTTGATTCAACGCTGGTCGATCAATGTAACGAAACTATTAATTGATTGCGGACTGTAGTAATGTTAATTAGCACGCGAACCGATTGTACGGCACTAATTACTGCAAAATAACCACGACAACATATTGCGTACATGTGACGCTTGCTACGACTTTCGAAGCACTGAAATTTCTGTCCTTTCTCACCATTTAGTCCCTTTTCTTGTAGGTAGGTAGTGGATAGAACCGGATTATAGGAAGGGTTAAGTACTGTTAGGTTAAAGGATAGCGACATTAATTAATATCTATAAGCTTAAGGTAAAACGTGTAAATAGGGTAAATAAGCCTAAACACCTTGAAAAACACAGTTAAGTGCATATTCACACGAATAACCTGGCCAAAATCCAAATTGTAGATAGAATCAAGAGGCATCTTCACCACATATTTATTCACAGTGAACTCAAATAAGCGACAAATGACACGTGTTAAGCTAATTGGCCTGTAGTATGTATACGTATATCATGAGCTCTTCTTAGCCAATCGTCTAAGAATATTGTTACTAATACACATATTAAACAAAAGATTAAGTATAATACAATAGTTTAACCATATAACATAATTCGTTGACTAAGAGATACCATCTGGTTCCATGGTGTTTATTCATTTTACTAAGAGCCCAACGAATATCTTTAGCGCTGAACTGAAAAGCATTTGCAGATTTATAATTTACAGCAACTCCATAATGTTAGATATTTGTATAGCAGCCTTCTTTTAAGGAATTACTTACAATAGTTAAAGTGTCAAATCTAGTATCTTTCATTTCTAGAATAGAGACAAACGTTTGTGCCTGTGCATGATTTCATGAACTTATTAAACATATTCCATTTGATTGAATGGACATTAGTGGATGCAAAACTGATTATAAAGTCATGTTAGGCGTTCATTTTGCTTCAAGGTATTTCTGACTTTTAAATTGCTATATTGAGCACTGATTTGCTATGAAATTTGTACTGACATCTACTCTGCTTTTTTAGCATACGAACTTCATAAGTATAATACATTGGATCAGGATTAGTAGATAGAGATCACGTAGGTATAAATTGTAAACAAGTTTGCAGTAAGTGAGAAGAGTAATAAACTATTTGTGGCAATAAACCAGCTAAAAAAGGATATTCAGAAAATGGGCACAAGGGACAGCTGTAATAAAAGTACAGACTTTGCATTCTACAACAAAACAAATATACTGAGTCTCAAACCACTAAAGGATATCGGATTAAAACACTAAAGAGCCTCAAGATCAAATCATAAATGTTAAAATTCTTGTAGTCGAGCAAACTTTCAATAATAAGGATGCTTTAAGAAAAACCTTTTTCTTTGCATGTGATGTAACAGGGTAATTAGGTAAGCAAATAGATGATTCTATCATCGGGTAGTGCAAACAACTTAAATAATTGTATTTAATTATAACCACAGTCTAATGAAGTAACACGTAAATAATAGCGTTAAATGAGACTACGAATAATTGGGATCATAACAGACAAAGTTGCGATTCGGTTAAAATATTTACTTTAAATAATTGTAAGCATAATACTTCATAAGAACTTATATTACATGAGTTGAAAAATAATTGCAGAAGTAGCATATATTTTCAGTTTCGAGATAATCTTCATCCATCTTTGGTGAAAATTTAGCTCATAATTAAATGATTAATATATAAATATAAATAAATTATTTTAGTATATGAATATATAAACAATTACTGTAAAAATTTTAAGTATACGTTGAATTAGGAACAGGTTACTTCTTCAAAGGTTTACATGATTATTTTCAGTCCTCTAAAAATACATAACGCCAAGCAGAGTAAATAATATTAAAGGATGCAGATATCAGCAACATCAATAATTTCACAAAGTCAGGTAAAGATCAACTATAAATTGTCGACATATAATAAAATAGCTGCAAAAATTCCAGAAGCAAAGCTGCAGGTATCAGGTTCTCAGGAACTAGTTAAAATTAACGAGTAAAACATTTGAGTAAATGCAGAGAGTAATCTTCAAATGGAAACTTCGAAAAAATTCTAAGTACAATTTTCAAGTAAAATCTTCGAGCTAATACTTGTTAAATTAAATAAAGCCAAAATAATAAGAAATACAATTTCCAGAAAAATTCGGGTTGCTCAGGTGAACAACAGCAATTTCACTACTCGACTATAACAAATCAATAGATTTTTGTAACAATTAAATCCTAACAATCTGGTATCAAAATAGTTTGGTGGTTTGTTACAAAGTTTAGCATAAAAATGGTCATGGGATATTGTAAAGACAACACAAGACATCATAAGCGATAACGACATAAAATAATCAACAGAATAACTGTAAGAATAACGCAAACACCAATAACTAGAGGATACACGCGTCAGATATTAAATGGAACAATTAAAATGTGAATCATAGCTCATATAGAATTAGTATGAGTTGGAAAAATGCAAGTAACATTTTTTTTCTAGATTTAGCAAAACATTCATCTGTTTTGAATTGCTATCTAAAATTCTAAAAAATTTTATAGCAATCTTATAGGATACTTGTATTTCTGACAAAAGAATTGGTAATAAGTTATTTCGTATTAGCCACATAATTATCCGTTAAAGTATAATGCTTCTGCAGATATTGGAATTCTTTTAGTCATACGCAGTCGACATGCGTTTCTCGTGATTTTCAAATTTTGATATTTAGTAATAGATAAACTGTTACTCCACTTAAAATCTAACACCACATTTTTGATTGTGCAATAATTATGATAGATGCTCTTTGACGTTTGTAATGCAAACAATTGTGATTTAGTGTATACATTTTGTTTCACAGTCAACTATTTATTACCACTATTATAAGTTAATTTATTTTAACAAAAAATGAAATAAATGGACCGACTGAAAAAGTAACCATATAAAGTATATATTTTTGAAAAGCTTTCATAAAAACTTAATAAAGTGGTAGTCAACTGTGGTTTCCATTTAAAAAATGCTTGTTACTATATAATCACTTCAAAATTGTAAATATTAAACATTTAAGTGAATCACATTAATATATATAAAAAACTATATAAAAAATGTCAATACCAATTTTGGGATATATTTTCAAACAAAAAGATAAATTGTTTAAAATGTCAATATTTGGCTGCGATTTGAACACAAAAGAAGATCGTTATTTCTAATTTTGTCATTTAATTAACTTCAAAAAAGTGGCCCCTAAACACTCAGTTTTTTGTACCTTTAATAATAACAGTTACCCATTAATTGCGTCCAATTTGGAAAACCCTATATTTTGTTCAAAAAATAGCCAAATTTAAATAACAATAAAGCTTATAATCATGCAATCACCATATGAAACAACTTTGTGCTCATCCAGACAGGAGAATTACCATTTTCCCATTAAATATGCAATTCTACAATGGCTAGGTTACAATTTTATTTCACAATTAACCAAAATCGTGGAAAACTTAACTTTTCATCAGGCAAAAAATGTGTACCTTTGTGTGAAACCATGATAAATTATATTTTTACAAGACACAAAAATTTATATTACATGAAAATTACATAGCTAAGAATATTGTTAGATAACAAGTTTTGGTGGAAACAAAATCCTTGGATTGTAATCATAAATTCTCATTGCTTTCTACACAATGTATAGTCATGGACCTTCAAAACATTTTATAACAGTAAAACTACAATGAAGTAATTGTACTATTTTTAAATATATAAAAATTCATTTGGCAAAATTTGATACTGATGTAATAATTTTATGATAAAATCATTATTGTTTGTGTAGGAATAAACATGCCCCAGTACTATTTGATCCAATAAAACGCTGTATGTACAACTGTATTCCAGTCAGTTTAGAAACAATGTTCGAGGTTTCAATATATCTATTGTAGCTTACTATCTTAATTAAATTTTTATTAGAACTTGTGTTCCAAAAATTGATGACAATGTGTCATTATAAACATAAGACACATATTACAAGAACAAGCTTTTGGTGTTCAGTCAGAAAATTTCATAAATTTCATTGTAATATTAAAATCAGATTTATGCTCATAATAGTGAATTTAGATAAATATCACTGAATGTTTAAAATTCTAAATGTTAAAGTATAAGATAAAATTTACAGATTACCTGGAATACATTTTTTTGTATAATACCCACAAATAACAAAAAATACCAACGGATGTTATTTCTCATTTAAACACAATTTTTTGCTATACTACCAACATTCATTTTTTAAAATGTAATAATAAAGATAGTTCACTCTAGATTATCCAGGCTAATGTTGGGAAGGACAGGCACAGACACAAATAATCCAAACTATTAGTTTTTATTTGGTTTAGACTGTATATACATATGGTTGGGTGTAATTTTACAATTTGTAGGTTACACGTTTAAAATTTTAGCTGATTTGTAGATGCTTTATCATTTCATACAAAAAGTGTTTATATAATAACGAAACATATACAAAGTGAATCACAATGAGCGTAACAAACTCTGGCATTTGGTATAGGAAATCATTGTAAGTAAAAAACGTTAGATGAACGTATGTCATATTCGAATTAGTTTCAGAATACAACAAATCAAAGTTTTCTCAATGTAGAAGCAAATAAATAGATACAGTATATGTTGTGAGTACATAATGAACAATAACTTCTAAAACATAATAATATTTACAACAAAGGCTCAAAATGTGCCCCATGCACAAGTGCGATATCTATGAATAATCGAATCATACACATGAATCTCAATGGCGACAAATTATTATTTGGAATAATTGTTGGAGTGTTTATTTTAACCTTGTATATACCAGCTGTTTTAGAAGACCCCACAAGTAAAAATTCAATGGATTTAAATTGGGAGATCTTTGGGGCCAAGCAATGCAATCCCCACGGCCATACAGTTGTTGAAATAATGCATATTTTGCCATTTAATTACAGCCATAACCCTGCTTTACATGACTCCGCATTGCGCGAGTTTGTTATAATGCTAATTTCAAATTTCGTGCAAAAAATTCCGTTTTACGCAAATGTATCCATCCAATCGGAGGCAGCGCAATCCAATAGAAGGCTGCATCCGTCACATCTATTAGAACGGCAACAGTGAGCCTGTTTCTTGTACGTATGTACAAACATACATACATTGTACATACATTCATAATTGTGAAAAATGCCACTAACTAATAAATAACAATGTAATAGCTTGAGTTTAGAAATGAAACTGAAAATGTTACAGTGGATGAGTAATGGAGGCAGAGCTTCAATCGTAGAACGTGATTTTGGACTTTCAGAATTGACTATGGGCACGGCACAACTGTTAAAAATCACAATAAAATTACACTTACTAGTGAATGTGCAATGCCTGTGAATATGACTAAACTAACTCGTTCAGTGAATACAATCCTAAAACAAATGAAAGAGTTGCTTAGTGCATGGATTGAAGACGAATAAAAAGAACACGCCTTGAAGCCAAGATTTAATATGCACAAAAGCACATTCTTTGTTTCTAATGCTAAATGAACAAAATAGCAAGTATGCTTCCGTTCCACTCTTTTGTGCTAGGGGTTGGTTTGATCGATCTAAGCATTGATCAAATCTGCACAATATCCGAATAATAGATGAAGCAACAAGCACCACTATGCAAGCTGCTGCTGAATTTCCAAATAAAGTTGAAAATTTTATTATGCATAAAAAGATTTCAACATGTCTCGTATTTAACGTCGACGAAACTGGGCTTTATTGGAAAAAGATGCCATCACAAGCATTCATTTCTAAAGAAAACCGGCAGGCCAGCGGCTTTAAAGCGGCGAAAGAAAAATGTACACTTCTAGTAGGTGGTAATACAACTGGCAATTTTCCCCAAAAAACATCATATGCCACGAGAGGTATAGATAAAGATAGTCTGCCAGTTGTGTGATGATTCAACAGGAAAGCATGGATGACCCAGACGTCTTTCACGAACAACTTTTGCTCATTAGTTTAAGCTTACAGCGATAGAAAAGAGCTTCTGCTCTGTTACTTTTAGATAATGCTGCTGGACACGCAACACCGTTGATATGCCCTCTGATTTGAAAGTAAAAATAATGTTCCTTCCACCAAACACTATATCGATTTTACAGTCTATACATCAAGGAGTAATCGCAAACTTTAATGGTTATTACCATTGTCACACATTTAGCCAACTAACTGATTGATGGCGAGTGGTGGAACATCAAGAATGGTATATCTAACGTAAACGAATCATGGAAAGAGGTAAAAAATAACTACATGAATAGCATTTGGCATAACATTTGGTCTGAGGTAGTGGAAGCTCCAAATAGTGACATACACGTACAAAAAGGGATGCTTGAAAACATTCTGCAATGATTGGAAGTGCTGAAATGAATGATATCACAGTAGAAGGGCTCGGAGAATTTATAAGAGCAAGTGATGATCCTCTCGGTAATCAAGATTTGATAGAAATGGAGAGCAATCCCATCAACAATGTTGAGGAGCAAACAAGAAAATTTTTTTATGTCAAGCAGTATACAAGAAGCACTATTGCAGATCTGTTCAGGTTTGAATATTTTAGAAATATTAGACAGTAAAGTTGAGCATATTTCAACTGTGCATCAATTGATTAAAAACAGTGTTGTATATTATGAACAAATTTTGCAGTTACTTCAATATTTTCATGTTAAAACGTGACATTCCATTACCAAACAGGTGTTTACAAACACAGGTTGTGAACAATGGAAATTGTCCACCTGCGTATCTTTTCAAGGTATTATGAATCGAAATAGTAAATTTTTATGGTTTTATACAGGATGTGGGCCACCCGTTATAAACTTAACTATATAATTCTACACTGTGGGTTGCATATACGCCTAACAGATTGAACAGACGTTTTCAAGTAGACATGCTTCGTGGAAGTCTTCAGGTTGTATTGAGGCCATTTGCTTTCTTATTACACTTATTATTTGCAGGTGGTGTCTTAAGAATACTTTGTAGGTGTGTTTTGAGAATACTTCGCAGGTGGGTGTTTGGTTGATCGGAAATTTTTTGAAGGGAAAACACGTTACCACTTGGTGGCTTATCTCCACCTATATATACAAGTTGAGCTGTGGAAGAGAAAATTTCATTTCAGTGCCCTTTCACGTGAAAGTCGCAATGTTACTTTTTAAGAGGCATTGCTTTGCTTCAGTTCTATAAAGTCCAAAATTAGTCAATGTTCTGTAACCAGTGAAATTGTTTCATAGAAGTGTTCGGGGACGTTGATAATTGTGAGTACACACTTTCAGATCTGCTAGGATGGCATCAGAGACAGGCTGGCAATGTACTGCAGTTGAGCGAATAGTCCCCTCGGAAGGCAGCTACTCCTCTTTGGCATACAAAACGATATAAGGTAGTAATACTGTTCTTTTGTTTATGCTTTCTATAAAACCTAGTTAATTTTTTTTTATGGTTGATAACCATGCCAGACCTCTAGTTTTTTTCCTTATGCGTGGTTATGACACGATAAATTACAGACTCCGGTTCTAAACTTTACTATCAAATTTTAGTGCACAAAGTGATTACGCGATTATTTTGCAAGTCACAATTAAGATAAAGAGAAGCAAGCTCATGTTGATATAATTCTACTTACTTTAACTTAAGATTTAGGAAATGTTAATGTCAACAAATTATTTACTAATTATAAGCAAGAATAAGCTTAACACTTGGTTATCTATAAAACTTACCTTCTATGCTAATACTTTTAGGTTTTGTCTCAAAATGCATTTCGGTAAGTAGCAGGTCAGCCATTCCATACTAAAATGAGCCTTAGGGTAAAAAATTGAAAAATTATTTAGATTAATTTTACTTGCATATCATTGCTGTAAGAAGTCCGAAAGTTCATAATCAAAGAGAAATATTTTGATATTTTAATAATTTAATGTTTTTTTACTGTTTCAACTTTACTCTTCCCTTTGTGTAATTTGAAATGGAATTGTTAGCTAAGTTGGCATCATTGTTTTTAATATTGACAGTCAGCTGACATCTTTAATTTTGGTGCAGTTTCATTGTTGGAAGTTTAAACTTTGTATAACATAATCAATAAAGGTAAGATAATTAAAATTATTTCACTGTAGTTCAGTTTTACTTTGAAGTGCTTCTTGTAACACCCGTTACCAAAAACATACAATAGTTTATTTAACAGCTACACCATAACACATATTCACTTAATGTTCCATAAAAGTGAGGTTATGTTTATTCTTAGTATTATGATAAGAAAATGATTTTTTAGTTTTGACAATTAAAGATTGAAAATATGGTAACAGGTGTTACAAAATATTGGTAACGGGTGTTACAAGGACTGCATGCTAGAGGAACTTTAGAATTGTTGAAAGGTTTATACTATTTTTTTTGTAGAAAATGGCACCAGTCGAGAAAAAACTTCTCATAAAAGCTCATCGTGAAAGGCTTAAGACTGATAAAGAAAAATGGCAACAGCACCTTCAAAAAGAAAGGGAACGAGACAAACAAAGAAGAGAATTGAGAAAACTTAAGGAAGCGGAAAATGACCAATTACTAGCAGAAAGAGTGAGAAAATATCGCAATAAACTTAAGAGCCCTTGTGAAGGTAGTAAACAAATTTCTCCTATAGGCAGCTACAAATGCTCACAATCTTTCGGGAAAGCAATGAATAGAATAAAAAGAAACTTGCCTGGTAGCCCAAGTAAAAAGATTGCTGTTGTTAAAAACTTGCTTTAGAAATGGGCTTCAAGAGCTTAAATTTTAGTAACTGTGAGGTAAAGCGTTCTCGTAAGGGAACTAGAGTTTTATCCAAAGAACATATTCAGTGTATGAGGGACTTTTATACCAGTGACCCTATAAGCAGACAGGCACCTGGAAAACGAGATATGAAGTCAGTCAAATGTCCTGAAACTGGAAAGAGAATACATATCCAGAAAAGAAACATGGTGATGACAATAAAAGAGGCTTTAGAAGAATTCAAAATTAAACATCCAAATATAGCTATAAAAAAATCTGTTTTTTTCTCTCCGTCCAGCTTATGTTCTTCCAGTGTCTCAAATGCCTCATAACGTTTGTGTATGTAAATATCACAGCAACGTAATTTTTTTACTCGATAGCATTTCTAAAAGTAATGATTTTTTCCCGAAAAACCATAACGAACTTTTAGAATATCTGTGTTGTGATTTGGGTAATGAGGATTGCGTATGGGGTAAATGCTCAACATGTTCATCGCCAAAGATCACTGATCTAACAGTAGATTTAGCGTTGGAAGCAGAGCAGACTTGGAAGCAGTGGACCGATGAAGGTGGAATTCAGCTCACTATTGTTAGAGGAAACATGGCTGAAGCTATCGAAGAACTCGATAAGAAGATTTCTCATTTTAAGATTCATTGTCATGTTAAAAAAATGCAAGAAAACTATTTTGAAACTTGCATTTCGGATTTGAAAAAGAACGATTCTTTAGAGACATATGCAGTAATTCAGATAGATTTTGCAGAAAATTATTCACTGACATATCAAGATGAAATACAAGCAGCTCATTGGAACCACCAACAAGTCGGTATTTTTACAAGTTGTGTTTGGTTGCCTAAAAATGAAAAAAAAACCATATGTTGTTGTAAGCAATGATGTGACCCATAGTAAATACGGTGTGTATACCTTCCTAAGCAAAATTGTCCAAGGCGTTAAGACATTCTTTCCTTTAGTCGATAAACTTGTAATATTTAGCGATAACTGTGCCGGTCAATTTAAGAGTAGGTACACAATGTCTGCCATGTGCAAAATGGAAAAAGATTTTGGCCTAACATTTGAATGGAACTTTTTCGCAAGTAGCCATGGGAAGGGAGCTGTTGATGGAATCGGTGCAACTGTGAAACGACACGTCTGGATGGCGGTGAAAGGTAATCGAAAGATTCACATCGGAACTGCAAGAGACTTCCACGATCAAGTAAACAAAAAAGTTTCTGGAATAGCAAGTTTCTATGTAGATAAAACCGAGGTATCAGAACATGAGATATTACTAAATAACTATTGGGAAGGTGTTTTACCTATTCCAACAATCCAAGCGAATCATCACTTTAGAGTCTATGATTCAAATAACATCCTCGTTGGAAAAACATCATCAGTATCTTTGATGACCAAAGTTGCAATTAAAGATATTGATGACTATGAATCTGACTCTGATTCATCTGTACAATTGTCAACGAGGGCTTCATGTCGTCTTCGTTACAATGATGTATATTCAGATTCAGAATGTGAAGACAACTCAGCCAATCCCAGCTTACAGTAACGTCTCCTATTGATGACCCAAGAGAAATACGACCTGGTATGTTTTGCTTATAAAAGTTCCCAGTTTGCGGTCGTACTGGTTCAGAAGGAACTACATATAGATATGCTGCAATTTCCCAAGGAAACTTCTTATATAAAAGAAGTGTTTGTCAGTAATGTTTTGAAATCTCAAGGTACCAGAAAAACAAACTTCATCGCTGATAATGAGGACATTACATATGTAAATTTGGATCAAGTTATTGGTAAATTACCAAACGCAGATGTAAAACCCAAAGGAATTTTCACTATTTTGTATGTATTTAAAAATAAAGTTGATGTGTTTGAGATCTAGGTTTATGTGTATAAAAAATATTTATATATAGGCCTATAAACATATTTTTTGTGAAAATAAACAAGTTACACTTTATTTGGGTTTTATTTTTTATCGCCATAGACCTAAAATCTTGGAATATCATTGGATATTTCAATCGTGTAACACCCGTTACTATTCTTGTAACACCCGTTACCATACTTTTTCTCTTAAAACTTTGTTAATATTTTGTCTATAAAAAAACATTGTTATGTCATAGCAATGTTTATAATCTTGACCAACAGTTATAATTTTTTCAGTTTTGTTTATAGTTTCAATTCACAGAATTATAAGGTTAATCACACTGATCCCTATATCCTTGTAAACAACTCTGTATTACTGTATATATTATGTCTAATTTTCTTCTTCTGAGAACATTGAGTAGATATACGTGTATTTGTTATTTATATTTTAAGAATTGATGTAACTGGGAAATAATACCTAATTGATATTTGTTAAAACTTTTATTATATTTTGGGAAGAATGTTGTGTTATGCAAGTTGTCGTTTTCGTTTATATCATGCTTTAACAGGACATTACGTAACATTTTTCAGTTAGTGTGGCATTACTTCTTTGGATTCCCCCTTGTTTTGTTCCGGTCTTCTGTGCGGATGATTTCCTTTGCTAATTTTATTTTTCTTTCTTATCTACACGAAATACCGTAACAATGTCCAACAAAACGCATCAATATCTGAACACAAAACGAGATATGTGCATCACACCATTTATTCATATGTCAAAACAGGAACCTATTCTCATTAAAAACAATAAATTTAAAAAAAAAATAATTATTTTAAGCAGAGATAATTCACACCCAGATAATCGAGAATGCACTGTGTTTGGAACTTCCTGAACTCGGTTGTATTTTCCTCTTTTTATTATAAATTATACTGTTTTACTTCAGTTATACATAATTAAGACCTTAATAACTTTTATAGATTTTGAATATGGAAATAAATACAAGGGTCCAAAATTAAATTGTACTTATTCAGAATATTTTTTGTTATCATCTCTAATAATAACAATGGTTTTTAAAAAGATACAAACTATGCCTACTATTTACAATTAATACACCCTTTAATACTAACATTACTTGAAATCCATCAAAGTTTCGTCCTTCAACATCAGTTTCCATTGGCGTTTACAAATACTAACTTCTCATATCTGCTTAAGTCTATTTACATTTTAACACATCTAACTGTTTGTTTTCATGTGTTTGCCTTATTTTACATTACAACTGCTTACAATAATTATATAGGGTTATTCATGCTACCTTCTTTCTTACCTGGACATGATACGAGAATAAGCATTTCGATAAAAAATTTTAATCATATCAACTGTACCTTGGTCTAGTAATTTCCTTTTTCTTAAGTCGGGTAAAGAAATAAAAACTTTTTCTTGTGTTTTACCAACTGCATATTCACAAACACAAAATTCTTCTAAAACTTTTTTCTACTCCATGAAGCCAAAGCAAAAGTTAACAGCTGAATTCTTTCGCGATGATTAATGGATGTTTCCAATTTCTCCAAATTAACAAGTCTATCAATGTCATTAACCTTTTCTTGAATGTTTTTTGATATGTTCGTTTCAATTTCTGGGGGCAAACCCCTTTCTAAAACTTTGCATACTTTGGTTTCTAAGTTAGAATAAGCAGAATCTAATTTTCTTTTAGTAGAACTAGTTTTGATATGAAAAAAACTTGGAATTTTAATGGAGATTCTCCAATATCTATCAACAATGTATTTAGTTCTTCTAAAGTCATTTCTTTACTCAATATGTACCCAACGTCACTATTACCTTGACAACTGTCGGTAAGTTCTTCGTCATTATTTTCACTACCAAATCTGGTTTGCTTATAAAATTCTTCTCTACATGCATCACACATTTTCTGTCCGGGTATTGCTTAGTAGTAACTTTTGGAATGGTATTGGTTTGGTAAGAAAATTCTAAAGAAACTAGTTTTAAAGTTTTGCTAATTCTTTTTTATGGCTTTGAAAGGAGTCAAAACACAATGATTGATAAGTTTCATATTTATTTAAATAATATAATTTGTGGTGCACACAAATATTTATAGCCCAGTACCATTACCGTACCTATACAACATCTTAGTTGGATTTTTTTTCAAGTTCGCATAATAATTCCACATTTATAAGGTTCACTGACTTCGTGTAACTTTTTTTTGTAATTTTTAGCAGTTCCACAATGTTTGCCCACATCACAATCTACTAAACTTTTTATTTTTAATTGAGGCATTTGAATCGGATTAAAAGTTAAAAACTGATGTTCACTCTAATAAAGCAAACTAATTAACAACTGAGCATTGCAAGAGACAACCAGACTTGTCTAACTTATCTCATCTATACTGTCGTCCTAAGCCCAAAAGGCGATCTCCATTTTCTACAACTTTTAGATTTTACTTGCTACAGACTCCTTATGACCGAGTCATTCATATTAATAAGAAATTTGGACGGATATCCATGTGCTATCCCTTCAAAAACATTAGTAAATATGACGTATATTCAAAATCACCGAAAATCCTAAGCTATACAGACATATGTCAGTCTGGAAGCGAAATGGTCGCATCTCTGACATACGTCTTATTTGCTTAGGATATTTTACCACAATAACAAGCTAAAATTAAAAAGTACATCTGGTCCTGAAGAATATTAGTCGGTAAGTAAGATTCCTATTTACAAGTAATAACGCTGTTAATAACATTACTTCCCGGAAAAATTAAAATTAAGTAGGTTTTAGCGGATTTTAGTGTTTTTTACACTAGAGTAAGTATTTATACATTTTACTATATTATAATTAGTACTGAACTGGTTGCAATTTAATGGGTTGTCAATTTTTCAATTTTTCTCTTTTAATAACAAGACGTAACCTATAAAACGTAAATTTGCTTGCTTATATCTAGTAGCAGATTCGTACTTTCGTATCAAATATGTCTATAAAAATCATGTAAGTAATAATTTTATAGGTGCTTAGTGGAAATTACAGACTAGTTGTAGTGTTGTATTATTAATATCATGATTGATACTTAATAACATAGATGTTTGAGTTGTGTATTTTTTTATTTTCAAAGAAAATAATTCGGAGTAATCATTTCTATGTTGTACTGGGTTTATTACCTTGCTTGTGTCTAATAGCAGGGTCACACTTGGTTATCAAATATGCCTATAAAAAATGATATAATTGAACATTTTATAAGTACTTTTTCAAAAGTATTGAACGTTTTATTTGTTCTGTTTAAATGATTTGTATATGGAGGCACTTTTCATAATTGCTGAACTGTGAAAAACGTGATTCAATTGAGTAAATTAATTCACGAGACAAGCAGTCTTTTCATTTTCTATTTCAGATTTCAGCAATAGAGAAATGCAAAATTATAAAAAATAAAAAACGTCTTTAATTTTTTTATTGTGTAGATTTATCAGAAGACTACTTACTGTCTGCTATGGGAATTTATCTGGTAAATAAAAATGAGGTAAATACCCAGGGTAAATACCAGGTATTTACCAATGTTGGGTAAATGAATCTTGGGAATAAATACTAAAACATGGAAACAATCTCACTAATAAAAAAGTAACACAATATTTATTAAAATTAAAAGTTATGGCCAATAACTAAAACATACAAATACATTTTACTATGTGATATCATCATTATCACTATTAACAGTGGTAGGTGCATATTTTCGTCAGAAGTTAAAACATCAGTTGCCTCAGATTCGGTTTCACTTTCTAAATGCTTGTCGTTTGTAGGGTCAATCCATACCAAGTGGTCTAGGAAAAAATAATTGATTGATTGACCATCTTAGAAAAATTTGATATTATAGGGTGAATTCCCTAATATTCAGTGAACTTAAAAATATTTTCAAAATTTGTTATTGTTTACCATTTTTGTTTCAGGCTGCAAATATTTATTCGCATTTGCAAGCATCTGCGTTTTTAATAATTCAGTAATTTGTTGCTCTAGGCCTTTCAAATAAAAAGCATTTAATTCGGCACATTCTGGCCTACAAATTAAAACCATTATCACCTAGCTGAATGTATTCTTTAATATATTTTTAATAACTCAAAGTGATTGGTCACAATTTTAAAAACTCAAATTTGTAAGCAGTAGTTTTTCAAAGAGTAATTTATCAGCCTTAATCTTTTTTGTGTATTACACTACACAGTATAGTTACTTTTTTTATAGAGTATCAATGGTTAGAAGCTTATCCTTAAAAAACAGCTTTTTTTTAAAAATTTTCCATTTTTGGCCTGCAAGATCTTTGTTAGGGGTCTGAAAAAATCTAAAAATTACACACTTAATAGACCTTTATGATATCAAACCCCAATATACATTTCAACTTTGAGATTCGATTAGAAGTTATGAAAAAAAATACAAATAAGAGTTAAAATTAACATTTTTTAAAACAGAAATTTTTAATGGAATAAAGTGTATCAATTACATAATTTAAACAAACCTCGATGATTATTTGTTATTTGGTATTTTTATAAGCGCTACAAAGAAAAATTTGACAATACCAATTACAAGTACAATTTTGTTTTTTGTATCATTCAGTAATTAAGCTAGAATAAGTTAATGTTTTTATAGACATATTTGTCAAGGGATAATTTATTCTAGCAATTTTGAGATAACAGCTCGAAGCATTTTCACCTCTACTAAATTTTCTGCCCAGCATCGTTGGTCAACTACACTAACGAACAGGATAATTCAAAGATAGGTAAATTATCCTGAAAAATTAAAGAGAATTATTGTGACACATACGAGATGTTTGGGTTCTGTACCTGTTAACAAGGATTAGGTGAAGATCATTTTAATACATAAGTAGTCATGGGATAAATTTTCTGTCTAAGTTGAAGCTGTAAATAGTTTTTATAAGCGTTATTTATCTGTGTATAGTTGAAATCAAATAAAGTCAAGCATGACTCATCGTTGCGCATATGAATAAAACAGTCACAATATTGTTATGCTACTCTATTACCTGGCTCTCCCCCATCTAAAAAGGATAGCTAGAAAAATATTCGTCGGCTGTATAATTCAATGCAACCACTCTGAACGTATGTCCATAAAATATTTCCGTTTGTAATTATTGTCAAACATTTTTAAGGTTAGGTTAGAATTTGTGTTTTGTTATTTAACTTGCGATTTTCTACTTTTCTTTTAAAAATAATTCTGATATACAACAAACTCGTTTACAGAAACTTGTTTGCTTTCAAAAGTTAAAAAAGGATACAATCATTACATCATTACCACCAACGTGACAATTTAAATCGGCCACGTGTGTTGGCTACAACAAGAAAAGGAATACGTTAGGGCTTTCAGTAAACTGAAAGTGTTTTCGCTATTCCAATTATATTGATATTGTAAATCGGCAAGTCGTAGAACCCCTAAATTATTAGCTCTGTATGTATTCAAAAACAAAATTTCTTCAATCAGACAGACTACAATATGGAATTTTATTTGAGATATTTTGCACACACCCGCTCGATGTTTTAATATTGTAATAAATTTAACAGTTTGATTCTTGCATATTCTTCAATAAACCTTTGCATTGCTTTGTTTATAATCTAAATATAATTGTTCACGGAACAAAATATCCAATTGGGTAATTAAATAGAAAACCTAACATAACCATCATAACCTATAACTTGTTCATGGACCGACTGAAGTGTAGAGATGAGTCACTCTTTCAATAATATTTTTCAATTTAGGTATCACGAGTCACTTTAAAGCGCATTCGTTTAATGTATTTAACGTGTTCTTTAATCGTTGCTATTTTCCCATCTTTAATAAAGTTTAACCGACGACTGTATAAAGTTAAGAAATACGTTATACTACTATTAGTTCTTTATTTGAATAATGAGTCATGCTTGACTTTATTTGATTTCAACTATATATAAGAAGTTACGAAGATTATGTGTATAAAAGAAAGATGTTTTTCCTTCGTAGATGTTTCTTGAGATTTCTTGTGTTTCATTTCATTTTCGTAAATTTCACGGCATATTTTCCACTAGCCAAGCAAGGAAAAGGGCACTACCGATAGAAATTTCATATTTTCTATTGCGTCCTCATTAATACAATTCGGCTCTACCCAAGTCGCAGCATAACTTGTGGCACCCAACGTTTAGGCAGAGGAATCACACCATTTGGTGGTTAAAAGGCATTATTTATTCATGTTGTAATTTATTTCGTGATTCATCATATGAAAGAACACCAAACGATTTTGAAACACGTTTCAAAATTATTTGGTTTAGAAATTAATAATTTCACTGTAAAATTTCAAGAAGCTCAAATTTAGTTTTCAGTATCCTGCAGATGTAATACTTATGAAGTATAGTGTGTGTCATGTTAGAAACATTCTGTGTGTAAGATAACATTTAAAAGGTCATATCATAAACATATTTTAACTCTCGTATTTAATAAGTGTAGTTTCTGGAATGATTTTAGCTGCATTTCTAAGATTTTAAACTGTTTTAGTTTCCAAGTAGTGTTAAATGAAACAAAGTTGGCAGGTGTATTATATTAAATAAAAGCTTTTAAAAATGTTTTGAAGAAACCTTCCTAGTATCATTAATTATAAACACATGTAACTGTTGCACGTTTCCTTGTAAGAGTGATAAGATTGCACAAACAACAGAAATTCCAGGTAGTTGTTGGCTTTGACGTCAATTAGAGAAATTGATAGCCTCTTAAAACGGCATACAACTTAAGAAATGGTGGATTAACGGCAGCTGTAGACCGGTACGAATAAAGTTTGCCAACAAAGAAACAAAGAGGGGTTATTTGATAGCATGTGTATAAGTGAGATAGATGTAGTATGAACGATGTGTATAAGTGAGATAGATGTAGTATGAACGCTAGCGTTTTTTGGCTTAGATGAGGGAATACAAGGTTAGTGGAGCGAGGAGCAGGTGTTAGCAATACCAGACATGGACAACAAAGTAAGAGAGGTGATTTTTAACGCGTATGTTGGAGTGAGATAGATATAATACGTAGTATATTGAGGGGCGTAGTTTGAAACCATAGTGTTCGTTGATTGGGGTTCGTTCAAGGTTGTTTTAGGGTAGGGTATCAAAATACAAATGAAATCATTTAGTAACATGCGCGTTTGTTTGCTTCAAGTGATTTTCTAAGAAATGAGTGTCGGTTAAATGAATTTCTGGAATTATTGTATAAGTTCGGGAGGTGTTTGTGGCAACGAGTGGCCGTTGAAAGTTTTACGTAGAATGGTGCTGAAGTGTGTTTGTATTGTAGAAATTGTCAAGAATTTTGGCAGATTTGAGGGGTGCGAAGCAACATAAAACCACTGAACATGGATGGAAGCTTCTCTTAGCCTCATAGTCTTCTACAAGCTAAAAGTTCTTAGTCTTCAAACTGCGTAAAGCTTACTCTCAGAGTTCTCAACAAGCAAACATCACTAGCTAAGTTTCTACTAGCCTACAGCTATTATGTTTTGACAAGCTGACAACTCAAATACTTTTACGTTTTGCATAAAAGCTTGATTTGATGTAAGTACAAACAGTTTGCTTTTAATTTGCACTAAGTGTGCAAACTATGAATTTGGAAATGGAGTTGATGTCAGTCGTTTTGGTTGATTACCAACAATGTATGGTATTAGTAGAAGAGGTTTGGGAGTTTGGAAGTCCTATCAAATTGGCGAACGAGGCGTCTGGGTCATATGGTTGCAGCTTTGCAGTTGCGGTGTTTGCCATCCAGATTGGAGTGTTATGGAATCCAGGTAACTGATGCTTTTTCATTGTATATGTGTGTTTAATGACTTAGTGCATTGAGGTGTATAATTTTAAGAACTAAAAGGACAAACAATCAAAAGGTTTCTGATTGAACAATTTAATTTGAATTATGTTCATTATATTTGGAAATTTGTGTTAAGAAGTGATGGCATTTGTAATATTTCAGTTATGTACAAGGTAAAAAGGTCCTTTTGATTATTGATGTGCAAAAATTAGCACGAAAGGTCAAGGTTACTATGAGCTCGTATTAAACCTGTATTAAAGAAAGAAATGTAGGAAAGCCCTATTGCTTTTTTTTATTTAATTAATTGGAAATATTTATCAGGAATAAAATTTGATATCAAATTTGAAATTTACTGTTAAGAGAGTATTTTAAAAGGGCAAGTATGATAATGTTAATAATGTGTGACGGAGAAGTTAAATTTTGCTTTTGGCGTGTACATTGTTTTCTGGTATTTTAATAAATGTAGACTATTTACCGTTGCAGCGTTTTTGTTTTTGAATAGTTAGTGTTATTTTCAGCAGTTGAGCAGCCATGGCAAACTACACCAAAGCAGAGGTGGTATTTAATATTAGCAGTGGGTTGTAACAATTAATGGCACCCAAGTCGTAGAGACCCGTAGATTGCAGTATTAATGACAACCAGAAAGTGAGGTTTTTTGTATTATTGAGTGACGCCCAGGAGCCTGAGATCATAGCAATATGTATATATATATATATATATATATATATATATATATATTGTAGTGGTTTTAAAAAGTTAAATTTAACTATAAACAAAGCAATTTCAAACACCCTGTATAGAGGAAACAACCAGAACTTACGTGCGAAATTTATTCCATTTAGTTCATTTTAAAGTAACAGGTATTACCATAATATTACAATTAATGAATAAAATTTAGTTAGGTTTAGATAACAAGCAAGTTTCAAAGAATATTGGTTAAACGACAGTCACAAAGCACGTATACAAGTCCATATGAAGTAAAAAGAACGCGGACAGTAATATCGATTCTCTACCACTCAAACAAGGTTAGAAGGAAACATATAATATGCATAAGAAAGGGACAGCGTTAATATAGGCGGGATTTTTAAGACGCCAATGGATATATTATTGGTCGATATCGTTAGGTGTACAACAGACAAACACGGGGATATTTGAAGTCGAGTTTTTCGGAAAATATCGTAGCGACGCGCTAAATTTCGGGGATTTCGAAAACGGTTGAACCAAAATTTGAGGAAGTGTTATTTTAAATTAGCTTTTTCACGGGAACAGAGGCCTAGAGGTGGCATTCGGAATCATATAAATACTTGAAGAGAATTAGCATTGCTCTCCATTAACTTCGATCTCTTAGTATTTTCACCGCTTCAGAATACGAGTTTGTAAGTATACATATTTTTAAATTAAATAGTACAGTGTTGGCCTCATAATTTGACACGCGAATAAGTGACAAGTCTAAAATTTAATAGAGGTGCAACATTTATCTTAAACAAGCTCGTGAAGTGACATGAAGTAACGTAAATTTAAATTAAACTAAAGTACGCAATTATGAAAGAAGTGTAATTAATTTGGATGTGGATTTGGATGCACCATGAAGGCAGTGCAAACAGCATGATAGATGGGGTTCATCTACAAATAGCTAGAAGCGGCCAGCAGAGCAGAGCAAAACTACTTTACCGCATCGTCAATGGAGTAGAGATCTTCAAGAAATTTCAGGTAACGCTTTAAAATAGTTGTTATAAACTATGAAACTATGAAAATTGTGTGACGTGTGAGAGTGAATTTTGAAGGTATTGTGCATTACTTTGCGTATTGAAAATAGTACGTATAACTAACTGTATTATGGTATTTAAATAGAAATCTAAAGGTGTATATAAAGCTTATTAAAGTTCCATCATGAATTTAAAATTTTTATTGTTACGAGTACATGGGTTTTTTTGTTTGTTGTAAGAGTATGCGAAGTACAAAAGCATACATTATTCATAATTAACTGGGTTATCATGAGCTCACCATACTCCAAAGTATACTAATTTAAAATAAATTATAAATAAAGAAAGAAAATAAGGTATTATTCAGGGCCCATTTACTCCGGGAATATTCAATGTGTTTGATATTTTAAATTAAAATCCAGGACAGTACAAAAATAGGATTTATTGAGGTGTAACTTGATCTCTGAAATGTGGATAATCTTGAATTTTATTTGTAAATAGTGTTGAATAAATATTGTATGATGGTTGTATTATTTTGTGGTTTTATTGAGAGTGTGCGTGAACGATATAGAGTATAATAGTGAATCTAGGTATCCAAGAGGAGGCCCAACTGAGCTAGCCTGGGAACTGAAGAAGAATTAAGGTGATGAAGAGAGGAATCTGGGTAAGAGATTATTTTTTATTAAATTTTTCTACTGTGTGCAATTTTCGAGTTTTGGAAAATTAATAAAATCCTCGAATGTTTTTTTTTGCTCTGTCGATTATTTATATAGGAAACACGGCAATATATATATATATATATATATATATATATATATATATATATATATAGTGTGACCGTTTGTTTTTGAGACACCCTGTAAAATCTTTATTTATCGTGCGATTTTAACCAGTTTTTTTTTAAATTGTAGAGCTTGATGAACTGTATTTTCTCAGCCAAAAGTGTCATATTTCTACAAAATCCAAAGCCTACTGTGTCAGTTTTTAGGAGTAAAATTGAAAGACTTCATATTAGCAATTTTTTGTTTTGAAATCTGTGCACGCCATCTAATAGAGCACCCGTCAAAACGGGCCTGTACCAAATTTTATCAAAATCTTTCGAGTAATAACGATTTTATAGCTTAATCAACTATGCACAATTCTATACCATTTTCATCATTTTATCTTGTCAATCAAGTTATCCTTGTATAAACATCAAAACAATTAATTGTCAAAAGTGGTATATTTTATGTGACAAGTTATTGCAGTTTCTCTAGAGTTAATAATAATGGAAAATGTAACTACAAGAGACAAAACAGAAATTGTATATCTTATCGCAGGTAACATGCATTCGGCAAGAGTAGCTACTTTAGTACTGTACACTACATTAATAAAGTTTTCAATGAGACAGGATGCGTTTCACGAAATTTGTTCAAAACCGGGCATAATGGACGTAGTGGAGTTTTTTAGAAATAATGAGCAAATTTTGAAATACTTTGACAACTCCCGCACTAGTCTTAGAACAAATAGTTTAGATCTTGATATCGCCAGAGAGAGTATAAGAAGATTAGTTGGTTCTTTCTTTTTTGAGGGTAGTTTAAATGCAAATGAATTTTTACGTTTTCTTGAGAACGAATATTGATATGCATTAGAAGATTTACCTTTATAGAATTGCCTTCATTTAAAATTCCAGTTAGATGGTAGTCCTATTCATTACGCTGTTTTAGTAAGAAAATGGCTAAATGAACATTTTGAAAATCGTTGGTTAGGGATAAACAGTCCCTTGATTGAGTGGCCGCCAAGAGTTCCAGATTTGATGCCACTCGAGTTTTTCCTTTGGGGTTTACCTAAGCAAAAAGTGTACAAATCAAGGCTACATAATGTTCAAGAACCACAAGCTAAGATAATCACGCCTGCTCAGAAATTACTGCAGATCAAATATGAAAGACATCAACAATGAATGTGCGGAAAAAAATTGAAAAGTGCATTGAAATAAATGGTGGATTGGTAGAAGCGACAAAAATATTGGCGGTTTTGTAACTTTCCCTGATTTTTCTGTTTAAGTATTGTTTAAAGTTTATATTTGATTTGTCAGAACTCGGAATAAGAATAAGACTTTCAAAATAAATCGATGTAAATGATATAGTATTGTGCATATTTGATTAAGCTATAAAATCGTTTTTACTGAAAATATTTTGATAAAATGTGGTACATGCCCTTTTGAGGGGTGCTCTATTAGATGGCATGCACAGATTTGAAAACAAAAAATTGCTAATATGAAGTATTTTAATTTTACTCCTAAAATCTGACGTACTAGACTTTGGATTTTGTAGAAATATGGCACTTTCGACTGAGAAAATACAGTTCATCAAGCTCTACAATTTAGAAAAAATTGGTTAAAATCGATCTATAAATAAAATTTTACAGGGTGTCTCAAAACAAATGGATCACACTGTATATATATATATATATATATATATATATATATATATATAGTGAATAAGATGAAATAATAACTTAGACTTTTATGCAAAGCCCAAATGATCATTTCAAATCGAGCTAGTAATTGAAAGATGGAAAATATAAGGTTCGGCAAAACCAGGATACAGGTTCAAGTCCTGTCCAAGACCTTATATTTTCCATCTTTCAATACTACTCGATTGAATGATCATTGCTATAAAGTCTAGTTATTATTTCATCTTATTCACTGTAATACTATAGTATTTATCAACTTACCTTGTGTAATTAACTATCTAATATATCGTATTATAGTGAATAAGATGAAATAATAACTTAGACTTTTATGCAAAGCCCAAATGATCATTTCAAATCGAGCTAGTAATTGAAAGATGGAAAATATAAGGTCTTGGACAGGATTTGAACCTGTATCCTGGTTTTGCCGCAATTTTGAGCGTAGCTTCCTGTCTATAACTGACAAGTCAAAAACTTGACAATGTCAGATATGATTGACAAAAATGCCAAACGTAATTGAAAGTTAGGTTCATGTATAGTTGTGTACACGATTTAAATTTGTAAATTTCCCAATTGTGTCATCGGTCTCGGTGGCATAATTGGTAAACGCATAGTTCCGGCAAAACCAGGATACAGGTGCAAATTCTGTTCAAGACCTTATATTTTCCATCTTTCAATTACTAGCTCGATTTGAAATGATCATTTTGGCTTTGCATAAAAGTCTAAGTTATTATTTCATCTTATTCTCTATATATATATATATATATATATATATATATATATATATATATATATAGTTATTAAGATGAAATGAAAACCAACTTTGTATTTAAAGTTGAATTACCATTTCAAATCGAACTAGTAATTGAAAACCACTAAAAACGGCTACAGCAGGATTTGAACCTGCAACCTCTGATTCTCCTGATCAGTGCTCTAACCAATTGAGCTATCTAGCCTAATTGTTTAGATGATGTTAAACTTAATACTACTGAAGCTTGGCCCTTGTTAATGATTTTCAATTCGTCTTGCATTTAAGGAAATTGAATCTAGTTATATACATAATTCATGTACTAATAACTTGATCATCCCATTTTTGCAACGTTCGGAATAATACAAACATGTAATTATATTATTATTAATAGAGAAGAATAATCCACATTTGGAATGCAAATGAATGCTTAATATATATTAATAGTTATTAAGATGAAATGAAAACCCAACTTTGTATTTAAAGTTGAATTACCATTTCAAATCGAACTAGTAATTGAAAACCACTAAAAGAACGGCTACAGCAGGATGATCAAGTTATTAGTACATGAATTATGTATATAACTAGATTCAATTTCCTTAAATGCAAGACGTAATTGAAAATCATTAACAAGGGCCAAGCTTCAGTAGTATTAAGTTTAACATCATCTAAACAATTAGGCTAGATAGCTCAATTGGTTAGAGCACTGATCCGGAGAATCAGAGGTTGCAGGTTCAAATCCTGCTGTAGCCGTTCTTTTAGTGGTTTTCAATTACTAGTTCGATTTGAAATGGTAATTCAACTTTAAATACAAAGTTGGGTTTTCATTTCATCTTAATAACTATTAATATATATCAAGCATTCATTTGCATTCCAAATGTGGATTATTCTTCTCTATTAATAATAATATAATTACATGTTTGTATTATTCTGAACGTTGCAAAAATGGGATGATCAAGTTATTAGTACATGAATTATGTATATAACTAGATTCAATTTCCTTAAATGCAAGACGAATTGAAAATCATTAACAAGGGCCAAGCTTCAGTAGTATTAAGTTTAACATCATCTAAACAATTAGGCTAGATAGCTCAATTGGTTAGAGCACTGATCCGGAGAATCAGAGGTTGCAGGTTCAAATCCTGCTGTAGCCGTTCTTTAGTGGTTTTCAATTACTAGTTCGATTTGAAATGGTAATTCAACTTTAAATACAAAGTTGGGTTTTCATTTCATCTTAATAACTATTAATATATATTAAGCATTCATTTGCATTCCAAATGTGGATTATTCTTCTCTATTAATAATAATATAATTACATGTTTGTATTATTCCCAACGTTGCAAAAATGGGATGATCAAGTTATTAGTACATGAATTATGTATATAACTAGATTCAATTTCCTTAAATGCAAGACGTAATTGAAAATCATTAACAAGGGCCAAGCTTCAGTAGTATTAAGTTTAACATCATCTAAACAATTAGGCTAGATAGCTCAATTGGTTAGAGCACTGATCCGGAGAATCAGAGGTTGCAGGTTCAAATCCTGCTGTAGCCGTTCTTTTAGTGGTTTTCAATTACTAGTTCGATTTGAAATGGTAATTCAACTTTAAATACAAAGTTGGGTTTTCATTTCATCTTAATAACTATTAATATATATTAAGCATTCATTTGCATTCCAAATGTGGATTATTCTTCTCTATTAATATATATATATATATATATATATATATATATATATATATATATATATTACTCATATTTAGACCAGGGTAGAAAATTAAATAATCACATCAAATAATTTTAATCACCGTGTATAATGAATATTATTAGATAATACGCGTTATTAAAACCGTGAAGCATAAAAATTTATTAGTTTCAGTAAAAATAAGAGATTTAAATCATGTACACGACGCTTTATATCAAAAGAAACAGTATTAAAAGCGCTACGTGTAATTTAATTATTCCTAATAAAGAAACAAATGGAAATTACGTGCAAAATTTATATTAATTAACCCTATTTTAAGTAACCGGTATTAAACAAAGTGTACACATAATAATTAATATTTAATTTGTATTCGCTAAAAATGAAAGGATAGAAGTCAATTTTAATTGGAGTTAATTAAACCATTATTAATAATAAGCATAAAAGCCTGTGAAAATCCAAGATTAAAATACCAGAAAATAAAGCTCTGAGAATTAATATTATGTTTGAACACCTGCGTAGTTTAAATGTCACGTACGGCAAAAATTTTGTAGATAACAAATGGTTTCAAAGAATCTTGGAGAAACCGTGGCTTAATATTCACGAGAAGGTGCGATACGGGGTTATTTAACCCAGATAGTCCACATGGACTGAAATAATCGATAATAAGGAATATCAATTTGCACTAATAAGAACGGGTTAGATAGAGACAGATAATATGCACAAGACCGAGACACATATAGTAAAAGGCGTGAGTAGAGCAACGTCATGGGGTTGCGATTGGTTGAAAGTAAAAGGCAAAATTTGAGAGGTAAAAATAACATTTCTGTAGAAAATTTAATTAGGTATTCTCAGACGTTGCGTGCCGTGTGGAAATTTTCTGAGATTTAACTAGGGGCGAGTGCAAAATTCGTAAAAATCGCATGCCGAGCTACGGAATGGGAACATAGAATGACGAAATTCTAGAAACTGGCCGTTTTGGGGAACAGACCGACAGACAGGCTAACCGCTATATATACGGAGGTGAATATGAAGAAGCTCTCTGAGATCTTCAACTTGATTGAACGCGTTAAACAGTGCTTTTTAGTTTTCCGGTTTTAATATTAAATAATTTAAACAGTTTGCTCGAATATTATGTGATTTAAAACAGCTTGTTCTTTACGTGCTACAATGAATGTACGTTAGTGCACTTAGAAAAGAAGATACAAGGTAATAAAGTTTAGTATCACTGTACCAATTGGTAAAATTTACAACGACAAATATATACACAAAAGTAGGCAGTTTTGGCGTATATTGGTGAAAGAAGTATGAAGTTCTTTGTTATTTTTCGGGGGTATTAATACTTAAATGGTGCATAAACGGGTCTGGATCCACAAAACAAGGTTCAGATATACACAGATTAGTTCGGAAAAGCCCTGAAACAACTTTAAATAAATGGTGATGGAGAAAATTTTAAAGCGTTGAGAATCAGAAGCCGTAAATATAACCCAGTTGGAATGGTGTGATTAACAAAGGGACGATGTACATTGAAGCTACGAGTGCAAGTAACCTTCAGGTAAATTATACTATTTTGTTTGAACTTTGAGATTTTTGTGTGTGTTGAATAACTTTATAATTGATTTACTCAAAATGGACAGTAGTGAAATGGTACTAACAATAATATTTTAATTTTAAGGTGAAATTTGCTTGTTTAAGTAGAAAGGGGTATTTAGTATTGATGTTCTGGATTATGATAAAAATATGGGTATGTCTTTGAGCTCAATTAGACGAACCTGGTTAATTAACGTAAAGGGGTGGTAGATGCTCCCTTTGTACTCTGCATATATTGTTATAGTAATTAGTAGGCATCCTACAAGGACTTTAATTCTGGATGCACATTAAAATGATAATAAATTTAATTTTGAAATTTTCCGATATTAAAATTTATGCTGAATATTAATTTTGAAATTTTAATGTATTGTGAATATTGAGGTAAATAGAGTTAACGTTGATGTTTGTGGTAGGAATGTGTTTGTTTTTTATGTATGAGGATGAAAGCTATCTAGAGGAGCAGCCGAGGCGATTAACAGAAGAAAATCGACAGACCAGGTAATTCAAGAGGTTTCACAGCAATATATATATATATATATATATATATATATATATATATATATATATAATACATATCCTAGTCACATAATGTAGGTTATAACTTTATATTTTTAATATAATAATATTATGTTACTTGATGCTGAATTGTTTTTTAAGTTTTATATCTTTTATAACTCTGCTCCCGGTTGAATATCGAACTCAAAATTTTTATTGTAATTTACTACCATATAGTACTTTATTGTGTTGAAATTTTTATCCTCCCCCCCCCATTATTACCGCTAAACTTTACAAAAAAAACCTGAAAAGTCACATGTTAGTGCTTAATTGTGTGATTACATAAAGTACCTACCCTAATATAGTTCTTTGCAAAAAAATGGTCTGATATTTTAAACCTATCCAAAAAATGTTTCTTTCTGGGTAAGTTCGGAACGAAATTTCAGGCATAAAAACAACAGCCAAATGATGTAATGAACAAAAAATAGTCTAAAATGTGCAATGATTAAAGCATTTGTTTCAGAATTCTGCGACAAACCATAACTGAAATATAGGGCTTTCCGCAAACCTCTAGCAATGCAAGAAATGTCAACAGGGCTTGAAACAAAAATGGCTGCCATTTTTAAACAAGTCAATATAAAACAAAGAATATTAGTTTTATGCTACCACCATATAAAGGTTATCATCTACAAAAAATAATTTTTTTTAAATGGTCAAGCCAATTATTTTATTTCTGTACCAATTATGATGGATTGACCCCTAACTTTCAATTACGTTTGGCATTATCGTGTTCGATTCTCTGATACTGTACCTATGAAAAATGTACAGCAAGCATTTTTCAAACTAACGTGTTCTTAGAATAAGATAAAGTAGATCGTGCATGGTAGCAATCACATCCATATAAAGCTTGTAATAGCAAGAATTTAACAAAATTCTATATTTCCAAGTGAAGTAGTTCATGCACCGTGCACAGCTACAATAAATAGAAGCAAACAAAATAAATAGATTAAATAAACAAATTAATTTCAAATACTATTTATAAAAATTATCAATATGAGTATGAAGTTGAACATGGTGTGTAAGCAATGCAATATATTTTATCACACGAGATATATTGGACTTCGTTTATCATGATTTGTTTTGTAAGCTTAGAAGTATTTCGATATAAAACAAAATTTTCTACAACTTTGGTAGCAGCTATAATCTCGTTAAAATTTGAGTTTTTCGGTTAAAAAATTCATTTTGATTATGTTTCCAAACAAAAAATACCTTTTGAAATGGGAGGTGGGTGTTAAGATTAAACCATCTTAAAAGGCACAAGACGGCGCTCAACCTGTATAACTATATTCCTTTTGATTAAAACTAATTTAATAAATACATAAAGACATCCATCACGCCTGAACTACCAGTAGTAGTCATATAATTTGAATATCAGAACCATTGACGATGTTGTAGCTGCACTATTGCTTTTCAAAAAATCCAAACTTATACAAACTCACTGTTTATGAACTATGCAGTCATTCTTTTCTGTTTACAATTTATATTATTTTCAAGTAATTTTCAGATAACAGCAAATACAGGCTTCAACAGACAGCAGATAAATCATAGTATGACACATCAAATTTTTATCAAACCAGTATCAACTGTTTGTTATAAAATCAATATGTACTTTCAACCCTAACCAATAACCTACACCAAATCAAAAATTATATATAAATACAGAAAAATAATTTCTAAAAATAAAAGCATTCACATATTTTTAATTAAAACAAGGTCTCTTTTGTAAACTATTTTCGGATTTATACCAGCCAACTACTAGTAAGGAAAAAATATGTCAAATGGTTCTTATTTTAATTAACTAGGCCAAACAAAATTAAATAAAAACTTCTTACTGAATGCTCACTTAGTTCATCCAAGGGTACATGTATAATGCACAATGTCAAACAGTAGAATTAGGAGTTATATTAAATAACCAATGTTAGTTAACATAAATCCTTGCATTATAATCATAAATTCACACTGGTTTGTCAACAACGCTATAATGACCTTCAAAATCCATCTACCACAACATAATTGTAATAAATGATCATACTTGTTTTTGCATGTTCCAAATATGATAAACAAATTCTTTAAATTGTGAAACAATTGATTTGGAGATGCTCAAGTATTGACAATATTCCCATGAAAATTTTAGATTTAAAATTTCCCATGATGTAAAAAACAATGAAATCCTTCTTTTGTTAAAAATAATAAAACCAAAAAACGAACTTTAGAACTTGTAATGAAATTCTTTTTTTGCTTATGCAACACACATTTTTATCTGCATATCAAGGTCTTTTGTTCCACGTGTGATATAAACGTAGATAAATTGACATAAATAGCAAGTATATAATAAGAGAAAAATTATTCGTTTTAGATAATGATTCATTACATTAGTAAACTAAACGTTATCAATATTCAACGAAATGAAGTTTCCCCGACTAATAGAGGGAAAATCAAAATAAAGCCTGCATGTAACCTTGGAGGTTTTACATTAGGTTTAACAAAATTTCCTAAACATTACGCTTAACAAGGAATACTGACATAGTAAAGCACAAAGACCTTTGCAAATTTTCCGCAATAACTATGGTGGATATAAATAAACCCAAACAAAGCCAAACAACACAGCAAGCGTAAAACAATAATTTTATTTTTGCATTACTTTATATAGATCATAATGGTAAAAAATTAGACTTACTTGTAATGTTACACAAGACTACAAATAAAATCAATGAATTTTCTTACAAACACGCGCATTTGTAACTCTACGATTTTATTAGACAAGACTCCATGACATGTGTATGGCAAGGCAAAAAAATAGCAAGTAAGAAATTTAGCACAAGAAGAAAATGCAATTAAAAATATACTCACAAGTTCAATAAACTTTAATATAATCAATTAACTTTACCTATTTGAGCAGGGTTAACGTTTTGCACCCTTTTTTAGTTCAACACACCCCACAACTAACAAAACATGGCGACAAGGCACAAAGGCCAGTGCCAATCAAATGGGATCCCGCTCGAACTGCGCTTGGGCAGTAGATTCCAAGATTCTATAGAAGGGGTAAAGTCGTTAGTAATCACTTTAATCGCCAACAACAAGGTGTTCCATAATATAAGGTAATTTCTTTTGAATTGGAGTAATTACATTTAAATAAAATAATGCCAAACTAATTTCGTACCGGAAATTTCATGTATACATCATAGTATTATAATGAAATAAGTCGCCTATTGATACAAACGATTAAATAAATTGTAGGAATTTATGTCTGAGTAGTTGAATGCGTTTATTTCTATTTGCAAATATATAACACAACAAAGGGTAATCGTTACTTGCTTTATCAACAAAAAGCTTGTGCCTTTCAACCCTATTTATTATATAATGGCATATATCATTATTCTTGATGTTCTAATGTGTTTTTTAACTACAGATGTAAGTCAAGATTCTTTCATACAGAAAATTATAATGTGGAAGCTAAAGTCTGTTGGAGAATTTACTTTACATCCGTCTTCTTTCTTATGGTTTTGAATTATAATTTCGTTTTTAATTAGAGATAATCCTGTAATTTAATTTCAAGCAGTAAATTTAACTATACAGAAAAATTGTAAGTGGACGCTTAGAAGCTATATGGGTTGCCTATACTTCCTTATAGCTATGCCTTAACCGAACCTGTTTACTATATGTAAGTAAAGTGTACCTCAATAAAAAAAACAAATACGTAGTACATGAAATACTAATATGGAATAAAGATCGGGTATCAAATGAACAAGTATTGAAAAAAGAGATAGGATGATTGGACAAATCTTGAGACAAGCAGAATTCGCTCGATATTATATATATTGGTGTAGTAAGGCTTCGCGTTGAAGCGCCGCTAAAAGAGTGCTGTGATGACGCCCCACGTTGTGGTGCCACTAAAAGACTGTTATGACATGGTCCGTTTGTGAGAGCGGCGCTGAAAGAGTGCTGTGATACCGATACAGCAATTTGTAAAATTTGAATTTGGTTCACTTACCTTCCTTTTTTAACTTTCCTAGCTAGCTCAACGGAACTGACAGAGTTTTTCAAAATGAAATCAAAGACAATATCACAAAGCATTTATACAGTTTTAAATATTTTCTCTCGTGCAAAAGCATTTAGAACTTTTACAGCATTGTTTCATTCAAACAAAAATAATTTCTAAGAAGGATTTAAAAAATATGTTCCCTACCTTACTTTACATTTACAAAATACTTATTCTTTTGAAAATGGTGTATCTGGTTATAATTATTTCTACGCTTGTAAGATTTGTTTCGGGCAGAAAAAATCTTTGAGATAATCTATTAAAAGGTCCGAGTATTTCGAACTCTGATCACAAATTCTCCTGGTAAAATCCTTTTACATCATCAGCATTAGGTCTTCAGTCCTGGAACTGGTTAGACGCGGACCCCCATTATTTCATAGTCTTAACTTACCTTCACATTTTCCTGAAATTTGCACAGTCTGCATCTATCACTATCTGATCTAGGTCTACATCTGCATCGTTTTTCCTATCTCTTCTTATAATATATCCCATACTATTCCCCAAAAATGCCATTGTACGTATTCTGCCCTTCTATTTCTCCTATTTTTTTTCCACAGATATTTTTATTCCCCTACTATTTCTATATCCTATTTGCTATTAACTTTGTTTGTCCATGTTATCATCCTCATACACCATAAGCACAACAGTCCAAAAGGCTGCTACCGTTTTTCTGCCTGCTTTTAATACTGCCCGTATTTCATAGGCATACTGTGCTGTGCTCCCAACATATCCTTTCAACAATTTTCTTCTTCTTTCTATGTTTGTTGTCTTTGATAATAGGCGCTGTTCTTTCTTGTTAGATGCAGTTCGGCCCGCTTCTTTTGTATTACAATTATATACCCTATTTCTTCGACATTCAGTGCTTGTAAAAAGGGGTAAGCAGCCTGTGGCTGCCAAGTTTCTCCAGCACTTGAACATTTCCCATTTAATATATTTTCCAATACATCTTTTTGCACAGTCAACATTAGTTGCAGATATTTCACACGAGCGTCTCGCGCCACATCTGATCTTGGCTGCCACTAAGGTCATCATAGTTTTCAGTTGACAATTGTGAAACTTGTTTACATGGTGAAGATTAAACATCAAAACTTTGTTGACACTCTCAGCAATTAAAATTACACTTGTGAGGACTTTACCAAATATATTATGTATAAATGACTTATTAGCCTTCAGTTACTAATAAATCCTTGTTTACATGCCCGTAGAATTATTCTCCTTTATGTGAGATCCAATCTTTTACAATAAGTGGTTTAATTTTTTCTATAATGTAATGAAGATAAGGTTTCCACTTGTTCATTTACAGAATTAGAATTATTAAATTAAAACCACCAACAAACATAACATAACTATCCAGGCACATGACAACGTAATGAAAACAAGGAAGCTATGGCCTTGACGGCAGCCGAGATCAGATGTGGCGCGAGACGCTCGTATATTTCACAGCCATCACCTGTAGTTGTTTATAATAATCATCAGATTTATCTGCGCTTATTTTTGCGTCATTGGGTTTTCCGTCTCAAAACTGGTTGGACATGTACCTCCACTTATTTATATTTTGAGCTAGCCTACACAGTTTCCTGAAATTCCCACTTCCCATTCCATTTTTTCTAATTATATGCTTTATTTCGCCGAGATTCAGTGGTATATGAAGGGGGTTAAGCAGCCTGTGGCTGCCAAGGATCCCCATCACTTAGAAATTTGCTGAACTAATAGTTTTCCAGTAAAGCCTTTCACACAATTAATATTATTCGAGAATATAGCACAACCAATACCTGTAGTATTATAATAATCATGTTTAAGTACAGTTATTTTTGTCATTAGTTTATTCATCTTGGAACTGGTTGAATGCGTACATCTATTGATTTCTATTCTGAGCTAGGCTACACATTTCCCTGAAATTCTTACATCCTACATCTTCTACTATCTGTGTGCAATGGTCTAACCTATGTCTACCTCTACTTCTCTTTTTTCCTATATCTGCTTCTAATATATTCCGCACTATTCCCTCATGCCGTAGTATGTGACCTTTCATCCTATCTCTCCTATTTTTTACCGTTTTCCACCTATTTCTTTTTTTCCCTACCATTTTTAGTACCTCTTCGTTCTTCACCAGACGTCTGTAGCATCAGATTTCAAAGGCTTCTACCTTTTTTTTGTTCGCTTCTCCTACTACGGCTTCACAGCCATACAGTGCTGTGCGCCGTACATATGTTTTAAGCAATCTTTTCCTTGGTTCTGTTTGTTGTCTTTGACCACAGTAGTTGCCTTTTCTTGTTAAATATCGCACGACCTTGTGCTAATCTTTGTTTTATATCTTTTGGGCTTTTCCCATCTTGCGTTATTTGGCTTCCTATGTAGCAAAAATCGTTAAGCTCTTGTAAGTTTTTGTTACCTATTTGTATTCTTGTTTTTGATTTATTTTCCCCTCCTTTGCATACTAGTACTTTGGTTTTATTATTATTAATTTTACATAAAAAATATTATATGATTTACTCTTATTATTATGCCTTACATTAAATATAAATCAGTTAAAAATAAATCTAAAAGTGATACTTGCAGAATACCCAAAACCATTCCTCGAAAAAAATTATTTTCCTATTTTAAATTGACTTCAAATCAGCTTACAAAATTCTCCAGAAAAAAATTTCTCATTTCAAACAGCGATTACCAAAGTACATTTCTGGTTAAATCTTTCCTTTGATCATTTAATAAGATCTTTAAAAATAGCATTATCTTGAAGAACTTTCCCTCTTGTAATTAATAATTTTTATTTTTCGTAGTAAGTTACGTTTAAAACATTACTTCTTTATTCATTGCAACTTTACAACTATTAAACTACAATATGTTTACTATATACTTAAATACTATCTTGACATAGCAACAGCTTGCGCTTTTTAATTAAAATAGCATGTCATGCTCTAAAGAATGAAATCGAATGATTCCACGCTTATTTGATAAGCACTTTTTTATATACAAATTTATTTGTTTCCAAAAGCTTACTAGAAAAATATGGAACATTATAATATAAGATATCTCGGAAAACCCAATTAGCGTCTGAAATCTTCGAGTTATGACCTAATTGTCGTTCCAGTTATCCGCGACGTGTGTTATCTGTTCTTGTTTAACACATGTACTATTGTTGTAGCGTCGCATACTAATACTAAAGATAATTACTTTTTTGGATTTTTCCAGGAATTTTGCAGGTTATTTTGTGTTTCGGTCGCTTCTAAGAATAAAATATTTATTTATTAATGATATTTACGTCGTCCTAAAATACCGATGACTCATTCTTTTAGGTTATAGAAAATTCTCTATATTAAAAATGAATTGCTGTAATCCATGGGGTAATTAATTTAAACTTTGGTTACTTTTTATTGCAAAAGGGGTTTTAAATACACGTTGATTGTTGTTTATTAAACTAAAAGCGTAAAGCTAGTATTTATATGCTATTTACAGCAAATCGAAAGCATTTTTATCAACATTTTGTTGTTAATTAATAAGTAAAATAAATGGCTTTGTATTTATCTTAAAACGATCGATTTTACGTTGGCATTTAATACGTTTTACGGTATCTTACAAATAATTATTCTTACATATACAACTTATGTTACTTGCTATTTATTTACAATATGCTTATATCATACAGGGTGATTATTTATGCACGCGCAATTTGCGTTTTTGCATTGTACATCAATGAATAAAAATACGCTTGTATTATACATGAATTTACGAAAAATTCCATTTTTTCCGGATTCTATTATATTTTGGTGGGATTTATATTTAGAATTAGGGTTTCAAAGACCTTTCGAGATCCCTTATCACAAGAGGTCATTGAAATCTAAAGTCTACAAATTAAGTCCATTAAAATATTAAAAAATCCCGAAAAATAAAAATTTCCGTAAATTCATAGTTACGCCTTGTATAATACAAGCGTATTAAAGTACAAACGAAAAATCCAATTCCGCGTGTACAAATAATCACCCTGTATGATATAAGCGTATTGTAAATACAAAGCAAATAATGAAAGCTGTATATGTAAAAATAATTATTTTTAAGATACCATAAAACGCATTAAATGCAAATGCAAATTAATAACTCTACAATAAATAATTTCGTGTATTAAAAACCCCGGTCTTTAATTTAATGTTTATTAAAACACGTTTTACCCTGAAAGTAAATATTTTTTTAAAAAAATGCAACTAATTTGCATTATAAAGCCATTAAGGCCTTAAATTAATCATATCAATTGACTTTAATATTACACAATTTTATTTTAAATAAATAATTTTCTGGGATAGACGAGAGGAATTGCGAGGAAATATGTCAATTTTGTATTACCTAATTAATGAAGAAACGTTTATTCCAAGAAGCGGCCGACACAAAAAAAAACTCAAAAATTAATAAAAATTATTTATTACCTTTCGCAATTACTGGATTAGTATGTGGCGCCAATATAACCTTATGTGTTAAACAAAGGCGAGCAGCGCATATTACTAATAAGTGGAACGCGCTAACGAGGTAATAAAACGGGACAATTTGAACGCTAATGAGAAATTTCCAGAAAATTACGTCAGATAGGCGTGTATTACTTGGAATGGAATCACTTAAACACTAGTATATTCTAGGAAATATATAATTTTTGTATATAAACGGAACATTTATTCAATCACGAAAAATGTTACTTTGAGAAAAGAATTTCGAAGCTGTTGTTTTGAAGTATACAATACGCATATCGTAATTTAATAATTAAAATGGAACAGTAAACACAAAAGTTAGTTAAACGTAACCTGCGTAAATATGAAAATTGGTAAATAGAATTATTTGATTTTGTAATATACAATGAAGATGAAAAATTCTTCAAGATAAAAAGCTATTTAACATTTTATTGAATAATTAAACCGAGGATGCACATTGCTTTCTAAATAAAAAGGTAAATAATACAAAGATTTTGTAAACTGGGATTTGAACGTCAATTTAAAATAAAACCAAGAAACCGAAAATATTTAATTGGAAAAGCGCTTTGTGAATCTTTGCAAGCATTACTTTGTTTGTCACTGATACTTTAGTATTTGTCATTTAATTTAAGCTAGAATAAGTCCTAATCATATAATGATTTTTTTGTAAAGGTATATTTACCAGGAATTTTGTGCTCAGAGTTCGAAACACTTTGGCCTTTTTAAAGACCATTTGTCAAAGATTTTTTGGCCTGAATAAACCTTACAAGCGTGGGAAAAAAACCCAGGTAAACTATCCATAAGGGAAGAGATTGAGTGGTGTAAATTTGAACCTAGATAAGGTAAAGAACATTTTTATAATTAAGTAAATAAGTACTTGTTAGAAGTAATTTGATGTTTGAAAGAACCGATGTTGTAAATGCTTTATATGTTTTTGTATGAGAGAAAATATTTTATACTGTATAAATATTTTATGATATTGCTGTGTTTGATTTCATTTTGAAAACTCTCTCAGTTTCATTGAGCTAGCCAGCAAAGTAAGTCAACAATTTTAAATTTTACAATTTGCTGTATCTGTATCACAGCACACTTTTAGCGACGCCCAACGCCGGCCGTTGTCACAGCAATATATATATATATATATATATATATTGCTGTTAAGATCATTTAGGGGTAGATAGACCCACTAGTATAGTGCACTTCATTAAAATAACGGAGGGCTCAGAAAACTAAACATTTCTACGAAGAAAATAAGAAATACAACGATTAGACAGGAAAGTAAATGACAACGCCTTGTATATAAACTATAGTCATTATTAATTTAAGAAAGAAAAGTACTTTTTTTTTCGTGTGCACTATCAAACCACATACAAGCAACCAAACACAAACCAAAATATTCTGAAGTCGTCATTCTAGAAACAGAAGAAATATATTCCCATCGATTATTTTTGGAGGCGTATCACATTAAAAAAGAAAACACCAGCAGAAACGAAAAATCAGATATTCAAAATTTAAGTTCTATATACTCATTACTCTTCACTACCAACAAAAAATTAACTTTATATTTTCCATAACAAGTTATTACATAACTAACTAACTAGTCAACTACAACATCACAACTAGTATTGGCCAGACCTTTGTCAGTGGTCAATCAATAACATAATTAATTTCACTTTACAGGTATACACAATACTATCAACAAACGGTCTTTGCATGTGTACATAACCTTTTAATAATAACAGTACACTAGTTTTAATTTTCATTTAAATTTATACTCAATCCACTTTATGTAAGTAAAACTAATATTGTATATTAATAACTGTTTTTATCAAATCTTTGTAGCACATGATAAAGGGTACAAAGTTATACCCGAAACGTAGTGATCAATAAATGGATTAGTATTTATCGAACGAAATTATCCCAAAAATCAAGATCAAATAACGTTCTTATATATATTCAATTAAATTCAATTAAATTCAATTAAATTCAATTAAATTCAATTAAATTCAATTAAATTCAATTAAATTCAATTAAATTAATAAATTAATGGCATTGGCTTCTAACATTTTATTTCTTTTGCAAGCCTACTAAATTTTATTCATATTTTAAGTAAAATTTTGTTAATACCTGTTACTTAAAATGAACTAACTGGAATAAATTTTGCCCGTAAATTCTGGTTGTTCCTTTATACAGGGTGTTTTGAAATTGCTTCGTTTATATTATATATATATTATATATATATATATATATATATATATATATATATATATTATCGTGTAATATATATATATATATATATATATATATATATATTAGGTGTTTTTTACACAAAGTAAGTTGATAAGTACTAACGTATTACAATTATTAAGATGAAATAAAAACTTAGACTTTTTATGCAAAGCCCAAATGATCATTTCAAATCGAGCTAGTAATTGAAATAAGGAAAATACAAGGTTTTGGACAGTATTTGAACCTGCATCTCAGTTTTGCCGGAACTGTACATTAACCAATTACGCCACCGAGACCGATGACTATAATTGGGAAATTTACAAATCTAAATCGTGTACAGAACCATATATAAAACTAACTTTCAATTACTTTTAGCATTTTTGTCAATCATATCTGACATTGTCAAGTTTTAGACTTATGTCAGATATAGACAGGAAGCAACGCTCAATATTACGGCTATAAGCCAAGTATTAATATATAAATATTTTAGGTAGTTTTTTTTACACAAAGTAAGTTGATAAATACTAACGTATTACAATTATTAAGAAGAAATAATAACTTAGACTTTTTATGCAAAGCCCAAATGATCATTTCAAATATATATATATATATATATATATATATATATATATATATATATTGCTATGATACTGCCGCACGCCGATGTGATTAACGTTCATTTTTCTGCTAAACGCCACTGCTCTGGCTCTAAATAACCTCAACTTTAAATTTTAAATGCACCTTTTTTTATATGCCTCCAGTAGCTCAGTTTAATCCACACAGAGTGCATGACGATACGATAACAAAGAAAGTTTAACCCCCCTTTTACTCTAGCTCCTTTTTACTTGAATGATATAAACGAAACAAACCAAAATTTGTATAATAATTAAGAATATATACACTTTACAGTTTAATAACTTTAATAATTTGTTTTACTATTCATAAATTAACCTCTGAATCAAAGTAATAGTATCAATCTGATTATGCCCAAATTAGTACTTCCTTAAAGCCAGCAAAAATAACACTGTATACTATTAGAAGTACCTTTTTAACGTTCAAACGACCTTCTCTCTGTCTACGTAAATTTTTATAAGATTTTTGACGACCCTTTACAAATTAAATACTTCAATATATGCAAAAATGTAAATATTAAAAATTGAAATAAAGCCTTATGTTAATAAAAAATATTCTTATTTCTGACCTGCGTTTGCTTTGCTTGTTTCCAATTCTTAGAACTGCCTCTGCATGTGATTGATCAACACCCCTGGATTGTTTCCACTTAAACTCTCTTGCTTACTGCGTAGTACAGCTCGCCCAGCCTAACCCTTAGTTTGCATAATTTTTTCTTTCAATGCTCATATACTTATGTAGACCACTGCTTAATTATATATCTTTGCTAGAGCAATTATTTAAATCCGCTTCTTAAATTAGTTCAATAGAGTACGTTATTTAGATTCGTTTGCCAGAATAGTCATTTAGAAATCGTTCACTAGAGTGGTTACTTAGAGCCGTTTTTCAAAGTTAACGGCAACTTTTATCGTAGATAGGCACTAGAATTATTTTTTTAAAAATAGTTATTTAATTTTTACTATTTTCACTCCGCGTGATATTATACTTTGAACTGTTATAGATTGTGCCTTGGTCGAAGAAAAACTCACTGTGTACCAAGTCCTCTGATTTTCCGGATCAGTGTTCTAACCAATTGAGCTATCTAGCCTAATTTAACCGTTCTTTTAGTGGTTTTCAGTTACTAGTTCGATTTGAAATGGTAATTCGACTTTAAATACAAAGTTGGGTTTTCATTTCATCTTAATAACTATTAATATATATTAAGCATTCATTTGCATTCCAAATGTGGATTATTCTTCTCTATTAATAATAATATAATTACATGTTTGTATTATTCCCAACGTTGCAAAAATGGGATGATCAAGTTATTAGTACATGAATTATGTATATAACTAGATTCAATTTCCTTAAAATGCAAGACGTAATTGAAAAATCGTTAACAAGAGCCAAGCTTCAGTAGTATTAATTATAACATCATCTAAACAATTAGGCTAGATAGTTCAATTGGTTAGAGCACTGATCCGGTAAATCAGAGGTTGCAGGTTCAAGTCCTGCTGTAGCCGTTCTTTTAGTGGTTTTCAATTACTAGTTCGATTTGAAATGGTAATTCAACTTTAAATACAAAGTTGGGTTTTCATTTCATCTTAATAACTATTAATATATATTAAGCATTCATTTGCATTCCAAATGTGGATTATTCTTCTCTATTAATATATATATATATATATATATATATATATATATATATATTACAGCTTCATAGTTAAATTGCCGTTGACTTTATTGTATAAGCCATTATGTATAGAAATATGGCAAATCTCATATCAATACATCGATTTTTAAAAAAACCAGTAACTTCTGTATCATATACAGCAATGATGCTTTTAGTAACAATGTTTCATGGATTGACCCATGCTTCTCCACATGATACATCTATAAACCGTTTTTTATGGTCACACACAGCCTGCAACAGTAACTATAATCGGATCCTCGATTACAGTAAACATGGTTATTTTTACCGGGTTTTTAGTATTGATATGGCGACCATCTACAGTACCAACTACACCTTCTACGCCTTTCATGTTTTTAAATAATTCTAAAATGACAACTTCTGGTTCCTGATTTGGCAATTTAATGTTCTTTGCATATTGATGCTAAATACCGGATTACCAATTTAATCATGCGATGTGCAGCACCTTTGGTAACAATAAACCTATCTGATATCTGTCCTACATTTGAATTTCCAATGCTCCACCCGAAAGAGCCACATGGGCATGGAAGTGAGTTCTTTATCTGGCAAAATTTGAATTTTACCAAACTCTTTCTGTTCCAAGCAAGATAGGGATTTTTAACATCCCTGACAACACACACACACGTGACCTTCATTTTACCTCTCATCCGAAAGAGGGGGTATTTTTGTGAAATATGTTCGCCTAACATTTTTCAAACGGACCATGTTCGGATTCGACCCCGGGGCTTTGGGCATAGTAGCCACATGCATAGCAATTACGCTACACAGACTCCCATGTGATATCTGCCAAAAGGTTTTTTGACTACTAAATGCAATATTGTCATAATACTGCTTTTGTAGAACCCATTTTTTCTCTTCCATGAGTATGTGTCGGGCAAAAATTTAGAAGCTTTCACTTTTCTGAAGTTAAACCCGCAGCTAGCTTCCAGCTTATGCCAATAAAATAGCAAGCTGATAATTTTCTTAAACAAAAATGTTCAATAAACTCCATATCATTATATTTCGCATAGTCCTTTCGACGTACCCTTCTTGTCTGTGACGAATTTGTCTTTCTTTACAGAACATATCGACTGAATAATTAATGTGCGCTCTTTACTTGAAGAGCTAGTTAAAACATCATTATCGGATTTATAGTGGCGTGAAAGCTAAAATGATTAAACAATTCAAAATAAATATTTTAATATACAATTTACTTCCACAATTAAGTTGTTTTCCATTATCTTAAGTGATGTTTTCCAAAACCCACAAGTACATCAACAACAACACAAAATAAATAGTGATGTAGGTTAGTTAACGAAAATGCTAAATTGTGCGTATTATTAATCTGTTAGAAATGAATTCAGATACTTTGAAATTGATCTCTCACCTTATCTAACCCAAGTTGTAAATTGAATGCGCTTAATTTCAACAAGTATGGCGATTGACAACTATTACTTCCACTTCCATGTTGGAGAAGTTTAGCGTCGAATTTTGTGATTGGATGACGCGATTTTATAAAATAGACAGAGAATATTAACTACTAAAATTTAAAATAAGTTACTTTTTTTGTTCTCTAGAGGTTATTGACTATTCTTAATTCAGCTTTGTGACTATGCCAAATGTAGATTATTAATGAGATATGACAGTTTTAGCCCTGGATGGTGCTTCAAAGATTACATCAATGGATATACTTGACCTCTTTGGAAGTACTGTTCATTGTACTTAAACCTGGTGATTAGTATAAGTAATTACAGGTGCTGGCTTTGCAATATTTTCAAGTAATGTTGATTGTATGAAAAGATTTTTGAAAAACAATTAATTCGGTAAATGTTTAAGTGTTGAGGATCTTGGTAGCCACAGGTTGCCTAACTGCTTCACATACTACTGAATATCCGTGAGATAGGGTATAAATTTAGAAAACAATTGTAGTGGAACCGTGCTGTGTTTAGGCACTAGGAATTTCAGGGAAATGTTAGGTTAGCTCAGAATACAAAACAATGGAGGTACGCGTCTAACCTGTTCTAAGACTGAAGACCTAATAATGAAAATGATAGTTTTTCTAAAAGGTTTGGTCGCGTTACAGTTAACGTTAAAAATTGACTTCAAGGCAACAAATGGTTTATCTTTATAATTATAAGCATGATGTTAGTTTTATAAGGGAAAAAGTAAACAGCCGCAAACTATATAATAGACGCTTGCACAGAAAATGACATTTGCTCTTTATTGGTTTTTTGGCAACGTTGTAAAATATCTGCACCACCACTACTTGATTATGGTATAGGTTGTCTTTGTTTTTTACAGGTGGAAATATTGGCAAGATTCTGAGCATGTATAATTAGCGTGACAGTGACAGCGTAATGTTGTAATTTTAAATATGACAGATTAGCCAAGGACGTTGATATGATTAAAAGTCAACGCTTAGTTGTGAAACTCTTTAAAGTTAACCTAAATAGAAACGCGCCACAATTATTTTAACAATCGTTGATGGCCGCTGTCATTTACACAAATCCTTAAAGTTTGTCAAAATTTGTGTGTAGAAAATGCAGGTACTCCTTAGAACATCTTCCTTTATTAAACCACATTATAAAACCATAAACAGTAAGTAACCATGGCAGGTCGCACACTTAACCTTGAAAATTTCATGTATTCAAAGGGGGATTTGTAAATTTGTTTTAACATTTTGTTTTGTAGATTCTCACTCTTACGAAGCCTTAAAATGTTTATGTGGTGGGACGAAGGAACGAAAACGATATCATTCACACTCGACTATATTATTACAATTAGCAATACCACAAGAATTTATAAAAAATACAGGGTTAAGTAATATTAGAGGTAATTATTTATTACCACACTCAAAGAACTTAATGATACGCACTTTACATTTGTCACCATCTAATTTTGATAAGGAACCCCTCAAACCCTCGTCAAAAATAGAAGCTACCGTTCAGGAGATTAAGAAGCAAAAGGAAGAGGTGCCAGCAACTACTACAACTTCGACAGCTATTGTAACAAAGAAGTCTTTAGGAAAAAGAATAATAGATGAATTAGTACATTACTATCATGGATTTAGATTATTATTTATTGATATTCGAATTTCAAGTGTTTTAGCATGGAGAGTTTTAAAAGGCAATACATTAACACGAAGAGAACACAGATTATTAATAAGAACAGTGGGTGATATGTTTCGTCTAGTGCCGTTTTCAGTATTTATTATAGTACCATTTATGGAATTCTTATTACCATTCTTTATTAAGTTTTTCCCTGGTATGTTACCATCTACTTTTCAAACTGCAACCGAAAAGGAAGATAAAATTAAACAGAACTTAAAAGTTAAATTAGAGATGGCGAAATTTTTACAAAAAACTTTGGATGAAATGTCTGTACAGCACAAAGATCACTATTCAAAACAAGCAAAGGAGTTTAGTGAATGGTTTCAAAAGGTACGAACTTCTGGTGAATTCGTAACAAATGAAGACATTATGAAATATTCAAAATTATTTGAAGACGAAATAACTTTGGATTCATTATCTCGCAACCAACTTGTCGCTCTTTGTAGAGTATTGGAAGTACAAACACTAGGAACTAATAATTTATTACGATTTCAATTGCGTATGAAATTACGTTCATTAGCTGCTGATGATAAAATGATACAGAAGGAAGGTATCGATTCTTTAACTTTGTACGAAGTGCAACAAGCATGTAGAGCACGAGGTATGAGAGCTTATGGTGTCTCAGAGGCACGATTACGCAGTCAGTTGCAACAATGGCTGGATCTTAGTCTTAATGAAAAGGTGCCACCATCTCTCTTATTACTGTCTCGTGCACTCATGTTACCTGAAACTATTCCTACACACGACAAACTAAAAGCAACAATTTCTGCTTTACCTGAAGCTGTTAAAGCACAAACTGAGGTTGCAATTGCCGAAAAAGAAGGTAAAGTTGACAACAAAGCAAAGATCCAAATGCTTAAAGAAGAACAAAAGAAGGTTATTGAAGAAAGACGGGAAACACAGGAAGAACAGAAAAAGAAAGAAATTCTTGTTGATAAAGCGCCTATTCTTACTGATAAAGCAGAGCCAATTATTGATCAGGCTGAAATTATATCATTAGCACAAGAAAAGAAGATATCTGCCAAACCAGCTGACGAACACTTGGGTGCCCAAGATTTAGTCGCCATCGAACATGCTCTTGATAATATTGCCAAGGATACAAAAAAACTGGTTCTGGAAAAAGAAGTTATCCAAGATCTAAAAGAAGAAATGGCAGATTATCAAGAAGACGTTCAAGATTTGAAGAAAATTGTTGCCGATGAACCCAAACCAATAATTCAAGAAAGCAAAGCCGCTCAACGTCTGTTTAAGAAAGTGAATAAAATGATTAATAAACTGGATAAGGTTGTTGATGATTTAGAAAGTAAAGGTCAACAATTGAAAATGGATTTGGAATCGGGTAAAACTGATGTTAAAAAGCAGGAGTTGTTACAAATTGATGACATACTGGCGGCAATCCGGAAAATTAAGGATGTTCCAGATGATTCTCGTATGACACATATTAAAAGTGTTTTGGGCAAGATTGATGATGATATGGATGGTTCTGTAAAAGTTGAAGATGTTCTTAAGGTAAGTGTTTAGTTGATGATAATTTATGAATTGAGTACTTGTGAACTCAAACAAACAGCACAAAATAGCTTCAGGAAAAGGGTTTGATAATGTCATTATGAGAGTTGCTTGCAGTATGACTCTGTTGTAATATATAAAGGAACTACCAATTCAGCATAAGTTTGTTAAGCTTGTTAATCAGACATATAAACATTAACAACTGTTATCATCTATTTTGTTTTTAGGTACACTGATAATTATATCAGACTAAAAACATTCACTCATCATTATAGATTAATATAATTGGCAGTAGTCATCTTAGACACATATTTTCCCGTAATCTATAATGTTGAATAATCAAATCACAACTATTAATAACACTAATGTGCGCAGACAATTATATAAACCTAATCTAAACAAATCACCCTAAACCAGCATGTTTCACACAAAAGTAATGTTTAGCTTTAGGCAACACTTTAGTACACATGTCAGCCAACATTTTATCCGTTGACAAATACTTTAGATCAACTTTTTGATTGTTTACAAGTTCCCTAATAAAATGAAATTTGGTGTCAATGTGTTTTGTCCTATTATGAAAAATTGGATTTGACACCAACTTCTGCACACTTTGATTGTCATTAAAAATTGTTACTATGTCATCGAAGCCAGTTAATTCATTTAGTAAACCTTTAATGAAAATACCTTCCTTTGCAGCTTGAGTAATTGCAACATACTCCGCTTCAGTGCTGCTAAGTATCACACAAGGTTGCTTCTTTGCTTCCCAAGATACAGGTCCATTGCACAGTTTAAACACACAACCGCTATATGACCTTCGGTCCAGTTCATTATTCGCCCAGTCTTCATCCGCAAAACCTTTAACGCTCACTCCCCCATTCTTCTCAAAGATTAAACTTCAATCTACAGTACCTTTCAAATACCTTAATACACGTTTAGCAGCTTTCCAATGTGCCGTTGTATAACAAGTATTAAATTGACTTAAAAATGAGGTAGCATATGCAATATCAGGCCTAGTATTTACAGCCAGATACATCAGAGAGACTATTAAAGACTGATAAGGTAAGTTATCCGTACACTGACTCTGCCTTACTTCATTATTCAGTGTGAAATTTACTTCCATAGGAGTACTAACAGGTTTTGCATCGTACATGTTAAACTATCTTAACAAATCCATGATAAAAGATTTCTGGTTAGCTTTTATTCCACCTAGAAATTGTTTAATGTTTAAACCTAGACAAAATCTTGCACTCCCCACATCTTTTATACTGAATTTGGTCATAAGATACTTCTTAAGGGCATTTATTTCCTTTCCATCATTGGAAAATATCAAAAAATCGTCCACATACAAGGCCAAAGCATTGAAAGATCTTCCGCTATTTTTTATAAATACGCAAGGATCGTATTTTGATTTGTAATAGCCTATTTTGCTCAATTCACTTTCAACCTTTTGGTGCCAAACTCTAGAAGATTGTTTCAAGCCATAAAGGGCCTTTTTTAAGAGACACACTCTGGACTCTTTACTCTTGGTAATAAAGCCTTCTGGTTGTTGCATGTAAATTGTCACACTTAGATTTCCATTTAAAAATGCAGTGTTAATATCTAAATGATTAATTGACAACTCTAGTTTAGCTGCTAGAGCAAACAAAAACCGTAAGCTTGTTTTACATACCACAGGCGAGAACGTCTCATGATAATCAACACCAAATTCTTGAGTAAAGCCTATTGCTACTAAATGAGCTTTATGTTTTACGATTTCATTGTGTTCATTCCTTTTAACACAGAACACCCATCTACATTTGATCACTTTCTGATCGGTAGGTGGATCAAGAAGTTCCCATACTTGATATTGCTTCAATGAATCCATTTCTTTGTTCATTGCAGTTTCCCACTGTTTTTTATCTTTGCTTTTAACCGTTGAATTGTAGCTAGTAGGAACATCATCTTCTGATATAGATGATTGGTAAAGTACAAAATCAGAGTACTTTGAGGGTAGCTTCTTTTCTCGCCGTGTTACTGGCTGTTTAACAGTATCACAACTTTCTATAGCATCTTCATCAACATCACTACCACAACTTTCTGTGATATCTACGTCAATAGAAGCATCACGACGTGGAACATTTAAAGCTGTTTCGTCAACTGGTATTGAAATACCTGAAACGCTGTCCTTTTCTTCATCATTACTAGCTGAAGAAAAAACAGGATTATTAATTACTTGATCTTGACTAGCCTCTGAAGTATTCTCTATTTCATCAAGTGAAAACTTATTTTCAAGGAATACTACATCCCTTGACGTAATAATTCTACTAGGTTTTCTTATGTCAAACTTTCTATAACCTTTGCTGTCTTCACAATAACCTACAAAAATAAATGGTAGACTTTTAGTGTTTCTTTCTACGTTTTTCTTTTGGAACATGAGCGTAACCCACACATCCAAAAACTTTTAAATTGCTCAAATCTAAAGCTTTTCCGGTCCAAACTTCTTCCGGAGTTTTTTTTTCTTTATTGCACGGCGTGGACATCTATTAGCAAGATAAGTTGCTGTATTTACCGCTTCAGCCGACATTCATTCGTCGCAATTTGCAGTCTTCATGATGCATATTGCTTTTTCCGTTAAAGTCCTATTTGTTCGCTCCGCTAGTTCATTTTGTTCTGGACTATAAGGGATTGTAAGCTGATGACGTATTGTAACGTATTTTTTTTGTTGGGCGCCAGCGAAACGTAACTTTATAAATGGGCGCCAGTGCACAAAAATTTTCCGCTTCCTTCACAGAGAGAAAGGGCCATCTTCCGACATAGCTAGGGGTCTATTCCTGGGTAGAGCAATAAGAAGGGGGGGGAGTCGAATTTTGTTTTCAAACAAAAACTAAACAAAGTTAAATAGGCATCACCAAGTCCTGAGATAATCACGATAAGAGCAAAGCACAATTCTAAGGGCGGACGTGGAAACCCAAAGATAAAACGATCGCTTTCGTTAACAAAACCTGTCTTATAAAAATAAGACGCAGCTCCTGTAAAAATTACAAAGATTAAATAAAAAAATGTAGAACAGCATTTGTGTCCTATAAAAGTATCAAAAATAAAAAATGTATATCCAATATGATATTGGCACAAAATTATTACCCAAAAATTCTACTTTTATGTTATCAGATTTGATCGCATTTGACCAAAATAAAAGTCTCAAAGTTTAACAAATTGTTTACTGAAGTAAAAAAACTTCCTTTTAAAAATTCATAACTTTTTAACATGTAAAAATTCTCAACAATCATGTTTATATCAAAATTTTTGTCTTTTTAAAGCAAAAGACTGCTCTCTAAATATAAGTTTGTTTTAAATATTTAATCAAAAAAAAATTTGTAAACACAATGCATTGAACTACCATTTCTATCCTGGGCAGATCTTATCAGGTGGATTACAGTTTCATAATTATTATGCAGCGTGTATTTAAATTTTGCAATGAAATAAAATAAACTTCCATGTACATGACAAATTAAAAGTAAACAAAAGTTCACTGGTATTACTTATCAAGTACTTTTTGTATTAAGTATATAAATTGTCATAACCTCAAAATTTTTGTATGAACACAAATGCAAACACTTTGCAATTGTCACTAAACGAATTAAAATTTTTATACTAAGTTTTTATAATTTATATGTGAATAAAAGCTAACTTCAAGATTGAATAATGTTTAATTTGAATTTTAGGAAAGCTACACGAAGCATCTGCTTTCACAGCAAATATCTTTAAAATGTTACTACATCACAAAAAAAATATAACGTCGAAAATATACTTCGAAATTTATCTGAAGTTCGAATGTAAACAAAGCCTACAAATATATAAACCTAACCTAACAAAAATTTCTTTCTGCGGTTTGTAAAACCAGTTTAACAATAATCGAAAGTGAAACAGGTCATATGGTCATAAACATGATAGCAAATTTCGTGTTTTTATATGACCGTCTGTTTATCAAAGACTAACGACATTCTAAACACATTCAAAATTTTTTAAATTTAATAACGAACCAAACTGCATCTGATTTTCATAGACAAATCTCATCAGAAATTTCATCAGCTGCAAACAACACCATAAACCATTTCAAACTTAGGAAGCCGTATCCATTTCTTGAGGTAATAGCAATCACGACCACATGTTCGCAATCTTCAATCCTTGTACAGAACAATACAACTTACAAAACAAAATTCTCATTTGTACTTTTCTATTGTTTTTCGTAGGCGCGCTAAATAAATGGAACAAAATTAAATTAAGTTCGTAAAATGTATAAATTACAAACCGTTAGTAGAAGTTATTGATATTTATTTAAGTCTACCATGACTTGAACCACTCACACAAATAATTTAATAGGTCGCAAGCCTCTAGTCTGGAAAACATCTTGAGGAATTTATAGCTTGGCTGCGACTAATGAACAAACGAGAAATGAACGATAGCGACGATTCAAAGAGGTGGGGAAATACGAAAGCAACAAGATTGCTAGAGATGCTCGACAAAATAACTTTATGTCATACAGATATTTTACTACAAGAAGATTATTAAAACGAAGCGTTCTATTATGTACTATATGGAACATTAATAAAGAATAAGGCACACTTGGCGCATTATACTTGTAATTCAATGCGAATAAATACTGATCAAATTAAACATGCTTCAGTATTCCACATCTTTTTAAATGACTTAAGCTCATTATTGACATATTCCGTGCCATTGTCCGTACGAAGAATTTTAATTCTTTTGCCGGTTTGATTTTCCACCAAAACTTGAAAATCTTTAAATACTTGACATACTTGTCTTTTTGACTTCAAAAAGTATGTGAACACTTTTCTTGAGTGATCATCGTCAAGTGTCAAAAAATATTTTGCTCCTTCCCATAATACCACATAAATCAGAATGTACTAGTCCTTGTATTTCGTTCACTCGCTTGCTACTTTTCTTCTTAAAAGGTAAACGTGTCTGTTTTCCTTCTAAGCAGCATACACATTGCTGATCAACTTGATTTCCGAAAGAAATTCCACTAGCCATTCCGTTTTTAAGTAAATTCATGCTAATCCTATTTCAATGACCTAAACGTTTGTGCGACAATTGAGTAATTTCGATACTTTGACCTGTAGATAATAATGATTCTTCCATTACTTTATCTAAAACATATAAACCATTTTTCTTTGACGCTGTCACTATAACATGTTCGTCGGAAGAGTAAACTTTACATTTTTGATTGTCAAAAACTACGACATGCCCCTTTTCTGTCATTTTGCTTACAGAAAGTAAGTAGGCCTTAATGTCTGGAACGTATACAACATCTTTAACTACCAGTTCACCTATATTTGTATTAATATTCACATCACCAATACCTTTTGAGTGTATTACTTCATTGTTTGCAACAGTTACTGCAAGAGTTTTATTTTCTTGTAAACAGTCAAACAAAATTTTGTTCGGTGACATATGTGCTGTCGCCCCCAAATCTATAAACCACTGTGATGTTTCAATATTTGCAGACGACACCGTTGAAACTAGTGCACTTTTCTCAGTCTTATGGTGAGAAATATCGTTACCAAATTCCTTAGCTTGTCTATGACAATTCTTCTTGACATGACCAAACAGACCACAATTATAGCATTTTGGTCCTTTATTGTCATAGGGTCTAAAGGGTTTCTTGTTTGAACAACTAGGTTTAACCTTATTTTGCGCTTTCAACATGAAAGCTGAGGAAATCGTGTCTGTAGACTTATTCTTCTCTAACAAACGGCTTTCCACAATACATAATCGTTCACACAGGGATTGTAAGTTCCTCTGTTCTTTAGGTACGGATTCCCAAGCATTGAGGAATTCAAAGTAATCCATAGACATTGTGTTAAGAATTCGATTTAGGAATAAGGAGTCCGGAAGCTTTACCTTATCTTCCTTCCAAGTTTCGTCTTGAAGTTGTCTATAATTTTTCTAGCTTTGCAATATGTTTGGCAATGCTGTCATTAGGATCTTTCTCTTTTATTCTAAAGAATTCATTAAATAACCTATTTTGCCGCTGTTCATTTCGTTGCTCATAAATCGAATGTAGTTTATCCCACATCTCTTTTGCAGATGAACACATAATCAACTGCCTAACCTGACTTGTAAGTGAGGTTACAATAATATTCTGAGCCATGAACTCGGTCATTCGTTTTGCTGAAATTGCCTTTTTGTGTTCCTTTCTCTCTTTCTCTGTAGCAGTTACCTCAAGTTTCTCTTCGGGCATTTGAAGTTCCTTTTGTACCACTTCAAAAGTTTTGTTTACTTGAAGCTGGATTTTTATCTGAAACTTGCAATCGCTCCAATTACTCTGGCCTTCAAGTTTGTCTATATTAGTGACAACAGTTCTTGAAGGTTCCATTATGCTTTTGTACACTGGTTTTGCTACTAATTTGTGAAATATATGTCTGGGTCCATAACCTATTGTGATATATAAAGGAACTACCATTTCAGCATAAGTAAAAAAAAAGGTTTCTTATTCAAAGTTCAAAACTTGTTAATCAGACATAAACATTAACAACTGTTATCATCTATTTTGTTTTTAGGTACACTGATAATTATATCAGACTAAAAACATTCCACAGATCACTCATCATTATAGATTAATCTAATTGGCAGTAGTCATCTTAGACACATATTCCAACAGAGTCTTGACTAACAATGTCATGACTTCAAGGTTTTCTGACATCTTTGGGTTTAATTGAGACCATGGAATTTGCCAAAATAAACTTCATTATATTCTACTCTGTCATAAGATATTTGAACAGTGCTCAGGTGCTTTAAATGAAATTGATACGTGAGAGCACCGATTTGCGATGTTTTTTTTTCTGTTTGGATTGACTGCTGTCAACAATTTTCCATATAATCAAGGAATTACTTGTAGGGTTCAAGTTGTTGCGTTTTATTGTACTGAATATAAACAAGATTGTTGTTACATGAATATAATGACATTGATTATCGGCATTTACACAAATATTTACGTATTTTGTTCTAACGTGACATTGAATTTTTAAACTGAATTAGAAATGCTAATTGATTAAGACCGACACTTGCTTTGTGTTATTTTTCATAAAATGTGTTATATCACCAATGCTCCAGGACAATAGCATCATCAAAGCTTGTAACTGATTACGCTATAGATTTTCATGCAATGATGCACATCACAAGCTGATTTGAGATAAGTTAGAGATGCACACACCTGCTGTGTTTACAATTGTAGTATAAAATGTTTCGATTGGTTATAAATAAAAATCGATAATTAAATTTCATGTGTGAGACCATTCACGACCGAATATATTAGTATAAGTCGTAGTTTGAGCCTTTGTACTGAACCGTAATGATCTTCACAACCCTGGGCAAAATGATAACTTAATATTGTATAGTATTTGAAATAATGCAGCCAAACTCTGAAAATGTTTTAGAGACAGTCGCAGGTTTATATCTTGATCGATATAATATTTGGTGTATGAAAATGCCGTAAGGCAAAATGCATTATTCAAATTTAAAAATAGTCTAATGGAGTCAAATCACCTGATCTTGGTGGGTAATTAACATCACCGTTTCTTGAGATTATACGTCCAGGAAATTTTTCTCTCAATAAAGCAATTGTTTCTTGTGCAGAGTGAGATATAGGGCTATCCTGTTGAAACCAAATATCCTCTAGATCAATATTCATTAATTCAAGCCACAAAAATTCGGTTATCATCCGACGATCTCGATCACCATTGACAGCTTCACCAGCAGCATTTTCAAAGAAGTAATGTCCAATTACACCACCTGGCCATAACGCAAACCAAACAGTAACTCGTTTAGAATGCATAGGTTTCTCATGAATAATTCGTGGATTTTCCTCACCCAGATACGAAAATTTTATTTATTAACATGGCCACCAAGTTCAAAATGTGTCTCATCGGAAAACATAATTTTTTGAGAAAAATCAGCCTGTTGATGAAATTGACAAATAAACGAGGTTTTAAATGATCTAATGGCTGTAATGCCTGTGTTATTTGAACCTTATATGCCTTCAGAGCTAAATCCTTGTGCAAAATACGGCATGTTGTTGATCCACTAAGTCCAACTTGTTGTTAACATCGTCTAATGGACATTTTAAGATCTTCAGCAACACTATCACGATACAAATCAATATTTTCTTGTGAACGACCGCTACGACTGTATTTTTCACTTTTTTGATCTTCCACCGAACCGGTATCTTGAAATTTTTTAATAATTCGACCAATAGTGATTTCAGTTGGACGATTATGTAAACCATAAAATTCACGTAGTTTTCTAAAAACACTTCACAGAATGCCGATTTTCATAAAATAATTCAACAATTTGAACGCGTTGGGTTGTTGTATCGTGTACGAAGCCATTTTTATAAATGTCATACATCACATTTCTTCAATGTCAAAATACCCCGACGAATTCAGTGCGCCATCTATATTTTACTTATTTTTTTAAAAACCCGTGCAGTTTGAAACACCCTATAGTAATGTATTACAATTAATAAGATGAAATAATAACTTAAACTTTTATGCAAAGCCCAAATGATCATTTCAAATCGAGCAGGACTTGAACCTGTATCTTAGTCTTTCTGGGACTATGTGTTTACCAATTATGCCACCAAGACCGATGATGATTTTTGAAAAATTTACAAATCTAAATCGTGTACACAACTATACATAAACCTAACTTTCAATTACGTTTGGCATATTTGTCAATTCTCGGTGGCGTAATTGGTAAACGCATAGCCCCAGATATTCTAAGATACCAGTTCAAGTCCTGTCCAAGACCTTATATTTTTCTTCTTTCAATGTAGTTCGATTTGAAATGATCATTTGGGCTTTGCATAAAAGTCTGTTATTATTTCATCTTATTAATTGTAATACGTTACTATTTATCAACTTACCTTGTGTAAAAAACTACCCAAAATATTTATATATTTAGTACTTGGCTTATAGTCGTAATTCTGAGCGTTGCTTCCTGTCTATAACCGACGTAAGTCAAAACTTGACAATGTCAGATATGATTGACAAAAATGCTAAACGTAATTGAAAGTTAGGTTTATGTATAGTTGTGTACACAATTTAGATTTGTAAATTTTCCAATTATTGTCGTCGGTCTTGGTGGCATAAGGGTCAATCTATATGAAGTGAGCCAAAAAAAATTTTTCAGGTTGCTTGACCAATTTTAATATTTTAAATTTTTTTATGTTTTTCTTACATAAGTCAGCACTTCAAAACAGGTTTGAAATTTTTGTTATCTCATCCTGTTTTGCATATATGGCCATTTCTGTTTGGTCATGCAGGCCAATTTTGACCGTTACAGTCATTAGCGATAAATTAAATATCTCCAGACTGATTAATGCGACAATAATGGGATTCGTACTGTTCTTTTTAGAAAAGTCCCTTCTACAATTTAGGCCCTTACAGTTTAAACTATTAATCTAATATAAATAACTCAAAAATACAACCAAAGTTTATGATCAAATTTTAACAAATTCGACTTTTTAAGGCTGAAAATTTCAATGAAAGAATAAAATACCTAAGCTAATATTTGTATGTCTCTAAGATATAATAGGATACTTGTCAGTTTTAGAGAAAGAAGGTTAAAATATGTCTCCCTCAATTTTCTTTAATTTTTCAAAAAACCTAGTTTTGCATTTTTTTGAAATTTCGAGGCTTGATAACTCTGGCGGAGGAAAATATAAAAATCTGAATTTTTTTACACAAGATGCACCTTTATGATACTAAACTACTGTAAAAGTTTCAATCTTGGTATTTGATCCTGAACCAAGTTATCAATTTTTAAAGTTTAACAAAAATATGCATTTCAGTGTAAATTATAAACAAATACAAGAATGATAAAGGTGCAAAATCAATATTCCTCATGTTAAACAGTATAGTATAGGGGTAATTTAAAAATTAGTCAATGGTTTTAAAAAAGGATAGAGATAAAAGGTTCATGTCCTAATAGTCACATATGCATCATTCATTTCTGGACAGGAATCTGCCTGATGGCGAAACTTATATGCTCATTGAGGTTCAGCAAGTGCCACAGTCTGTTAGAGTGCAGATAGTTTTCTTTTAATGTGTTGCGTCTTTTGTTAATTCAAGTTTATTTTATTAATTACAAGTGTTTATTAATTATTTCTTCATTTTACTTTTCTGTGAGTATTTGTTATTATTACTTACCTTAAAATGGCTGATCCGTGTTCTGTTGGACAATTAATTAATGAACATTGCCATAAAACAAGTTATGGTTTAGTGTCTACAAAATTAAAACATATCAATGAGTTTGATGATGTTGAACAAAAACTTTTAAAATTAAGAGCGAGTAACGATATTATTATTTCAATTTGTGAGTACCACGAAAAAAAAATCTTCTAAAATATAATCGCCTTTTTGGGAAATCCTGTTTGGATCCTTTAAAAGTTTACAAGCAATGAATTACTTTTGATTTAAGAGAGATTAAATTAGAACAGTTGTTGTTATTGAAAGTGCATGAATATATTGATAAATTAGTCCCGGGACAGTCCCTTTGTCGAAACTGTTATGAAAAAGTATTTGTTTTAGACACACAATCTAAGGTTTCCAGTGATACTGATTGTTTGGATAATTATGTTCCTCTTGAGGAAATCCAGGAATAAGTAGATTCAGCTTGTTCTTTGTTAGGACTATTTCCAGCATGCAAAATAAGAAAGCTAACTTCCGAGAAGAGGCAATCTGCCATTGAGAATAAAGTTCATAAAGCTAGTGAAAACTAAGAAAGAATTTGGAATTGTGTTTTGATCATACTGAAAATAACACTGTTCCTGTACAACAAGATGTGTTAGACTCAGAATATTCTGATTTGATTGAAAAATTAAAGGAAAAGTGTTTAATAACTTCTAAAGAGGAAAGAGTGAAAATCATTAGCTTGCTTCCTAGTTTATGGTCGAAAGAAAAGATTGTTCGAGAATTCCAAATTTCGGAGCGTTTGATTAGACTTACATGAAATCTGATTAAAGAACAAAGCATTTTGCCTTCATTGCGAAAAAAGAAAGAAGCCTCCATTGGTGAAGACACTGTGGAGAAGTAAAAATTTTTTTTGAAAATCAAAAGAATAGTAGAATGTTTCGGTAAAAAAGAGTGTACCAAAGTGATTGTTAATGGAAAAAAAGTAGTACAACAAAAACGTTTAGTTCTTTGCAATCTTAATGAATTATATGTGGCGTTTAAAAAATCACATCCAGAATGTCAAATATGCAGATCCAAGTTTTGTGACTGCGTCCAAAGTGGTGTATTTTGGCAGGAGCTTCAGGTACCCACTCTGTGTGCATGTGTGTATACCATCAAAATGTGAAATTATTGATCAATTGTGCAAAGCTGGATGTTGACTATAAGGAATTGATTGATTTATTAGTTTGTGACGTAAACAATTTGATTGTATGATGGGTTTGTGTGAAAGTTGTCCTGGAAAAGAAAGTGTACTAGAACTATTTAGGGATTCGGAAGAGGATCTTCCAGATCATATTGAGTTTCAGCAGTGGGTCACGACTGATAGATCAGGGATGGTCACTATTATTAAATCTCAAGAAGAATATTTTTAATCGCTAGTTGAAAAGTTAGAAAATCTGAAGAGTCGCCGTTATTTCTAAAATTAAAGGACAGTTTTTGAAGAAAAAGAAAGAAAACCTAGTTGAATCAGAATGTATAGTTTTAGCAGACTGCAGAAAATTTCACCTACATTATCCAGGTTGAAATGCAAGGTTACCATTGGATAAACGAGCAAGCAACAATGCATCCATTTGTTGTATATTTTTAAAACAAAGATGGCAAGGTGAAAAGTTATTCGATTTGTATTTTAAGTGACTATTTGTAGCACAATACGACTGTTGTACATGCCTTTCAAACGAAAGTAATCCACTATATTAACGAGATACTGCCTAAAGCAGAAAAGTTGTTTTACTTTTCAGATGGCAGTGGAAGCCAGTATAAAAATAGGTATAATTTGCAATCACAAGAAAGATTTTGGTCTGGGGGCTGAGTGGCATTTCTTTGTCTCTTGCCACAGGAAAACGCCTGTGATGGAGTGGGGGGACAACAAACGAGAAGTGACGAAAGCTAGTTTACAAAGGTAACTTTAAACCAAATCCTAAATGTAGACCAGATGTTTGCCTTTTGCAAGGAACATATTACAGGCATAACTTATTTCCTTGTTAAAGAGGAGGATATTATTACACACAAGGAAAACTTAGACCAAGATTTGAAAATACATTGCGGGTCAATGGAACGAGAAAATTCCATAGATATCATGCTGTTGGAAAAAACACAATTAGGTGTTATACAACCTCAGAAACTGCCAAATACGAGGATCACTGCATCGCTAAAATCATACCTTTAAGTCTCGAAGTTAATAACACTATTACCTGTATATATGATGGACAGTGGTGATTAGCTCAGATCGAGCAAATCAGCTTAGAACATAATGATGTCTATGTTCACTTTTATCACCCTGCAGCATCACGCACATCTTTCAAGAAGTCTGCTAGTGATCGAGTTTGGATACCAATTCCAAACATTTTAAAAAAATTGACGGCCCTAGAACTAACAACAATGACAGGAATATGATACACTATCTTTCAAAATCTTTCAGAAGAAATAAGTATGCTCCTAAATGGGCATTTATTGTAAAGAAAATAATTAAGAACATTATACGTGTGAACTTCAGTCATTCAATTCTTGTTTATAATAAATACATGTTCTTTCTTTAAATGCGAGTTTTTGGTAAACTTTAAAAATTCATAACTTGTTTCAGGATCAAATACCAAGATTGAAACTTTTACAGTAGTTTACTGTCATAAAGGTGCATCTTGAGTAAAAATTCAGATTTTTATATTTTCCCCACCAGAGTTATTGTCTCGAAATTTCAAAATTAAGTTTTTTGAAAAATTATAGAAAATCGAGGGAGACATATTTTAACCTTCTTTCTCTAAAACTGGCAATTATCCTATTATATCTTATAGTCATACAAATATTAGCTTGGGTATTTTATTCTTTCATTGAAATTTTCAGCCCTAAAAAGTCGAATTTGTTAAAATTTGATCATGAACTTCGGTTGCATTTTTGAGCTATTTATGTTATATTAACGCTTTAAACTGTAAGGACCTAAATTGTAAAATGGACTTTTCTAAAAAGAATAGTACAAATCCCATTACTGTAGCATGAATCAGTCTGGAGATGTTTAATTTATCGCTAATGTCTGTAACGGTCAAAATTAGCCTGCCTGGCCAAACAAAAATGGCCGTATCTCCAAAACAGGATGAGATAAAAAAATTTCAAACCTGTTTTGAAGTGCTGACTTATATAAAAAAACATAAAAAGATTAAAAATATTAAAGTTAAGTGTATTGGCTATCTAAAAAAAAAAGTCGGTCCCGAGCCGCAACACAAATTGAAGGCAATCATTGTTTTAAACTTTAAAAATTTTTGCTTAGTGTACTCAAACCAAATATTTCGAAAATTAATAAATCAAAGTCACCTTCATTTTATGTCATAAATGTGAAACTTGAAGTTTTTATTATTTTGACAAGGATCCTAGGTCATGGATCGAAACGTAAATAAAGATGATTTTAAAAACTATGAGTGGTTTAATTCCCAAAGAAGATTAAGAAGAATGCTAAACAAACCACAACAAACATACAGGGAGTAGTTGGTAAACGCATAGTCCCGGGAAGACTAAGATACAGGTTCAAGTCCTGTTCAAGACCCTATATTTTCCTTCTTTCAATTACTAGCTCGATTTGAAATAATCATTTGGGCTTTGCATAAAAGTCTAAGTTATTATTTAATCTTATTAATTATAATGCGTTAAGTATTTATCAACTCGTGTAAAAACTACCTAATATATATACAGGGTGTCCGGAAAATACGTGTACTACGTAAGAACAGAGATTCTTTGGCTCGAAATAGATCAATTTGAGCCAACTTACCTATTATACAAGTTGCTTCATTTAGCCGCTAGAGGGCTTCAAAAATCGTGAAAAATATTTGATATTTTAAAATAACTCGAAATCGATAGATTTTGACCATTTTTGGGGTGTGAGTTTCTACTTTCAATTGACATCTTTTGGTGGTGTACGCAATAATTTTAAAAGCATACGAGTGTCTCAAAAATGATGTATTGTATAAATATCCGACCATTACCTTTTTCCTGTTTATGCAATGACTACCAATTTTTTTTATGGGTAGCCGACTTAATTTGGAAACTTTTTTGTCTCTTGTAAAATTTTGATTAGACGAGCGGTTTGACAGAAAAAAATTATTTCAAATGTCTGTTTTTTATTTCATTGTTTTGTTTATTTTTTATTACTATCATTAAAAATTAACAGCGCAGTACAAATGTTGGACCATTACAATAAATTTTCAAAATGGCTGTTATTTTCTTCAATGCACAAATTAACTCTTCGTAAGAAGTTTAACTGAACCCTCTGCATTGTTTGTGCATTATTTTTTAAAGAGTTGGCTGCATTTAAAATTCATCTAAACAATTCTTCTTCGCTATTAAGTGGAGACAAATAAACCTTAGATTTTAAGGTACCCCACAAAAAATAATCACAGGGCGTCAAGTCCGGCGATCGTGCTGGCCAATTTGTAGGAGCATCATATCCCCTTCCGATCCATCGATTCGGATATTTTTCGTGTAAATGTTGTCGAACAGCTAGAGTAAAGTGGGGAGGGAGCACCATCGTGCATGAACCACATGTCTTGGTGAAGTAACAATGGCAGATCTTCCAATAAATTCGGCAATGTTTGTTGTAGAAAGTTGAAATAATTGTCTCCGTTTAATCGGTTTGGTATCACAACAGGACCTATAATAAAATTATCAATAACGCCAGCCCAGACAGTAATCTTAAATTCATGTTGATAGTGAGTCACTTTAGTTGCATGAGGATTTTCTACAGCATAAACATGTTCATTATGTATGATAATAATACCAGATCTTGTAAAAGAAGCTTCGTCTGTAAATAAAATTTTGCGACTGAAATTTGCATTTTGAATTCTCCGATCTTGAATAAATTGACAGAAAGCTAGACACCTCTCAGGATTGATAAGCAAAAGGTCTTGTACCTGTTGAACGTGGTATGGGTGTAATAACTGTTCCTTTAAAACGTCATGAACAATACTTTTAGAAACTTGTAGTTCAAGTCCTAAGCATCTGGTGCTTATTTTTGGGTGTTCTTCAATTTTATCCAAAATTTGTTCCTCCAGATCCGCAGTTCTTGTGGTACGTTAACGTCCTCGATCCGCATTTCTTGACTGAAAGCTACCATTTTCACGAAGATGTCTTTCAATATTTGCGAATGTTTGGTGGTTTGGCATTTGGCAATTAGGAAATCTTTCCCTATAGACTCTGACGCTTTCACGACCATTGTCTTAACAAAATCCGAAAACCAAAAGCATATCCACCTGTTCGTTGTTTGTGTAAGCACTCATAATGTAAGATGAAAGATGCAAACTTTTATTGAATTAAGCAGAAATTCACGACTTGACAGGTAAACTGAGGTTAAATGACAGTCAAATTAAATAACAAATAAAAAGCAAAGCCAACTACGTACTAAACTACGCTTTTTGATTGGCCTCGTTTTATACTTAATGCAGCAATGATGACGAAAGTATGCAGACATTTGAAATTATTTTTTTCTGTCAAACCGCTCGTCTAATCCAAATTTTACAAGAGACAAAAAAGTTTCCAAATTAAGTCGGCTACTCATAAAAAAAAATTGGTAGTCATTGCATAAACAGGAAAAAGGTAATGGTCGGATATTTATATAGTACATCATTTTTGGGACACTCGTATGCTTTTAAAATTATTGCGCACACCACCAAAAGATGTCAATTGAAAGTAGAAACTCGCACCCCAAAAATAGTCAAAATCTATCGACGCGTTTTTGAGTTATTTTAAAATATCAAATATTTTTCACGATTTTTGAAGCCCTCTAGCAGGTAAATGAAGCAACTTGTATAATAGGTAAGTTGGCTCAAATCGATCTATTTCGAGCAAAAGAATCTCTGTTCTTATGTTGTACACGTATTTTCCAGACACCCTGTATATATATATATATATATATATATATAATATTTAATGCTGAATGGATGTATATAGTGGGTATCAAGTCCAATGAATAATTAATATTAAAGATGTTATTAAATGTTATTTAATTTCTTGACGTTTTGGCGACATTTTTGAGCCTTTGTCAAAAGAGCTATAAATTGAAGTACATAAATAACAAATTGATAGTTAATATGAATACACTTACTATAAATAATTCTAATGGTTTGTAAATAAAATGAATTTAAATGGAAACACAAATTTTTAAACTATTTTGATAATTTAAATTGGTTCATGGTATATAAGGAAGCGTAGATGTTATGGAAATTTTCTACATCTTGTTTATTGTTCATGCAGTTAGCTTCTTTATTGATGTAGAAAGATTCGAGATATAATCTTGTTTTATATTCAGGTTCCTTATCTAATGTTACACATTCTTCAAAATTAGGAGTATGTTTGGTGTCATATACATGCGTGGATAGAGCACATTTCTTAGAGTCAAAACGGCAATCGCTTCTGTGTTGAGTTAAACGATTTCTTAAACATTGTGAAGTTTGGCCAACGTAGCATTTCTGGCAACTGCAGACTATCTTGTAAATTAAGTTGCTATCCAAAGATTTAGGTGTTGGATCTTTTAATTTGGTAAACAGGTTTTTAATACAGTTTGTGTATTCAAAGGCAATTGAAATATTTGGATGTTTTAATGTTCTGATTAAGTGTGGTGTCAAGTTAGTAATGAAAGGCAGTTTTTTTTTATAGATAAGGTTGTTTTTGTCATTAATAGTGTTGGTATTTAAATTATTATTGTTGTAGTGAGTGGCTAGACAAAAAATTCAAATACCTTCCTGAGTTAGTAGGTTTTGTGTACCAGTCAAAGCTTAAAAAATTATTAGGGTCTCTAATGACCAAGACATCAAGAAAATGTAATTTATTTTCGGATTCAATCTCAAAAGTAAATTGGAGGTGTGGATTGAAATTATTAAATATGGCGACAGTACCTTCAATGTGACGCGAGAGAGCGGAGCATATGTCATCTACATATTTGACAATAAAAGGCATGTCATTTGTTATGAATTTAGTTACCTTTCTAGGCTTGTGCAATTTTTAGTACTAATGAATTATTACGTTGTTATAACTTTAGGTTGATGATTGTACTTCTCGTTTTACTGCTATAAACTGCCAGTGTCATCTTGTTGCTGAATAAAGCCTAATTTGAGTACTAAGGTGTATACTTCAATTTATTCAGCAGCAAGATTTCCGTGAATTAGTATGGGCAAACTGCTAAAACCAGATCCTTGCATAACTTATATTAACAGAGAAGGGGGTTAAAGAAAATGAATGCTACCCTAACCAACACTCAAAATATAGTTTAACTAGTTCCACGAATGTAATTAAAAATTGTTTTCTAAAGAATATTCATTCATTGAATAGAAATAACTTTAAGTATATTTCTAGCACTCAAAAATAACAGTGGCTGTATCGAATGACATTTGAACTAGATACTAAACGAATCATATGCGGCTCACATAATTGAGCAATTTTCCAAGCTTGAAATCAAACATTTATTAAAACAGGGTATCGAGAGTAAAATGCAGAAAATATTCAAACTACGAAATGAAACGTTACAGTATCCAGATCAGAACTTTTAGATTTTAAGCTTGCTCCTGAAAGCCTATCTACGCAATGAATGCGTTTCTCCATTACATAATACACGTTAAGGAAATATTTGAGTAATTCCAATCTTAGATGTTGTCGTCTAATGGAACTACTTTTTCAAAATTGAAATAATTGGTTTGTGATCAAATTGAACGTCTATCTTAGTACGGTAAATAAAATTATGAAATTTTTGTGTACCAAAATAAATAGCCAATAACTAACTCTCCTAGTTTGGTTGTAGAACTCGTGGTAATTTATTGAATATGACGTGACGAACATAGTACTAATTGTAACACATTGTTGTGGTTTTGAAACATGCAGCACCCTAATCCATGTTAGGATGTGCCACGTTGTAATTCAAGTTTTTAATTGGATTAAATGGTATTAAGGTAGGAAGTTTAGAAACTACCGATTTTAATCTATCAAAACGTTCTTAATGCTTGTGTAACCACTGTCATTCTATAGTATCTTTTAATAATTCACACAATGGGCACATAATTTTTGCCATATTTTGGATATATTTTCGAATATAATTGAACAAATGAATAATTCTTCGCAATTCAGCTTTGTGTTTCCGGTTTTCTAACTTGAAGGAGCTTTTGACTCTATGGGGATCTATTTTCATAGCCACTTTAGAAAAATTTTCTCTATAAACTTAACTTCCCTTTCACAATATTGAAATTTATCTTTATTAAATTTACACCTTGTTTTTCTAATGCGCTCAATTACTTTTGCAATAGCTTTCATGCTCCTCCTTGTTTATGTCGGCCACTATCATGTCATCATGACGGAATACTATATTATCTATATTCCCAAAATTACTTTCGATTACTTCTTGAAATAAGTCTGTTATGGGTGTTTGAAGCGTTAAGTTTTTAAATTTAGAAGTGCCCAAAAAAGAGCGGGAATCCCGTAACAAAATAAGGATCATCGGTCAACTATAGTGATGTTTGCGGTAGTGGTGGGTTCCTATAGCAATACTTAGCAGAAAATTGAGTAATGATCGAAATTTCTCCTAGGTGCAATTTCAAGCTACATTATTACTATCATTTAACTTGTTAGATTTTCAATTTGTCCAGTTTAAAGGGTGCCAACGACGTCTGGGGTAATAGGAATTCCTCTGGCCTTAATGTAAACCAGGTAATTGTTAATTCTCTTTGTGAAATTGGGTTTCTTACACAAGGTTATCTGCCCGTTTTAACAATTAAAGCTACTCTCTACTCACTTGGATTAAATCTATTCTACAAAAACATAGGTAAAACATTTCTGTGAACAAACAGGCATAAAAGGTTTAAAATGTACTTATAATAATAGTCGGATTAGTGGCCTATGAATATTCCTATAACTAAATATACATCAAACAAAAATTGGTAAAATTCATCATCATTTCAATATTTAATGTATCTAATCTTTATGGTTTAATATCTTAATTACTTATTGTTAAATTCACAATGTCCAAACATTATTTTCGTAAAAAATTGTAATGCTATACATTGAGAAAGTACTTTATAATGATAACCACAAATACAGTTCCACTTACACATTTATTCTTCTAACAATTTTATCTTGTAGGTCCTGAATTCCATTAAACAATAGATCATTTTATCCTCTTGGGTGTTGAATTTCAAAATATTGTACTGGGAAACAAACCGTGCCAATTTCAGTTTGTTTGTATGTTATGTCAAAAATCTGTGCTCAATCATGTGGGCCCTTATTATTCCATAATTAGTAGGGCGTTTATAACAAACACAAACCTTTACTCTTTTTCTAATCTTATCTCTGTTCGTATTGATGACTTGAGAGGAGTTACATTCTTTTGTTCAAATAACCGTCTTGCAATGTCATTATATAGAGGAGTAGGCTATTAAGATGTACTTGACATATGTAAAATGACCAACTGTCCTGGTTTCTTTGTGTTAACCGTGTGTAACTGTGATATAAATGAACACAATGTCTGGATTTTTCTAATTAATCTCTGCGAGTTTCATAAACTCAGTTTCTCTTTGTGTGTTACTGTATAAAACTCTGTTTTTATTGTGTCTTGTATACATTATAACTATCTGAAGTTATGTTTCGTAGGTGTATTATTAAATGGAATATTTTTAATGCACAAAAGTTTTTTTAATATGTTATGTGAAATGTATTGAGCTTTGATTTCCTTTTTTGTTGACTTTTAAAATAATAAATGAATTGGAATTTTATTCCAAATGCATGGTACAAAAATAAAATGCTACTTTTGCGATTTCCAGATTCATGACTTTTATAGAACTCCTATTTATTGCAATAACTTATTAAACACTATTATACTGATTTCAAGATTACACAGGGTGCTTTAATCAATAATAAGTTGTCCGTTTTAAATTACTTTCCTCCGTTCTCATCTGATTTTTATTTCTCGTAAAGCTCCAACGTTACAAGTCTTGGGAATTCGACAAATCATACAATGAAACGTAATACTTATGGATCCCAAATGGCATGGAGGAACAACAATTCTATGAAGAACTATCATTAATGTCGCTATGAAGATAACTCTCTGACTTATCAAATACTGAAAAATATTTTTTATTTACTAGTTTTGCATATGTTTTCAATAGTTGGTCTTATTCTAGGCTTACAAATTTGCTTGTTTAAATCGGAGGGGTTTAAACCTAACTGTTACTTACATTACCTTTCGCAAAAACTACCATTCGATTAATGCACCTGTAAGTCTATTTTATCAACCTTTATTATAGCATTCCTATTAATCAATCTATGCAGCTCATTTTTTAAATCATCCCTAATCTGTATGGGGAAGGGAGGGGAACTTTAACAGTTGTGGTTTCTACCTTATCAGGAAATTTACCGGATTCTATAAAACATCTAGATTTTCAGTAATAAATTTTGTCTGGTTTATTAATCTCTTGGCTCAAAGTTATTTTATTTACCTTTTTATCAAATTTAAATGAAGGCAAGCTTGACCACCAACTAGAACTTGATTAAAATACTATCAACAATTATAAAATCTTCAAAAATATTTCGGTCTTTATATTTAATGCCTAAATTTACAATACCAAGGTTTGGAAATTGAACCTTTGAATGCTTTTAACACAAATTCAGTCTGTCTTACCCTACAATTATTTTTAAATGTCTGAAAAATTGATATCGGCATAACATTCATGTTAGCTCCTATGTCTAACTTTTCAGTTAACATTCTCTATAACTAAATATTCCTTTCAAATATTGTTATTAGAATTGTAACATGACATGTCAAGTTACAGCTTTGTAAATCTCTTGGATTCACTCTCTAAATTTCTATTTTTATGTGATTTTTATTTTACAGTTTAGCTTAATAGCACTAAATAAAATGTTTTGTCGATTTAGGATTATCATAAAATTAATACCACTTTTATCTTCGTAACAATATATTTTTCAACTAACATTATCTGTTAAACTTGTATTTTACTATGAAATGAGTGAAAGAACATACGGCCTTAATCTTAAAAGTATTTGATTTAAAAATGGTGGATCAAACAAAAAACTTTGTGATTTTGATACTACATTTGACTTATATGTCCAAAGCCTTATTTAATTAATTTTTTGTCCTATAAACAAATCTTAATTTCAATTTATCATAATAAAATACTGCAGCAGTTCTATGTCACAAATCTGTGTTTGAATTTTTTATCATAATAATTTCTATACAAAGTTATAGCTTTTCAACGTCTCTTTATCTTCCCCCGAGATTTTAAGTCTTTGCAGTCTCTGCAACCAGAAACGCTCGAGTCTATCTGTGCCAGGGTAATTTATTTATAGCATGTCGTGCACCTATTCTTTTTATTACACCTAGAAAAATGTAGAGTGCAGAATACTCACAAACATTTCTAAGATTTATATTTTGCACAAAAATATCAGAATCACTGGACTCATTGCTTTTCTCTGTAGTTTTTATATTCTTTGCCGTACATGCTACCGCAAAGTGATTTTCGGTACAAAATTTTTTACACTTCTTGCCATAGGCAGGACATTCATATGTTCTTTAGCATTTCCGGCATAAAAATTTCTTATGCGATGATATTCTCTGGTGATCCCTAGACTCTCATTTTTTCTTGTGATATTTTTTTTCTTCATAACAGATATATTAACATCGCGAGTCTGTTGAAATTGTAAACTTTGCAACTTGCTTCGTTCGCTAGTACGACAAAAATCTATAGCTTTAATTAATGTCAAGTTGTCAATCCTTAGGAGTGCTTCTCTTGTAGTGGGATCTCATATACCCATTACGACTTTATTTTGTAACACTTCTTCTTCAGCATAAATAACCTCACATTTACTTGGGAGTGGGTGGGAGTTAATTCCCCCGAGGTAACGAAATACGTCAGAAATAAATTAATGTTAGCACTTACCTCAGTATTCCAGTACTGGTGCGATGATTCTCTAGGTCATCAGGTGGAGTTACGTATTGGCTTCCTCTTGCTGCTGGTGTTTCTTTGCTGTTGCCCGCGTGAACTGCGTGTCGATACAATGTAAGGAGAGGTAGAGAAGGGCGAAACCACTGGTCCATAAGCTCGAAACATGTACACAAGTCAGCATTCGACGGAAATCACTAAGCAAGTCCCAAGTTATTTATTTATATATTTAATTCGAACTTCACAGGAAAAATCCCAAATAGTTCCCAAAAAAAAAACCTAACAATACTACAAAGGCAACAAGGATAAGGTATTTTTAAGAGTACTGAAATTGACAGTAAAAAAAAGTCAATTTCTGTTGGAGAGATTTTGTTGTACTTGCTCAATAAATTGTCCACAAAAGCATTCGTGCCATAATTGGTATGGTGGCATCACTCTAAATAATTCACAATTACGGATAACACGTGTTGGTACTTGGAAATTAAGTTTGCTAAATAATTCTTTGCAGTCTATAACATGATGAAAAACTTTATGTAAGAACAATAAGAGAGATACAGTACGTCTGGATTGTTAGGACTGATACCCAACTAACTGTCGTCTTACATCTTGCAGAGCATGAATGTAGGGAAAATTAAGTTTCCATAAGATAAATTTAACAAATTTATGTTGCATGCATTCAATTTTCTGTATATGAACTTTATAGATAGTATTCCATATTCCACTGTTATACTCTAATATACAGTGCACTAATGAACTATACAAAGATTTAAGAGCTCTTACATCCTTAATGGGGGTGATACTTTTTCTCCCACCTAAATGTTTATCGTCTCTATAAGAGGTTAAAGTACGTTGACGCACGTTGGTAGAAACAACACCGTTCAAACTATGAGACCTTTCAACTTAACATAATCTTATACCACAAAGATAGCCGATGGCCGGAATATCCATGTGAACAACTTTATGTGGTTCCCACATATGTTGTCGGCATTGCGATATTTATCTGCTGTGGATTTCCTAATACAGAGTTTTAGGAACTAAAACTAATTAGCACAATAATATGGTAGCACTTTATAAAATAATGCATAACAATTTTACTAAGCGTCTGCAGTCTGAGAAGAAGTGTTCAAAACTTTCACTTTCATTTTGAATGCGTCCAATAAATTTGTACCTTTCAAAAACTCGTTTACACATGGTTTTATATATTTATCCAAAAGTTCCATTTTAACTTTCTATTTTCAACGAACTTCGTTCGTTTATGAAATCGATTTGTCGTCCGTCTGTCTGTCCGTCTGTCCGTCCGAGGCCTTTCTAATGGTCGGACATCAATGTGTGATACATCAATCGATTCAGCTCGGTGCCCTGAGCTTAAGTTTTGATGTCAGTTGAAATCGGGCCATGGGGACGCCGTGGCCCCGCGATATTCCGTCGGGAAAATTAAAATTTCAAATAGGTCCAAAATTAATGTGCGATATATATTTGGACTCCCCTAACATAGCTGAGTCGAAATATGGTACCCCCACAAAATCTGACCACGGATACCCCCGGAATTAATTTTATCAAAATTTCAAATAGGTCCAAAATTAATGTGCGATACATATTTAGAATCCTCTGAAAAACTGAATCGAAATATGATGCCCCTTATTTACACACACACACACACACAACACAACATACATACATACATACATACACACACACATATATAGCTTTTAAAATATTTATTCAATAAAATAAAATATATTAAAATGTCTCTTTTGTTGTTTATAAATTTTTGTATTTTATCTGAATACTTATAATTATTACAACATAATAATTTTAATTTCTTTAAATTGTTTTAAAGTAAGTCTACATTTGGAAGTTCGTTGCGACAATGCCTTGCATTTTCAACTTGTTTTTATTCCTTTTTTTATAATAAAAGTAGGCATGATTCTAGCCGAGTCATTTCGAATTATATTTCACAAAACTGAAAGTTTTACCAGATCGGCTACCTCATGCTGTTCTGTTAATACTAAATAATCCTCAAAAGCAATTTTACAAAATTTTCACTCATTGCCGGCATGTTGCTCTTGAAGGTCAAAGCCTGGTCATAATTTTACAGGACTATTAGCTGTGGCCATCTTAAACTTAATAATGACTCGACTAGCAACACTTAAAAATTGTATCTGCTTCCGTAATTTGTAATATACTCGTAATATTTGTTGCAAAACGTTCTATTTGACTGCGCTATTTTTTAACATCATTATTTGTATATTTAATGAAAGTAGACCGTACGCTAAAATAGTATCTCAAACACAGCTTGTGATTAATCTTAAAATTAACTACTGTTAAACAATTTTTGGCCATTATAACTTGCATGGTTTATGCTTTTTAGGTTATTGAATTTATTGGAAAAGAAAATGTACAGCTAAGTCCAAAACAAGTTGACGAACTCATCGAACTACTAGACAAGGAAGAAATTTTAGAAGTTGAAGGTAAAATCGAAAAGGCCTTACAAAAAGAAAAGCAAGTACAGGATGAAGCCAAAATATCTTCACCTCCGCAAGAAAAAAATACAGCCGAACCCTCAAAATCTGTAGGTGAAAAAGAACAAGTTCCTACAACAAAATCTAGAGTAGAAACACAGTCTAATATTATTTCGCCACCACTACCCAGTATTGATTCAACTAAAAGTAAAGATACAACTTCAAAAACATTGTAATCTAAATTATTATAAAAGCTTTAGTTAATTTTGTTGCGTTGGTTAATTTTATTTTGTAACTTAAAGAATCGTGATTTAACTTTTATACGATTATATATAGTTAATGTTGATAGTGTATATACTTAAAACACATAGTGTTATATATTGCAGTTTTATAGGTGAACGTTTGTACAGTAGCAAGACAATGCTATTATAATATAAAATGTTTTTATTATGATTTAATAGTTTATATTTAACTTTTTAAATATTTCTTTTACACATTGGTAATGCATGTAATACGTTATGAATGTGACTCGGTTTGAGTTTATGGCAACCTTTTTATTCAGTTTGGATTTGGGTAAATGTTTCAAAGGCAGTATTGTCAGAAGGATGCTGACAAAGGTTTTTTAGTAAAAAGTGGCCCACGTTCAAATAATGGAGAAAGTAATCGCCAACATGATTTAAAAATACTCGCAGAGGCACAAGGGGGATTTTCAAATAGAAGAATGGGTGTTGCCTTACCAGGTAGGGGGGCTTCTAGCCATGAAGTAAGTAATTACACTAAAATTATCTAACTTTTACAAACTAGAAGAAATACGGAAAATTTAACCAACCTTTATCAGTAAATGATTCTGCATATTATCTTAGACCAAAATAACGATTAACACCGCTAACATAATCCACAACACAAAGAATACATTTTATAAAACCCATTGCACACTACAAATGTATAAATCAACATAAAATTGACAAACACATGAAGGATTTCAATTTTGCTATACCATAATAATCACCACATTAATATTTTCCTTACCTGTGATTTCCAACCACAGGAACATACAGACTCGTCAAGTTACAAACGAAGATACCTAAATTCACATTTAATGTACATTTTAAAAAATACACAAAACTTAATGTCTAATATGTTTCATCATCATTATTAGGTCTTCAGTCTTGGAACTGGTTGGATGCATACCTTCATTGCTTCCTATTCTGAGCTAACCTACACATTTCCATGAAATTCTCACAGCCTACATCTTTCACTATCTGGGTGAATTAGTCTAATCTTGGTGTACCTTTACCGGTTTCTAAGATAGGGCCCACTATTCCCTCATGCTTTAGAATGTGTCCTACCATCTCGTCTATCCTACTTTTTATTGTCTTTCACATATTTCTACCCGTATCATTGCGAGAACCTCTTTGTTCTTAACTTTGCCTATCCATGATATTTTCATCATACGTCTGTAGCAGCACATTTCAAAGGTACTACCTTTTTCCTGTCCACTTCTCCCACTGTCCACGTTTCACAGCCGTACAGTGCTATGCTCCACACATATGTTTTCAACATATAACTGTAGCACAAAAATTATACCCATCATCTAGAAGAATCAACATGTTTATTTTTATTTATTTATTAATGTCTTTATTAATATACAGTAAACATAAAATAGTGAAACTGGCGAGGTTCGGGCTAAAGAGCCTGCTCTTACACCTAACCAGTAAAATAGCAAATAAATACCAAAAGAAATTATCAATAATAAATCAATATTTGTGTGCAGCCTAGTAAAATAAGACGCATACACATGCACCCTACATACCATCCACATTGAATTCTCCCTTAGGAGATCCTGTATACCGGATTGGATTTGTGAATCAATTATTGATTTTATAGTATATAATTATAGTAGCTTATCCGAAACTTTGATAGGGATGACGAATCTTTGAATATGACGAGGAATGGTATTCCAATGAATAGCACCAGATATCGAGAAAGTAGTATGATACATATGTGTGTCATGAACTGGAATCCCTACTAAATCATTTCTTCTAGTGTTGTATAGTCGGTGGGATAGTTTTTAAACTTAGAAGCTAAGTAAAAAGGGCCAATATCCAGTAAAAAGTTTAAATAATAGTGTTGCCTGATGAAGCTTTCTACGGTTGATTAATTTTAACCAAGACAGTTTTCTGCAAAACTGAAATGTGATTGTGACGTTTAGAGTTAATTATAAACCGAATACAGCTATTCTGCATTCTTTGTAGACGATCACCGCACTCCGTAGATAGGTCACGATAAACAATATCGGCGTAATCAAAAATTGGTTGTATAAACGTCTGCACTAGCTTTACTTTTAGTTGAATTGGCAAAAAAACACCTTAATTTTTTAAGACTGCAGTGAATAGAATAATTTCTTACAGATTGCGTTTGTGTGCAGCCTCCATAACAATGTAGAGTCGTTGACCAAATTCAGATTTTTACAAGTGTGTGAGAGCAATATAACAAAGTCGTCTAATTTCAGTACTGGGCGGGATTGGCTGTTCACCCTTCTTCAATTGTTTTGAAGTTCCAATTAGCATTGCTTGATACTTATTAGGATTTATTCTAAGCATATTATTATCACACCATGTTCTAATACTTGACAGGTCTAGGTTTACGAGGTCGAAGGCGTTTGTAGCATCTTTAGCATGGAAATGATAATAAATTTGGATGTCATCAATATAATAATGGTATTTACAAATTTTTAGAGCGCCAAGCACGTCTTGAATATATAAACAAAAGCACGCTCCCTTAGATACACCAGATTGCAACGTTAACCATTCAGATGAGACATCGTCTTCGTTTTGATTATCTGCAGTTTTGGTCTTTTATTCAATGTAAATAAAGGCAAACTTGAATACCTAACACAAGTAAGTGCAGCAACATGCATCTAATTGACATGCACTTTTCTGAGTAGAAAGTAATAATGGCTTCGAATAAATTAAAAAACAAAAAGAACGCAGGGCCAGATCAGATACTTAGCTTTTAGGTGGACTTATGCAATTTTAGCCTTTCCACTTCTTATTATTTATAACTTGGCAATAAAACATTTACTTTTCGTAATATATGGAAAAAAAGCCAGAATATGCCCTGTCCTTAATTCAGGAGACCCTAGCATAATAGAGAATCGAGACCTATTAGTATTATCTCATTGTTTTCGAAAATATTTGAGATGATGCTGTACAATCGCATTTATCCATTAGTTAAAAATTTCCACATGGGCATGGGTTTATGGAAAAATGTTCCAAAAAGGCAAACTTTGCGTGTTTTATCCAATATACATCAGAAGTATTAGATATCCAAGGACAAGTGGATGCTATTTTTATGGATATACCAAAAGTATTCGAGAGTATCAAGCACGAAATTATTATTATGAAGCTTGACAGTTTTGACTACAATGATCCCTTGCTAAAAAATTTTCATATTATATTCGGTCGAAATCGGTACTTGATATACAACTGTTTTTATTCTGAAATGTGTATAGCCTCCTTGGGAGTTGAGTTCCATAGAGGTTCATTTCATTTTTCATTTCACAAGTCCAATCTGGAACCCCTATTATTTCTTTTTTTTATAAATGAATTTGACAGATGATAAGTTACTTTTTGCTGCCTTACAATTATTCACATCAATTTCTTCTCTGCATGATTGTGAATTTCTGTAAGAGCAAATTATTCGATTAGTGCCATGGTGTATTAGCAACAGTTTACATCTTAAGTGCAACTTAGTGATTTATACTAGATGATGTCGCTTGATTATTTACTCATACTCATGCGAGGAAAGCATACAGGTCAAGTACTAATTTAGGAATCGAATTTGACCCCAAGTTGATTTTTACTAATCATATCGATTCGGCATGTGGAGCTGATATGAAAATGCTCGGTCTTTTAATTAGAAACCGCAAGTAGTTTTTCTAGCATGATAGCATTAAATACACTTCACTTTCTTAAGGTCCAGGTTAGAATATGGAGCCACAATGTTGTATTCCTAATACGAATGTTATAAAGAAACATTAGGATTGGTGCAAAGAAAATCTAAAATCTTTATCATTTAAAATAGATGGTAATTATCTGCCCATTGGAATTAATAAAAATATTCTGTTAAACAGGCTGCAATCGTTGGAAAGAGAAAAATAGCCTTTCTACATAAATTACTTCCTAACAACATTGATTGCTCACTATTATTCCCATATTGTAACAATTTTTCTTGTTTGTAAAGAAAAAAATTCACCAAGAATATTTATTTGTAAAATTATGCCGATCCTCAATTTCTAATGTGTTTAGTCCCATATGAAATACAACATGCGAGTTGTTATTTTCTAATTTGATTCAATTATAATGCTAAGTTCAACATTTTGTACCCACAATTCAGCTGTTATGAAACCTGGTTTGTATCCTAAATATCAATTTAATCTTCCAAAAGCCCATGTAAACACCTTATTGTTCAAGAAATATCTCATAGTTTCCAACTTATTTCATATACACCGCACGTGGGCATTAAACCTTTATTCTGATGACTTTCTCCGCTTGAACTGTCCTTGCAAATAATTTTCTAAATTCGTTCACTTCCACGTCATCTTCGAGGCAAGCAGGTTGGAATGTTGATACACAAACTCCCAATAGGGTTAACAACCACAAAACCCTATAGTGCCAACCACGACCATGAAACAGCCAGACAATAGGCTGTAGAAGCGGAACCCACTTGCTAGTTTTTATGTACCCTCTAGCCAACCAACACTTGACATCTTAGAGCATATCCATCACGTACCACAGTCTGGAGCCGACGCCTTTTGTTGTCCAGCTGGAACCTGTTCCTAACCAGCCTATATGTAGCTGTCAACAGCTAATAGTTAAGGGTGAGTGATTTTTGCTGGACTCCAAAACGGCATATTTATTGTTTTTGCACCCCCCTTTTTCACAACGGCTATGTTTTGAGCTGTCAAGAAAATTTTAATCATTCTAGTCTCTAAGACTTTGGACCCCACTATCACAAATAATACCCTTATGCTGACTATATGATTTTTTTTAATTTAGAGTATACTTTTCTTGAAAGTAATATTTGCTCCAAATCTAGTAATATTTGGAATTTTCAATAATGACAACTAAAATAGTTTGAATTATAGTTTTGCTTAAGTTTGTCCGCAGTGGCATAACTAATTTCACTGCGCCCTGGAACAATTTAGGCCCACCCGCCCCTGCCCCAAGCATTTCAAATATACAAGGTTATTGATACTAAGTAACCAAAGTTTATACGTTCTTACTTAATATGAATAATGTAAATAAGATAGTAAATTCAAAATGATTTACTGTACTTAATACAATTTAATAAATGAATAACGATAAAACATAATAATAAAATAATACATACAATAAAAGAGGGTATAATAAAACACAGAGTTTTTGATAAATGCTAAGCGTTTTGCTATGTGAAAACAAAAACTCTGATCAAAACATATTATAAAGGTAACTAGGTAATCTATAATTTTCTTTTGAAAACCAAATTTTATTGAAAAATGTATTTTTGAGCACAGACGAATTAAAAAGCTTTTCTTAGCTTGCTTGCTTGTAAACTGCGAGGTCATCCAAGTTGGCTTTGTGTGCTCTAGCCCTTTCAATAGAAATAATTGCCAATGAGCTCAAGCGATTCTGAGACATAGTCCTTAAATAATTTTTAATAATTTTAAGCTTAGAAAAGGATCTTTCAGCAGTTGCTGTTGAGACGGGTAAAGTAAGGAACAGTAAACAAGCTGTGATAACATCAGGAAAACTAGTGCCTACTTGCATATTTATGACTAGTAATTCAGTCAACTCCCTAATGCTATGAAAGTTCTTAACATGATCTAAAAAGCACACTTTTAAAGTAAGAATCTGAATACCCAGGCCAGAAGAGATATCTGAAGGATATACTCCGACTAATTCGTTACTTTTATTTAAAACTTCTTCATCGTCGGCATTTACCTAAAATGAAGGATTTATACACTTAAAAGTGGTACAAATTTCATTCACAACAAAAAGCGTTGGTTTAAATGCATTGCAATTATATTGAAACTACAGTTAAATACCTCAACGTGGAAGTGCTTCTCTGCATCAGTAATGCAATCATCTGTTTGCAATTCGTCAAACATCTTCTTTATGCGCCCTGACCGCTTCTGAAGAAATGAGGTGAAACCTTCCATTTCTCACAAAGCTCAGTTGCACTATTTATAACTGTCGACCAGTCATTTCTTAATTTGGAAACCTTTTCTTTTAGGGAAAGCAACATTTTGCAAGCACTCTCGAGGTCGTTTACATTCTGTAGTTTTTGTGACACAATGTTAATGTATGTCAGCAATAAACTTAACACTATCAGCACTATTGTAGAAATTTTTGAAAATAGTTCATTAAAGCCTTAGCTTCTCCTTCTTTTGCGTTCTTTCCATTTAAACTTAAAAACATTAAAATTTTTATGTCAAAATAACCACTTTGATGAACACCAAGAGCGTGATTTGTACTTGTCTATCGAGTAGGACAAACTGTCTTAAGAGTTTTCTTTAAAAATGCAGATTTCTTCAATAATGTCCACCTAGATACAGTACTGAAGAAGACGTAGAGTTTTTCAATGTTGTCAAAGAAGTTTCTTATCTGAGCAATATGGGAAACTGAGTCGTTAACTACTAAGTTAAGAGCATGAGCACAACAATGAATATATTTTGCAGAGGGGTTCCTTTGTTTAATTCTAGCTTGGAGTCCTGCGTAGATGCCACTCATATTTGACGTCCCATCATATCCCTGACCTCTAACTTTTATAATGTCAGTAAACTCCTCAATTATTTTAACAGTAGTCTCCTCTAGAGATACAGAGGTTTGACTTTCCACCTCAACAAAGCCACAAAAATGACTCATTGATTTTTAATTTTACCGGTCTGTCCTGATCATCTGTTTTGATTGTTACGTAACGAAATACTATGCTCAACTGATCTACTTTAGCAATATCTTGCGTAGTGTCAAAAATTAACGATACAAATGGAGCTTTTTTTATTTCTTCCTTTATTTCAACCATTATTTTTGAGGAAACGAGATTTATTAGCTCGTTTTGAATCTGTGGGCTTAAATATTTGGTTTGACTTTTAGGACGTTGAATAAGATCGACTAAAACGTCATCATAGCATGCCAAAAGATGTACTATTTCGAGAAAGTTGCCTTTGGATTGATTATCATCATCTATAAGTCTGTGTTCTCTTAAAGCTAAGTCGTTGCTGGCAAGTGCGATAATGACATCTATTACTCGCTTTAGGACTTTCCGCCAATAGTTTGTTGCATTTTTAATTTCTTTAGGTTTTGTCTATCCACAGTTATTCCGACCTTCCATCAGAAATAAACTTCAGAAGCAATGACACGAGACTGTGATTGCTCATGCATCTGTATACTGCATCCAAGATGTGCCCAATCGGCTGTTCCTTTTGCAAAGCTTTGTTCACTTTCTCTTTTATTTTTAGAATCATTAAACAACCAACAAGGGTGACAGTAACATCCGTTTAATAATTCTGAATAGCATAACCAATTTCTTTTTAAAGTTAACTGATCTCCCTTTTAATGTTTTTGATAATACCATTTTTTGTCAAAGTTTCTGTTTATGTTTCTCCTCTCCCTTGTTTTAGGGAACGGCCCTTTAGGCTGATTTGGGCCTAACTTAATCAATAATTGTTTTATCTTCTTGATTTAATACAGATCCGAAATTACCTTTATCAGATGTTTGATTTTTTTTGTGGTGTTTGGTTCCTTTGCTTTAGGACAGCAGTCACTGTCAAAATTCGATAACATGCTGGAATCGTCACTATGGCTCATACTAGGTTGTGAACGTTCTTGGGTAGGAATACACATTTCAGCTCTACTGCTTGTACAGTCTTTAAAATCATCATTTTGTTGTGATTCGACTGGTGTTGACCGCGTTGGAGTAAAATAGTTTGTCACCTTTTTTACACTTTTTAGCAAATTTGCTTCAGCTAATTCTTTTTCACGTTTCCTTTTGCGAAATTCTGAGCCACTTAATTTTTTGACATAATAATTATAATAATAAGCGACTGAACACTGACGCAATTTATTTAAAAGCAAATATGCAAAAACCAAAAACCTTTTAGTTTACAGCAATGAACATAAAATTTAACGTGTACTAACATGAATTCAATAATAAATCACTCGGCTAATTTTGTATAGATCGAAATCCCATTTGAATAATTACTGTCACCACCACTCTCTACCACCAACGAAAGCTAACAACTAATTAGAATGGTAGCTCACGTCATTGAACGTCCGGTAAAACCAGTTGTAGAACATGCGATTGGGTGGGGACTATATAAACATTGCATTGCAAGCTATGCGGGTGTCGCCTAGTGCCAATTAACTGATGCTGTTTGTATATTAATGTTTGATGAAATCAGGGCAACTAGTGTTTGATAAAGCGCATGACCAAATTTTAGGATATGTTGACGTTGGTTCATTAGGAAAAAGAAATGAACATGCCAATCATGCGTTAATTTTTATGATTCATGGTCTAAGGAAAGTATGGAAACAACCCATAGCTTATTTTTTAACAAAGATGTTGTCCAGACTGAGGTGTTAATAGTTTTAATACAAGAGTTATTAATGTATTATTTCAAATAGGCTTGAAGGTGAATGCTACTGTTTGTTATCTAGATTCTACTAATCGTTCTGCAATAAAATAACTGCAGTGATCAGAATATTTTTGAGCAAGGTCCATATTTCTATGTAAATGGCAATAAAATGTTTACAATGTTCAATCCACCTCATCTGCTTAAATGTACAAGAAATGCATTTTTTAAATACAATATTCAGTTTACCCCTAGTCGTATAGCAAAGCTTGAACATGTCATTTGGTGTTTTACCATTGATAAATGGTAGTGGTTTCAAGGTTTGAGAAAAATTTGATAAGCATATTTGAACAACAAAACAATCGATTAAAAATGAAATTGTGTTGTGCCTTACGATTATTCAGTAATATCATGACCACTGCTATAGAAACGAAGATTGCCATTAATGCAGCTTTCATGCTTATCTAGAATAAGAAACTGAGCATTTATTTCTAGAAGAGGTCGCAAGAAAAACAAACTCATTTATAGCAAGCTGGATTACATCAATTATGGCACAATGGCATTTTTTGAGGAATGCCGGAAATGGGTTTTAAATTTTTAAGAACCAGATCTCTAAATCAAGATCCGTTAGAGAATGCACTTGGCTTAATTTGGAGTTTTGGTACTTGTAACACTAATCCAAATTGTTACTAATTTACATCATGTTTCAAAACATCTCTTCTTAACAATTTAATTGGTCATCATTCTTGTGAAAGGAACTGCAAAAAAGTAGATGGTAGCATTTTTTATAATCTCCAGGTGTTCAACAACAGTGAAGATGACTGTGGCACACTTCCAGTGTTATGTATCGAGGAAAATGAGCTTGCAGATGTTGTTGTTCCTTTTGCGTCTGCTAATGATAAGTACCTCATGCAAATACTATCGTATATAGGTGACTATATTGTAAAAAAGGTTAAATTGTTACATTGTGAAGCTAAATCTGCAAAGTTAATATCAGATGTTGTGAAACCGCATTATACTTTTACTTATTTCAAAGAACATTGTGACACAAAACAATGATTAATGTGTGATACCAAAGATGCATTTTGATGGAGGTCTATGATTTTGTAATGTATATCTGTTACCACGCTATGGCCATATGCTTCATCTTTCCTTGAAATTAAAAATGTTTATTACACAGTGTATCTCTTTTAGTTAGTTTTCTTGCCAGGGACATGATTATGTCATTCATAAATTACTACTTAATGATGAGTATCGTAATTTGCAGGAAACCATAAGAACAAAGTGTGTAAAAAATTAATTATACCGAATTAAGCATCTTTAACAGTACTAGTAGTATCTGTATTATATAATAATAACATATTTAATATAACATTTTATTTTATAGTGCAACTAGCCCTAGCGAGATTTAGGTTATAAGGCTTTAGGAAATGTATTAGTATAGAAAAATAAATTTAAGATAAAAACATAAGACTATTTAAGGCAGAAAGGAGTATTAGCAAGATATATCAAATCCTTTAGCACTGGATTTGTATTAGAAAGCAAACTCTGGGCAACAGGAGTAATAAAATTGGTTATGCTTTAAATATCGAGATCAATATTGTTGATAGAAACTAAATGATTATTTAGATCATCTAAAATCAGAGATCAAAATTTTACCTACACTAAAAGATTTTATTTCTTTCCCAGTTTTTGTATATGTTAAATTTGGTGGTTTAGGATATCAGTAACGTAATTTTGAGTTTCCACTGAGTTGCTTTGTTTTGGTTCGGAAAGCATTGTAACACATGATTTTCAACTGTGGGTAAATGTTTAAAATTCTGTGCTGCAGCATCGTTTATCGCCTCAGTCCTTGTAAATGGTCTGTCTGTAAGTCAGGGAGTCTTAGATTAAGTTATTCGCATAGTTTTAAATGGGGAATGAATATCAAAAAGGCACTGATAAACTCATTGAACTTTTGTAGTTTAGCATCAACATTAAGGAAAGCATTTTATATCATTCCAAGGTATAATGATAGAATCATATTTAACATCTTCATTGTAAATATTCATACGCTTAAAATCCATACATCTTTTATGTTTTTGAATAAATGGAGGCGGTTTAGCACAATGAGAAACATAAAATGGTCCTGATAAGAAATTTCTAGAATGGGAATTTGCCTAAACGAAACAGCTTTAACCTTTATTGGTACCATAATATGATCAATAGCAGAAATAACTTACCGCATTGGAGTTATTGAATTATGAGTTGCAGAAAGTTTTTAATTGCTATCACATGCATCATTGTATAGAGTTATAAGTAATTATACTTATTATATTACTATGTAGTATAATATCACGTTTCAAACTTCAAACCATACTGGCTAATTTTTCTTACTTGTCTTTACCTACTCCCCATATATAATAATACCAATCTCCAATAATACATTTAGGTTGTATGAAAAGGTAATGAATTTTATTTTTAGGACAAAGTTTATTTACAACCTGATACATTTTAGCCTTTTTGACTTACTTTTCTTTTATATATTTGATAATACCCCAGAATACAATACCAAAAGCGACACTCTCTGTTGGCGCCTTTGATATTCATGTATTCTGGGGTAATACTATTCTGTAAGGAAATATTAATATGCTTCAGTAATGTTCGCTTAAAAAAGGAGTCAAACTAAATTCATCAATTTACATTTCAGTTTCCCTGGAAATTTGAATGACTTGACTGGCAATGCTCTAGTAGACAACATACCATTATAATTGTGTCACCGTGTTCTTTACTTGTAACAAATATGTGATCTGCAAGTCAGTTTTTAATGTGTTCTCTTCTATGAGGGCAGGAGGAATATGTTGACACTTTTTAATGTAATCGCGGTAAAATACTAAATACAAAAACTCCTTTTTTAAGCGAACATTACTGAAGCATATTAATATTTCCTTACAGAATAGTATTACCCCAGAATACATGAATATCAAAGGCGCCAACAGAGAGTGTCGCTTTTGGTATTGTATTCTGGGGTATTATCTAATATATAAAAGAAAAGTAAGTTAAAAAGGCTAAAATGTATCAGATTGTAAATAAACTTTGTCCTAAAAATGGAATTCATTACCTTTGTCATACAACATAAATGTATTATTGGAGATTGGTATTATTATATATGGGGAGTAGGTAAAAACATGTAAGAAAAATTAGCCAGTATGGTTCGAAGTTTGAAACGTGATATTATACTACATAGTAATATAATATGTATAATTACTATAAATCTAAACATTGATGCATGTGATACCCAATTAAAAACTTTCTGCAACTCATAATCCAATAACTCCAATGCGGGAAGTTATTTCTCCTATTAATCATATTATGGTACCAATTAAGGTTAAAGCTGTTTCGTTTAGGCAAATTCCCGTTCTAGAAAATTTTTATCAGGACCATTTTATGTTTCTCATAGTGCTAAACCGCCTCCATTAATTCAAAAACATAAAAGATGTATGGATTTTAAGCATATTAATATTTACATTGAAGATGTTAAATATGATTCTAACATTATACCTTGGAATGATATAAAATGTTTTCTTTAATGTTGATGCTAAACTACAAAAGTTCAATGAGTTTATCAGTGCCTTTTTGATATTCATTCCCCATTTAAAACTATGCGAATAACTTAATCTAAGACTCCCTGACTTACAGACCGTTTACAAGGACTGAGACGCATAAACGATGCTGCAGCACAGAATTTTAAACATTTACCCACAGTTGAAAATCATGTGTTACAATCCTTTCTGAACCAAAACAAAGCAACTCATTGGAAACAAAATTACATTACTGATATCCTAAACCACCAAATTTAACATATACAAAAACTTAGAAATAAATAAAATCTTTTGGTGTAGATAAAATTTGGATTCCAATTTTTGAATCTCTGAATTTAGATGATCTAAATAACCATTTAGTTTCCATCAACAATATTGATCCCGATATTTAAAGCATAACCAAATTCATTGCTCCTATTGCCCAGAGTTTGCTTTCTAATCCAAATCCAGTGCTAAAGGATTTGATATATCTTACTAATACTCGTTTCTGCTTTAAGTAGTCTTATGTTTCTTTCTTAAATTTATTTTTCTATACTAACACATTTCCTAAAGCCTTATAACCTAAATCTCGCTAGGACTAGTTGCACTATAAAATAAAATGTTATGTTAAATATGTTATTATTATATAATACAGATACTACTAGTGCTGTTAAAGATGCTTAATTCGGGATAATTAATTTTTTACACACTTTGTTCTTATGGTTTCCTGCAAATTACGATACTCATCATTAAGTAGTAATTTATGAATGACATAATCATGTCCCTGGCAAGAAAACTAACTAAACGAGATACACTGTGTAATAAACGTTTTTAATTTGAAAGAAAGATGTAGCGCATGGCCATAACGTGGTAACAGATACATTACAAAATCATAAACTTCCATCAAAATACATCTTTGGTAATACACATTAATCTTTGTTTTGTGTCACCATGTTCTTTGAAATAAGTAAAAGTATGATGCGGCTTCACATCTGATATTAACTTTGCAGAGCAAGTACCACAATTTAACCTTTTTTTACAATATAATCACCTACACAGGACAGTATTTGCATCTCGTACTCATCATTATCAGATGCAAAAGGAACAACATTTGCAAACTCACTTTCCTCAATACATAACACTGGAAGTGTGCCACAGTCATCTTCACTGTTGTGGAGCACCTGGAGATTATAAAAAATGCTACCATCATCTTTTTTGTAGATCCTCTCACAAGAATGATGACCAGTTATATTGTTAAGAAGAGATATTTTGAAACATGATGTAAATTGGTAACAATTTGGAATAGTGTTACGGGTACCAAAACTCCAAATTAAGCCAAGTGCATTCTCTAACTGATTTTGATTTAGAGATCTGGTTTTTGAAAATTTAAAATCCATTTTCCGGCATTCCTCAAAAAGTGCCATTGTATCCATAATTGATGAAATCCAGCCTGCTTTATAGGGAGTTTTGTTTCTTTGCGACAATTTCTAGAAATGAATGTCCAGTTTTCTATTCTAGACGTGGGTGAAAGCTATATGGCACACTGTGGCGACTTTAACGACATGCACCTATGAAACTTTTTACCTTGATAAGGTTTAGGAGTCTTGTCATTAAAGCTGTTAAAACGAGTGTCCATATTATGAATAAATTCTGCAATTTCAATTGCTTTAGCAGGAAGTCTGTCAGCTGCATTAATGTCAGTCATCGTTTCTATAGCAGTGATCATGGTATTACTGACTAATGGTGAGGCAAAACACATTTTCATTTTTAATCGGTTGTTTCGTTGCACATTCAGATATGCTTGTCGTATTTTTCGTAAACCTGAATTACATGTTGATTAGTGGAACATAAGTCACAGACAGTAGCCATTACCTTCAGCCCTATTTTAAATAATGCATTAATAACTTTTTGTATTAAAACCTTTAACACGTCAGTCTGGGCAGCATCTTTGGTAAAAAATAAGCAATTGCTTGCTTCCATATCTTTGTTAGACTATAGATCATACAAACTAATGCATGATTGGAACGTTTATTTCTCCTTCCTATTGAACCCAAGTCAACATATCCTGGAATTTGGTCATGCACTTTATTAAACGCTAGTTGCTCTGAAAATGAAATTTCATCAAACATTAATATCCAAACAGCATTTAATGCTTTTATTGTGGACACCCTTTTTGACAATTTATGCAACAGTTGTTAATTGAAACCTGGTCCAAATGGTATACTTTTTAAAAGGCCTTTAAAAGTGCTTTCAAATGGTAAAGGAATGGAACGTTTTAAAAATCTATAGCATTTTGGACCTCGTTTGAATATTGCACATGCAAAAACTTTGTCCGTTGCTGGCCATTTAGGCCTTTGATGATTTGCAGTACTCTTTAAGAATGAAATTCGAATTGGATCTAATGATTTTTATAAATTTTTAAACATATCTGTTCGTGAGAGTTGAAATGCTCGTTTAATTTTCTGCCATGAGTTCTTTATGGCAGCTTTAGGTTTTGCAATGGTTCTTTTTTAACATACTGGCTTTACTTTCATTTATACATTTTAATATAGAATCACGGCTTTTTGTATTAGCGGCAGTTATTGGATGTACATGGTTAAAGATTTCGACGATGGCTTTCCCCAAAGGTGGATTCTACCCTTTGTTTTTATGGTTCTGACCTTTAGGACATTGCCGTAACAAGATAAACAACAAGTTTTTGCTGTCTTTATCCAGTATTGGAGGTGCATATATGGTTCGAGTTTATCTACTAAATTTTACATTCAGAATCTGATGTAAGTAAGCTGTATGGCACTGGAATAGGCAGTCCAATACCATTACTACTGCCAATAGAATTCATGGTGGCACTAGTAGAGTGTGCAGAAAGATTACTAATTATGGAAGGTCTTGCCGACAGTGAAGGCAATGCAGATATAGCGAGGCGTGATTTGGATAAATTTGTAGAAGATATTGTATCAAAATGGTCTTCACATAATATATAATCTCGATTAACTAACTGCAATCCCATAATTTCAAACCATTTGTTTTGTCGTTCTACATCTGCTTTAAGAAAACGAAAAAATCGTTTGTTCTTATATGTTTCGACACTATTATTGAAAAATATGCATTTTTGCAAGTTAGTACAGAGCAATGGTAACTCATATTCACCAATGCCCTTACAGAGCTACCTTTAATAAACATTAAACGTCGCAACCCTAAAATCTAGCAATTACCCAAATGAACATATTTTAAGTAATCAAAAAACCTCTAACATTCGCGTAGTCCTTGAAAAGTCCGCAATATACAAGAAATAATATTAAGCAAACAATAATTAACACTATAAAAATTTAAATACAGACCGATATGTTTCCTAAAATCAAGCAATTACCATAACATGCATATTTTAAGTAACTATCACATCATTTAGTTTTTAAATCATCTCTAATCTAATTATAAGTAAACAATACAGTAACATACAGCAGTATCAAAATTAACAATTAAGCACAAAATGAAACCTTAACTGCACCAAATAGTTTGGTTAGCATTTACAGGTGCAGTGAGAGAGATGGGTAGACTGTTTTGTAACTATCTCAAATGCACTACCGAAGTGCATGTATACACTGTTCCCAATTCGCCCTATGCTTTTACAAGTATATATTTTTATTTCTCTCTGTCCCGGGCGAAGATTACCGAGTCTTTTCTCATTATTAAAATATTTCATTTCGTGGTGTATTGTTTGTCAATATGAATTTTAAGTATTTGTGCTTATTTGTAGTAATTTATTTACGTTAACTTCCAATGAAGAAAACTGTACAGGCAACTAACTACACAAATGGGTCTATAAGTTAGTATATTTGTCCTTCGATGAAGATCACAGTAAAAACAATGGGTTGAATATTATTCATAGAGAAGATTTTAAATTCTCAAATGCTTCAAAGGTGAGTAATGCATTAAGTAAATCATCAGTCACAGATAAACATATTTTAATGACTTCAAATGTTAGTTTTTATTTTATTTTATTCATTCATCGCCTTATTGAATTAATTTCAATTTCTGAGGAACCCCTTACTAACATAGAACAAAATAGGTATTCTGATTTTATTAGATTTCAGTGCAGCCTTTAACAGTGTTGACTTTAACATCCTTTTAACTAAATTAAAATGTCTAAATAATTTTTCAGAGTCAGCAATCTCTTGGGTAGAATCATACTTATCACAACGCATGCAGCAATTTAAAGATGAAAATGGTCACATCTCACAATCTGTTGACCTTGTTACAGGCGTACCTCAAGGCAGTGTACTCCGTCCCCTTTTGTTTAGCTTGTACATTCAAGACTTTTCCACAACATTGAAGTTTTGTCGTTACCACTGCTATGCAGATGACGTGCAGATTTATTTCCATTTTCTCCAACAGAAATAATTGAAGCGTTCCAGGCAGTTAATGATGATCTATCAAGGGGTGACGATTGGTGTAAAAATAATTTATTAACCATAAATCCGGCCAAATGCCAGGCTTTGCTTCTGGGAACACAAAATTTACTTAAATTAGTTCAGTCCGTGGATCTTCTCATGTTAATGCTTGGAAAATCGAACATAAACTTTTCACCTATATTTAAAAATCTAGCATTCCTGTTGAACCCAAACCTTAGATGGAAAGATCAGGTATCAAGCGTGTGTAGAAAAGTTCTATTTACTCTGCATACTCTAAGAGTCTAAAACGGTTTATACCGACTAAATTAAAGTTAAAGTTAGTACAATGGTTAATTCTTCCACATTTCGATTATTGTGATGCATTATATACCAATTTTTCATCTAATTTAAGTTTACGTCTACAACGCTCGCAAAATAGTTGTGTACGGTTTATCTTCAAACTAAAATATTGGGAAAGAGTCACCCCATTTTACACAAGAATGTCGTGGCTTAAACTAAACAATAGGCAAAAACTTCACGCCAGTGCTTGTCTATAAACTTATTTCTAACCGAAACCCGTTCTACCTAAGCCAACATTTTTCTTTTCTTTCAAATTGGCGCTATAACACTAGGCGAGATGACTTGCTATCTATCCCCATACACCATACCCATACATTCTATTTGTCTTTTTTCGTTTCCGGTTCCTTCTTGTGGAATACTATTGCTCTTGATATTAGGCAGGCTCCGACCGGGCAACGTTTTCGTAAACTCTTGCAAGAACGTCTTTTAAACTTTCAGGTGTAGAGGCAAGTGCATTTTCCTAAACTGATGCTCGATGAGTGTGTGCGTGGGTTTGTATGTGTGAGAGAGAGTTGTGTGTGCAGGTGTGTGTGTTGTGTGTGGGGTGTTGGGTGCATTCGTGTGAGGGTGTATGCGTGCGTGTAGTGATTTTTTTTTATTATTTTTTTTTACCTTATTCAAGAGTACAGCTGTATGCAAGTTAGGTGTAAGACAGGGCCTAATGGCCCTAATCGCGCTTGATGCAGTTTGTATAAAAAATTTATATCTTATAATGTATATTTAGTTTAATAATAAAGACGTTTCAATTCAAATTCAATTCAATATGTTAAGATATAACAGTACTATACGTGTATGTTGATAAGCGCTAAATTATACCTTAATCTAAGGGCATATTTATATGAGCATAAATAGTTGTTATAGAATACATAATTACCATTTTTAATGACTTAATGCTACCATTATCCTATCCAGGGGCTGACATAGATAGTGATCATAACTTAGTTAAAATGAAGTGTAAACTAAAGTTCAAAAAATTGAGAAAGGTTAAAAGAGAGGGATGGGATCTAGGTAAGCTTAATGATAGTAGGGTAAAAGAGGAATATAAACAAGTATTAGATAATAAGAGCAAAGAGATAGCTGTAGGAGGGAACGTAGAAAATAGATGGAAAGAAATAAAACTGACTGTACATGATACAGCAACACAGACTATAGGTAAGAAAAAAATAGAAGCGAGAAAACCGTGGGTAACAAAGGAGATATTAGATTTAATAGAGAATAGAAGAAAGCTTAAACCTTTCAGAGAAGTGGATAGTGAAAGTAAGCAAAAATATAATACAGTTAGAAATAAGATAGTACATGAGTGTAGAAAAGCTAGAAATAAATGGATGGAGGAGAATTGTAAGGGAATACAAGATGATTTGAGAGTAGGTAAGACAGACAGGGCTTACAGGGCAGTTAAAAAGTTTTTTGGGGAAGATAGGAAAAAATATAATGGTATTAGAGACGAGAATAATGAGCTTCTAATAAATAAAGTTGAGGTAGTAGATAGATGGAAAAGATATTTAGAAGATTTATATAAGGGAGATGATATAGATGAGTTAAAAAACGACCAAGAAGAGGATGTAGAAATAGGGTTCTCAATATTAAGAGAGGAATTTGACAGAGCTGTTCGGAATCTTAAAATAAATAAAGCGCCAGGGATAGACGATATTCCTGCAGAATTAATAAAATATGCAAGTCAAAAAACTTTAGATAGATTATATGAACTAGTAAGAGCAATATATGACACAGGTGAGGTTCCAATAGATTTCGAAAAAAATATTATTATCCCAATCCCAAAAAAGTCAGGAGCTGATAGGTGTGAGAATTTTAGAACGGTTAGTTTAACTTCTCATGCTTCCAAAATACTAACAATAATAATTAAAAATAGAGTAGAAGCTTTGACCGAGAATTATTTAGGCGAAGACCAATATGGTTTTCGTAAAGACAGAGGGACTAGAGAACCGATACTAATGATTAGGTTAATTATCGAAAAAGGTTACAAAAAATAAAAGACTCATTTCGCGTTTGTAGATTTAGAAAAAGCATTTGATAGGGTTAATTGGATTGTTATGTTCAGGGTTCTGCAAAAATGGGAATCTCTCATAGGGATAGAAAATTATTTACAGTCTATATAAAACCAAAGCGTAGTAATTAGATTTGATGAAATAGAAAAGGAAGCTAAGATTAGAAATGGTGTTAGACAGGGTTGTATACTGTCTCCTTGATTTTTAATGTTTATATTGAGGAAGCTTTAAACTTAGCCAGAGAGAGAAAGAGATAGGTATTAGTGTACAGGGACAGAAAATAGACATGTTACGTTTTGCAGATGATATAGCCATTATAGCAGAGTCTAGAAAAGAGTTAGGAGAGTTTTAAATATTTTAGATGAGATACTACGGAGTAACTATAGTATGAGAATTAACTCAGTAAAGACAAAGATAATGACAAGTGAGTTACAGCCTAGTTCTAAACCAAAATTAAAAATAGGTAATACCGAGTTAGAGGAGGTGGATGAATTTTGCTATTTAGGTAGTATAATTACAAAAGATGGACGTAGCAGAAGGGATATAGTAGCTAGAATAGCTCAAGCTAGAAAAATGTTTTAAAAGAAAACTTACTAATAGCTAATAGTATTAGTTTAGATAATAGAAAAAGTTTTTTAAAGTCATACGTATGGAGCGTTCTACTATATGGTAGTGAGACTTGGACAATTAAAGAAGTAGATAAGAAAAAGATAGAAGCTTTTGAAACTTGGTGTTATAGGAGAATGTTAAAGATTAGTTGGACAGATAGAGTAACAAACGAGGAAGTTTATAGAAGGATAGGTGAGGATCCCTGTATATGGAAACAATTGAAGGTCAGGAGAGATAGAATTATAGGGCACCAGTTAAGACATGAGGGACTATTTAGTAAAGTCTTAGATTATAGACTACCAAATAAAAATAGAGTAGGAAGGCCTAGACAAAGCTATATTAGTCAAATTATTAGAGATGTAGGTTGTGAAGGGTATGTAGACCTTTTTAGACTAGCTCAGAATAGAAAAGAATTTAGAGCTGCGTCAAACCGATTTTAAGTAAGTACGAAAACAATACAAAAAGAAAAATAAAAATCAGTTAACTAAATGTCACCAGGACATGGCTCACAATTGGTTAGCGGTCTGGCATGTTGGTAGCGTTTCGTTGCTTAAGCCTTACCATAACATAATTTAATAAACGTCACCATGACATAACTCACAATTAGGTAGCGGTCTGGCATGTTGGTAGCGTTTCGTTGCTTAAGCCTTACCATAACATATAATTTAATAAACGTCACCATGGCATAACTCACAATTAGGTAGCGGTCTGGCATGTTGGCAGCGATTCGTTGCTTAAGCCTTACCATAACATATAATTTTACACTTTTCCTTTTTGAAGCGGATAACCAGGTTATATTTCATTTCCTTATAAATGGTAATCATGTAAACATGTTAGAGTTCTTTAACAACCATCAGGTTGCTAATATCTATGTAGAGCCAGCTGGATAGGAAAAAGATAGAAGGATATAGGAAGACCTAGACCAAACTATATTAGTCAAATTATTAGAAATTTAGGTTGTGAAGGGTATGTAGAGCTTTTTAGATTAGCACAGAATAGAAAAGAAGTTAGAGCTGCGTCAAACCGACCTTAAGTAAGGTCGATAACAAAATGATGATGATGAATGCTACCATGACAGATATCACAAAAGTCACAAATTCTGTTAAAATCAGCACATATAACTACTGTTGATTTTTGAAGATTTGCACGAGCGTAGCACAATGAAAGGTGACAATATTATGAATAATAATATATGGTACGTTAAATATTACGTATTGTAGCGGTTTTTATTTCTAACCCAATGCTAAGAGCACTAACGTAACCAATTTTCTTTTTCTCCAGCCCCGCGTTGTTAGGCTAATGTGGAAATTTATTTCTTCAGCTCCTAGGCAGGCAATAGAACAGCAATTTGAAATTTAACAGGACTTGAACTTTTTACATGTGCGAGTTGGAACTATAAAAACTTGCTGCGCCGGCGGCTAGCTTGGCTATTATCCCATAAAAGATCATGAAAAGGGTCATCATCACTATTAGGTCTTCAGTCCTGGAACTGGTTAGACGCATACCTCCATTGTTTCCTATTCTTAACTAACTTACACATTTCTCTGAAATTCCCACAATCTACACCTCTAATTATCTACATGCAATAATCTGATCTAGGTCTACCTCTTTTTTCTTATCTCTGCTTGTAATATAGTCAGCACTATTTTCCAAAAATGACTTAGAACATTTCCTGCCCTTCTATTTCTCCTATTTTTTTTGTTTTCCACAGATATCTTTATTACCCTACTAGTTCTATAACCTTTTTGTTATTAACTTTGTCTGTTCATGCTATCATCATCATACATCTAAAGCATAACATTCCAAAAGGCTTCTACCTTTTCATGTCTGCTTCTCCTACTGTCCCTATTTCATAGACATACAGTGCTGTGCTCCACACATATGCTTTCAATAATTTTCCCTTGTTTTTATGTTTGTTGCCTTCAAACATAGCCACTGCTCTTTTCTGTTAAATACAGCTCGGTTCCCCTTCTATTGTTTTATAAATATAAACCCTATTTCACCGATATTCAGTGGCACGTTAAGGAGGTTAAGCAACTTGCGGCTACCAAGATCCCCAACATTTGAACATTTGCGAATTTGCCGATTTATAGACAATACGGTGGTATTGGTATTTAGCCCAAGGTCCCGGGTTCGAATCCCGACACGGTCCGCTTGAAAAATGTTAGGCGAGCATTTTTCATAAAAATACACCATCGTTCGAATGAGAGGTAAAATGGAGGTCCCGTGTGTGTGTGTGTGTGTGTGTTGTCACGCACGTTAAAGATACCTACCTAGCTTGGAACAGCAAGGGTTAGGTAAAATTCAAAATTTTTCAGGTAAAAAAAACTCGCTTCCTGGCCAAGGTAGTACGTTCGGGTGGAGCATTGGAAAATCATATTTGGGGTATAGGTATTTAGCAAGGAAGAGTTAGAAGCAGTTCTCAATAATTTGGAAATAGTACTAATAAAGAGATACGATTTGAAAATCAATGAAAATAAAACTTAAGTACTGATATGTAAAGGAGAGGAAAATACATCAAAAGTCAGAATACACGTTGGAAACTAGAATTTCCAAGAGGTTAAGGATTTCTACTACCTAGGAAGCCAAATAACGCAAGATACGAAAATTAAAACATAAAACAAAGAGTTAGCACAATGCTGTGCTGCATTTAACAAGGAAAGGCAACTACTATATTCAAAGATAACATGCATGAAAGGTTGCTGAAAGCATATGTGTTAAGTACATCACTGTACGGCTGTAAAATGTGGATAGTAGGAGAAGCAAACAGGAAAAAATAGAAACCTTTGAAATGTTGTACTGCGACATATGATGAAGATATCATAAACAGGCACAGTTAAGAACAAAAAGTTACTAGAGATGGTAGGTGAAGAATGAAATATATTGAAAATAGTAAAAAGTAGAAGAGGTAGGATGATAGGATATGCTTTAAGGCATGAAAGAGTAGTGCAGTATATACTGGAAGCAAAGAAAGGAAAAAAAGGGAGGTAGAGGTAGATTAGTGAAAGATGTAGGTTGTGGAAATTTCAGGGAAATGTATGTCTCTTCTACCAGTTTATCAATATTGTAGTTGCTCCAATACGGAAATAGAAATGTAATCATTCTGTCGAATCCATTTTCAAATATATAAATAACAAAAATGAAAATAAAAACAGAATTCCTGTTGATAGATAAACATGAGTTTAAAAACATTTTTATTTTTATTTTACCGAAATCATTTATACAGTTTGGTACATGGACAGAAAAGTTACTTTTTCCATTACAAAGTAAGGTTGTGTCAAATTTTGTACTAGTTACTGTCTTATCACAATGTGTTCAAGTGGTTAGTAACAGTTGGTATCTGAGGATTTTGGTTACCACAAATGAGAGATAGTTAAAACAGATTTTACTGTACAAATAATACATTTAAAATGTAGATGCTAGAAAATACTTAATATTATCTCAAATTATGTAGTAAAATGTAGTTATTACGTTCTAGAGTACTGGATTGTACAGCAAGAGACAGTCCTCTAGAACGTAATAACTACATTTTAAGCAATGATCCCATGCCTACACAATTTCAGATAGTACTAAGTATTAGGCATGTTTGCTTTTTTAAATCTACATCGCGATCCATTATTCATAGTAACTAAAATCCTCATATATTAATTGTTAATAACCAATTGAATGCATTATGGTAATAAATTAACTATACAAAATTTGACATTTACAATCTTAAATTGTAATATAAAAATGTGTTTTCTCTTCCTGTATCTAATAACGGTAAACTCCGTGTAGCCCTGGCACTAAAACAACTTATTTTACGTACAGAATGTAAAGGGAAATGGAATTCTAGATTTTAGGTATAGAAACATAAAAAAGTGGTATCTTGCTGATATCATGCTTTCCTGAAAGATTTTACTGGAATATCAACAGTCTGTTGGGAAAGTAACGGCCAAAGAGGAGCTCGAATCAGGAGTGGATATCAGCCAAGGAAGTATAACGTTCACTTGCAACAGTAAATTAAAACTTTCCCTTTTCTTACTTTATTCTTGCATATAGATTCCGCTTCAATATGTCAATAACATCCTGTACATTTTACCTGTGTATAATAAATACGCTGTCTAATAATTTTCAACTCAAATCCCTTTTGCTTTAAAAACGAAAATGTATTCGATAAAGTAAATACCCTGTTTCTCTTGTTAATTCCTAAGCCCGATTTGCAATAATTTTAACTTAAATCTATTTGCTTTGAAACGTAAAGTTTATTATGCTATAATTAAATAATGTATACCCTGTTTTAGGTATCCATGAACTCGCTATATATTATGACCGCGTATAATTGCTTCTCTCGTGTTTTCCATTTAAAGACTTTTCGAGATGATAGATCGTACTATTAGTTGATAGCGTGTTTTCCAGTTTCTTAATCGCGTTTCGATAACGCGGGTATTTGTAGTTCGAATTCGTGTTATTTGGAACGAATGTTTTAATTTGATTCTGCAGCTTGTGCGTCGAAATATTTTCTACATTATTCGTCACCGTATTTCAAAAGCAATGCACGTTTGTTTTTTTTTTGTTCGACAAATAGGAGGTGTCTTGCGTGCGTTGGTGAGTTTCCCCGTGTGTACCCATTCTAATAAGATTTTTAGCTTTTTTTAGCTGGAGGCCAAATGGATTCTTTCTTTGTGTAGACCCGACTGTTCGTTGCCGTGGACCAGCTGCTTTTATCTGTGGATCTCTGCTGTAGTTAGGATGGCAGGGTGAATGGATCCTGAATACCGTGGCGTTATTATGCTGACTCAACCCCGATGATTTATAAGCTAAGTATCCGGACACCTGCAGGTATGCATCCCGTTTTCTTTTGTGTGTGTCAATGGCATATTCCGTTTCAACGTTTGGTGTAGTCACGTGATAAGAAACGTGACACTGTAGGACTATCGTTTGTTGCTGCGAATTGACATTATCGTTCTACAGGTGCGATGTACTATTTTTAAACATGCTTGTCGGAAGAACGCACCCGTTTATTCGCTTTACTGACTAGTATATTTTACAAAAAGTATTAGGTGAAATTTTAAAAACGTTCGACAAAAGCTCTTACACGTTAATTCTTTCATACTAATTAGTTTATTTTACAAAAAGTATTGGGCGAAATTTTAAAGACGCTTGACAAAAGCTCTCACATGTTTATTTTCATTACTGATTAGTTTTACTTGTTGTAAAATACGAGATGCGCACTCTCCGCGTTTGATAGCTAGCCTGGTATTTACTTTTCTTCCAAGTACAGCTAGGTACGTAGCAGAAGCTTCATTTCTTATGAGAAAGATACCCCAGATATAGCTTCCATCTGTTCAGACACTAGTCAAATTTAAGTTACAATACCATATAGGTCAACAGCTTAAGAACTTAAAATGGTCTTTGTAGTGGTAACAGTTGCAGAGCCCATGATTGAATTCTTACAAAACAGGACAAAAAAGACTGAAATACCAAAAGGTGCGACAACAAAATTTTTAGAAATTCTAGTTTAGGATGTAAACTCCTGAACGCCAAGAAAGTACTGAGTTTTCAAACAAGGAATACTCTCTTCTCAATAATTTATAAGATGAACAAGAAGTTGATGCTGCTAGAACCATTGACTATCCACAGAACGTTGTTTTTCAATCACTGTCAACTTCACAGTCGCAATGTTACACATATTGTTCTAACAATACTTCGTAAGTTGTGGAGAATCTTTTCGATAATAAATAAAAGTATTCATATTGAACATTATTAATCACCTTACCTTAATGTAATAAATAAACGTTCTCCTAGCATAATGCTTTTTCTTAGATTAGTGCCTTGTTTTCTAATTTTATTTCCACATTTAAAATAAAATTAGAAGTACTGAAATGTAATCAAGTAAAATTAGGAAATTTATTTTCGCCTCTTCTAAATTCACTGATAAATTTTTCTAGTGCGTTTTCTTGGATTCCCTTTTTATTTATTACATGCACTCACAACAATTTTTTAATGTCTTGGATACATGCCAGTTGTATTCACAATACATCGTCCGAAAACATGATGTATACTAATTTTTATAAATTTATTTGTTTTGCTTCATAATGTTTGTTTGGCTGACTTTAGACTAAAGTCGTTTTATGTGATCCTGTGCCTTAGAACGAAACAAAACAGAATGAAACAGTTTTGTTGTAAAACGTTTTGCTGCATACAGACTGTAGTAAGGTATAACTAAATGTTTTTCGGTGCGAAAAACGTTTTGTCATACGTTTTTGCTTGATCAGTCTACATTTAGCCTTCATGACTTTATTTATGTATAATGTATAGGTAGTGGGTATAAAGTCTGCAGTATTACTCGTTTTTATTACCTGAATTTTTTGTTGAAAATAATCAAACTCTCATTTTCTGCATAAAATGCAACATCATGTATTCCATGAAATCTCTTTTACGGCGAGGTTAATGTTTCTAGTCATGCCATATATTTCAATTTGAACTTCATTTAAAAATGTTTCCCAATTTCATTAAAGGTTTGTCATTAGTTGAGAATACATTAGATACCAGTTACAACAAATTTCAACAGTTCATGTTTAACTGACAATCTAAATATTGCTGCCACCCTGGGAGGGGTGTTAGTATATTTTTTAAAATTAAGACTGTTATGACTTTAGAACAAGTAATAATAAACACTTTAAATTTCTCAAGTACTTAGATCAACAGTATAATGACAAATTCCAATATTACCACCACTTGCTTACTCAAGTTGAAGCAGAATAAATACCTCTACTCACCACCACGATGAATAATCTTGTTCACTACCTACTGCTTACTATATTGCTACATTACCGGCTAACTTTATTCTGAGCCTAAGTCCCATGCACCGCAGCGGATCCATCGGCCCTATAAAAGTACACAAAAATATAAAGCAATAAAGATTCGGATTGGCCTGTGGTATCTTTTACTCTTTTCTAATAATCACTATTAATATTTAACTTGTAAATTTCATAAACAAATATCAAAGGCCAAGTGCATGCATTTGGGGAACATTAATCATATAAATATATTACGATACCAAACATGTTTTAATTCGGTGAAACACCTTGATGTAAGTACAATAACCTCGGCTCAGAATCAACTTAGCAGATACGCTACGAAATCCCACGAACCTCAAGATTGGTGTCGTGTACCTCTTCTGCTCCTGGTGATAGGAATAAGGATAATTAGGATCTCCCCTATGTAGCACTTTCCCAAGAAGATAACTTCCAAAATCGAACCCACAATGACCCAATAAGTTCTTAATACCAAACTCCAATTTTTGAGTAACGAAAATTAAATGTAGTTAATTCAACCAGAATTACGATTAAAATATCACAAGAACAAAACGTTAAAAATTGCAAATACAAGGAACATATAAAGGGTACCTAAAATATATTAAATTAGGAAATGCACATGGCGTGCCGCCATACTTACAAGCATGCTCCTCTCGCACGAAATAGGTTAATTACAAATCGGGAACAATCCCATTAAATACAATAAGAAATACTTATTATTGTACTCTATGAACTCCACTAATAATATCCCGTAGTAACGAATACGGATGACTTCAATTTCAATTAATAAATTTGAGTTACAATTAGGAAGAGCTCCAAACCATTCATGCTGCTCTGTTAAGGTGTAAAATCAAACAGAGCATTCACTTCGAAATCAACTGATAACACGATTCGAATTGAAAACCACACCTGTCACATAGTCGTCGTTAATTTTAAGAAGGATTCAAATTACTCTAAATATTGTTTTATACTTAATAAAAATATGGAACAAACTTGTACCCTATTGAAAAACTATTTCCAAACTCGATATTCCTTAAAGAAGACTGTGTTACGTGCCAAAAACTTTGGCACTAGACATTTTTTAATATAATTTCGCGCCATAAATTTAAAAGACTTGTTGCGCGTATTTCCGTCACTTCAGAAGTGCTTGCACGAGACTTCGCGTCGACGCATGTGGACGAAAAAAAGTGGGGAATTTCCGGAAGACGCTTAGGGACTTGCCTTTGAAAACGCCAAGAAGAGGAGTTGGTCTGGTATCGTATCGTATCTTTGTATTATGTAGATTTCCTTTGCCTTTTTTGATTATCGTTCCCCAAACTCGTTCCTTATCATACCTCTACATAGGAAGAAGACAGCGAATCTGGATACAACCTAGCCTAACAGCAGTCCACAACCCGAAATATAATAACGAATCTACGGAGCCCCGCAGCCGCCATCATGAAATAATCCTGAAGGGAGTCACGAGTCGCCATCAGGAAGTAATTCTGTAGGAAGCTTTACATATTCACGTAAGTACCCCGTATGGGTTTTTGTAATATATTTTAGAAATTTGAAAATTATGTGCCATAATTTGCATATTGTGTGACGTCATCGAAATTTGAGCGTCGATTTTCACATTATGTAATATCGTTACCAACTGTCTTTTGTGTCGCTTGTGCGGCGACGACGGAACCGTAAGAACTGAATATAATTTCTTACAGATATGCGAAAATTGAATTTAATGAAATTATTTTACAGACGCCACTGTTGATTGTTAAAAGCTAATCTATCTACATTATTACCTATTATACCCATTGCACAATAACTTCAACTACAAATTTAAAACACAATGGCATTGATGCATCTAAACAGACGCAACCCTACAAAATTGTAAACCTCAATCGTAACTGAAATTAATTTAACTATTTGTATAGTCTACAGAAAGTACTTTAGAAATTCATTTTAAATTATATACCTATTTTCTATAAACAAATAATTACCATCACCTCTTGTACAATTACTAAACACGAAATATATATATATATATATATATATATATATATATATATATATATATATATATATATACACACACAAAACCATGTACAGAATGATTGCTAAATCGGACTGTAACAATATGTTCTTGTAAAACTAAATGGCAAAAGAAATTAAAGAAACGACAAGTACAACTTCTAAACAAAAAACTATGAGGTAGTGAAAATAGGAATACCTGCTAATGGACAGTGGAAGATATTTGTTAATGAAGCAATAAGTGTCGTACAAGATATGTGTTGGTGATTTGGATGGATTTATCCTGAAGGTGTCAGCTAAAGCCCAAAGTAACTATAATCTAGCTGTGCGTCAATATGATATAGGCAATTGTACCAACCCACAGAGTGTTTTCCAGAACTATGATTCCAGCATTAGCAATCTAATATCATCCCCTAAACATCTAGACATATTTGTCTAAAATTGCATAAACTTTTCGAGTAATGCAACAAGTACATTCAATTTGCTGGGCAAATGCAATTTCTATTTGTGCTGAATCATACTGATGGTATGGCAATGCATACCGCAAAACTAGAACGATCTAGAAACAAGGCCAAATGAATTTGTTGTTATGTGCAAATTGCTACAAACATTATCAGCTAGTTACAAACCACTAAAACAAGCCTGGTTTACAAGACTTGAAAACAAACAAACATTAACTGAGCTTCAGAAACTATTTGTCACCGAAGAACAACGGAAAAAAAATTAACCATCACAAACAATAGAGTTGGAGGTTTTATTGACTAAAACAAGGGCGCAACCTTCAAAAGGTCCTGATAGTGGAAGCGATGCAAGTAATACTAGTAAAAGATCTACGCATACTGATTACAATGCAAATAAAAAGCTCAAGATTAAGTGTAGGATATGTGGAAAACGCTGGCATCATGCTAAAAATTGTTGGTAAGAGTTAAAGAACATATCCTCGATACGGCACCTATAAGTGTGAATGCAACCAAAAATAAATAAGAGAAGTGCTGTTGACTTAAGATGAAAATTTATGGATAATCGATATGTTATGGTATTCCGGGCAAACACAAAAGAAACCAGTAAAAGTAAGTAAAGAAATCATTTATGCCGAATACTGCAACAAAACGGGGATATATTGGTAGAATTTGGGCTAGCTCAAAAACGTCGTAGAGGGACGTAGGCGAAATAGAAAGAACACATTGGAAACCTCTATAAAACTATATTGTTAACATCCAATCTCAAAAGACTATTTACAAAGCAATAAAATGCAACAAGTTGCGTAATGGTTTGTAACGTGCTAGTAAACAAAACGTCATAACATAAGCATATAAAATTGGTAAGCAAAATAAATATAACATCTTATAATCTAAATACTTACTTAATGGTTCACCTTAAATGCATACAAAAGAAAATAAAACATAAACTATACAGTATTTCAGGAAAACAAATATACATAAGTTATATATATATATATATATATATATATATATATATATATATATTAAAGAATGAAATTTATTGGCAAACGCGTCGACAGGATGCTCTTGTGGCTAATATTGAGTCACTTGCCAATAAATTTCATTCTTTAATATTATTTTAAGACTCGTTAAATTTACATATTCTTTATATATATATATATATATATATATATATATATATATATATATATACATGCTGCTTTGTGAAGTGCACCTCCTCAAGAAATAGTATAACCTTAAAAATTAGACACCCTCACTTAAATTAATCAAATATAAATCTACTTTTAAATTGATGCGTACATTCTTTTCATTAATGTTTATGCAAAAAGACAAAAGAAACAGTAAAACGGACTAACACAAACTCTGAATAATTAAATTTTAATTTGAAGGATGATTATTACATCGTCGCTCGTGCATTGTGAATGTGTTTGGTAATGTGGTGTTGATAATTTAATGGATAATCATGAGTAGCAGCAAATCAAATGTCTATACTCCACAGCAGCATAAAAGAATTGCGAAAATAGAAAACTGTACCTTGAGCTAGTTAGCTTCATATCATGTTGTGGATGGAAAAATGCGACTGCATTTCTTTATTGGCTGCATGCTGGAACCACCAACTTCACTTATATTAAGAAAGCACTTTTAATAGCGCGACTTTATAACATGTATTTTCGGTAAGAGGATGTTGTATTCAATCTTGTCTTTCACAGCACGGTCTCTATAAGGACAGAATCATGTATGGGGGTAAGGTATTTGGCTTTCAAATATGTCGCCGAAGAATCAAGTCTGCAGAATTCCCAGACAACAGCTGCCGAAATACAAACTGTAACAGCTTGCCAACAAGCAGATAACGCAATTATCAAAAGATTTTTAAACAAAGGAAACCAATCTTGTTACTTTGTAACATCTTAACAGCTTCAGAATACCAGATATCAAGTCCATTATAAGCAGATGTAGGCATGCGGCAAGGTCTTATCATTTAGAAGAAAGCTGTGTATTTACATGCAGCTCTTAATTAAAATGTAATCACTGGAGGTGCTAGGAAATATTGCAACTAGTTTGTAACGTAATGTTTCCTAAGCAGCTGTTTGATTTTATAAGCCAAACTTTTGTGTAGAGTAATTACTCGAGAAATTTTATAAAATAACACTAATTCAAATGGCGGAACATCGAGCCTGTTGAGAAATTTTAGCACGTTTTAAAATGAATGCAGAAAAAATTGTTTGCAGGGTTTTGAACGTAACAGATACTAGTGTAGCACAACATGTGAGTGTAAATTTGAATTGTTTGAATCATATACAAAGTATCCTTTATTACTCATTCGTACAGCAAATAAATCTACAATTAAAGTATTATCGGGTTGTAGTTCTTTTATAAGTTGGTTTTTGTTGGTGTAAAATTAGAAATATGTGATCTCCCTTAATAAGATGGCAATCCTAATACCTAGAAGTGAACACAACACATTTTGGATTGGAAATAAATAAATTCAGCTACTACTAATGTAAAATGGAATCCGGCAGATGTCGATTACAAAAGTTTGCTGCACCTCAACCGGAACATCATGCCAAGTTGTAAAATTTGCTGATGTTTTCTCTGCATCGTTTGACGACTTCTATCAGTAAAACAAATACAGATTTTGTTGGTTAAGTTTTTAAGATTACTCATCGCACAGCTAGATGTTACGCTATGAAAATTGAACTCACTTTAATCCAATTGTCGGAAATGTTACGGGGACAGCTGTTATTGCTTGAGTATTAATTATATAATAAAATCGGCATGAACTGTCTATAAATTTGTTCATATAAATTTTTTTAGAGTTACCCTATGGTTTAGGTGACGCTACGATATAATTCTGCACCACTACGGATAAAATGCAAGTCACCTGATAGAGGATTGTTCTTAATTGCTCTACGGCGTCTTAACTAGCACAGCCTTCTTTGGATTCTTTTTCCTGTTTTGTTGCAATACTTGGCGTGGACTAATTTTCTTGCTTACTTTACTTTTTTGTTCTTGTCCACGCGGAATACTGTAACAAACCTGCAGGTCAAACTATCTGCACACTTTTATTGCTGTCACCATGTGATGGTTCTAATTGTAATTAATAAAACCATACGAAAAGGCGATGTTATTATTTTGAATGCAAAAAGGTATATTACTGTAATCATAAATATTCAAAACATTATAACGGATATTGTGTTAATTATAAAGGACCACGAGTGATAGGTGCATCAACTAGCGAGTCATGTTGTAACTAACTGCGTATGCCTGACACATGCATGGTATACAAATACAATGATTAATTCAGGACACACTACCTTTGTTTCAACATTGCCGTAATATGTTGACAAAAATAAATCACTGTTTATTAGAATACGACACTTAACAAACATTTCCGCTTTGAGCACTATCCAATCACTATGTACATGTTAATATTGTAATTTAACGTTCAACTCTTGAAAATCACTGAATGAACTTTTATTCATATAAGTTCCGCTGTTATAATACTTTCAGCAATAGCGGTTTTTATTGAATTCAATTTTAAATACCTTCGACAGCCGGACATCTGTGATGGAATAGCTCCTGAAACATTACTTACTATTATTTTAAAGCTTTACAACTTAATAATGGTAATAGCGGTTGGTAAAATAATATAATAATTTATGTAGTTTCACAGTAAAACAGTTTTATGTTATTTTGCATACAAATATTATTCGCCTGAAATAATTCTTGGTTGCAATAAGGGGGCTAAAAGTTTTTCATTAGTTTTCTCCACATACACCACAATATTTTTCTCAATTTCAGATTCAGAAAAGTAAAGTTCACAAACCTGAAACAAGTAATTTTTATACTTCTTTTTTGTATATGCGGAATTCCAAATATTACTTCTTCAAACTAAAACGGCCTAACAGAAATATAGTCCTTCGTTGTTACTACCAAAACGTCTGAAGATTACCCAGTAAAGTGCATCCATGTTTTTGTGGATAAATGATGGCGAGTTTGATGTTGTGAGACTAGTTGAAACTGCTCTTTCGGCCGATATACTTCATCATCATTAGGTCTTCAGTCCTGGAACTGGTTAGACGCGTACCATCATTGTTTCCTATTCTAAACTAACCTACAGATTTCCCTGAAATTTCCAAAGTCTGCATCTATCACTATCTGATCTAGGTCTACATCTACCTCTTTTTCCTATCTCTGCTTGTAATATATCCCATACTATTCCCCAAAAGGCTTTAGAACGTATTCCGCCCTTCTATTTCTCTTTTTCCCCAGATATCCTTGTTCCCCTATTATTTCTATAACCTATTTGTTATTATCTTTGTTTGTCCATGCTATCGTCCTCATACATCTGAAGCACAGTATTTCAAAAGGCTGCTACCGTTTTTCTGTCTGCGTTTCATACTGCCCGTATTTCATAGGCATACTGTGCTGTGCTCCACACATATGCTTTCAACAATTTTCTTCTTGTTCTGTTTGTTGTCTTTCCTCATAGGTGCTGTTCTTTCTTGTTAGATACAGTTTGGTCACCTTCTAATGTTTTACAGTTATATACCCTATGTTTCCTACCTTCAGTGGTTGTGAAGGGAGGTAAGCAGCCTGTGGCTGCCAAGTTCCCCCAACACTTAAGCATTTACCGATTTAATATATTTTCCAATATATCTTTTCGCACAGTCAACATTAGTTGCAGATATTTCGCAACCAACAACTAGTTGTTTATACTAATCATCAGATTTATCTGTGCTTATTTTTTCGTCATTAGGTTTTCCGTCTCAAAACTGGTTGGACACATACCTGCACTTATTTATATTCTGAGCTAGCCTACATAGTTCCCTGAAATTCTCACACAGCATGTGTATTCAGCTCGTTCCCCTTCTATTGTTTTCTAATTTTATGCCCTATTTCACTGAGATTCAGTGAAGGGAGTTAAGCAACCTGTGGCTACCAAGATCCCCCAACACTTAGACGTTTGCCGAATTAATGGTTTTCTTGGTTGGACACGTACCTGCACTTATTTATATTCTGAGCTAGCCTACATAGTTCCCTGAAATTCTCACATAGCATGTGTATACAGCTCGTTCCCCTTCTATTGTTTTCTAATTTTATGTCCTATTTCACCGAGATTCAGTGAAGGGGGTTAAGCAACCTGTGGCTACCAAGATCCCCCAACACTTAGACGTTTGCCGAAATAATGGTTTTCCAGTAAATCCTTTCACACTTAACATTATTCGAGAATATTGCCCAACCAATTCTTGTAGTTACTTATAATAATCATCATGTTTAAGCACAGTTATGTTTTTCGTCATTAGTTTATCCATCTTGGGATTGGTTGGATGCGTACCTCCATTGATTTCTATTCTGGGCTAGCCTACACATCTCCCTGAAACTCCTACAGCCTACATCTTTCACTATCTGTGTGCAGTAGTCTAACCTAGGTCTACCTCTTCTTCTCTTTATTCCTATCTCTGCTTCTAGTATATTCCGCACTATTCCCTCATGCCGTAGTATGTGACCTATCATCCTATCTCTCCTATTTTTTACCGTTTTCCACATATTTCTTTCTTCCCCTACCATTTTTAGTACCTCTTCGTTCTTAACTTTGTCTGTCCATGATATCTTCATCATACGTCTGTAGCACCACATTTCAAAGGCTTCTACCTTTTTCTTGTCCGCTTCTCCTACTGTCCAGGCTTCACATCCGTACAGTGCTGTGCTCCGTACATATGTTTTAAGCAATCTTTTCCTTGTTTCTATGTTTGTGGTCTTTGAGCACAGTAGTTGCTTTTTCTTGTTAAATGTAGCACGAGCTTGTGCTAATCTTTGTTTTATATCTTTTGTGCTTTTCCTTTTCCCATCTTGCGTTATTTGGCTTCCTAGGTAGCAGAAATCCTTAACCTCTTGTAAGTTCGTGTTACATACTTGTATTCTTGTTTTTGATTTATTTTCCCTACCTTTGCATACTAGAACTTTAGTTTTAGTTTTGTTAATTTTCATACCGTATCTCTCTGTTAGAACCGTTTCCATTTCATTAAGAGCAGATTCTAACTCTTCTTTGCTAGACGCTAATACCGCTATATCATCTGCAAATCTAAGCATATCAATTTTTTGTCCTTGCATAGTAATTCCAAATGTTTTCCTGCATTTGACCGTATTCATTGCCTCTTCTATGTACAAGTTAAAAATCAATGGGGATAGGGCACATCCCTGTCTCACTCCTTTTCTAATGTTTACTTCTCTACGTTCCTGCTCTAATTCTATTACTGCTGTTTGCTCTTTGTATAAGCTATGTACTATTCGTCTATCCCTATAACTCATTCCAATCTTTTTGAGTATTTCAAACATTTTTTTCCATTTTACATTGTCGAAAGCTTTTTCCAAATCTACAAACCCTATATACACGCTTTCCCCTTTTTCTATTGTTTTCTCCATTATTACTCTCAGAGCTAAAATAGCCTCCCGTGTTCCCCTGTTCCGCCTAAACCCAAATTGGTCTTCTCCTAGTATTTCTTCCGCCCGTTTTTCCATTCGTCTTTGTACAATTCTAGTTAATATTTTTGATACGTGTGCTGTCAAACTTATTGTTCGAAAATTTTCACATCTATCCGCGCCTTTCTTTTTTGGTATAGTTACTATGATGCTACGTTTGAAATCTTTGGGTATCTCGCCTGTCTCATACATATAGCTTACAAGTTGGAAGAGACGTTCTGTTACTGCTTGTCCAGCGGCTTTTAGAGTTTCTGCTTGCACCTTATCTGTACCCGGTGCCTTACCATTTTTCAGACTCTTTAATGCTAATTCAAACTCATCTCTAAGTATAGGATATCCCAAGTCCTCATTTTCAATGTCTGATTCCTGTTCTAATGCAGTTAGTTCCTCTCCTGCATATATATTCCCTTTATATTCTTGCCATCTATCCACTTTCTCTACGTTTTCTATAATGACGTTTCCTCGTGAGTCCCTTATATTTTTGCTGTACGGTTTTATATCCCTAAAATTCATTCTAATTAATTTGTATGCTTCGTCTGTCTTTCCTATTTCCATCTTCGTTTGTACCTCTTTGCACTTTTCATCAATCCACTGTTCTTTGGCTTTCCTACATTTTCGAATAATTTCCCATTTTATGGCTTTGTATCTCTGTTTTCCTGTTTTGTCTGATTTATTTTTGTATTTTCGTCTTTCTTCTATTAAATTCAGGATATCCTTTGTTATCCATGGTTTCCTATTTTCTTTTTGTGTATAGCCCAGAATATCTCTGGCCGCCATGTCTAGGCTAGATTTAATGTTATTCCATTCTGTTTCTACTTCCTTAGTATCAGATATTTTCCCGATATCTTTGAGCAATTCATTTGACTTTTTTTCAAATCTTTCTTGAATATCTTTATCTTTTAGTTTCTCTAAGTCCAAGTGCCTTTTTCCGTTCCTTTTTTTCATATTCTTAAATTTAAGTGCGGCCTTCATAATTACGATGTTGTGGTCAGTATCTATATCTGCTTCTGGGTAGCTTCTACAGTCTTTTACTTGGTTCCTAAACCGTTGTCTAACAAGAATGTAATCTATTTGATATCTTCCTATATCTCCTGGCATCTTCCACGTATATCGTCTTCTAGCATGATGTTGAAATAATGTGTTTGTGATAATTAAATTGTTCTTGTCACAAAATTCTACCAGCCTATTTCCCCTGTCGTTTCTCGTGCCTAAACCAAATAAACCCACTACCGCTCCTTCCCTACCCTCACCTACCACGGCATTAAAATCCCCCGTAATTATTAAATTTTCATGTCCTTTTACGTATCTTAATATGTCTTCGATATCTTTGTAGATAGCTTCTACCTCTTCGTCCCTGTAGCTAGAGGTGGGCATGTATACTTGTATTATTACTGTGTTTACCGGTTTAGATTCTAGTCTAACCATGAGTACTCTTTCGTTCTTTTGTAAGTAATTTTCTACGCAGTATCCTATCTTTTTCCGCATAACTATCCCCACACCCAAATTTCCTTCCTCTGCTCCTGTATGAATTACCCTGAAGTCTCCACTCCAAAAATCCCCCGCCTCTGGCCACCGAACTTCGCTAATCCCTACTATGTCTAGTGATAACCTATTCATTTCGATTTTTAGGTTCTCTAGCTTACCTACTTGCTTCATACTTCTAACATTCCACGCTCCGACTCGCAGAATGTTTCTGACTCTCTTTCCGATCGCATCCTCCGAAGTAGTCCCCTCCCGGAGATCGAATGGGGGACTATTTTAACTCCGGAATTTTTTACCCCAGAGAATGCAATCATGTTTATTACAATTTAAGTACGCTGTGTACTTGGGAGATAATGTGGTGGTTTTCCGTTGCCTTCCACATCGCGGTAGTGTGTCTTAGACTGCCATACCGACCCCTATGGTCTCTGCCAATCTAAGTACCGAAAGAGCCGCTGCCCTCTTTCGGGGACCTGTCTTAGTCTGGTTCCTCACTAACGACCCTACTACTTTGGTTGGACCTGTAGTTTGGCTCTTTAGCTCATTAGAACACGCAAGCCATTTCACCTGTTCTAATAATTTAGAACTTCGTCAAGGTGCAGGTCCATTCGAAATGGCCGATATACTTATTTCCGAATTATTTCCTAGTACATATCGCATTTATAAATGTGATCGTCCACTTTATTTAACCCTGTAGAAATGGGGAGGAGGCTTATTAGTTGTAATTAAAAAAAAATCCAGTGGCAGTCATTGAAGTGTCTTAAATGACCGCAATTACCTCAGTAGTTACTGTCGGTTGTAAGTGTACCAAAACTTCAATTACTATATGTATATTTGTTGTGTTTTTACCACCAAATACAAAAGCTTGCAAATTCAGTACATTTTTTTAAACTTTTCGAACAAATAATGTGTGGAGTCACTAAACATATTCTAATAGTGTGTTAAGTACAGTTTCTGAATTGTACATTACCTAATTAAATCTCGCATTTCTTGTCGTATTCACGATCATACGAATTTTCATTAAGAAGTGTCGACTATCTTTCAAATTGAAATGATTACTTATTCAAGCATCCTATAAAATCCCGTTATGTGTTCAGTTACAAGTTAAATATGTTGAATTTATTTATTTTATGTTAATTTGCTTTGGTTATCAAAGGCTAAAAATTATTGCATTCGCTGAAATATAGTTTAAACACCTGCATCTCATAAATAAATACATTAATGAGTTAGCATGAAATGGGGGTTTGGGATCAACAAAGGTTAAAACTATTTGCCAGATGAGTCTGCTTTAAAATGGGGAAAATGCTGGTTATCAGTACAGTAACTACAAAATAATATTATTGTGTTAAAACATGGTACCCTGTTATCAACCAGGTGTTCACGGACACATATTGCAAACAATACAAGTTGTCTACCTGCTTATCCTTTCCCGATAATATTATTCAAAATAGCAAATTTTTATGATTTCTATACAGGATATAGACCACCCGTCATATACTTAGCTATATAATTCTGCCATGTGGGTTCTAGATATACCTAACAGAATGAACAGATGTTGTTTTCACAGTGACATGCTTCCTGGAAGTCTTCATGTTGTATTGATGCCATTTGCTTTTTTAATTGTGCTTATCTACAGGTGGTATTTTGAGAATACTTTGCAGGTTGTTTTGTCGATGGGAAATTTTTTGAAAGGAAAACACGTTACGACCTGGTTCCTTCCCTCCACCTATATATACAGGTTGAATGTGAACTTTCAAGTGGAGAGACCCCGAAGAGTCGCGGCATTGCTGTGCTTCGATCCTATAAAGAAAAGAATTAGTTAATATTCCGTAACCAGTAACATTGTGTCATAAAAGTATCTGGTTCGTTGACAATTGTAAGTACGCACTATAAATCTGCTACGATTGTACTAGAGGAAGTTGGCGATGTACAATAGGGTACATACTGAGCAAATAGTCCCTTTAGAAGGCAACTACTCCTCTTTGACACACAAACAGATCTAAGGTAGGCGGCATACAGTGTTCTTGTCAATGCTTTATATGAAACCTGGTTAATTTTTTTTATGGTAGATAACCGCTCTAGTGCTCTGGTTTTTTCCTTACACGTGGTTATGACACAATAAATTACAGACTCCATAGTTGTTTACAGGTCACATTTACGATTAACATAGTAATTTTACTTACTTTAACTTAAGATTTAGGAAATGCTAACGTCAGTTACCTATAAAACTTACGTTTAGTTTAGGGTTACACTATTACTTTCGGAAATTCATTTTGGTAAGTAGTAGGTAAACAACTTTGTATTACTGTATATATTGTGTTTAATTTTCTTCAAGTGTTTATGTAGGGCTGGGAACATTGTGTAAGTATATTCGGTGTGGGTGATTTTCCTTGCTTAATCTACATTTCTTTCTTGTCTGCATGGAATAGCATAACAAGTGGGCGACTTTAATGTTGCTAATTTTAATAATTCAAGAGTGGAAGGCGATAAGCGTAAGATAATGCAACGCTTTACTGACGTATTACACTTAAAACAATGCAATGTAGTAGCTAATTCACCGAGGAGGCAATCAGATCTTGTATTAACAAATATTAATAAATATGCAGTACAGCATGTTTACATGCCGCTAGTGGAGGAGGTTGCTATTTCGGAGGATGTGATCGGAAAATATAAAGACAAAGCCGAAAAGTATGAAGCAAGTAGGTAAGCTAGAGAACTTGAAAATTGAAATGAATAGATTAGCATTAGAAATGGTAGCGATTAGCGAAGTTCGGTGGCCAGAGGCGGGGGGATTTTGGAGCAGAGTAATTCATACAGGATCAAGGGAAGGAAATTCGGGTGTGTGGATGGTCATGCGGATAAAGATAGAACACTGTGCAGAAAACTACTTACAAAAGAACGAAAGAGTACTCATGGTTAGATTAAGATTTAAACTGGTAAATACAGTAATAATATAAGTATACATGCCCACCTCTAGCTACAGTGAGGAAGAGGTAAAAGCGATCTACAAAGATATTGAAATTTCCAAGATGCGTTAAAAGACATAAAAATTTAATAATTATAGGGGATTTTAATGCCGTGGTAGGTGAGGGTAGGGAAGGAGCAGCAATAGGTTTATTTGGTTTAGGCACGAGAAACGACAGGGGAAATAGGCAGGTACAATTCTGCGACAAAAACAATTTAATCATCACAAATACATTATTTCAACATCATGCTAGAAGACCATATATGTGGAAGATGTCAGGAGATATAGGAAGATATCAAATAGATTACATTCCTGTTAGACAACGGTTTAGGAATCTAGTGAAAGACTGTAAAAGCTACCCAGAAGCAGATATAGACACCGACCACATAGTAATTATGAAGACCGTGCTTAAATTAAAAAATTTGAAAAAAGGAACAGAAAAAGGTACTTGGATTTTGAGAAACTAAAAGATAAAGATATCTACGAAAGATTTCAAAATAAGTAAAACAAATTGCCGAAAGACATTGGAAAAATTCCTGATGGCAGTCAAAGAAATTCTAGAGTATACACAAAAACAAAATCAGAAACCATAGATAATAAAGTATATCCTGAATTTAATAGAAGAAAGACGAAGACAAAAAAGCAGTCAAGACGAAGCACGAAAACACAGATACAAAGCATTAAAAAGGAAATTTGCAAATACAGGAAAGCTAAAGTACAATGGATTGATGAAAAGTGTATCGAGGTACAAACTAAGATAGAAATAGGAAAGACAGACAAAGCACACAAATTAGTTAGAATGAATTTTAGAGAAATAAAACCGTAAAGCAAAAATATAAAAGGCATGGAAGAAGAGACATCATCATAGAAAATGTAGAATAAGTGGTTAGATGGCAAGAATATATAAGGAATTTATATGCAGATGCGGAACTAGCAGCACTAGACCAGGAGTCAGACACTGAAAACGATGACTTGGGATATCGTATAATTAGAGAAGAGTTTGAACTAGCATTAAAGAGTTTGAAAAATGGTAAGACATTGGGTAGAGATAAGGTGCAAGGTGAAACTCTAAAAGCCGCTGGGTAAGCAGTAACAGAACGTCTCTTTCAATTTGTAAGCTATATGGTATTCCTAGTACGAATGCTTTAAAGAAGCATTAGAATTGGTGCAAAAATCTAAAATTTTTTATTATTTAAAAGAGATAGTAATTATTCGCCTATTGTAATTGATCAAAATATTGTGTTAAACAGACTCGGACTACAATTGTTGGAAAGAGGTGAATTTCTCCTGCTTCATTGCTTTATAATTTCTTTTTGTTATTTGCAGGTTCCTTTTTCGAAGGCACATTTGCTACTTCAATCAGAATTATATTGTGATCTGTAATTTTAGGGGTATCAAGTACATGACAATTCAAATAAATAGTGTGAGCTAGCTTAGAATCCCAACTATGCCTAACAAATTGTATCGCTGCTGGGCAATTAGTATATAGCTACTGTAAAAACATTCAATATTTGCCATATGAAGGCATCAAGGTTGCTGTCGGAAAAAGCAAGCAATACGTTTAATATTTTCACGTCCTTATCACATATGTGTAAAAAAAAAGTATGAGAAGAATAAATGTAAAGAATATGTTTTTTTATTATTACAAGTTGTACGTTCACCGAATGATAATGCTTTCAGTTGACATAAATGTGCTCAGGATAGCCAGCGTTGTTTACACTAGGCAGAACAATTGTTACATGGGTACAATCAATCATGCCAATGGTACCCAGGAATTGATACTGCCTGTAGAAGTTATAATTAAATAGATGTTTTAGACAAATTACACAATAATTTAATTACTAACCTTGTACAAATAACATTTAGTTCTTCTCGGTACTTGAAAATTTTACAAAACGGTTAAAGATTTATGGTTGATTTAAGGCATCAATGACTTCTTTTAAATATTGGATTATTGTAGGTTCAGTAACACAAAAGAATCTATTTGAGCCAATATCTAGTTGGTAATTGCCTGCTGCGAAAAAACTGAATGCCATTAATACCTAATAAACTAAACATGCATATCAAACAATGTCTATTAACATTTATTGTTGTATACGGACCTTAGATCTTATATCTACATCAATATCTCTTATCGGGACTCTTAAATAGGGCGTTAGTTCCATAATTAGAAAATTTGTTAACTCCTTAGATAATCAAAACATTTTTAAAAATTTATTATCTGATAGTTGGATAGTTGGAGGCTATGAAAAACAGAAATCATAGACTAGTAATAGGAATGAATACAGGAAGATAGTGTTTGCATAAAAAATGCACTTGAATTTTTCCACTCGCAACGTTTGCAAATGATAAATATAAAAATGTATGCTCAAGAATAGTAACCTTCAAATTGCTTTCAAGATCTGCATTTGAATACCAACATTCAGCATGTATGAATATGTCTCTAAGTACTAATAGAAAATATATTTGTATCATCATCATCCTCATTAGATCTTCAGTCCTGGAACTGGTTAGACGTGTACCCTCATTGTTTCCTATTCTGAACTAACCTACACATTTCCCTGAAATTTCCAGTCTGCATCTTTCACTATCTGCATGCATTAGCCTGATGTAGGTCTACCTCTACCTCTTTTTTTCCCTCTCTTTGCTTGTAATATATCCCGCACTATTCCCCAAAAATGCTTTAGTACATATCCTGCCCTTCTATTTCTCCTATATTTTTTTTTTCACATATGCTTTCAATAATTTTCTCTTTGTTTCTGTTTGTTGTCTTCAAACATAGGCGCCGCACCTTCTTGTTAAAACAGTTCGGCTCCCCTTCTATTGTTGTACAAATATATACCATATTTCCTCGATATTCAGTGGTATGTGAAGGGGGATAAGCAGCCTGCCGCTATCAGAATCCCCCAACACTTAAACAGTTGCTGAATTAATAGTTTTCCCATATATCCTTTCTAACAAGGTTTATCGTCTTGAACTGGTTGCACGCATACCTCTACTTATTTCTATTCTGAGCTAGCCTACACAAGTCCCTGAAATTTCCACAGCCTAGATACAGCTCGGTTCCCCTTCTGTTGTTTTCTAATTATATGTCCTATTTTAGCAAGATTTAGTAGTATGTGAGAAGGGTTAAGCAGCCTGTGGCTGCCAAGATCCCTCAACACTTAGACATTTGCTGAATTAATAGTTTTCCAGTAAATGCTTTTGGCAATTAACATTAGTTGAGACTGTTGCTTATGATAATTATCAGGTTTAAGAACAATTTTTTTTCGTCATTAGGTTTCGCACTTGGAACTGGTTGGACGATTGATTTATATTCTGAGCTCGCCTACACATTTCCCTGAAATTCCCACAGCCTACATCTTTAACTATCTGTATACAATAGTCCAACCTAGGTCTACTTCTATCTCTCTTTTTTCCTATCTCTGCTTGTAATTTATTCCGCACTAATCTTCCATGCCTTAGTATGTGTCCTATCATCCTATCTCTTCTATTTTTTACTGTTTTCCACACATTTTTTTCTTCCCCTACCATTTCTAGCACCTCTTTGTTCTTAACTTTGTCTATCCATGATATCTTCATCATATGTCTGTAGCACCACATTTCAAAGGCTTCTATCTTTCCTGTCTGCTTCTCCTACTGTCCAAGTTTCACAGCCGTACAGTGCTGTGCTCCACACATATGTTGTAAGCGATCTTATACTTGTTTATATGTTTGTTGTCTTTGAACATATTTGTTGCTTTTTCTTGTTATATGTAGCATGACCTAATGCTAATCTTTGTTTTATATCTTTTGTGCTCTTCCAATCTTGCGTTATTTGGCATCCTAGGTAGCAGAAATCCTTAACTTCTTGTAAGTTCTCGTTACCTATTTGTATTCTTGTTTTTGATTTATTTTCCTATCCTTTGCATACTAGTACCTTAGTTTCATTTTTGTTAATTTTCATATCGTATCTCTGTTAGAACTGTTTCCATTTCATTAAGAGCAGATTCTAACTCTTCCTTGTTAGATGCTAATAGCTCTATATCACCTGCAAATCTAGGCATATCAATCTTTTGTCTCTGCATAATAATACCAAATGTCTTCCTGCATTTGACAGTATTCATTGCCTCTTCAATGTACAAGTTAAAAATTAATACGGATAGGGCACATCCCTGTCTTACACCATTCCTAATATTTATTTCTCTATGTTCCTGCTCTAATTCTATTACTGCTGTTTGATCTTTGTATAAGCTATGTATGGCCCATCTATCCTAAAAACTCATCCCAATCTTTTCGAGTATTTCAAACATTTTTTTCCATGTTACATTGTCGAATGCCTTTTCCAGATCTACAAACCCTATATACACGCTTTCCCTTTTTTATTGTTTTCTCCATTATCACTTTCAGAGCTAAAATGGCCTCCCGTGCTCTCCTGTTTCCCCTAAACCCAAATTGATCTTCTCCTTATATATCTTCAGCTCGTTTGTCCATTCGTCTTTGTACAATTGTAGTTTGTATTTTTGACACGTGTACTGTCAAACTTATTGTTTGAAAATTTTCACATCTATCTGCAACTGTCTGTGCCTCTCTTATTTTGGCATAGTGATTATGATGTTACGTTTGAAATCTTTGGGTATCTCGTCTGTCTCTTACATATAGCTTACAAGTAGGGAGAGACGTTCTGTTACTGCTTGTCCAGCAGATTTTAGAGTTTCTGCTTTTACTTTATCTGTACTCGGCGTCTTACCATTTTTAATTCAAACTCATCTCGAAGTATAGGATATCCCATGTCATCCTTTTCAATGTCCGATTCCTGTTCTAGTGCTGTTAGTTTCTCTTCTGCAAATAAATTCCCGATATATTCCTGCCATCCAACCACTTTCTCTACATTTTCTACAATGTTTCCTCTTGCGCCCCTTATATTTTACTATACGGTTTTATATCCCTAAAATTAATTCTAATTAGTTTGTATGCTTTGTCTGTCTTTCCTATTTACATCTTAGTTTGTACCTATTTGCACTTTTCATCAATCGATTACTCCTTAGGTTTCCTGCATTTGCGAATAATTTCTCATTTTATGACTCTGCGTTTTCCTGTTTCGTCTGATCTATTTTTGTATTTTCATCTTTCTTCTATTAAATTTAGGATATCCTTTGATATCCATGGTTTATTTTCTTTTTGTGTATACCACAGAATATCTCTGGTCGCCATGTCTAAGCTGGATTTAATGTTATTCCATTGTGTTTCTACTTTCTTAGTATCAAAAATTTTTCCGATATCTTTCAGCAATCCATTAGACTTTTTTCAAATCTTTCGTGGATATCTCTAACTTTGAGTTTCTCAAAGTTAAAGTGCCTTTTCCTGTTCCTTTTTCGTTTTTGTTTCAAAATACTACCAACCTATTTTCCCTGTCGTTTCTCGTGCCTAAACCAAATAAACCTACTACTGCTCCTTCCCTACCTACGCCTACCACTGCATTAAAATCCTCCTGTAATTATTAAATTTTCATGTCCTTCTACGTATCTTAGTATGTCTTCGATATCTTTGTAGATCGCTTCCACCTCTTCCTTGTTGTGGCTAGAGGTGGGCATGTATACTTGTATTATTAGCATATTTACCGGTTTAGATTCTAATCTGACCATGAGTACTCTTTCGTTCTTTTGTAAGTAGTTTTCGTATAACTATCCCTACACCAGAATTTCCTTCCTCTGATCCAGTATGAATTACCCTAAAGTCTCCACCCCAAAAATCCTTTGCCTTTGGCAACCGAACTTTGCTTTTTCCTAGTATGTCTAGTGCTAACCTATCCATTTCAATTTTTAAGTTCTCTAGCTTACCTTCTTGTTTCATACTTCTGACATTCCATGTTCCGACTCGCAGAAGGTTGCAGATTCTTTTTCTTAATTTTCCGATCATATAGTCTGAAGTAGTCCCCTCCCGGAGATCCGAATGGGGGACTATTTTACCTTCAGAATCTTTTACCCTAGAGAATGCCATTATCTTAAATACAATTTAAGTACACTGTGTACTTGGGAGGTAATGTTGTGGTTTTTCGTTGCCCACCCCATCGCAGTAGTGTGTCCAAGAATGCCATACAGACCCCCACGGTCTCTGCCAATCTAAGTACCGAAAGAGCCGCTGCCCTCTTTCGGGGACTTTCTTAGTCCGGTTTCTCGCTAAAGACCCTACTACTTTGGAACTGCAAAAACCATTCCACCCGTTGTAGTAATCTAGAACTTCTTTAAGGTGCAGGTCCATTTGAAATGGATATTTGTATAAAAAAAGTACTATAAACAAAAACTTAATCAGAGTCTACTTCTTTTTACAACTTTGAGGGGTCATTATAGAGTAATTAACCTGTAATGTTTACATAATTGATCAATAAACTATAACCTACTAATAATCCACAACACTTTGAGAAACTTGTAGCAAATCTACCTGCAACATTAGCACCACATTTAAAAATAACTTTTTGCAGCAATATAAAAGATCCTTTTTAAATGGATAGAATAATAAGTAAATATAAAGAAAGTTTAAGCCATTCAAGTCAGACTTATTAAAAAGGTGAGATTTTATAACAATACCACTACTATTAAAGTTGTAATTGCTGCTCAGGGGAATGTTAGACAGTATGAATTTTACAGCATATGATTTATTATGTTACATGTAACCATGTATATGAACGTTATAATACTTCTATTCTGCATAAGTTTTAGTCTCAGTTTGTGTCAAAACTAATATTCCTGAAATATCTAAGGTTTATCTAGATTGTATGTTCAGGTTACACAATTTTTCACAATTCAATGATTTTGTGAAAATATTTAATTGTTAATCAGTACAAACCTAGCTCACTTTAAGGATAGCTTCATTTATTTGATCTAAAATAATATGCAATTTTACATCGATATGTGAACTTTTTTTAGTTATTCTGAAAATTCCATAGCAACTTAATAATACTTTAATTATTTTTAAATAACAATACTAACATAAATTTAGCACAATCAGTAACAATTCCAATTATGTACTTAGGGTAACAATAATTTGCCTTTTAGAACACCATATTACATTATTGTAGAAATTGAATTTGATCCGATTATAACACAACCATCAACGCTGTTTAAACTGTGAAGCTTCAAAATGTTTCTGTTAAAAAAAAACGTATTATAGTACACAACTAAATGTTATTTTTTCAAAAACGTACATTACACAATGCCTTTGTTGGTTTCGGAATGCAATTATCTCTTAATTAATTAACTACCTTTTTTCCTGTGTTCTAAGAGGGTAGGAAAATTTTTAAAACCTACATTCTCATGTCTTGAATTATTATAACAAATTACAGCTGTATAATATACCATTTTTCGCAAAAAATATCTCTAAACCATAACAGATCAACAAAACAAGTTGGTAGCGTTTGACAGTAAATGGGAAGTAAATGGCGGATCGTTCTGCTTGTGTCATTTAATACTCTATATAGTTTAGGCAATTGTATTTATAATAGGTTAGATAAGTTACTAGTATTTATACCATGATACGAACCAGACGGTCTAACGATTTTCATTTTCAAACAAATTAAAAGCGTTTACTATAAATAAATATACCTATTGGTTAACCTAAAAATCTAGAAAAGAAACATGCGCGTTGACGTGATTTTTTCTATAATACTGCCCCATCTACCGCATTTATTTAATAATTATTGTCGTAGCTATGACATACTAAAATTCTAGGTTTTGTAATTCTATTAGTAGATGGCGAATCGGTAGTCTTATGCTATGTATATCTAAATATACATTCCATTTATTATATTATAAAATTGCTGAAGTCATACTTACCTGGCACAGAGGTCAACCGTGATCAATAAGGCGGTTCCTCCGGGGTGAGGCCTTCACATTGCACTACGTTTGGGCTGACCCCCGCGATGATCCCTAATGTGGATTACTCGAGTGCGTAATTTTTGGTAGTCGGGACTGCGTACGCGCTGTCCCGGTGTTATATTGTTAAAGTTAGTATCTTTGTTTTTCAGCATTAGCATATATCAGATGATAACAGTTCTGATTAGTTGGCAAATTCTTAAGATGTGACTTTGGTTGCATCTAGAAGTTGTAAGTTGCTATATAGACAAAACCGCAGTCACTTCTTCCATTGGCTTGATGATGATTGATAGATTAATAAATTCTAAATGTTCGTAAATTTTGTTTTAATTCCTACGAACTTCAAGTGCGTTCACTTCATTTTTGAATAACAGGCAAATGTCCGGCAAGTCAAATAGTGGGACGTTGCAATGCCTGATATACAAGTTTTATAGGTTCGAATATTTGAGGTTATGTTGATATAATTAGAAACACAATTTTATGAAATATGAACCTTGTGCAAAGAATTCGACTATGACAGCAGTTGTTTTATATCAAATTTGTGATATAGAAGAATTCTAAGATATAGTAGCGAAGAGGACGAGGAATACAGCATTTTGTTTTGCATTTTAAATCGTGCTACACAAATTCTACAAAAAATAATACTTTTATGGATACGATTCTGACAGAGAATTTCAAAAAAATTTTAGGTGGGTTTGTGAATTATCAATCCTTTTTGTACGGTACAAGTCATTTGCAGACTAATAACAATTTGGATGGCTTCTAAAACATATACATAGCTAATTGACAAGAGACCTTCCCAACAGTTACTTGCTGTTATATGGATCTTGAGCACTCCAGATAGCTATCAGTAGATGTGATTTAGGAAGTTTGATGTTTAATTACACTGTCGCAGATCTATTTCAAGTCGATATTCTATGGCAAAGTCATCCTTATTTAAGAGTTTTGAACGATTAGTTAACATTTTGAATGAAATGGCTCCAGACATAATAGCATGGTCAAATGAACAAAGAAGGATACAAAATTCACAACAGTTTTATAAATAGGGCAAATTGAGAGGATGTATTGGAGCTGTCAATGGTACATATGTGCAAATTAAAGCACATACAGAACAACCTTGTGTACATTAATTGAAAATGCTTCCGTGGGATCACTCTGCAAGCAAGCGAATTGTTTGGCAAACATATATTTGACTTTTTTTTGGCGTTGTTTCGGTCCCTATTTGTTCAACAACTGTTTCGTTCCCTGTATCAGTAGCACTTTCATGTTCAGTTTGATCTACATAAGGATATATATTATTATAAGGTAGCATTTATGTACAACTAAAGTCAATAAGCTCACCTAAACTGATAAATCTTCAAACACGTTAAATTAATTATTACTATTTCATGAAAAATGTTTAATACAAGAAATGACAATTGGTAGTAAGCAGGTTAGTCATGAATACATAATTGAAATTTGAAATTCAGTGAACTACGGTTATAACAAACTCCAAAAGACTGCGATAAATAGTACATTATAATAAGCAAGTGTACGCATTTGATTTAATAATCAAACACTATCACTACTTTACTTCCAAGGGTGTTATAGTTGAAGTTCACTGTGCAATCCTTATGTTTACTTACCAATACAATGTCGTTTAGAAGTTGTAGCATTAGCGTCATTAGCCTGAAATCTTTTCGAAGATGAAGCAAGAGCCAATGGTACTACATTTGGGCCAGTTCAAAAAATTTCATAAATTCCTCAAAATACTCTGAAAGTAAATTTTTAGCTCCTGTAGCTGTATATGACATATTGTCTTTTACTTTTATATATTTCGACTTTAAATACTTGAATTTGTTTTTACACTGATCTACAAAAAAAAATTATTTTTTACAATTTCGTTCCAAATAACTCATTCCTAATACAAGTGTTCTTAAATAAGTTTTGGTTTTCTTTATACAGTGCAATAATTTGCAATATTTTTATTTCTCGACCAATACACCCGCATGTTTCTTAAATTATATCATCATACGTACGTGTTGTATCTTCAGTAGAATTTTCATTCAGAATATCATACTAGAAATAAGTGTTCAGTGCAACCAAGTGGTATAACGATATAATACCTACAGAGGACCTAGGTATTTGCCATCTTATTCCAAAAACTTCAGTAGCAATTTTGGAAAATCGTTCTAAAGTTCCATTTAAAATATGTCATTTAACTAATCATTTCTAGGTATAGTTTAATGTAACAAAAAAGTGTTTAGGTATTAATTTACAAATTTCTTTATTGCAAATTGTTACGTTAACTTTTTGAAATTGAGTAATTTTGCATTTGTTATATAAACAATTTCAAAATTTACTAATAAAAATATAGGAAAACAATTACAATATTCGTTCATAAAATAGTAGATATGCCTGTGCCTCTAAGACCCTTTTTTTAGGCACTTGTGAAATATCAGAATCGCTGTCGTAATACCACTTTCCTGGTGGGATTTCAACGTTAGCTTCACGGCTTTTACATTGCGTAGACGAGAAATGTTTTTTATGTTTGGGTAATAAATTCCAACGGTAATTATCGTATTTTAACGGAGGTCTTATTTTTACATAGGAATCATAATGTCCGCCATGAATTGAATCGCTATGTTGCACAACACAATATCATGTATATAACATCTTAGTTTGATTAAATTTGAGCGTTTGGGGTTTATGTCATTGTTTGGAGCAGAAAGACGTTAAATCTAGTAACATGGGGAAGGAAACATAATTATTCACTTTTGCATATCGTAGTAAGACCTGGAATCCCTTTAAGTGTAAAATCAGTACAGCAGGCGGTTTGTTGACTAGAAGTTGCTTTGTGACGTTAGTGTAAACAATTCTTTTATCGGCGCTACCATCATGTCTTTTGGTGCACAAATCACAGCTTACTTTATTACTTCCAGTAAGTAATTTGCATGCCGTAAATTGGTTTAAGTAATGTTGCACAGAACATTCGCCTTCTTCACCTTGGTGTTTTGATACTGTAGTAGAACCCCATGAATCATAATGTGTATTACAGACTTCTTGACCAGTGTCGGAATAACCGTGTGTACCATCTACTTTCTTATTATCGTTTAAGAAGGATGACATTTTCGTCTAATGAAACTATTTTTGGCGAATCTTTTGTTCTATTTTGATTGATTTTGTTTTATTCCTTTTTATGGCTTAATACTGACGTATGTTGATTTTCCGGTATTGGCAAACCCAAACCAAGGAAGAACTCATATTGTCTTGTAATGTGCCTACAATCCTGGCACTGTATTGTATTGCATAATGCACCTCGAAAAACTTGTATAGGTAATGATAACTCAGATGTTTGTTACTCATGGAATTTTCTAGTTTTGTGTTTTTTAGAACTTTTAAAGGCTGATAGATCCGATTTTTTTAGAATTAGTATTTGATAATTTCTCGGACTCTAGTCACGTAATGCTTGTAGTAAATGCCGCAATAATTCGTGTACATCATGTTGTTGGCCTCCACTGTACTGTGTGATTATTTGCATAAGACTCGTAAATAACATGTTAGGATTATACACTTCAGGTGTACCACTGTAGTTCTTTTAACGTTTGTGCAAAGGCAAGTGTTATAGGTCGTCTTTCATTTACGGCTCTGTCATGTGCATCTAAAGTTAATGAATCTTTATCATCTGAACTTAAGATGTCACTAGGTAGAAGAAAGTGATTCTCAGGCTCTGGAGTTTCAAGGATTAATTGTAATAAATAAAGAGTTTGTCCAAGAGTTTGCATAACCGAATTGAAAAAACAGGAGTTGCCCATATTGGTTAAACCACGTGTGTTTGAAATAGGTAATATACATTGGGTGTCATTCTTTGGTTTGCAGGAATCTGTACGTCTCTTCAAATATTCAATGACCTTCAGCAACTTTTTCTTGTATGTAATGTTCACCAGCATCGCAGTCAGAACTCCACACTGACTAAAAGAGTGAAAATCGGGTTCTGGAGTGGTAAATTGATGTAGGATTTGTTTATTTTTAGAGCGGCTCCAAGTTTGGTATCCGCATTGAAGACATATCCATAAAGAAACATTAAATTCGGAATCACCGTCCGATATAATATTGAGATGAGTATTCTGCAATAACTTTTTAATGTGAGAAAAGTCTATTGCTTTGTTTATATGAGGACATTTGACCGTTTTTTTATTTTCATCACAGGCATGGATGAGATTGTTGCAACTTTTAATATTTGGTTTCCTTTGTATCTTTTCTTTTCCTGATTGGTATTCTTGTATATTTAGTTTGTGGTTGTGTTGAGTAATTAAAGGGGATATATTTATTTTTGGTTTGGTGTGACCTATTGGTTTTGAATACTTCATATTCTCGTTAAGGACTTCAGCTTTGATGTTATTCTGCTTCTACAAATTGGATAAATTAACTTTATCTTCAAATAGAGTAAGAGAATCATAATGGATTGGTGAATTTGAATCGTATATGTTGAAGTCGTCTTATGATGTATTATTTTCAAAATCAGAATTTGAGTGTCCAGTTGTAGTTAATTCACATTTAGTATATGTTCTGTTCCTTCTATACACGGTTTTCTTGTAAATAGGAAGCCATAAGAATTCATCTAACTTTTTTGAAGCTGGGGTAGTTCCAAGTATTGAAATGGCGTTTCCTCTGAATTGCAATACTAATTCTCTGTAATAAGAAGGAAGTAGCTCTACTGCCAAAAGTGCTGTGGGATATACGTCTGCCTATTTCTTCAAGAAATCGGAGGGATTGAAATCCAAAAACACCTAATGTTTCAATTGCGACTGAGTAGAAATGGTAAAGATCGGATAATGTAGAACATTTTTTGTTTTAATATTTTGTCCATATTTTGCCGCGGCTCTCGACTTAGCAACGATATGTGAAGGTGCAAGAGTGTCAATACAGGTAAAGTCCCATATTACAGATCTGCCGCGTTTCCATGGGACTAAACTGATACCGTCTGGTCCTATGTTTTCTTCTTGGAATATATGATTGGGTTCCAGGATGGAAGGTGTGTCAGCGGAGACTAAAGCTCGTTTAATAATGTCATTTACAGCCGTGTGTCTGGGAATGCGTCCAGCCCTGAATCGGCAGCTTAGACCGTGAATTCCTAGTTCACATACGGATATACCACAAATACATGTATGTGGTGTACATAGCTTTAGGCCGAGCCTTAGGCCGACAGCGATTCTGAAGGATTGATTGTCGAGCAGAGTTTCCAGGAAGAAACTGATAGTGCTTGTAACCATGCACCCGAGCGTTTGGATGAAACAGCTCGAATACGGGCCTTGTTGGTGATATTAACAGCCGATGCAAGCAAATTGTTAAAGGCGATTTCAAGCAAAGGTTGATCCCAGTCTTTTTGAATATTTTTGTCATGACTGATATCAGGTTGATTTGTTTTTGACAGCCATATCGTTTCACCAGCTAGACATAAGTCTAATATGTGAGGTACTTAAGAATTTGGAGCATGTTTTATGAACCAGAGGTGTGGATTTGTGGAAGGACGATAATAATGCTGGCAGTGAAAGGGATATAGATGAGCGAATGCTCAATCCTCCCTTTTTTTATAGGGAGGGTGGCTTGTGATCATTCTTTAGAAGTAAGTTTAATGTTAATATGTTCTTCGAGCATGCCACGTAACGTGTTATCGAATTGTGATAGCATGATTTCGTATTTCCAGGTAGGACTGCACCTGAGCAGATAAATTAGTTTAGGTATTGCAAGGCAATTTTTGATGAGGACGTACGAAATGTGAGTTGAGATTTTAATATGTTTTAAACAAGATGAGATACGTGACAGTGTCTGAATCTTATCGTCTATGCACTTAGGAATTGACTCTAAACAGAGGGGAGCTCCAAGTAGAATCCAGTGAATCTGGGTAGTGGGAGAAATTTTGTTGAATTTTTTGTGGATGTCGTTGCTGTAAGTGGGCGAAGTACATAGCAATTCACATTTGTCAAAGTTTGGATCGAGGCCTAGTTTTTTTGAACTGCTTATTATGTATTTTAAGTTATCGTATACAGAATCTAAATCTCCTCCGATGCGTCCGTCATCTAGATACCAAGCGTTGAATTCACAGGTAATTGATTTTCTTAGGTTGTTAATGGCTAAACAGAATAAAGATGGAGCTAACGGGTCTCCTTCTTGGACCCCGCTTTCAGACAAAATTATTTTGGGACCAAAGCTTAAAAAGGTGGGATATTGGTAGCATTGTGAAATGAAAGGGTATAAGGATGGAACATGTTCAAGAATACTTTTGAAAACAATTTCTCTGTGAATACTATTGAAGGCATTGCGGAAGTGTAATTTAAACATGATATTATTGCACTTATTAGCGCAAGCGTTAATAAATGCTTAAGCTGAGTGTGAGACTATTTCACAGCCACCAGGTGTGCCAAAGCCGTACTGAGTGGGTCTAAAAAGGTTCCCTAGAGTTGACTGGATCTCTGTACAACATAGTTTGGCAACTAATCTCCTAAAGAAATGCAATTGGACGAATGTCACCACATAACTTTTTTAAAGCGCATAATGAAGCACCTTATAGAATTGGGCAGATATTTTGATTAACTTTTTCTGCTAACATAAAGTTGCAGAGGGTAGTCAGAGACTTCTACTGAAAAACAAGTAAATCTTGTATGTGAGATGGGCAAAGGCCGTCAATTCCAACTGCAGAGCTAGACTTAAATGACTTTTTAACAATAAAAATGTAATTACTTTTACCTACCATTAACTCGAGTTACAACACAATTATTTTGATCCAATATAAGCTTCCCATTTTCATCTGTCATAATTATTGTGTGTGCATATTGAAACTGAATTTTTTTTGTTATTTTTACTTAATTAACATTTGTTTTACCAAATTCTATAGAACGGGAAACGACTAATATCCAATTTTATAAAAGAAGGGTTAGGTAGAACCATATGCCAGAACCAACAATTCAAATAGTTTGACGTATAAGTTCCGAATGAGCGGGCAGGTTAATTTTTATCGCACTCCCGACTTGGATAAAAAGTTGTTTGCCTGGCATACTTTGCACCACACATGTGAACGTCGAGATGTAAATCAATTCATCTTGCTGTGAATGGTATGTCCGATAAAATATATGCTCAATATATGTGGGGCAATTGCTGTGAACACACCACACTCTTGGATATACAGTTAACGATAGCTTTACCATAAAGGTATGTACGTAATACATACTATCTTTTATAAAAATTGAAAGTATAATGTTTAAGGAAAATTGGAAGTTTTGTAAAGTAAATGGACTAATATTTATTTAGATGAACTATGGTCAAATGAAGATAATTATACGTATTTATTTCGGTTATGAAAAAGTCTATATTACAGAATGGCTCAAGATTTTTAAAAAATAGCTATCATTTTATAGAAATGTACAACATACACAGTAGCAGGGCACGGTTACATAAAAGACTTGTAATACAAGTCCTGTATTACAGGTCTTGTAAAATAAAAAGTTACAATTCTTATAAAATCGGTTTCATAGCGATTATTTTACAATCATAAAATCACCTGTAAAATATTATTTGTATTACAATGTATCTACTGTGTTTTGTTTATTGCCATTTGTGAGGATAAAACAAATTAAGTTGTGTTTTGGATTCAATTGAAGTTTGTATACAAAGTTATCCCAATTTATAGTTACAATTAAAAAAGGACCTTAAAGTTTTATGAAACAGGTTCCAGAGCATTTACCGAAAATATATTGTTGTTTTTCCAAAATAAAATCAGATCTAATGATTATGTACACGTGTGTTTTAATTGTTTCGATAATTCTATCTATGACACTAACGCAGTTTAAGGTATTTGTGATTCTTATGTAAATTATGAAGATAAACGAGCATGGTTGTTGTAACGTACAGGACTGAAATCCCCCTTACTATTAAGGGGCGTCTAGTTTACATATATAGAGTTTAAAGTAAGGACGTGTCAGTAAAGGTAAGTTGATATTGCTTAGCATTGTCTAATTCATATATACGAATGGTTCATATAAAACAGTTGTACATACAGAAAATATGTTTGTAACTCTTATTTAATAAATTTCAGGATCGAATACACCAAACTAAACTTACTACTAAACAGTAAAAATGTAAGAAAGTATATATCTTAGACTTCACTTCTATTAACGTGAAATCGAATCATTTTCGCTGCTTGGATCCTTGAAGCTAATTATAAGATGCTGTACATTATAGTTCATTGCATCTTCCTATTTTTTTGTTGTAGCAGTCTTTGCAATTACCCCATATTAATTCTATTGGGTTAAATTGGCAATGGTATGGAGGGAGCCTAATAATTTATGACCACTTTGTGTTGCAATTTCATCCTATTTGTACTATTCAAATGGGCATAAAAAGATAATGTATTTTCCTTTGATAAAGAACGAAGAAAAAACAAGTTGAATACTCTTCACAGATAAGGTTTTAAACTCTCAAAAGCTTCAAAGGTAAATAATGAGTCATGAGCTTACATAGTGGTTATACAGAGTTTATACCTATCAATTTTAATGACACCGCTACCATGATGAATATCACAATTGTCACAAATTCTGTTAAAATTATTCCACATAACAACTACAGTCGATTATTGGAGAAGATTTGCATGAGCGTAGCACAATGAAAGGTGAACATATGCCAGGTAATAATATACGGTACGTAAATGTTAGAAATGAGAGTAATTGTGAGCAATCAATGTTGTTAGGAAGTAATTTATGTAGAAATGTAAGACTAAGGCTTTTCTTCTCTTTCCAACGATTGTAGTCCGAGTCTGTTTAACAGACTATTTTGATCAATTACAATGGGCGGATAATTACCATCTCTTTTAAACAATAAAAATTTTAGATTTTATTTTTCACCAGTTCTAATGCTTCTTTAAAGCATCGTACTAGGGATACCATATTGATGCTGCATATTCTATCCTAGACCATAAGAAAGCAAAGTAGTGTATTTAATGCTAGAAAAACTACTTGCATTTTCTAATTAAAATATCGAGCATTTGCATAGCATCTCCAAGTGCTGAATCGATTTGACTAGTAAAATTTAGCTTGAGATCAAATATTAATCCTAAATCAATAGTTGACATACGACAAGTAAGAATGTTCTTGTTACATGAGTATGAGTAAGTAACCTAGTGACGTCTTCTTGTATAAATCACTACGTTGCACTTAAGATGTAAACTGTTGCTAATAGACCACTGCACTAATCGAATGATTTGCTCTTACAGAAATTCACAATCCTGCAAAGACAAAATTGATGTCATAAGCAAAAAATGATCTTTTCGAGAATATGTTATTTGACAAATCGTTTATAAAAATAATATATGTTGTGGGGCCCAGATTGGACATCAGCGGAAGTTCCAAGGGGGCTATAAACATTTCAGAATAAAAACCATTGTATATTACACACAGAGTTTGAAATATTTTAGCAAGGGATCGCTAAAGTCAAAACCTTCAAGCTTTGTAATTATAATTTCATGCTTGATACAAATTGTTGAAAGCATATATGTGGAGCACAGCACAGTATGCCTATGAAATACGGGAAGTCTGAAACGCAGAGAGAAAAACGGTAGCAGCCTTTTGAAATGATGTGCTTCAGATGTATGAGGACGATAGCATGGACAGACAAAGGTAATAACAAATAAGTTACAGAAATAGTAGGGGAACAAGGATATCTGGGGAAAAAGAGAAATCGTAGGGCGGAATACGTTCCAAGGCATTTTTGGGGAATAGTATGTGATACATTACAAGCAGAGATAGGAAAAAAGAGGTAGATGTAGACCTAGATCAGACAGTTATAGATGCAAACAGTGCATATTTCAGGGAAATCTGTAGGTTAGTTCAGAATAGGGAACAATGATGGTACGCGTCTAACCAGTTCTAGGACTGAAGACTTAATGATGATGATGCTTGATACTATCAAGTGCTTTTGATACATCTATATAAATAGCATTCATTTGTTCTTGGATATCTAATACTTTTGCTGTTGATTGGGTAAAACAACCAAGTTCGTTTGTTTGGAATGTTTTCCATAAACCCACGCTGATATAAACATTTTTAACTAATGAATAAATGCGAGTGTGTGGCATCATCTCAAATACTTTCGAGAATAACAGGATAATACTAATGGGCATGAATTTTCTATTATGCTAGGGTCTCTTTATTTAAGGACAGGGCATATTCTGTTTTTGCCGTATCCTACAAAAAGTAGATGATTTTATTGTCAAGTTATAAATAGTAAGTAGAAATGCTAAAACTGCATAACAGTCCTTTCCCAAAAAGTTAAGTATTTCATCTGGCTCTGTGGTATTTTTGTTTTTTAATTTATTTGGAGTTATTATTTCCTGCTCAGAAAAGTAGTAAACGTCAATTACAGGCATGTTACTGCACCTACTCTCTGACTGTGAAGTGATAAGCTGACTAGGTATGTAAAAAACTACTAAAGTATTCACTGAATGCGTTGACAATTGATTCGGTCAATTTTAGAATCGTTCTATGTTTGTCGTTTATTGCGTTAAGTATTTGAGTTTTGCCTTTTTTTTTACGTTAAAAAAAAGACAAAAACTGCTGAGAATCAATTTTTATGTACTACAGCTATTTGAAACATGACCAGGGTTCTGAGATGCTTAAACTTCAGGTATATTAGTTCATTTCATTGTATTTATTTTTTATGATAGATGTACTTAAACCGTAGGTTCTTTATCAACTCTGAGGTATACCATTTTGGGAGCTGATGTTTAGCGCTTGAACGCAGTACATATCAAGCAGTGAATAGAGAATATTGTAGAATTCCTCACATGCGGCGTTCAGTTCAGAAAAAGAGTTAAGATAACACCAGTCTACTCCTCGGAGTGCTTGATATAGATCAGAAAAATTGTTTTTAAGTTGTACGATTTCTTTTTTTGTCATCATCATCATCAATAGGTCTTCAGTCCTGAACTGGTTAGACGCATACCTTCATCGTTTTCTATTCTGAGCTAACTTACACAATTCCCTGAAATTCCTAGAGCCTAAATACATCTTGGTTTCTTTTCTATTGTTTTCTAAATGTATACCCTATTTCACCGATATTCAGTGGTATGTGAAGGGGGTTCGGCTACCAAGATCCACCAACACTTAGACATTTGCCAAATTAACTGTTTTCCAATAAATCCTTTCGCATAATCAATATTACTTGGGAATATTGCAAAGCCAACACTTGTAGTTGCTTAAAATAATAATCAAGTTTAAATACAATGGACAGAACTTGCAACGAGCTAAAAGTGTCATATTTCATTAACAATCTACATTTGGCATAGTCACAAAACTGAATTTGTCATTAGGTTTTCCGTCTTGGAACTGGTTGGACACGCATCTTCATTGATTTCTATTCTGAGCTGGTCTACACCTTTCCCTGAAATTCCCACAGCCTACATCTTTGACTATATGTGTGTAATAGTCTAACCTAGGTCTACCTCTACTTCTCTTCTTTCCTATTTCTGCTTCGAACATATTACACACTATTCCTTCATGCCTTAGTATGTGGCCTATCATTCTATCTCTCCTGTGTTTTTACTGTTTTCCATATATTTCATTCTTCCTTTACCATTTCTAGAACTTCTTTGTTCTTAACTTTGTCTATGCTTGATATCTTCATCATATGTCTGTAGCAGCACATTTCAAAGGCTTCTATCTTGTTCCTGTCCGCTTCTGGTACCATCCAAGTTTCACTGTGCTGTGCTCCACACATATGCTTTCAGAAATCTTTTCCTTGTTTCTTTGTTTGTTGTCTTTGAACATAGTAGTTGCTTTTTCTTCTTAAATGCAGCATGACCATATGTGTTAATCTTTATTTTATATCCTTTGCATTTTTCCCATCTTGCGTTATTTGGCTTTCTAGGTAGCAGAAATCCTTAACCTCTTGTAAGTTCTCGATACCTATCTTGTTTTTGATTTATTTTCCCTCCTTTCCATACTAATACTTTAGTTTTATTTTTGTTAATTTTCATACTGTACTTCTCTGTAGGAACTGTTCCTATTTCATTAAGAGCTGCTTCTAACTCTTTCTTGCTAGATGCTAATACCACTATATCATCTGCAAATCTAAGCATATCAATTTTTGTCCCTGCATGGCAATTCCAAATGTCTTCCTGCATTTGACAGTATTCATTGCCTCTTCGATGTACAAGTTAAAATTAACGGAGATAGGACATAACCCCGTCTCACCCCTTTCCTAATATTTACTTCTCTATGTTCCTGCTCTAATTATATTACCGCTGTTTGCTCTTTGTATAAGCTATGTACTATCCGTCTACCCCTAAAACTCATTCTAATCTTTTTTAGTATTTCGAACATTTTTTTCTATTTTACGTTGTCGAATGCATTTTCCATATCTACAAACCCTATATACTCGCTTTCTCTTTTTTCTATTTTCTTCTCTATTATCACCCTCAGAGCTAAAATAGCTTCCGGTGTTCCCCTGTTTCGCCTAAACCCAAATTTTCACATCTATCCGCGCCTATGTTTTTTAGGGTTTCATACCTTATAAGGTATAACAGAACCTTTATAAGGTCACTCTCGTGTCCGTCCGTCCGTCTGTCACAGAGGTTTTTCTCGAAAACTATGTAACGTAGGAATTTGAAATTTGGCACAATGCTAGGTTTTTATGGCAAGCACATATATCGACAGTCAAAAAATAGAAAAAAATATTTTTAGATTAAAATGGCGGAGGTTAACTCGGTTAAAATAAAAAAAGTTTTAATAAATATATCGTGTGAGGTATCATTTGAAAGAGGATTTTCGGTCCAGTAGTCTTCATGCCACACAAAGTGGAATAATATGACTAAACCTATCCAGATAGGTGACGTCGTTATAGTACGTCACTAAAATCTTCGACGAAATCTGCGGCCGAAGCGCCGAAGGGTAGAGTTGAAGTAGTCAAGAGTAAAGACGGACAAGTGCGCAGCGCCGTCATCCAGACCGCATCTAGACATGTAAGAAGATGAGTAAGAAATTGTTTGAAAATTACTTAGTAGGGGAGAGTGTTGGCATGTCAACAGCTGCAAGAAATAATTAAAAACAGAAGGCACGTGGCATATAAATAACGTCACGTAAAAGACAGAACTAAAGTTATTCTTAATTTACATAATATTGTTGAATCGTTGAAAAACTTGTACTGCGGTTAGGATAAACACTTGTAAGTTGCTTGTTTAATGTTATATTTGATCACGCTCTACTGTAACTTATAGGTAAATTTTAGCGTTTAGTTTTGTTCGACCAGTAGGATTTATATTGTGTGCATCGGTGAGTTTTTCCGCGCTTATCCATCCTAATCAGATTCTCTTTTTAGCTTTTAGCTGCAGGCCAAATTGGTTCTTTTTATGTAGAACCAACTGTTCTTTGCCACAGATCAATTGCCGTTGCCTGTAGATCGCTAGTGCGGTTATGGTAACAAGGTAAATAGATCCCGACGACCGTGGCGATGTGGTGCTGATTCACTCCCGATGGAGTGCAAGCTAAGTATCCCGACACATACAGGTATACAACTTGTTTTCTTTTGTGTATATCACAGGAATATTCCTTATCAGCTTTTGCTGTAGTTACGTGATAAGAACTGTGACACTGTAGGACTATTGTTTGTTGCTACGAATCGATATTATCGCTCTACAGGTGTGATGTACCATTGTTAAAAATGTTTGACAAAAATTTCCGCACGCTTATTCTTTTCTACTGATTAGTTTATTTTACAAAAGGTATTATGTGCAATTTTACAAACGCTTGACAAAAGCTCTCACATGTTTATTTTCTACTGATTAGTTTTATTTTGTGTAAAATACGAGATGCGCACTTCCTATCTAAAATACATAATTGTTTGCTTTGAAATAGTAACGCTTAATTTATTTCTTTTGTTTGTTTTACAGAATTCTTTATTTATTCTTATTTTTAATAGATAATCGTGGTATTTAAGTGAATTCCCCACTCTTCGCGTTTGGTAGTTAGTCTAGTATTTACGTTTCTTCCGACTGCGTCTAGGTACGTAGCATAAATTTTAACGCCCTGGCGTGGGGCACCGATTTTATTTTAGTTAACGGTTGCTTCGATTTGGTTTTGATTAATTTCTGCTTCGTGTTTGTTTTAGTTAATTTTTGCTGATTTTTTTGTTGTTAGTGCCTAAGTTCCTACAATACCTGCATTTCACGGCCTGATGCTACTCGTATTTTCTTCCTTTACGTTCGACCTATTGTTTAATTTTCCTTTTTCTTTCGGCTCTTTGGTGTTCCTCATATGAGGATCGGTTTTCTTTATTTTTTTGTGGGATTGATCATCTTGAATTTTGATTGTGTTCTCTTCTGTGATTACTAAATACCCTTGGTTAGCTCATTTGAGATTATCGAAATTGTGTTTTCGCCGATAATCCTAGTCCATTGAAAGCGCTGGCGCCCAAATTTTTTTTCCGTTTCCTCTCGGTACATTTTGTTCTCCCCGTCAAGCCTAGAGTTGGTTTCTTTCTCCGATTTTTTTTTTATTCTACAGCCCTATTCTAATTTCTATTTTGTTATTTAGCTTCCATTGGTGTTCCTGAAGTTTATCCGTAGGATATGTTTTAGATTGCCCCGCATTTGCAATAATTTTCTTTTGGTTTCTATCGAGTTACAGATAACCTTTATTTAATTACTTTCTACCAATTTCTTTCTTGTTCGTATTCAAAATGACTCCTTTTTCGGCTTCCTACCAAAGTCTTCCTGTGTGGAGGTGGAATTTGAAATTTTCTGGTGACCCAAACACTCTTACCGTACATGATATTTTGGAACGGGTCCGGGAATAGAATAGTCCCACGGTACGACCAGCCTGTCGTAAGAGGCGACTACAGCGGTCCAACACATACACACACACACACACACACTTTATACACGTCTCATCTATACCCACACACACATACACCCACACACTTCATAAGCACACAGTTCTACTTGGTTGTCTTTTCTTTCGTTTTCTCCTTGTACTCCTTGCATCCCGTGTGGGTCCGGGAATAGAATAGCTCCATGGTACGACCTGTCTGTCGTAAGAGGCGACTACAGCGGTCCATCACAACACATACACACACGCACACTTTATACACGCACACTTTATACACGCACAACACATACACACACACACACTTTTTACACACGCACACACACAAATATACACACACGCACGCGCCCGCACACACCTACTCATACATAACTACACTGGGATTCTGTTTTATTTTCTTTTGTACGATTCTTAGTTTTTTGGTTTTGTACTTGGTGCTTTGGTGTTATTCTTTTTGGTATTTTTTTTCTCGTTCCTTTAGTTCCACCTTCCTATCCTTTTTTCTGTTGCTGGTCTTCTTTGCTGTCGGTCCCTAGTCAGATTGTGTTTCGTCCATCTGCTCCTGCGGTAGGTGCTTTTTAGTCCGTTTTTCTTTCTTCGGAAACCACGAATTAGCCGACTTTAGGAGTAGTTAGCATTTCTTTCCTTGGTTCTTCGGTTTTGATTACCACAGTTAGTAGTGCATCGTTTCCTTTTACCAGCGCTCTCTCTCTCTTCCACTCGTTCTCCTTTGTTGCCCCTTTGTTTACTTGATGCTTGACCATTGGGTTCTGTTTTGGTTTGCACTGTTGGTTTTCTTCCTCGTTCCTTTTCTTCTTTTAAGGTTGATAACCGTACTGTTTCTTCTGAGAATCATCCGTGCTTTGACTCCGCAGTGCTGAGGCCGCTCCACCTTAATCCTCCTTGATTGCTTATTATCCGTCTTTCCTTCCTTCCTTCTTTTTTTTTCTCTCTCTTTTTCTACTATTGGCCCTTAGAACCGGATTTTGTTTGGTGTCTGTTTTTGTTTTCTTTTCTATCCGGAATCTGTTGTGATCGGTCTTGTTGTTATTTTGGTGGTTTCCTTTTTTCTTTTTCTGTGTTTTTGTTGTTTCCGTAACGAATGTTCTTTTAGATTGAAGCGAATTTTTCTTTTTTCTTTGTTTTGTTTGGGTTGTTTTGGGTCCTGTTTATTTCCGGATTTTGGTTTTCCTACCCTGACCTGTTAATTTTGCTGGGGGGGGGGTGGATTTGTTACGTTTATTTTTCAACATAAATTAAATACCCTTTTTTTCCCTGAATAAGTTATTACCCGTTCAAATAAATTCCATTTCTATTCTTAAATTCTCTAACAATAAATACCCTATTTAGTGTATCTGTTCAAAATAAGCCCGCTTTAACATAATTTTAACTCCAATCCATTTTACTTTTAAAACGAAAATTTATTCGATAAATTAAATAGTCAATACCTTGTTTTATGTATCCGTTAATTTGTTAAACATTCCGATAACGTATAATTGCTTTATTTTGTTTTCCCATCTACAGACTTGTCGAAATTATGGATCCCTGTCTAACACCATTTCTAATCTTAGCTTTCTTTTCTATTTCATCAAATCTAATTACTACACTTTGGTTTTTATAGATTTTTATAGAAATAGATATTGATGAATAAATAAATACTTTTTGAAAAAACACAAAATTCGCGATACTTTTTGAACAGACCTAGTATGAATATTTTTAGATATAGCGAATTGTATCATTATATCCACATATGCAAATTCATATACACAATAATACATATTGTGTTTGGTCTGGTAAATTACTTTGAACCGTTTGTTTTATTGTATAATTTTGACCAAAAAGCATGACTATATTAGGCATCTCTAATGTTGGCCTTAAAACGTAGCACGATTTGTTGGTACAAAAGTTTTATGGCGTGGCAAAGTTTTCTTTGGAAACTATACCAGTTTATTTACATCATCAGCTGTATGTATTCGATTTTCTTGTAGTACTTATAAACAGTAATCATAGGTGTGACTTATTTTGCTGCATAGCCGTGCTTGTTTATTAATTATATTTATTACTTATAGTACTGGTGCGAGCTACTATTAGGCAACCCGTCAAACACACAAGCGCCGTAAGCAACGTATATACTACAGAAGCCTAAAAATTTTCTAGCATTATACTGGAGAATGAATCATCCATTTAAGTATAGGGTATATATAACACCGCTGATAAATGTAAGAGTTAGTCTATATCAGAATGTCGAATATAAATTATATCGTGTAAAGTTAAATAGTTGAGCTTTTGGAAGTCCAACAGTACACATGAATGTTATATTATGTGAACGTGTCTAATTTACATGCAGCTTGTAGAATACATAAATAGACAAAAGTGTAATAAATAAATTATAGTAGTGTTTAGTGGTGCGAGGAAGACTTGTAGTTAAGGAACTAGTTTAAGAAGATATTAGTGCTTGTAAATTCATTAGTGTGGTAGTACTTCATTGTTAATTGGACTGAAAACATCTATAAATAAGCCATATACTGTTAATTAGACTTGTAAACATTGAGTAATAAAGACTCTTGTTATTACTTGTTTTAAATTAGTGAAACGCGGTAGTAGTAGCTCGCTACACTGGTGTCAGCTTGTGTGGGGTATATAGTGATTAATTTAAAAGGAGAACACACAAGTCTAAAGACATTTAAGTAGTTTGTATATGCCTGTAACAAGAAGCCAAAGTAAAATGGACGCAGAAACTTTAATGAATTTCCTTAAGGATTTTAAATCTGGTATGGAAGAGAGCTCGGCTAAACTAGAAGTGACACTTAGTGAAAATGCTGAGAAAATGCAGGAGAAGTCGGCTAAACTGGAAGTGACACTCAGTGAAAACTTAGTGAGGTCAGTTGAACTGGAATCGACCCTTAAAGAGTTTAAATCCGGTATGGAAGAAAACTTTAGTAAAAATGCTGAGAAAATAGAAAAGTTAAGTGAAAATACAGCCACGTTAGAACAAAGATTAGTGGAAAGCTCCATTGCATTGAAGGAAGATTTCTCTGAACAGGTAAAAACAGTTGAGTAAAAGTTGGACAGTAAATTGGTAAAAATGGAAGAAGATGTGATGAGGCTGCAAGAACAAATGATTTCACTAACAACGCGGCCACTTAAATTAGTAAACCAAGTTGTAAATTAGAATATTCCAGAAATAAGAAGCATGGAAAGAAGCAAGCCAATACCGTCTAAATTTAAAGTGAAACCACCCACATTCGATGGTAAAACACCTTGGCCCACATATTTGAAGCTGCTGCAATAGCCAACGGTTGGTGCAACAAAGAGAAGGCTATCTCTCTAACCGTGACCCTACAAGGGGAAGCCCTTAACATATTACAAACAATTCCCGATCACCAGCAGAATGATTACGGCCTTTTAACATCGAAAGTTGAGATGAGATATGGAGACGCTCATCTTCAGCAGGTTTACCATGCATAAGTTAAGAACCGCTCGCAAAAGACAAATGAAAGCCTGTAAGAATTTGAAGTTGACATTGCCAGATTAGTTAGATTGGCATATCCAACGGCACCAGATTCCTTAAGGAGACCTTACATGTGATTTTCCAATGCTCCACCCGAAGGTACTACATTGGCCAGGAAGCGAGATTTTTTTTGTACTTGAAAAATTTTGAATTTTACCGAACCCTTGCTGTTCCAAGCAAAGTAGGGATCTTTAACGTGCGTGACAACACTTACACACGGGACCTCCATTTTACCTCTCATCCGAACGAGGGCGTATTTTTGTGCAAAATGCTCGCCTAACATTTTTCAAGCGGACCGTGTCGGGATTCGAGCCCTGGACCTTGGCCTCAAAGAGATTCTACATTTGATTTTTTCCAATGCTCCACCCGAAGGTACTACATTGGCCAGGAAGCGATTTTTTTACCTGGAAATTTTGAATTTTGTCGAACCCTTGCTGTTACAAGCAAGGTAGGAATCTTTAACGTGCGTGAAACATAACACACACACACACACACACACACACACACGGACCTCTATTTCACCTCTCATCCGAACGAAGGCGTATTTTTATGAAAAATGCTCGCCTAACATTTTTCAAGCTGACCGTGTCGGGATGTGAATTTGGAACCTTGAGCATGGTAGTCACACGCATACCAACTACACCACGGAGCCGCCCCTCAAAAAGAACCCTACATGTGATTTTCCAATGCTCCACTCGAAGGTACTACATTGGTCAGGAAGCGAGTTTCTTTATCTGAAAAATTTTGAATTTTGCAGCACCCTTGCGGTTCCAAGCAAGGTAGGGATCTTTAACGTCCGTGACAACACTCACACACGGGACCTCCATTTTACCTTTTATCCACACGATGGCGTTTTATGTGAAAAATGCTCGTCTAACATTTTTCAAGCGGACCGTGCCGGGAATCGAACCGGGCCTCAAAGAGATCCTCTACATGTGATTTTCCAATGCTCCACCCTAAGGTACTACATTGGCCAGAAAGCGAGTTTTCTTTATCTGAAAAATTTTGAATTTTGCCCAACCCTTGTTGTTCCAAGCAAGGTAGAGATCTTTAACGTGCGCGACAACACACACACGGGACCTCCATTTTACCTCTCATCCGAATGAGAGCGTATTTTTGTGAAAAACGCTCGCCTAACATTTTTAAGCGGACTGTGTTGTAAGAGCGTCGCCGTGGATCAATGTAGTAAGCGTTAAGACTACGAATCCCAAGGTCCTGGGTTCGAATCCCGACACGGTCGATTGCTTGAAAAATGGCAGGTGAGCATTTTTCACAAAAATTACGCCCTCGTTCGGATGAGAGGTTAAATGGATGTCTCGTGTGTGGGTGTTGTCACGCACGTTATAGATCCCTACCTTGACGGGAACGGCAAGGATACGGCAAAATTTTAAATTTCCAGGCAACAAAAAACTCGTTTCCTGGCCAATGTAGTACCTTCAGGTGGAGCATTGGAAATGAAAATGCACGGACCGTGTCGTGATTCGAACCCGGGACCTCCCTCAAAGAGACTCCTACATGTGATTTTCCAATTCTCCCCCCGAAGGTACTACAATTTGTCAGGAAGCTAGTTTTTTACCTGAAAATTTTGAATTTTGACGAACCCATGCTGTTCCAAGCAAGGTAAGGATCTTTATCGTGTGTGACAACACTCACACACGGGATCTCCATTTTACCTCTCATCCGAACGAGGGCGTATTTTTGTGAAAAATGCTCGCGCAACATTTTTCAAGCGAACCGTGTCGGGATTCGAACCCGGGATCTTGGGTGTAGTAGTCACACGCATACCAACTACGCAACGGAGCCGTTCCCTTAAAGAGACCGTTCATTTACATTTCCAATGCTCCACCCGAAGATACCACATTAGCCAGGAGGCGAGCTTTTTGTTGCCTGGAAATTTAGAATTTTGCGGAACCCTTGCCGTTTCTGGCAAGGTAGGGATCTTTAACGTGCGTGACAATATTCACACACGGGACCTCCGTTTAACCTCTCATCCGAACGAGGGCGTAATTTTTGTGAAAAATGCTCACCTGCCATTTTTCAAGCAGTCGGCCGTGTCGGGATTTGAACCCAGGACCTTGGGATCCGTAGTCTTACGCTTACTACATTGATCCACGGCGACGCCTCCTTAAAGAGACCGCTGTCAACAGCTGAATTGCTTTTTGAAGCTAAAAATGTTGATCAGTTCAATTAGTAACGAAATGGCGGTAAATTCAGATTTTGAGGGAGATTCGGAAGCTGATGATGACGAGCCTCAAACTTTTTCACATTCAGAAAAGTCAATTGTTCTGCGTCTTTCGACAACAAAAAATTTTTCGTATTCAAACTTGGTAGACGTCGAATGCTCAGAGGGGTCGAACCTTGATAACAATACAGACTGTGCCGAGGACTCAGACGATAACATAGCTGACAAAACATTTACAACGCCTGCCAAGAAAACGAAAATTACCTTTTTTCAAAATCAACTCCTGAAAAAAAAGAAAGAAAAGCACGTGTGAGGGTGATAAACAAGACAAATTCTGTATAAAAAATAAAAGTAAAATCACAAAGAAGGATGTAGAGTTGGCTACATACATATGGGCTAAAAATTGTAACGTACCTAACAAATATAATCAAGCTATGTTTATTAAAAATGTGGGCCCTACAGTAAATATAAATACAAACAGTCCAATATCTATTTTGCTTATGTTCTTGCCTGACACATTTTTGGAACATTTGATCAAAGTAATTTGTACACTAAGCAACTAAAAAAATAACCAGGACTATGAATTGGGTCTTACGTTGATTCAACTCAAAGCATGTTTGGGAATAATCTTGTTTTGGAATTCCATGAACTTCCTTCAACGAAGCTTTATTGGTAGGATGATGAAAATTTTCATACAGAACGAATTTTCAGAATAATGCCACTGAAAAGATTTTTGAAATTATTGAGACACTCGCATATCAATGACAATAGGAATCTGCTAAAAGTAGGGTCAGATAACTTTGATAAATTATATAAATTGCGCCCTATGATTGACCATTTGAAAAGAAAATTTATGGAATTGCATGCACGTCACAAAACATTTCTATTAACGAGTCCATGATTGTTTTCAAGGGACGTTTTACTATGAAACATTATCGTTCCATGAAACCAATTAAACGTGGATTTAAAGTGTGGGTATGTTGTTGTGCAGAGAATGGATATCTACTAGATATTAATATTTACATAGGCAAAAGTGAAGATAATTCGTCAATGGGTTTAGGTGCAAAGGTTGTTACAACATTTGTACAACCATATCTTGGAAAAAATTATTGTTCTTATTTTAATAATTTTTTTAGTAGCATACCCCTTATTGACTGTCTTTTACAAGATAATATGTTTGCATGTAGTGCTACATGTCAAACTAGCTATGTATCATTTTTAGATATAAATATAATTTGTAAGCTAATTGCCGCGTATTTTTTTAAAATAGTAACGTCGTCGCTGACAGTCGCGTCTGCGCAGAAGGAAGGTGGAGGTGCGCGAGTGTCAAAAGCGGGGATTAAGCCACGAGACATGAACCAAGCAACAACTATCTGAGTGGAGTGTGTGTTTTTTTAGAAACAGGTATGTAGGTTTCCTGTACCTTGCCTTTATTGTACCTGGTACCTTATTTCCTTCAACCACCTACGAGTGCAATAGAAGTTTAGAACGGATAGCAAATTTGGTGATCAACATGGCGTAATCGAACCCAACAACCACGTGCTGGAGCCTGATGAGGTTCCGAGTTACTCCTCACGTAAGTAATTTGATTTTACCTAAATCAGTGCATGTAAATTTGACTTAGACAGCAATTGCATCACCCGGTAAAACGTGATATGTAAAAATATAACAATGGCGGGTAAATTTACTGCGTAATTATAACAGTGGAACAATAATGCAAACCCGCAAGCAATATCCCAGTGACTACATAAAAAGGACAACGAACTTGTAAAAGCGCAATTTGATTTTGCATAAGCAGGTGATATATCTGTGGCAAAATGGAAAGATCGCGGAACAAAATCTGTGTCAGTTGTGTCTTCTATGCATAATGCATCCGCAACTGTTCCTGTTTTCTGGAAAAATAATAAAGACGTTCGTCAAACTGTCAATTGCCCTAAAATGATCAGCACATACAACATATACATGGCTGGGATAGATGTTTTCGATCAGTACATGTCTTTTTATTGTGTAAATAAAAAATCTCTAAGTAGTGGATCAAATTTTTTTTATTACCTATTTGAAGTGTGTGTTGTAAATAGTTATATTTTGTACAAAATGACGATGTGTACAAAAAAAAACCAAACCTATAAGTCATCGAAACTTTCGATCTCTACTGGTAAATGAACTTGTAATTAATTTTTCAAGTAGAAAACAAATTGGTTATGCCCCTGGTAAAGGAAGAGCAAGAAAGAGAAATAACCCCAATGGAATTCGTACGATTGAAGATACTTTACGGTTCTCAAATGTAGATAATCATATCCCGGACAAAATAAAAACATATAGAAGATGCGCTCACTGTAGCACTAAGAAAAAAGAAAAACGAAGCAATACAATTTGCATAAAATGTAAAGTTGCACTGTGCAAAGAATGTCTTTTTCCATTTTATAAGCCGCAGTAATTTTAATGATAATTGGTTTCGTCATTATTGATAATTGCAAATTTTTAGGGCGTATTATTCTTATGGATTTGCGAGTGGGATAATATTTTCCCAAAGAAATGCCCATTACTGCATTTAGGTTTCGTTGGGATGAATAGTTCTTACCCCATTTTGTAAATCCAAAAAAAATTTGCTTTTATTATTTATTTTAGATACATGTAGCCCTGTAGTGCCGTAAAAAATTTTTTTTCCAAAAATGTAACTACCCAGTCTTTTGTCACTTAAAGGGTTAAAGCATTTGCTTTTTTAATGCTTAATAAATATACATAGTTATAAAAAAGTCAGTGACGGCGCTAGACCAAACGTGAGTGTCGGTGACATCAGTTTTTCGTGGCCCCTAACATTTCTCAGAGCCCAAAACAAAACGTTTAAGGACCTGAATTATACCAATACATACTAGGTATATATAAGTATTTTGTTGCTGAGCTAATCAAACTGTGGCGGTTAATTAGAACTCAAGGAGCAAATTAACTGTACGTAGTAGAAGGTAAGATACATAAATGAAGGTGAATAGACAATTTGAGTGTCTATAATATATAACACTTGGATTCACATGTTATTTATCAAAGAAGTACAACCAAACAATTTCTTTTAAAAATTATAAATTATGATTAAGGACTTACTTGGAAATAACGAGGTGAGGAAATATCCATTATCCATAAGCGGCTAGTTGCATAAAAATGGTTTCTGATGAAATTCCAATTACACTCATGGTATTTAACATGCAAATTTCACTGCGACATTTTTATCCGTTGAGATTAATTGACACGAAACATTATAACTCGTAACGTTCAGAGCTCTAATCTAGGGGATCATATTATTATCGAAGCATGTATAATTGTTATATGAATAGTGAAGCTAACACTTCTGAAGTGGCGTAAAGCTTGAGGTGATAAAGCACCTGACTCTTGTTCTAAGCGCAAATTTAACATTAAATAGTTTTAAGACGATCGAACACAAATAGACGAATTACACACTCAAACACAAATTACAATATACGAAATTTTCTGCTTTTAGTTTCACTGAATTTTTTCAATATTGTATCATAATTTAGACCAGCCGCTATTTTTGCTTCAATCGATAAAATTGTCAACGCAAATAGTCTCTTTTGGCCCATGGTACTTCGTAAGTAGGTCTTAATTAATTTTAACTTTGAGAAGCTTCTCTCAACAGAAGCTGTAGGGACCGGAACTGTAAGCATAATTCTGATTGTTATGTAAACATTTGGGTATACTTCTTGCAAATTATAGAGTCTATTAGTGAATTCTATTGTAAAAGCAGAAGTTCTTCACATAGTTCGAAAGGCTGAATGTCGCTGTTTTCGCCATCCCGAAGTATTGCAGCTAAATCATAACAATGTTTAAGAAGGTCTTCTTTTGGTATAGATTTTAAATAATTTATGTCAAAAATAAAGCCAAATTGTTCAAAATAATTATGGAGCGATTTGAATCGGCATTCGGTGTCGACTATGATAGCATCCAACATCTTATTAAAAAAGTCAACTTTGTACTGCATTTCAGCAGATTGTATTGGTTCATCAATATTTTCATACGAGAACATTCTTTTCTTTTTGGCCAATCTTTTTTCTTTGAATTGAGACGAAATCTCATAACTACTTTTTTCCACATACAATCTGGCTTCTGCAACGCTTTTTTCAAATCCTGTATCACGATATTCTTAAATCCAGTTACATAGCAAACGTAAAGTATCAACAGCTATCTTCAAGTTAACTTGAACCGATTGCCATAATTTACTTAAATTGTTCGCGCGCAGTAAAATCTCGTACCAAACGTGTATTGCAACAATAAACTCAAAAGTTAACATTTCGTTGAGTACAGCTTCACAGTCACTTAGAGTTTCGGAATCTTCAGTTTCGTTTTTCAGGTCATTTACACAATCGACAACATCATCAAATTGCAACAATATCGCTTTAACTGCTTCTATTCTACTCGCCCATCTTGTTTCAGATAGGGATTTTAATTTTAATTTGGTTTTAAGGAGACTCCAACGTTTGCTTGATCTCGTAAATAGAAGGTATATTTTATTGATAACGCCGAAAAACGTCTTGGCAATTATAGAAGAATTACTTGCATCTATCAACAGTAAATTCCAACTGTGATATCCACAAGGCGTGAAAAACGCTCTTGGATTAATATTAAGGATTCTAGTTTTAACTCCTTTGTTAATGCCGACCATATTAGCGCCATTATCGTATCCCTGCCCATTTTTTCTAGTTCTTCTAATATTGAATTTGTTAAATATTCTCCTGTTGTCTCTGCGACGGCAATAAACCCAACAAAGTGCTCCTCTATCGCTCCAGTTGAAGAATTACAAATCTTAATGTTATCGACATTTGTTCAACACGGCTGACATCCCTGGTGCAATCAAGCATAAACGCGTATTATTTTGCTTGTTTGACTTTTTGTATAATCTCATCAACAACTGATTTAGACATTAATGTGATTAATTCGTTTTGAATATCGTGACTCAAATAATGTTGATTAAGCTGTTTTTTATTAATGCGTTCCCGGCGTTCCCGTAGTGTCAGATCATATTTGGATAACAATTTAAATAGGTCTATAAAATTGCCACTATTATCGCTATTATTTAAATTAAAATTAAGAGATTCTCGATGAGCTCTAAATGCCAGATTATGTGAAGCTAAGTAGTTAATTATATCAATCAACCTTTCAAACAAGTTGTACCAATACCTTTGCGATTCTTTAACCAGTCTCTCGTTTTCTGCATCTATTGTTTTTCCGTGTTTAATTCCTTTATAAAATTCAATCCATTTAATCATGCACACCATATGTCCATGACTTTGTTCATGTCTTTGCAATATTCGGCTCAAATCTTTCCAGTCGCAACATCCTTCTTTTACCATCTGTGTTTGCAAATGGGAAAAAAGTTTACATGGAAAGCAATAAACTTTATCTTCAGATATAGAGTAAATTAATCACCTGCGATGTTGGTTTTCCCCATTACTCAATTTTCGATTAAAGTGGAATTTAGAAAAATGTCTATTATTATCGTCTCTGGGATAATTTTCGTCAGACGTCTCTAGGTTTTGGTAAGAACCGTTTTGAATTAAGTCATGACGATGCGAGTCCGTTATTGTAAATACCCACTTCCCCGGATCAGAATCCATAAACAACTCTGTGAAATGGGATGCTTGTTTTTGAATCATTGAGTTACGAATGTTGTCGTCACAGTCTAACTTTTTACTGTTACTGGGTTCAGAGACTTGAATAACTGTAGATTCTGCCAACTCTGGATCTGAAGTTGGTTCAGAAACTTGTACAAGAAAGTCATCAGACTTTAATGTTATTGTAGTACCGACCTGTCCTGATGAAGGTTTCTTAAGAAATTTTATCATACTGGAACTCATGGTTTGGTTGGACAGAGCCTTTTCAACTTTTCTTTTTCTTTTTGACGCACCAGATTCCCATTTTCTACCTATATCTCTGTCTCTAGAAGGCCCTCCTGACATTATAATGACGATATCAAATATAAAAAGCAAACACGCTTATACCAGCGCAGATTAAATGCAAAAAGCTTTGAATATTATATATAACTGACTTAAAATAGGGGAAGTAACTTAATAATTAATTATACAAAAAATTTAACTAACACATGTAATTCACATCATACCCAATGTAAAATGCATGCATGTAATCCAAACAATATTAGCATAGAAGCTTTTAGTATTTATAATCAAAAATACCAACAATTATAGATTCTTTATCTTTATTTTAACTACGCGAGTTATGTATCCCCCAATTATCTATCTATCTATATATATTGAATCTAATAGGAATTATTAGAAATTGTTAAATAAAGTAAAAGTTCATTGCAACATTGTAATACAAGGATAACCCAGAGAGGTTATCGACAATTCATGAGAACGGACATGCAACTTTGCATCCGAGAGGGCAGTGATACTGCAGGTGGCAGGTCACAGGCGGTTAACATACCGCAAATACTTAGAAATAAGATTGTTACAATGTAATAAAGTGTAGAATTAAGAGAAAAGCAGACATGAGATCTGCAACTTCCCACATCCGTGTGAGGGGCAGGTTATTATAAAAAGCCCGGGAGCTCAAGGCCCGGCAGTCAGTCTTCGAACTCCATACTTCGTGTTAAAGTTACTCACCTTTTTACAATTAATTAAATATTTTTGAATTAAAGTTATTTTACAAGTTATTCAAAATTCCATTGTAATTTCTGTTTTAAGTTAAAATAAAAATTGTTAAGTGTTTGGAATTGTTTTTAAAAACACCGCTCCAAAGGCCCGAACCTTAACTGGCGCACTTGTAACGGATGTCAAAAGGGCACTGAAAATCCAAAAATCGGAAGATTGGTGACCAAGAATTTTAGTTCGCAATTTTGACAGAACCCAAACCAGGTTGGAGGAAGAACACAAATCGTCCGATCCAGCAACAAACCAACGTGGACAAGATACAGCATCGATCGAGCCCACAAAAGAAACAGATGAAGAAATTAATGTGAGTTCATTTCCTTTAAATCCAATTGATTTCACACACTATAATTGATATATGCTAGTTTTATTATTTTATTATTTGATTACCATTTATTATTATTTTATGAATTTTATTTTATGCCAATATTTTTTTTGAAAATAGTTACAAAGAGAAATTATTTTCAAAACGAGACTGTATTTTATGAGACTTGAATGTTTCAAGAGATTTCTTTGAAATCAAAAGAGAGTTGATTATTTAAAAGAGATTTTCTTTAAAAGCAAAAGAGATTTGATGTTTAAGAGATTCTTATCACAATTATTAGAACAAACCCAAAAATAAACCAAAAATAACGGACGCACATCCATTAATACCGAAATACGAAAAATTAACTAGCGCGATACAAAACGCACGGTTAATCCGTAAACTAAAAAGACAGAACGCAAATTAATTCCAAAGATAAAGGTAATTCTTCAAACAAGCAATTACGCAACGATTATTTAAACCATTGACCTCTATCATACTGTATAAACTACAGCAAAGTACTCTGCAAACATATCAGTAACTGAAACCAGTGTAACTTAAAACCAGCGTGCAATCCTTACCTAAGATAAGCAAATCCCGCAAACGCAACATCATTATTACCTCAGAGAAATTGCTATTTAAAACAATAACTTTCAGAACGAAAGCAGCGCAATTTGTAATTAAATCCATCACGGAGTAGAAAAGCGCATTCACCGCAGCAATCTATAAATAAAATTGCATTACGAAAAAGGTAATTATCTTAGTACAAACACGGAATAAAAGCTAAACGTTTTAATTAAAACTACTCATCATTTATAAATAAATTGCATGATCCCAGTACAAATACTGAGTAAAGCTAAACGATCATCGTAAAAAGTTATAATTAAAACGCCCATAATTGCAACCTGAAAACCTACATTACGGGAGATTCAATTACAAACGTGCATTATAATTGAATACCTACACAAATATCTAAAAATAATTAGACGTAACATTTATGCAAAGCAATTAGCGAGTAAAGAAGCGAATTATTGAATTCCCATAAACTGAAAACTAACATTAGTGAGTAAGTATTAATTACGTAACAGGTATAATCGCATGTTATACGGCACGTACGCGATTAAATAACCAAGACTACATTTTCTAGTGATTAAAATTACCAAGTAAGTAATTAACCTGCAAGTTAAATTTAGAATACAAGGAGACAAGACAGACGAACTATACGTTTATGCAACTTAATTAAAACCCACAGAAAAAGTTATAATTACAAATTAACAGAACTGAACTAACACAAAGCGAAGTAAATACCGCGAGAACAAATCTATCCACTCCAGAAAGCAGAAACTCAAGAAAACTCATAACAAATTAACACCACGAGATAGAAACAAGCAAATTCAAGGCTACAGTAATTAAACCAACATTATCAAGTATAAATCTCACAAATTCATTACCGCACCGTGTAACTAAGTACAAATAACAGCAACTACGATTCTAAAAATAACCCGACGCAGTCTAAACTGAAAATTAACAAATCCAAACCCAAAATACGATACGGAATAGCAAAATCAATCTCAATTTTTACAAAATTTAAATTTACCTAATCTAAACGGAAAATTAATAAATCCAAACCAAAATTAACGCTACAAATAGCAAAATTAACATCAGTTTTTACAAAATTCGAAATTACCCAACCCAAACGAAAAATTAATAAATCCAAATCAAAATTAACGATACAAATAGCGAAATAAACCTTAATTAAAAAAAAATAATTTAAAATAAAATTACCCAAAAGCGAAAGCAACCCTTAACCAACATGAGTAGCGCTGATATGAGGCTTTATTTGGAAACAATCCAAATCTTTGATGGCACGCAAGCGCATCTTGTAAATTTTATTGGAGCAGCCGAAATGTTACTAAAAACCTTCTACAAACCCGGAGATAACAAAAGGAATTCATTGCTTATACACTTGATAATAAGTAAACTAACCGGAAGGGCACTAACTTTAATCGCCAGAAGAGACGATTTACAGGAATGGCAAGAATTTAAACAGATACTAATTGCATATTTTGGAGACCAACGTAACAAAATGCCTGGTACGAGACCTAATAAATCTCAAAATGGAACACAACCAATCCGTCTATCAATTCGGAATGAAATGCCAAGGCGTGAAAAGTTTAATCCTAACAAAATTAAAAATCGAAGAGCCCGATCAAAACGTTCGATATTTCAAAACAAAAATGTATGACGAAATGGCACTGGACACATATATAAACGCTTTACCAGAACGACTATCGGATAAGATCAGATTCCAACGTCCCCAAAATCTAAAAAAAGCCATGAACCTAGTAATAGAAGAAGAAAATGTAATGTATTACCGCAACAGACTATACAACCCCAACGCGAATAAAAGTTACTCACCCATAAAAACTATACAAGCTACAAAACAAACAATCTCTCAACAAAAATTCACACCCTTCAACGCACAAACAAATCAACCGCGAATTAATAACCCAAGTTTCAACAATACAAATTTTAATAATCAATATAAACATTTTTCAAAACCAACGTTTAACCCAACTTTTACGAAACCCGCATTACAGCCAAGACATAATCCAGCACTCCAACTCACCATGGAGCAGCCCCGTGTTAATAGCACCTAAGAAATTAGACGCAACCGTAAAGAGAAAGTACAGAATGGTAATAGACTCTATAAAGTTGAGTGAAAAAACGGTAGATGACAAATACCCACTACCAAATATAACCGAAATTTAGACAAATTAGGCAAATGCCAATATTTTTCAACATTAGACCTAGCATCAGGATACCATCAGGTAGAGATGGACGAAAAAGATATATCAAAAACAGCCTTCAGCACACCTAGAGGACATTACGAGTACAAACGAATGCCATTTGAATTAAAGAACGCACCCGCTACTTTCCAGAGAGTCATGGACAATATATTACGAGGAATACAGAATGAAAAATGCCTTGTGTACCTAGATGACATCATAGTTTATTCCACATCATTGGTAGAACACATAGAAAGACTGAAAGAAGTATTTGAAAGACTAAGACAAGCACATTTCAAAGTACAATTGGACAAAAGTGAATTTTTACAAAAGGAAGTATCATTTTTAGGACATGTAATAACACCCCAAGGAGTAATGCCAAATCCCAACAAAACAAATGCAGTTCTAAATTACCCATTACCAAAGACAACCAAAGAAATTAAAGGATTTCTAGGACTTAGTGGTTACTACCGCAAATTCATTAAAGGTTATGCTAAGATAACCAAACCCCTGACAAACTGTTTAAAAAAGGGAAACAAAATTGAACACACCCCGGAATTTATTAAAGCTGTAGACAAAATTAAAAACATATTAACGAATCACCCTGTATTAGAATACCCAGACTTTTCAGAACCATTTATACTAACGACAGACGCATCGAATGTAGCATTAGGCGCAGTATTCAGCCAAGGAAAAGTAGGTAGCAATAAACCCATCAGCTACGCATCCAGAACCCTAAATGAAACCGAACAGAAATATAGCACCATAGAAAAAGAATTATTAGCCATAATTTGGGCAACAAAATATTTTAGACCTTACTTATACGGAAGAAAATTTTACATATACACCGATCATAGACCATTAGTATGGCTATGCAAACTTAAAGAACCGAATTCAAAATTACAACGATGGCAAATCAGACTCGAAGAGTACGATTACGAAATTATATATAAAAAGGGAATTTATAACAACAACGCAGACGCTTTAAGTAGAATCCAACTCAATGCATTAGAAACGGAATCCATTATAGGAAACGTAGACGAAGCAGAAATAAGGGAAGATCCAGACGAGATCGACACGATACATTCGACACAAAACGAAGAACCTAAAAACGCGATTAAAATTTTAAACGAAGCAATCGATATGAAACCCAACCAATTTATAATAACCGAAGTTTTAAATAACCCCAATCCCGTAAAATATATAAAAGTAGATAACAAAAAGATATACCAAATTCAAATAACTAAAGATGACAATGAGGAACAAATAATTAAAATTCTAAAAGAATACAGCCCCGAGAAAAAACGATTTTATTTCTATTTCAACACCGAACATTTATACCAAAGATTTTCAGAATTATACGTTAAATTATTCAATAACTCTGGCCCTGAACTCATCAGATGTACGAGAAAATTAATAACACTAGACGACCCTGACGAAATAAACGATGTAATTAGGAATCAACGCGAAGGAAAAACCAACCATCGTGGAATTAACGAAACAATAAAGCAACTTGTAAGACGTTATTATTTTAAAGACATGAAGGAATTGACCACAGATTTCATTAACCCATGTGAACCATGTGACAAAGCGAAATACGATAGGAAACCCCCAAAGATACCCTTAATGTTAACCAAAAAACCCGACAAACCATTTCAAAAACTACATGCCGATACTCTAGTAGTAGAAGCGCAAAACTATTTAACAATTGTAGACGCATTCACAAAAATAGGCTAAGCAATTCCAATCACATCCAAAAACAGCATCGACGTGACCCAAGGATTTTTACAATATTTCACATTTTATGGAACACCCGAATCAATAACTCTAGACAATGGTAGCGAATTTAAAAATGAGACAATACAAAACACTTTAGAACTTCACAAAATAAAAATTCATTTCATAACGGAAAACCACCCTGAATCAAACGGACTAATTGAACGACTACATTTAACCCTGTTAGAACAAATTCGATTATTAAGAATAAATTATAAGAAGGAACATATAACCAATCTAATGTGATACGCACTGATCGCCTATAATAATACAATTCACTCATCGACAAATTTTACACTCTTAGAATTAACCTTAGGACATTCAGATTCACGAAATCCTTATGACATACACTACAACAAGGAAGTATATCAACAATATGCGAAAGACCACAAAGAAAAACTAAAAATAACTTATGACAAGGTAAAAGATAAATTAGAGAACGATAAGGAACACATCACCACAACCCGAAATAAAAATACAGACTCAAATAAATTTTCAATAGGACAAACCGTGTATGAGAAAAACTTTCAAAGCAAGCGACATAAAACGGCACCCAGAAATTTAGGACCATTTAAAATTAAGAAAATATCAGATAAAAACATAGCAGTAGTAGACAACGGCAAAATAACAAAGTACATTGATTTGAAAAACCTAGGACACCCTGTAATTTCAGATGGACAATCATCACCCTTACCGTCAACCTCCGCCCAGGTAGAACGGACAACCAAATAATGATATAACATATAAATACAACCCCGGTATACTACCAATTAAATTAGGCAGTATGCAAAACCCAATTAATATTTACAAAATTAAATACCCTACACTTTAGTATTATTGAACCAACCATTTATTAAAAGAATTAATAAGAATTAGATCACTTATAATTAACAGTAAATTACCTTTTGATGTAACAGAGACAAACATTCTAATATTTGAAAAGAAAGCTATAGTAAAAGGCTACATTAAGAATAAGGAAATAATATTTTTAATAGAAATCCCAATAGTAGAAAGTAACAATTATAATTATTATCATTTATTTGCTTTTCCAACGAAAGTTACTAGCACATACCAAGTTATCATACTCAAAACCAAATTCCTATCCCTAAATGAACTGAGATATGGTTATACAAACGAAAAATGTACTGAAGTAACACTAAACCAATACTTATGCCAATCAATGACGACTACAACCATTCAAGAAGACAGCCCTTGTGAAGTACAACTATTAAAATTCTCAAATCATTACGAAAACTGTGAAGCCAAACAAGTGCAAATAAACAACATGAAAATTCAAAAAGTTACAGAAAACAAATGGATAGCCATTTTCCCAACAGAAGTAGTAGCAACCATCCACTGCAATCAAGATGAAAATAACCAAGCATTAATCGGAAGCAAATTAATTACTCTCAAAGAAGATTGTTATGTGAAATTGAAAGAAGAAGTAATCAGAGTTTATCAAGATCCCATAGCAACAAAGAAACTTGCAAACTACAGTTCAAGATAGAACAACAAGAAGACGAAGAAATAGTAAATAAACCCATGAAGCTAGAGCATCTAGACTTAGACGACCTCAACCACGCCATGAAATTAGGGGAAAGTAACAAAGAACAATTAAGTGATCTCAAAACGCTAAAGTTACATTATGATAATATAAGCGTTTGGACAATTGTGTTAATCATTTTAATAATTTTTGTAATTATATATGTATTTTACAAAATGTACCTTAGATATAAGAATGAAGGAAACAGTTCTAGATTTAAGAAAACAAAGAGAAATAAAGAAACGATAAGTATACCCTTAGAAACAATGAATTTTAAATGAAATTGAATAATGAATTTTATGTATTTAAAAATTAAGTAAAACCTTAATTTTTCATTTACGGTGGGAGGAGTTATGTATCCCCCAATTATCTATATATATTGAATATATTGAATCTAATAGGAATTATTAGAAATTGTTAAATAAAGAATAAGTTTATTGCAACAATGTAATACAAGGCTAACCCAGAGATGTTATCGACAGTTCATGAGAACGGACACGCAACTTTGCATCCGAGAGGGCAGTGATACTGCAGGTGGCAGGTCATAGGCGGTTAACATACCGCAAATACTTAGAAATAAGATTGTTACAATGTAATAAAGTGTAGAATTAAGAGAAAAGCAGACATGAGATCTGCAAGTTCCCACAGCCGTGTAAGGGCCGGTTATTATAAAAAGCCCGGGAGCTCAAGGCCCGGCAGTAAGGTCTTCGAACTCCACACTTCCTTGTTCAAGCTACTCACCTTATTACAATTAATTAAATGTTTTTGAATTAACGTTATTTTACAAGTTATTCAAAATTCCATGTTAATTTCTGTTTTAAGAATCAATAAATTCAACAAAACAATTCACTTGTTTGTTGTTGAGAACACCAGCCTGCGGGTGAGGAGAATATCCTCGATAGTGTTTAAAGCAACAATATAGTAAATTATACAGCTAATATATATTTTTTTTTTGGTTTTTTTTTTTTTTCTACTGATGATGACCACATAGTGGTCGAAATACGTATCTAGTAATTTAAATATTTTTTGTGGTTAAGGGTTTTTATTTAATTTTATTTAAATAAATATTGTTAAGTGTTTGGAATTGTTTTTAAAAACACCGCTTCAAAGGCCCGAACCTTAACTCGCGTTACTTTAGTCGTTGGTTATAACTTCATACTAAGAGTAATTTAACTACACACTTCACGTATAAACAACAACTGAACGTCCGTAACAATTTACGCATACAGTTTAAGACGGACAAAGGAGGGTCGTTTAGTTTTGTCTGTAATTGTATACAAAGGGAAGGGGTATCGACCTAATACGTACCTGTACTTTAAACACTATACTATATTTGTATTAAACTTGTTTAAGTCATCTTGACTGCATTGTTAAATGTTAGACCTTAGACTATTATTACAAAGTACGTACTCAACTAAATAGAATTCTATTAGGAACTTCTGAGAAACATTTGGCTTACAATGACTGAGCTTGTCAACCTGAGAAGACATCAAACAATACCTAAGTAGCTTTTAACCTGAACTTTATTCATTTTGGCCAAGAAATCATTTTGAAGATTCATTTTCTACAAAAGCTTCAATGGCAAAACCACGAAGTAGGGTTTATTTACAATTATATCTCACAAAAGTTACTAATAGTTATGGCATATAATAAATGTAAATTGAACCTATATTTTCAAATGCTCTTTAAAATGAAAGACCTTTAACAATGGACTCATCGTAACCACTGGGTGCATTGAATTCTTTTCCATGCCGGGACAGGTAGTCGACAGGGTCTGTTAGTGTGATGCATTGCTTGTCTTTGCGATAAGAAATACTTGCTTTTAAATAAGGGTTTAATCCTACATTTAAAACATTGCAGAATGCTGGCGTTCGTTCTACGATAATAAATATTTTTTTGGTCAACTAATCAACTTCTGCCATTTTTTTGCGAGGCCCTCTTGGGCGCGAGGCCGTCGGCGGTCGCCGACGTCGCCGTCGCTTAACGCCGCCACTTTCCCCCCACCCCTGCCCAGGATGTGCCTCGGTAAGGCCCTGTAGTCTACACTTTTCCCTGAAATTCCCATAGCTACAGATATAAAGACGGTTTACAAAACTTTAAAATAAAAGTGGTAGTCCGTATTAGACCATCTTCTCTATATTACTTGTCTCACTATTTACAGCAAATTCATCTTTACTACCTGCACATTCTAAGTAAACAACAAATATTTGTCATAACTATTTTTATAAACAACACATTTCTAAATTGCACACTTAAACCCACGTTTCTATTTATTATGATAATTTATTTCAAGCTGTTTAAATTATGGCAATTTTTTAATTTTCGCAATGTATAAGATTATCCAGCTGTAGCTGGAACACAAAAAGCATCCTGAACTCTAAAAGACATTACTAATTACCAGTAAATTGTCTATTACAATAGCGCTACTTAACATAAACATAAACAAAGTTTTAATATTAATAGTGTGCCTAACCATTACAATCCGTTTCAGGCTAACCTAACAATACTAATTGTAGAGATATTTTAATTTTATACTATTGGCGAACTCAGTGTGATTTAACGGCCTTCTAATTATTTGTGTATAAGACACTTTCTTTAATCTAAGGATTAGATTTGCGTTCCACATTGGGTTCGTTACTTCACCTGCATTTCAACCAAGTTGATACCACCTCTGTCTTGTACATGTCGGTCTCGTACTCTCATCCGTGCAGGTAAAAAACAATCGCAAGTAGTAGGAAGGTGTACGTTTGTTAGTGTTGTCGAAGTTTCCGAAGCTTGTGGTGGTTTCGGTACTTATACGTAATTCGAATTTATTTAGTGTTTTAATTTGCCAGGAAATTTATAAAGATTAAATGGTGAGTACATGCATTTTGAATATTTCTGTAAACATTTTGATAAAACTAACCGTTAAATTCTTATGAAAATAGAACTTTAAAGGTTGTAGGTAATTGGGATAAATCTAGCGAGGAAGTATCGTAGTTCATTTATTTAATGAGTATTTTATGTGAATATTCATAAAACTGGTAACTGTTACGGTATATTAACCTAACGTATTTAAACAAGCTGCTCGTTTATAAACAAATCTTAAAATTGTAAATATATTTTGTGAGACTTGTATTGAAAACAATTTATGCAAATTAATTGTCTGCATAATCTTTGTAAACAATAATAATTATGTGTAATTTCCTTGTCTACCCTCACGGAGAAGGTGTCCGTATAAAATAGGTGATTTGAAACTATATTGAAGATCGGTGATATTGGAGGCGTGTTGTAATTTTGTTTTTGCATATTGAACACCATAATAATGTGGGATGATCTACCATGTTAGCGTTAATAGCTAAACCATTTTGAATGAATAATTGCAGCAGTGCTGTTACAATTATTGTAAATTACTTTTGCAAAAATTGCTTGCTTCAGTTATTGCTCTTAAGCAGTGCTATTAACTCAACAATCATCTCTATTATCTACATAAAAAAAATAAAAAGTGTGAATTAAAGCATTTGTTTTGTTATTCTACGGATAACTTCACTTTCAATATTTTATTAATGCATCATGTTGCAATAAATTAATTTATTGGTTTAGACAACATTTTCAGTATTAATTTAGCTGCAATTTTTAATTTAACTTTAACATTAGTATTCAATAATGCCTGGGGATTTATACTGAATTTCGCTGTAACTTTAACTTAAGTTATCTGTCAGTTTTATTACCAGACTTTGTTTAAAATTGTTAAAATTGAAGTAACACTCTGCCACATTTTACGTTAAAGGTATTCAAGTAAATAACCAGAAGATGGATAGAAAAAAGACGATAGTTGTCCGAGCAGCAGTGTAGCAAGGTCGTTTTTGTCTCTTACTTATGTAATATGTTTTACAAAAACGAAAATACGGATTTAAAACAAATTCTATTAAGCTGCTATTATCTCTCCGGGTACTTGGATTGTACCTAGGTTTTCGATCCCCTTATAATGAAAGGAAATCGACAGTCTTCCGGTTAAGCTAGGGGTCTATTCCTCGGGTAGAGCTTGTGATGAGTGGTCGTGGGTTTTATAACAACGATTTCTAGAACTGATTCAGTACTACAATAACTAAGGAGTGCAGGGGGACGCCACCAAGTCCTAGGTTTATAAAGCGAAGGATACCCTAAGGGAGAACTTGGAAATCCTCAGGGTGTATTATCGCTTTTATTGCGAGAACGCAGAAACTGAAAGATAATAATGTTATTAATACAAACGAAGGACACAAGAGATGCACTCTTGCTACCTTATACAGTAAAGAGAAAAAGAGTTACTATTAATTTCTGAAATCTAAACATAAATATTAAAAGGAAATTTAAAGATCAAGTTTCTTAGGAGCGCTGTTTCAGTACTTTATAATTGAGTCACAGCCAATAACCTTACTCTTTATAAAAGAAGATATACTCTTTTAGCGTATTTTCCCTACATTTGGACGCACTTGTCCAAAATAAAACAATTGTGTCTCTAACTCAAATGATTGTTCTTTAATTGAATGTATCTTTTTTTGTTCTAAAATTCATATACAAAGATGTATTATAATGATGTGGTCTAATCTTTTAGACTTCAATACGTAAATATAAAAATATTTAATAATGTCAAAAATGATCTAAACATAACCTCAAAGTTTTTACTTAAAATACACAGATTTGTTTACCTCGGTTTACAATTATTTATTATGAACTCAAAGAAAATAAAAATTATTTTTATCATTAATTTTTAAGTATTACTTGACTTGAATGAACATGTCTTTTTTAAGTTTACTTAGTGAACTTAATAATCCTAAGAAATAACGTAGCGATTTTTAACACAAGCAATAATTTATGTAGTATAACTATATTCAAACAATAAAATTCTCTCGATTCTTCTTAATGCAATTTTAAGTCTAAGGTTACCATTTTAAATTCAAGCATGGAAACGTCATTACAAACAATAGATTGATGATACCACATGTTCCAGCTTTCAATTCCGGAACAAACAGCTTACGTTGTAACATACTGTTTTAATACGCTCTAATTAGTTCTATGATTTCTAAAAATAGTTATTTTCTAGTTTAATTTTAGCATTCTAATTATTAGAATGAAGGTCTGGTAGCATAAATATGTCTGTAATTGTAACGGTTGCAAGACTACCCAAGTAGCGTCCTAGCGAAGTTTCCAGGAAGATCTAATCCAAGAGTTAATCAATTTTTCTAAAGGCACTTTACTTCAAAGGCACTACACATGGTCAGATTAGTTGCTATCTATGATTAGATGTCAATCATGTTTTAGGATCCTATTTATGTCAGGGTGGTCGGAAGCAATTTTTCAATTAGCGGAGTACTCAACTAAAATTAATTCCGAGATCTACTTGTGTGGCTATCTTAGGGCAATTAGCAGTTTAATTAATCTTAAAGATTTACGACCGGCGTATCCTAAGCCGAGTATGAGAGCCAAGAAAAGGGTTATTTTCAATTAACTTAAATGTATATAAGGATGCCAGCCGGTGGTAATCGGGGTTGTTTATTTCCAGACGCGTTAGAGTCTAAAGCTCGCGTACTTGCAAGATTGAGTAAGTGTTTTATTTCTCTGAATTCAAGTGCGTGCCGTTATGTTCAAAGTTAGTTTATTTCTCTGAGTAAGTAATTATTATATATGGTATTACTATGAACTCAAGGCTGTGTTATGCATCATAAGTCATTTATTTGTTTAAATACAATATCTGTCGACTTTCATAACATACAACTTCGGGTTAAAGTTCCGTTCCAGTAATTTAATCCCGTTAGGTTATTGTTAAAGACCGCATCTTTTGAGGGGTTTCTTATTTTATTGTGTTTCGACGTTGTCCGAGGCTTGTAATAACTAAGCCACGAATTCCGTTACTGTACTATTTGACCCGTGTGAAGGTCATGTTTTTCCTGTTATTGATGACCCCGTGATTAAAGGAAGGTCGTTTCAGTATGCAAGTTTTTGCCCCTGTGAAGTGAAGTATTTTCTGTCCTGCAATCTTGGTTCATCGCCACGAACAAAGTGCGACGAGAGCTATTACCGCGATCGGTCCATGGGCCGTTTAATTCCCATGGTGGCGCCCTATTGTAAATAATGTTAATTACTGTATAATTGTGTATGCATATGTAATTAGGTTAAGTTAATTAGTAGCCCATTTAATAAAACAATTGGTATTTTGTCTTAGTGTGTTGTTGTTTAATGAACCTACCCTTCTCACCAACTGCAGCAGCTTGCGAGGCAATGTCCCGAAACGTGAGGGTACTATAGTGTTAGAGGTCCTTCCCATTTATTATTTATTGTTAATTGGATACCCTCACGCGGTAGGTAAATATTCTAATTACACTGGCGCATTAACGTTGTTAAAATCTTAAATATGGTAAACAACACACGGACAAAGTTTTAGATTGTTTTATTTCTATAGTACTATTAAGATTTGAGCAGAATTAACAGTTTAATATTAGTGATTTAGGAACAGGTTTCGCTATTGTTGGCATTTACCTTTTATTTAGTCATGTATGTGGTGGAAGCTTTAAGAAGTGACGAACTGAGTCACGAGCTTTCAATTAGAATCGTTGAACCAATTAAACAAAGGTATTACTCATTATCACCGGCGATGCTGGAACATGCTAATAAAGAAATTGATGCGATGCTTGAACAAGGCATTATTAGCCCAAGCAATAGCCCGTGAAACTCCCCCATGCTGTTAGTAAAGAAAAAAGCAAAAGGTGAATTTCGTGTATGTTTTGACGCTAAACGATTAAATTCAATTACAAAAAAAGACGCGTATCCCATTCCGTTTGTAAATGACATTCTTGATAGATTACGCAATGCGAAATATCTCAGTTCAATCGATTTAAAAAAAGCCTTCTGGCAATTGCCCTTGAGTGACGAAAGCAAGGAAAAAACAGCCTTTACTGTCCCAAGGCGCGGATTATTTCAATATAATGTAATGCCGATGGGTTTGGCCAATGCTCCAGGCACATTACAGAGGCTCATGGACTCTATTTTTGATTTTTCATTATCCCAATCGGTATTTGTTTATTTAGATGATATAATTATTATTTCAAGCACATTTAAGGAGCATATTAGAATTCTGAACGAAGTGTATGAGAAGTTGAAAGGCGCTAATTTAACTATTAACATTTCAAAATGTGAGTTTTGTAAACCAGAGTTACAATATCTGGGATATATTGTGAATAAAGATGGTCTCCGAACTGACCCAGCAAAATTGACGCAATTGTAAATTTTCCTCAACCCAAGACAGCCACTGAAATAAAACGTTTCACCGGTATGTGCTCTTGGTATAGGCGTTTTGTTTTGGATTTTGCCACAATTATAGCACCTATCAATGATTTATTAAAGGGAAAGAAAAAATCGCAAGCGATTAAATGGACGGACGAGGCTCTTATTTCGTTTGAAAAATTAAAGATGTTCTTACAAAGGCTCCTGTTTTAAGGAATCCTGATTTTTCGAAAGTTTTTCTTTACAATGTGACGCCTCAAATTACGGCGTTGGTTGTGTTTTAACTCAGGAGAAGGAGACGAAGAACATGTAATTGCTTATGCTTCTCGCAGTTTAAATTCAGCAGAGAAAAATTATTCAGTCACAGAACGGGAACTTTTGGCGGTGTGTTTTGCGATTGAAAAATTCCAATCATATATTGAAGGAACTCATTTTAAGGTCATCACGGACCATCATTCTTTAATTTGGCTCCACAACTTAAAAGATCCTGCGGGACGTTTAGCTAGATGGAGTGTGAAACTCCAACAATTTGATTTCGAAGTTATCCACAGGAAGGGTAAAGTTAATGTGGTACCAGATACATTATCCCGAGCTCCTAGTGGAGCCTATGCTATTAATTCTTTAAATTTTTCTTTAGACGAGGTCGAGGATTGGTACAAAAACATGTTAAATAATATTAAGGAAAAGCCAGATCTATATCCCGATTGGAGAGTAGAAAATGATAAAATGTATAAGTTTATTCCGAATAATTTGAATATCAAAGCCAATTTAATTGAGTGGAAATTAGTAGTGCCGAAATCATGCCGTGCACAAATTTTAAAAGAATGCCATGATGATCCAGTTTCGGCCTATTTGGGTGTATTTAAAATAGGGATGGTCTCGGGCCGGGCCGGACCGGGCTTTTAATAAGCCCGGCCCGGCCCGACGCAGAAACCGGCCCGGCCTGAGGCCCGGCCCGAAATGAAATTGACGGCCCGGCCCGCCGGGCCGGCCGGCCGAAGTTTCGGGCCGGCCCGACTTTATTCGGCGAATGAGAAGATATTTTTTCTGTTGTGTTCAACAAGTAACTATGATTCTTTTGTTTAATTTAAGAGTATATGATTTTGAATTACAATCAAGATACTTGTGGAACATATTGTAGTATATCATTTGATTTTTGATTCTGTTACGTACCTAGACGTAGCGGGAAGTAAAGTAAGTACCAGGCTAACTATTAAACGCGGAGAGTGGGGGGGGGGATTTGCCTACATACCAAAAGGAAACAAAAACAATTGCCCTCGATGATCTATTAACAAATAAAAATAAATAACGGATTCTGTACAAACAAGCAAGAGCAATAAATTAAGCGTTACTATTTGAAAGCAAACAGTTAGGTGATATGAACAATTTAGTACATTAGATACGAAGTGCGCATCTCGTATTTACACAAAATAAAATTAATCAGTAGTAAATAAACCTGTGAGAGCTTTTGTCAAGCATTTTTAAAGTTTCACCTAATACTTTTTGTAAAATAACTAATTAGTAGGAAAGAATTAACGTGTGGGAGCTTTTGTCAGATATCTTTTAAATCGTACATAGTACCGTTTGTAAAATAAACTAATCAGTACAAAGGAATAAGCGTGTGTCTGTCGAATACTTTTAACACAGGTACATCACACATGTAGAGCGATAATATCGATTAGCAGCAACGAACAATAGTTCTACAATGTGACGTTTCTTGTCACATAACTACACCAAATGTTGATACGGAATATCTTCAAAGAATTTTACTAAAATTACCTACTTGAAATTAGAGAGTTGTTGCAAACTCATTCCAAGCAGACTTTATTAAAAGAATCTTCAAATAAAGTATCCTTTTTTAAAAGTTTGCATCCAATCTAAAGGAGTGTTAGTGCAAGTGTTTTTTCCCTTACTCTTTATTCTGACATATATGTTTAGTATTCTATATCTATAGGTTATGTTTTAAAAATGAATAAAGAATTAATCTCTTTGTGATAAGGTGATCTACATGTTTAACTATATTGGAAAAAATCAAAGAAATTGTATTCACACAAAGATGAACTTTTTTATTATTTGAGTCTTTATTTCCCACTGATTCGATGACATTTGTATGTGTTGTCAAAGTGTTTTCACGGAATACTTTTGAGTTTACTTCAAGACACTGTTTTTACATATTTCCAAGCATATAGCATATTCGTTTTCAAAAGGATTTTTACAGTTTACTTGTAGGAAAAGCATTACAAAACAGCATCCTCGTATTTAGAGCGTTGAAGTTTTATATCTTTTTCGTGTTATAAACTTGGACATTATATTTCTAAATTTAATTACAGAAACAACACTACAAAAAACCATTTATTTCGCTATATTTATACACAAAGCAGACAATTAAATGTAAGTTTGTACGTTAGGCATTTGGCATATGTCAAAATTAAGGCGCCTTAAATAAAAGCATTCCCTGCCTGTGTTTAAATTAAATAAAGGTGTCCTGTATTTTAATAAAGTACAAACATTAAAGGTGTAAATACTCCCTGTATGTTTGTTGTGGTTTGTTTAACATTCTTCTTAATTTTCTTTGGGAATTAAACCACTTATATTTATGTCATAAATGTCAAACTTGAAGTTTTTATTATTTTGACAACGATCCTAGGTTATGGATCGAAACGTAAATAAAGTTGATTTTAAAAAATATAAGTGGTTTAATTCCCAAAGAAAATTAAGAAGAATATTAAAGGTGTAATTGCGCATGTGTAAATGTCAAATAAGGAAAACTTTATTAAAAAATTGGTAAAATGAACTTTGCAATAACTCTCTAGTGTTTTAGGCGGTAGACATAAATTATACACGTGATTGATAATATCGACGTTCGCCGCATGATTGAGATTTAGAGTATATACATATACATAATATAAATCGTGCAAACTTTTGAATTATGAATAAATCACCTAGTTTGATGTTCCTGAGCATCTTTAACTTGCCTAAAATACAACATGAGGAACATTAAATAGGACTAGAAAAATATTCGGTGTAAGAAGCGAGTTATAATATCACGTTTCCTTTACACTAAACAAGACGAAAACTGATTATTAATGGGTTCATGAAGACACTATGTGAAAATATAGTTAAGAACGTTTACTTACTTAATGTAAGATAGAAGTGAAGGGACGATGGAGTATCTACTCGTGCGTTTTCGGCCCGAAGTTCGGGCCGGCCCAAGTCGTTTGGCCCGGCCCGGCCCGAAAGATAGGGCCGGCCCGGCCCGAATAAAGTAGTCAACGGCCCGGCCGGATTCGGCCTGAAATCGGGCCGGGCTTGGGCCGGGCCGGCCCGAAATCCCGAGCCCGAGTCCATCCCTAATTTAAAACATACACAAAAATCAAAGAGCTCTATTACTGGCCCAAAATGCGGTCATATATTTCTAAATACATTAGTAAATGTGTTACGTGCTACCAAAGCAAATCCAGCACGTTCAACCATTATGGTTTTATGGGCAAAGAGAAAAAAGGTTCATTTCCGTTTCAATGTTTGTCCATTGATTTAATGGGGCCCTTTCCGCGCTCGAAATTGGGGAATACTTACCTTTTAGTTGTTACGGACTGGTTTACAAAATTCACTTTATTGCATCCCATGCGCAGCGCTTCAACAAAACAAATTTGTAATTACCTGGAAAATTTTGTATTTTTGGTATATGGGGTACCTCAAATTTGTATGATAGATAATGGCCCTCAATTTAAAAGTAATTTATTTTCTAATCTCATGACAAATTATAAAATACCTTCGGTTTGGTTTAACGCCAGCTACCATCCTCAAGTTAATTATGTAGAACGCGTTAACAAGATAATTGGAGCTGCCATTCGCAGTTACATTCAAGATTCTCAGAAGAATTGGGACGATAATATTCACAAAATTGCCCATGCGCTTCGTAAAGCTGTTCATGAATCCACAAAATATTCCCCAACATTTTTAGCTTTTGGACGCACGGTTCCTCTGACCGGGGAATTCTATAATAAATTAAAGGATTTAAATCCAGAGGATCTCGCAATTGATACTCGAGAACAATTGGTTCAAGATCTCAATGAATTATCGCCCATCTTTAAAGAAGTTCAGAAAAACATACATTTGGCGTATGAGCGTAATACGCACTCTTTCAATTTAAGGCGCAGACCATTAAATTTCAAAGTAGGGGATTTAGTGTGGAAGCGCAATTTTATATTATCAGATGCTTCTAAACATTTCAATAAAAAATTAGCCCCGAAGTTCCTAGAAGCAAAGGTGATGGAAGTTTTAGGTTCTACCACTTATAGACTATCTTCTATGGACGGAAAACCGCTAGGGGTGTTCCACGTCCAAGACCTAAAACCTTACTAATATTTTATTTTTCCAATTTTTTTACTTTTTCCTTCCGCCAATTTTCTGAAAAGACTCAGTTGTCTTAAACATAATTGCGGTTGGATGTGTTAATTTCTACATTTATTTTATTTCAATTTGCTTGAAATTCCTAAGAGCAATTTCAATTTTTCGAGGGGGGCTGTGTAACATACTGTTTTAATACGCTCTAATTAGTTCTATGATTTCTAAAAATAGTTATTTTCTAGTTTAATTTTAGCATTCTAATTATTAGAATGAAGGTCTGGTAGCATAAATATGTCTGTAATTGTAACGGTTGCAAGACTACCCAAGTAGCGCCCCAGCGAAGTTTCCAGGAAGATCTAATCCAAGAGTTAATCAATTTTTCTAAAGGCACTTTACTTCAAAGGCACTACACATGTCAGATTAGTTGCTATCTATGATTAGATGTCAATCATGTTTTAGGATCCTATTTATGTCAGGGTGGTCGGAAGCAATTTTTCAATTAGCGGAGTACTCAACTAAAATTAATTCCGAGATCTACTTGTGTGGCTATCTTAGGGCAATTGGCAGTTTAATTAATCTTAAAGATTTACGACCGGCGTAGCCTAAGCCGAATATGAGAGCCAAGAAAGGGGTTATTTTTCAATTAACTTAAATGTATATAAGGATGCCAGCCGGTGGTAATCGGGGTTGTTTATTTCCAGACGCGTTAGAGTCTAAAGCTCGCGTACTTGCAAGATTGAGTAAGTGTTTTATTTCTCTGAATTCAAGTGCGTGCCGTTATGTTCAAAGTTAGTTTATTTCTCTGAGTAAGTAATTATTATATATGGTATTACTATGAACTCAAGGCTGTGTTATGCATCATAAGTCATTTATTTGTTTAAATACAATATCTGTCGACTTTCATAACATACAACTTCGGGTTAAAGTTCCGTTCCAGTAATTTAATCCCGTTAGGTTATTGTTAAAGACCGCATCTTTTGAAGGGTTTCTTATTTTATTGTGTTTCGACGTTGTCCGAGGCTTGTAATAACTAAGCCACGAATTCCGTTACTGTACTATTTGACCCGTGTGAAGGTCATGTTTTTCCTGTTATTGATGACCCCGTGATTAAAGGAAGGTCGTTTCAGTATGCAAGTTAAGTAGACTACGGTAGCGTTAATTAATTATATGTATTGGGGTGTTTGCACCCAGAACTGTTATTAATATTGTGGCGTGTGCGTTGTTTATACCGCATGTGTCACGTGCGTAGCTCAGGGGGTATCTAAGAATGTCTAGAGGGGTTACCCGCGGATAGAGTTCCAGGGTCGATTTATTAGTTACATGTTCCTACCAGGACTGGTGATTGAAGTTCATGCATAAATAATAACCCGAAGTACAGGATCAGTGTTTAATCTTAAGCAACGAGCATATGAACATATTTTACAGTAAGGCGTACAGATTATAAATAGTTACAGCATGACTACAAGCATATTAACATATTAGTAACGATCATTCGTTACGTAGATACATATATAATTATAAGCATGATAATTAAATAGAAATATTATAGCATGACAGTTACAATTAAAGTCACAAATATTTACTTACATTTCTCTTAGGCTGCTGGGGATGGAAGCACACACACCTTCAAGGATTTACTTTCTTCAAGACCGTTGTACGTTCTGTCGATTTTTGGGCGCGCTCCTATTTTTATTAATTCGCGCTTCCCACTGATTGGTGCGTAATCTCTTTGTTATAATTAAACGTTATTCTCTCATAATTAGTAATCGTTCATTTCCTGTGTGTGGTTCTATGTTTCATGCTGATTAAGAATTTGCTTTCCTGGTAGTTGTGTGTGAACTTCCTATGACTGTTATTTCGCACTTGATAATTAATAATTAATTCTAATAATTTTTGATGATTGTAAAGCTGAGTAAATAATACACGTAACAATATTCATAAAATAAGGACTTTAGAATTGTTTAGTTAAGTTGTGTTTGTGCTAGCCGGAGACTTTATAAGATTTGCCCCTGTGAAGTGAAGTATTTTCTGTCCTGCAATCTTGGTTCATCGCCACGAACAAAGTGCGACGAGAGCTATTACCGCGATCGGTCCATGGGCCGTTTAATTCCCATGGTGGCGCCCTATTGTAAATAATGTTAATTACTGTATAATTTTGTATGCATATGTAATTAGGTTAAATTAATTAGTAGTCCATTTAATAAAACAATTGGAATTTTGTCTTAGTGTGTTGTTGTTTAATGAACCTCCGCTTCTCACCGACTGCAGCAGCTTGCGAGGCAATGTCCCGAAACGTGAGGGTACTATAGTGTTAGAGGTCCTTCCCATTTATTATTTATTGTTAATTGAATACCTTCACGCGGTAGGTAAATATTCTATTTACAACGTCACCACATGTTCCAGCTTTCGATTCCAGAACAAACAACTTACGTCACTGGATTTTACACACGGCATCCCACGAAAGTGCAAACATTCTTACAGGTAATTTTTTGGCAGATAAGGCGACGTAGAACCTTCTAAATTTAAAGTTGGGCTTCTTTAAGAGAGCTGTTGAAGGAAGCCATTAAACTGTACTACATTTCCATCAAGTGATAGCGTGATCTCTCGGCGTAAACCAATTAAAGTAAATTTATCCATAAAAATGGATTATTCAACCAAGTTATAAAGTGGGCTATTAAATTGACAACTTTAAGTTTTATTGCTAATTGAAAATGAGCTAATATAGTGAGATAATAAAGTGAGGTATCAAATATGAAATAAAATTATGACATAATAAAGTGAAGTATTAAATATGATATAATATTACGACATAATAATGTGAACGCGTTAACAGAAACAAAGAAAACTCAAATGTTTTAGCAATTGAAAGCACTGTCACGTTTTTGGCTATTTTCAAATCGCCGGCTCGGACGCTTATAAAGCCCATGCTGCTTCTTATCGCAGCTAAAGGCCGAGAGCGACTGGTATTCGTTCAATAAAATTAACTCGACGAACAAAAGTCGTTTGTCATCGGAAGTACTGTTCAAACAACCATCGTTTAAAGAATGTGCCTATAATATCTTTCTAGAATATTATACGACTCGTGATTGGACAATCTGAATATTTACTAATATTGTGAAATTAATTATTTGTCTGAATAGACGTTGCAGTGTATAAAATAACTCAACAAAATATGCTGTTATAGGCGTCAAAAAAATTGTTACACTGCCTCTCTCCAAAAAAGAAAAAAATTTTTTACTTAATGAACAAAAGATTTTTTTACGTTGCTTAAAACTCATAACAAAATACTTATCTTTAAATGGACCTGCAGGAAAAATAAAATAAAAATAAAAAGATTGGGGGGGGGATCAACATAAATAAGAGCGAGTGTTGTAGTAACTACGCGTACTACACGTCCATAACGAAACAAAATCGGTAAGAGACTAATCAGGAATCGTCACAATCAAGAAGTCATACACTCTCACGGGGTAAAAGAAGTTAATATGATCTACAGGTCTCTACTGTACACTCTTAACCAAAACAAAATGCTTTGGGGTAATTACTCAAAACCTCCACTAACCTAGAACTATTAACCCAGAAGACTCCAAAACATTAATACTAAAGAAAATACCAAGATAAAATATTCAAATTTCACAACTATGTACAAAACTTCAGATTGAGATCACAACTGGAAAGAAATAAATAGAGCCTTTTATCAAAAGCAGCAAACAAAATAATTAAACTACACAAAAATAGCGAGTATCTTTACAACACTATTACTCCATTAAACGTAAGCACCAATTGCCCACCATAACAAACTATTTTATCAACCCTCCAAAACATTAGAAAGTTGCTCTAAATGCGAGACCATCGCACTTTTAACACTACTTTCGCATACTCAATCAGCACATACTCGCACCTACTAACTAAACTGTGAGTAACTGGCTCACTTACCATACTCAATCTTATTCGTGACTAACTCCACCACAATCTAATCCTTAAACTACATTCCACTCGACCAAGCACACGCTGCTGAGCGACCAACTCTTCCTGCGTTTCGTCTAGACTTACGCACTGCTCAACGGAATGTCTAAAATGTGGCAAGAACTCTCCACGTTTCCTTTACGCAGAAAACACGACTATTAACAATAAGACAGACAACCCTCCAGAAATAAAAAAAATTGTATCTATTAATACGCTACTAAACGAAAATTTTTTTTCTGTTAATACTCTACAAATACAAAAAACAAATTTCTGTTAACATGCTACAAATCCAAAAAAATAATTTTCTATGTTAACAGGCTGCACATGCACAAAAATGCTTTTCTGCTAACACATTGTATATGCACAAGAAATGTTTTTCTGCTAACACGCTCACTAAATGCTATTCTAAAACTCACAACGCCATCTCACATATGGCATCTCAATAATCAACAAGTAATTTACCAAAACGAGAGACTTACTAAAATACCTATTCGAAACAAATGAGAATCTTCCTCCATTTACAGTAAAAGAGCTAGAGGGAATGAAAACTAAACCGAACTATAAGTAGATGCACTACTCTTTCAAACTCCAACATGGAAAACAACTCCTCTATATCGAAACGACATCTTCTTGATCTACTGCAGAAAGGGACTTAAGATCTTTCACATGCCACTTTCCGGCTTTCGATTCATCCATGTTCATTAAGTCATACACCAAATTTGAAAGTTTCTTATGAACTTTATATAAAACAAATTTAGGGGGCAAGTTTAGCCGCAAATTTCTCACCTGCACTAAAAAGTACTTTATTTACTTTCCAAACTACATCTCCTACTTCGAACGAAGTGACGAGAAAAATTTTCAAAAAAGAATATAGCCTGTAGTTTACTAAACGAATTCTTCTATAAAACTAATCATTATCATGGCTACAATAAATCCATGCTCTGGTACAATCTCGTTTTACTTCTAACCAAACTGTCTAAACGAACTAATGTGCTTCACAACGCATAAACTTGCTAGAATGACATACTCCTTTACCAGCCTCACCTAGACTAATTAACCAACAAAAATCTATATCTTCACTGACCTCAAAAACAGTGATGCTAAACTGCTAGGGTGACAAACTCACCTCGACTAAATAAAACTAATTATGTTGCGTTGCAACGCCGATATAAATAAAAAAATTGCTATCGAACCAAGAACGTGCCAATGCACAAGAGCAATCTCAAACGATATGACGACAGTACAAACTAGCGTGCCAAATTATCAGAGGATTAACGATATAAGACATTTTTCCAGTAATGGAATCGCTAACGATCCAACATCGTTGTCGTGCATCCCGAGTCCAATAATTCCGTGATACCAAAATCAAATGATCTCACCATGACATACGGACGGTTATCTCTCAATTTTTTAACAAACAAAGTGTCGGCTTTAGGCCTCTCAGAAATCTTGCAAAAATCTTTAACGATTTTGAGCCATTCCGACCATTCGTCTTTGCAGAAAAAATTCTTCTTATTAACATCATGATAGTAGCTTTATTATTTGAAACAGCACGTCAATTACCATGCACGCGCTTCACTCGTTTTTTGAGCATGACTGACACGAAGTTGAGGTAACGCCTTTACGTCCGCATTTAAAACAAAATATGTTCATAGGGGCTCTACAGTAGCTAAACGTATGGCCATGGCGTGAAGAATTCCAACACACAAACTTGTTTACCCTCTCCACGCCTGATGACTTCACAACTAAAGATCTTTCTTGATCAATAACTTGGATTTGGAGAAGTGAAGACTTATTTCTATAAACTCTACTACGAAATGCTGAAGAGTTCCCTAATTCTTCTAAACGTTTATTTTCAGACTGTGGTTTAAATTCTTTACGAAACCAAAGGTTATTTTTCGACGAAGTAGCTACCACCGTCTGTCTCGATTCAACAGATTTCTCTAGCTTTTTGCCTAATTTCACCATTGTGTGATTATCCTCAATTTCAGATAAAGCAAGTTGAGTGACATAAGCGAGTAATAAATTTCTTCTCATAATACGGACCTTAGTGATTTCTGCAGACACCTTAGGTGACCTACTAAATAAGCTCTTCATGTGGACTACAAACAAAACTACAGATTCTTCTTTTCGCCGAAACCAAACGAGGGCATCATTCACAAATAACTCTGCAGAGGCGTTATACAAATCGTGACTGTGATCTATACTCTTTTAGCGTATTTTCCTCACATTTGGACGCACTTGTCCATAATAAAACAATTGTTTCTCTAACTCAAATGATTGTCCTTTAATTAAATTTATCTTGATTTGTTCTAAAATTCATATACCAAGATGTATTATAATGATGTGGTCTAATCTTTTAGACTTCAATACGTAAATATAAAAATATTTAATAATGTCAATAAAGATCTTGACACAACCTCAAATTTATTACCCAAAATGCACAAATCTGTAACTTAATAATCCTAAGATATAACGTAGCGACTTTTAACACGAACAATAATTTAGGTAATATACTATATTTAAACAGTAAAATTCTCTCAATTCTTCTTAATACAATTTTAAGTCCAAGGTTACCATTTTAAATTCAAGCATTTGCTTCGTAGACAAGTTATTTGGAAACAGCTGTAGACAAGTCATATTCTTAAGCTAATCGCTTACCTAGCTTGTTGAGTGTACATGGAAACGTCATTACAAATAATAGAGTGATGATACCACATGTTCCAGCTTTCGATTCCAGAACAAACAACTTACGTCACTGGATTTTACACACGGCATCCCACGAAAGTGTAAACATTCTTACAGAAAATTTCTTAGCAGATGAGGCGACGTAAAATCTTCTAAATTTAAAGTTGAGCTTCTTTAAGAGAGCTGTTGAAGGAAGCCATTAAACTGAACTACATTTCCATCAAGTGATAGCGTGATCCGTCGACGTAAACCAATTAAAGTAAATTTATCCATAAAAATGGATTATTCAACCAAGTTATTAAGTGCAAGTGCAAGGACACTGGACTCTTATTGACACTTAAAAAGGCCAAAGCTATGAAACGAAAACTTTAATTAGCAAACATAACAAATACAAAAATCTATTAACTAGCTAAGCTTTTCAATTTTGACAAAACAATTTTTTGAGGAATGTTCATTAGAAACAAACTTTTTGCAGAGAGTACACTGTTGTCTTGTCTTTCTGTCACGTTTTCTGCAGCAGAGATAACAACGGTCTTGTACTTTTGGTGTAGTTGCTGTTGTGCTTTGTACTTCTGGCACAACTTCTATCATAAACTCTTTTAGTTGTGTTGTATATATTTGTTGTTGTAACGATGAATGTGTTTACTTTCCTAACTGCAGCAGAAACATTTTTCGTACATCTTTATCATTCTCTTTTCAGTCAGGATTAGCAAACATCTATACTTTGAATGCATTGCTAGCAGCTATATCCAGAATATGATAAAGGGCCATGGACCATCTGTTGTCCTTCTTGTGCGTTGAATATTGTTGAGGAAGCTGATCACCTACATCAACAGCTCCTTTGGTTTTGTTGTATGATAATGTAATTTCAGGCTTGTAATCTTGATTTTCTCCTCCTACCTTATCATCGGTTTGCTGGCTCGATAGCAATATTACTGCTCTATTTTTTTGAGTATGTGTGATATTAGAGTACGATTGTCTCTGTACGCAAACATAGAAGAATTTATAGGTTTATATGGTCTAGGAAGCAATTCGTTTGGTACAAACACTTTATTTTAACTAAGAGTACCACAGAGAGTCACACCCTTCAGCCAAAGTTTTGCCGATAAATCTACACTCGTGAAAAAATTATCAGTAATTATTCCATGTTCTGCTGGTAAGTAGTTTACCAGTTCTTGTATAAAAATTCCCAACTTAAAGAATTCTTACAGCATTTATATTTCACTAGATTAATAGACTATAAATAAATCAGAATTACTCGGCCCCGTATGACAATAACTCGAAATTATGTTTCCTATTTTTCCCCAGCAGCTCTTTTGGTACTTAGAGTGGCAGAGACCATAGGGGTCGGTATGGCATTCTAAGACACGCCACTGCCATGTGGAAGGCAACCGAAAACTACCTCCCAAGTAATCAGCGTACTAAAAACGTTTTAAAAATGATGGTATTCTCTGGGGTAAAAGATTCCGGAGTTAAAATAGTCTCCCATTCGGATCTTTGGGAAGGGACTATTTCGAAGGATGTGATCGTCAGGCCCGATAAGAAGAAAAGAAGAACCAGGAACATCTTGCGTTAAAACAATTTAACCATCACAAACACATTATTTCAACATCATGCTAGAAGACTATACACGTGGATGATGCTAGGAGATATCAAACAGGCTACGTGCTTGTTAGACAGCGGTTTAGGAATCGAGCAAAAGACTGTAAAAGCTACCCGGAAGCAGATATAGGCATTGACCATAATAGTAATTATGAAAGCAGAGGTTAAATTAAAAAATTTGAAAAAAATTAACGGGAAAGGTACTTCGAGTTTGAGAAACTGAAAGATGAAGATTGTAACGAATACAATTTCGTTCCTAGCTAGTTTACGCCTTTTTATAATTATTAATTTACGATTATCCTTTACGGTGTTGAAAGCGTAAATTTCTATTCCATTAATATAATATTTATTCGTTGTCGTGTGGAGCTCCATCTGTGTTTATGGGTTTAATGTAGCATTTCGGTTCCCCTGATATTCGCTAACGTGTTGATGCGCTTGCTCGCGTAGTAAAACACTTTATTGCTTTAGTCTATTTTAATTTGAGGATGTGATCAGATAGACAAGTTTTTGACGCGTGGTCGAATAGTTTTTGTTGGAAAGATGCAGTCCAACAGGAATGTGGCTTGGAGGAGGAGAATTTATTTAGTCTTTGAAGTGGAAACTATCACTCGGGTACACGCTAGAAAATCAAGAAGAATCTTTTGTTTAGTATTTTTCTTTAGTCAGTCGACCCTTAAGATGATTTATAGAATATGGTTTTGAAGTAACATCATCACGTGCAAGTTTTAGTTATTGTGTATTGCAAAGTTTTAGTTACTAATACGCATTGCAAAGTTTTTGGCTATTAAATATTTCAAGTTGAAATGTTAAGGTGCCCTTGTCGTGAACAACAAAAATTTAAGCGTTTCTTTTCGAATGGAAATCAAGTTTGTAATCCGAGGCACATGTGAAGGCCACGCAGCTGTTGTTAGAGTTGAACACGAGAATTGATGGGCGATGGTGCAAAGTTCATTCTCGAATAAATTGGTAAATATTTGCTACCGGAATTATATAGATGTCATGCGAACTTTTATGGTGAGTGATTTCTTTATTCAGTTCTCGCTAAACTAAGAAAATACAGAAAGTTTTGTGGTTGTTTTATTGTAAATTTATACAGTAATTTAAATTGGGGTAAATATTTTTTTGTTCAATATTTAACAGTTTGAGTTGTATAAATGTTCGTAAGAACGTTGAAAATTTAAAGATACGTTTCACAAAATCGTAAAGGTTAAACAGGAATTTGTTTGTAACTTAACAGGTGACATTTTAGCGCTTGTTTGTCACATTTTATAATCGATTCTTTTTACTCGAAAGTATAATAATATACAGATTATTTTATACCATAAGGCTAGTTGATTTTTCGTTCTAATAAATTTTTATAAGTAACTAAATTCAATCTTACATGAAATCAGTTCCAATCATTTATCATAATTGTTTGTAAACCAAAACAGGATCCTTTTTCAGTAATAATTAAACAGTTGTTGGAGTAGTATTATTATCTCATGGCGGGTGATGTCACATGCGCAATAGGTTCAATTTAAACTTAAACCTCAAGATTTACAACGCTACAGTACAACCCACAAACATCTTGCTAGCAATGTGGCTTTAATACGTCGTCACGAATATACCATTTATTACGTTAAGTAAAATATTGTTTGTAAGGACCCCGTTCATGCAGGCGGTATCTAGAAATTCATAAAATAAAATAAATAAAATAAAACGTGCAAGCAATCGATGTTTTCTAGTCTCAGTTTTTTATTTTGATTATTAATATAGCTCCTCCTCGCGTTTCAAGGTCACCCGCCATGAGCTAATAATACTAGTATACGTATTATTAAAAAAACATAATATCTTCTTTAAATTACTTTGATAAATAATTAAGATCTTTGAAATGCACTTAGATATTGATACGCTTCCGCGTTTCACATTATTGCGCAATCGTTTAATATAACATGATTACGCTGCAAATTGTATCAAATACCAAACACGTTTAAAAGTGATACAATTCTTAATCTATAATATAAATAAAGCAATGTACTCACTTAAAACGCGCTTTGCAGCTATATCTCAGGGCCATCTCCTTGTTTTTTGGATGTGGGTCGGGTACGCCATTGTCGAGTCTAAATTTAGTCGTCCATCCTCTTTGTTTGTAGGGGAGTGGCAAGGATACAGGTAGAGGTACGATAGAAGGTAGAGATAAGATAGAGGAACCTACATTCTAAAAAGAGAAAAGACAGATACACGACACAGGCAGCTGTGCTCGGCTTCGAAGTCTCGTGGCTAATGGTGTCGTGTCGCATACCGCACACTTGCGCCATTGACTCCGCGCCTGCGTATTCTCTTGCGCAAACGTAACTGTCTAGAATGACGGAAATTAACAAGTTTATTTCAAAATATTCGCGGGAATTTACTCACATATTTATACTTAATCTAAAGGTGATACATAGCCGATTTTTGGCATGTAACAATATTGAGAGATTACGTATAATTACTCTGATAGCTTGATTACAAAAAATAATATTGTATATAAAGTTGTATAAAATATGTATATATGTTTCTTTAACTAAATAGAGAATGGATTATGTTATTCTAAATCTTATTTTTATTGAAGTTGATAATAGTTTCTTACAATCGGTACAAACAAATTCATAAAATTCATGAGTATAGAAAGAAAGACCACCAACATTCTATTGGTAAGATAATTTAGGGTTATATTTTTGAATTGCTAATTTTTGTAACTTTTTGTGATAATTTGACTAGGCTCTAGTGAAGTCCTAGTTCTAAGAATTTCTTGAAGTGGTTATATTTTCAGACAGTACGAGATCGTCGTTTCAATTCGAGCTTGCAGTGTTAAAAGTAAGTAAGTATTATGTTTATACGTTTTGGTTGTTCAGAAATAAATTTTTTTTCTTTTCGAAGATTTACGTATCTTATCTTCGGATTGTTAGATATTACAACTATTATTAAGATACGGTGGCGTCCATAATATTCTCTTTTTTATCGTATACCATCTTACGACCCTAGCGCATAGCTCTGCCCTAAGTTGAAGAAACTTAGCTGGCTGAAGGATTTTATTTAAGGGTCCTTTTACACAAAAAGCCGCTTACCATACGTTTTACCCTGGGATTAAAGTTTAGACAGGAACTCCCTCTAGTTTCTAATGACTCTGCCGCCTATAAGGTGGAGTAGTTATATTGAAAAAATCAGGTGTAACAAGATACCCACGAAGGATTTGAGAAAAAGTCAAACGAATTGTTGAAAGACATCGGGAAAATTTTTGATACTAAGAAAGTAGGAGCAGAATGGAATGACATTAAATCAAGCTTAGACATAGCCAGAGATATTCTAGAATATAAACAAAAAGAAAATAAAAAACCATGGGCAACAAGGGATATTTTGAATTTAATAGAAGGAAGGTGAAAATGCAAAAACAGACCAGGCGAAGCAGTAAAACAGACATGCGAAGCTACAAAATGGGAAATTATTCGCAAATACAGGAAAGCTAAAGAACAATGAATTGAGGAAAAGTGCAAGGATGTACAAACTAAGATGGAAACAGGAAAGACAGACGAAACATACCTACTAATTAGAGTGAATTTTAAAGATATAAAATCGCATAGCATAAATATAAGAGGCACAGGATGACCCTTCATTATAGAAAATGTAAAGAAGGTGGATAGATGACAAGAATATATAAGGAGTTTTTATGCAGGACAGGAACTCAAAGCACTAACACAGGAATCAGACATTAAAAAGGATAACTTGAGATATCCTAGACTTAGAAATAAGTTTGAACTAGCTTTTAATGAAGTAGAAACAGTACTATACGAGAGATACGGTATGGAAACAGTACTAACATAGGGAAACGGTACGAAAATTAACAAAAGTAAAACTAAAGTATTAGTATGTGAAAGACGGGAAAATAAGTCAAAAACTAGAATATAAATAGGAAACGAGAACTTACAAGAAGTTAAGGATTTTTGATATCTAGGAAGTCAAATAACGTAGGATCGGAAAAATGCAACAGATATAAAACAAAGATTGCCACAAGATCGTGTTGCATTTAACAAGGAATAACAGCTACTGTGTAGAAACAAGGAAAAGATTGCCGAAAGCGCGTCTATGGAGCACACACTGTACGGCTGTAAAACATTAACAGTAGGAGAAGCGGACAGGAAAAAGATTGAAATCTTTTAGATGAGGTGTTACAGACGTATGATGAAGATATCATGGACAGACAAAGTTAAGAACAAAGAGGTATTGTACATGGTAGGGGAAAAAAGAAATACGTGTAAACAGTAAAAAATAGGAGAAATAGGATGAAAGGACACATACTAAGGCATGAAGGAATAGCGCGGAATATACTAAAAGCAGAGAAATGAAAAAGGAAGACAGAGTAGACCTAGATTAGACTATTGCACACAGATGGTGAAAGACATAGGCTGTGGGAATTTCAGGGTAATGTGTAGGTTAACTCGGAATAGAAAACAATGGAGGTATGTGTCCAATCAGTTTTAGGACGGTAAACCTAATGATAAAAAAGTATTTGTATTTAAACCTTATGATGACTGTGAACAACTACAACAAATGTTGCTTGTACGAAAGTAGTAATTGGAAAACTATTGATGCGGCAAATGCCTAAGTAGCCTAAGTAGCCGTCAGGTTACTTACGCCACTTCGGTTACCATTGAATATTGACGAAATACGCTATATTTTTAGAAAACGACAGAAAAAGGAGAATACTTGTGTATAGAGTTTGCAGATCTGGAAAAAGCATTCAACAATGGAAGAAAATGTTTGAAATATTAAAAAAAATTGGATTGAGTTGTAGCAATAAACGGATGTTACCTAGCGTATACAAAGAGCAAACAGCGATAAAAGAATTAAAGCAGGAACTTAGAGAAGTATGCATCAGGAAAAAGGTCAGACGGAGATGCTCGCTATTTGAAATTATTGTGCAAGTACAAACGATTGATATGCCTAGATTTGTAGATGATATAGCGGTATTAGCATCTAGTAAGGAAGAGTTAGAAGCAGCTCTTCGTGAAATGACAACAGTAATAAGACAGAGATAAGGTATGAAAATCAACAAAAATAAAACTAGAATGTAAAAGAGAGGCAAATAAGTCAAAAACCAGAATAAAAAATAGGAAACGAGAATTTACAAGAGCTTAAGGATTTCCGCATAAGCAAGTAAGCAAGAGGGGAAAAGTGCGCAAGAATAAAAAAGATTAGCACATTTTCGTATTTAGCATTAAATAGTCGACTTTTTCTTATTTATTATAAAAACAAACAGTAAAACTAGTTGCTTTTTAATATCTTGCTTAGAACAGTAATTCGTTTGTAATTTTCTAAATTTTCAGGTTTGGTAGTTCACGTTTCCTGGCTTTGGTGATAGTTATAGTAGCAGAAGACCGATGTACTCGTAAAATAAACAAATGTCAAGAAAAATAAAAATTAATAAATTAATTGACATCGATAACTCATTCACTTATTTAGAATTTAATTGTAGAATTTTTCCAGTAAGGTTTAATTTTTTTAGTTATAATAAAAATAAATAGTACAAACTGGTTGTCATTCCCATCTTGTTTAGAGCAGTATAGGTCTTGCAAAATTTTAAATTTCTAAGATGTGGTAGATGTCACCTCGCGTCGTTGGTAATCAACCACAGTAGCAGAAAGACCAACGTAAAATAAATAATTGAAAAGAAAAATAATAATTAATAAACTGATTGATATTTTTAAAATTTAACAGTAGAATTTCTCAATATATCATTGAACAAGGTTGGTTATTTTAATTTTAAGATAATAAACAATACAGGTTCGTTGTCTTACACTTTCACAAATCATCCATCAAACAATTAGTGTCATGCAAAATCTTGTTAAGTAACAGGGTTTATTGTGACATCTATTAATTTCATATTTTAATTCAATCCAGTTTGGACTATTTTTCAAACTACTAATTTTTGCTTTTGCTTAGAGTAGACAATTATGCCAAAAACAATATGTTGTTATTTCTTGGTAGGTCAGGGAGCTGTAGTCTGATAGCTGCCTTCTACTCTGCGTTAGTTCTCTACAATCGCAAGTTCCACCGACTCTTGTTGAGTCAGATTTAGTAGTCTCATCTCTGCAGGTAAAGACCAAGCCGAATAGTATGAAGATGTACGTTTGTTAGTGTGGTTGGAGTTGAAGTTCGTAGTGGTTGCGATAATTTACGTACTTCATACGCGCTTAGTGCTATAAATTAAACGAAAATTTATGAAAATTAAAGAGTGAGTACCCCTATTTTTTGAAGATATAATGTCGTACATGTTTGGAAGAACCATAAAATTATGTTAAAAACTACAGTTTAATAATTAGGATGTATCACAGCAAGCTACCAGAATTTGTTTGCTTTATTAGAATTTATGTGAATATGTATTGAGCTGCTAATTGTTACGGTATTCTAACCTAAAATATTTCAGACCCGACGCTCTTCCATAATCACACCTTAAACGCTTGAAGTTGTATATATGTTTGCATAATGTGTTTAAAAAATAATTAATTCTGTTCCTTGACCTTCCAATATGGGTAAATCGAATTAAAATAATTGAGCTTTTAAAGATTTTTGAAGATTAGTGGTATTTGATGTGAACATATTGCTATTCTGCATCTCGTTATATTGCAATAAATTTTGTGATTACTTCCACTAAGTCACACTATGTTTTTTTCTTGCAGTAGTTTTTGATGCTGCTACTAAAATATAGGTTCACACTACATGCATTAGAAATGCACGAACCAAGTTTTGTCAGAAATGACAAATTTCAAGCTATACTAGGTTATCATAAACCAGGGTTACTTTAATAAATACTCGGCTTTTAGAAGTTTCAGATATGGTCTTACCCACTTTACTTTATTTAATTAATTAATTAAATGATAAATTAAATTAAAGTTATTCCTGGGTTCTTTAATATTGTTTGATGAAACCCGTGAACTTAGGAAGGATTTCCTTAAGATGATGGAACTCAACTATCTTCCGACTATGCTAGGGGTCTATTCCTCGGGTAGAGCTTATGAGGATTGGTCGTGGTTCTTTTTACAAAACATTATTTACTTACTGACTCAACTTATACTAAAATAGAGGTATGAGGGGAGCGCCACCAAGTCATTAAGTTTTAAACACAGAGTATTACATAATTACCAACTGATGGGTAACATGTTACGGGTTCTTTTTATCCCCTAATGTGACCAGTAACCTTTAAGGAAGGATTTCCTTAAAATGATGGAACGCAAATATCTTCCGACTATGCTAGGGGTCTATTCCTTGGGCAGAGCTTATGAGGATTGGTCGTGGTTCTTTTTACAAAGCATTATTTTCTTACTAGGGCTAGATTCTTAACAAAACAGGGGTTTGAATAGGGCGCCACCAAGTCATTAACTTTAAACACAGGGTTTCCCTAAGGGGGGACTTGGGAGTCCTTAGAGAGGAATACCGTATTAACTGCTAACGCAGAAGCTGTAAAGAAAATTTAATTAAATTTACAAAAATGAGGTCACAAGAGGTATTCTCTTGTTACCTCCTATAAAAAACAACAAAGATTAATCAGGCAACAATATTTTGAGCACAGATTTTATGCTTCCAAATCTGAAAAGACTATTAAAGCTTCTTGTTAAATTGGGGTTACCACTTTACGCTATTTTATCTTATACCTGGTACTCTACATCTGAACGTACTTGTTCAGAATAAAACAATTAATTAAGAAAATTAAATGTTGCTTCTTTAATTAAAATAGTTCCTTCATAAAAATTGTAAATATAAAATTCATATTTAGAAAAAGATAATACAAGTTTCATCTACTCATAAGGTAGGCTTATATATTCAAAGGAAATATTTAAAACTTTAAATGTTGTTTTCGTTACAAAAATTTAACTTGAATTTATACCAGAAATATCAGATCTGTTTTTCTGTTTACATATTTATAAAAATTTAACTACATTGTCTATAAATTCATCATTCAGAAATTGTAAGTGAAATCATGCATATATGAAACATTAATAAGAACTCTTTAGGTTTGCTTAAATTTCATTAAAATTAGTAACTGTGATTACACTGCACTAGTATTGACAATCAAAATTTACTAAGGTCCTTTTCAGTTTGTTAAACGGGTTAATGATAATAAGTGGTTGCAAAGATGTTTTCTGAAGCAGCCTCGTATCAAATCACCAAATGTAGACTTGATGTAAGAATAATACTAATCTCTTACCTTGGTTCAGCAGGTGTTGCTTACGTGATGGTGTTACAGCATGTTAGGGCAGGTGTTAATACATACGTTCTTCAGAAAACAAGTGACGTAAAATCCACATGTTCTAGAGGACACAAACAGCTGCGTGATTCTTGAACCGGACCATATGAACTTCGTGCGTTTTTCTGACTGGACCAACCAAAATCCAATATAAAACTTAAATGTTCTACGGTGTGTAGATCTTGACCAAAATAATTACCATCGTATAGTCGTCCTCCTAATTACTTGTAATTTCACACTCGCAACTTTTAAAATACCATTTCAATTCATCATCGGACTTTATTTCCAAACCATAAAAATTTCTACGTACTTTGTAGAACGTTTCCTTAAAATTCAAACTTAATGTTTTCTCGCATAACATTACATAAAATCCAACTATTCATCGTACGGTTGAAGGACGTTCATCTTGGATCGATATTTTATATCGCAAAGTTGACATGAATGAACTATAACTTGATACTCGCAGGTGCGAAAGTAGAATTAATATCCTGTTAAAATACAGCATACAGACTGCCTTATTTTTATAAAACCAGATAAGACGAGTTTATTCTAACAAAATGAGCATACGGAGAAGCCTTACAATTGATATACCAAACGGTTTCTTAAAAGGTTCTTTCTCTACATTTGCAGGAGAATTATAAAATAAATATTTAATCGAAGATTTGCCAGAACATTTAATTGAAGATTTTCTAACGAAGCGTTGAGAGCCATATTTTATTGTAACTTTTACGAAATTATTAAAGGAATATTTTAAGTGCTATTTAAACAAGTGTCCAAAGAATTATTAAATGAATTTATCAAAAGAATTATTCAAACGAAGTTATTAAAAGAATTTTTCAAAAGACATTATAAAAAGACGTTATAAAAAGAAACTATCCAAAAACGTCATTAAAAGAGCGCATTGTTAAAACCACTACGCCTAGTGTTCAGCGCACTAGGGCTCTACTACCGCACAAGGCCAGACGCAAATTCCATGCTAGAACCCTTTTGGTTTCCATGATGGTTCTCGACGAGAGCTCTAGCTAAAGTGAGTGCTGATGCAATATGCACGAAACTGGAAAGCTGCTTGGCCTTGATAATATTTATACTAACATTCGACGCCTGATGTTAGTAACCAAACTAGCATTTCTGTATGGCAGTTAGCACTCATAATACCAATACTGGTATTTATTTATTTAAAAATGGTTTTCCTGATATAAATGACTAGACAAGAGTTTGTAAAACTAAAAATTCATTGACGTTATGCAGTGGTCATAAAAACTGTTACACTGCCCCTCTCCAAAAAGAAAAAAATCTTCTTAGAACCAAAGATTTTTTTTTATAACCTTAAGCAAAATATTAACTTGAGGATTGAATCCTCTATAACTGACCCGCGTGAGAATAAAAAAATAAAAATTAGAAAAATAAAAATGGGAGAATTAGTATAATTAAAATTGAGTGTTTTTAGTAACTAAGCCTACTATACGTCCTTAAGGAAACAAAATCGGTATGACACTATCGGGAATTGTTGCAATCGGGAAGTCTAACACACTTATGGAAAAAAATTAACAAGATTCACAGGTCTTAATCAAACTCTACTAACTAAAACAAAACAAGAAAGAAACTCTCCAGACTAATATTAAACAAAAACTATTAACAATGATACTGAGGATAGTACCCAGACTACAAAAAAAATTCGAATCTTTAAACTACATACAAAACTTAGGCTTGCGATGACAACTCAACTCTAAGAATCATAACTCATTGACGTTACGCAGTGGTCAAAGAAACTGTTACAAGAGTTTCCCTAAGCGGTCTTGGGAGTCCTTAGAGAGGAATATTGTATTTACTGCTTAAGCAGGAGCTGTAAAGAAAATAGGATTAAATTAGCAATGGAGGACACAAGAGGTGTACTCTTGTTACCTCATAAAAAGAAAAGCAATAAATATCAATTATGTACACACTTTTATAGACACAAATATTAGGCATCAAATTTTTAAAGTGCTATCAGTACTCCTTCGTCAAATGGGAGCTGCAAATATTAATATATTGAAGATATTTATGCCTCTTACTCCTTGATTCAATTACCCTATTTTTGAACTCACTTGTTCAAAATAAAACAATTACTTAAATGAAATAAATGATGGTTTTTTAATCAAATATTGCTTTCTCTATGATAAAAGGTTGTATGTACAAAATATATACATCAAAATTGTACTTCAATTTCTGCTACGCAGTTGTAGAATAATAAAATCAAACAAAATATCAAAACATGTTAAGCATTTCCTTTTTGTTACAAAGCTATTTCAAATCAATACTCAAAATATCAGATCTGTTATTTGGTTTACAGGTGTATATGGAAATTTCAAAAATCTAATAATTTAACTTTCATATTTGCTTTAAGTTTAATTACACATAAATGAATACTTTAATCAGAACTCAATTCGGGTGTTTAAGTTCATTCGTAATAATAACAGGTACAACCCTGGATTTAAATGGTGATAAATTCAAAACATCAAAAGTCTTTTATAGTTTTTTAAGCAAAATAAGAATCGTAGGTCATCACAATGTTATGCTTAATATGTTGCTTTGTATCAATGTTGGCCAAATGCGGACGTCATGTGAAAATAATAAAAAAGGCTTACCTTGCACAGCCAGGTTTTTGTTTATGTAATAGTGTTACTTTGTCTAAACCAGACGTGCTGACATACGGTGCCTCGACAAACAAATGACGTCGGCTGTCCACATGTTGTGACGTAGCCAACTGTACGTTTCTTGAACCCAATTATACGAACTTGAAGTGTATTTCTTCCTTGCAAAATGAAACAAACAAAATTCAATCCTACAGCTATCCAAAAAGCTTTGCTTCCTTCTTTTACGGCATTTCATTTGTTACCAAACAATTATGTTGACCGTAATTATCCACTTTCTTACTTGCAAATACCGGAAATTAGTCAAGCAGTGAGGTTAATTTCATAAACTAATTGAAATTAATATGATCAAATTACGAGGTCATTATTAGAATTTCTTGGAGTACGATTTATCATTTTAGGAAAACAAAATTTAATAAATTCGGATATCTTGTTATCGAAAAACTATTGAGCGTATAAACGCTATTTCATTAAAAGTTCTACATTAAACACATGAAAAATGATTACCAGATTTCTCTCGTTATCTTTCAACTGCATTCTCTTTCGAGGATTATCGTAAACTTGAGTAAATTATGTAAACCTAAGAAAATTATGTTATACTAGAAATAATTATCGCTAATTGAAGAACGTTTAGATTAATTCAAGAGAATTATGATTAAAATTGAAGAGCGCATTATTAAGAACACTTATTCAAGTGCATGTTGCACTTGAATTAAACGCCTAGACGTAAGGCCACACGCAAATTGCTGGCTAGAACACTCCACTTCTGCATCGTATGTTCTTATCAAATGCTCATGCCAGGCTGATGGGTTGGTACACTGCGCACAAATATTTCAAAGTCGATTGACATTGAGGTATTTATTCAAACAACCAACGCCTGTTGTTAGCAACCAAACTAGCATTAGAGAATAATCTCTGCATTATGATTGGGCTACACGATCCCAATACGAATATTTATTTGAATGACGATATTTACTTGTTTAATTGAATGGACAAAATGACGTATTTAACGAATAACTTTTAGGTGATTTGCAGTCATCAAAAAAAAATTGTTACAATGGTACGTACTGAATGTTTTCCGCTAGAAATCTAATCAAACAGAAAATGTAGTTAATAGGAAGAGATAATCTTCGTATTATTTTATTTGAGAATATTGAGAACTAACCAAAAAGAATTACAAAATTGAAACAAAGTTACAATGCACCTAGGGCTACTTTGTATCAAGTCGCCTTTTAACTTAAACGCTTATAAAAATAGCATGGATTAAAGTAAGGCTACAGTTGGTGTTAATCGAACCCTGTTAAGCACGAGGATATAGCTATTTTGTCTATCTTCTTTTTTATGAAAAAACTTGCTTTTAGTTAATAACTTTTATAACCTTATTTTTAACAAACAAGGTTAGACACCACGTAAACAACCTCTCCGGCATTTTTACCAAAATTAATTTTCTGCTTTATTTTACATAATCATAACACTGAGGTTCTTTAAATTTTAGTCATTGCGAGCATTTACTTTTCTTCCCTATGCAATTAACATTTGCCGCTTCATCACTTTTTGACATAATAACAACAGGATAATCTTGCATTGGTCCAAATCACAACCGCATAACCTCGTATTTCTATTTTATCCACTTACGAGCCAGTGAGTATTAGCACATTTTCTAATACAGATGAACAAGTATTTGGGTGACATATGGACATTTTTACTGACTTTAGACGGATTCTTCCGTATTGAGAGTAAAATAGTCCTTTCTTGAATGGTACTGAGTCGTTTTTAAGAAATGCCAAATATAAGACTGTCTGCAGAATTAGGTCGATTCTAGGGAAAGGAAATAAAGAAATATCTTCATCTATCTGCCGTTGTTAAATGATTCTGGACTATCGTTCATTTACATTTCCAATGCTCCACCCGAAGGTACTACATTGGCCAGGAGGCGAGTTTTTTGTCGCATGGAAATTTAGAATTTTGCCGAAATCTTGCCGTTTCAGACAAGGTAGCGATCTTTAACGTGCGTGACAACACTCACACATGGGACCTCCATTTAACATCTTATCCGAACGAGGGCGTAATTTTTTGTGAAAAATGCTCACCTGCCATTTTTCAAGCAGTCGGCCGTGTCGGGATTTGAACCCAGATTCTGGACTATCGTCTGAGTATGCTAGATTGAAATTATGGTTATTTTTATCTGAAGAAGAAATTTCGGAAGATGATGGCACTAGTAGTTGCTTATTTGACGGCCAGTTCTGTAAAGTTGTAATTAAACTTTCTTGTTATTTAAAGATTTATATAACAAGGGGCGAAATACCCAAAGATTGACATGTAGGATCATAGTTACTATACCAAAAAAGAGAGGTTCGGATAGATGTTAAAATTTTCGAACAATAAGTTTGACAGCACACGTGTCAAAAACCTTAACAAGAATTGTACAAAGACGAATGGAAAAACGAGCTGAAAAAATACTAGGAGAAGATCAATTTGAGTTCAGACGAAACATAGGAACACGGGAGGCTATTTTAGCTCTGAAGGTGATAGTGGAGAAAATAATAGAAAAAGGTGATAGCATGTACATAGGGTTTGTAGATCTGCAAAAAGCATTCGGCAATGTAAAATGGAAAAAAATGTTCGAAATACTCAAAAAGATTGGAATGAGTTTTAGAGATAGACGGATAGTACATAGCTTATTCAAAGAGCAAACAGCGGTAATAATATTAGAGCAGGAACATAGAAAAGTAAATATTAGGAAAGGGGTGACACAAGGATTTGTCCTATCCTCATTAATTTTTAACTTGTATATCGAAGAGGCAATAAATATTGTCAAATGCAGCAAGACATTTGGAATTATTATGCAGGGACAAAAGATTGATGTGCTTAGATTTGCAGATGATATAGCGGTATTAGCATCTAGCAAGGAAGAGATAGAAGCTGCTTTAATAAAATGGATACGGTTCCATCAGAGAGATACGGCATGAAAAATAACAAAAATAAAACTAAAGTACTAGTGTGCAAAGGAGGGGAAAATAAATTAAAAAACTAGAATCCAAATAGGTAACAAGAACTTACAAGACGTTAAGGATTTCTTCTACCTAGAAAACCAAATAACGCAAGATGGGAAGAGCGCAAAAGGTATAAAACAAATATTAGTATAAGGGCGTGCTACATTTAACAAGAAAAAGTAATTACTGTGTTCAAAGACAACAAACATAGAAATAAGGAAAAGATTGCTTAAAGCATATGTGTGGAGCACAGCACTGTATGGCTGGGAAACCTGGACAGTAGCAGAAGTAGATAAGAAAAAGGTAGAAGTCTTTGAAATGTGGTGCTACAGACGTATGATGAAGATATCATGGACAGACAAAGTTAAGAACAAAGAGGTACTAGAAATGGTAGGGGAAGAAAGAACTAAGTGGAAAATAGTAAAAAATAGGAGAGATAGGATGATAGGCCACATACTAAGATATGAAGGAATAGTGCGGAATATATTAGAAGCAGAGATAGGAAAAAAGGGAAGTAGAGGTAGACCTAGGTTAGACTACTGCACACAGATAGTGAAAGATGTAGGTTGTGAGAATTTCAGGGAAATGTGTAGGGTAGCTCAGAATAGAAATCAATGGAGGTACGCTTCCAACCAATTCCAAAATGGAAAACCCAAAGACAAAAAGTAACTGTACTTAAACCTGATGATTATTATAAGCACCTACAGACATTCGTTTTGCAATACTCTCAACTAATGTTAATTGTATGAAAGGATTTACTGGAAGACTATTAATTCGGCAAATGTCTAAGTGTTGGAGGCTGCTTAACTCCCTTCTCATACCCCTACATTTGATTTTCCTATGCTCCACCCAAAGGTATTACATTGGCCAGGCAGCGAGTTTTTTTTACCTGGAAATTTGGAATTTTGCCGAACGTTTGCTGTTTCAAGCAAGGTAGGGATCTTTAAGTGCGTGACAACACTCACACACGGGACCTCCATTTTACCTCTCATCCGGACGAGGGCGTATTTTTGTGGAAAATGTTCGCCTAACATTTTTCAAGCGGACCGTGTTGGAATTTGAATCCGGGACCTTGGGCGTAGTAGTCACACGCATACCAACTACACCACGGAGTCGCCCCCTTTTACATGCCACTGAATCTTGGTGAAATAGGGCATATAATTAGGAAACAACAGAAGGGGAATCGAGATGCATCTAGATTATGGAAATTTCAGGGAGCGGTGTAGACTAGATCAGAATAGAAATAAGTGAAGATACGTGTCCAACCAGTTTCAAGACGGAAAACAAAATGACGAAATAAATAATTGCTCTTAAATTTGATGAATATTAAAAATAACTACAGTTGTTGGTTTCGAAATATTTTCAACTAATGTTGGTTGTGCTAAAGGATATATTGGAAAACTATTAATTCGGCAAATGTTCTAGTGTTAGGGGATCTTGGTAGCTGCAGGCTGTTTAACCCCCTTCACATAAAACTGAATATCGGGGAAATAGTGTAATCAAAGTTTATATTTATTTCATTTAGTTGTTCCAATTTTTATAGATATTATAGGGTGGAGTAACTTATATAAAGATATTGATTGGGGTGTTACAAGATAAGTACAGAACCACCTTAATTTCTCTCAGAAGTTAACCATAGATGTAGTTTATCCGTATTAAAATTAAATACTTCTGAAGACTTCCGAACTAATTCTGAACTCTTTCCTTTCCGCATTTTGTATTTATTTTCTTTTCAAAAATGCCTTGCATTTTGGTGGGTGGTATGTTGCGTTTGTAATTATAGTTTAAATAAAATTATCGGATAAGATGTAGCTTGTACATCAATTCCCCTCTATCGTGTATAGTATCATCTATGGTTTTACATCGATTAAGCTTCCAAGTGCTTTGTGTTATTTGTGCTGTGACAGTTGTTGTAAACAGGCTGATGTGATTGTAGCTATGGTGCTACAAACATATTAACGCTTGAGTTCCGCTAAAGGTCGATAGTTCTTCGTCCAGCCGCCGCCGCTTAAATTTAAAGTTATTGGTAAGTTCTTGAAGTTTCTGCTTTTATAAACTTTGCTCATATTTACACGTCCACTTTCTCTACCATCTGTAATTATCGAAGTTTAATACAAGACAAATATATATATATATATATATATATATATATATATATATATAAAATATGATCTGACAAATCAAGTAACGAACTGCTTTAAATATAAACTATAGGCTGTTTAATTAAAATATTGGGAACTATTTAGTTCGAAAGAAATGCTTCAAGTAAGGTGTATTTATTTCTATTCCTGACGTTTCGAACCTCTTTGGGTTCTTTTTCGAAGTATATAAATTTACACTATCATTCTAACTTCAACTAGCGAAATCTTCAATAATCCAAACTTTAAAAACATTTAAACTATAAAAAATCTTAAAACTAAATATTAACAATTAATGTGAAAAATTTTGATTGAAACTTATCGATAAGTTTCAATCAAAATTCGCTATAAGAGTGCTGTGCCAACGGTACAGCAAATTGTCAATTTGTAATTATTATCTTACCTTCCGTTCTAACTTTTGTTCGCCTGGCTAGCTCAACAGGGGTTATGGAATTTACAAAATGAAATAAAATACAGCAATCTCAAGAAACATCTATACAGTCAAAAACATTTTTGTTTTATACAAAAGAATTTATAAAAAACTTACAGTTTGAATTCGTACAGAGAGTAATTTCGTACGAGTTACTTAATTATTAAAATATTCCTTAACTAATCATTGTTAACATTTACACTATCCTCTTTGATTAATAGGCCAGTAATTCGTTGATCCTTTATTACCACGTTCGAGAATGTGATTGGCCAATAACGTTGACGGATAATTGATTAAAGTCGAGATACTGCGAACTTCGACCTCAAACCTGATTCAAATTATACCCTTCACAAATAATAACAAAGCATTTAATTTTTTTATAATTAACAAACAGAAAACCAAAGTTTATACTTGCGATGGTAAAATGGCGCTTTTTGCCAACTCGTAATTAACGATAAAATACCTCATTCCATTTTATATTGACGTTAAATCCCAGTTTGCCAGTTTGTTCATATTCTTTTAAATCTCCATTTTGAATATTAAATTTCCAAAGTGCATCTTCTATATTTAATTAAGCAACTTTAAAGTAGCTTATTTATCGAAGAATGTTCAAAAATAATTATTTTCCATATTTATGTAGAGTTACGTTTTAAGAATTACTTCTTTATTCAAAGTTACATTTTAAATATTAAGTACTGTATGCGTGCTGCATACTCAATAAAATGACTATTCTTGAAGTTACATGTTTGACGTCTGAAAATGAATCGCTAATTAATGAATGAGTGTTACAGTTTGCTAGGTTTATGAAGGGATTGCAAATTAAATCTCAAAACTTGAATTTTGAATGAATTTTACATCGTCGATCTTGTAAATTGAAATTCTTACACATTGCTTGGTGACGAGAATTAATGAATGAGTTGTTCTAATCGAGTTCTGGCTTTTATATTAAAATTATCTTTATTAGAAAATTTTCCTGTTTTGTTTGTAACATAATACACCCTAATGATGTCATATTTCTGAGAATGACGCTCTTTATACCTAATTAGTGTTACGCTGCGTGATTTACGAGCATTACAAAGCGCGCCGTTTGTCCTTGTCTAACCCATGGGGTTGATGTTCGCGTCGCATACTATCTTTTAGTAATGCAGAAAGCTATAAAATCGATATTATGAGTTTTTTAATTGTCTTGCGAGTTCTTTGAATAACTGTTTAATTATTTAATGGCGTTCAAAGAATTTTTTAGGATTTGACGTATTCGTTTCTAAATCGCGAATCTTCCAGAGAAACTCTTTATTTGAAATGAATTTATGTTATACAAGATTTACATACTAATAAAGTTAGTATTTTAATTAATGAGGGGTAGTAAATTGATATTGTTCTTACGCGGATTAAATAGCTTTTTGTATTTATATCTTAGTGATTATTTGTCCACACAGCTGTAGTATTGATTTAAAATTGTTGTGTTTAAATACACGGGAAGTGTGTTTAGCATTGCATTTCAATGACTTTGTATTTATCTCTTAAAATGATTATTTACACACACCTGAATATGTTTCGTAATAACGCGGATGACTTTAATGGCTTTGTACATGCAATACTCTTATTTTATACAGGATGGAGCAATTAGATATTTGTAAATTTCAATTTTCTTCTATTTGGGTGGGCTTATATATATATATATATATATTGCTATGATAATAAGGTAGTTTAGGGGTAGGATAAGTTATGGGGGTTGTAGTATAAATAAAAACAACTTCCACATTAAGAAAGGCACACAATTTCAGAAATTATAAGAGTAAATCGGTTACCCTACATATTGTTGATTGAGAGCACACTGTATATAAAATACAGTGGATTAAATGCAGGAGAACATAAAGAGGTCTAAAAGTAGTTTACAAGTAAAAATAAGATTTTAAAACGCAACAAATTGCATCAAAATCAAATCACCGGGAAACCTAGATAAATTGGCATTGCAAAAGATGTAAAAATTGCGTTAAAAATATCATCGTACACGCATTCAAAATAATTCATTATTAGAAAATCGGTACGTGACTGAAAGAAATCACATTTGTTCAAAAATCAAATATTCTGTAGAAATAAACAAGCACCAGGCGATTCAATTTAGACGATAAAATTTAACAAACATCAGAATACGTGAGTTAATAAAAGCCAAAACTTGAAAATCCTCAAATAATACCACGATATGCGGGAGGAGTACGTGACGGTCAAGGCATGCATTGAAAGATTTAAACTAAACAATTGGTAAAAATCCCAAGGTATGTGAGATTAGCAGAAGTATCGTCCTAAAATGTAAATAAGCCAATGAAATCAAGTGAAGGTAAGCCTTATATATACGATAGTGACGGAGCGACAGTTTAGTCTATATTCAAACTGAGCGACGACTATATTCAAATGTGTTAAGAACTTACGTAACCAGTGAAGCAAAAATCAAAGTAAATCAGAGTTAAAAAGTGCGAGAATTTATGCAACGAAAACAAGTCGATCTATAAATAGACGTAAGTAAAACGACTTAATTAAAATCCATTTCTAATATCAATAAAACAGGACTTTCAATCTGGACTTTAATTTTGACTTTTAATACCGACTTTTAATTTCGAGTTTCAATTGGAGACATATTTTGATTGAGATGGCTCTAATTTGGGATATTTAAGACAACTTTAATTTGGGACTCCGAACTTTGAACACTCAAACTTTGGAGATAGTTTAAAAATGAAAGTATTCTAATTTGGACATATTCTTACTTGGTACGATTTTAATTGGAAACAATTTATGGGGCAAGCAAATTAATAAGGAAAGCAAACACAGAAAGGGGATGCAGATCATGGACTAGGATGGAACTACAGAACCCATTCCAGGTTAGCAATCTTAATACACTTTATTATTGAAAACTGTTTTTAATTTAATATTTATCACATTGTGTATTTGAAAGGGTTATTTAACAATTTATGACAAGGGAATAGGTATCTTGGAACATTCGAAGGTCCCTGAATAAGTAAAAGATATTTTTGCTGACTTTCAGAAAACCATAAATTTGGTATATTAGATATTCTGTAAAAAGGGAAAATTTTGAGAGTTGTAAATATTATCAATGATTAGATTGTGTATTATAGAATTGCTTTATTTGATTCAATAAGATCTATTCGGGGTAAAAGCCTAATTTAACATTTCATAACATAAGGGCTTAAAATAATAAAGGAATCAGACAGCTAATATCACAGCAAATTTAATGACACACCAATCATAGGGCAAAACATAGCAAATTTTATGACGGCCCAACGCTGGGGCCCTATTGTTCAGTAAAAATCACAGCATTTTATGACATGCCCAATCGTGGGGCTATATCATAGCAATTTTATGACGCACATCGTAGGGGCTCGTTAATCCTAAAATCGAATAACACGACAATATATATATATATATATATATATATATATATATATATATATATAATTCGAATTATGCTAATTGAGTTTATTTACACTTCATACGTTAACATATAACAAACGAATGTTTAAATTATTAAAAATCTAATTAAAATAAGTGCTGCGAGTGTAGCTTTATGGAACCCTTTTAGTACTAACAAAAATAACTACTTTGCTTACAGATAAAAACATTTACAATGATACATTATATATACATAAAAATTATAATATATGAAGTCTTACTGCAAAATATGTTGCCTTAACCTAATAGTTTGAGTTAAGCCACAGATAAAATAATAGTTTACTAAAACGTTACGTGCATATGATTTCAATATCAATGATTGGACACTTATGCACAACCAACGGAATAAGTGTTTTTTATTATACAAGAAGACACGGAGGTATTTCAGTTTTAATAATACATAAATATCTGAAAAATAGTCTACATTGCATACCCGAGTTTAAAAATTTTATTTCTTTAGAAATTTTATTTTTAATATCCAATTATAAAAGGTGTGTAACAAATTACTACATCTATTAAAAATGAGATGATTATTCACATTTACCTTAAATAATATAATTTTAGAAGTTCATATACGAAAGCAGCGTGGCGTTTCAAAGAGATTTAACCATAGGTTTATTCTCATCAATTATTATTTCAATTATTACCGCTTGAGGTAAGTTCTAACGATGCTCCTCTATAATTTTCATAAGGCAAACTAAAATTAAACATAATCATCTTCAATATTATTCTCATTTTCTGACCCCGTAATTTTGAGTATTTTAATTTAAATAATGAGGATATAGTACGACGAACCGTGCGAATATTGAGAAATGATTTATTAATTTAAATGGAGGAACTAATTATACTAAATGATGTGGCACCTACATATTTTAGCATTAAAAACCGGGTCATTGTTATAACACTTCTGTGTAAAAAGTCGATTCAAGTCACTTCCTGTAATGTTAGACATTTTCATGAAGGAATTCAGTTACAAATTTAAAATGAGGGATAGAATATCTGCACGTAACACTGAACGTTAATAATTAAATCAACAGAGACATTTAAATGTGTTATCTGAAATAAGTAACAAATCGGTAACACTTAGTACGAGGCGTATTTTTAAAGTAATTTCTGTTTTCGTGAAATAAATAATAAAACCGTTCTAAATGGACCTGCACCTTAAAGAAGTTCTAGATTACTAGAACGGGTAGAATTGTTTGAGAGTTCCAGTGATCTAAAGAGCCGAACTACAAGTTTAACCAAATTAGTGGGGCTTTAGTGAGGAACCAGACTAAGACACGTCTCCGAAAGACGGCAGCAGCTCTTTCGGTACTTAGAGTGGCAGAGGGGTCGGTACGGTATTCTAAGACACACTACTGCAATGCGGAAGGCAACGGGAAACCACCACATTCCCTCCTAAGCATACAGCGTACTTAAATTGTTACTTAAGATGATGGCATCCTCTGGAGTAAAAAATTCGGGAGTTAAAATTGTGGTCCATTCGGATCTTTGGGAGGGGACTACTTAGGAAGATGTGATCGGAAAGTTTAAAAAAGAGTCGGGAACATTCTGGGAGTCGGAGTGTGGAATGTCAAGTATGAAGCAAGTAGGTAAGCTAGAGAACTTGAAAATTGAAATGGATAGATTAGCACTAGACATAGTAGGGATCAGCGAAGTTTGGCGGCCAGTGGTTGGGGTTTTTGGAGCGGAAACTTTAGAGCAATTCACACAGGATCAGAGGAAGGAAATTCGGGTGTGGAGATAGTTATGCGATAAAAAGACACTGTGTAAAAAACTATCTACAAAAGAATGAAAGAGTACTCATGGTTAGATTAGTATCTAAAGCGGTAAATACAGTAATAATACAAGTATACGTGCCCATCTCTAGCTACAGCGAGGTAGAGTTAGAAGCGATATATAAATATAGAAGATATACTAAGATACGTAAAAGGAAAATAATCTATACTGTGGCACGATTTAAATAAAATTAAATAAAACTACCACTATGTGGTCATCATCAGTAGGAATTTTAACTAATAATTAGTTGTTGTTCCGGAACACTTCAAAGGATATTCTCCTCACCACTTAGGCTGAAGTGAACCTTCCCAACATACAATTTACTACAGATCAATAGTCAAAAAACGTAAAAATGAAGTTCCTTTAAATAAAATGATTAAATCAACAGAGTCTGTTTTGAAAGAATGTCCAAACCTAATTTCGCCCACACTAAAATTAAAATTGACAATTTCAAATCCTGAAATGCCAAAACTTTACTGTTTACCAAAGATTCACAAAAATAATAAATCGATGAGACCAATAGTTTCAGGAATCAACTCACCGACTTATTATTTATCACGATGGCTGTCAAATGAATTTAAGAATTTAAAGTTTAATAGTTTGTCTGTACAAAATTCTTTAGAGTTTATTAATAAAGTAAAAAATATCACATTAAAAGAGAACGACATCTTAATTTCATTTGATGTCAGTTCATTATTTCCTAGTGTTCCAATACCACGTACTTTAACATATTTAAAGGATGTTCTTATAGATAGTGATATAGATGATGATAAAGTCGAGGATTATATCAAGCTTGTTTCACATTGCATGTCCCAGAACTGTTTTCAATTCAACAACAAGTTGTACGAACAACATGAAGGCACTGCAATGGGAAATAGCCTATCACCTTTCATAGCAAATTTATTTATGTCTCGCTTTGAGACCGAATTAAAAGAAAACTCCAAATATTTCCCAAGAATATGGTTAAGGTACGTGGATGATATTTTTGCAGTTTTTGACACTACTAAGTCAAATGTTGATGATTTTCTTAAAGAATTGAATTCAAAATTTCAAAGCATAAAATTTACGTATGAACTAGAGAATAATGGACAATTACCCTTTTTAGATACATTAGTAATTAGAAATGGTAATAAACTGGAATTTGACATTTATAGAAAAGAAACCAACGTAAATCGCTTTATTTTGTCTTCCTCCAATCATAGCATACAACATAAATTGGCTTCATTTAACTTTTTAATTAATAGATTAATGAATTTCCCTTTAAATAAAAATAGATTTAATAAGGAATTTTCTCTTATTAAGCAAATAGCGAATTACAATGGTTTTTCTTCTGATATTATAGATAATATTTTTAGAAAGTGTAAAAATAGAATTAACATCCGTAAATCAACGACTTTGCAATCGACAACCTCTAACGATAATGTTAAATATGTTCAGCTTCCGTTTCACAAAACCACAAAGGGTCTTGATAAAATATTTAAACAGATTAATTTCAAAATTGCTTTCAGTAATACTAATAAAATTAAAGATTTGTTAGGTAACCCAAAAGACAAGGTGGAAAAATTGCAAAAGTCTGGAATTTACGAAATTAGTTGTTCAGAGCCAGGGTGTTTTCAAAAATATATTGGTCAGACCAAGAGAAATATAACAACAAGATTTAAAGAGCACATTGCTCACTTCAAATATGGTAAATACGAAAGGTCTCAGGTCGCCAAACATATTTTTGAAACCAGCCACCCCTTTAAACTTGAAAATGTTAAATTGTTAAAAGCGGTACCAACGTTTTCCTTCTTAAATGTTTATGAATCGATTAAAATTGTTAAACATAAAGAACCCCTCTTAAATACTGATAAAGGGCCCATAGAGCCATCTGTCTTGCTTTCCTTATTGATCAATAATCAATGAGAAAGCAAGAATAATTTGGTTCCGCTTCAGTAGATTTAGAATTAGTATAAATTAAGTAGATTATAGTTATAACATCACAATTCACTTGTTTGTTGTGGAGAACACCAGCCTGCGGGTGAGGAGAATATCCTCGATAGTGTATAAAAGCAACATTCTAGTAAATTGTATGTTGGGAAGGTTCACTTCAGCCTAAGTGGTGAGGAGAATATCCTTTGAAGTGTTCCGGAACAACAACTAATTATTAGTTAAAATTCCTACTGATGATGACCACATAGTGGGTGAAATACGTATCTAGTAATTTAAATATTTTTTGTGGTTAAGGGTTTTTATTTAATTTTATTTTACGTAAAAGGACATGAAAATTTAATAATTACGGAGATTTTAGCGCAGTGGTAGGTGAGGGTAGGGAAGGAGGGGTAGTAGGTTAATTTGGCTTAGGCACGAGAAACGACAAGGGAAATAAGTTGGTAGAATTTTGCTAAAAAACAATTTAACCATCATCATCATCATTAGGTCTTCAGTCCTAGGACTGGTTGGACGCGTATCCTCATTGTTTCCTAGTCTGAACCAACCTACACATTTCCCTGAAATTTGCACAGTCTGCATCTATCACTATCTGTGTGCAAAAGTCTGATCTCGGTCTACCTCTACCACTCTTTTTCTATCTCTGCTTGTAGTATATCCCGTACTATTTCCCAGAAATGCCTTAAAACGTATCATGTGCTTCTATTTCTCCTATTTTTTCATTTTTCACAGATATTTTTTTATTCCTCTGCTATTGCTACAATCTATTTGTTATTAACTTTGAAGCATAACATTCCAGAAGGCTTCTATCTCTTTCTGTATGCTTTTCCTACTGCCCCTATTTCATAGATGTACTGTGCTGTGCTCCACACTATGCTTTGAACAGTTTTCTTCTTGTATCTATGTTCGCTGTCTTTGAACATAGCTGCTGTTCTTTCTTGTTTGATGCAGTTCGGTCACTTTCTTTTATTTTACAGTTACATACCCTAGTTTCCCGATATTCAGTGGTATGTGCAGGGGGGGGGGGCGTCGCCGTGGATCAATGTAGTAAGCGTAAGACTACGGATCTCAAGGTCCCAGGTTCAAATCCCGACACGTCCGACTGCTTGAAAAATGGCAGGCGAGCATTTTTCACAAATATTACGCCCTCGTTCGGATGGGAGGTTAAATGGAGGTCCCGTTGCCTGGAACGGCAAGGGTTTGGCAAAATTCTAAATTTCCAGGCAACAAAAAACTCGCCTCCTGGCCAATGTAGTACCTTCGGGTGGAGCATTGAAAACGTAAATAAACGGTATGTGAAGGGGGGTAAGCAGCCTTTGGCTGCCAAGTTCCCCCAGCACCTGAACCTTTGTCGAATTAATAGTTTTTCCAATTTATCCTTTCGCACAAGCAACATTAGTCGAAAATATTTCACAGCCAACACCTGTAGTTGTTTATAATGATCCTCAGATTTAAGACAACTTATTTTGTCGTCATTGGGTTATACATCTTGAAACTGGTCAGACTGTACCCCAGAATATTTATGTTCTGAGCTAGCCTACAACGTTCCCTGCAATTCTCACAACAGCTTATATACAGCTCAATTCCCTTTTATTGTTTTCTAATTATATGCCCTACTTCACCGAGATTCAGTGGTATGTGAAGGAGGTTAAGCAGCCTGTGGCTGCCAAGGATCCCCCAACACTTAGACATATGCCGTATTAATAGTTTTCAAGTAAATCCTTTCGCACAATAAACATTAGTTGAGATTATTGCAAAAGCAATATCTGTAGTTGTTTATAATAATCACCATGTTTAAGTACAGTTATTATTTTTGTCATTAGTCTTTCCATCTTGCGACTGGTTGGAAGCATACCTCGATAGATTTCTATTCTGAGCTAGCCTACACATTTTCCTGAAATTCTCCCAGCCTACATCTTTCACCATCTGTGTGCAGTAGTCTAACCTAGATCTACTTCTACTTCTCTTTTTTCCTATCTCTGCTTCTAATATATTCCGCACTATTCCCTTATGTCTTAGTATGTGGCCTATCATCCTATTTCTCCTATTTTTTACTGTTTTCCACATAGTTCTTTCTTCCCCTACCATTTCTAGCACCTCTTTGTTCTTAACTTTGTTTGTTCATGGTATCTTCATCATACGTCTGTAGCACCACATTTCATAGGCTTCTACCTTTTTCTTGCCTGCTTCTCCTACTGTCCAGGCTTCTCCGCCATACAGTGCTATGCTCCACACATATGTTTTAAGCAATCTTTTCCGTGTTTCTATGCTTGTGGTCTTTGAACACAGTAGTTGCTTTTTATTGTTAAATGTAGCACGATCTTGCGCTAATCTTTGTTTTATATCTTTTTTGTTTTTCCCATCTTGTGTTATTTGACTTCCTAGGTAGCAGAAATCCTTAACCTCTTGTACGTTCTCGTTACCTATTTGTATTCTTGTTTTTGATTTATTTCCTTTTTACATACTAGAACTTTAGTTTTATTTTTGTTATTTTACATACTATATCTCTCAGTTAGAACTGTTTCCATTTCATTAAGAGCAGCTTCTAACTCTTCTTTGCTAGATGCTAATACCGCTATATTATCTGCAAATCTAAGCATATCAATCTTTTGTTTCTGCATATTAATTCCAAATGTCTTTCTGCATTTGACAGTATTCATTGCCTCTTCTATGTACAAGTTAAAAATTAATGGGGATAGGTCATATCCCTGTCTCACGCCTTCCTAATATTTACTTCTCTACTTTCTTGCTCTAATTCTATTACCGCTGTTTGCTCTTTGTATAAGCAATGTTCTATTCGTCTATCCCTAAAACTCATTTCAATCTTTTTGAGTATTTCAAACATTTTTTCCATTTTACATTGTCGAATGCTTTTTGCACATCTACAAACCCTATAAATACGCTTTCCCCCTTCTCTATTGTTTTCTCCATTATCACCCTCAGAGCTAAAATAGCCTGCCGTGTTCTCCTGTTTCGCCTAAACCGAAATTGATCTTCTCTCAGTATTTCTTTAGCTCGTTTTTCCATTCGTCTTTGTACAATGCTAGTTAATATTTTTGAAGCGTGTGTGTCAAGCTTATTGTTCGAAAATTTTCACATCTATCTATGTTACGTTTGAAATCTTTGGGTATTTCGCCTGTCTCATACATATAGCTTACAAGTCGGAAGAGACGTTCTGTTACTGCTTGTCCAGCGGCGTTAGAGTTTCTGCTTGCACTTTAGCTGTACCCGGGACCTTACCATTTTTCAGACTTTAATGCTAATTCAAACTAACATCTAAGTATAGGATATCCCAGGTCATCATTTTCAATGTCTGATTCCTGTTCTAATGCTGTTAATTCCTCTCCTGAATATAAATTCCGTATATATTCCTGCCATCTAGCTACTTTCTCTACATTTTCTATAATAACGTATAATAACGTTTGTACCTCTTTGGACTTTTCATCAATCCATTGTTTTTTAGCTTTCCTGCATTTGCGAATAATTTCCCATTTTATGGCTTTGTATCTGTTTTCCTGTTTCGTCTGATCTATTTTTGTATTTTCGTTTTTCTTCTATTAAATTATATATATCCTTTTTTATCTATAGTTTCTTATTTTCTTTTTGTGTATACCCCAGAATATCTCTGGTCGCCATATCTAAGCTGGATTTAATGTTATTCCATTCTGTTTAATTTAACCATCACAAACACATTATTTCAACATCGTGCTAGAAGACGGTATAGGAATCAATTAACAGACTGTAGTAGCTACCCAGAAGCAGATATAGACACTGATCACAACATTGTAATTATGAAGGTCGCTCTTAAATTAAAAAATTTGAGAAAAAGGAACGGACTTTGAGAAACTAAAAGATAAAGATATCCACGAAAGATTTGAAAAAAAGTCAATGCTGAAAGATACCGGGAATCTTTCTGATATTAAGGCAGTAGAAACAGAATGGAATAACATTAAATCCAGCTTAGACATGGCGGCCAGAGATATTCTGTGGTATACACAAAAAAAGAATAAGAGACCATGGATAACAAAGAATATCCCGAATTTAATAGAAAAAAGATGAAAATACAAAAACAGACCGGGCGAAGCTGAAAAACAGAGATACAAAGCCATAAAATAGGAAATTATTCACCAATGCGGTGGAAAGGATTGATGAAAAGTTCAAAGAGATACAAACTAAGATGGAAATAAACAGATAAAGCATACAAACTAATTGGAATGAATTTTAGCTATAGCAAAAATATAAGGGGCGCGGAAGGAGACATCATTATAGAAAATGTAGAGAAAGTGATTAGAGGGCAGGAATACATACAGAATTGATATGCAGGAGAGCAACTAACAGCACTAGAACAGGAATCAGACATTGAAAACGATGACTTGGGATATCCTATACCTAGGGATGAGTTTCAATTAACATTAAAAGGTCTGAAAAATTGTAAGGCACTGGGCATAGATAAGTTACAAGCAGAAACTCTAAAGGCGGTTGGACAAGCAGTAACAGAACGTCTCGTCAAACTTGAAAGCTATATGTATCAGACAGGTGAGATATCCAAAGATTTCAAACGCAACATCATAGTCACTATACCAAAAAAGACAGGCACGGATTGATGTAAAAATTCTCGAACAATAAGTTTGACAGCACACGTGTCAAGAATAGTAACTAAAATTGTACAAAGACGAATGGAAAAACGGGCTGAAGAAATACTAGGAGGAGATCAATTTGGGTTTTTTAGGCGAAACAGGTGAACACGTGATGCTATTTTACCGCGAAGGGTGATAATGGAGAAAACTATAGAAAAAGGAGAAAACGTGTATATAGGTTGTAGATTGTAGATCTGGAAAAGCATTCGTCAATGCAAAAGTGAAAAAAAGTTTGAAATACTCAAAAAGATTGGAATGAGTTTTAGAGATAGACGGATAGTAACTAGTTTATACAAAGAGCAAGCAGCTGCAATAGAATTAGAGCAAGAACGTAAAGAAGTAAATATTAGGAAAGGGGGGAGGGAGGGAGGGATGTGCCTTATCCACGTTAAGTTTTAACTGGTACATCGAAGAGTCAATGAATACTGTCAAATGCAGGAAGACGTTTGGAATTATTATGCAGGGACAAAGGATAACACATCTGCTTTACCTAATTACAATTATATTAGCAACATGTAATACAGACACGTGGACTTGTGAACTAAATAAAGGACGATTAACGTTTGTTGCCTAACTGCGCTAATTTAAAATGATAAAAGTATAACAAACCCGTATATTCAAATAAGTAGTAATTGAAATGGTTTTTAAATTAAGGAGGCAGTAAATTTACAAATGCGAAATGGAACGTAACGGTTTTAATAATACAAGAAACAAGAATTCTTAGAATATAAACAACCCATTCTTTATTTTTGAGCTAACATTGGACGTAAGCAAATATTTTGTGAAAGTTCTTACAAATCTAAACGAAAATTTACAATATAAAAATTTGGAGGTACACATGTAGACAAATATTTTATAAATCATTAACGAATAATGCTCTTCAAAAATTGAAACTGTATCAAACAGGTTTTTGTTTCCCTACAACTTGAAGGAGCATACTGCTCACAGATAAAACGTGTTAGCGTATCTTTTTAACGTCTACCTTGAGTCAACAGCAAGTGCTGACCTTATAAATTCTTACTAGCCATTATAGTTTCCTGCACATAAATAATGGGCCGAACAGTCAAAAACAAAGATAATTTCATGCGTTACTACATCAGAATTTAAACAAATAACGATTACTGGATTTTTAAGGCTGGTTCATGTTCTTGAAAACGACTTGCGTAATTTATTTTACATCATCCAGGCGCTAAAAGTTTTGTAAAAGTGAAGTATAACGAATATAGAATAATAACAAAATGCTAACTGTTAACTATCATCCGTAGCTTGAATCAATATCACATCACCAAGGCATTCACTAAGACTATTCGCCATTCGCTTACTATTGCTACTGTTGTAATTCCCTTCTTCACTCTACTACCAATTACAAGCGACTATGCCTGGCGTATATTTTAAATGATATTCGACAACGTGGAACAACAGGTGCCCTTACTTATCATTAAAAACCAGACGTTTATAAATTATACTTGAATAACAGTTTGTAATTGTTGTAACCCGTTCTATTGGATATTTAAAAGCGAGAGTGAAAATGATTTTTAACTGATTTTTAACTAATACTAAAACACAAGTTAAGCATATGAACGATTAAGAAATCGATTTGTAAAATTAGAACGCTTCAACATGTACCACCGAAGAGGTTCTTTGGGTGTAAAAAGAGATGTAAATCGCTAGGTGCCAGATCGGGGCTGTAGGGTGGATGACAGATTTGTTTCTAGATTTAATGTATTTGTCACAGAGGGTCGCTCACTTTCAACTTCATCGTGCATAATTTCTCGCCTTGAATTAAACATCTAAACCCGTCTTCTAACCATACTGTTACTGATTACATGTTCTCATAAACTTCAGAAATTTCATTTGGTCGCATATTTCTAGCGAAGTTCACAATGAGTTGGCCTTGAGCATTTTTAATGCATGTTGTATAACACTCTACTACACAAACGACAATCTGCAACTGTGTGCGGAGGGCCCATGCACGAGAGAGGAAACTGATAACGCCTGACAAATAACAAGCTGCGTACAAACGAAACTTGCTTTAAAAATACGCCTCGTTTATTTTATTTCTTCGAGTTACATTTGTTATGTTCCATTTTGTATTTGTAATTTACTGCCTATTTAATTTAGAAACTACTTCAATTTCTACTTATTTGAATATACGGATTCGCTACACATTCATTATGTCTAGTTAGCTCAGCTAGATAACCAACGCTGCTCGTCCTTTGTTTAATTCACAAGTCCACATGTTTATATTACGCTTTCTGGTTTCTTATCTAGGCATGCGGTTGATAAGAATTTTCTGAATGTTGCTAGGTGAATTGTAAAGTAACTGTGTTATCTTTGAAATATAAAAATATACTCAAACTTATTTCTATTCTATATGGAATTACCGTGATTATTCTTCAGAAAACAATTTTATAGATATACTGGTTGAATGAGTTCACTATATTTTTAGCGTGAGTTAGCGTTGTTTTTTCTATGATAAATGATATGAACCTAATCGGGCAGATACAATATTCTTATAATGAAACAGACTGCTTTTTCTTTTTACGTGATCGGTAGGTAAGGGAAGGATGATGTTTCTTTAATAGAAATGTTAGTATTTTTAACCCGGTTTGTAACCAATATTTTTCGGATTTTAACGCATATTCTGAGTCGTATATTTTACTCCCACATTGCTAGGCTCTTTGAACTACTGCTTACTTGATCGTACTACAGAAATTTCACATTGTTTTTACGATACATATTGTTTGTAACAGCAAAGGTATGGCAATATTATAAATTTCCAGGTAAAAAACTCGCTTCCTGGGCAATGTAGTACCTTCGGGTGGAACATTGTGTAACACTTTTAATATAGATTATCTATCGCTATTAACAAGTGTAAACAAAGCTTTGAAGTGGTTCTACTTAAAGTCTTAGTTTATATCAACGTCTGTGAACAACTAATTTAATCTCAGACGAAACGAATTTACAATTTTTCTCCAAAAATCTTATGATAAAGTCCAGATACACTTCAGGCTCCGAAGCTACATAGTCACACCCAAACATGAATACACTACACACCTATAGACACACACACACACCCTCATGCACTCACACAGGCACACACGCACCCTCTCCTCACGCACGTATGCACTCACGCATGCACGCAGCCATGCACGCACGCGCGCATGCACGCACGAACGCACCCATACATACACACACGCACACTTGCGCATTGCATGCAGAGACTTGTTTCCATAATCAGGATGTGAAGTTTTATCAATGTCTCAGTCGCCATATAACTGACTCACCATCATTACGTCTTCAGTCCTGGAACTGGTTAGACGCGTACCCTCATTCTTTCCTATTCTAAGCTAACCTACACATTTTCCTGAAATTTCCACAGTCTGCATCTTTCACCATCTGCGTGCAATAATTTGATCTAAGTCTATATCTACCGCTTTTATTTCTTTTTCTCTTTCTAATATATCCCGCACTATTCACTAAAAATGCCTTAGAATGTATCCTGCACCTATATTTCTCTTATTGTTTTATGATTCCCACAGATATTTTTATTCCCCTACTATTTTTATAACCTCTTTGTTATTAATTTTATCTGTTCATGCTATCGCCACCATACATCTGAAGCACAACATTTCAAAAGGCTTCTACCGTTTTTCTGTCTGCTTCTTATTTCATAGGCGTACTGTGCTGTGTTCCATACATACGTTTTCAATAATTTTCTTCTTGTTTCTATGTTTGTTCTCTTCGAACATAGCCGCTGCCCTTTTTTGTTAGATGCAGTTAGGTTCTCCTTCTATTGTTTTACAAATACATACCCTATTTCCCCGATATTCAGTGATATGTGAAGGGGGTTAAGCAGTTTGCGGCTACCAAGATCTCCCAACACTTTAACATTTGCGAAATTAAGGGTTTTTCATTATCTTTTCGCACAATCGACATTAGTTGAAAATATTTCAAAACCAACACCTGTAGTTGTTTATAATAATCATCAGATTTAAGTGCAATTATTTTTTTCCTCATTTGGTTTTCCATCTTGGAACTGGTTAGACGAGTACCTCCATTGATTTCTATTCTGCACATCTCCCTTAAATTCCGACAGTCTACATCTTTCACTATCTGTGTGCAATAGTCTAACATAAGTCTACCACTACCTCTCTTTTTTTCCATCTCTGCTTCTAATATATTCCGCACTATTCCCTCATGCCTTAGCATGTAACCTATCATTCTATCTCTCCTATTTTTCACTGTTTTCCACATATTTCTTTCTTCTCCTGGGATTTCTAGTGCCTCTTTGTTTTTAACTTTGTCTGTCCATCATATCTTTATCATACGCCTGTAGCACCACATATCAAAGGCTTCTATCTATTTCCTGTCCGCTTCTCCTACTGTCCAAGCTTCACAACCGTACAGTGTTGTGCTTCACACATATCTTTGCAGCAATCTTTTCCTTGTTTTTATGTTTGTTGTCTGTGAACACAGTAATTGCTTTATCCCGTTAAATGTAGCACAACCTTGTGCTAATCCTTGTTTTATATCTTTTGCGCTCTTCCCATCTTACGTTATTTGGCTTCCTAGGTAGCAGAAATCCTTAACCTCTTGTAAGTTATCGTTACCTATTTGTATTCTAGTGTTTGATTTGTTTCCCCCTCCTTTACATGCTAGCACTTTACTTTTATTTTTGTTGACTTTCATACCGTACCTCTCTGTTGGAGCTGTTGCCATTTGATCAAGAACGTCTTTTAAATCTTCCTTACTAGATGCTAATACCGCTATATCATCTACAAAGCTAAGCATATTAACCTTTTGTCCCTGCATAAGAATTCCAAATGTCTTCCTGCATTTGACATTATTTAACGTCTATTCTATGTGCAAGTTAAAAATTAATGAGGAGAGGTCACATCCTTGTCTCATCCCTTTCCTAATATTTACTCCTCTACGTTCCTGCTCTAATTCTATTACTGCTGTTTGCTCTTTGTATAAGCTATGTACTATCTGTCTATCCCTAAAATTCATTCCAATCTTTTTGAATATTTCGAACATTTTTTCCATTTTACATCGTCGAATGCTTTGTCCAGATCTACAAACCCCATATTCACGCTTTCCCCTTTTCCTATTGTTTTCTCTATTATCATCCTCAGTGCTAAAATAGAGTTCCGTGTTCGCTGTTTCGCATAAATCCAAATTGATCTTCTCCTAGAATTTCTTTAGCTCGTTTTCCATCCGTCTTTGTACAATTCTAGTTAATATTTTTTACACGAGTGCTATCAAACTTATTGTTCGAAAATTTTCACAACTATCCGCGCTTCTCTTTTTTGGTATAGTGACTTTGATGTTCCGTTTGAAATTTTTAGATGTCTCGCCTGTCTCATACATATAGCATACAATTTGGAAAAGACGTTCTCTTACTGCTTGTCCAGCGTCTTTTAGAGTTTCTGCTTGCATAGGATATCCTAAGACGTTTTCTCAATGTCTGATTCCTTTTCTAATGCTGTTAGTTACTTTCCTGCATATAAATTTCCTATATATTTATGCCATCTAACCAATTTTTCTACATTTTCTATAATGACGTTCCCGCCCGCGTCCATTATATTTTTGCTATACTGTTTTATATTCCTAAAATTCATTCTCATTAGTTTGCATGCTTCATTTGTCTTTCCTATTTCCATCGTAGTTTATACCTCTTTGCACTTTTCATCAATCCATTGTTCTTTAGCTTTCCTACATTTACGAATAATTTCTCATTTTATGGCTTTGGATATCTGTTTTCCTGTTTCGTCTGATGCATTTTTGTATTTTCGTCTTACTTCTATTAAATTCAGGATAACCTTTATTATCCATTGTTTCTTATTTTCTTTTTGTGTATACCACAGAATATCTCTGGCCGCCATGTCTAAGCTGGATTTAATGTTATTCCATTCCGTTTCTACTTCCTTAATATAAAAAATCTTCTCGGTATCTTTCAGCAGGCGTCGCCGTGGATCAATGTAGTAAGCGTAAGACTACGGATCCCAAGGTCCTGGGTTCAAATCCCGACACGGCCGACTGCTTGAAAAATGGCAGGTGAGCATTTTTCACAAAAATTACGCCCTCGTTCGGATGAGAGGTTAAATGGAGGTCCCGTGTGTGAGTGTTGTCACGCACGTTAAAGATCCCTACCTTGCCTGGAACGGCAAGGGTTCGGCAAAATTCTAAATTTCCAGGCAACAAAAAAACTCGCCTCCTGGCCAATGTAGTACCTCCGGGTGGAGCATTGGGAATGTAAATGAACGGTATCTTTCAGCAATTCATTTGACTTTTTTCAAATCTTTCGTGGATATCTTCATTTTTTAGTTTCTCAAAGTGAAAATTTCTTTTCCCATTCTTTTTATCAAATTTTTAAATGTAAGAGAGGCCTTCATAATTACGATGTTGTAGTCAGTGTCTATATCTGCTTCTGGGTAGCTTCTACAGTCTTTTACTTGATTCCTAAACCGTTGTCTAACAAGAATGTAATCAATTTGATATCTTACTATATCTCCTGGCAACTTTCACGTGTATCGTCTTTTAGCATGATGTTGAAATAATGTGCTTGTGATGGTTAAGTTGTTTTTGGCGCTAAATTCTACCAGCCTATTTCTCCTGTCGTTTCTAGTGCCTAAACCAAATAAACCTACTACCGCTACTTCCCTACCCTCACTTACCACTGCATTAAAATCCCTCCTAATTATTAGATTTTCATGTCCTTTTACGTATCCTAGTCTTTGATATATTTGTAGATCGCTTCTGCTTCTTCCTCACTGTAACTAGAGGTGGCCATGTATACTTGTAGTGTTGCTGTATTTTGCGGTTTAGATTCTAATCTTACCATGACTACTCTTTCGTTCTATTGTAAGAATTTTCTACACAGTGTGCTATCTGTTTTCGCATAACTATATCCCCACAACCAAATTTCCTTCCTTTGCTCCTGTATGAATTGCTCTAAAGTCTCCACTCCAAAAATCTCCCGTCTCTGACCACGGAACTTCACTGATTCCTACTATGTTTAATGCTAACCTATCCATTTCAATTTTCAGGTTCTCTAGCTAATCTACTTGCTTCATACTTTTGACATGCCCCGTTCTGACTGGCAAAATGTTCCCGGCTGTTCCTTTATGCCTTTCGATCATATCCTCCGAAGTAATCCCCTACCGGAGATCCGAATGGGGGACCATTTTAACTTTGGAATCTTTTACTCCATAGGATGCTATCATCTTAATTACAATTTAAGTACGCTGTGTACTTGGGAGGTAATCTGGTGGTTTCCCGTTGCCTTCCACATCGCATTAGTGTGTCTTAGAATGCCATACGGACGCCTATGGTCTCTGTCAGTGTAAGTACCGAAAGAGCTGGTGCCGTCTTTCGGGGACCTGTCTTAGTCTGGTTCTTCACTAAAGACCTTCTAATTTGGTTGAAACTATATTTTGGCTCTTTAGATCACTGGCACACGCAAGCTATTCCACCGTTCTAGTAATCTAGAATTTCTTCAAGGTGCAGGTCCATTCGGAACGGATAACTGACTAGGGTGATTTTAAAACAAATTTCCTTTTAGGGTTCTTAAAATCTGGGGCCCTATGGTCCTTGCCTAGTGCGCCTTGATCGTATTAGTGCAGTGCTATCATGGCTCTATTTGGCGTTCTGTTTCTTAATAAATTTACTGTAATACTTTGTAGTACATTTAGAATGTATATAATCATGTTTTTGTATTTGAGATATATGAGCGATAGCGCTTTTTGTGGTCAGTTTCTATTTGGTCATTGAGAAATAAACAACAACCTTATGTCAATAACTTTTTTCTAGAGTTCCATACAAAATATGATGACGTCATCTAATTTTTTACGGACTTCATTTATTAAGATTTTTCATGTTATTCATCGTGTTCTTTGACAAAAATGCAAAACGTTCCGTATGTACTTTATGTTCATAAGATAAAATAAATTGTTTTTGACGAGCACTGTTATTAAATCTAGTTTACTAGTTTAATTCAGCCATGATAAATCATGATCAATTTGGAGATGCGTGATAGCTAAAGACCGTAACTGGGTTTAACCTGAGGCCATAGCGTTAACCTGCGACCTCACTGCAGCTTCTCTTCCGTGAGTATATTGACGCTCTGGTTCTCTAATATAAACTTAGCCTACTTTTAAACTTAAAAATAGTTACAACATACATGCTGTTTTAAAGTGTTGCAGATTTATTATATTATGTATAATAATAATACAGTTATGAAGCAACTTGTATATGCAGGTGTTTGTAGTTTGTGCTTTTGCGGTACCAAACATAAATTTTGTTGTATCTGAACTCGCATGTGGTCCTACGATGTTGTAATAGATCTACATGGGGTACTATGATAATTATGAACTAACACAACAATTTTGTTCGTTTTTAGCTTCTATTGTCAACAATAATGTTTGATAACATTTTAAGGTGTAAAGTATTGTCTGCGAATAAGACGAACCTATTAATTAAAAAAATTCGAATGTGGAATATCACTATAGAAAGAAATAGATTAATATTTAAAAAATTTTCATAATACTGTGGTTTCAAAAGCAGTATATCACCATGATAAGGGTCAGTGTTTTCTACGATTACCGCTGAGCGACGCGACTTTGCCCAAATAAGTATCTATTTTTTCTAATTCTAGTTGAAAGAGGGATTCTTATTCTAACCCTTAAAATTGTGACGTTCTTTTGAGTTTAACATCATATTTTATTTTAATGGTTTCTGTATTAGTAAATCCCACCAACAGGATTAGGCAATTTTCTTTAAGAAATGTAATTTTTAGGTTACATGTATTTTTAATCTAAAGAAATTATTTCTGTATCACATTTTGTTCATACTCAAAGGTTATCAAATTGATCATGGCGTATTTAGTATTCTAAATTATTGCAGTTTTATGATTCATTTGTTTTGATTAATAATCTATCTTGTTGCCGCAGAAAACCTCATCGTAGGTAAATTAAGACCTTCCACATGAAAAATTTATCTTTCCTCCATAAAATAATTAAAGATCTCTTTGGTAAACTTCAGACAGATGAACTAAGATTGCAAATTGAAAAATATCTTGTGTCTAATTATATAAAAATTAACTTACGAATAGGTTAACTAAAATCAGAGACGGGTACTTTTTATTAATTTAAGTCAACACAATTTTTCATGTGAAAGTTTTTCATGCTCAGACGATGAAGACATTAATCTAAATAAATGAATAATAGAACTGTAGTAATTTAGAATACGAAGTACGCTATGATGAATTTGACAATTTTTAAGTATGAACAATATACGATACCGAAAAAATTCTTCCTTAGATCGAAAATGCATGTAACCTAAAATTTATATTTTTTTAGAGGAAAAACCTACTTTATTGGTGGGATTTATTAATATAGAAACTATTAAAATGAAAAACGAGTATAAACATTCCAAACGTCACAAGATCTTCCAATATCTTATTTATACCCATCCACAAAGACTTGGCGATCTCATCGACCAAGTTATAACATCGCAGTCGGCCAGTTGAAAATATCGCGGATTAAGAAATTCTCCTTTAGAGTCGATGGCCACTTAAAGAGCGGAGGAGTGGAAAAATGATTTAAGCACTTTCTTGTAAGAGTAATTGACGCAGAAAGCTGGTTGAATAATTAATTTGATCATGTAACAAAAAACTACTGCATTAAAAATATTTATGAAGCTCGCGAAAAAATACAATTTTACAAATTATGTGAGTTATTTTAAAGTTAAACTTGCGCTTAGTGTGGATCACTGAGGGGGAACTTTAAGGTAGGAGTTATGAGAAAAAATATGACCATAACCACTAACGTTTTATAAGTCGGAGTGTGGAGTGTTATTAGTCCAAATAAAGGTGGCAGATTCGATGGAAAGAATGACATTAAAAATCAAATAATCATCACTGTATACTCTGAAACAAAAATTGTTTATCTCATCTTGCTGTAGGTGGGTAACTTGCCCAAGGTCCCGGGTTCAAATCCCTACACGGTCCGCTTGAAAAATGTTAGGCGAGCATTTTTCACAAAAATACACCCTCGTTCGGATGAGAGGTAAAATGGGGGTCCCGTGTGTGAGTGTTGTCATGTATGTTAAAGCTCCCTACCTTGCTTGAAACAGCAAGGGTTCGGCAACATTCTAAATTTCCCAGATAAAAACTCGCTTCCTGGCCAATGTAGTACCTTCGGGTGGACCATTGGAAAATCAAGTGTAATGCGGTGGTTAACTACAAAAACCCTTTCCTAAAACAAGTTGTTAAACGAAAGTTAAACGTCTTCCGACGTAGCTAGGGTCTTCAAAAGTTATACTTCAAACGACATTCTATAAAAACTAAAATTACAACAATAAAAAGGACCCCATCAAGCCCTAAGCTCATAAAAAGCAATTTGTATTCTAAGGGAGAACTTGGAAACCCTCAGACAAAAATATCGTTTTTGCTGTGCAAACACGCCTATCAAGATGAAGTGCGCAGCACCTGTAATATAGTTAGAGCAAAGACAGGACATAAGAAGCGTTCTCTTACTACCTTGCTATTGCAAAAGAAACAACATAAAAAAGCTAGTGAAATATTCTTTTGTTGCTATAGCAAAAGAAATAACACGTGTAAATTACTTTCTATAATAAAATATATTTGTTATTAAACTACACTATTGGAACTACTTGATCACTACTGCAAGACAAGAATACAAAAAGAGCTTGCCATTTTACACTCTTACTAATATAATAACTAAGTAGTACTACTGAATAAACTTGATAGAAAACGCTGTAGAAGTGATTACCAATATACCACCATTTATATCTCATCTCTTTAGCAATATTGATTGTGTTTACCTGCATTTGGAGGCATTTGTCTAAAATAAAACAGTAAATTTAGTTTACATTAATCGTTTAATGCATCTGCCTTCTTTTTTTTGTGATTAATGGCTGTATTTACAAAATTTACAATAAATATTCAGTCAACGCAAAACGTTTTCAGAAACAAATGTTGAAACTTCGCTAGATAACACAAATGACCCATATGTTTCAAATTGAAAGAAACAGATCTGTTATAGGAATTTTCTGTAACTTCAAAATGCCAAAGAGTTGAATTCTTATTTAGCTTTCCTTTACTCTTTGAAGACAACTTGCTAATTGGGTTTATTTCTCGTCATCCACAAACCAGTAAATTGAAACAACGTAGATCAAGACGTTAGGAAGAGCTTACCTCGTGGCACGGTAGCCGTCTTAAACCTATCGGTAGAGAATTAACAATGTAAATGAAATTAAATCAGACAATGAACCTAATACTTTTACCTGACTACGGTTAACAGAGATCAAGGCTTATATGTGATTTTCCCATCTAAAGTTGCAAATCTAAAATTGTGATTCGCATATCACACGCTGTGCTTCTTCTACTTCAACTCATCACTTTTTGTTCAGGAAACGAAAGCGAATGCTATCCGGTTTAACGGACAAATAAAGCGATCTCGTGTGGCCGTCAATTGAACAGAGTTCAAGCAACCATTCGATGAAGGATGCGCCTCTATTATTTATTTTAAATAGTGCTTGACACCTAGTTAGATAATACTGATAACGCTTGGATAGTGATTAATATTAAGGAATCAATCTTTCAATACAAGTTTTATCTTTAGTTAGTGGATTGACAAACATCAGCGTCGGGCGGGTGAACCAGTTAAGTAATTCGTAACGGTAGCTTTGAATTTGGATTGTATGTATCAAGTCTCAAACGCGAAAGAAATCGAGGATTCGAGAAAAATACCGTTATATTGCGAAAGTGTTTCTGTAGGAAATACTTTCCGTCAACGATAGTTAAATAAGTGGATTATTGACATTCTAGTTTGTCCTGCACGACAAGGTCGTTTTTTAGCTTTGTATCCGATCAACAAGCTGTAAATAGAATTTTTGTTTTCAACCTGCTACGTATTTTGCTGATGTAAATTTCACTATTACATTAAATTTATTGTTATTCGGATTTTTACGTTGGTACATCCTTAGTTAAAAGCGTAATGTAACAGGAAGTTGAAATGTAAACAAGCACCGCGTTATTCTATTTACATAAATTTATATGTACGAGTCAAGTTGGTTGTATAACCATAATTGAATAAGTTTAAGATGTTCCTTTTCTTTTAGATACACACATACTTGGCTAACTAGGGATAGAGTTTAATTTATTCGTGTTGGTTGCGATTGTTAAATACGGCGATATTCATGTTTTAGATAAAGTAGATTAGGTGAACGTCTTGCAGTTTTATTATTGTTTGTGTTTAGTTTAAATTCGTAGTTGAGAGAGAGTGTACACAAGGCTCCATCAACCTGTGTGGTACAAAGCAATAACCATTTAGTCGTTTCTTAAACCATTCACCGTCTAAATGAGACTAGAATCCAGGTAAGTTGGCGCTCAAAGAGCTTTCCAAGTAGGATAAGTGAATGTGTTGAAGTTTATGTATCCATAATAGATCTGCATTTGCTTTTATAGAATTTACCCCTCGCCACTGCAAGCTAGCTGGTGCATTATTTACTGTTACATCTTCGTGGTAGAGTAAACTTTAATTCAAATAACAAGCACTAAGTTAGCACGAAACAGGTTATTGGACTCTCAATGTTTGGCGCCGATTTTAATTTTTTTTTTCAGTTAAGTAGAGTTTTGCGCTCAAAGAACTCTTAGTCATTTCTTAAAGGGGGGGGGGTACAAAGTAGTTTCTCAAAGATAGCTTTTGGTGAAAATTGGTCTTGAAAGGTTTTTGGACGAAAATGTAACCAATTGTGACATAAGGGTTAAATAAAAATTAGAGCTTAAAAATGGATTTCACTTATAACGTAGATCGTATGAAGATCGAATTAATTTTTGAATTAAACGTGAGAAGCATAAAAACAGAAAATTTGACACGCGGAATTTAGAAAAACTTTGCGAAAAGTAATCAAAACACCGACAAAGGTGATGGCGAGTTCGATTATCCATTTTGATTTTACGTATTATTTTACAGTCAAAAATAGCATTAGCTCAAATTTTTTCAATAAAATTATAGGAAAATTAATTCATAAATTGCTTATTGTTATTCGAGATTATCATGTAGTTTACCGGATGACGAGAATGATGAGGAATATACAAATGAGTTACAAAAGATTTAGGAAAATTGATTGAGGATTACTAAAAAGAAAAAAAAAAATTTTTAAAGTTAGGGAAGACTGAAAATTAAAGAAACATGAAAATTTAGTTTTGGATGTAGAAAGTGAGAATAGCGTAGACAGTTTAGAAGAAGTAGATTATGGTTTAAACGATTTGGGAAATATTAAGTTTAAAATGAGCACTAATGCAACCCCAATCAGTCCATTTAAAGCTTACAGTTTTGGAAAGTACAGATTCACCTAAAAATACAAGTAATTCGGTAATATACAAAGTTACACTTGTAAATACTCCCTGTATGTTTGTTGTGGTTTGTTTAGCATTCTTCTTAATCTTCTTTGGGAATGAAACCACTCATACTTTTTAAAATCTATTTTATTTACTTTTCGATCCATGACCTAGGATCGTTGTCAAAATAATTTTATCCAACTCATACCACTCATACTTTTTAAAATCTATTTTATTTACTTTTCGATCCATGACCTAGGATCGTTGTCAAAATAAAATTATTTTTCATTCCCAAAGAAGATTAAGAAGAAAGTTACACTTGTCTCAATATTGGGAATAACTTTTAAAAGGAACACATCAATAGATGCATTTTTCGAACCAGTAAATGAATTAAAAATAGTCAGAAATATGTCAGTGTTAATTGTTTTCAGAGTCTTGTGATCGTGTTTCAGAAAAAGCGTTAATTTGGTACCGCGCAAATCAAGTTTTTGTAAATAGTTGGGAATTAAGATAGCGCTAAAAGATGAACCTTTTCCACCAGATTACGACGAAAAGTTACTGACAGAAATAAAATTACGCACGCAGGGGTAAACATAAACAACACGCCTACATGCCGCAATAATGGCAAATATGTTATTGCGTCTAACCGAACCAATAAGCGTCAAGAAGCATTTAAAAATGTTTATTTGTGTTTAATTTAAATTAGTAAGCGAGGAAAAAGTGTACGCAAGACTGCATCAGCCTGTGTGACACAAATAAATAACCATTTAGTTGTATCTTAGACCATCCATTGTCCAAATGAGACTGGAACCTAGGTGGGTAGGCGGTCAACGACCTTTATTGGACAGAAAGTTCAAGAGCCGTTCAAGGTAGGAATCAGTGAAAGATTTGCATTTGCATTTGTAGAACTCACCCCTTGCCACTGTAAGCTAGTTGGTGCAATATTAACTCTTACGTATACATGGTAGGGTAAAATTTAATTCAAGTAACTAGCTTCAATTTAGCACTTAACAACCTATCGACGGAGAAAAATTTCATCATCGATCTCGAATTTTCTCATGATTAAAGAATTGAGTCGTAAAGCTCCCCAAAATCTAGCTCCAAATCTTCATCATATTTCATAAATATTTGTTTTTAAAATTTTTCCTTCATATGTAATTTATATGTCTATCATAAGAAAGTAGTATGTCAGAGCATATGCACTATCTGTCTTATGTGAATTATGCCAGTTATGGAAAGCTAAAATTTCAGTGGTCACGAATATTCTCGACTCGCGGACTCCCATTTACATCTCATGCACTCCCAATCTTAGTTTTCGCTGACATGGATCCCTTGCAGTTCGGAGTCGACCACTTGGGGCGGATAAAGAGCACTTTGGGAATCAATAGCGCAGGAAATCTGTCATAATTGTCATAAGTGTGTGTTTATTTCACTCTTTTATAAACTAATTTTACAAGTGAATTAGTGATCTGTTTATTATCAAAATTTACCTGTAAGTGCTTTACTTGGACTATAACAACTTGCCTGCCAGTTGAGTGAATTTTGAAATTTAGTTTCATTAGACATTTGTAAAATGTAAATTAATTATGCCATTAAAGTTGTTGTAGTTATCATGTGTTAAATTAAAGGTATTACAGGTCAACACTTTTATAATCAGCATTAGTGATAAAAAGCAATTATCCAACTGTGTTGTTGTTTTGTATAAATATAAACATTGAACATTGAACTATAAACATTTCTGCCTTGTTAATTTTCCATAATAGGCCAACATGACTACTGCATGTGCTGTAAGCTTCAGTTTGATAATTCTGATGAAGTTGTTACATGTGAATGCTGTCAAGTAATCTTTCATGCTCCTGAATCTTGTTCTGGCCTAAAAACGAGTGAACTACGTGCCATAATACTACAAAAACGTATACTCACTTTTTACTGCTTAGAATGTAGATCCTATTTTAAACAAGTGCCTTCATTACTGAAGGAAATTGCTAATTTGAACGATTCTGTACAATGCATTCTAGAATGTTTGAACACATTAAGGCGTCTTCTGCGAAAGCTTTGGAGCGATCTAAACTTCTCGAATCTGAGAATATTAAGCTGAAAACTCAACTCGCTGAAATGGAAAGCAAATTACTCACCAAAGAAGTTGATGGCAACTTCTCTGCTAATATCAACGCAGTTACTTCAAAAATTAATGAATCTTACCAAGCAGCTGAAAATGATTTATCTACTGTTATCTCTAAGGTCCAGAAAGATACTCCAGTCTCTTTTTTTACAAATAGCGCGAAGGAGTAATACGGCAATAATAGTTAAACCTAAAAATGTTTAGCAAGAGAACAAGATCACGAAGGCTGAGGTACTTCAAAAAGCCATGCCAAAATTGATTGATTTCACTATTCAAATTACTAAAGTTAAATAAGTGTGTGTGTAGTGATACAGATGATTCCAATCAAAAAATAAATCAAATCATGAATGATAACATGTCTAATAATTATAATATAACTGAAATAAGGAATCATCTGCCTAAAATTAAAGTTGTGGGTATAACTGATAAACTTGATGCCGCCTGTGTTGAGAAATTCCTAATAAATCAAAACGGCCACTTCTCAAAAAAAACTCTAATGGTGGGACTTGATAACTGTTCTGTCTATGATGGAATTGAACCACGTAGATGTCTTAACTGCTGCTCTTATAATCATATAAAGGGAGTCTGCAAAAGTAATCCCATTTGTCCTCGATGTGCACTTGAACATACGATTGATAAATGCACTGCCGATGAGGTAAAATATATTAACTGCTTTACTTACAAAAAAATGTATCCCGATAAGACAGAAATCAATGTTAATCACACAGTATGAAATACTGACTGCTGTGTGTATAAATTAAAGTTAGGTGCAGTAAGGGCTTCTATCTTCTCTGGGTAGCAATCACAGTTTATAAATCACTCTGCAAAAGTAGTTAATTCTAAGGCGTTGGCCAGTTATATATACTACCAAAATGTAAGAGGTCTCCATACTAAAATGATTGAACTATATTACTTCTCTTTAATGTGTTATTATGAAATCATATGCTTAACTGAAACATGGTTGGGAGATGATATACATAACAATGAACTTTTTTGTAATACCTTCAATGTATTCAGAACAGATCGACATACTAATTTGGGTGTTAGCAGGGGAGGAGGGGTACTTCTTGCTGTTCACAAAAATTCGCTTCTCATCAAGTTCCCTATACTTGTAGGAATATTAACTTTGATATCTTAATTGTTGAAATTAAAGATCCCTATAGCCAGTGTATGATTATAATAACGATATATATCCCGCCAAATCAAGTGAGGCATGCGTATGAACTTTTCTTTGATGAGTTGATAAATCTTTATTTTATCTATGACAAAAATCTTATAATCATAGGAGACTTCAACTTACCTGAATTTGCATTGAGTAGCAACAACTTGCCCAGATTGACACACCTTAATAATCTTGTAGCTTTCTTTGATCTCATACAGTACAACTACATATACAATCTGAATCAAAGGCTACTGGACCTAGTTTTTTCTAATTTTGCTTGCAACATATCTGAACCAAAGTGTGTTGATCTGCCTATTGACAATCATCATCCACCACTTTGCATTGAAATACATAAATTACTTGTAAAAAACTATGCTAAAGCAACCAGTAAAGATGCCCGTTACAACTTTAAAAATGTCAACTATACTGCCCTTTATGATGACTTAGCTACACTAGACTGGAACTCTCTGTACCACTTTGATGACATTGAAGCTGCTACAGCTCTCTTTTATGCTTTACGCTTTCGAGTTATTGATTTGCATGTCCCTAGAACCAAAGCCTGTACGAAGTCTTATCCATCATGATTCACTAAGGAGATAATCAATTTTACTAAACAAAAAGAAATTTTATAGAAGCAATATAAATTAAGTAGTGATACATTAGCATACAACAATTTTAGAATCCTACGAAGTAGGTTAAAAATGCTATGAATATTGCTCACAATAATTTCTTTAGGTCAATGAATGACAAAATAAAATCTGATCCGAAGAGTTTCTGGGCATTTGTGAATGATAAACGAAAGTCAACGAATCAACAAAGACAAGTCTATGACAATGAGTCCTATGTTGTATTGCTGTTTGAGCCGCACCTGCTAATTCTCGGCCAATTCCAAATTCGTTAACATGAGTTCCTGTATTTATAGCTTCATACGATGCTTTAAAACTTGCTGTTCTGCGTCCTTGTTGCATCTGGAACAAATTGATTGTGCATTTATAATTGTGTTTAAATGGATGTTATATTTTTGAATTCAAAACTTATGAGGTTAGTTCTACTTTTATAAAAAAAAAAAAAATATACAAACATCGTTTTATTTAGAATGGTACTTAAAAATATATGTCCTATATATACTTGTACCGATATACGCGGTGCTTTCTTTTGAAAAAAAACGAAGTTGGTGAAAATCATCAGGTTGTTGTTTATATCATTTTTTAAAATTGAGATCTATTTGAAAATATGATTTTTAATAAATGGTTGTAACTTATGAACTGCTGAAAATAATCGAAGAGGCGTTCATAGCTATTCATGTTATTACGAAAGCAAAGTAATATTTTACCGCACATTAAAAATCAATGTAATGCGGGGTAATATTTATAAATAAATTTATTTAAGATTAAATTCCCTCAAGTCGTAAAACCTGCATAACCTGGCCTCAAATTTGGTTGCGGGTATGACATTGCGGGTAAAGATCACAGATTGTAATACAAAAGCTTACTCGAAGGAAATTATGGGCTTGTGGATTCATCAGCGATGCTTTTCTTGATGACGTCCAGTGGTTCTCGTCGATGTAGCATAGGAATTTTTATTAGGTAGAGGGAGAAAGTAGCAAAAAAGGATCACTTCGTCGACTTGAGCGTTCATCCACGCATGTCCGTATTCAATAATGGTCGATAATAAAGTATCGTCTTTCAGAAGCTTAGTTTTCACAACTGTAGTTCACTTCACACAATTTTTATGCTCTCAGGCTAAGACTGCAAACACAGCTGCGTTTTCATGGTCTGGGAACACAACATTTGCGGTTTTTTACACCAGTCCAATGTCCTGAAATGCGTGAGAACCTAGTCTTCGTGAGATTTACACATGAAGCTTAAATTAAAAATGATAAAGGAAAACTTCCCATGCTGGGTTTAAAAATCGTCTAAAATTAAAACCCATATCCTAAAAACTGTCTAGCCTGTCTCTGTGTTAAAATTAAGAAGTGTAAATCGATTGCTAATAGGGATTTGCGATGGGGGTTTGTGTTAGAGGTGCCAGCGAGTCGTGTTGTGTTGGGAAATTTTTGCTTGCGTGCCATAGGGTGGTTTTTATCGCGAAAAACCCTATGCTAAGGGAGAAATAGGGATTTTTTTGAAAATTATTAGATTGAAGCGACATATTCGCTAACGTGTTAAAAAAGCTAGTATCCCTCGAAACTTTCCGATCTGAAAAGCCAAACGAGCAGTGCAACGAAGTTGACAACAAGTCGGTTACCATTAGTGCAAGAGAGAAGCAAGATCGAGTTGGTTTCCAAAATTCGTATTCGGTCGCTAAAATATACCAAACAACACTATCCGTATCCTAAAACCTGAATTATTAATGGTTTGCAAGCTGGTACTATGGTATTTTCTTAAAACATTTATTAGAAATTGGATAATTAATTCGAGAAACGACAAAAACAGGTAACGAAGACCGGCGTAAACGTACGAGTGTGTACCTTCAAAATCTACGATGACACACTTTTTTTCAAATTTGGTAAATTTAAAATCATAAATTATTTAATATGTCTTAATAGTACTGATAATTGATTATTATTATTATACGAAAGCATAGCTTTTTGATATACACCGGCTATTTATTTCAGAAATAGTTAATTATTACATTTGACGTTTCTTTACAAAGATAGCCAAGCGATTACAATGGAGCGTGATTTGGTCAAAAATCAATATATTTCTTATGTGACGTGATTTTATGTAAGTATACGGCCAACGAGATTCCAGTAAACATAACCTAGATGTCTCCAAGTTAAGAGCTCCGTATTCCATTCGCAAGTAAAATTTACCTTTTTTTTATTTCATATTAACTTTTTAAACGGCCAATAGCATTCATTATACACAAACAAAAACTCGAACAACATTTATAACCACTTTATTTAACAATACTCATGTATAAACCAAATCAGTTTTTCATATGCTTCAGTGAATTCTACAATCTTTCAATTATAAATTGCATTTACTCAAACAACCATTTTTTAATGCTTTAGATTTTTCTGAAATTGTCCAAATTGCAGTAAAATATTCGATTATGTGTTAAAAAGTAATGATCGTTTCAAAAACCTGAGTGCGATATGCTACAAAGCTAACAACGGGTCGATTAGCGTTAGTACAAAAAAAGGACAATAGAGTAGGTTTACAAAATTCGTATACGGTCCCCAAAAAAAATTCTAATGTATGTCAAAAGTCAATACTTATATCCTATAACCTGATTACCGTTTGCACGCAAGTATTGCCGTTTCTTTAAAAACTTTTATTGAAATTACTACAATTATTTCGAGAAGCGTCAAAAACAGGTTGCAAAGACCGGCGTAAAATAAGGATTAAGTACTATCTAAATCTCCGAAGACAGGCTTATTTTACAAATTTCTAAAACTAAAGCTTATAAAATATATAATATTTCTTTATAGTGGTTATAATTAATTTTAATTATAAAAAAATATCGCACATTAATATACGCAGTCTATTTTAAAAGAAAATATTACAATAGCAATTCGTTGTACGTGAATTAAACTAATTTCGATAACTTTGACAGATCAGGGTGCGTTCAGAAACACGACTTGAGTTGTTAAACAACAGTTGATTAAGCTTTCTCCCAAATCGCTTTTATGATGTCTCAAGTCACTCAACTGACTCATTCGGCTCGCTCAACTGGCCTATTCAAGGAATCTTCGGCGTAATGAATAAATGGCGCCCAACTTAATCCCGAAGGAACTACAAGCCGCTTTTAGTAGTAAGATAAACGTGAAGCCTTATGTTAAAAAGAAGGCGCGACAATTGCCTTAAAGCTTCAAAAAGAAAAACAAATAAAAAGAAAAAAATCTCTTTGTACGAGAGCTCACTAACACGAAAAACTTAAATTAAATTTGTCTATAGGAGCCACCTGCTTTTTTTTAAACTGTAACAATATTTACGATTTTCTAAAACGAAAATGAGTAGCCATCCAATTTTAAGCGTGCAAAGGAATTATTTGCTGCAGCACCGATCGCACAAATTTAGTCGGGAGCATCAAACTTGGCCACTTGGCCACTTGTGATCCTGAACCAGTTTCTTCTTATTCCAGTATTGGTGTACCTGTGATAGAGGAACATGATGTACTAAAAGCTATTGATAAATTACAGTCTAAATATAGTGCGGGTCCTGACAACTTACCCTCTCTTGTGATTAAATATTGCAAGTTTCAACTTATCAAACCCTTAACCTTTCTGTTTAATCTCTCTCTCAAATATTCTCAATTTCCTAATATCTAGAAATCTTCTAAAATACCACCTATCTATAGAAAAGGGGATAGATCATGTATAATAAATTATCGCCATATTGTCATCCTTAATTAATAACTTCAGTAAAATATTTGAATTCGTTCTTTATGATTATATCTACTTTTACTTACATTCAAAAGTATGTCTGCAATAACACGGCTTTGTTTCTGGTAGATCTACTGCAACTAATTTAACCAGTATGACACAATATCTTTCTAAATCTTTAGATGAGGGAATGCAGGTAGACGTGATATATACAGATTTGTCAAAGGCATTTGATCGCCTAGATCACAATCTGTAACTTCGGAAACTGTTTTACATGGACATTACACTTCAGCTACTGACCTTTTTCTCCTCCTTTTAAATAATATAAGACTCTATGTTGATTATTTAGGCTCTCATTCCAAGCACTTTACTGCTACCTTTGGAGTTCCACAAAGCTCTGTCCTTGGCCCCTACTTCTTTATGATTTTCATCAATGATGTTGTTGTTGATATTGATTGTGAATGTTTAATCTATGCAGATGACATAAAATTATTCAACACGATAAGTCAAATAGAACATTGTTCAAAACTGCAGCATAATCTAAATAATCTACATTTGTGGTGTATTACAAACAACCTCCCAATTAATCCTGATAAATGTTCTGTTTTAAATTACTCTAGAAAGCATAATGTAATTAAATTCCCTTATAGTATTGAAGGTTCAGTACTTCAAATCATCGATAGTGTTTTTGATCTTGGTGTACTGTTTGATGCCAAGTTAACATTTAATTTGCATATCCTCAACACTATTAGTGCTGCGCATAAATCCCTGGGTTTTGTCATTAGGATGGGTAAATACCTCACTATTGATACTCTAAAAATATTATTTTTTGCCTACGTTAGGTCGAAATTGGAGTATTGTAGCATAATCTGGAATTCTTCATATGCTGTCTATGTAAATATGATCGAGAAGCTACAACGTCACTTTCTTAAATACCTAGCATACAAGGAGGACTCTGTTAATCCGTGTATAGGTTATGACCATAACTTACTTCTACGCAGATTCTCTGTAACTAGACTTAAATCGCGACGTGATTTAAGTGTTGTGGTATTTCTCTATAAAGTAGTTAATAACTTAATAGACACTCGCTATTTATTATCTGCTGTAAATCTCCGAGTGCCTACATCTACCACGGGCCACGAAATGTTTTATTTAAACACCTCAAGAACCAATGTGCTAAAGTTTTCCCCTCTGCACTTTATGTGCATAACATTTCAAAACAAATGTAAATCCTTTGATATCTTCCATGTTTCTTTGTCACACATTAAATTAACTTGTCTGTGCACAGATTAACCAATTATTTAGTGTTCCTTGCCTACCCATCCTCTGCCCTTCGTTGTGTTTTGACTGTATCCTCTTTCAGGTTATGTTTTAAGGTTTTTGTTTTTTTCTTGTTTAATTTTATACTTATTATTGTATTTACTTATTTGACATAATTCCTTTTTAATTTTGTATTAATGTTTTTGATTTGGTGCCTACTTTGTAATTGGGTCTAACCTGTTAAGTAGTGATATAAATAAATAAATAATTTAAATAAATAAATATGCTAACTGTTCAACGTTACTTTCCATCCACCAGTGTCGTCGGCGGTTTCAAAACTGTGATCGATATGCTTGTTAAAAGTTTTCAAAACCAATTTCTAATAAACTTCATTTCTAATACAAACTTAAGTAACTTCATCTTACACAGTTTATTTCAATATCAGCAAGCAAATGATAGTTTAAAATAAACGTCAAAATTTGCTTGAATTATGTTATGTACCATTTCGCATTTTTACGGGTGCGGAAAATGTCTACACTAGATTTTGCAAATTTAATTTTTTTAAATCCTTTTCAATGAAAACAAATGCAGAACAGATAACTTTCAATGGTTATTGTACAAAAATTATACTTTAAAACTATTGCAAATAGGCTAATTATAAAGCATTTAACGCATTTAACGGCTGAAATTTTTGATTTTACAATTTTATAACTATATTTTTATTATTTATTACAGTGATCTCATAACTCTTTAGAGCTTTATAGTTCGCTAGCTTTGTTTGGTTTATAATTCTTTATTTAAATGGAATCGTGTTACAGGAAGGCGCCCGTCTTGACTTTTAGAAAGGTCGAATAGTGGTAATCTCCGCTTATAAATTTGACTTAAAGCTATCACTTTGGATGAAAAGATACCACAAACTATAAATTTTTACTTATTTACATGAACTTTATGCAACATTTACTTTTTCTTTTTATTTAAATCCGTGGCACAGATAATCTCATTTACTTAATTTACGAATTTCTTGATCGCCAATTACAAAACCGTTAAAATTTCAAATTTGAATTGGTAAAACTACAATGCTTTAAATTAAAAAAAAAAGTTGAAATTGATAATAATCATTCGTAAAGCTTAGCGAACAAATGTAGACAATAATTTTATCTTGTTAACTTAAGAAATGCTCAACAGATGTTTACTTTATACCTGACTGCGAATATATTTCATTCAAGAGAAACTGATTTATATAACAAGTTATCTCCGATGTCAAATAAATTTGTGACTGGGATGTTTTTTGCAGTTACTAGATAGAACGCCGATTCAATTTAGGGTATGAATATTCAGAAGATATGAGTAAAGCTTATGAAGCAGGAAATGTATATCAAATACAAATTAATATTTGAGCTAATTAATACTAACGATAATGGTAACTTACAATAGAACACTAAGTACAATATCTCTTCGTTTGAAACTTATCTTCAGAAATAACCCTAGAATATAGGTTTCAAAAGTACAACCCTTCAGTTGCGCCGAAGTCTGATTAATAACGGATTGGGAAATATTTGGGGGGTGTTCAAGCGATCTAGGGGTCAGTGATTTCTTATAATATAGAGAATGTTTGTTAATAACGTGCTAATATTTTAAGAGGTTATTCTAGGGCCCATTTTGAAAAAAACTTCATTTTAACGAAGTCCTAAACGTCTTAAATATTGAAATACAGGGCGGTAAAGTTTTAAGAAGAATTTTTTTTACGATAACTTTGGTATGACCCTAGATATTCTTGTGAAACGTAGTACGCATATTCTATGTATCAAAAACAATTTTCTGCTTTACAACATAATTCTTTATTCTTGCCATGGCGTTTGTGCGGTATTTGTACTGTACCATTTTAAAGAGAAAAGTGATAAGCCACTGCTTTTTCTTAAAGAAAAAATTGTTTTTGAAATCCTCATTTCTTTCTGAGCGAATGTGATCTCTCAATTTTTTTGTTTGACGTACGCTTTTTGCATTAAAAAAATAAAATTCATTCATTTGCACGTTGTTTTGAAATTAGGTATTAACAAGGAATAAAAACGTATTTAATAAGTAAGAAGCAGATTTCGTTTTGTAAACGTAAACAGCTAATTCAATTTATTTAAGAGAATAATTATGTTGAAAATGTCCACCTCCCGCAAATATGCATGTCTCTGCTCTTTTTCTCGTGGACTCACGTATTCTTTAGAGAAAGTCGGGACTGTATGTAATAGTTTTGCAAGAAACTATGATATGATTTTTCAACTGCTGTTCAGTATGAATTGGAGTAATGTAAACCAATGTGCATGTGGGTTTTGTTCAGCCCAAAAATTATTATTGTGGAAATTTTGGATGGCATTTTTGGAAAAATTGGCTTTATCGGTGAATAAAATTTCATTGTCAAATGATGGATTTTCATGCACTTTTTGAAGGAACCATTGGCAAAAGTTCATCCGTAATGGAAAGTCGCGAGGGAGTAGAGCTTGAACCCTTTGGATATGGTAAGGACATAATAAAAAGTCATGGAGAATTTTTCAAACAATCATATGTGAGACATTTAAAGTTTTCCCAATTTTTCGATGTACTTAATCCGGGATCTTTATCAACTGAATTCAAAACCGCTTCCTCAAATTCTGCTGTTCTTACAGTAGGTTGTACTCCTTTTAGACGATTGTCATGTTCAAAACGTCCCTTTTCGCACAAACTTCTATGAATGTTTGAAAATGTTCATGCATCCGGAATATTTCAATTTGGGAAGCGCTTTTTATACAGCCGCCTAGTTTTCAGAGCGTTGCTATCAGCAACCCACTACACGTAATGCACATATGTAAACTCAGAATTCATAAATCGAACCATGTTTTTTTTTAATAATATTGTTAATTTTAATAACTTAAATACGTGCCACTAGACTAGGTAGTAGACAACTGTCAAAACTGTTTATGTTTACAAAACAAAATCTGCTTCTAACCTACCAAATTCGTTTTTAATCCTTGTTAATATCTAAATTCATAACAATGTGCAAATGAATGAATTGGTAAACGCATGGTACCAAAAATACCAAGATACAGGTTCAAGTCCTGTCCAAGACCTTATATTTTCCTTCTTGCAATTACTAGCTCGATTTGAAATTAACTACCTAAAATATTTATTGTAATATATTTTATTAATTTAGTAGGATAAAGGAGCCGGTGAATGGGTAGTCGGTTTAAAAATCAAAATTTCTGTGGAATAAACATGGGCATTAGGATTAAGAGTTTTAATTGTAAATAGAGTAGGTAGGTTACATATTCTGTCAATTAAAATCAAATAAAAAAAGAAGAGGGAAGATCAAGAGGTAACCAAGGAAACGAGGGGGTAGATAAATGGAATTTGAATGGTGAAGTAAATATAAAGAAGTCCTGTCAATGAATTTTATAAAAGAGAAGTTTAAGTAGTGAATTGTATTGGAACTTAATAGAAATATAATTATAGAAGAGTATTTGTTACCCATAATTAGGGATAATAAGATTTATAAACCAGGACCATTTATAAGAGAATTGTCAAGCGAGATTGTGAATTGTGAAATCAATTTATAATACCACCGAATTGTATTACCAGTGTGCCGTTTTCTGTATTTGAGAAGAAATAGACGACATACATAAAGAAAGCTATTGTTATTCATAAAATAAGTTTGGATGTTAAAGAATATAGGTTTTTCCAAGAAAGGAACCACATAAATTCAAAAGAAACACTAGATGAAAATACCAAGGCGTGAAGAAACACCACTATCAAACCCATAATACAAAAACGATCAAGTAGTAAAGGAGATTCAAGAACAAATTACCAGACTGTCATCAAGGGAAGTAAATTGTCATTTTATTAGAGCGCTTGTAAATATTAGAGTAGTATTAGATTTATCAATTTTGACACTTATATTATATTTTACGATCGAGTATCTATTTACAGGTTTCTCGACAAAATTGAGTAAAGTAATAGTTGAAATATCAGGGAACTTAATCTTCAAAATTAGTGAATCGCCGAGTATTTCAACACAAGACTTTACATCCCTATATTAGAAATTAATGCCTTTTGAATATTTCAGAGAGAACTGCTGACATCGGGTGTTACGACAGTATCTGAAATTTAATACCTAAAGAAATAGGAACAAAGGGATAGGAATTTTAATTAAGACTCACAGAATACAGGACCACAAGTAGTGAGTATGTTAGTAAGATAACATTAGCTGCTATATCACTAGTGATATTTAAAGTCAAAATTATAATAAATAACTTAAATTTGACAAGTGTCATTTTGAAATTTAAATTTATAGATAGAAAATTTATCCTGATCGCTTTTAGTTAGAACCTTTTGCCATACTAAATGTGCATAATAAACATAAAATTGTGAACCCAACCGGAGATAAAAGTAGATATAAAAAAAGGGAAGATAGCTAGTCGAGGTAGATTAAGGGTTTGGAAAGGAATAGAGATCGACATTATAATATTTTGGTTGATACTAGGTGTTCGGGTGGAGATACACCACAAAATAAAAGTATCAGCACATTATATATTTGATACTTGGCTTATAGCCGTAATTTTGAGCGTTACTTCCTGTCTATAACTGACATAAGTCAAAAATTTGATAATGTCAGATATGATAGACAAAAAAAGCCAAACGTAACTGAAAGTTAGGTTTATGTATAGTTGTTTACACGATTTAAATTTGTAAATTTCTCAATTATCGTTATCGGTCTCGGTGGCGTAATTGGTAAACGCATGGTACCGGAAATACCAAGATACAGGTTTAAGTCGTGTCCAAGACCTTATATTTTCATTCATTCAATTACTATCTCGATTTGAAATGATCATTTGGGTTTAGCATAAAAGTCTAAGTTATTATTTCATCTTATTCACTATAATACGATAGTATTTATCAACTTACCTTGTGTAATTAACTACCTAATATATATAGAACAATATAGATAGATAGATAGATAAATTAGTTTATTGTTGTGAACTATACCTAGGCCATAACCCATACTAGCCGTACATTATAGGTATTTACATGTATTTAAGAACTTATAATCAATAATTCGAAGACAACTGCGATTCTTGAAGTTTTGGCGAGGGGTATTTGTGCCCCTACCTTTGTCGTCGACTGTGCACGTGAAGTGGGGCTGATTGTGTGCATAGTGCGAGTGTAAGTATAATGTGGTTGTGAATTGCAAGAGTGTATATTAAGTGTGTTAGTGCCGCTGGTTGTGGGTGGTCTGTTTGGTTAAAATGATTTCATTTAGGAAATGGTTGGATTCTTGAGGGTAGTTAGTGACTAGGAAATTTATGTTAAGAAGAGGGGAGAACGGGTCAAAGTTTGTAGATTGCTTTTGGTTGATTTGTAGTAGAGAGGTTAGGGGACAGGAGTATATCAGGTGTTGTGGGTTTTCTAGAGATTGATTGTTGCAAGGACAGTGAGGGGAAGGAGTTAAATGTAATTGATGAAGTTTATTACGGAAGTTACCATAGCCGGTCAGAAATTGCATTGTAGGGGTATTAGAAAAAGGAATATGTGGAAGGATGTTTGTGATATCAGGGAAGATATCAAATGTTTATCTGCCGGTGGTGGGACCAACGATCTTGCCAGGAATGGAGTAGGGAGTTATGTATTCGGGATTTTATGTCAGTTTTAGGGAAAGTATGGTATTCGTCATAGTGAAGTGTTCTGTCGTGTAGGATGATTGGTAGGTTATGTTTGAGGTTTCGGATTTGGAGTGAGGAGTTTAGTTGGATTTCGATCGGAGGGATTTGAAGCAGGGAGGAAGCTGTAGAGGTGGTTCTGTACGCTCTTGAGGTGTAGAGTAGAAAAGGTCTTATGATCGTGTTCAGCGTACGTCTGTGGGAGGGGGTGTAAGCGGAAGCCAAGAATCTACTGCGTATCTGATGATCGGAATTATGATGTGGTTAATGATTAGTCTTCGTGTTGGATTGGTGAGGTGGACTGACTTTGAGAGTGCGTGAAGTAGATTATGGAGTATGATTTGTGTTTTGGTTCGAAGTTTGGAGAGGTGGGAGTTCATTTGTAAGCGTGTGTCAATGTGGAGTCCAAAGTAGGGAGCTGTTATTGACGGGGGAATTGGTGTGTTAAGGATGCTAATCTTAGGATTTCGGTTTGGGCTGAGGTAGCCTTTGAGCAGGAGCATTTTTGTTCTAGATGGGGAGAGTGGTTGTCTGTTTTAAGAGGACCAGGATTCAATTGAATTAATTAGAATGGCAGCGGTGGATTCTATAGAGGCACGAGAGTTGCCGGGGATAAGGAATGCTACATCATCGGCGTAAGCGAAGGTGGAGGTGTTTGGGATATTGAGGTCTAAGAGAGGATTGATTGCGAGGTTCTATAGGGTAGGTGATAAACGGAAACCTTGTGGACATCCTTGGGTGAGAGGTTTAGTAACAAAGTGGAAATTGGAGGTTAGGATGGCTGTTCGTGATGAGAGGAAGGATTTTATTAAGAGGTAAAGGTTGGAAGGGAAACTGGCTTGTTTAAGTTGATTAAAAAGATTAAGCCACCAAAGGAGATCAAAGGTTGAGTGGAAGTCGAGGAATAAGAAGACTACGTATGTATAAGGGGATGTTTGGACCGTTTGAATTAGGGAGCGGATTGTACGTTCAGCGCTATGACCCGAGCGAAAGCCGTGTTGGTTAGGTGAGAGTAAGAACAATATATAAAATAAGATGTATCTGTAAACAAACTTTTATGAAAATAATAAGAGTTTATTGACGAATACAAATCGGGCTAATAGTTATATAGCCATTAACAAAACATAACTTTATTATTTCACAGGGGAGGAAACATCCACTAACCGGCCGGTTTCAGCTTCCTTAAGCATCTTTAGAGCGAATTAGTTTCCAACCCTATGAAGTAATCGACGCTATTATACTGATATAATTTCGAAGCAATCTCTGTACTATAGCAGAAGTAAATAATACCGCCATCAGGTGGTAAAACACCAACACTACTAAGCGTGGAAGTACAAAAATTGAATTGAAACTACATCGTGGGTTCTATAGATGGCTGTACAAGTATGTCTGGCTTTTGAGATTTGCGGCTGATGTATTAACCAATTACAGTACCGGGACTGGAGATGACAATTGGAAAATTTTACAATATATATAAATATATATATATATATATATATATATATATATATATTGTTCTGAAAATCTCCACCCGCTAAGGTGAAGCTTCACAGTTTTATGCTATTTTATCCTGAAATCGACTCTGATCTTTGATGAAGACCTTCCTTAATGGACCCCAAACTACTGCCATCGTTTTGCTATAAATCCCCAAATCACAGCTTCATCAGAGAAGTTTGCCACGGCTGCTCAGCTGCTATCTGAAATATACGACCGTACTAAAAAGCAAACGCGTCTACAGTGACGGTTTATTTATAACGACATACTACACCAAAAATCCTCATCAATCTTATTTCACACGTTGATAAAATTACAAACATTCACCTTGGGAAAAATACATTTTTCCAAATATTTCCTGATTAAAAATTTTTATCCAAAGATTAAATTTTATTTTAAAGTAACAGGGCCTTTTCATGCCCTTTACGTTACTCCAGTTTTAACAAGAGCTTATAGTAAAATCTACAAACACTCGTGCTAATTTTCGCACAGCCAAATACCATAGGTCCCTTTTACCTTGTACATACACATATTACATAAATTATTTTACACAACTAAAATTTCCACATAAAAAATATGGTCAAATAATAAATCATAAAAGTTTATTCGGTACCTGTTAGTCCATTAAATTTATAAAAATATATCCATAAGGCATAAAATGTCATTATACACAAAATAAATCCACAAAACAATTATATACAAAAATCTGTTACCTGGAATACACCACCACACATGTGTCCATAATCATACCATCGATGACTGTTGCCCTCATCAATGACTGCACGTTCTGGAACCTCCCCAAGTTGTATGATAACCTTTAAGTCTGCACGCTGCTACTCTATTTTTTCTATCACCACATGACGGTACAGCCAGACTCTACCAACTCTGCTACTGGTTCAATTTACCAAGGATACACCACCAAATCGATCCATCAACAATCACTGCTGCATTTTTGTGCATGCCTTGCACCAACAACCATATAAAAAGCAGTTTATATTTACTTTCAGAACGTATGCATAGGAGCTATTAATATTTTACACCAACTTGTGCATAACTTTTATTTCAAGTATTATATTATTACTTGTTCACTACTATTCGCAGACGCGTCGATGAAAATTAAAAGAAAGAGAGAGTCCTACTACCTCCTGCTGGTGTTTATATAACCAATTTTTGCCCCCCTTATGTTTCAAAATACTCACAACTCCGTTGATACAAACAAAACAGCTTTCTTGCTAAATTTCAAACGGTTATCACGTTTTTTAAAACCCCTCACAACAAATACTCAACTGCCACTCTAATTCCGAAAAATACTTATTTAGCCTTTATCAGTTCCCTGTAAAATTTTACCCTAATATCAACTGCCATCAAAATCTCAGAATTTTGACGTTACAAACAAGCTCTTTTCTACGAAGGCACAAGTTTCGCGCTCTAACAGACATCAACTTCGTCGAATCCAAGCTATTACTTTCAAACGTTTACAATAACATCCCTTCTACGGAACTATCTGTCTCCTTCCATCCAATACACACAATCTTCCATCCCTTGTATTTTTTGCAACTTGTTATTTTCCTTGACGCAATTGCCCTGCTGAAACTAGTGCTCGTTTAATTAGGTCATTTATGATTTTATGACTTACGTAACGGCCGGCGTCAAAACGACAACTAAGTTTATGAATGACTAGTTCATTTAGTCTCAGTCCCGCAGATGCATGTATGTGGTGTGCATAACATCGGGCCTAATCTAAGTCCTGCGGCGATTCTAAAAGAATTGTTGTCTAGTGTCCCTAAGGAAGCCGACGGTAGGGCTTCTAACCAAATACCTGAGTTTTTTGATGAAACTGCAAGAATGCGTGCCTTATGTATATGATTTGAAGCAGATTCAAGCATATTTTTTGAAGCAATATCTAACAAAGGTGTGTTCCATTCTTTTTGGATAGATTTGTTGTGTGTTATATTAGGTACTTTTGTTTTAGATTTCCATAAATCTTCTGTTTCTAAGTGTAGACTTTCGTTCGGAACATGTTCGAAATTTAAAAAGATATTTTGAATTAGAAGCCAGGATGCGTTAACTGAAGATAAAAATGTTGGTAACGCAAGTGAATGAGCCATTCGGATTCCTAGGCCAGGAAATGAAGTTTGTGCCCATTTGGTTGGATTAAGTTTGATGTTTAGTATTTCCTTTACAGTATTGTGTAGTTATTTGTCGAAGGAACTTAATATGTCAGGGTATATCCAGGTTGGACTACATCTTCGAATGTATGTCAGTTTTGGAATGACAAAGCAATTTTTAAGTAGGAAGAATGATATATGTGATGGGATCATATTGGATCGTAGTCGATCGGTCATTATTGATAATGAATCAATTTTTTTATTGATACAGTTGGAGATTGATTCTGGACAAAGAGGTGCTCCATGTAGTGTCCAATTATTTTTATCTGGTATGGCAATATTTGGGGTAATAGAGTTGAAAAGCTCTCGAATGTATTTTCTATTCTTTGGTGAAATGTTTAATAATTCGCATTTTTCAAAATTAATTTCTAAGCCTATAGATTTGAAATTTTCAATTATTGTCTTATAGTTCTCAAAAATTGATATAGCATTGCCACCGATGCAACCATCGTCTAGATACCCGACATTAAACTCTTTGCTTATAGATTTAATTAAGTCATTAATTACTAAACAAAATAGGGGCGGTCCTAGCGGATCTTTTTGTTGTAGTCCTCTTTCTGAATCAATGATATTTTTGTCAAAAGAAAGAAACGAAGAGTGTGCATAGCATTGTCTTATATAGGCGGATAAATTTGGAGTGTGTTTATGAATTTTATCAAAAATTGTATGTCTGTGTATCGAATTAGCAGCGTTTTTAAAGTCTATTTTCAATAATATCTTTTCTTCCTGACAGTTATTTAAACATATGCGAGCTGCATGAGCTACAATTTCGCAGCCATTTAGGGTTGCAAAACTGAATTGTAAAATATGTAAAGGAAGGGAAAATAAATCAGAAAGGAAGCGAGAATTTACAAGAGGTTAAGGATATCTGCCACCTGAGAAGCTAAATAACCCAAGATGGAAAAGTGTAAAAGATATAAAACAAAGGCCGTGCTGCATTTAACAAAAAAAAAGCAGCTGCTATGTTCGAAAATAACAAACATCGAAAGAAGGAAAACATATTAAACGCTTATGCGTGGAGTACGGCACGGTACGTGTGTGAAACGTGAACAGCAGGAGAAGCGGACAGAAAAAAGATTAAAGCATTTGAAACGTGGCGCTACAAACGAATGATGAAGATATCATAGACGGACAAGGTTAACAATAATGAGGTCTAGAAATAGTAAGACCAGAAAGAAGTATGTGGAAAATAGTATACATAGGAGAGATAGGATGTTAATACATTTTCTAGGACATGAGGGAATAGTGCGAATATATTAGAAACAGAGAAAGGAAAAAGAGACCTCGATTAGACTATTTTACACAGATAGTGAAAGAGTTACGCTGTGGGAATTTCAGGGAAATGTGTAGATTAGTTCAGAATAGGAAACAATGGAGGTACCCGTTTAACCAGTTCCATGACTGAAGACCTAAGGATGATGACTGTATATCTGAAACAGTGTAGTTTTAGAAACGAAATCCTTACCTAGTTTTGCATTATTTTATAAGAATAATCTTCGGCAACACTTCGGTGGTCGACTTTTGATTCAGCCCGTGTATAAACATATCAGCTGGTATTACTTTGACTTCTCGTTCGACCTGATCTGAACTACCACACACCTTGTCCATAACCGATTATCTAATCGCTTCTTTTTTGTGGTACTTGTACTTAATAATAGCTTACTATTAAAACTCCCACAACGTTTTTCAATAAATCAGGTCCTATTGAATGTCGATGTTGCCGACATACAAAGATGCAATCGCTGTAATATTTCAAATAAATATCAGGTCGATATATTATGTAAGTAGTGTGCCTGTTTTCTAGAAAGTGATCTGATTAACTACCTGTACGAAAATGGGTTAACTAATATCCTTATATTAATAAATAAAGCATTAAAGATTTATCGTGCTCTTATATACTGACGTACTAGTAAAACAGGCGCTATTTTTCAAAGAGCTACATAAAAAAATAGTGTACGAAATAATTTGCATATAAATTACGTGTAACTAAGTGTACCATTTGCACACCCAACCACCTACACCGCAATTTGTTTTCAATGAGACGAACAAACAAGCGAGCTTACGCTTTAGTTTAGCTGTATTTCTAGTTAATAAATATACATTTCAATAATAGTATTGCCTATCATATTTTATTTTGTAATATGGAAGTTCATCTCAGTGAAGGTTTTCACACTAGAAATTGCTGAGAGAACAACCAATCGCGACTAGATTATTGTGAAACAAAGTAATCGATTGATTGTATTTTATAGACTAGAAAGGTACTACAAATCAAAATTGCAAAAGTAACAGCTGACGGTTATTGTTCTGTAACTGTTGGTGAAGTATTTTAATGCAAGGTTTAGTTGGTCATTATTTTATTATGACTTTAATTAACATAAATCCTTGTTTGGCTTTAGTGCATTATTTTATATTTACTGGAAATATTTTTAATGACAGAGGAAGTTTGTCCAAGACTATGCACATTATAATACCAATTATTAAAAAACAGAACACGTAAACACAAATTTACAAACCCTTAAATCTTATAACACTGAACCACAAAATGTAATTTTTTGTTTGCTAATACGCAATGGATTCTTATAGGATTGTTCTCGCTGATTACGAATCTTTTAACAGATTTTTTTTGTCAGCCTCTAGTCAAAAGTTATTCAAATTTTTATAGTGGAACGTTCTATTAAGTAATGTTAACGTTTGTTATAAACAAATTATGCACACCACGTCACTACGGAATTTAAAATTTTTTGCACGTGATATTCGTTTGTAGGGTACCTCTGGCACATCCTTGATTAGGTTCCAACAATAATCTGCGAGCATTGTGGGGCTCCACTTCCATTGGTATCGGTTTTCAAAAAACATATTGTCTTGCTGAAACCTTTCATGATGTTCGTTACTTACAGAGCATAGATTTACTGGAAAAAGTCCAAATGCTAGTGGAGAAAATGAATTTTCAAAGACATATGCAACCCATATCGTATTACTAATCAATTAGACAGGTAACGGATGTTATAGTTTATACTTGCCCGTATTGAGGGCGTAATCTATTTCACACATTTTACAATCAATATTCGAGTCGCTTTACAAATTCAGCATCTAACTTAATTAAAATAGGCTTACCTTTTGCTTTTGTAAATAATTAAATTATGGTAAAACTAATTAATAATCCTTGTATTACGGAATTTACTACGCTGGAAAACTACTACATATTGTTCCTCTTTCTTTGGTTCTGCAGGGCATGAGTGGGTTTAACGCCCATCTAGTTGAGATTCTTGTAGTGAAATCCGTTGTTTACCTACAACATTAAACAGGGAACACAGAAAAGAGACACAAAAGAATGATGAGGGAAAATCGACAAGGTAGACTTTACTGCATTATAAAGCACTATTCTCGATTCTTCAAGATACGATAGTTACGTGTAGAATGAATCATGGCCTCCGTTGTTTTCAACTTGTAAACCACTAACTTCTCGTAACTCGTTCTGATTGGTCGAAGTAATGACATATATTTATTTCAAAGCGTGAGAAATTATATTATCATTCTATTCCAACAAAATACATAATGATAATAATAATACTAATAATAATAATACTAATAATAATAATAATGATAATACTAAACCCTCAGGGACCTGTGACCTCCCAAACAGGTATAGCATGGCAAACCCGAGATACCCAAGCTCAGCCGTCCGCTATCCCACCTTTTCCTATGTCGATCCATCAACACCTTGCCTATAGAACCAACCCTTTCCTATCCCTCCTCTTCACCCCCTTCTCTAAAGACAAAAAAAATCCTCAAAACCTCAAGCCAAACTGTAAAGCAATGCGTGGCGAAGGCTGTATGCCACCGTAGGTTAGAATGTTGTCATATGCAGAGCCCGTAGGGTACCAAGCAACACCCTACAGCCTTACCTGGGCAATGCGGCTCTGTTCAGGCGGACTGTCACTTCCGCTGCACTCGTGGGAACGTGATGAAATTTAATAAAAAAAATAAACAAAGGTTACACGGCACCAAGGTCAGGGATATCGTCAAGGAAACACCTGATCAAAAAACAACAGTTCCAGAAATAGTTGAAAACCCGAATAGATGCGTTTTGTGGGACATGCTGCCCGCAACAATACTACGAGAATCACAAAGACAGTAAATGAGATGGTTAGACGAAGTCAACTGACACCTCATTCTATGTTACTGCCAAGCAAACCACTGCGAAACACGCCTTACAAATTACAGATACTACACAAAGCATTCACAGACCAAGTACGAGCAATAACCAGAACCAAAACAAGATCACATGAATGAACAAGCACAAGTACGACAAAACTACAAAACAACAACCAAACAGAAATATCTATCAAAAATGAAATAGGAAACGAAACACAAGAATACACAGAAACACATAACAACCAGAAAGAAAAACAAAAAAGACACAACAGCCACACGAAATAACACAAGATACAAACAAAGCAATCACAGAAATAGAAAAAAATTTGAAATAACATGCATAGAATTCAAAGACACAAGCAATGATATCAAACCGTTCGTACACAAAATATTAGATAACCCAAATATAAATACAACAATTGCACACATTACACAATCATAGGAAACAAAATACAAAACGACACAACTATGAAAGAACTACAACATCTAATCTACACGGAAACACTCACCACAACAAGAATCCGCACAAAACAAAAACAATCAACATACAACAACCAAAAAAAAAACAAAACAGTACCACCACGGGAACACAGAATACAAACAAAAATACTAAAACTGAGAAAAGACATAGGACAGCTAACACAATACATAAAAGAAAAAAATCAGAAAAAAACGAAAAGTAAAAGCAGAAATGCAGAAAGAGCAATAGAACATCTAGACGAAAAGAAACAAAAACTACAAGCACTAGCCAAAGAACTCAGAAGATACTAAAAAAGTAATAACGGAAAAGAACAAAACAAAACATTCATCCAAAACTAAAGGAAATTTTACCAAACTATAGACAAAAACGAAATCACAATAAACAACCCACCAAACATAACAAACAACGAATACTGGTGGACCAATATATGGTCCAACCCAACACAACACAACCAGCACGCACAATGAATCCAAACAGAAACAATCAAATACAACACAATAACAGAAATTCAAGAAATAACCATCACTCGCGAAGAAATAAACCTAACCATTAACAAATTAGAAAGCACCTGGCAACGACAAAATAGCAAACTTCTGGCACATGCACACTTAGCAAAATTATTCAACAAATATATCACACAAGCACACACAACATCACACACATTAACAAAAAGAATAACTATCTCAAACCAAAGGATTAAAAGACACAGAAAATACATCAAAATATCGCCCAATAACATGTCTACCAGCAATATACAAAATACTAACATCTATAATAACACAAAAATTAGTCACACATGCAACACAAAGCAACATAATACACGAAGAACAAAAAGTATGTAACAAAGAAACACGAGGATGTAAAGAGCAATTGATAATAGACACAGAAATAACACACTAAGCTAAAATTAAAAAGAGAGTATTGCACTACGCATACATAGACTACCAGAAGGCATATGACAGCATATCATATCCATGGCTAATACACATACTACAAAGCAAGCACAGCACTCATAAAATTCCTAGATACAATAAAGAAAAACTGGAACACAACACTAATCATAAAAACAAACACAGGTAACGTAAAAACGAAACCAATAGAGATCAGAAGAGGCATGTAACAGGTGGACTCCCTAAGTGCTTTCTGGTTCTGCCTAGCACTAAACCCACTATCGAGCACACTAAACAATACAAAATACGGACACAACATGACAGGTACACACCCACACAAAATAACTCACCTTCTATATATGGACGACCTAAAACTAAAACCATTTATAAACTTACAACTCAATCATCTACCTAAAATAACAGAAACTTACAGCAACGACATAAACATGACCTTCAGAACAGACAAATGCAGGAAAAACAGTATAATAAAAGGTAAACTAACAAAACACGAAAACTACATACTAAATAGCAACAACGATCACATATAAGCAATGGACACCACAGGCACATACACATATCTAGGAATCAAGCAAAAACTAGGAATACAACACTCACAAATGAAAGAAGAACTGAAACAGAAATACAAACCAAGACTCACTAAAATACTCAAAACAGAACAGCTAGAAACAAAACAATAACAATAAACACATATGCAATACCCATATTAACCTACTCTTTCGACATAATAAGATGGAGCAATACTGACCTAGACGCACTCAACACACTCACACGATCACAATGGCATAAATACAGAATACACCACAAAGCGATCATACACGCAAACACATCAGCCACACCACTACAACTTATCAAAAGTACTTTAAACTTCATAGAAGAAATCACAGCACCGCATACAAAGCAAGAAAACTGGAAGAAAAAAGCAATGCACAGGAAACATCCACACTACTTTACACAACCACACATCGATCAAGAAGCATCAAACACATGACTCCAGAAATGCAACACATTCAGTGAAACAGGGAAATTCAAGATATCGGTACAAGACCGAACAATCAACACACACTATTATAGTAAACACATCAAAGAAAACCCCGAAACAACAACAGACAAATGTAGACTACGTAAACAACAAATAGAAACAATAGAACATATCACAAGCGGATGTTCAATGCTAGCAAACACAGAATACATCAAATGGCATGTCAACGTCGCAATAATAATATACCAATAACTAGCTCTACAACACAAACTCACAAAGGAACATACACCATTAAACAAATACACATGGAGAATACAAGCTAAACTGGAACAAAAACATAATAACCGAGAAAACAACACTACACGATAAACCAGACATTACACTCATCCACAAACAAAACAAAATCACACAACTAATAGAAATTCTATCCTAAACACACACTGTGTACAGAAGAGGACAGGAGAAAAAATAGAAAAATACATACAGTTAGCTGAAGAAATCAATCACACGTGGCACCAAGATAAAGTAGAAATAATACGGATCATATTATCATACCAAACAACCTACACCAAAACATTCAAAAACTACAACTACATCCAAACACATTCACACATCTACAAAAATCAGTCATACTCGACACGTGCACAATAACTAGAAAATTTCTAAATGCATAATATAACTTATAGATAAAGAGAAAGAACGTTTGACAGCAGTCCACAGGCTGCTTATCTATACCAGATAAAACTATCTGAGAAGAAACAACAAGTAATAATAATAATAATATTAATAATAATAATAATAATAATAATAATAATAACAATAATAATATTAATAATAAATTCCCCAAAATACTGGTGGGAACTCAAAACCGCATTTATATAATGCTACTTAATTATACACAGAGTCCCCTACAATTAATTATTAATTAAAATCTTTATGGAGCGATTTTAAAGTGTAAAAATCGCTGTATGTAGTAATTAAAAGATTCACAATTTATTCGTAATTTTTTTATATTTCCCAAAAAATTGGAACACACCTTTTTAAATGATGCTTATGCAGCAGCCTCAGTCTCGGTGTTTTTAATTGAATGCACTGTCCTTTATGATGTGACGAATTTGCAGCCCAATAAAAATTTCTTTTTTCATTTTGCCTTACTTAGTCTGGGAAACTTCACTCTCAGATATAGGACTCCTACACCGTGTCTATTTAAAGCTTTGACAAAATTTTTCATCAGTCCTAGTTTTATGTGCAAAGATGGTAGCAAAGCTTTCTTTGTATCAATGAGAGGAGGATTTGTATAATTTTTTCCAGCAACAAGGTTTTCTCGCATTTCCAGTCTTTCATAAAGTGTTGTCTATCTTTTGCTCTGTTGTCCCATTCGCAGAGAACAATCATTCTTTGTGTATAACCCAATTTCATTTCTAACAAAAACGCCATGTCTTTTAAATCACCAAATATGATCTACCCATGTTCTGTATCTTAATTTTTCAAGCAACGTTTTCACATCATCATAGCTTTCTTTTATATTTACTGCGTGGGCAGTAGGAATATGGAGGTACGAATTTCCATTGCAGAGGAAAATTTTCTTCAAGCTTAGAGTAGATGAATCAATAAATAGTCTCCACTCATTAGTTTTGTATTTACATCCTAACGAATCCATCAATCCAGGAACATCTACGCTGCACAAGAACTGATCACAAGCTGTAGAATAATGAAAAAATTTTGTTCACGTTTCCGATATGTAGAAAAATGCGTACCACTCTGAAATTGATTCCAACCTTGCAATCTGGATCCTAACAATTCGGCTTGAGCTTTTGACAAATTTAATTCTTGTACTAAGGCGTTAAGCTTCTCTTGTGAAAGTAAATGAGGAATATCTATAACAAATGATTGGAAATCAGGATCGGTGTCTTCTTCCATAGTTTTAACAATATTATCTTCAGCAGCATTCATATCAACAAGTATATATGTTTCTGGACGTTTGGGGAGAAGTAAATTCTGGCTGTGAAGAACTGGTCTGAGAGCTGATTGCAGGTTTGGGTACTGTACAGTATGCCTCGACTAGATAAATTCATCAAGCAAAAATAGTAATCTGTAACATGATCTTCGGGTTCTCTCCACTGCAAAAGGCATTAACTTACGGGTACCGTTGAGCCATCTTCTTAAATTCACAGCACACGTTGTGCAAATGATATGCATCGAAAATAAAGCTCATAAGTTTCTTTGATTAACGCGACATTTTATAAAGTCTATCAGCAACATATTCGGTACAGTAAAATACTATTTCTGTATTTATATTTTACATCTATTTATACACGTGCTTAGGATATCAACTGCTGCTCATCCTATCCGCGGCGCTTATTTTTCTTAAGCCGGTTTTTTCCAGCGGTTTGAAGAATCCTCGCCAGACACTTTGACTCTATTTACATTCCAATAATGGCATCCGCCGGATTACGTTCGTTACGATATGTAAACCGTCTTTAACGAGTATCTTAATACCCGATGGTGATACCAAAATTCTGTGTACAGATTCGGTTTTGGCTACCAAAAATGCATAAACGACCCACCAGACATCAGGAAACAAGAATCGTATTAATCTATAACATTTTAGAAGGTTGCGTTAACATTATTTTTTGACGAAATATTCTGTAAATTTTTTATATCCATTATTTTTAATTGTTTGTAAATATCCACAAAGAACAAAAGAGTTGATTATGGAAATAGTATATGCATAATTACAATACTCACAAGTGTTCAGATTTCTCTACAACTGACTAAAAATGAGCACTTCGATTACCAAAACTTATTACAACATTTTGAGAACTGTAGTTTAATGAAACTAATTTACTTTACTATGCCTTCAACATATCTATAGAGTACGTTTCCTACTTTTATTTTTCCTCTAACAATTTTAGTGTTATGATTGCTTCCCTAATGCCACTGTTCTTTATAAATTTAAACTGATCTTGTACCAATCACTCCTCTGAAAAATTCTGTATTCTGTTATATATTATTTCAGTTAATCTTTTTGAACAATGACGCACCCTATAACTGCCATAAATTTTTGCAATTTTTTGATCCCACTTGCTTTGGTAATGTCACTAATCTGCTCTCCGTGAAGTCTAAGGGTAGGTTTACCACAACATACCCTGCTAACAACCCGTGCAATGTGTTTTGCGCATTGCCGCACCTATAACTAATTAAACTACCGGACAAATGATTATTTCTACGGCTTTACTGCTTTTTAAAATTCTGTATTAGTATTTGCACCTTCACCTTTCTTCCATTTACGCCATCTATCTGCCGAATTTTTTGCTTTTAGTATGCCCGTTTTATTTTATTTCTATCTTGTAGAAGTATCTAATATTTTGATGAGTTATATCAGATTTATCCTTATTTACTGCTGACTCCATTTTCTCACAATTAGTCTGCCTACCCAGTGTGTTTATCTTGTTCCTAAGTTTCATTTTTATATTTATCTTTCTTCTGCCAAAGATTTTTTGGGGTCTTCAATCTTCCATCCCGACACGGCCGACTGCTTGAAAAATGACAGGCGAGCATTTTTCACAAAAATTACGCCTTCGTTCGGATGAGAGGTTAAATGGAGGTCCCGTGTGTGAGTGTTGTCACGCACGTTAAAGATCCCTACCTTGCCTGGAACGGCAAGGGTTCGGTAAAATTCTAAATTTCCAGGCAACAAAAAACTCGCCTCCTGGCCAATGTAGTACCTTCTGGTGGAGCATTGGAAATATAAATGCACGGTCTTCAATCTTTCTCAGTTACATAATTTTTGATTTCTAATATGTATGCTTCGTGTAATACTACTTCCTAAAGGAATTGTCAGTTTTCTTCTATGTTTTTGTCAACTTGTGCTGTCTAACCTATTTTTATATGCTTTCTGATTTTAATGTTAAATTTATCCATATTGAATTTGACCAGCCTTTTATCTGTTTTTATTTTCTGTAACTTTAGATCATATTTTGTTACTATTAAAATGTGATTACATTCTATATCTACATCTGAACATCTTTTTGCAAAAATTCTCTGATTTTTATTAAATATAATAAATAATAAGGAATTTGATACGTGTCAAAGTGACACCAACATGAAGTAATTGAAATGAGTAATTAATGAGGGTGATGCACAATTACTTATGTATGACATGTATTTACATTAAGAGAACTCATGAAAATGGCGCTAGTGATTTTGTTATCAATGCGTAGCCATTTTTTCCTTTATTGATACCATGCGGAAAGCAAGCAAATCAATTAGTTAGAACTTGAAACGATTTCAACAATCAACAATCTCACCAATGGAGAATCAGAAATTGATAACATTGAGCTAAAAGTAATAACATAATAATCATATTCATTGTATTCAATTTGTTTGGATGAAGTTGCCAAATTTATTTATCTTCTGGATTCTTCTGTGTTGAATACGCCATTGAGTACGTTAAACGTAACGAATTCTACGTACACGTTTGCGGACAGTATATTTATTGTTTGAATAAGAATTGTTTACATATAAGTTATGATGCTTTTAAATAGTGAAAGTTTAAGCATACAATTAAACTGATGAATGAGAATTGATCCTTAGGTAATGGAGATACGTCCTTGTGCTTGATGTTACACTATATGAATATTTATTAGTTTCTCGAAGTAAGCACTCACGATTTAGATAATTGGATATTCTTTTATCAAACAATCGGCACACTTTTTATATTTTGACTGCAGAACACAGTGAAAGTAATAAGTAATCTTCAAAGTAGAACTTTGTTATAGTTTATCTTCACAGGTTTGGATATTGTGCAGATGTAGGTTAATGCATTACGAAATCTACAAATTGTAGCCACTGGATCCGCGAAGCTTAAGCGGTACATGTATAAATGCAGGCGTTGTAGTGATGTACTTGAAATTCCCAAGAGAAATAAAATATAAAACACCTTAGAAGCAAACTAATAAATAAGGAGGAATTAAGAACTATAGTGGATCAAGATCTTTAGCCAGCTGTAACTTTAAATTTTATTCAAGTAGGAAAGCTAAAATGCATCAACACACGCACGCACGTACTCCCAGAACCACACACACGCACGCACATTTCAAATTAAGTTAGTAATAATTAAAAAAGGATTATATAAAATCAAACAAGATTTGAATCTTTAATCTTCTGAACGATACTCAGACGCTCTATCACCTGAGTTGCGCGTGAATTGAAATCGTACACAACACAAAAATTTTAGCTTGCGTTTGGTGTTCTTATCAACCACATCTGAATATTTTTTGACGGTGAACCACCGCGGCACAACACTAGAATGCCGTAGCTAGCAACAATTGCAGATCGAAAGTGGGGGAACCCAGGAAAACCTAAGAAAATAATTCGTCATGTTGAAATAAGAAAACTAGCCTTTGTTTATTTTTTTATTTAAGAAATTGTAGTTGTAAGATTTTCAGTATCAGAATTTACAAAAGTAACAATGGTTCAAAACAGACTTACAATAGATACGCGATTTAAAGTACATACGCAGTTACGCTACTACAAAGCACTAACAGTGCATTACGGATACAACCAACACCAGAATTAACTTACAATTAAAATTAATGAGCTTGTAGAATCACAACTATAGACATTGTGTAGTAGAAAGAGTGGGATATTTTATGTGCATGATACTATATCTAATAGATGTACCAAAGATTTAAAAATAACTACTAACAAAAAACTCTACGTTAACGCTTCTAAAACAATCTACAAAGTACTTAAATCACATGTGTACAAAATAACAAGTATACAATATTTGCTTAAATGGAAATCAAGGCAACGACACCTTGAATGTTGCTGGGCAGAAAATTATTGCAATGTCACATGGTGTAAAAAAATGGAAAATAGTATTTTTTTACAATACCCACTCTTACAATAAGTATTATGATATAAATAAATATTTGGCGTTACTAGGTTAGTAAAAAAAAGACAAGTGGAAATTAAAAACTTTGGAAATACACCATCTATTAGTAAAATGCGAGGTTTTTAAACGATTATCTTCATTTTCTGAATTCACTATGAATCACACTATGAATCATCAACTATCAGAATTCCAAGGTATTACGTAGAATTTATAGAAATTCAAAGAGATCCAACTTTTATGATCCAATAAAAAAATCTAATGACCACATCAAGATGTTACATTCCAAACATTTAATTACAGATTCTCAAAAAAAATTTCGTACCTGGCAAATATTATGGTCTTCCAAAAATTCATATAAACTTTCCATTACGACCAATAATTTCTGCAATAAATACACCAACCTATAACTTAGCAGTCTTCTTTGCAAAGATTCTACAAACATCGTTTTCTTTGGAATGATATAATACCAAAGATTCGTTTACTTTTGTAAATCAATTCCGTCAATTTCAATTACCTGAGAACCACATCTTACTTTCATTAGATGTTTCTTCTCTATTTACAAATCCTCTAGACTTGACTGTAGAGATAATCACTAAAAACTGGGATGTAATCAAACCACATACCACCTTATAAAAACCCTATTTCTTATCCTCCATCTCCCTAATTTTCAATAATACCTATTTTGATTTTCAAGATTTATTCTATCTACAAAAGTTTGGTATTCCAATGGGTTCCAAATTATCTCCTATCATAGCACAAATAGTTATGGATCATCTATTAAAATCAATCGTACCTAATTTAGATTTCCATATGGTGTTTTTAGTAAAATATGTTGTTCTGCTCCACCAAATAAAATACATTTTAGACTATTTCAATACTTTCAATCAACACTTAAAGTTCACGTATGAACTTGAAAATGAAAGAAAAATTCTTTTTTTAGATACTTTTGTCATCCGAAATCCATTCAACAAGCTGATATTTGATTACTATAAAAAGCTTTCTAACTCAAGTAGATACATTAATTACTATTCAAATCATTCATTTCACCATAAAATTAATACATCTTTAGCACTTAAACACAGAATAGAAATGATTTCTGAACCACAATTTAAAAAACTAATCTAAAAACTTTAGAATTCACGATCTGTAATAATGGTTATTCCAAACAATTAGTAAAGAAATTACTATACACAAACATCCATTTTAACAGTAGTAAAACTAGGCCCAATACCATTTTATACAAAAAAATTACCTTTTATACAAACATTAACTCCTTTATTAAAAAGAATTTACAACAACAAAACCTAACTATAGAATTTAGTTATGAAAAATCTATAAAAATTCGTTTGACAAAACTCAAAGACAAACCTAACAAATTATTAAGCAGCAATATTATTTATAAAATAACTTGTTCCTGCAATCAGACTTATATAGGTAACACCACCCAATGGTTAAAAAATAGACTTACACAATATAGATCAGATATAAAATTAAGAAAAAATAGTTGTGCTCTCTCTCAACATATTAATATAACCCAATACATGCCAAATTATGAAAAAATTGAAATTTTGGATTCTGAAAACAACTATAAAATGAGACTTTTTGGAAGCATATTATATACAAAATGAAGTTAATTCAATCAACTTTGGCCAAGACACTCAAAATCTGCATCCAATATACTCTAATTTATACATTATTACACAAAAAAAACAAGCACAAATTCCTGTCAAACTAATTGTCAAGCTTAACAAATATATGCATATATATATATATATATATATATATATACATATATATATATATATATATATATATATTGTTGTGGATTTAAAGGGGTAAATAGGTGTAGACAATAAAATTTTAGCAACCGTGTATATAGAAAAAAGCAAATTATTTACGCGCCAAATTAATTTAATTCATATAGTGAAAATGGACGAGTATTAAGGTATTTTTATATTTAACTGATTGTAGTGTTAGAATTACATAAAGGAAGAAAGCTTTAAAGCATATAGAAGCTCAAGGATACACATAATTAATCATAATTTCTCTTAATCAAACGCATGAAAGCAAAAAGGGAGCGTGCTTGCATAAGAAAATCAATAATTTCTAACGCAAATATATTCGTTTTAAAAGCCAACGTTCATTTACACAGATACTACGAAGCAGAGAATCAAGGAATTGTTATTTTTAAACGGTCTATAATTACAAGAAACACCTGTTTGTTAAATGTTACGTTCAGAGAATAGTGAACGGACGTTAATATAGAATTCCATAGAAATTGTTTTCAACGGTCAATTTGTATAAATAGCTATAGTGACAAATATCTTAAGGAGTGAGTGGAATAAACAATCGATAATATACAACGGATAGAGAAGCAGATAGAGCAAGCGTTGAATTGAAAGTCACGTAAGATATGCCCGTGGAGTTGATGAAGGACGTCGATAATATCGACTCAAGTGGGGTTTGAAAGGAGACGACGAACATACGTAGAACAAAGATGAATAGCGGTTAGGTGGAGCATTGTGACGACAGAAAATTTTGTCATTGATTGAGAGCCAACAGTTTTCGAAAAGAGAGTACACGGTGAGGTAGAAAACAAATTCTATGTAAACAGCACGTAGGACGGGAGAAATTTTGCAGAATTTAGTGTCGGTTACGTTCAAAATTTTAAGAAGCCGCTTTGCAAATAAGCTTTTCAAATTAAACGGGTCCAATAGTGTGAGTGTGCGAGTGTGAAAGAGGTATGTACGTAAAAATAGGTAGTCAAGAAGAGGCCGATTGCTGAGCTAGCCAGGGAAGCAGAGGAATTCGAAGGCGTCCTAATAAAAGGGAAAAATTTTTTTTTAAATTTTTTTTTGAAAATTTTATGTTGGCCCAAGGAGGGACACGAATTTTACTGAGGTTCCACGGCAATATATATATATATATATATATATATATATCAATCAATATGTCATATATATATCATATATATCAATATGTAAGACGTATAATTTAAAATTTATTTTATATAGATTTTTGTATTGGCTATTAACTAACACCAATCCACATGTGTAAAATAACTTCTATAATATTTATGCATTAGCAATTAAGTAAGTACCTATGTCATAATTTTAATTTGTCCATTCAATACTGTGTTAATGTTGTAGTATCTTTGTGAAAGGCAACAACCCTTGCCGAAACGTCAGATTATTAATTAAATATATGCAAAAACACTATTTAATTTATATTTAAACTACAACATCCCAACTACAACTACCAGTTTCATCAAGATAATAATAATAATAATGTATACATATATATATATATATATATATATATATATATATATATATTACTCATATTTAGACCAGGGTAGAAAATTAAATAATCACATCAAATAATTTTAATCACCGTGTATAAGGAATTTCATTAAATAATACGCTTTATTAAAACCTTGAAGCATAAATAAACTCGGTCGTTTCAGTAAAAATAAGAAATTTAAATTATTTATAAGACGCTTTATATCAAAAGAAGCAGTATTGAAAAGCTCTGCGTGTAATGTAATTATTTCTAAACAAAGAGAAATTACGTGCAAAGTTTATATTAATTAACCCTATTTTAAGTAACCGGTAGTAAAACAAAGTGTACATATAATAATTAATATTTAAGTTGTATTCGCTAAAATGAAAAGGATAGAAATCAATTTTAATTGGAGTTAATTAAACCGTTAATAACATATAATAAGCATAAAAGCTTGAAAACCCAATAATAGTCAAATCGTAGGAAGGTTATTTAAAATGTTACGTTTGAACACCCCTGCGTGTTTTTAAAAGGCAATTTCAGTTTAATTTGTTTGGATAAACATGTCGATTCTAAGGATATTGGAAACTATCAGATGCTTTAGCAGGAAATACAGAACACCTGCGTATTTTTAAAAAAGCTCATTCTGCGTAAATTTGGCAAATAATTAATGGTTACAAAGAATCTTGGAGAAACCGGGGCTTAGTATTCACGAGAATGTGCGATACGGGTTTATTAAACCCAGATAACAGTCCGCGTGGACTGAAATAATCGATAATGAAGAGTGTCAATTTGCACCAATAAGAACACGGTAGAGAAGGAAAGAGAAAATGCGTCAAGCAAAGACACATATTGTAAAAGGCGGGATTCAAGCAACGTCACGGGGTCACAATTGGTTAAAAATAGGATGCAAATATCAGAGGTAGAACAACAATTTCTGTACAAAATCAATTAGTTTTTCTCGGACATGCTTGCGTGCCGTGTGGAAATTTTCTGAGATTTGAATGGGGCGAGTGAAAATTCGTAAAAATCGACGCGTGAGCGGCAGACTGGGAACATGGCATGAGAAATTCTTTAGAATTACCCGTTTTGGGGAACAGACCGACAGACAGGCTTTTTGCTATATATACCGGCGGTAATATGAATTTCGGCCTCTTAGACTTTTGACGATTCGATGCGTTAAAAGCTCGTACATACGCGACTTGATTAAAGATGGTAAACGGTGCATTTTAGTTTGATTAAATAATTTAAAGTTCGCTAGTATATTTTAGTGATTCAAAATAGCTTGTTATTTACGTGTTAACATGAATGTACTTCAGTGCACTTAGATACAAGGTAATAAAATTTAGTTTCACTGTACCAATTAGCAAAATTTACAACGACGAATGTATACACAAAAGTAGGCAGTTTTGGCGTATATTGGTGACAGAAGCATGAAGTTATTTGCTATTTTTCGGGGTGTTAATAATTAAATGGTTCAAATACGTGTCTGGATCCACGAAACAAGGGTCAGATATACATAGATGAGTTCCGGAAAAGCCCAGAAACAACTGGTGATGGAGAAAATTTTAAAAGCGTAGAGAATCAGAAGCCGTAATTATAATCCTGTTGAATGGTGTGATTAACTAAAGAAACGATACCTTGAAACGACGAGGACAGTAACCTTCAGGTAAATTATACTATTTTGTTTGACATTTTGTGTGTATTGAATGACTTTATAATTGATTTACTTTAAATGGACATTAGTGAAATTGTTCTAACCATAAAAGTTTAATTTTAAGATGAAATTTGCTTGTTTAAGTAAAAGGAGTATTTTGTTTTGATGTTCGGGAATATGATGAAACTTTGGGTATGTCTTTGAGCTCAATTAGACAAACCTGGTTAATTAACGTAAAGGGTGGTAGATGCTCCTTTGTACTCAGACTCCGGTCTGTTTATATTGTTATATTAATTAGTAGGCATCCAACAAGGACTTGAATTCTGGATGCACGTTAAAGTGATAATAAAATTAATTTTGAAATTCCTTTTAAAAACTGAATTTTATGCTGAAATTTAATTTGAAAATTTAATGTATTCTGAATATTGATGTAAATAGAGTTAACGTTGATGTTTGTGGTAGGAATGTGTTTAATTTTTATGAATGAGGAGATTTATAAAATTAGGTGAGCAGCCGAGGCGAAAAGCGTAGTTCACGGATGATGGAGGTTTCACAGCATAATTTGACGCCCAATCTGTGGGGCTCGAATGTTTTCTTTTGGACCAGTTCCCGCATACAAAGGAGGTATCACAGCATAATTTGGCGACCCAAAAGTGAGGCTCGAATTCCAAATAAAATTTTTGTTATTTTATTCCAGGAAACTGGCGATCTGAGAGAGAGAGTTTCTGTGTGTGTATAAATTTAAGAGTATTTTAGAGTGTGTGTGAGTGAGTAGAACGTATGCAGAGAAAAGAGTGGTTAAGGAGTCAAGGAGTGGAAATTGGAAGTGACGATAGTGCATTGTGTGAGAAAAATTCTAAAATGGAAGATGCTGGAGGCAGTAGAGATCAGTCGAGGACGGAATCAGGGGATCAAGGAAACGAGATGATATTGAGAATGTTAGAGAGGATGAGTGAAGAATCTAATAGAGCTAGGGAAGAATCGAATAGAGCGATGGAGGAGTCCAATAGAAAATTAGAACAGCTAAGCGATGAATCTAATAGAGCTAGGGAAGAATCGAGCAGGAAGTTAGAAGAGATTAGAGAAATGAGTGAGGAAACGAATCGTAAGTTTGAACAAATTAGTCAGAAAATAGATAAGACGAATCAAGAAGTTTCAGAATTTAAAAATAGTCTTACCGTAAAGATGGGGAAGTTGAAAATAGGGTTGAAAAAATGAACGTGATATTACAGGTCTTCGACAGGAAATGGGACATTTAAGGTCCGAAGTACGCATTTTCTGTGAAGAAGAAATAAACGTAAAATGACTGAAGTAACGGACTCATGTAGGGATCAGTTAGGCAGGGTAGAACGTGAAGTTAGTAGTATTAAATACAACATGTCAAATTTAACGGGGATGGTCCCAGATTTTATACAGGTGGAGTATCATTGGACCAACACATGAAGTTTTATGGCGATAACAGGGTAAATCCACAAATTTTTATAAATAGTGTAAGAAATCTAGTGGGAAATTTATTTGACGAACAGACCAAACTAAATACGATAAAGGCTTTATTAAAGGACAACGCGGAAGCATGGTACAATTTGGTAGGACAGGACATAGACACGTATCACGACTTTGAAGACAAATTTTAAAACATTACTGGAGTGATCACAAACAGGATCAGATTAGAGACGACTTGATTACAGGAAAATTTAAGGGAGAGTTTGCAGGTTCTAGGAGCAATATGCCATCCGCAAGTACAGTGTGGCCAAACAACTGAATCCACCATTGACGGACAGACAGATTATTAAGTACCTATCACGACATTTTGAACTGGAAATTAGACAACACGTGCCCTTACAAAACATCACAGAACGGGAGACATTTTAGAGTATTTGCAGAGATATGACGATGTATGTGTAGGACGGACAAGAGAGATACGAGAACGAAACTTAACACAGTTAGGTTTGACAACAGGACACCAAATTATCCGAGACGGCCTGACTACAGCAGAAATTTTCGACCGAATTGGGAACGACGAGGACAGGAATACAGAAGTAATAGTGCGACTAGGGGCCGACGCCAAGACCTAGTTACACGCGACAGAACAGTTTACCGGAAGTAAACAGGACTGTGACCAGCACGCCGAATAGAGACAGGGACACGGATATTAACACGAGGAGGACGTACGCACAGGTTGTAGAAGGACAACCAGGACCAAGCACGGAAAACAGGATGAGACAGGATTTTTAGAACGTGACAGACCACTAGATTTCTGTGTAAATGTATACGAACATCCACGTGAATTTTTCAAAATTGAGGAGGAAGTAGAGCCAGAAACTGTAGAAAAATTATATTTGCCAATTATTAATTTAGAAATTTTGAGAATAATGTAGAAGTATTACTTGATACAGGGGCAGAGGCGAGTTTAATATCGGAGGAATTCGTCAGCAAAATTAGGGATAAGGTTTGTGATAGAATTATGCCTATAAAACGTAGCCATTTAGTAGCTCCAAATAAAAAGAAGTTTGCTGTAGTAAATAGTGTTGTGGTGCTTAGGATAGATATAGGAGGTTTTAGCTGTGAACAGGAGTTTGTAATTGTACCTGGACTGAAGTTTCAGAGCATTTTAGGTGTTGACTGTATGATGAAGTTAGGGGTTTTGATAGATATGGAAAGGAAGGTAATAAGGATTAAGGATAGGGTAGTGCCATGGAAGGGCAGTTATGAAGTCACAGAGGATGACACGGGGTTAAGTATTAATGTAGTAGAGGTAGAGGATGATGAAGGTAAACAGATCAACACGATAAGATGTCCAGAGGAGAGGAGAGTAGAGGTTCAAGCTTTAGTACAAAACATGCAGAAGTAGTGGGGTAGAAGCAACAGCAGCATATCAGGAGCAGGTGAAGGCGAAATTAAGCAAAGATGGCAAGTTTGTTTTTAATCAAGTAGATTTAAGGATTCATTCTGGCGGATTCCATTACACAAAAATTCTAGAAGGTACATAGGATTTTCCATAGAGGAAAAATCGATAATTGTAAAGTAGTATCGTTTGGTTTGTCGGCAGAGAAGAAAATAAGAATAAATGAGAAACAGACATGTGTAGGGACTGAAGAAGAAGCAGTATTTAAGAGTCAGGATAATAGGGATGATAAGTTTATTGTATGTGAGATAATAGGGATGATAAGTGTAGATATAGAAGGGGGAGAAATAGGAATGAAGAGTATTAGGTTGGTGAGAAGAAAGACTTGGAGGGTCAAGAAGAGAGTTAGATTTAAATAGGATAGGGATAGAATAGGTGTAGATAGAAGAGTAGAAGTAAGTGTTTATAGAAAATAAAGCTAGGTATGGGATAAATATGGGAGATAATTAGAAATAGGTTTAGGATGAGAATAAAGAGGAAATGTAGGAAGAAAATAAGATAGGTTAAGTATAGATATTTCATATAAGATTAGTGGAGAGTTAGGAATAGAGTAAAAGTAGGATAGGCATATAGGATTAGGTAGGGGGAAGTAAAGTATAGTAAAGATTAGTTAAAAGTTAGGAATAGGATAGGTATATAGGATGTATATAGGATTAGATGGATGAGTAGGATGAAGTTAGGGATAATTTCAGTTTATAGAATTAGGTGAAAGTTAGGAATAGGATAGGGATATAGGATAGCTGTAAATATTTTTTTTTGGATTGGAGACAAAGTAGGTAAGTTAGATAGATAAGGGTAGAGAGAGATAGGCAATTTTTTTTTGTACTGTTTTGTCTAAATGCTTTATATTTGCATTCAAATAAGTGGGATTATTTGTATTCAAATAGGGGGAAAATACTCATATTTAGACCAGGGTAGAAAATTAAATAATCACATCAAATAATTTTAATCACCGTGTATAAGGAATTTCATTAAATAATACGCTTTATTAAAACCTTGAAGCATAAATAAACTCGGTCGTTTCAGTAAAAATAAGAAATTTAAATTATTTATAAGACGCTTTATATCAAAAGAAGCAGTATTAAAAAGCTCTGCGTGTAATGTAATTATTTCTAAACAAAGAGAAATTACGTGCAAAGTTTATATTAATTAACCCTATTTTAAGTAACCGGTAGTAAAACAAAGTGTACATATAATAATTAATATTTAAGTTGTATTCGCTAAAAATGAAAAGGATAGAAATCAATTTTAATTGGAGTTAATTAAACCGTTAATAACATATAATAAGCATAAAAGCTTGTGAAAACCCAATAATAGTCAAATCGTAGGAAGGTTATTTAAAATGTTACGTTTGAACACCCTGCGTGTTTTAAAAGGCAATTTCAGTTTAATTTGTTTGGATAAACATGTCGATTCTAAGGATATTGGAAACGATCAGATGCTTTAGCAGGAAATACAGAACACCTGCGTATTTTAAAAAGCTCATTCTGCGTAAATTTGGCAAATAATTAATGGTTACAAAGAATCTTGGAGAAACCGGGGCTTAGTATTCACGAGAATGTGCGATACGGGTTTATTAAACCCAGATAACAGTCCGCGTGGACTGAAATAATCGATAATGAAGAGTGTCAATTTGCACCAATAAGAACACGGTAGAGAAGGAAAGAGAAAATGCGTCAAGCAAAGACACATATTGTAAAAGGCGGGATTCAAGCAACGTCACGGGGGTCACAATTGGTTAAAAATAGGATGCAAATATCAGAGGTAGAACAACAATTTCTGTACAAAATCAATTAGTTTTTCTCGGACATGCTTGCGTGCCGTGTGGAAATTTTCTGAGATTTGAATGGGCGAGTGAAAATTCGCAAAATCGACGCGTGAGCGGCAGACTGGGAACATGGCATGAGAAATTCTTTAGAATTACCCGTTTTGGGGAACAGACCGACAGACAGGCTTTTTGCTATATATACCGGCGGTAATATGAATTTCGGCCTCTTAGACTCTTAGACTTTTGACGATTCGATGCGTTAAAAGCTCGTACATACGCGACTTGATTAAAGATGGTAAACCGTGCATTTTAGTTTGATTAAATAATTTAAAGTTCGCTAGTATATTTTAGTGATTCAAAATAGCTTGTTATTTACGTGTTAACATGAATGTACTTCAGTGCACTTAGATACAAGGTAATAAAATTTAGTTTCACTGTACCAATTAGCAAAATTTACAACGACGAATGTATACACAAAAGTAGGCAGTTTTGGCGTATATTGGTGACAGAAGCATGAAGTTATTTGCTATTTTCGGGGTGTTAATAATTAAATGGTTCAAATACGTGTCTGGATCCACGAAACAAGGGTCAGATATACATAGATGAGTTCCGGAAAAGCCCAGAAACAACTGGTGATGGAGAAAATTTTAAAAGCGTAGAGAATCAGAAGCCGTAATTATAATCCTGTTGAATGGTGTGATTAACTAAAGAAACGATACCTTGAAACGACGAGGACAGTAACCTTCAGGTAAATTATACTATTTTGTTTGACATTTTGTGTGTATTGAATGACTTTATAATTGATTTACTTTAAATGGACATTAGTGAAATTGTTCTAACCATAAAAGTTTAATTTTAAGATGAAATTTGCTTGTTTAAGTAAAAGGGGTATTTTGTTTTGATGTTCGGGAATATGATGAAACTTTGGGTATGTCTTTGAGCTCAATTAGACAAACCTGGTTAATTAACGTAAAGGGTGGTAGATGCTCCTTTGTACTCAGACTCCGGTCTGTTTATATTGTTATATTAATTAGTAGGCATCCAACAAGGACTTGAATTCTGGATGCACGTTAAAGTGATAATAAAATTAATTTTGAAATTCCTTTTAAAAACTGAATTTTATGCTGAAATTTAATTTGAAAATTTAATGTATTCTGAATATTGATGTAAATAGAGTTAACGTTGATGTTTGTGGTAGGAATGTGTTTAATTTTTATGAATGAGGAGATTTATAAAATTAGGTGAGCAGCCGAGGCGAAAAGCGTAGTTCACGGATGATGGAGGTTTCACAGCATAATTTGACGCCCAATCTGTGGGGCTCGAATGTTTTTTTGGACCAGTTCCGCATACAAAGGAGGTATCACAGCAATATATATATATATATATATATATATATATATATATATATATATATATATATGTATATATTGTTATGTAGTATAACGACCTTGCTGATTTGAATATATTGAATGATATTAGCAGGTTGTAGGTCAGCTGGTTATTCAAGCGTACTCTTTATTATATTCAAAGCTTTCGGTTTATTTTAAACCTTTATCAAAGAAACTACAAAAACGTCATTATGGGCATCCAGCAATATACAATAAGTACTTACTAAATTGAGGTTGAATGCACATCAATATCATTGAACTATCTAAAACTTAAAGTATACATCGAATTTTAAAATTGGACAATGAAACATTTAAAACTGTAAACTATAAACTATTTGCCTTGTGAACATGTAAACTGTAAATAACCTTCAACGATAATTTCTTTATAATTTTGACAATTGTTTTTAAACCTGTTTTGATAAGGTGTGGGTGTGTTGAATGCGCATGGATGTGTGTGGGTATGTGTGAATGTGCGCGCGTGTGTGTGTGTGCGCGCGCACGTACGTGTTCCTGTGTTATACTATTGGTCTAATTAAGTTAATTCTAGGTTTGAAATTAAGTAGATACGTGTATATACAGCTTAGTTGATCTATATCTGTCCTTTTATTCATGGTATCCGTGTTTTTAAATATGTGACACAAGGAAGATTTAGTTAGGGAGTTGTATATGAATGAACATTTTGAGATTAAGATTTGCACTAATCATCGTAGTTCCAAAGAGATGTTTTTTGGACTCTATTTTTAGTAAATATATGATTTGTACAGAATAATCTATCTTTAGTATATAAGATTAAGGTTTATTGATTTATTGATATTATTTTTGTTTGTAAGACAAAGCTGTTGTGGATGTATTAGTTGTTTGTAAAAGGATATTTTGTATCATCATAAATCTGATGTATGATTGCTAAGAAGGGTAGAAACTCGGAATTGTTATTTTAAACAACAAATGGCTTTGAAGAAACACCTGTTCGTTAAATGTCAGGTTCATGGAACTTGATTATACGTTGAGACATAATTTCTATGAAATTGTGGCAACGGTCGATTTGACAAACTACTAACAATAACACGTGCCTTGAAGACTAAGTGAAATAAACGATCGATAATGTAAGATAGACAGAGAAACGTATTAGAAAGCGTTGGGTACAAGCCACGTCTAATATACACGGGGAAATATGAAGGCCAACAACAATATCGATTTTCTGTAGCTGTGAGGGGTCTCTAAATGAGACAATAAAGGTGGGTAGAACGTAGAAAGATAGCTGATTAGTGGAGCGTTAGAACGGGGGAAAACGATATCATTGGTTTAAGGCGAAGCAGTTGTGAGAAGCGAGCATCCGTTAATGTATTAAACAAATTTCAGTATAACATTATAATGATCTCGGATTTTTTCAGACGTTACGTTTAGAATTTGTGGAAGTGATTTTAAAAATAAGCTTTTCATTGAAGAGAGGTTCCTAGAGGGGTGTGAAAAGCATATATATATTCACACAAAGATATTAAAGCTCTCTTTTTCTTTTAGATCTGAGATCGTGCCTAGATCTTCAACATAATTAATAGTATATGCTTTTACGTGTATTAATTATTGTGTATTCGGTAAAGTAGCATACAACATCCTGTTTGAAAATATGTACAGCTGTAGTGACGTACCGCAAAAGTAGTAAAAGTTATATTGCACGAGTGGGTGCTAAGGTCTAGATAAAAGGGTGCCGTTACTACAACGACTCTATCGAATGAAGGGATGGTACTTGGGTAAGCGAAGCCTAAAGCTTAACTTGTATGCATGAAGTGTATTTGGTATGGAACGTTAAGTTTGGGACAAGGCAAATATCTGGGTAGAAGAATAGAGGTGGTGGCAGGGATTTGGATGTTGGGGATCAGTTGGATTCAGGCATAGATGGACACAACGACGAGGGTTTCTGGTAACCTTCTTCAGAGGTGACGAGGGACGGAGCCTTCTACAGGTAAAGAATCTTAATTTCCTGTTTTTTTTATAAACATTTGTGTTGATATTTTTGTGTTTGAGTGTTTTGACTTATTGGGGGTGTATTTATTACCTTAAAACCTCGTTTAAAGTGGTATATGTACAGGACAATTAATATTGATGATTTAAAATGGTTTATTGATGATATATAAATGTTTATTCATGATATAAAATGTTGTTGTAAAGGGGTAAACTGGTCTTTAAATTTGTTTTTAATAACAATGCAAGGTTTAAAAGCATTTAGAGGAACTGGGTTGTAATGAGCTCAAAATAGACCAGAATAAAATCAATCTAGGGTTGCATGAGGGGCCCATCACCTCGTATTAAATAGAATTTGTTTAAATATATTAAATCAAGGACTTTAAAGTATTTAATGATTGTGGTTGTAACAGTGTGTGTGTGTGTGTGTGCGTGCGTGCGTGCGTGCGTGCGTGTGTGGGTGCGTGCGTGCGTGCGTGCGTGCGTGGGTGCGTGTGTGTGTATGTGTTTCAAATTAATCTAACTACATTGTTATCGTAGATGAAAACATGTTTTTAATGAAACTTGTAGCTGTTATTACTCTCTTTTCAGCACTATAGCGGAATAATTGTTTCTTTGTATGATTTTGAGATATGACATAAGCTCGGATTTTTTAAAATGGAAACCATAATTGGCCATGACATTAGAAAATAGCATATTTCCTTCTTTTTCCAATGGTATAAAATACTTATATATATATATATATATATATATATATATAACTAAAAATTGTGGAAATATTTGTATATACGATTTTTCTATGCAAACACGTAAGTTCGCACTCGCACAAATGCACACTCTTCACGCATACTCATACCGTGATCTAAATTGCGTTTATTTGTACTAAATGACGAATTTAACACTGATTACTTTAACTGATTGTACAGTATATAGTAAAGCGAAGTGATTACTTTATTTTTTATTACGACCCGCTACATTAGTTTTTATGTTGAAAGCTACACGCCTTCATAAGTTCAACTAAAAATGTTTTAAAAATATTTTTTGATCAATTTTCCTTGTTTTATGAAGTACGCCGCTGTAATTTTTTAATTTTATTCTTGAGTTGTTCCCATGTATACGGTGCCCTGATATTAACATTAAGATAAGTTAGAGATGACACACAACGATGGTGTTACTACATTTAAATTATGAAACGTGCGAAGTAGGCGTGGTTGAATTTACATTAATAATCGTCTTGACAGTGGTGCAATTATATCACCCATCACGAAATATTTCAGCGTCTAATTAAACAACCTTCACCAACATTTACCCTAATGAGTTTATGATCTCGACGAATATTCTAGATTTGATCTTCTTAAGGATGGTCTAAACTTATTTCATCATTTGCATAGGTCAAATGAAATAATCGCTTACACCATTACAAATAAAAGTTGTCGAAGACTTTGTTACGGGTAAAAATGACGATTCGTTAGGAATTTTAATTTGCCCAAAAGAGGCGGGAACCACTTAACAATTTTATGGATGCACCTGGCCAACTACAGTGATACGAGATTGAGTTTCTATTGAAAAATGATAAAAATAATAAAATATAAACATATAAAGTAGCCGAAATACAATATATATACCACTTACCTTGACAGACGTTGCTAGTTGTCAAAAATAAGGGCGGTAAACCGTTTTTCTTTGATATTGTCGCTACCCGGAAGACTGTTATTCCGGATAGGTCTCCGTGTTTTCATTTTTTCTAAATTCTCATCACCTCCCCTTCTACCTTTCTTAACCATACCTTAAAACCTCTCATTAACCTTTTAACGATTTAAAGAAAATTTCAAAATAACGGCCTCTCTCAAATATGACTTCATCTCTGTAGCAGCCGGATATCCTTTCACAATGATCACCTTTACCTACCTTATAAATAACTCCGAACAAAATTCCATCTGAATTTAAACTCTATTAACAGTAATTTTCGAAAATATAATTGCACTTACATTGATCTTTTTCCATGCGAAATAAAAATGCCCACTCACATTTTACGTATTAGACCTTTCTGCATAAATTTGGCTTTGTGTCTGTCTGTCTGTTGGACTATCCGTGTGTCCGAGAACCCTTGGTACTCGCATAACTTCGACAATTTTTATCGGATTTTGACGAAATGTTTAAAGGTTATGAAATTAGGCCATAAATGGTCCTCTTTAAATTTCATAGTTTCCAGATTAAGAGCACACCTTGCTTACGCGCAAAGATGAAATCATTCAAACCGCAATTTCTCACGATCTAAAAGTCCGAATTTGCTAAAATATGGAGGACACTTGAAAATTGTCCTTCAAATGAACCCAAATGAATTTCATCATGATCTGATCATTAATAGCCGTTTTACATGCGCCAGAGTAAAACCCTTGCAACACGCATACCTTTTACAATTTCCACCCGAACATGACAAAATTTTTAGGGATTATGTGGATTGGGTCTTAGATGATACCCGAGGGATTAATGGTAGACGACAACAGCGTTTCTCACTCGAGGACAATTGGCACAGTAATAATTTTTATTCGCCGCGCAACTTTCCTTATAAATATTTGTGTTGATAATCCACCACGTGAAACGTATCGTATTTTCCCTTTAAAATATTTTTGTGTCGATAATCAAGCACCTGCCAATAACAAAGACATCGAAATACTTGCAATTCTGCATACGTTGGAAAATTTGTTAATAACGCTTTGTAGTGGACAGGTCGGCGTCCCAAATAACACGAAAATTATGTCAAATTCAAGGACTTTTAAGTACCCGTATGATGTGTTGCCTACCTACGGGTATAAATTTATAGAAAATGTAGCATACACCTAATTAATAACGTGATGTTAAATATAGTCTATCAATAAGCGGACAGAAATAACCAAATTGTTCTAATAAACAACTCACGTTCTAAACTTATTTAAGCAAGCACATATTGTTACGAATAAATATCACGTTTTAAACTTATTATAATACTACGGAAGCAAATGTTTTGACAAATAAATACCAGATTTAGTGCTATATCCAAAATAAAATAGATTTCCGTACTTTGTTAATAATAAAATCCTAGCTTTTCACTTTAACAAAATAGAATAGATTTAAAATATTTAAATTTATAAGTGAACATTTAATAAAAATTCTAGAGGATATTATATTAACAATCGTTTAAATTCAAAGGGAGTTGAATTTGCTAATAAATACGCAAAATGACACTGAATACAATAAGGGATATGGAAATTCAAATTAAATATGAGCAAAAATATTTAGACAGCACGTAAGAATCGGAAAATCAAATGTAGTGTGTTCTTGGTTGTCGATATGAATTCAACGGTTGATTTGCCATATATATGACTGGTTGCAGTTTACGGCTAAAATTTATTCTACGTTCCAGGCTTGGAATAAAATCTTATTTAAAAGATTTTTGCATTGATTTTGACTTTCTTGTATGTATTGAGAGCCGTTCTTCTTTTGTTTTACGAAGTATACTACTGTAGTATTGCTTGTGCTTCTATCGTAGGGAAAATACACTGTTTTGCGACGTGTTGTTTGGGACCTTCTTCTGGTCTGTGTTGATGGTTTGAGCGATTATTGCCCTTTTGATGAGTATATTTTACTGAGATGAATATCTGCAGGGTATTCAACGCTTCGATTGTAGTACTTCTGCCCAATTGTTTCTGGAATGCGTAGCCAACATTTTCGCTATAGGGTAAATTTGTACAAGGTGATAGTAACGGTATAGAAGTATCTGTCAGTGTTGGCAACTTTTTTATATGATATAAATGCCAATGTTTCTTTTTTTTGCTAATACGATACACATGTCAAACATCAGTTCTTTTCTATTTTCGGAGTTAACTTAATCAAGTCGTGAATGCAATTGAACAAGGGGGCACCACATAAAGTTTGAAAATGCCAAACTTAGCTAGTTTAGATAACTATACTTTGACCATTATAAGAGTAGCTATTGAACTCAAAAAGAGACACCTGAACTCGTGTGCTTGAGAAAGCAACTAACGTTAATCGTTTTTGTAGAAAATAACTCTATTGCAACGCTTGGGCTAATTAACACCGAATCATATAAAACAGAACTACGATAATACATGTGCGTTTCACTTTCGACCATCTGACATGAGCACTTATGCTAAGCAGTTTAGAGATTTACTCTGCATTACTGTTTATTACAAATGATTATCGGTTTTGTTCCAGCCGGACACAAATATATGGTTCTACTAAGCAGCTTATCGTCGTCACAGTATCACTGATTTCAAACAGGCCCATACTCCTAGCAAACCAATGTCTCCGATGCGTTTTGTCTTCGGCTCGTCAGACATAAACACTTATGCGACGCACTTTAGAGTTTGATACAATGGATTTAGGTTTTACCATTGACCAAGGACAGAAGTTCATTCAGGAATGTCTGATTAGCATGACCAGCACTATATATTGAAATAATTAAGTACATCTGTTAACTTATACAGAAAATCCCTAATCACGCGTATTGAACAACTGCCAATTTTAAATATTTTTCGATTACCATGGACAAAAATATGGACATTAATAACACTGCACGGTTACTGATATTTGTAAGAGGGGCAGCTAAAGAATTTAATATAACTGAGAAATTGGAAAATTTGCAATCAAAAAAATGTCCTAAAATTATCAAAAATGCATTTTATAAAAGTCATTTGGACATGAACGCACCTATAACCAAGTTGTGTAATGTCACAACCGATGGTGGATTCAATATGAGGGTGATAACTGGTTTCGTAGATTATTTACTTAAGACAACCTTAAACACGCTACTACATCGTCTATTTCAGAAGTTTTAGACTAAGATGACTAGTACAGTGATCTTTATCACACCAAAGTAAGATGGCTAAGTTGTGGTAATGCTTTCTAAAGTTTAAGGGATCTTATTAATTATTTCTGTACCTAACGATATTACGTATCGATATAAAGCTGTAGTTTGATTAACGCATGGTTAGTCAGAGCAATACATTTGTTATTAGTTTTTATTAACTATTTCCCTTTAAATATTTCTTATTTGTATATCATTTTGTACTTCTATTTAAGAACTTATACATTCTTCACATTCGAATTTGTATCTGGTGTATGTTTTGTTTTTTCCGGATATCGGGTATTGATTTACTAAAAAATTTTGTTTAATAGTTATTTAGTTTTTGTTCCACTTTACTATTAAATTTCGCTAAACATTGTTTAATCTTTTCATAAAGACTAGTTATATAATTATAGTTTAATTTTCCTTTATTGTGATTTTTATTTTTTTTTGTTTTTGTTGTTGTATATGTGTTTTGTATCTTTTGTTTTATAATAGGTTTCCAGAATTTTTCGGAGTAGTTATTTTATTTTAAAGTTTTATTTTATTTCTTTTATGTTATTAGCCTAAATTTGGTATATGTTAAACGTATTTCTTATTTTTTTACACAATCTGTAAAAATCTTTCCCCATTCTTTATATTAAGTTTTTATGTTTGAGATCGTAATATTTTTTATTTAATCATCGTATTTGATTACTTCAATTTTAAGGTCCTAATGTACTTGCGCGTATCGTGGGTTGTGCGATATGTAAACGGTAGAACTCCTTATTATAAACATTTGTATCGTTTTAAACACAATGGAGGGAGTGGCTTTTCAAGTTTACGTTCAAAATGAACGTTCCTCCAAAACGAAAAATAATGAGATTGGGCGACCTCTTTAAATTCCGAAAGGATGTTCAAGTTCTTACGGAGGTCATGCAATTTAAGAATTGTAATACAAATGTGGTGAAATGAGCCTTAAATCGATCTCTTCGTTAATTCCCTAAGTTTGGAAGATAATAAATTGATTAGTTAATCTTGAAGCAACTGTTGCTAGTAATGGCGTTCGAGAATACACGTGGAAAGCCAGGAAATGTTGGTGGTTAAAATCATATATCAATACAATTTAGTAAAGTAATTACAATGCTGTTCGCCTATTCTGATTAATAAAGTAAGTGAATTCTTTACGACTAATATTTAGTTTATGATCTGAATGGTTTTAAATATGTTGACACGGATGTAATGCCTCATCACGTTGAAGTGAATAAAATCCTTGATACAAAAATTTAATTTTAATATCTTGAAATTTCATACAGAATTGATTATTAGTTATTTAATAAATTATATTGTTAATCATTGAAAAGATTTCCTTTTGTAGAAAGTACCATACAATATAGAACCAGCTGCTCTAATGAAAAAATTGTTTTTAGATAACTAAATTGTTTGTTCCAACAAATATTGAATATTGAAAATAAGTCAGATTATTTAGTGTTTAAATGATTATCTTCGTAAACTGCTTCATACTAAATGAAAAAGTGTATGCAAATAATTTATTAATGTTTTTATATTGACCTTAAGAATTTTAAAATTGTAATAACCATCTGTAAAGTATTCAAATGTAAAAGCTAATAGGGCTCATACGAACTATATGTGCCTCCTTTATGTTACTAATTAAATTAAATGTACGAACGTTATTTCAAATCTAGGCTGGACCATTTGGATGATTTTTGTGTATATTTTGTTGAAACTTGTAACTGAAAATCAAAATACTTTGCAGTAACACCAAAATCAATACCAACCTTTGAAATAATTAGTTGTATTGAGAAACGAATTTAGAGTACGATGCAAAATTGAAATGGAAAAGAATCACAAAATAAAACCAAATATAAGTAGTAACGAAATAAAAGCAATTTGCAATCTAAAAAACGACAACTCAATTATAATTTTACCTACTGACAAAGGCAATGCAACAGTAATAATGAATAAAAATGATTACAACACAAAAATCAACGAAATGTTGAACACTGAGAATTGCACCAGTTTAGAAACAGACCCAACAAAATCAATTGAAAATAAAATATACAAAACTCTATATAAATTTAAAAATGAATTCGAAGACAAAAAAAAGGAGTAAACTGGTCCCACATTACAGTAAACCACCCCACTTTTACAGTCTACCAAAAATTCATAAAAAAACATTTCTGTAAGACCTATCGTAAGCTCCATAGATTCACCATGCCATAATTTAGCAAAATTTCTCCTAAAAATTACAAATCCATTAGCAGGCAAAACTGACTCTTTCATAAAAAACAACCAACATTTTTTAAAAAAATTATCAAAAATAATAAAAATTGGAAAATGCAAACACAATGGTAAGTTTTGATGTAGTAAATCTCTTCACAAATGTTCCTATAAACAAAACGCTTAATATTATAAAAACAAACTAGAAAAAGATGACAACTTTAAAGAAAGAACGAAACTAAGTATATCATCGATTATGGAATTACTTGGTTTATGCGTCAATACCACATATTTTCAAATAAGTAACCAATTCTACAAACAGAGCTTCGGAATGGCGATGGGTTGTCCACTATCACCAATCTTTAGTAATATATTCATGGAAGAATTCGAAAAAGATGTAATATTCACACAAGAATTGAAACCAGTAATCTGGTGGAGATACGTAGATGATGTCTATGCTATTTGGCTTCATAATACAGAACTAATTTAAAACTTTGTAGAGTCAATTAACAAAATAGAATCAACTATTAAATTCACATATGAATTAGAACAACAATGAAAACTTCCGTCTTTATATATTCTAGTTAGCAAAAACGATACAACAATTAATACATATAGGTATATAGAAAACCAACGCACACAAACAGATACTTAAACTTTGATTCAAACCACCCACACTATGTCAAACGAGAAATTATCAAAACCATGTGTAATAGAGCAAAATTAATCTCATCAAACGAAGAAATTTTAAAGAAAAAGATTTAATGAGATGTACACTAATAGAATACAAGTATCCTAAAAGAATGATAGAAAAAGAAATGAATAAAGTTCCAAAAATAAAGAAGAAGGAAACAAAAAACAACGATACGCACCAAAAAATGTTCTCAATACCATACATAAAAGAATTCTCCGAAAAAATCCAAAGATGTAAAGGCTTTTTGAAATAAGATCGCGCACTATCCGATAAAACCCTGGTTTTCCGGTTTCAATTGCGCTTCGATAAGCGAGTATTTGCAGTTTGAATTCGTGTTATTTGAACGCATGTTGAATTTGATTCTGCAGCTTTTGCTTCGAAATCTTTTCTACATTCTTCCTCGCCGTATTTCAAAAGCAATGCACGTTTGTTTTTTTTTGTTCGACAACTAGGAGATATCTTCTTTTTTTAGCTGGAGGCCAAATGGGTTCTTTCTTTATGTAGACCAACTGCTTTTGTCCGTAGACCGCTGCTGCAGTTATGGTAGCATGGTAAATAAATCCTGACGACCATGGCGTTTCTGTGTTGACTCACCCCCGACTGTTTGCAAGCTAAGTATTCGGACACCTACAGGTATGCAACTCGTTTTCTTTTGTGTGTGTCAATGGCATATTCCGTATCAACGTTTGGTGTAGTTACGTGACAAGAACCGTGACATTGTAGAACTATTGTTCGTTACTGCTAATCGATATTATCGCTCTACAAGTGTGATGTACCTTTGTTAAAAATGTTGGACAGACACACGCGTATTCCTTTATACAGATTGGTTTATTTTACAAACGGTACTATGTACGATTTAAAAGATGTCTGACAAAAACTCCCACACGTTAATTCTTTCCTACTAAGTAATCATTTTACAAAAAGTATTAGGTGAAATTTTAAAAACTTTTGTCAAAAGCTCCCACAGGTTTATTTACTATTGATTAATTTTATTTTGTGTGAAATACGAGATGCGCACTTCGTATCTAAATTTCTAAATTGTCCGACAATATAATTGTTTGCTGTGAAATAATAACACTTAATTTATTTTCTTTTTGCTTGTTTGTACAGAATCCTTTATTTATTTTCATGTGTTAATAGATAATCGTGGGCGATGTGTTTTTTTTGTTTCTTTTTGGTATGTAGGCGAATCTTCGCGATTGGTAGTTGGCCTGGTATTTACTTTTCTTCCAGCTACGTCTAGGTGCGAAGCAAAATTCAGAATTAAAACAGTATTTAGAACCAACAATACACTAAGAGCACAATTAACAAAAACAAAACCCAAAAACGCAATACAAAGTTTAAAAAACTGCATCTACAAAATACCGTGCGAATGTAACAAGTTTTTATACGAGAAAGTTACAGACCATTTGAAATTCGATTAAAAGAACATAAATCATACATAAAAAGTAAAAAATTTGAAAAATCCATGATTCGCCAACATGCATGGGACTCCAGTCATAAAATAAAATGGAGGACGCAAAAATTATCGACTAAGAAGAAAACCACCAAAAACGCAAAATCAAAGAAGCTGCTTATATAACCCTACATAAAAATAACTGCGTAGCAAACGAATTCGTGACTTTCAGTAAACAATGAATTCCATTACTAAAAGAAATAACAAAAGAAATAACAAATGAAAATCAAATGCCCACAATATCTAGGTAGCATTGCAAGTTTTTCCTGGGTTTTCCTTGCAATATTAACATGAAATACAGCTTACATATATGATTTCTATTTAAACACACAACTAATTACATAACAATAGGCATATTAGCAGCCCCGGCTGCTTAAGCCTACGGTAACGCAATCACACACTTCTTTAATAACCATTCTCTCAACCGTATAAATAGAAATATGTTAAAAAATGTTTTCCAATCCTTAGATTATTGAATTTATTTGAAATTACCAATAAAAATTAATCAGCTGATTTCACGTTTAGCGTATTGGCTACCTAAGAAGTCGGTCCCAGGACGCAACACAAATTGAAGGTAATTATTCTTTTAAATTTTAAAATTTTTATCTAATGTACTCAAACCAAATATATCGAACATCAATAAATCAAAGTCATCTTCAATTTATGTCATAAATGTCAAATTTGAAGTTTTTATTATTTTGACAACTATCCTAGGTCAGGGATGGAAACGTAAATAAAGATGATTTTATAAACTATGAGTGGTTTAATTCTCAAAGAAGATTAAGAAAAATAGAAATACTTATCATTTTTGGTTGCCTTACACAAGGTATTAAAAGTTAGTAAGTTTTAATTCCTCTTATACCATTATTGCTGATCTTGGATCACAAATAGTGATCCTGTTGTATTTACCGATTGTAGCATTCCTTCTCAAGTGCAGTTTTTTTACGGCAACTTATTAAGATAAACGAATTAAATTGATTGTACTTTGATCTAAAAGTAAAAGCGATATAATGAAGCTTAACTGAGTAGTTACTGAAAATTACAACTGCATACATTCTGTAATAAAGTTAAGATTGTGTTTACCGCATTTTGTAAAAAGAAGGCCAAAATTCGTACCAAACGCTATGTAGGAATTACGAATAGAAGAAATTATTCTTCTATCTGTTAGCATGATTTTGTCTTCGGAAATTGTTTTCTGTCTGAGAAAATAAAACTAAAACCAACGAAAACGAAGATATAAGACGGAAATCCTGTAGACAAAGAGTAGCTATTGCATGGTATATATAAGCGATTATTTGACTTGCAAGGTAATTATATTAAAAAACAAAATTAAACTTTCACGCGAAAAGAGAGTTAATATCCAAAGCTCATTTTCTGCCAGACAGCTCTGGTAATTTATTTTTAGCTGTAAAACCCAAGTTACACCTACCTAAACTAATTGTCTTGTCGCATATTAATACAATAGCATAAGCTTACCTTGTAAATTACAGATTTTAGTACCTAACAGTAAGTGAAGCTTCCAAGACATGTTAAACTTACAGATAATTAACTAGCCGTGTATTGTATATAACGGACACTGCTTAGCTCATACACAGACCTCGTATGTTCAGTATAGCAAAAGATCATTGTAGTAAAAAGAAAATTGCATGTATTTCTGAAATTGCGTCATATGACCTGTTAGTAACTTTATTATGCAAAAGGGGTATTTTCTATTATTCTTCTTCTATGCGACTTTGTTTCCTTTCTATCACTAATAGCTGCAGTCGGGCAGTTAGAAATAAACTGGCCTTCGTCATGAAGAAGTAGACCTTTTTATGAAGAAATGGGAATTTCAATAGAATACATGAGATTAACGTTTAATAACAAAAGGAAAAAGGGTATAAATTATAGGTCACATGTATTGAAAAAAGTCATAGAAATATAAAGTGGTAATTACAAATACTCTCTTATAAAATCGCACCAAATTATGGCAAAGAAAAGTTTTAGAAATCAAATAAAAGACAGTCAGTATAGTAGCAGGTATAAATTGTGCACATAGTTGTTACAATGAAATAGCAATTAAGTTTTAAAAAATTGAAATTGAGATTAATTATATTGCAAGCAGCCTTAGTAGTCAAGGAAATACGGAAAAGCAGAAGAGGACCGGGCAGCTCATCATCATCATTAGGTCTTCAGTCCTGGAACTGGTTAGACGCATACCATTATTGTTTCCTATTCTGAACTAATCTACACATTTCCCTGAAATTTGCACAGTTTGCATCTATCACTATCTGATCTGGGTTCTACATCTACCTATTTTTTCATATCTCTTCTTGTAATATATCCCATAGTATTCCCCAAAAATGCCTTAGAATGTATTCAGCCTTTCTATTTCTAATAATTTTTTTTCCACAGATATCCTTGTTCCCCTACTATTTCTATGACTTGTCTGTTGTTAACTTTTTCGGTCCGTGCTATCATTCTCATACATCTGAAGCACAGCATTACAAAACGCTGCTACCGTTTTTCTGTCTGCTTTTTCGACTGCCTGTATTTCATAGGCATACTGTGATGTACTGCACACATATCCTTTCTACAATTTTCTTTTTGTTTCTGTGTTTGTTGTCTTTCATCATAGGCGCTGCTCTTTCTTGTTAGATGCAGTTCGGTCCCCTTCTATTGTTTTACAATTAATACTCTATTTCTCCGACATTCAGTGGTTGTGAAGAGGAGGCGGCTCCGTGGCGTAGTGGTATGTATGTGACTACTACGCCCAAGGTCCCGGGTTCGAATCCCGACACGGTCCGCTTGAAAAATGTTAGGCGAGCATTTTTCACAAAAATACACCCTCTTTCAGATGAGAGGTAAAATGGAGGTCCCGTGTGTGAGTGTTGTCACGCACGTTAAAGATCCCTACCTAGCTTAAAACAGCAAGGGTTCGGCAAAATTCCAAATTTTCCAGGTACAAAAAACTCGCTTCCTGGCCAATGTAGTACCTTCGGGTGGAGAATTGGAAAAGCAATTATAAGGTTGTGAAGGGGGGTAAGCAGCCTGTGGTTGCCAAGTTCCCCCAGCACTTGTACATTTACTGATTTAATATTTTTCCTATATATCTTTTCGCATAGTCAACATTAGTTGCAGATATTTCACAACCAACACCTGTAGTTGTTTATCAGATTTATCTGCGCATATTTTTTCGTTATTAGGTTTTCCGTCTCAAAACTGGTTGAACACGTACTTGCTCTTATTTATATTCTGGGCTAGCCTACATAGTTCCCTGAAATTCTCACGTATACAGCTCGGTTCCCCTTCTATTGTTTTCTAGTTTTATGCCCTATTTCACCGAGATTCAGTGAAGGGGGTTAAGCAGCCTGTGGCTGTCAAGATCTTTCAACACTTAAACATTTGCCGAATTAATAGTTTTCCAGTAAATCCTTTCACACAATTAACATTATTCCAGAATATTGCCCAACCAATTCTTGTAGTTACTTATAATAATCATCATGTTTAAGTACAGTTACTTTCTTCGTCGTTAATTTATTCATCTTGGGACTGGTTGGATGCGTACCTTCATTGATTTCGATTCTGAGCTAGCCTAAACATTTCCCTGAAATTCCTACAGCCTACATCTTTCACCATCTGTGTGCAGTAGTCTAACCTAGGTCTACCTCTACTTCTTCTTTTTTCTATCTCTGCTTCTAATATATTCCGCACTATTCCCTCCAAGGCCGCCTACAGAATAATTTGTAGAGGGGGTCAAGACTACTTTCAAAAATATTAGTTATGTTACACAAAGGATGAACACTGTTAATGCAACCCCGTTACCGGACGTATTGGAAAGTAATGTAAGTCATAAAATCTTATTTCCTTAGAGTAGCTCAAAAGCAGTTAGGACCATCGATAATGCAGCGTTTTTTAATATTATAGTTGAAATCACGAAAGAATGCATTCACGCCATAGGTTACTGAATTTAAAAGCGATATACGTTAAAAGTATGTCGGTGTTTAATTCAGAAACCTATGACGCGAATGCATTCTTTCGAGATTTCGGCTATAGTATTTGAAATTGAAAGAAAAACGTAGGATTGATAGTTTCTTAATAAATGCAGCATTCTGTAATTAATCGAATTTTCATAAAGTGTAAAGTTACTTACCAATCTGGTAAATTGCTGGTGCAGCAGGCTATCAATTCTTTTGGCTTGATGATGCACAGGGTAGCAAATGGAAAAGATTGGATTTTACATTAACACACACTAATTGAAAATTGAATGGACTTATTCCAATACACGTAATAAGCCGCCCGTAAGAAAATGTAAAAATACAGACACGACACAACCATATTTAACGGAAACAGAAAAGCCACATTGTCAATCAAATGGCCACTAACCACAGATATTAATTAATAGTAAATAAATATCCGACTTTAAATAGTGTCTTTAATATTTGTTGCACAAACAAACATGACTAAGAACTAAGAAGGGTACAACAAACTATTATAACTGGCACTGCTGAATAGGACTGTTTTCGCGTTTTATTAATCATCATCATTTTTGAATAAAAATATCAATCTTCTTCGGTCTTGACCAAATCTATTTAGGACTTCATTTATAAATGCCTGTTTCTCCCTACCTACCATGTCCTTATGTACACTAAGCATGCATAAACCTGATAATCTATCCCCTGACATGCTTGATCTAAGCCACGATTTTACCCGCTTTAGCGTACTAAATGACCTTTCTATTGTTGCAGTAGTTGGAGGTAATGCCAAAAAAATATTCAGCGCAGTTTTGATGGCCGGAAAAAAAGAAACTTCATTATCAAGCAAATGTACAAAGTTTGTATCTTGTTGAATCTCTCTATTTTGCCAAAGTTCAACCCACGTTTGCAACTGTTCTGAAAAGTTATCAATGTTGTAACTTCTGGCTATTTCTTCTTTTTATTTAACAATGCTCTTTTATATTGTTGTCTTTTAAGTTATTTGGATGTAATCCAGAGAGTAAAAAGAAGTCGTAGCATCTTCAGAAAACCTTGTGGAAATAGACTGTATAACAGAATCCAAATAAGGAATAAAAAGGCTTACTTGAAAGTAATCTTCAACACTACTCATATGATAATTAGACCTATGAGTTTGTCTTGGTGCAATACGTGGTAATGTAATTTCCAATCCAAAACCATGGGCATGTTCAACACTTTTTTTATAAACCTCCTTAAAATATTGTTCAGGATCACTACGGTGTGTCTTAAAAAGTTTGAGTAGTTCATCTATGTGCTGTTTAACGGAAAATAAGTTTATACTTTTAGACTGCAGTTAATTACAAACAGGTTCCAATTTGCTAGAATATTTGGCCATAATATGCAGACAAAGAATAAATTTCGACGAAGAAACGCAATTTAAAAGTTGACTGGCCCTATTTCTTGTCTGAGCATTTATTTCACGGTTATGAGCTAAATTTTCCAGAGCGTTCATAGTATCTGCAAAATGTTCCGCAAACAACCTCATTGATTTATATTTGGCGGACCAGCGTGTTTCACATAATAGTGGAATATTAGAAACATATCTACGTCTTAATGGACTATCTCGAAAGAATGTAATTACTTCTTTAATGGTACCTACTGAATTTTGAATATCCGGAATCTTGTTCAAATCATTTATCACTAAATTTAATCTATGGGACGCGCAGTGAAAATATATCGCTTTTGGATATTTATTATTTAATAAGTTTTTGGACTCCCTGCTCATGACCTGCCATCGTCGAGCAACCATCAAACCCTAATCCAACTAATTTATCCATACAAAGACCATATTCATTACAAGCGTTTAAAATTGCAGCAGTTATACCTTCTGCGTTCATTGATGTAAGGACTACAAAGCCTAAAAATTCTTCTCTGACCGAATTGTCATTACTAACAAATCTTACTCCAAGTGATAACTGTTCTACCCTAGCAATATCTGCACTTTCGTCAGCCAGAATTGAAAATGCTTCACTCAAATTCACAATTTTTTCCCTAATTAATGTTCCACAAATTGAAATTATTTGATTTGGAGTTCTGTGAGAGGTGTATTTTGAGTTCTTCTTGCAAAACTTTAAGTGCTCGTTTAGAATGTGATCCCCACTTTCTATTCTGAATTGTAAAAGATCCTCAAAATTACCTTTTTTATCACCTCGTAATGGCAAATCATGCATACCACAAAAAATGACGGTGGATATTATTGGTATAAGTTTTTTGCGATTCGATTCAATCAAATCCCGCTCAGCTTCATTTATTTGAGAGGTAATTGATAGACGTTTTCCTTCAATAATTTTTGTAAAACTAGAAGCTTTTATAGTTGAATCACGATGCCATTCGGTTGTAGCATGTGCTTTTGCAGAAGCAATAAAGTCATGATATTTTGTGAAGGGCTTCACAATGAAAGAACCAAGAACCCCTCTTTTAACAGTTGGCCGAAAAACTACGCAATATTTGCAAAGTGCGCCTTTGAGTTTTGGAGAATACGCAAGCCAATCGTATTGTTGAAGCCAGTCATATCTAAAAGCACGTCTTCTTTCTTCGGAATCGTTCTTGAAATTATATTTAGGATCTGGTTTGTAAGGATTTGTTAATAATGAAAAGCGAACATCGTCGGAAAGTGTTTCATTCGAGTTAACAAAATTGCCCAAATCGAGCATGTACTCATTCTTATCAGTTGAAAGATTGGTGTCATATTCACATGTGAGAGATTTTAAAGTATTAGGTGACGAACTACCAGCTTTATTTAGATCATTGACACTATAATGTACTATACTATTAGACTCAAAAATAGCATTAGCACCAGCACCGCTACTACTACAGCCTATGCTAGATGATTCTTTTAGTTCATTTCGTTTGAAATATTTTCTAATATCCATTGTTAGTATTGTTACTGATCTTAGATCTGAATTTTTGAAAAAAAAACACGCTTTACTTTTCTGATACTTCAAAAGAAGAGATTTGTTAATCAAATAGACTTTAAAGGAAAAAAATAAGAATCTCCCAATTGCAATTAAATATTATTTTTAAATATGTATTCTCACACATTAGGTACATTAGTACTTACTGCTATTCTATCCGTAACTAAACTGTAACTGCAATCTTCGGCCTTCTTTAAAAACAAAAACCAGTAACTACACTACTTATCAACACTGATAACAATAACTACAAGGAAAATGTCCAATCAATATCTATCAACATACACGTCTTCTACTAATTCAACAGTCAGATAAAGTTTCCTAAGTCACAAATTAAAAGTACACCGCATTCGAAAAACACTGAATACAAACTGAAATCACTGAAGATATAGACGTACTTTACTGTTATAGATAAAGAATATATTTTTTCTCAGAATAGAACACAATGAGACATTTGTAGAACATTCCAAAGTTTTTGTTGTAGAGTACCTGAACCTGTACAATAAGAAAGAAACCATTATGAAAGCCTTTATTTATATTTCGTTTGAATAGAAACTTTCAGGGTAAAGATATTTAGATATTAAAGAATGAAAATAACAGTTTTGTTATAGGCGGTTAGGGTTACTATTGTAAGGTAATCGCATTAATTCGCATTTCCTGCTTAAAATGACATACAAAGTCGGTCTATTTATAGTTAGACAATAGGCATACCTGTAGTGTAATCTCAACATTTAGGTTTACTTTATTTTTAAACAATAGTATAGCCGATAGTGAAATCGTAATCTTCTTCAATCTCTAGTGAAGGTGCACTTCGTGTTGCGATTTCTAACGAAAAAAAAACCAAAGGAACATATTCAGGGGGGGTCAGGCGACCCCCATTGACCCCCTTTGTGGGCGGCCTAGTGCATTACCTTCGGTTTGGATATTCTCTTATATTTTCGTATTCTTCGTTGGAATTATAAAATGGCTGAACATTTGATGGCATGCGCCTCATAGTAATGGATTTTTATGAGAAAGGTGCAAAATTTTTTCTCCGGGATCCATTTTTTCAAAAGGTTTTTTTTTTGTACATGAAAATGCGTTTCAATGTTGTCACATTAATGTTGGATCACTACCTTCGCATTTTCACGAGTTTGCATACATATTTGAATCGTGTATATTACATTGCATTGCTGGCTAAAGCCCTCCTTCCTAGTATAATCGTTCAACTTGTGGACTATATGATTATACGCAATGGTAGGACTGAAAAACGTGTAGGTGGGGTAGTCTTTTATTATCGATGCTTAGTTTTAAAATTGCACTTAACTTCCACGCTATATAGTTCAAAAACCATAATATATTTTTGTGGAAATAACTGTAAATCATGTGAAACTTCTCGTCGGCGTAGTCTATAAACCACCTCAGGTTGGTACCGTATCAGATGTATAAGCTGTAATGTTTCAGCTATTACCAAACTCATCCGAGGTCATTATTTTGGATGATTGGAACATTATCGTGCTTAAAAATACTTTGGATGTTTGACGGTTTCGTGCAACCTTTGCATCCTGCCACTTCAACCTGCGCATCATTTACTTCATGCGTCATCCACAACAGACGAGATTATCACTTCAAGTGAAGAAAAACTCTCAACTTTGGACAGATCTCGGTATCAGATATTTCGAATAGCGATTTAGTTTTTATTTCCTATTCAATTAAAGTATCAGAGTTTAAACCAAAAATTATTACCTTCAGAACTTTAAAAAATAACTGTGTATGTAAACTCAACATGGTGTAACCTTTGCTTTTAATTTCTTACCTTTCTAAAAAATTAATGAACTTAAAATTTTCTTGCTAAAATATAAATGGACTGCACTCTTATCTCAGGGATTGCAGTGGGGTTCTTTGAATTGTTATTCCTACTAGTAAAACCATACACTTAATTTAATCCAAATTCAAAAAACAATAACACAATGCCACTATTTTAGTGAGTAGAAAAAATATATTATTAATAATAAATCTTTTTTAACCAATGATATGTACAACCTAATTATTTTTATAAATGTTTTTTTACAATATTTACAAAATTCAAATGTTGCTACTAGAACAATAAAAATAAAAAATTGCTGAAATGCATACTGCATAAACAAATTGTTATATACTTGAATATTGAATGAAGTCGTCAAGTATTTTAAATCGAGCTCATTTTAATTGTTTCAGACTTGTACAAAATTGAAGTCCCTAGTTCAGTAACTAATTCAAGCAAAAAAATTGAGGTTAATGAAATTTCATGTGCTGCTTTAAAAAATAATTTACAGTACTGTTTTAACTACTCATAGAATTAAAATTTTGCTATTATAAGAGGAATAAAATTTGTAATACGTGTTTGCGTGTTTGGTATGTAGATTGTTGTTGTCACCTGATAAATAAGTTGTTAGCGATGTTACCTAGGAGCCTCAACCAGAATTCCTATTACGGCTTCAACAAGGACTACACCTGTGAAGATAACAGCTTAAAAAAACAGAATTTGACAGCGTGCACGGTCAACGGCTTTCCATTATTTCATCACCAAAACGCATTTTGTGGATTCCATGCAAAATAACTTATTAAACTGTAGATTGGTTATACTGACAATTGCTAACAATACTCTTCAGAAATGATGGCTGAGTTGCAGGGTGCCTTTAGAGAGGCAACAATGGTATTTGAGATGTACCAAACTTAGTGGTTAGAATTCACCATGTGCGAATTCTATTAAAATAATACGTATTTTTGATACCAGAGTGAATGCGCCAGAATCAAAATTATTTCCACGTGCTTCCGGGAATAATTGATTATAGCGTGCTTCTCGCAATAATTTAATGCCACGTGAACCCGTAACTAAATGCTGAAGTGAAAAATCCTTATCAGATTTAACAATTTCAAATTAATAAAAGCGAAGTAAACCTACCCACTTTCGGCTTTGCACATTATAACAAAGTGAACAAACTAAGTTATGAGCACCTAAGTACTTGATGCTTTTCAGGCTAACTCAAATTTACAATTAGGTAGACCCATTATCGTGCAGTGTTTAAATAAAAAAAAGGACAAAATTGCGTATCTAACAAAGTAGATAATATCCCTCCTTAGCACAGATGGTTTCTAAAATTAACGAACAAAATGTTGTTTTCAACCAAAACACGTTCTTAAGAGGTCTGTATGTATGGTTGTCTATCTGTCAGAATAAGTGGCCACAATGAAAACAAAAGTATGGCGTTCGCCAATAAACGAATCACTCAATAAATAAATGAAGCAAGTATTCTTATTCACCATAAAAAGTTGCTTGAAGAATGCTTTCACAGATTTGAAAAAGAATTATAAATAAAAAAGTTATGAATAAAAGTAGACTTTGATGATTTTTACATTTCCCTTTATACCTTAAAAATTAAAAAAGATGTATGGCTTACTTTTTTAATTATTGTTTCCCAATCAATCATACAACTTTAGTCCCATGTAACCAACATTGTAAGTCCTACCGTTTCCGAGTTCCCAATGGTGAACAAGCTTATCCGGTACACCCTGTATATCTTTATATTCTTGAAAAATATGTCAATCATGTACATCATTTCAATCCACTTGTTTTCCAACACCTTGGATGCATTTACTTATAGGACCACTACCTAAAACGATTAATTCAACCTGCCTCTCAGAATATCACTCGATAAGCATTCTTCCAACACTATCTAAGCCAAATAACAGAATTTCTGCGAACAAACAACTTATTTGATTGTTTTCAATATAGGTTTTGTGCAAATTATAGCACGTGCACTACCGTATCGAAAGTTAGCAATATCCGCCTGGCTATGAACAGACAACAATTAACTATCCTTATTTTTTTAAATTTTTGCTAACTTTGAATAGCATTGATTTTGATATTCCGTTAGTAAGCTCAAATTTTTTAAATCCTATTAAATGAAAACGCAGCAAGCAGAAGATATTTCCAGACGTGTTTCTAATATTACCAACTTGACAGCAGACATAAAGGCGGCCGGAAGGGACTGGGCGACTGCCTAGGGCGATGCAAACAAAAGGGCCCCACTCAGTGCAATGCATAGTTTCAAAATTTAAGTTACACTTTATTTAAGAAGATTGTATAACTATTTACGGTATGCCTTATGCCTCATAAATCTATATAATACTTACTGCACATTTTGCTGTTTACAGCTATAATCCTTAGGTAATTTTCTTCGAAAAGATGTGAATCAGTGTGGGAAAGTTCGATGCTTACAATAACAAACAATGAAACGTCCTGTTAGGAACAGTGATAAATATAAGAAAGTAGTAAGTAGTTACATCGTGTACAATCTAATACAATACCTATGAAACATTTAAATACTTCACACTTATACAACCTTCTCTATCTTTTGTAAGACGCCACTTTAATACCTTTTGTTTTTGGTTATCTTCTCTCTAGATAAACAGTGCTTAAACAAAGTACGGGTTACTTTTCTACCAGTAGATTCAAACTATTCAGTCTCCGGCAACCAGAATAATAAAAGTTTGAGATTTTCGTATTTCAACAACCTTTTTGAGTTTTACCAATTCAGTTTGTGGTGCGTGCTACGAGACAATATTAGAAATAAATTGAATTAATACTGTGGAAATAAAAGATGTATTCTTAATACAGTGTAATTAATTTTAGTACATTGAATAATAATTTTGTGCAAGCAATACTAATGAGTTTGTTATGATCATTTTCCGTCGCTGAATTTAAAACGTTCTCTTTTAGTTAATTATTCATTCACACAGATTCTGCTTTTTAATACTCAAACAACATCCTGTTTATTTTGCCTTCCTACAATAAGTACGCGGTACAATAATTTTCATTTTAAACTTATTTACTTCGAAACGAAAAGCTCTTCTACAATCGAATTGTCGGTATTTTGTTTTAAGTATCCGTCGACATGATACAGATTCCTATAGAGCAAAATTATTTATACTATTCCAGCCTAAAGACTCGTTGAAATAATGAATCCTACCTCACCGATAAAGCTTGTTTCAAATTGCTAATCACATTAGTATGTTTCATAACACCGGCATGGATGTAAATTGGTGCTATCCAAACGAGTTCAAATTATTCTCTTCTGCATACGATCAAGAGCAATTGTCTTTTTCGTTCTCTGAAATATTTTCGTGCACACACTGTGTGCTTTCTCCGGTGGACCTGACGGCCTATTGAATTACCGCTCCTTTTGATATGGGAGGACACCCACATTGCGTGATCCCAAGCCCATTTGTTCTGCCCTGACCTTAAGGGAGGGTGTGACCAAACCTACATCGTTGACGCTCGGGTGAGTGTTTATGCACTATTTTCTTGTATAGGTCCTGTGAAATTGGTCGAAACAGTATATTTATCAGGCTCCACATGATGATTAAAATTAGTTTTAAAATGACTATCTTTATGTGAGATGATGTTTATTATTGATATTGTATTTATTGTATGTTTACGATGATAATTTAGAGCTGTTGTTTTTAGAGTCCTAATTTTTTTTTGTTTTGTTAATTATGATTTGTAGTCGCCTAGTTACCGTAACTCGCCATGTTAAACAGTTTTTCTTTCTGCTATATGTGCAACTATAGTTATTGATTTTTTGTTTTTGGATATACTGCGCTTTTATGTCTCTCCAAAATGTCATTTAGGGTAATTATATGTATTATGGGTTTTTTTGTGTTTGTAGTAAGAGTATGCAAAGTGAAAAGCATAATTTTTTTTTGTTTTGTTAATTATGATTTGTAGTCGCCTAGTTACCGTAACTCGCCATGTTAAACAGTTTTTCTTTCTGCTATATGTGCAACTATAGTTATTGATTTTTTGTTTTTGGATATACTGCGCTTTTATGTCTCTCCAAAATGTCATTTAGGGTAATTATATGTATTATGGGTTTTTTTGTGTTTGTAGTAAGAGTATGCAAAGTGAAAAGCATACATTAAAAAAAATAAACTGGGTTATCATGAGCTCACCATACTCCAGAGTGTAATAATTAAAAAAATATAAATAAGGTATTATTTAGGGCCCATTTACTCCTGTTACATTAAATGTGTTTGATATTTCAATTTAAAAACAAGGACTTTACAAAGATATCATTTATTGAGGTGTAACTTGAGCACCGAAATGTACATAATCTTGAATTATTATTTGTAAATAGTGGTAAATAAATATTGTATGATTGTTGTATTATTTTGTGGTTTTATTGAGAGTGTGCGTGAACGGTAAAGAGTATGATAGTAAATCTAGGTATTCAAGAGGAGGCCCAACTGAGCTAGCTAGGGAAAGGTTGAAGAAATCAAAGTTGATGGAAGCAGAATCTGGGTAAGAAATTTTTTTTTGAAAATTTTTCTTTTTGTGAAATTTTCGATTTTGGTAAATTAAATAATTTTCGAAAGTACCAGTACCGAGCGAAGTTACACGGCAATTTATGACGCCCAATTCGTGGGGCTCGAATGTTTTTTGAGAAAGTACCAGTACCGAGCGAAGTTACACGGCAATATATATATATATATATATATATATATATATATATATATATTACTCAAATGTAGACCAGGGTAGAAAATTAATTAACGACATCAAATAATTTTAATCACACTGTATAAAGAAACAAATAGAAATTGCGTGCGAAATTTATATTAATTAATTCAATTTTAAGTAACGGGTATTAAACAAAGTGTACAGATAATAATTAATATTTAATTAGTATTCGCTAAAAATTAAAGGGTAGAAGTCAATGCCATTCATTATTATTTTAATTAGTAATATATAATAAGCATAAAAGCCTGTGAAAATCCAAGGTTGGTTAAAATACCATGAAATAAAGCTCGAAGAATTATATTAAAACGTTCATTAGGAGAACACACCTGCAAACTTTTAAATGTCAAAGTTCTAATAAATTTGAATAGATAAACATGCAGCTGCTACGTATATTGGAAACGGTCGGGTGTTTTAGCAGGAAATGCTAGATGAGGGGTTATTTTACTCAAGTAGGAATCCACGTGAATTTAAAAAGCAGATAGTAAAGAATATCGATTTGTACCACTCAGACCAGGGTAGAAAGGGATGGATAAAACGCGTATAGCAGAGACACTGATAATAAAGGCGTGATTTGTAAAGCTTCACTAGGGCTACGATTGGTTGAAATAAGATGCAAACATGAGAGGGGAAAGCATAGCAGTTGGTGTGTAAATTAATTAGTTGTTCTCGGACGCGTTGCGAGGCGTGTGGAAAATTCTTAGATTTTCAACTTGGACGTGTGCAAATTTTAGTAGAATCGCTGTGCCGGACCGTCGAAAGGGAAAATAGAATGCGAAATTCTAAAAATTGTCCGTTGCGGGACAAATTCGACGTGCAAGCGGGCCATTATATAAACCCGTGTTTATAGGAGTTTCGCTCTCTTAGATTTTTGATTTTATTCGATACTTTAAACAGTTTTGCTCTTTATTTTTTGATTATTTAATACTTTAAGTAGAATACGTGGTGATTACGTGCTACAATAAAAGTTATTAGTACACTTAGAGAAGATAGATAAGGTAATAAAGTCTAGTAATATTTGCGGGTATTACTGTACCAATTATCCAAATTAGTAGCGATAAATAAATACATTGAAGTATGCACTTTTAGTATAGCGTGAACGAATTATGAATTTCTTTGCTATTTTGTTCGGGAGTGAGTAATCAAATGTTATTCGTAAACGTGATTGGATCTACAAAACAAGATTTAGATATACATAGATGAGTTCCTGAGAAGCCCTTGAAACAATTTAGACGAATGGTGGTATAGAAAAATTTTAAAAGGCGACCAGGAATCCTAGGACGTAAACATAACCCAGCTGGAATGGTGGGGGTTAGCAAGGACGATGTACATTGGAGCCCCGAGTGCATTAACCTTCAGGTAAATTATGCAATTTTGTTCGATCTTAGATGTTTTGGTGTGTGTTGGATATCTTTATAATTTGTTTGATAAAAATGGACAGTAGTAAATTTGTATAAACAACAAATTTTTAATTTTATGGTAAAATTTTCTTGTATAAGTAGAAAGGAGTATTTATCAGGTTTATGTTTTTGATTATGATGAAAATTTGGGTCTGTCTTTGAGCTCAATTAGACTAACCTGTTTAATTAACGTAAAGGGGTGGGAGTGCTCCCTTTTATTCAGACTCAGGTCTGCAAATATTGTTTTTTTAATTAGTATGCATCCTACAAGGACTCTAATTCTGGATGCAAATTAAAATGATGACAAATTTGAACTTGAAAGTTTATGATGCTGCAATTTATGCTGAAATTTAATTTTGAAATTTTAATGTATTATGAATATTGATGTAAATAGAGTTAACGTTGATGTTTGTGGTAGGAATGTGTTTGTTTTTTTATGAATGAGGATGAACGTTTTATCTAGAAGAGCAGCCGAGGCGGAGAGAGTAAAGAGGCGATTATCAGAACAAAGTCAACGGACCAGTTAATTTTGAGGGGATCACAGCAAATCTTGCCGCCCAATTCGTGAGGCTCGATTCTAATACGAGGAAACACAGCAATTATGACGCCCAATCTGTGGGGCTCGAATGTTTTTTAGAAAGGACCAGTTAATGTTGACGAGGAACACAGCAATATATGTATATATATATATATATATATATATATATATATATATAAATTTTATGATATTTCAAACGTAAATAACAATTGGAAAAGATATGGGTGTTCAAAAAATTTTTTGGGATTAAGTTTCGTTCGGACAAGTATGTGTTTATATGCAAATGAAGATCATTTGTTTATAATCGACGTTTCGAACTGTATTCAGACCATAATCATGATTCTGTAAAATTATAATACAATTAACAGTAGAGTAAAATCAGGTCTTCCACTACCACATTTCCTCCAGAATCCCACATTTCCTCCCAAATTTACATGTAAATCCCCATAAGGAGGAAATGTGGTGGAGTCACATTTCCTCCAGAATCCCACATTTCCTCACACATCTGGACCAAATAGTTTTCTTCGACTAACCATTTTTCATCTTTCGAGATAAATGAGCATCCTCATTTGCTCCCACATCTGAACCGAATAGTTTTCTTTGTCTAGCCATTACATCTTTCGAGATAAACCTACCTTGTTTGGTATCAATCAATATTAGAATTTTCTCAGCTACCCGAATCTTTAGGAATTTTTCAGCTATCATCACCCCCAAGGGAGCTACCCCAATTTTAAGATTTCTTACCTATAGCGAGTTTTGAGCGTTCTTATAATTTTTTTAGTCATGCGATACATTAAATTAGTCTAAAATTTTATGCAGAATTCGAATCTGCAAACAGATTTAAATCGGACTACTTCTTGCAAAGTTTCACTTTAAGCTCTCAAACCTCTACATTTTGCTCTTTGCTCCCAAATCTGAACCAAATAGTTTTCTTTGTCTAGCCATTGCATCTTTCGAGATAAACCTATCTTGTTTGGTATCAATTAATATTAGATTTTTCTCAGCTACCCGAATCTTTAGGAATTTTTAAGATAGCATCATCCCCAAGGGAGCTACCCTCATTTTAAGATTTCTCACCTGTTGCGACTTTTGAGCGTTTTTATAAATTTTTTTAGTCGTGCGATACATCTTGTTAGCTTAGAATTTTACGCAGAATTCAAATCTGCAAACAGATTTAAAATCGGACTACTCCTTACAAAGTTACCCTTTAAAGCTCCCAAACCTCTTTAAATTGTTTTGCTCATCAATAACATATGCTTTAACCAAACATCTCCAAAAATCTAAAACCGCAAGGATTTTAGAAACGAGTTCTTTATAAGCCATAAGTGTTTAATATTTAAAACATTAATTTTTTCAAAGTAATGCGCTTTTCTCAGAATGTTGCAAAAACCCATGGCTTAAAATTTTTCTGGTTTTAACATAATTACATGTACAATGCTAAATTGTTGGGAAATACATAGACAAGGACAAAGTAATCGCTTTACAATTATGTGACGTATAGTGAAAGTAGCATAGAGGACAAACTAATTGCTTTACAATTATGTGACGTAAAGTGAAAGTAGCCTTTCTTTTTTATTAATTAGCGGGTATATGATTTGAGAAATACAATAGATATGCTCGATGCTAAATGCTTGGAAAATACAAGTCGTTTCAAATCAATTTCTTAACGAACATGTGAATCACATTTGAAAGCTGTTTATAATTTCTTCTCCAAACAAATGCGGTTATTACAATAGGAAAGTACGCTAAATGCAAGTCAATTAACAGAAATTAAATATTGCTTACTGACCTACCTTAATTAGGTTGCTGTGCTATTAGGACCAGGGTATGCAGACTTTAACACCTCCATCTCGCACGCTTTACACGGATGTTGGTTGTTTCGTACAAGACCCTTTAACAACTGGTGGAGTTGAACGTTTACTGCTTAATGACATACCGTGCTGTTTTTCCTTGTGTTGCTGTAAGCTATTCTTGTAAAAGCGATACTGCAAGACCCAGAGTTTAAGTACTTTGCTGCCGACGGATGTATAAGCAACCGTGGACGATGTTACACCACGACATTAAATGGTATGCTTGAATATTTTCTTTGGAAACAATCGAAGATTGCCGAAAACACTCGAAGAGTGCACAAACGCGGTCACTAAACCACAATTAATAATCGCCTTTATAGGTTTAACATTTCCACCATTACCCAATGACTTTAATTTCTTATTGGAGAATCCTTATTCTCCCACGCACTGTTGCGTAGCTAGATGCCCACCCTTTTGGGAATATATGCTCGTTATAGGTTGTAGCACCCGCAGGTTTTACTTAACTACACTTCGTGAGATCCCTTTAATCTTTTTAATCGTGTCCTTCTCGCGTACAATACAGTAGGATTTAGCCTTACTACCTACAAATTCTATCACCACCGAAAGCCACACCACGGAAACCGCATTGTTGATGATTCCACAGTAACCAATAAATTTCAAACCCAACCACATTCCAGCTTCCGCCTGATCCACCAGGGTTTCAAACACCGCCCAAGCGACACTGGCGTGGACCAGAAACATTTTTCCAACGACGAGAACAATCACAACCCACGGCAGATCCCAACAATAAACAAACCAAATTGGATAGGCCCGATTGTCAACCCAGCTAAACCGGCCGATTTGTAACGTCAACAAAAATCCATCTTATTTAATCAACGACGACGACCGCACCGAACTGCCCAGCCGTCGAGCGGCAGCCTCATATTGCAGTCATGCACGCGACGTCATAATCCAGCCATACGCATTTAAATCAACGTTTATTAAACAAAACAGCAGATTTTTACATCGTAAGATCACCAGGTCTTCCGATTTTCAACGAAACACACGATTTGCACCGCACCGCATATAATCATCTTTAATCTATTAAACCGATCGTCTGAGATAACGGTGACCAATCGACTTTCCACTCAAACGCCGATTACCGACGATTTACTCGAACCGCATCCGTGCGAATCGATGCCAGTCGAAGGCACAGCGTTACAGCGGATTGGAGCCGAGCGCACGATCACGCACAGCAGCGTTGTCGCATTGCATCAGCCTGGCAGTCGAACCTGAGCTCGACGAGATCCACGCGCACTTGCCATTAATCTCCGCGCAACGCAGCTCAGAGTCCATCCACCAAATGAAAAACAATTATCAGAACCAACCAGAATCGTTCTGAACCCTCTCTGCAGCGACATCCTCCACAAGCGAATCAGATCTCCCGACCGAGTGAACACGAGTGCCGAAAGATCCTTCACACCGTCCATCATGCGCACACCAGTTTCACTTTAACAGAACCCAGCGTCGTACCAGCAACATCAACACGCACGTCTGAACACCACTGCGCCACATCATAATCATCGGATGTATCAAACGACGTAACGCAAACATATTTTACGAAATTCGCATCGCATTTTGATAGCAACATCGCACAATGAGCGAAAGAATATGATGCCATGCGCGAGATGAAAACGTTTATCAAACACCAGTCAACATTTGAATGGCATCGTTCAATGGTAACAACAGCGCAAGATACCAACCGCATCAGCTGAAGTCAGAAGATCCGTCAGACGCCGACAGAAGAAGAGACCCAATCGTATACAAAGAGGATTCGAACAGTCGACGAAATACAGCGATACTGGTTCAGAGCATCCGAAACACGTTCACAACATCAGATAGAAAGCATAACAGCACATACCTGTCATCGCGAGGCATTTCGTGTGCAGTGTTTAACGAACAAAATATTTACGTGAGCGGTTATTGACCGAAAACATTGTCAACGTTTTGCCTCATTACAGCGCAGCACACCGGACAGCAGAATCTGGCCATGATGCCGAAAAAACCAGCATGCAAACACGAGCTTGTCATCACGATACGCGCTGTACTATTTCATAGAACAGACCACCCATCTGCTGACATTGAAACACAACGCATGCTATTTTAAAACATAAACGATACTAAAAATACATCCATTCATTTCATGATAGTTGTTGTAAATTTATTTTAAACCACACAGATATTCCATTTGACATCAGTTTATAACCTCATCTCCTCGATTCATACCAGTATCCGGCATTGATAACACTGCAGACAGTACAGCGACGACGACATTTTCCTTCGTCGCATGCTCACACTCTGCTTTACTGCAGACATTCGATCTCCAAAGCCTTTACATATTGTCTCACGTCAATCAACACTGCGAACAGTCCATGAGCTTATTCTGATGCGACGACAGGTCGCACGGCAACAGAATGTTCATGAACAAACATTTCATGGGCGACTTTAAACTCATAACTTGTTAGACTTTCAGCCCGACAAACGTTATTTTGTTGTCACGTTTTCGAATCACTCTTCACCACCGTTTCACCCAACCGACTCACACCGACTTCTATCGTCTCAGCATCCGCTATCAACGTTCAACCGATCTTTAACTGCCTGTTTCGTTTAACCCTGTTGCGGTGGCATCTTCTCAGATAACGGTATCAGGATCACAGCCAGCACCTCGAGATGCGTTCCCTCGCAAGCCGCACAGAATCCGCATAAATGACCATTTACCAGCAACTAGTCATGAACTTGATGAGAACCAACTTTTGAACACATGTTAAACAGTCGAATTTCATCCAAATCGCACACCACAACTGCAGCCACAACACAAATCTTTACCGGATACATTCACCACGATCCGAAAGATATGTCCGAGATCATCCGCTCAACGCACATTGGCGTTATCTCGAGTTCAGCACCAGCGTAAGCTCGACGATAGAACGACAGTCGATGTCGACGAACGAAACCGTGATTTATTGCTCGCCTGCAGTCATCGAAAACCATACCGAGCCTTTGCCTCAACGTCACCACCATGGTACCACTTTCAATCGGTGTCAAATCGCACCGCTGGCCGATAACCTCGAACACAGACATTTTGAACCATCAGCCCGCAAGATCAGACAGCGTTGGTCACCGATGGTCCCACGAACGTCGCAGCGGACAGCGACCATCATCCTCTTAGCACAGCAGTTATCACAGACTATATTTAACTGGCACATCGATCGATCGTTGAATAGTCCGCCCGCAACCATAACGCAGCACAGTATTATTATTCAGCGACCGACAGCGACTCGCCGCAGATTGACACCACGACGTTGAACGCGACATCTTGAAAAACCCACCATGCTCAACCCAAACGTCCACATCAACACCTGCTCACCATGACCATGACCACATGACCAGACCACGACACATGACCACGCGACCACATGACCACATGACAGCGACACATGACGACCACAGCGACCACATGACCACGACACAGACCATCGACACATGAGCGACCACGACACATACCACATGCGACAGCGACCATATGACCACATGACCACATGATCATAGATCACAGCACGAGTTTCACCTGTCACCGCACGAGTTTATTGAAATGCGGATCAGGTTAACGAAACAGGTTAGCCAGCGCCGCGGCGCTGACCCAACCCATTAATTTTCCTTTATCTAACCTAGGTCCACACTTGGTTTTCAATGGAAAACTCATTAAAAGCAATTAGTGTTAACGGGTTTTTAATGAGAAAACTCATTAAAAAGCAATTAGGTCATATGGTCATGTGGTCATGTGGTCATATGGTCATGTGGTCATGTGGTCATATGGTCATGTGGTCATATGGTCATATGGTCATGTGGTCATATGGTCATATGGTCATGTGGTCATATGGTCATGGTCATATGGTCATGTGGCGTGGTCATTGGTCATGTGGTCATATGGTCATGTGGTCATGTGGTCATATGGTCATGTGGTCATGTGGTCATATGGTCATGTGGTCATGTGGTCATATGGTCATATGGTCATGTGGTTATGTGAGCAGGGAGATTAAATTTGGTATATAAGGAACTAGTTTTGGGTTGAGCTTAGTTATAGTAAGACATTTTTCAAAAGATGTCGCATTCAAGCAATCAGTGGTGCTCCAAACAATCTATTACAAAAGCAGCAGAGGATATCCTGTATGGCTCGAGTTTCTACGCTGCTAGTAAAAAATATAATGTACCTAGAACAACGTTATGCAGATATGTTAAAAGGTTGCAGAACGTGAAGAAATTACATAATTCCAACGATGCATCCAGAGATGTTATACCAGAAGTTAAAATACCTATACAGAATTATGATAACTTTGCTATTGCTAATGCAAAAGAGGATGGTAAACATGGTCCTTTGTTCCGTCTAACATACGAGCTATATTCGTGGGACCATCGAGTTGTGGGAAGACCAACGCTTTAATATCTCTGATCTTGCACGAGAACGGTCTTAGATTTCAAAATGTCTATGTATTTTCGAAGAGTTTGTATCAACCGAAATACGAATTGTTAAGAAACGTTTTTACACCATTAAAAGAAGAAATTGGGTACCATGAGTTTGAAAATTACGATGATTTGATTGAACCCGAGATACCAAAGAAGATTCAATTATGGTTTTCGATGATATACCTGCAAACGAGCAAAGTAAAATCACACAGTTTTTCTCGTTCGGTCGACATAAAGCAATAGATTCGTTCTATCTATGTCAAACTTACGCTAGTGCCTTAAAACATAGACTCAGAGATAACGCCAATGTAATCGCATTATGGAAACAGGATGAAACCAATCTCGGACATATCTTTTCGGATCATATAAGTGGTGACATGACATATCCGAAATTTAAAGAAATGTGTTTACAGTGTTGGGGTGACTCAAAACATAATTTTATAACTGTTGTGAAAGATTTTGATTTGGATAATGGTCGATATAGGAAGAATTTCGACGAGTATATAAATGTTTAACATTATTCAAAAAAAGTTAGTTCTCATCCAAAGTTTCATGATGACGAACGTTAACAATTTTATTGTAAATAAACGTAAGCTTCATTTTATGCAGGATTCTGTACGAAAGAACTTTGCGGTATACAAAAAGGGAGACGCTACATCTCTACAAATCGAAGAGGTGCACAAACAATTGATTGATCCCTTGCAAAATTACCGATTATAGTCACAAGGAATAGCGGAAAGAATCCTTACACGTACAACAAGGGTTAAACTTGAAAACAAAGACTAGTTTTTTAAAAAAAGATTAAGTTACCAGTTGACGACGAGCCTGTACATCTTTATTATACGGACGTGTTAGCTAGAGACGAATACGAAGATATATACAAGTCGGTTATGGAGTAAAGTATAACCCCCAATTGATACGCATAGTTTAGGAAAAGTGTGTAGGAAGTTGATTCAGAAAACAGTGACACAACCTAAAATAATAACGTTTATCCGGAGGCTAGAGGTCTAACAAGAGTTATAATTATTTTTAAAGTCCTTAGCATTTTTCTTAAGAAATGTAATGATTTTGTTCATAGAATACATTCCTACCTGTTGCTTCGTGCGTGCACACAAATCGGGTGCAATCGGTACATATCCGAATAGGAGTAGCTCATATAAAAGGACTGTTCGCGTAGAAGTTATTATTTGTTGATTGTACGGTTTAAAGAGACAATATAACAAATATGTATAAAGACTTTGGAGAGGTTATTCGAAGATTTCGCAATGCTCTACGAGTAAAAAAAGCAGAATGTGGGCAATGCTTTTCAATAGAAGGAGAAAATGTCTTATGTGTCAGTCATACGAGGAAGCAATACAGCACTGTACTGCAGTGTTATCAATGCCCGAGGATCTGGATGATTTTATGGAAATAATCGAGGAGATGGGGTTTATAAAACTGTTGGCAGATATTCAAATGGAATATATACTAAATTGTAAGTTTTAAAATAAAAATTTAACCACAACAACTGTTATCATAAGAAATGAATGATGTGAATTTAGAAATTATTTTTGTATATATTAGCTTGTTTATGTTTTAAAATATAAAGCATACATTGGTATTGTTTAATTTTTCAAATGTCCACGCAACTGAAATGGGTATCTAAGTTCTTATGAAAAGAATTATAACAAAGAGCGCTACATTTAATTTTAATAGAAATGAGTACAACTACGTGTTTGAAACATACCTTTTAGTTTTTTGTTTTTTTTCAACTTCTATGATATTACATAAACCAAGATTCTGCTACTGCTTCCGAGTAATTGTATCCTAACAATACCATTATATATAAATAAAACCCAAAACGTTTGAAACAATATTTATATTTCAATTCAAATACTTAACAGGTACACTTCACATAGAAATATATTTTTATTCATTAAAACTAATACACACACACACAAAAAGTCACTTTTTCCTCCTTTAATTGGCAAATGTGTAGTATACATATCCAAATTTTGCACACGATTTTCTTTTGATCTGAGTTTCGTATAGAGTGTAGCTTGAACATTGTAGATTTCGGATGCTTCTGAACCAGTAATCCATCCTTTGTTTATTTCGTCAAGGGCTTTATTTAAATCCTCTTTAGTATACGATTTAAGTTGTCTCTTTCTTTTTCTGTCAGAAACGTCTGACTTGGAGTCTATGTTCTGATCTTTCGCATCAACATTATCATGTGTAGGTTTATCTTGCACTATTTTAGTATTTACCAGAGATTCATTAGACATACCATTCAAATGTTGGCTAGTTGAATTGTTTGATAAACTTGTTTTCATCTCCTTGACAACTTCTTCTAAAATTTTTATAGCATCTAAGGATATAATTCTTTCCCCGCTCATTTTTATTACGATGTTTACTTATCAAAATGCAAATGCAGACTATTCCAATTTCACAATTTCGAAAATATGTATAAATATTTACCCCGTCTAACTTTGTTCTCGTTTGATACATCCGATAATTATAGATGTAGCGTAAGCAAGAAGTTAATTGATTTTCACCGACGTGAATAGACTGGTATGAAATGTTACTCAAGGTTAAACGACGCTGGGTTTCTCCTAATTTAAAAGTAAACTACCTAATTAGTGGCTACACCAAGATGGACAGTGTAGAGGATGTTAAATCTTTCAACACTGAAATGTTGTGCTCACCTCCTCCAGTAACCTAGGGAGATCTACACCCTTTGTGGAGAGGATGTCAGCTAAGTCAGAGGAGTTCCAAGAACGAGATTCTGTTAGTTTCTACAATAATTTATTTTTCTAATTTTTAAATTTTAGGATGGACTCTGAAACAGGCGTTGTACTTGGAGATTAATGTAAACAAGTACAACCCTTTGCGTGATCCTCATACATCGAGCTCCCAAATGGGTTCGAAACACCAGAGCTGTTATTAATATACAAAATGACGACAACGCATGCTTTGCCTGGTGCGTGATAGCTGCGCTCTACTCAGTGCTCACAATCCGCAAAGGGTCGGTAGCTACCCCATTACAGCACCATTCTCAATTTGACAGGACTGCAGTTCCCGATATCCATAAAGGATATACCCCGGTTCGAGGAATTAAACAACATCAGTGTCAACGTGTTTGGGGTGGAAAGGAAGTCGATTGTGGGACACACCAGGATTTATCTCAAAAGACAGAGCGATACGGTTTAGAAATAGATTAAAGATGAATTATATACGGTGCTTGCAAAAGGTTATTCTGCAAATCAGTAAGGTGTCATTCGATTTGGAAAAATTCCGAGGATTTGAAAACCTGAGGAAAACACAATAATAATTGAAATCTTACACGATGGTATATTAAAATACTGCTAAGAGTAATTTTGTTTAATAATTCTAAAATGGCGTTGGTGGTTAAATACATACAGGTAAAACCCACTATAAAACAATTATAGACGTCACTTTTCCAGTCAAGACTTGCATATAACGCCAACTAATATAATAAGAGCTGCGCACGCTCGACCATCGGCATAAAAGGCGAGAGCCATGTTCCAGTGCATTAGTCGTCAAAGTATCGTCGAGTTTGATTAAAATTATAAATAAAAGATGGATTTTTCTTGTGTTGACGTTACAAGTGATGTGCGAGTACCACAATTAAATATCAACCAACTAGTTGGTAAGTCAACCTATAGGTTAGGCGAATTTCTCCAAATTATCACCACCATATATTAGAAGTTGGTTTTGATTTATATGGTGGTCTTCAACCTGCCATCCAAGTGATTTGCTGTAGTGGTATGTGTGCTGATTCTACGATAACATTCTCTTACTTCGATTGGAAGAAATTGTGTACTTTTCAAGTGGAATTTCAAATTCGCCAATTTGCTCAAGACTCAAAACAAGTACGATTAAATGGTCTGACTACTGGAAACGATGTTGTTGAGATACAATTGATCAAGATTTCAAATTGCAGCTGAGCACAGCCTTTAATAGAAGTATATGGTTTTTGAACAATTTTGAAAAGAGAATTTATATAATATGGAGATTACGAAAGATGGGAATGTTATTGTGCTACCTGCGTACGAGTGCATCAAGCTATTAAATTTGCGAGAATTGATCTGTTTTAAAATGGCCGAGTTAAGGTGTAGAAACTTTCCAGAATTTTACGAAAATTTGTTGGTGATATAAAAAGTATGTGGAAATACGACGGAGGAAGAAAGGGTTCAAACGTTATTAGAGGGAGAGAGCAGTGCCAGTATTTCTCTGTCTAATGATTGCAGCAATTTAAATTACTTGACAGTGTTGGAACTTATTAAATGTTTCCATTCAGTACTTAAAAGATGCAACTGCAAGGCAATCGCTTGCGCAAATGTTTAGAGATTTGGCTATCCCAGATTCGCCAGACTCTGGTTACCACAGCGGTTTATAGATGTTATCAATACATGTATGTATTCTATTAAAACATATTTCTTGATAAAGTTTGTTTTACATATTTGTACCGCCAACATTACCATAAATTATTAATAGACGTATTAAACTATCCTGTTTTTATTTTTAGGTTTAAAGTGGTGTACGCAAATAATAAACACAATATACCGCATGTTAACAAAAAGTTGTGGGGAAATTTAAAGACGAGTTTAACGGTGACTTGGTGTTAGAATTTGTAGGTAGTAAGGCTAAGTCCTACTGTATTGTACGCGAGAAGGACACGATTAAAAAAGATTAAAGGGATCTCACGAAGTGTAGTTAAGTAAAACTGCGGGTGCTACAACCTATAACGAGCATATATTCCCAAAAGGTGGGCATCTAGCTACGCAACAGTGCGTGGGAGAATAAGGATTCTTCCAATAAGAAATTAAAGTCATTGGGTAATGGTGGAAATGTTAAACCTATAAAGGCGATTATTAATTGTGGTTTAGTGACCGCGTTTGTGCACTCTTCGAGTGTTTTCGGCAATCTTCGATTGTTTCCAAAGAAAATATTCAAGCATACCATTTAATGTCGTGGTGTAACATCGTCCACGGTTGCTTTATACATCCGTCGGCAGCAAAGTACTTAAACTCTGGGTCTTGCAGTATCGCTTTTACAAGAATAGCTTACAGCAACACAAGGAAAACAGCACGGTATGTCATTAAGCAGTAAACGTTCAACTCACCAGTTGTTAAAGGGTCTTGTACGAAACAACCAACATCCGTGTAAAGCGTGCGAGATGGAGGTGTTAAAGTCTGCATACCCTGGTCCTAATAGCACAGCAACCTAATTAAGGTAGGTCAGTAAGCAATATTTAATTTCTGTTAATTGACTTGCATTTAGCGTACTTTCCTATTGTAATAACCGCATTTGTTTGGAGAAGAAATTATAAACAGCTTTCAAATGTGATTCACATGTTCGTTAAGAAATTGATTTGAAACGACTTGTATTTTCCAAGCATTTAGCATCGAGCATATCTATTGTATTTCTCAAATCATATACCCGCTAATTAATAAAAAGAAAGGCTACTTTCACTTTACGTCACATAATTGTAAAGCAATTAGTTTGTCCTCTATGCTACTTTCACTATACGTCACATAATTGTAAAGCGATTACTTTGTCCTTGTCTATGTATTTCCCAACAATTTAGCATTGTACATGTAATTATGTTAAAACCAGAAAATTTTAAGCCATGGGTTTTGCAACATTCTGAGAAAAGCGCATTACTTTGAAAAATTAATGTTTTAAATATTAAACACTTATGGCTTATAAAGAACTCGTTTCTAAAATCCTTGCGGTTTTAGATTTTGGAGATGTTTGGTTAAAGCATATGTTATTGATGAGCAAAACAATTTAAAGAGGTTTGGGAGCTTTAAAGGGTAACTTTGTAAGGAGTAGTCCGATTTTAAATCTGTTTGCAGATTTGAATTCTGCGTAAAATTCTAAGCTAACAAGATGTATCGCACGACTAAAAAATTTATAAAACGCTCAAAAGTCGCAACAGGTGAGAAATCTTAAATGAGGGTAGCTCCTTGGGGATGATGCTATCTTAAAAATTCCTAAAGATTCGGGTAGCTGAGAAAAATCTAATATTAATTGATACCAAACAAGATAGGTTTATCTCGAAAGATGCAATGGCTAGACAAAGAAAACTATTTGGTTCAGATTTGGGAGCAAAGAGCAAAATGTAGAGGTTTGAGAGCTTAAAGTGAAACTTTGCAAGAAGTAGTCCGATTTTAAATCTGTTTGCAGATTCGAATTCTGCATAAAATTTTAGACTAATTTAATGTATCGCATGACTAAAAAAATTATAAGAACGCTCAAAACTCGCTATAGGTAAGAAATCTTAAAATTGGGGTAGCTCCCTTGGGGGTGATGATAGCTGAAAAATTCCTAAAGATTCGGGTAGCTGAGAAAATTCTAATATTGATTGATACCAAACAAGGTAGGTTTATCTCGAAAGATGTAATGGCTAGACAAAGAAAACTATTCGGTTCAGATGTGGGAGCAAATGAGGATGCTCATTTATCTCGAAAGATGAAAATGGTTAGTCGAAGAAAACTATTTGGTCCAGATGTGTGAGGAAATGTGATTCTGAGGAATAGATTCCACCACATTTCCTCCTTATGGGGATTTACATGTAAATTTGGGAGGAAATGTGGGATTCTGGAGGAAATGTGGTAGTGGAAGACCTGATTTTACTCTACTATTAACAGTTATGCACATAGCAAGATACTTACAGAAACTTGATTTTTTAAGACATTAAATTAACAAACATGTAGTAACTATTACATTTTAAAGTTGCATAATACATGCGTCAGTTTTTTTAAATACTTTCAAGATTAACAGAAATATAAAATTAAAAGGTGTAAGTACAACAAGACGATCGGTATTAGTTTGACAACGATGAGTTTACTGAGTTATACTAAACAATTGCTAATCGCATTGAGGCCAGCATACGAGTGAGCCAACCGGTAATACAACCGTGTGATATGAAATTTAGTAATTTAAGGATTGAAAATTTAACGGAAAATGTAGAAAGATGGTACTGGGTTAAGTATTGCTAAAACTATATAGTAGAGCGTACATGTTATTAAGATTTTGCGTGTCTATTTTAAAGTTCAAACTGTTGTCACGCAAAATCTTAATAACATATACGCTCTACTATATAGTTTTAGCAATACTTACTTAACCCAGTACCATCTTTCTACATTTTCCGTTAAATTTTCATATTTGCAGGTGGAAGATATTCAACTTTCTTCTGCCTTATCACTTGCTATCGCTGAGTCATGCAACATAAAAGACACTGCACAAGCCGCTCTTTTTGTCAGATATATGTCTTCCCAAGGTCCAAAAGAATAACTTTTAGGATTGCTACCGCTCTCGGGACAAACTAGAGGGGAAGATATAGCGAATGCCGTGCAAAAATATCTTGAAGACAATGGGATCAATTTAAATAAAATCGTTTCGATAGCAACTGATGGAGCCAGAAGTGTGACAGGAAAAAATAAAGGAGCAACAACGATTCTTCAGAGCAAAGTAAACCACGAAATTCTGAAGTTTCACTGCATAATACACCAAGAAGCGCTTTGTACCCAATCATTTCCGGCCGAAATAGTTGAGGATATGAATTTGGTAATCAAAATTGTTAATAGCATCTTGTTAAAAGCACTCTACCATCGCCAGTTTAAAGAATTGTTAAACGAAATAGAGACTCAGTATTCCGACCTCCTTCTTTATAATAAAGTGTGATGGCTTTCCAAACGTAAGATGTTGAAACGTTTTGCTTTGTGCTTGAATGAAATAAATACATTCCTAATGAAAAAGGCATTAATCACCCTGAATTAAAGAGTGACAAATGGTTGCAAAAATTTTACTTTATGGTGGATATTACAGCGAAATTAATTGAACTAAATCTAAAATTGCAAGGAAAGAGAACCCAGCCTATGTTTTGGTAGAAGAATTGGTTTGTTTTGAAGAAAAATTAATTCTTTTTGCAAAAGATATTCAGAGCAGTAAATTACTTCATTTTCAATTTTTAAAGCAATATCGCGCTAAAACCAGTGCAACTGTTGACACGAATTACTTCAGCACACTTATAAAAAAATTAAGGATGAATTTGCTGACAGATTTGAGCAATTCAAAACTAACAAAACCACTCTAGCATTCATAGTAAATCCTCTCAACACAAATAGTAACAAAATCTACATTGAGCCATTTGGAATTGAAACTGGATTCCAGAAATTCAATTGATCGATTTAAAAAGTAAAGCTTTGTGGAGTGGAAAATTTACAGAGTTGAAAAGCAAGTTAGAAGAGTTGGAGATCCAGAAATGTATGTACGTAACGCAACAAAAGTGGACAGGTCTGAGAAAAATGCCGCGAGTTGAGACTCTTATATTTGACGCATGGAATAGTCTTCCAGATTGCTACAGTTAGGTGAAGAAGTTGGCATTTAGAGTGCTGACTATCTTCGGATCGACATATTCGTGCGAGCAAGCGTTCGCTTGCATGAATATAATTAAAAGTAAAATAAGAAACCAACTAACAAATGAAAATTTAGAGTCATGTTTGAAACTTAAAACAACAAGTTATGAGCGAAATTTATCCAAACTTTCTAAAACCATGCAAGGCCAACGCTTCCATTGAATTTGTTTGCCAAATGTATGTTATTGTTTTTTTATTTTAAGTACAAGTTGCATTGTTTAGTAAAGTTTAAATTTTCTACTTGAATAACCATGCAAAGCCATCGCCTCCCATTGAATTTGTTTGCCTAATTGTTTGCTATTGAAGTACAAGTTAGAATTGTGAGTAAATGTTTAATTGTTTTAATTTTTTTACTTAGATAATGGGTAAATTATCTAATAATTCCATATAAATATGTATGTATATTATCTAATTTGTCGTGAAAAACACTACAAAAATATGAATAAATAGATATTTTTCTTATGAATAAAAGATTAGTTTTTTTAGCAAAAAAATTTTATTTATGCGAGTACTATTTATTATTGGGAACAAAAAATTTTGTGGCTCTTTAAAAACTTTGAAATTTTGTAAATTGTAATTTTTGGCTCTCCGACTCAAAAGGTGTTGCCGACCACTGCTCTAGATACATTATATAGTACCTAGAATAATGAATAGGTCGGTCTCCAAAATAAATAACAATGAATTAATTATTGAAAATATTCTAAAACAGAAACTACTAATTGATATTAAATTTGAATAAGTTAAAAGACTTTGTTCTAATAAAATTATAATACCAAAACCGCTTCTATGTTAGATACAGGGTTTAACAACTAATATCTTTCAGGAAATAAGTCAAAAACTACTTTTGTTGTCATTTTCTCAATACAGGTACGCTAAATTCCATAAATTTTGATTCTAACATTTGTTATGAAATGTTACAAACTTTAGCAAAATTCCTTCAGTTACTCCATAAAATCGATGTCGCCTGCTTGTATATTGATTGTAAGGAATGAATTAAAAAACAAAATATGAAGTCATTTGGTTTTTGTAAATTTTTTATTAGTATATATGTTACCTTTTAATAAATACAATTTCATACGATTGCAGAATGAGAAAAAGATGCTAAGGTATGTGGCCAAAACCGTCTTCGCTCACTTACTCCACATAAATCACATTGCGCTTTAATAGCTAAAACGTATATAATGAAACCGTACAGTTCAATCGAGTGCCATTCTTATGCCTCAAAAGAGAAATTCGTCCATACTGAATCATACCAGTTTTAAGATTCCAGAGTTATTGTTTGTAACTTCATGCTCCTTTCTGAATATAAAATACATTACTGCAGCATGTAGTTTTTGTGCTGAGTGAATCATCGCTACACATAGTGATTTGCAACTAGGTCTAAAATAATGACATGGCAATATTTTTACACAACTCAAGCTCTTACCGAAGTTGCTACTTTTTCAACTTCAGGTTGCCTAGGGGAACGTTGTTTATACCCGCCCATACTATTTCACCTCGAAACCTTTCCCACGATAGCTTACTGTATCGCACCACTGTATTGCCTAAGGATAGGCCTCATTCCCCACATATTAACTCTGGCTAGTATATTATGCATATTAGTTTTATTACTCATACAGATATTAAACATCGTTCCAAGACATTGGCTTCGTTTAAAAAGAGCCGAAGTCAATAAACCAGAAACTATTACAAATACGAACAACAACCTAACCCATTTTAGCTAGTAATACATGCAGCATTATGAAACCTGTATTGTTACAAAATTAATTAATCAGCTGATAAATGAAACACTTCAACCGACACAACGGAATTAAATCAACCGTATCAAGATCAGGTTTACTTTTCAAGATCATGGAACTGGTGTCTGGTTAATTTAATTCAAGCTGGCAAATTGTCAACCCATAATAAATTCTCAAATATTGCAGTCTGCACGTGTTCAATTAAAAACGTAATCGATGACTACCCAGAAGTAAAACAAACCGTTTTTGGTCGCGGTTGAGGTTAAAAATTCCTCACACTCACATTGCATTTACATTTTATTGCTTTCTGAAATACCAACTGGTATACGCGCGAATGTATAGAGCATCTTCAAATGCATAAATTTGTTTGTAATATACGAATTATACGAAGGAATTTGTTTTGTATAGTAAATCAAGGAAAATGCGATTGTTTTGGGAAAACTCGTCATTCAAATAAAAATTGAATTTTCAAAATTAAGGTCCCTAGTAAGCTATAGCTCACCTCCATGCATGAAAATAAAAACCTGAAAACTAACACAAGCATTCCTCATTCACCTCAAAAACAAAGAACGTCATAACCCAAAGCACCTATAAGTAAAGTGGACTAATCCGATGCGTCATTTATTTACAACTTTATACACCTAATAATATCATCATGATATTCATACAAAAAATCTCCCAAATCTCAGAAGTTATATACAAAACCAAAATTATTGTATACGAATACAAAAATTATTATTTCTCAACAATGTCAATAATAATATTGAATTTATTTATTCATGAACAAATATTCCAAATTCACCACGTCTTAATCCCCACACCTCATTATATGTGTATATATATATATATATATATATATATATATATATATTGCCGTGGAACTTCTTTGAATCGCCCTGCCAAAAAAAAACATTCGAGCCTCAACGTTGGGTCGTCATAAATAGAAAATAGAAAAATTTTCAAAAATTAAATAATCCGAAAAAAATCTTTCTTACCCGTACTCTCTTCCTCGGTTGAATTGCCAATTTTCTGCACCTGCTTCCGGCTAGCTCATTTGGACCTCCTCTTGGGTATCTATATTCACTCTCATATTCTCAATCGTACACACACACTCGCAATAAAACCACAAAATACACCCAACATACAATCTTTTATTTATTACTATATACAAATGAAATTCAATATTGTCCATATTTCTGTGATCACGTTACACTTCATTAAATCCTATTTTGTAATGTCCTGTATTTTATTTTAAATTATCAAACACATAAAATGTACCCAGAGTAAATGGACCTTGACTAATACCTTCTTTCTCATTCCTTTTTTATAATTTTTTTTTTTAAATCTAAGTAAATTCTGGAGTATTGTGAGCTCATGATAACCCAGTTAATTTTGAATAATGTATGCCCTTCTACTGTGCATACTCTAACAACAAACTAAAAAAACAAAGCCATGTACTCTTCACAAAATTTTTACGTTCTGAAGGAACGTTAATAAGCTTTATAGACACCTTCAAATTTCTAGTGAAATACCATAATAAAGTTATTTACACGTATTATGTTCAATACGCAAATAATCCACAATACCTTCAAAACAACTTTCATACGTCACCCAATATTCACAGTTTATAAGAATGCCAATTTCAATTCGTTACCTGGAAATTTCTAGAAGATTTCAGCTCCGATGGATGATGCCATGTATTTCTTCTATCTGGTCTGCAGGCTGTTTCTAGCTATTACTAGCCGAACCCCATCTAAGTTGAATTGCTAACGCTGCTTTCCAAACCCAATTTAAACATACGTCTTTCACAATTTTATTTCAAACCACGTTACTTAATGTTCCTACACGAGCTTGTTAAAATTTTATAGTTGATACTTCAATAAAAAAAATATGTAATCTCGGCACACAAATCGCGTATAAATTATGAAACTCACCGTGCAATATAATTTTAAAATAATTTATTCTACTTTCAAAACTCGTGGTAGCTTCCATACGTAGTCTGAAGCAATCGAAGTATTAAGGACTTTAATTATGTTTTCGTAAAATATTTATAGCTTTAGACGGCCACCTCCCGGCCACGTTTATCCGAAATCCCTTGTTAACAGCCACACATTTTTACAATTTTGCACTCAACCGATATCCAATTCCGCGAATTTCAGTACGTCGTTATGATATTTTCAGAAAACTACGCTACACTATCCTCGTGTTTGTTTCAAGTCAAATTAACCATATCGACCAATCGTAGACCTAGTGACGTTTCACAAATCCCGCCTATACTACAGTTGTCCCATGCTTCTGCGTTTTCTACGTCTCCTTCTAACCTTGCTTGAGTGGTAGAAAATCGATATTCTTGTTTATCTGCTATCTACACCACGTGGACTTATTACGTGATTTAAATAACCCCTCGTTAGTATTTCCTGCGAACACAAGCGACGGTTTGTACAATATACGTAGAACCTTCATCTTTATCTACATAAATTAAGTAGAACTTGACCTTTATAAACCACGCAGGTGTTCAATCGTAACGAACGTTTTAAATAACAATTCTAAGAGTTGCATTTCAACGTATCTCACCCCACTGATATATTTGTTTGTTAGCAACGCGTCTCACCTTGGTGTTATTGACCTTTACACGCTTTTATGCATATTATACGTAAATAACCGCTTAATTAAATTCAATTAAATTAATAAATTAATGGCATTGGCTTCTACCATTCAATGTCTTTGCAAACCTACTGAATATTCATCATTATTGGTAAAATTTGATTAATACTCGTTACTTAAAAATGAACTAACAAATATAAATTTCGCACGTAATTTCTGGTTGTTCCTTTATACAGGGTGTTTTGAAATTGCTTCGTTTATATTTATTTTTAATGTTTTGAAACCACTATAATATATATATATATATATATATATATATATATATATTGACGTGATAAGGGGTCACGAGAGGTCGTTGAACCCAAATTCTACAAATAAATCCCATCAAGATATAAAAGAATCCGAAAAAAATAAAAATTTCCGTAAATTCATGGTTACGCCCTGCATAATACAATTGTACTTTTATTCATTAAAATGGCAAACAAAAAATGTAATTGCGCGAGTATCAAAAAAATCACCCTGTATTATATAAACGTATTGTAAATACAGAGCAAATAATGTAAGAAGCCGTATATGTAAAAATATTAAATTTTTTTAGATACCTTAAAATGCAAATTGATCACTCTAAAATAAAGAATTTCGTGTATCTAAAACCCCAATTTTAATCTTATTGTACTAAAACACGTTTCTATAGGAATAGCACCACGTTTGAATTAAAAAGCAATTAAATTTTAAATTAATTAGCCTTTGTATAGCATAAAAATAATTTAAATAAAACATGTTCGCGTATTTTCGAGAGAAATTGAGAAAAATACGTCAAATTCGTATGAACTAATTAATAAAGAAACGTTTATTCTAAGAAGCGACCGGAACATTGAAAACCCATAAAATCCATAGAATAACCGATAAAAAATTTATTATCTTTCGCATTAGTATGCGACGTTACAATAACCTTGGGTGTTAAACAAAGACGAGGCAGCGCGCGTCACCATTATAAATTATAAAGCATAGTATGCGACGCCACAATAACCTTGGATGTTAAACAAAGATGAGGCAGCGTGCGTCACTATTATAAATCAATACTAACGAGGTAATAAAACGCGACGATTTTGAACGCTAATGAGGATTTCCCAAAAATTACGTAAGATAGGCCTGTATTATTTAGAATGAAATCACGAAAAAAGTACTACATTTTAGAAATAGATAATTTGGTGTAAAAATGGAAGCGTTTATTAAAAAGGTCATTAATTCATTCATGAATTCTGTCAGAGTTCGGAACACTCTAACCTTTTAATAAATTTTTTGTCAAGGATTTTTTTGTCCAAACAAACCTTATAAGCGTGGGAATAAACAACCAGGTAAAATATCCATAAGAGACGAAATGTAGTTCTATAAATTTAAATAAGGTAAGGAACATTTTTTTATAATTAAGTAAATAAGTACTTGTCAGAAATAGTTTGATGTTTGAAAGAAACATGCTGTAAATGTTCTATCTGCTTTTGTATGGGAGAACATATTTCATACTGTACAAAAGCTTTAATATTGCTGTATTTGATTTTATTTTGGATACTCCAATATTTCGGTTGATCTAGCCATGCAAAGTTAAAAAGTTAGTAAGTCAACAATTTCAAATTTTACAATTTGCTGTATCTGTATCACAGCTCTTTTTTAGCGGCGCATCAAAGTGGGGCGTTGTCACAGCATTCTTTTAGTGACGCTTTAACGGGGCGTTGTCACAGCATTCTTTTAGTGACGCTTTAACGGGGCGTTGTCACCAGCAATATATATATATATATATATATATATATATATTGCTATAATTATAGGGTTAATTTAGGGGTAGGTTAAGTCATATGGGTCGTAGAATAAACAAAAGAAACTTCTAAATAACAAAAGCACATAATTACAAATATAATTAGAGTAAATAAGTCACTACACATATTATTAGTTGAGCACACACAGAAGGGATGATAAAGAATTATATAAGTAAATAGGAAAAGTATATGATAAACGGGAAAAGTCAATGTAAATAGTAAAGGTATAGATAAATAGGGAATGAAAAATTAGAAAATCATAAAAGGTAGTGTGTAAATAGAAAAACGGTATGTAAATAGAAAAGTATGGATAGATAGGTAGGGATAAATTAGTAAAGCATAAATAGGAAAAGTATATGTAAATAGAAAAGTATATGCAAATAAGAAAAGTAGGGATAAATAGTTAGTGAAATACAAATAGATCATAACAATAACAATAGTAATAAAATTTAGAATGAATAGGTGTATAGGTAGAATATAGATCAAAATAGGAATAGGGATGTAAAAATAATGTAGAAGTGTGTAAATAGCAAAAAAGCAAATAAAAATAAAAGAGTTTTGGACCAATGTGAATTTTGTCTCACGTTGCGCGCCAAAAGTTAACATTTTCCAAAAAATTTTATATTTTAATTTGGGGTATTAATGCTGTAATTATAAGGTTAATTTAGGGGTAGGTTAAGTCATAGGGGTCGTAGAATAAACAAAAGAAACTTCCAAATAACAAAAGCACATAATTACAGATATTATAAGAGTAAATAGGTCACTACACATATTGTTAGTTGAGCACACACTGTATATAACAGTGCCAGCGATTAAACGCATATCCAAGAGTAGTTACGAGCAAAGATAAGATTTAAAAATGTAATGAAATGCATCAAAATTAAATCAACGAAAACCTATATGAATTGGCTAGATAAATATTCAAAAGTGCGTTAAATATATCATCGCATACGCACCTAAAATTATGCATTATTTGAATAAATCGTACGTGACAAAAGTATTACATTTGTTCAAAAATCCAATTTAACTAGAAAATAAACAAACACCAAATTTATTTCTGTTTAGATTAGAATAAGCAAATAACAATGATACGTGATATAATGAACGAAGATTCCTGGGATTTCTAAATTAAATGTAATGTTATATAAATGAATACGTGACAACTTGAGCGTTCTTCCAAGTAATTGAACTATACAATTGGTAAAATTTCCCGGAGTACACAAGTGACAAGACAAATGGTATCGCCCAACACGTCAAAACAACGAATAGCAAACAAAGGGGCAAGGCCTATAAATACGATAACAATTGAGCAACGAGTTAGTATACATTTGAAACTGGGCAGTCACGATACTCAAAAGTGCTAAATTATTCAGGTAACCAGTTAAACGAAAGTATAGTGAAAATCATTTTTATAAAAGTGTAAAAATTGTGTAAGCAAGCCGATCTATTATAGACGTAAGTAAACAAGATTTAGTGAAATTATACAATTTCTAAAATACATAAAACAGGGCTCTGGAGAAGACTCTGGAAAAGACTCTGGCAAAGACTCTGGAGAAGACTCTGGAGATTGCCTCCTGTTAAATTAATTTTGATAATCACTGACATGATAAATGCTCTATTACTGTTAATTACGGAGATGGAAAACCTTTATTGGATTAACTTATGGGATTTCGAATAATGATTGGAATAGTATTTTGGTTTAGATGTCGACTTCCAAATTCGACTATAAACATTCAGACTGGACACGAAAACTCTTGGGATGCAGAGAAACTACTGAACCACTCCAGGTTAGATATTTTGATATAATTTATTACTGTAAACTGTTTAATTCAATAATATAATAGGCATCAAAACCGGGGTTTCTTTGATAAATTTATGAAAGGCAATAGGTATCTTGAAACGTTTTAAAAGGTCTCTAAATATAACAAAAGGTTCGTTTTGCTGGCTTCAATTTCTTAAATCAGGCATATGTAAATATTCTGAAAAAGGGGAAGATTTTAAAAAGGTTGTAAATATTTAATCATTATATTGTGTATTGTAGAATTGCTTTATTTAATTGAATCAGCTAGTTGAGGCAAAGAGATCTATAACTTAACATTTTACAAGTGCTAGATCAATAAAAAGGGGTTAACACAGCATTTTATGACATGCCCAAGTCGTAGGGGCTAAATATAAAAAATATCACAGCAGTTTATTGAGCCCAAATCGTGGGGCTGATAATATCACAGCAATATATATATATATATATATATATATATATATATTATTACTCTAAAGTTCCCTAATCTCGAGCACCTCCGTTGAGCGCCATAATACTTTATAGCTTACTTGGATTGAAGTCCCACACTTGGGTAGCCATAATACTCAGAAGTTGTAGTTTAGGCTGGATGATTCGTGCCCCACAAATTGGGTGTCATAATACTCTGTAGTTGAACTGTGCTGCTCTGCTGAACCGCTAATTAATTTAAGCCCCACCTTTGGGTGACCATAATACTCTGATTGAACTGGGTCTTGAAGATGACCTTCCTTAATGGACGCCAAACTACTGCCACCTTGTTGCTATAAATTCCGAAATCACAGCTGCATCAGAGAAGTTTGCCACGGCCGCTCAGCCGCTATCTGAAATATACTACCGTACTAAAAAGCAAACGCGTCTACAGTGACGATTTATTCATAACAACATACTACACCAAAAATCCTTATCAATCTTTATTTCACACGTTGATAAAATTACAAACATTGACCTTTGAAATAATACATTTTTCCAAACATTTCCTGATTAAATTTTTATCCACAGATTAAATTTTATTTTAAAGTAATAGGGCTTTTTTATACCCCTTACGTTACCCCAGTTTTAATAAGAGTTTATAGTAAAACCTATAAACACTCGTGCTAATTTTCGCACAGCCAAATACCATAAGCCCCTTTTACCCTGTACATACACAAATATTACATATATTATTGTACACGTATAAAATCACCACATACAAATATGGTCAAATAATAAATTATAAAAGTTCATTCGGTACTTCTTAGTCCATTAAATTTAAAGAAATATACCCAGAAGGCATAAATGTCATTATACACAAAATAAATCTACAAAACAATTATACACAAAAATCCGTTACCTGGAATGCACCTCCACAACTCTGTTACTGGTCCTATTTACCACGAATGCACCACCAAATCGATCCATCAACAATCACTGCTGCATTTTTGTGCAAGCCTTGCACCAACAACCATATAAAAAGCAATTTGTACTTACTTTTATAACGTATGCATCGGAGCTATCTTTGCATTAATTCAAATACTGCTAGTACAAATATTTTACACCAACTTGTGCATAACTTTTATTTCAAGTATTATATTATTACTGGTTCACTACTATTCGCAGACGCGTCGATGTAAATAAAAAAAGCCCTACTACCTTTTGCTGGTGTTTATATAGCCCATTTTTGCCCCCTAAAGCTTCAAAATACTCGCAACTCCGTTGATACAAACAAAACAGCCTTCTTGGTAAATTTCAAACGGTTAACAGGTTTCTTAAAACCTCTGACAACAAATACTCAGCTGCCACTCCAATTCCGAAAAATACTTGTCATCAATTCCCTGTAAATTTCTACCCTAATATCAACTGCCACCGAAATCTCAGAATTTTGACGTTACAAACAAACTCTCTTCTACGAAGGCACAAGTTTCGCGCTTTAACCGACATCAACTTCGTCGAATCCAAGCCACTACTCTCCAATGTTTACAATAACATCCCTTCTACGGAACTATCTATCTCCTTCCATCCCTTATTTGCTTTGCAACTTGCTCTTGTCCTTGACGCAATAGCCCTCTCCAAGCAATCTTCCAAATAATCTTCCAAATTTACACATATATTCTATTTGATACTCTATCTCTATTTATTTGTAGCAGCTTGTACTTGTGTTTTATTTCCCACTAAATATTACAATTTTCCAATAATGTTTATAGAACATGCGGCATCTCACTCGTGCATATTAAATCCATTTTTACTTTGGAATTTACATATGATAATGACGTCGAACTAACGAGAATTAAAGTATTCAATAAATAGTATTCTATGTTTTTAAAATGCAACCCAATCATTGAATACGGTGTAGGTGCCGTTTATCAAGTTTAGCACGAAGCGTGGAATAAAAATTACTAGAAAAAGTGGCTTCGTTAGCTGAATTAGACATAATAAATAACAGTAGATTACTTAAAAAAAAAGTTTGTTGATTTTCAGTGAACCAGTAAGCAGTTAAAATAAATGAAATGTTAGGATTAAGTAAGAATTAAAAATATTTTGTTAGAAAATGAAGTTAAAGTGTAATTCGACTTTGCCAATTGTAAATCGGTTTTGAGCACCACCCAAACAGCCACTAAACACCGCCCTGGGCAGCATTCTGAGGATCATTTAAGTACGATTCTTAGATTTCAAAATCGTTTCAATAGAAAATTTTCAATATTACTTCAAATACTTCTTCGAGAATTAATGTCTTGACTGAGAATATTTGTTCTAATGTAATTGGTTTGGTGCTGCTGAAATAAAATTTGTTGCGAATTGGGTTATGAATTTAAACTGGATGTCAAGTTTTATGCAACTTTGTTTGAATCTCGATCCTTGAGATATACGTATATATTGGGAAACAGTATAACTGGATATTATTCAAAACCAGATTAGTTTTTAAGTTTTCTGTTTTCTGTATAAGACAATTGGAAATGTGCAATGTCTTTTTAATAATTTTAGGGTAAAATTTTCTAGTTGTAAGATCTTATTAATTCTATATTATTTAAGAAATAATTTATAACGAAGAGCAATTTACACGAATTTTTGGTTATAATGTATTTTTTTAAAGTAATAGTCTGAGGTGAGAGTATTATAACCCTGAAAGGTCATTATCAGTATATGCCCGGTGTAAATTGATACTTTAGTGAACTTTTTTAAAATGTTTTGTGATTTGGTTTGCTCTGCTTTTTAATTTTTCTATATTATTGGTATTAACTGTAAATATTTTTACTTCAGAAATTTTTGTGAAGTTCAATATACCAATTGAGTCGAGAGAGTTTATATCTTCAACCCACTTAGCCGTGAAATTAGTTTCTTTTATTTAGGTAGGAGAATTTGTGACTGTTGAATAGGATAAATGACTACGAAAAAAAAATGAATAAGAAAATGAGTACTCATACATTCTTCATGAATTTAATGACCTAAATATAACGAAGAATTTTGTTTCCAGCATTCTTAATTTTTAACACACCTAACATGCTCTCGTATGATAGGATCATTACGAGATCATTTTGGTCACTTAAATTGGTTTAAAATTCTAGTTGTGCAAATCTTGAATTATTAAATTTTTTATCAAAAATAAACTTAAAAAGGTATTGTATTCTGTTGTGATTTACAAAATTTGTAGAATTGCATTAAAATACATACAATTCTCTCATAAAATGCTGTCTCTAGCCAAGAATGAAATGAATATAAACCCTTAACCACAAAAAATATTTAAAATACTAGATACATATTTCTACCACTCTGTGGTCATCATCGGTAGGAATTTGCAATTAAATAATAATTAGCTGTTGTTCCGGAACACTTCAGAGGATATTCTCCTCACCACTTAGGCTGAAGTGAACCTTCCCAACATACAATTTACTATAATGTTGCTTTAAACACCATCCAGGATATTCTCCTCGCACGCAGGCTGGAGTTCTCCACAACAAACAAGTGAATTGTGACGTTATAACTAAAATCTACTTAATTTATACTAATTCTAAATCTGCTGAAGCGGTACCAAATTAATCTTGTTTTCTCATTGGTTGTTGACCAATAGGAAAAGCAAGACAGATGGCTCTATGGGCCCTTTATCAGTGTTTAAGAGGTGTCCTTTATGTTTAACAATTTTAATGATTCGTAGGCATTTAAGAAGGAAAACGTTGGTACTGCTACTACACAAAAATTACGGCCTCATTCGGATGAGAGGTTAAATGGAGGTCCCGTGTGTGAGTGTTGTCACGCATGTTAAATATCCAGACAACAAAAAACTCGCCTCCTGGCCAATGTAGTACCTTCGGGTAGAGCATCGGAAAATCACATATAAGGTACTGCTTTTAACAATTTAAGATTTTCTAGTTTAACGGGGTGGCTGGTTTCAAAAATGTTTGGCGACTGAGACCTTTCGTATTTATCATATTTGAAGTGAGCAATGTGCTCTTTAACTCTTGTTATATTCCTCTTGGTTTGACCAATATATTTTTGAAAACACCCTGGCCCTGAACAACTAATTTCATAAATCTCCGACTTTTGCAATTTTTCCACCTTGTCTTTTAGTTTACCGAGCAAATCTTTATTTTTATTGGTATCACTGAAAGAAATTTTGAAATTAATTTGTTTGAATATTTTATCAAGACCCTTTTGTAGTTTTGTGAAACGGAAGTTTAACATATTTAACATAATCGTTAGAGGTGATCGATTGCAAAGTAGTTGATTTACGGATGTTAATTCTGTTTTTACACTTTCTAAAAATATTATCTATATCAGAAGAGAAACCATTGTAATTTGTTATTTGTTTAATAAGAGCAAATTCCTTATTAAATCTGTTTTATTTAAAGGGAAATTCAATAATCTATTAATTAAAAAGTTAAATGAAGCCAACTTATGTTGTATGCTATAATTGGAGGAAAGCAAAATAAAGCGATTTACAGTGGTTTCTTTTCTATAAATGTCAAATTCCAATTTATTACTAATTACTAATGTATGTAAAAAGGGTAATTGTCCATTATTCTCTAGTTCATACGTAAATTTTATGCTTTGAAATTTTGAATTCATTTCTTTAAGAAAATCATCAACATTTGATTTAGAAGTGTCAAAAACTGCAAAAATATCATCCACGTACCTTAACCATATTCTTAGGAAGTATTTGAAGTTTTTTTAAACTCGGTTTCAAAGCGAAACATAAATAAATTTGCTATGAAAGGTGATAGGCTGTTTCCCATTGGTCAACAACCAATGAGAAAGCAAGATTAACCTGCTTCCGCTTCAGCAGATTTAGAATTATAGTACAAATCACGAAGAATGAATTCACGTCATAGTTTTCTGAGTTAAAAACAGACATACCTTTAAAGGATCTATAGGAGTATACTTAATGCATAAGATTTAAAAGTATGTCGGTTTTTTAATTCAGCAATCTATGACGTGAATTCATTCTTTCGTGATTTGTATAGTCGAAATCAAGAAAGAATGAATGCACGTCATCAACCGTATTCGTATGCATCAAGATTAATCAATTGACTGTTTAATAAAGATTTCAAGAAATATTCCCATTGGAGGATTAACTAGTTTCCGGTTCTGTTTAACATTTTCGATAGTACAATGAACAACGTTGCCAATACCACTTTATTCTCGTAACAATCTGTTCTCTTATTTACTTTATAATTAATTGAGGTCAATCTCATATATAATAAGAGTTACAAAACGCGGACTAGCAAAAAGATATACCAAATAAACTATTTCAATTTGGTAAAATTAAGCAATATTTATAAAAAATTATAATACTCTACTACCATCTTTACAAGTTATACTCTAGGAATGCACCATGCATTTTATCTGACAACCATATCACTTTCAGTGGACCCAAAGGCAAATGACAAGATTTGACAGAATACAGTTTAAAGAATCAATTATTTTTTGTAATTATTAAATTTACTCTTCATGGTATATATTTATATTTCATGTAACTATAAATCGGCTCTCATGAGATTGAGGGTAATTATTAGAAATATTACTTTGAACTGACGTTAGAACAGATGTAGGTCTTGGATTACAATCTTAATGGTTTTAATAAGTTCTAGTTTATTAAATTTTGCAGGTAGGTAAATAAAGGGCATTGCATAATATCAATTAAATTATGCATTTTAGTTAAACTGATACTTATACCCTGAGTGAAACTTTCGCATGTGGAACAAAGCCTTGGACATTGGACAAAAATATTAAAATATGTCACTCCAAAGATTTTTATATAAAGCAAGAAAGAAAAATTAAGTAACACTCTAAAAGTTGTATTTTATTTATTAAAGATTAAATATAACAAATATGTATATGTGCAATTTATTCTACGTCGCTTTCTGAACTTGAATCGTTATCAGTTACATGGATAACAGGTTGATTGACTGACACATCCAATAGTTGTTCTCGATTGTACCACTCGATTATAAGGTCTTCTGTATGTCGTACGCATTTCTTCCATAATTCTATAGTACATTGTTGCAAAGCCCCGTTCCACATCGTAATTACATCATAGTCTGTGTTATCATCACGCCCTATGTGTTTGTCATAATATCTTTTAGCGCGAGCCCAAATAAGTTCAATAGCATTAAACTGGCAGTGATAAGGAGGTAGTCTCAAAACTTCGTGATCGTGGCTCTGCAGTAACTCATCGACGACGTACCGTTTACTCTTTCTATGTGCCTTTGCTAGCACTAATAATTCTGCTTTGAACGTACATGCATCATAGTTAATATTGTGGTCATTTAGCCACTGTACAATATCAGCTTTTTCCACTATGATGTTGGTTTTCTTTCAACTTCTGTACAATGGTATGATGCATTATCCATCACTATTAGAGAGGGCTGCTCTAAACTGTTAACTAATCGTTCATTTACCCATTTCAAAAACATTTCTCCGTTCATTTCACCGTGATAATCTTCTTTTTGTGATCGAGATGCAAATAATAGTGAGGCATTTTCAACAAAACCTTCATCAGAGCCTGCATGCACTACTATAAATCGTTTTCCATCAAAACCTTTGGGCTTACGTACACTTCGAAGATCACCATCTATTATAACCCCGCCGTCCAGATACGCGAGGCACTACGTCAGTTGGTAGCCATGTTAGATAATTGTGAGAATGACGCGCAATTTATAGATGACGTCACACAATATGCAAATTATTGCAACACATAAAAAAAGGACGAAAATACTACTCACATGAATTGCCGGGTTTCTTGCGGAATTACTCCATGATGGGTACAGCGGAGCTCCGTTGTCGATCCTTCTCGGGCGTCAGCTGCTTTGCTGCTCTTTCTCGGGCGTGGGAATTCTTGAGCCCGGTTGAATCCAAATTCGATTGTCTTCTTCCTATATGTAGGGAACGACAGGAAACTGGTTTAGGGAACGATAATCAAATATAAGAGCAAAAGAGATCTACATAACACAAAAAAGGCACGATAAGATACAAGACAGCCACACTGTTCACCTCCCGGAGGCTAGTTCTAACACGTATATCGGAAATCCCCCACTCCGTTCTTGGCCCACCGCGTCGGCGCAAATCTCCCGCAACGCGCTATCTGAAGTGACGGAAATACGAGCACAAGTCTTTTTAAATTTATGGCGCGAAATTCTTACATAAGAAAACTTAATTGAGAATGTCTAGTGCCGAACTTTTCGGCACGTAACACATCTTGCCATGATTTTCTGGCATTTCCACGAGAAAACACCCATTTTTCATCCAAAAAAACCACCTGACGTTTAGAATTTGAAAACATATTGTCTCGATATGCCTTTATAAACTTTAATCTTGCGCTAGTAACAGCAGATTTTTCCATTAAAACACTTCGATTCCCTTCTTTTTTGAACTTAAAGCCTTTTTGGTGTAATATGCGAGAAAGGCTGCTGGTACTTTGCATAATATGATTTTCACGAAGTTCATGGTTGAGCAATTTCACACTAACATGCTTTTCTACACAAAATTAAGTATATTTGAAACAACAATTCCAGTAACTTACTCTGTGCATACATGTCGTATAACGCATTTCTTATATTCATTTTAACTGCTTCTGGTAGATCACTTATTTTTACTTTCTTGTGAGGTCTCTTTTTGCCAGGGCTTACCAATAGTGGATTTGTTGCACCGTGGAGTTTAATATTTGTTACAGTATGAATACTGATTTGCAATGCATTTGCTACTCTCTAAAAATAACCTATATGAAATTGATAAATCTTCAAAATGTTTACACAATTTTACCTCGTGTACAGCATTTAGTGGAATTAAATGACTTCCGTGTTCCTTCTCCAATTGAAAATAGTCTAATAGGTTTAGCACAAGCAGCTGAGCTTGAGATCCTAATGGCTTTCCTCTAGTCGACATTTAACACAAAATATAGTTCTGACAAGAACTGTTTTTAACAAATCGAAAATAATTTAATGAAAACAACAAAATATAAAAGCAAACCCAAATATAAAAGCGCAGTTATAAGTTATGGTTATATTGTATTAAAAATGACATGTGTTAAAAAACCGCACAAATCAACTTAAAGACTTCATTAATATAAGTGTAATATAGTTAGGACATGCGACAGTTTACTGTTCCCATTTTTTACGTATCATAAACCCCACAGCGTAAGTCGTTACTAAGCTACTTTGCTCGATACACGGGCTACGTGTATTATTTCTTTCTCTTACATGTTAAATACGCCCATTGTGTATGCGGAAGTATATCTTAGATTGAATAAGAAATTAATGACGTGCAATCATTCTCTCCCGATGTCAACTATACTATAGTATAAATTAAGTAGATTTTAGTTATAACTTCACAATTCACTTGTTTGTTGTGGATAACACCAGCCTGCGGGTGAGGAGAATATCCTCGATGGTGTTTAAAGCAACATTATAGTAAATTGTATGTTGAGAAGGTTCACTTCAGCCTGAGTGGTGAGGAGAATATCCTCTGAAGTGTTCCGCGACAACAGCACAACAGCTAATTATTATTTAATTGCAAATTCCTACTGAGATGACCACATAGTGCTCGAAATACGTATCTAGAATTTTAAATATTTTTTGCGGTTAAGGGTTTTTATTCATTTTTATTCAAATCATTCAAAAGTGTTCCTATAGATTATCTAGCCAAGAATTAATGCTTCTTACCACTAATTCATTTGCTTGTTATCCCTCGTAATTTTTGCAATCCTTGTACGACTAAAGCATTTGTCTATGGGTTTATTTAACAAGGAACCGCCGTTCTGTGATTAATGAAATCATAGCAAACCATCTCTGTATTTAAAAAATAACCACTTACAGCTTGTTTTCTTATACAACTTTCGTTGAGTTACATTTAAAAGTTTATAATAACAACGTACATACATGTATTAAAATTCTCTCTAGTTCCCCAGGTTATAATTGCATCTGTCAGCTACGTTGACATCCTATTATTAAACATTGTCCCGTCAGTTCGATTTTATCTTCCTAACAATAATTACTTATTAAAGACTAAACTCTGAAAGCGTAACAACGTAATAAGGCTACAACTTAATCATAATTCTTCTATTTATCTGCATCTCCAGACCATCATTATCACGTTTGCACATTTTTTCAAGAAGAATAATGTCGAGTGTAGATTTGTATTAACTAATGTCTATATTTTTTGTTAAGTAACGGTTTGCTGAACATAACATACCCGATTAGCATAATTAATTACATTACTGATTCATACAGAAACATGCAAGGAATGAAGCAATTTCATTCAAGTTTGCCGGAACTGGTATAAATATATTGGACGGTCATAACTTGTACAGGAATATGCATACAACAATCACGATGATTACATGGTGAGCGTTGTATATCTTTGTTCTTTGAAAATATTCAATATTCTTTCTTTTTTAATATTTTTTGAATGGGTTTACTTAAATTTTGATCGCGCTCACCACAATGAGCGAAATAAAACTTGAAACCTACTGTCATGTCTTAATTAATTAAGACCACAAAGTGGGAATTCGCGAGTTGTCTGTTTTAATGAAAGGTTTTGAAAATGAAATACCAGACAAAGAATCTAATTTTTTTCTAATTGACACACTCACAGGCCAGATTTAGTGTTGAGGATTCGGCATGATCAATCAAGATTAAGTACGTATTCGAGTTTTCGAATATATTGTTTTAGGAACAAATTCACCTTTGTCGATTTTTTTTTACTTTCACGCCTATTACATTGTTCAATTTTTAGCCTGACGTATTTATTAATCCTTTCACATCATTATTTGGGAAAAAATACAATACCGGCCGCTTAAATATTTCAAAGATCCGATTTTTTGTGTGGACTTTTTGCGACCTGTACTAACGTCATAAACTTAGTTGAGCGAAAGCCTCCGTAGCGTTGTTTCACGGCTGCATGGATGGGCGGTATTGTAATTATAATGCATTTTAAGCTGCTTCACGCTTGATCTCAATGCAAAACCCCAATGCGCAAAGCGTCGACGTTATATGATATGGAATAGCAGGGCAAAAGAGGTGTCCTATATAATTTACATAAGCCATACCAGCATACTAAAACGCTAAATATTGGAATTTCGACTTTGCTTTTAATAGAACTTGCAATCTATAAAATAATCGAAAAAAGTTTCTTTAGGAACGATCGGTTCGTTAAGACTCGTCTAGTTACCACCCTCTCCTCCCAGTTGACCGATTTGAATCGAACCTATGCCTGGTAGCTTAGAGTTAGCACCAGCTAGCATCACCAATTTTAGAGCTAGCACCTAAGCTGTTTCGGAAATATTGCTAATTATATTCGGCAGAAGGTCAACTTGACGCCCCCCCGTGCTGTGATTGGCTCCAAAACCTAGCATTATATAGCTTAACATAGCACCACAAGCGAGAAAACTAACACCTTGAAAACAAGATGGCGGCGAATTTTTAAAGATTTCTAACGAGCCCTCCAGTTGTTCGATTGGCTTCAAAACCTAGCACTATATAGCTTAGACCTAGCGCCAGCTGGCACCACATCGAAAATGCCAGCATCTCAAAATCAAGATGGCGGCGAATTTTTAAAGATTTTTAACCCCCTACCGTTGTCTGATTAATTCAAAACCTAGCATCTGATTGCTTAGAGCTAGCACTATCAATTTTAATGCTAGCACCTATGTCGTTTCTGAAATTTGGCCAATCATATGGGGGGGCAACTTTCCAGTGCTCCGATTGAATGTAAAACCTAGTACTATATAGTTTAGACCTAGCACCAGCTAGCACCACAAGCGAGAAAGCTAGCACATCAAAAACAATATGGCAGCGAATTTTTAAAATTTTGTATCCAATTCCCGAGTTGTCCGATTGGCAGTAGATAACTTAGATCTAACACGAAAAGCGAGAATGCTAGCACCTCAGAAACAAGATGCCGGCGAATTTTTAAGGATCCTTATCCCCCGCGTTGTACGATTTGATTCAAAACCTAGCACCGATTGCTTAGAGCTAACACTACCATTTTCAAAGCTAGCAGCTACGCCGTTTTTGAAATATGGCCAATTATATTGGAGGGGGGGGGGCAACGTGACACTAACACCCCCCTCCCGTGCGAGAAAAATGGCACCTTAAAACAAGATGACGACGAATTTTTAAAGAAGTTTAGCTCACTCCCTCACACCGTTGTCTGATTTGATTCAAAATCTAGTACCTTTTTGCTTACAGCTAGCACCAACTACTACCACCGATTTCAGATTTAGCACTGACGCCGTTACGGAAATATGGCAAATTATATGCGGGGGGCGGTAAACTTTATGCTAGCTCTCTTCAGTTCTCCCATTTTGCTCTAAAACCTAACACTATTTAATCACAAAACTGTAGTAGTTGGAAGAAGTGAGTTACAAGCCAATAAACATTTTGCTAACATCAAGCTTTTGAAACGCTTTTAACAAAAATATTTTGTTGCTCAGCAAACACCGCGAGAAGGCCAATACATATTTTTTCGCTGGGAGAAAGGAGGGGGATGAAATGATTTGGAAAAAGTTTGAAAAGGTTTTGGGTGAGGATCTGGAAAAGAGTTTTTAATCATAATTACAATCTGTGCTCCATTTATCGTTAACTGGTGCTAGGTCTAAGGTCTAGGTCACATAATGCTAGGTTTTAGAGCAAATAGGAGAACTGAAAAGAGCTAGCGTAAAGTTGACCACCTCCACATATAATTGGCCATAAATGGCGTTGGTGCTAGATCTAAAATCGGCTGTGCTAGCTCTAAACAATCTGGTGCCATGTATTTAATAAAAAAAAATCTTTAAAAATTCGCCACCATCTTATTTTTGAGGTGTAGCTTTCTCGCTTGTGGTGCTAGGTCTGAGCTATATTGTGCTTGGTTTTGAAGTCGGGAATTTTTCCAAGGCACCAGAAGTCACTGGTTAGATTAGTTTTTAAAATTTGTGCTTTTTTATTGGTGTAAAAGACTGAAAATATTTAATCAGTTTTTGGTATTTAACAATTTTATTGTGAGAAGTTGTAGCTTTACGGATTAAATTAATTAAAAATTTCTCTTATGAAGTTATTTATATAAGGGCAATTTACACGCATTTTAAAAAGTATATTTTAAAAGGATAAATACGGTAGCGAGTACTCTAACACTGCAAGTTCAGCATAAATTTTTTCACGGTTAAAGTGGACACTGGTATTTTTTCTTTATATTTTGCTGATGATATTTATACTGCACAAATTTTCATTTTTTTATAATATCATTCATAAATATTTTACGTCAAAATTTTTTTATTATGATTAATATACTAATCTATTCGAGCAAGAAAATCTTTCGATGCTCTACTAACTAAAATAGTCGAGGAAGTGGATTCTTAAATTTAATTTTGAGATATCTGCATTTGTTGTTTAGGGAAACTTACTACATTATACAGTACATAAAAATTGGCGACCCTTTAGGTTGCTTGAAAATCCAACGTCATTAGCTCAGATTACTTTTTTTGTTAAATGTAGCACGGCCTTGTGATAGCCTTTGTTTAGTATCTTTTGCACTTTTCCCATCTTGCGTTATTTGGCTTGCTAGATAGCAAACATTTTTAATTTCTTGCAAGTTCTCGTTTTCTATTTGTATTCTGGTTTTTGACTTATTTACAGACTAGTGCGTTGGTTTTATTTTTGTTAATTTTCATACCATATCTCTGTTAGCACTGTTTCCATTTCATTAAGAGCTGCTTCTAACTCGTCCCTCCTAGATGCTAATACCGCTATATCAACTGCAAATCTGAGCATATCAATCGTTTGTCCCTGCATAATAATTCCAAAGGTCTTTCTGCATGTGACAGTATTCATTGCCTCTTCGATATAAAGGTTAAAAATTAACGGGGGCATGGCACATTCTAGTCGCACCCCTTTCATAAGATTTACTTCTCTGCATTTCTGCTCTAATTTCATTATATCTGTTCGCTCTTTATATAAGTTATGTACTATCTGTCTATCCCTATAACTCATTCCAATCTTATTGAATATTTCGAATATCATTTACCCATTTTACATTGTCGAACGCCTTTACCAGATCCATTAACCCTATATACACATTTTCTTCCTTTTCTATTGTTTTCTCAGCTATCACCCTTATATCTAAAATGGCCTTCCGTGTTTTCCTCTTTTGTCTAATCCCAAATTGATCGTCTTCTATTACTTTTTCAGCTCGTTTTTGTATCAGTTTTTGTACAATTTTAGTTAATATTTTTGACACGTGTGCCATGAAATTTTTCTTCGAAAATTTTCATATCTAATCGCACCTCTCTTTTTTGGTATAGTGACTGCGGTGCTACGTTTGAAAGCTTTGGGTATTTTGTCTGTCTCATACATATGGGTTACCAGTTAGAAGAGACGTTCTATTACTGCTTGTCCAAGGGCTTTTAGAATTTCTGCTTATACACCCGGTGCCGTATCATTTTTCAGACTCTTTAATGCTAATTTAAACTTATCTTTAGGTATATGATAGCCCAAGGCATCCTTTTCAATGTCTGATTCCTATTCTAGTGCTTTTAGTTCCGGTTTTGCAAATAAATGCCCCTTATATTCTTGCAGTCCAACCACTTTCTCTACATTTTCTATAATCATGTCTTCTGCTGCGCCCCTTATATTTTTGCTATACGGTTCTATATCCCTAAAATTCATTCCAATTAGTTTGTATGCTATATCTGTCTTTCCTATTTCCTTCTTAGTTTGTACCTCTTTGCACTATTCCTTAATCCATTGTTCTTTAGTTTTCTTACATTTGCAAATAATTTCGCATTTTAGACTTTGAATACTATTCTCCTGCTTAGTGGTCTGTTTTTGTATTTTTGCCTTTATTCTTATTTTCTTTTTGTATATACCCCCGAATATATTTGGACGCCGTGTTTAAGCTGGATATAATGTTATTCCATTCTATTTCTACTTTCTTATTATTAGAACTTTTCCCAATGTCTGTCTTTCAACAATTCGTTTGACTTTTTCTCATTTTTTACGGATATCTTTATCTTTTAGTTTCTTTTTTTTCAAATTTTTAAATTTAACCGCACTTTTCATAATTACTATGTTGTGGTTAGTGTCTATATCTGCTTCTGGGTAGCATCTACAGTCTTTTGCTTGATTCCTAAACCGTTTTCGAACAATAATGTAATATATTCCATATCTCTCTACCTCTTCTGGCATCTTCCACGTGTATCGTATTCTAGGATGATGTTGAAATAATGTGTTTGTGATGGTTAAATTGTTTTTGTTGCAAAATTCTATCAGCCTGTTACGCCTGTAGTTTCTGGTGCCTAAACCAAATAAACATACTACCGCTCCTTCCTTACCATTGCATTAAAATCTGCCGTAATTATTAAATTTTCATGTCCTTTTACGGTTCTTAGTATCTCTTCGATATCTTTGTAGATAGCTTCTACCTCTTCCTGTAGCTAGAGATGGACATGTACACCTGTATTATCACTGTATTTGCCGGTTTAGATTCTAAATCTAACCATGAGTACTCTTTCGTTCTTTTGTAAGTAGTTTTCTACGGTGTTCTATATCTTTCCGCACAACTATTTCCACACCCGAATTTTTTTCCTCTAATCCTGTATGAACTACCCTAAAGCCTCTGCTCCAAAGGTCCCCCACCGCTGGCCACCAAACTTCGCTAATCCCTACACGTCTAATGCTAACCTATTCATTTCAATTTTTAAATTGTCTAGCTTACCTATTTGCTTAATGCTTCTGACATCTTACGTCACAACTCGCAAAATGTTCCCGGCTTCTCTTTTAAAGTTTCCTATCACATCCTCCGAAGTAGTCCCCCCGGCAATTCAGACGACGGACTATTTTAACTCCGGAATCCTTTACTCCAGAGGATGCCGTCATCTTAAAAAACATTTCTAGTCGCTGTGCACTTGGAAGGTATTGTGGTGGTTTGTTGTTGCCTGTCACATGGCAGCAGTGTCTTAAAATACCATACCGACCCCTATGAAATTTGCCACTCTAAATGCCAAAAGAAAAGACTTCCTTTTTCGGGGACCTGTCTTATTGTTCTTCACCAAAGACCCTACTAATTTGGTTGAACCTATAGTTGGTCTTTTTAGCTAACCAAAACACGCAAGCCATTTTACTCGTTCTAGTATACTAGAACTTCTTCAAGGTGTAGATCCATTCAGAAATTGATGCGTTATATTAATTATATTAAAATTGAGAGTGCCGTAAATAAAGTTGGATCAAATTAATTGTCCGGATGAAGCAAATGAGCAGATTGTCTTGCTGAAGTTTAGTATTAGTTGATATGGCGAAGTTTAGAAACGCAATACTTTATAAAGTTGAAGACAAAATTGTTCGGTTCAAACTACGGAACTGGTCGATTGTAAAATAGAGAAGATATTAGCGTAGGGCATCATAGGTAATGTATCATACATATTGTTGATCTCAGAGTGTCTTGTTTTTCCTAATTCTCTAAACATGATGCCGTTTAAGGTAAATGTCTGTATTTGTTAGTTCCTTACAAAATAAGTGTATAGGAATTCTCTAGAGAGAGGTGTACCTATATGCAGAGAGGGAATAAACTCATTTTTACTTTAAAAATATGAGGTGCACATGGATTTAATTTGTTTTTCGTTGAAACACGCTGTTATTTTAAATGTAATACTGTTATATTTCAAGATTCTAAGGTAAGATTCAAAGGGACTGCATTCTGTCAAGTTTTGGTTTTTCCTGTGAGTATTTGGTTTGATGTTAAAAATCCCAGATAAAAGTGCCCGCATAAATGTTTGGTTAATAAAATTTTTAATTTAACTTAGTACCTGTATTTTTTGGAACAAATACCTGAACATAAATTTTATCGTTAATTCAGAATCCATTTTGGGCGTATATGTTTCTTTACTTTTAACCTCATGCAGATGTGAAATCTTGTAGGTCAAGATTTTATTTCCTGAAGGATCAACAAATTTTACCAGTTGGTATTTGTTTGGTAAGAAGACTTCGGGATTTCACTTTTGGGCCTCCACTACTAGAGCACTAAAAAAAATATTAAAAAATGGTTATACTTGCTACTATATAGTTGCTTTCCACTTGGGTATGTTCTATTTCTGCTTCTAAGCCAACGTGTCAAGAGTTATAAAATAATTTCTTTGGATGTAATTTAGTAAATTTTTCAAGCGCAGCTAATTGAGCTACGTTTGAATGACTGATAAATATTAGTAAAATTTTTAAGAAATAATTCAAGCAGTATAAGATAAAGGTTTCATGAAATTTTTCGTCAAATACTACCTAACGTTACTGCTTATTTTACTACAATAGTTTTAGAATGATACTCATATTTAGATCATTGTTATATAAAGTACAATTACAGTATTTATTGTATTTTATTGCAAAGACTTGAATTAGTAGCGTCAGTTTATGTTTTAATAATAATTACACTAAGTTTAATAATATAAAGGATAACAACTTACCATAAATATGGGATTGTAGTTTTGTACTATATTAAAATCAAGGCTAGAATTTATTTGTAATTACATTATTTTTTGGTTGAAACTCTTAATGCACTTGCAGTGAAATTGCTTAGTTAATTATGCGTCATGTATCTTGTTTCAATTAAGTGTTAATTTTTTTAGCTGTGTTTAAAGTTCCCTGAGGTATTTTTTTATTTGTCTTTTGCTTCTCAATTGACCTGTTACGCTTGATATAAGTTGTGCAAGAGTGAAACTCAACGCTCTGTTGTGCACATATCCTTTCTATATCAGCTAGAAAAAATAGAATGTAAGTAAGCTTAATGAGTCTTCAATTAATACAAAGTAAGAAAATTTAATGGAAAGCGACTCAAAATCACCACGAGGGCATCCTGTTGACGTGTTTCGAATTGTGCAATTTCTGACCACCTTCTACGGTAATTAGAAGTGGCAATAGGAAACGCACGCGAGTAGACAGGATATTGAAGACGTCTATGTATTTTTTGCATTTGTCAGTTGGAAAGTACACACGATTTCTATTGTCTGTCGCCATTGTTTAGATTTCCGGCGAAGACTTTGCACCTATGTACGGCGCGGAGCTGTATACACATATATTAATATTAACGTTGCGCCAATTTTCGAAAAAAAGAGGCAACTGTGACCCGAAATTACACTAAAAATGCATTTTCACTTATTCAATCTACAGTCCAAAATTAAATCGATCCTAAATAACCTGCACCACTCTGTACCAAAATCCATCCATCTTACTCGCACCTCCCGGAAATTTATCCTAAATCAAATAATAATTTTCATTATCCGATGATATGGGGTAGACTCCTGGTGGGCGGCTCCGTGGCGTAGTGGATGTGTGTGACTGCTACGCCTAAGGCCCCGGGTTCGAATCCTGATACGGTCCGCTTGAAAAATGTTAGGCGAGCATTTTTCACAAAAATACACTCTCGTTCGATGAGAGGTAAAATGGAGGTCCTTGTTTGGAACAGCAAGAGTTCGGCAAAATTCAAAATTTTTCAGGTAAAAATCTCGCTTCCTGGCCAATATAGTACCTTCGGGTGGAGCATTGGAAAATCACATGTAAGGTAGACTCCTGGTATCCCTAAACAAGTTCACACCCGCGGAGAATGCTAAATCCTATAATTCATCTCTTCCGTCTTTACGCAACAAACGACTTCAGAACCACCGCCACCCTACTTAAATTTCCTCCTTAAATATCCTATATGCATCAGTCCAACTCTGTAATTTAAAACACAACCGCTACAACCATTTGTATGACCGTATATTACACCAGATTACCAGACAATGACAACAAGTCGCATAAAATCCCTTATCCAAAACTCACTCATACATTCCTGGCGAGAACTACGGACCACTTCTTCTACTGGCCGATATACCTATGACATTTTTTCCACCATCACACTCATTTCCGATCACCTTGCATTTTCTAGCCGCTCTACCATTTAAGTATTCGTCACAGGTTACTATAAATTTCAACAGAAACTTCAAACTTTAATCCCTCCCCAGTATCCCTCTGCTTAACAATAGACACTTCTGAAGACTCCATACCACCTAATATTCACTTGCTGTAACTCAATTCCCCTCCAATACGATCTCAAACTTAAAATCAACTTCATCTCATTCTCGCCGTTCTCAAACATAACTTTTCTAGCCTCCCACCACCCAGTACAATTTGACAAATTTCTAAAATACGTCCTAATCAACAAATCCCCACCCCCTAACTAATCCTACGTTTCTCACACCATCGGATCCGTGCACCATCTCGCACACAGCGGCGTTACAATTATACAACTCACACCCCATGTGCGACTTGGTTCCTCATGGTGAAGCAAATAGCATGTGCCAGCAACTCAAGACCAACAACACTTTTGTTATTATAATAGACTTGTAAACTTTGAATACTTTGGCTCGAGTATAAATATACAACTCTATTTAAATAAAAATAAAACGTGACTGTAGCATATTTTTCGATAACACCATTTCTGTTCGACGTTTCCGCCCTTCCATGAAAAGTTTTTCTATAAAATTAACTATAAAAATTGATTAATGTGGCAAAAGTTGGTTTATTTATGTTTTTATAAGCTACAATTATCACGTTTGCAAACACCATTTTTCTCGAAAATTATATAGGGTGAATAGCCGATTTAATTAATTAATGTCTACATGTATGTATGATATAATGGATTGCTTAACATTATATTACAAGATTAACATAATTAATTACATTACCAATTCAACCAGAAACATGCAAGGAATGGAGTTTCATTCAGACGTCGGAATCGAAACCCATATATTATACACAACGATAAGTCGCATGAATATAATAACGACCACGATGCAATACATAAAGAGTTCCATTCTTTGAATTCGTAGAGGATTCTTATTTATTTTCGTTGAAAATTTTTTAATGCGTTTAGCAAAAGTTATGTCTGCATCCGTTGAATGTCTATTGTCCGGTGTTGTAGTGAGGTGCGAATTGTACTTAGTTCGCAGTAGTTTAATTTCTTATGGCTATAAACTTAAAACATACCTTTATAACGTCAGGGAGTTTCATACTCTTGAAATGTTTTTTTTTTTACTTTATATTAATATACATATACTCGGTGGGCTGTAATGTTGGGCACTAGTGAAATGTAAACGGATGCTCCACTTCAGGGGTTCCAGTGAAGTAAATTTTGGCGCTAGTGCTATATGACCTTGCCTACCTACTACTGCACCAACGACCAGCTTGAGGTTCAGTTCACAGAAGAGCATGAGTTTGAGTATGGGTTGAATATGGTAAGTTAAAATTTCATAGGAAAATAGAGCGCCATCGCATCTTAAGCATAAATAAAATAAATTTTACTGAGGAGAGACGCAGAAACCCTCTAACAATTCACCCAAGAGCTATAATTTACCACAAATATTTTCTAAATCAGTCTGATTAGTAACTTACCATACTTGTCAGTGTTGACTCTGGAAAGAAAGTCATATAATTAAATTTATATCTGGAAACACTATTTCCGCTTTTTCAAAAGTACCAAATTAATTATCTAATAAACTTCTCACAATATTTCATACATTAATTTCAGATATAAATAAAAGATCAATCCAACTAAACATTATAATAATAAAGTAAGGGTTCTTATTTACAAGTTACAATTTTATTAGTTAAGTTCACTTCTTGATTCTTAGATAATGTTTATAGTCCCGCGCAATCGTTACGATCCACTACTACAGTTGGCAACACATACTAATCACGTACACAATATTGCACAACAAGATATTACGTCATAATTGCGTCTCAAATTGTATCACATACCAAAAATGTTTACAGTGATACAAGAGGCGCCTTAAAGAAAAAGATAAAATGTACTCACTTAAAAATGTGGAACGCTTCACAACTTTGCGGTTATCCTTGCGGCAGGAGCCATACTCATTTCCATGGATCTCCGTGTTGTTAGGCGTGGTTCGGTTAACCATCGTTGAAATCAGATTTTTTGTCTTCCCTCTTCTTTGTTCGTAGGTAGGACGGAAGGAAAAAGGTGAAGGCAACGATAGACGATAGAGGTAAAGGGAAACCTACATTCTGAAAAAGAAAAGACGAAGGGACTGTTGAGTCTTGTAATGTAATAAAGAACAAACAAAATTTATTACATGTTCTTAGGCGAGACACTACAAACGAATTTAAATGTTTTGCATCTACACCGTAAGAAGGCTGCATAAAGACTCGTGCTAGTAAAATAACTAACGTTATACAAAGCAGGGTGCACGAAGCTGAGGGAGGGAAATTCCATACAGCTGCCGCACAGGTATAAACTGGTTAAGCAACACATTATTCTAACTTTGAATACATAAAACTGGTGCTACAAGATATGTACATAAATGATTAAATATAATTTGACGGAATATTTAGATATTTGATAGACAGTTGAACTAAGTTATTCGACAGGGGCGACACAGGTAAACGTCACTGTTCGACGTCTCGTTGGCTAATACTAATGTCTGGTCGTGTCGGAAACTGCGCACTTATTTCATCACTCCACGTCTGCGCATTCTCTTGCGCCGACGCAACTGTTCGAAGTGATGGAAATGAACAAGTTTATTTTTTAAAATATTGGCGCGAATCCAGTCACATACTTAAAACTATATAATGCCAATTTTGGCATGTAACAATCAAAGTTCATTAAACATTTAACTTCGCTTAAAAACAATTTCAAAATTAAAATCATATTGATGTGAATAAAAGGCCAAACATCAGTACTGATATTCGTTCACTTGTGTTGTAACGGGCATTTTTAAGTGTTAAACGTTTACGCTGTATCCCAAGTTATAAACGCATTTCTGCAAATTGCGATTTCTATATTTTATATTTATTAACTTGTAACGTGCATTTTTGGTGGCCTAACATTTCTAGACTACTAAATTCGTATAATAAATTGCTATTCGTATAAATTTCGTTCCGTGTTATTAATAAATAAATTGCTTTCCGGATTATCTAAAATGATAAACAGCCTGTAATTAATTGCTAGATACGATTGTTTCATTCACATTCTAGCTGTGCCTTATGTTATGAACAGTTGTAGATAAGCGGTTGCGATGCAACGTTCTTGAATGGTCGGTCGAAAAGTCGTGTTTTGTTCTGCATTACTAAAGCTTGTAGTTTGCTCTTCGTTACTAAAAATTGAGTTCTGTTCTGTGTTACTATAAATTAAGTACGTTTTCCTTTTTACTTTGACTAGTGAGTATTAATGCGAGATTGATTTCTCGAGTTGTTTATGAACAAACGCGGCACGATGCTAGTTGTTTTTCTTGGAAACAAACATTGTCTATTAACTGTACAAAAGTGTTTTTACGGAATATGTTGACGAACGTACTTAAGTGATACACGTGCTTTTATTCATTATGTTTCTTTTGCTAGTTGTTTTGTCCTTTGATAGAAAAACTGTGTGTGCGATCTAATTTCGCGGTTCCTTTTTTTTATTTTTATCAAAGTAGTGCATACCTTGGGGTATCGAAATACAGTGCTACTGTAGTTGCTGACTTTTCTAACAACAAAGAATCTAAAATAGATCAGTGCCTGCGCAACTTTCATTATTTACGAAATATAACAGATTACCGGTTTATAAAAGTAGTGGTTGAAGTTTCTCGCTGCTTTTTGGTTGGGTATGAAGACAATATGCATGGTTCCTTCGCGTGTTGATGTCCGCTGCTAACCCCAGTGAAATAAGTCGGTGTGATTAGGGTAATTTGTGATAAGTTCCATCAACACCCTCACAGTCTAGGGTGAAGTGCTTCGTTAGTGCCAGACATCGTGAATCCCACACTTCAATGGCAAGGAAGCGGTACTGAAGGACCTTGTGTAAGTTGAACTATTTCCTACTTGTTGTTACTTTAAATATCTATACGTTGTTTTGCAATATTCTTTGTCGTTCTGATACCTTTTTTTTCATAGACTTGCAGGCTATTTAAAAAAAAAGGGGGGAAAAAAAAGAGAACAATCAACCATACGGAATGACTCATAACAATTGTGCTTATTTATTTATCTATTTCTCTGTTAAAATTTTACTGAATTACTTATATCAATTGTGTCTTACCTATTTATTTTTTTTTTACATTTTGTCTGATTTATGTTTAATTGGTGTGTGAGGAAACGTTTCTGCTACTCCCCAATATTACCTCACTTTGTACTAAAGATTTGTTATATTGCTTTTAACGTTGTTAAATTATATAGATTATTCAAACAGTTTTTTTTATTCTACAAAGTATTGAACAATTTATACTTGATCCGTATGTTATGTTTTTTTTCTTTGTTTCAGGTTTGCAGGACTAATTTGTTTTCTTTTCAGGTCTACTATTCTAATTTTTCTATTGCAGGTACTGTTACTAATTCCTGACAGCCGCGTCCCTTATAAGTTGGTCTGCTTTCTACAACCTCCCCTACTCTCCGATTGAGCCCGGTCACTTTCTTTGTTTTTTTCTCTTTGCTTTTCTTTTTGTTACACCCGGCTACGAGCCAACGTAACATAACTTTGGCGCCCAACGTGGCGTCCGCAGATTAACGTAACAGTGTTTACTTTCTTAAAAATGTGTTAACCAAGAAACAAAGACTTCATATAATGATTAATAATAAACAATTTAAAGTATAAAAACTAACATCCGTGGAAAGTATAACTGGGAATGCAAGTGTGTTTTTGAACACTTATGACAATTCGAAATAAATTGTGTTTGCATTACCTCTAAGAACAAAAGAACTTCTGTTAAAAGCAAAGCCAAATTTGTTTACTTTACAGTTAAATAGCGATTATTAACAATTCATTCATTGTATTTAAACTTGAAAAGTTCACTTCATAACTGACGAAAAATTAGATACCTGGCAGAACGACTTCGAAGACGAATGCACACATCTCCCACTATTTATTCAAGGCCAACATCAAACATTATCCAACTTTTAATAAATATTATCTTCAAATAAAATACACCACAACTGCCTCGAGCGTTATAGCACTTGTTTTATTTTTGCATAACCAACTAACCAATTTTCAACTCTATGATTAACCACGTTAAATTTGTAACAATTTTTTAAAGACAAAATTGCTAGTTGAAACAACTTAGAACTATAAAAGCAGTAAAGAAAGGAAAAAAAGAAAAAAATTCGCCAAGAATATTTGTTTGCAACATTAGGTAGATTCTCAATTTTTAAGTCCTTGGCCCTTATGCGAATTGTTGTTTTCTAATTTGGTACAATTACACGGCAAGTTCAGCATTTTCTACTCACAATCATGTAGAAAACAATTCAGCTGTTTTGAAACCTGGTGTGTAAAGTCATAAGTAGCAATTTAATCTTCCAAAAGTCCGTGTAAACACCTTATTGTGCAAGAAATACTTCAGTGTTTTCAACTTGCTTCATACATACGGCGCGTGGGTACTAAACATTTGTTATGATAAGATTTCCCTCGGTCGGATTGTCTTTGCAAGTAATTTTCTAAATTCGCTCACTTCCACATTATCTTTGAGTTGTTGATACGCAAACCCCCAGTAGGGCGAACAATTACAAAGACCCTATAATGCCAACAACAATCATGCAACAGCCAGACAATAGGACGTAAAATCGAAAGCCACTTGCTAGTCCATATGTACTCTCTAGCTGACCAACATTTTTGAGCATCTCGAACGCATTCATTACGTACTATATCCGTCTGGGGTCATCGCTTTTGTAACACAGGTGAAACCTGTGCCTAACCAGCCTAAAGGTAGCCGCCAGCAGCCAGTGGGTAAAGGTGGGGATCTGTTAATTGTTGTTGCAACCACCTTTTCCACAATAACTATGTCTCGAGCCGCCAAGAATAATTTTAATCGTTCGTCTGTAAGAGCCGACACCCCTCTGTCAAAAATGATAATTTTATGTTGACTATTTAAATTTTTTTCTTAGAGTATACTTTTCTTAAAAGTAAGATTTGCTCTAAATTAGTATGTTTGGAATGTTCAATGATAACTATTGTAAAATAATTTGAATTACAGTTCTTAAGATTGTAGGTGAATTTCAAATCTGATGCTCATATAAATCATAAGAAACAAATGTTGTGTAACTAGCAAATTTTTGATATCACAACACAGATGAGTTTATTATTTTTTTATTGTTGGATAACAGTTATTTACTATAGAATAGGTACCTTTTGATTTTAGTAATGTTCCATTTTCTAAACAGGGTAAATTAAAAATTCTAAACGATCTACTTCCATAGAGTTTCCGTATCTACCTTAAAATCACATCCTTTTGTTAGATACAGTGGCGTCCAACTTCACTTTATTTAGTTCTCCGTTTTACGAAGAATATTTTAACCCTGCTCATTTAATGATCTCCCATGGGATAATACCCAAGCTAGTCGCCGTAAAAATGTTTAAGTATCTTTAAATTCCGAATTGTTGTTCAATCTTTTCCCAAGGGGCAAGATCACACAACGTGTTATTTAAATAATACTGTTACAGTAATTCCCAACGCTTTGGGACGTACACCATCTATATAAAAATATAATTGCTACATTGGCACCGCATCGTGGAGTTGAGTTGAATAAATTTGCTGCATTAGTGCTCGCAACGTGGGGCACGACATATTCTTCTATTTTCCTTAAATCAGATAATTTCTTTTAAAACTTATTTGTTGTATTAAGTCGGAAATATTTTTTTCAATTTAGCACATCGGATAATTGCACGATCTTCAGTTTGTACCTGTTTGTCACATTAGAGTCCGGCTTTATTCAGGTAGGTAAAAGGGATAAAACATTAGATCTGCTGAATTATGACTTTACCACAATGTTTGTATTTGTTTTTTGTCTCGAAATATTTTTTCAGATTAGTACATTTATATCTTATTAAATAGTTTAGCGAAAGCATTTCTTATTTATCTTTTTCGTATATTAGAATCCACATTTTTTGGGTTTGAATCTAGTTAGAGAGATTATTTTTATAAGTATTTTAAAATTTATTCGTAGAAGGAACGTTATTTTTGACTTTTACTTCAATTGAAATAATCAAAAACCTTTATCTTTCAATGGTACGAAAGCAACTGCTATTTAAAATCTTATCTTTCAAGGCAAGTATAGACAGCGCGTTATTACATTGGGATATGACACAGTTTTCTTTTTCTAAAGCAAAGTTGTTGTTAAACCAATCTTTTGTTGTTTTTAAGTATGTTTCAGACTGGTTTAATATTTAAATGTATATAAACTCGAATATTAGGTTTTGAAGTGGAAAAATATATTTTAGGATAAAATTTTAGACACTATAGAAAGTACAGCGTTTAGAGCTCGCATAACTTGTTTGTCCTTAATTCCAAGGAAGGACTAATCCTTGTTCGAAAGTTGAAAATAGTATTTTGTATCCAAGGCTGCGGATTTATTGGTTCAACTTGCTGCATAGGTTGGCTCAAACTAATTTTGTTTCATTCGTTGTTTGTAAAAGATAGCAGTTCAAATTAGGTTACATATGTATACTTGGTTAAAACAAACAAATACAAAAATTGTTAAGTGTATTTAATTTTGCAAAGAAAACATCTTGCATAAAATTGTCGCTTTATTTGTACCAACACCATCTGGTGATTTATCACAGTTATAGCAGTTGCGGCATTTCATTACCGATGCAGCAAATGGTTGTTTTACGAGTATATCTGTAGAAACCTGTCCTTGAATTTGTATGTTTGTTGAGGCGAGTTCTACATGAAATTTGTGACATTTTTAATCTGTTGCATTGAACATTTGATTGATACAATAATAGAACTACAGACTAATTAAAAATTCATCTGTACAAATTGTGTATTTTAATATTAGCGTTACGTACTTGACTATTTGGTATTTTAGAAAGCAAACACGTTTCAGATTGTTCATTTTTGTATAAATATAATAGAAATTGCAAAGTTACTTTGTAAGGGTTGTTAATATCTCAGCAGAATTACAGATAATAAATATTATCTAGGTTCAGTAGATGTCTAAACTGGGCAGTTAGAATAGAACAGTTTTTAAAATATCTGGTAAAATTAGCCTTCGCATCTCTTGGTAGAGAGAGGAAGTGGGTCTTATACAACCAAAAGCCAAAACGGGAAGAGAAATTAGGCAAGCTTTTGGAACGTAAAAGGGCGAATTTCTCATTGTCCTTAATCTTCTTTGAGAATTAAACCACTCATAGTTTTTAAAATTATCTTTATTTACGTTTCGATCCATGACCTAGGATCGTTATCAAAATAATAAAAACTTCAAGTTTGACATTTATGACATAAATTGAAGGTGACTTTGATATATTGGAGGGGGGGGGGCAACGTGACACTAACACCCCCCTCCCGTGCGAGAAAAATGGCACCTTAAAACAAGATGACGACGAATTTTTAAAGAAGTTTAGCCCACTCCCTCACACCGTTGTCTGATTTGATTCAAAATCTAGTACCTTTTTGCTTACAGCTAGCACCAACTACTACCACCGATTTCAGATTTAGCACTGACGCCGTTACGGAAATATGGCAAATTATATGCGGGGGGCGGTAAACTTTATGCTAGCTCTCTTCAGTTCTCCCATTTTGCTCTAAAACCTAACACTATTTAATCACAAAAACTGTAGTAGTTGGAAGAAGTGAGTTACAAGCCAATAAACATTTTGCTAACATCAAGCTTTTGAAACGCTTTTAACAAAAATATTTTGTTGCTCAGCAAACACCGCGAGAAGGCCAATACATATTTTTTCGCTGGGAGAAAGGAGGGGGATGAAATGATTTGGAAAAAGTTTGAAAAGGTTTTGGGTGAGGATCTGGAAAAGAGTTTTTAATCATAATTACAATCTGTGCTCCATTTATCGTTAACTGGTGCTAGGTCTAAGGTCTAGGTCACATAATGCTAGGTTTTAGAGCAAATAGGAGAACTGAAAAGAGCTAGCGTAAAGTTGACCACCTCCACATATAATTGGCCATAAATGGCGTTGGTGCTAGATCTAAAATCGGCTGTGCTAGCTCTAAACAATCTGGTGCCATGTATTTAATAAAAAAAAATCTTTAAAAATTCGCCACCATCTTATTTTTGAGGTGTAGCTTTCTCGCTTGTGGTGCTAGGTCTGAGCTATATTGTGCTTGGTTTTGAAGTCGGGAATTTTTCCAAGGCACCAGAAGTCACTGGTTAGATTAGTTTTTAAAATTTGTGCTTTTTTATTGGTGTAAAAGACTGAAAATATTTAATCAGTTTTTGGTATTTAACAATTTTATTGTGAGAAGTTGTAGCTTTACGGATTAAATTAATTAAAAATTTCTCTTATGAAGTTATTTATATAAGGGCAATTTACACGCATTTTAAAAAGTATATTTTAAAAGGATAAATACGGTAGCGAGAGTACTCTAACACTGCAAGTTCAGCATAAATTTTTTCACGGTTAAAGTGGACACTGGTATTTTTTCTTTATATTTTGCTGATGATATTTATACTGCACAAATTTTCATTTTTTTATAATATCATTCATAAATATTTTACGTCAAAATTTTTTTATTATGATTAATATACTAATCTATTCGAGCAAGAAAATCTTTCGATGCTCTACTAACTAAAATAGTCGAGGAAGTGGATTCTTAAATTTAATTTTGAGATATCTGCATTTGTTGTTTAGGGAAACTTACTACATTATACAGTACATAAAAATTGGCGACCCTTTAGGTTGCTTGAAAATCCAACGTCATTAGCTCAGATTACTTTTTTTGTTAAATGTAGCACGGCCTTGTGATAGCCTTTGTTTAGTATCTTTTGCACTTTTCCCATCTTGCGTTATTTGGCTTGCTAGATAGCAAACATTTTTAATTTCTTGCAAGTTCTCGTTTTCTATTTGTATTCTGGTTTTTGACTTATTTACAGACTAGTGCGTTGGTTTTATTTTTGTTAATTTTCATACCATATCTCTGTTAGCACTGTTTCCATTTCATTAAGAGCTGCTTCTAACTCGTCCCTCCTAGATGCTAATACCGCTATATCAACTGCAAATCTGAGCATATCAATCGTTTGTCCCTGCATAATAATTCCAAAGGTCTTTCTGCATGTGACAGTATTCATTGCCTCTTCGATATAAAGGTTAAAATTAACGGGGCATGGCACATTCTAGTCGCACCCCTTTCATAAGATTTACTTCTCTGCATTTCTGCTCTAATTTCATTATATCTGTTCGCTCTTTATATAAGTTATGTACTATCTGTCTATCCCTATAACTCATTCCAATCTTATTGAATATTTCGAATATCATTTACCCATTTTACATTGTCGAACGCCTTTACCAGATCCATTAACCCTATATACACATTTTCTTCCTTTTCTATTGTTTTCTCAGCTATCACCCTTATATCTAAAATGGCCTTCCGTGTTTTCCTCTTTTGTCTAATCCCAAATTGATCGTCTTCTATTACTTTTTCAGCTCGTTTTTGTATCAGTTTTTGTACAATTTTAGTTAATATTTTTGACACGTGTGCCATGAAATTTTTCTTCGAAAATTTTCATATCTAATCGCACCTCTCTTTTTTGGTATAGTGACTGCGGTGCTACGTTTGAAAGCTTTGGGTATTTTGTCTGTCTCATACATATGGGTTACCAGTTAGAAGAGACGTTCTATTACTGCTTGTCCAAGGGCTTTTAGAATTTCTGCTTATACACCCGGTGCCGTATCATTTTTCAGACTCTTTAATGCTAATTTAAACTTATCTTTAGGTATATGATAGCCCAAGGCATCCTTTTCAATGTCTGATTCCTATTCTAGTGCTTTTAGTTCCGGTTTTGCAAATAAATGCCCCTTATATTCTTGCAGTCCAACCACTTTCTCTACATTTTCTATAATCATGTCTTCTGCTGCGCCCCTTATATTTTTGCTATACGGTTCTATATCCCTAAAATTCATTCCAATTAGTTTGTATGCTATATCTGTCTTTCCTATTTCCTTCTTAGTTTGTACCTCTTTGCACTATTCCTTAATCCATTGTTCTTTAGTTTTCTTACATTTGCAAATAATTTCGCATTTTAGACTTTGAATACTATTCTCCTGCTTAGTGGTCTGTTTTGTATTTTGCCTTTATTCTTATTTTCTTTTGTATATACCCCGAATATATTTGGACGCCGTGTTTAAGCTGGATATAATGTTATTCCATTCTATTTCTACTTTCTTATTATTAGAACTTTTCCCAATGTCTGTCTTTCAACAATTCGTTTGACTTTTTCTCATTTTTTACGGATATCTTTATCTTTTAGTTTCTTTTTTTTCAAATTTTTAAATTTAACCGCACTTTTCATAATTACTATGTTGTGGTTAGTGTCTATATCTGCTTCTGGGTAGCATCTACAGTCTTTTGCTTGATTCCTAAACCGTTTTCGAACAATAATGTAATATATTCCATATCTCTCTACCTCTTCTGGCATCTTCCACGTGTATCGTATTCTAGGATGATGTTGAAATAATGTGTTTGTGATGGTTAAATTGTTTTTGTTGCAAAATTCTATCAGCCTGTTACGCCTGTAGTTTCTGGTGCCTAAACCAAATAAACATACTACCGCTCCTTCCTTACCATTGCATTAAAATCTGCCGTAATTATTAAATGTTCATGTCCTTTTACGGTTCTTAGTATCTCTTCGATATCTTTGTAGATAGCTTCTACCTCTTCCTGTAGCTAGAGATGGACATGTACACCTGTATTATCACTGTATTTGCCGGTTTAGATTCTAAATCTAACCATGAGTACTCTTTCGTTCTTTTGTAAGTAGTTTTCTACGGTGTTCTATATCTTTCCGCACAACTATTTCCACACCCGAATTTTTTTCCTCTAATCCTGTATGAACTACCCTAAAGCCTCTGCTCCAAAGGTCCCCCACCGCTGGCCACCAAACTTCGCTAATCCCTACACGTCTAATGCTAACCTATTCATTTCAATTTTTAAATTGTCTAGCTTACCTATTTGCTTAATGCTTCTGACATCTTACGTCACAACTCGCAAAATGTTCCCGGCTTCTCTTTTAAAGTTTCCTATCACATCCTCCGAAGTAGTCCCCTCCCGGCAATTCAGACGACGGACTATTTTAACTCCGGAATCCTTTACTCCAGAGGATGCCGTCATCTTAAAAAACATTTCTAGTCGCTGTGCACTTGGAAGGTATTGTGGTGGTTTGTTGTTGCCTGTCACATGGCAGCAGTGTCTTAAAATACCATACCGACCCCTATGAAATTTGCCACTCTAAATGCCAAAAGAAAAGACTTCCTTTTTCGGGGACCTGTCTTATTGTTCTTCACCAAAGACCCTACTAATTTGGTTGAACCTATAGTTGGTCTTTTTAGCTAACCAAAACACGCAAGCCATTTTACTCGTTCTAGTATACTAGAACTTCTTCAAGGTGTAGATCCATTCAGAAATTGATGCGTTATATTAATTATATTAAAATTGAGAGTGCCGTAAATAAAGTTGGATCAAATTAATTGTCCGGATGAAGCAAATGAGCAGATTGTCTTGCTGAAGTTTAGTATTAGTTGATATGGCGAAGTTTAGAAACGCAATACTTTATAAAGTTGAAGACAAAATTGTTCGGTTCAAACTACGGAACTGGTCGATTGTAAAATAGAGAAGATATTAGCGTAGGGCATCATAGGTAATGTATCATACATATTGTTGATCTCAGAGTGTCTTGTTTTTCCTAATTCTCTAAACATGATGCCGTTTAAGGTAAATGTCTGTATTTGTTAGTTCCTTACAAAATAAGTGTATAGGAATTCTCTAGAGAGAGGTGTACCTATATGCAGAGATGGAATAAACTCATTTTTACTTTAAAAATATGAGGTGCACATGGATTTAATTTGTTTTTCGTTGAAACACGCTGTTATTTTAAATGTAATACTGTTATATTTCAAGATTCTAAGGTAAGATTCAAAGGGACTGCATTCTGTCAAGTTTTGGTTTTTCCTGTGAGTATTTGGTTTGATGTTAAAAATCCCAGATAAAAGTGCCCGCATAAATGTTTGGTTAATAAAATTTTTAATTTAACTTAGTACCTGTATTTTTTGGAACAAATACCTGAACATAAATTTTATCGTTAATTCAGAATCCATTTTGGGCGTATATGTTTCTTTACTTTTAACCTCATGCAGATGTGAAATCTTGTAGGTCAAGATTTTATTTCCTGAAGGATCAACAAATTTTACCAGTTGGTATTTGTTTGGTAAGAAGACTTCGGGATTTCACTTTTGGGCCTCCACTACTAGAGCACTAAAAAAAATATTAAAAAATGGTTATACTTGCTACTATATAGTTGCTTTCCACTTGGGTATGTTCTATTTCTGCTTCTAAGCCAACGTGTCAAGAGTTATAAAATAATTTCTTTGGATGTAATTTAGTAAATTTTTCAAGCGCAGCTAATTGAGCTACGTTTGAATGACTGATAAATATTAGTAAAATTTTTAAGAAATAATTCAAGCAGTATAAGATAAAGGTTTCATGAAATTTTTCGTCAAATACTACCTAACTTACTGCTTATTTTACTACAATAGTTTTAGAATGATACTCATATTTAGATCATTGTTATATAAAGTACAATTACAGTATTTATTGTATTTTATTGCAAAGACTTGAATTAGTAGCGTCAGTTTATGTTTTAATAATAATTACACTAAGTTTAATAATATAAAAGGATAACAACTTACCATAAATATGGGATTGTAGTTTTGTACTATATTAAAATCAAGGCTAGAATTTATTTGTAATTACATTATTTTTTGGTTGAAACTCTTAATGCACTTGCAGTGAAATTGCTTAGTTAATTATGCGTCATGTATCTTGTTTCAATTAAGTGTTAATTTTTTTAGCTGTGTTTAAAGTTCCCTGAGGTATTTTTTTATTTGTCTTTTGCTTCTCAATTGACCTGTTACGCTTGATATAAGTTGTGCAAGAGTGAAACTCAACGCTCTGTTGTGCACATATCCTTTCTATATCAGCTAGAAAAAATAGAATGTAAGTAAGCTTAATGAGTCTTCAATTAATACAAAGTAAGAAAATTTAATGGAAAGCGACTCAAAATCACCACGAGGGCATCCTGTTGACGTGTTTCGAATTGTGCAATTTCTGACCACCTTCTACGGTAATTAGAAGTGGCAATAGGAAACGCACGCGAGTAGACAGGATATTGAAGACGTCTATGTATTTTTTGCATTTGTCAGTTGGAAAGTACACACGATTTCTATTGTCTGTCGCCATTGTTTAGATTTCCGGCGAAGACTTTGCACCTATGTACGGCGCGGAGCTGTATACACATATATTAATATTAACGTTGCGCCAATTTTCGAAAAAAAGAGGCAACTGTGACCCGAAATTACACTAAAAATGCATTTTCACTTATTCAATCTACAGTCCAAAATTAAATCGATCCTAAATAACCTGCACCACTCTGTACCAAAATCCATCCATCTTACTCGCACCTCCCGGAAATTTATCCTAAATCAAATAATAATTTTCATTATCCGATGATATGGGGTAGACTCCTGGTGGGCGGCTCCGTGGCGTAGTGGATGTGTGTGACTGCTACGCCTAAGGCCCCGGGTTCGAATCCTGATACGGTCCGCTTGAAAAATGTTAGGCGAGCATTTTCACAAAATACACTCTCGTTCGATGAGAGGTAAAATGGAGGTCCTTGTTTGGAACAGCAAGAGTTCGGCAAAATTCAAAATTTTCAGGTAAAATCTCGCTTCCTGGCCAATATAGTACCTTCGGGTGGAGCATTGGAAAATCACATGTAAGGTAGACTCCTGGTATCCCTAAACAAGTTCACACCCGCGGAGAATGCTAAATCCTATAATTCATCTCTTCCGTCTTTACGCAACAAACGACTTCAGAACCACCGCCACCCTACTTAAATTTCCTCCTTAAATATCCTATATGCATCAGTCCAACTCTGTAATTTAAAACACAACCGCTACAACCATTTGTATGACCGTATATTACACCAGATTACCAGACAATGACAACAAGTCGCATAAAATCCCTTATCCAAAACTCACTCATACATTCCTGGCGAGAACTACGGACCACTTCTTCTACTGGCCGATATACCTATGACATTTTTTCCACCATCACACTCATTTCCGATCACCTTGCATTTTCTAGCCGCTCTACCATTTAAGTATTCGTCACAGGTTACTATAAATTTCAACAGAAACTTCAAACTTTAATCCCTCCCAGTATCCCTCTGCTTAACAATAGACACTTCTGAAGACTCCATACCACCTAATATTCACTTGCTGTAACTCAATTCCCCTCCAATACGATCTCAAACTTAAAATCAACTTCATCTCATTCTCGCCGTTCTCAAACATAACTTTTCTAGCCTCCCACCACCCAGTACAATTTGACAAATTTCTAAAATACGTCCTAATCAACAAATCCCCACCCCCTAACTAATCCTACGTTTCTCACACCATCGGATCCGTGCACCATCTCGCACACAGCGGCGTTACAATTATACAACTCACACCCCATGTGCGACTTGGTTCCTCATGGTGAAGCAAATAGCATGTGCCAGCAACTCAAGACCAACAACACTTTTGTTATTATAATAGACTTGTAAACTTTGAATACTTTGGCTCGAGTATAAATATACAACTCTATTTAAATAAAAATAAAACGTGACTGTAGCATATTTTTCGATAACACCATTTCTGTTCGACGTTTCCGCCCTTCCATGAAAAGTTTTTCTATAAAATTAACTATAAAAATTGATTAATGTGGCAAAAGTTGGTTTATTTATGTTTTTTATAAGCTACAATTATCACGTTTGCAAACACCATTTTTTTCTCGAAAATTATATAGGGTGAATAGCCGATTTAATTAATTAATGTCTACATGTATGTATGATATAATGGATTGCTTAACATTATATTACAAGATTAACATAATTAATTACATTACCAATTCAACCAGAAACATGCAAGGAATGGAGTTTCATTCAGACGTCGGAATCGAAACCCATATATTATACACAACGATAAGTCGCATGAATATAATAACGACCACGATGCAATACATAAAGAGTTCCATTCTTTGAATTCGTAGAGGATTCTTATTTATTTTCGTTGAAAATTTTTTAATGCGTTTAGCAAAAGTTATGTCTGCATCCGTTGAATGTCTATTGTCCGGTGTTGTAGTGAGGTGCGAATTGTACTTAGTTCGCAGTAGTTTAATTTCTTATGGCTATAAACTTAAAACATACCTTTATAACGTCAGGGAGTTTCATACTCTTGAAATGTTTTTTTTTTTTACTTTATATTAATATACATATACTCGGTGGGCTGTAATGTTGGGCACTAGTGAAATGTAAACGGATGCTCCACTTCAGGGGTTCCAGTGAAGTAAATTTTGGCGCTAGTGCTATATGACCTTGCCTACCTACTACTGCACCAACGACCAGCTTGAGGTTCAGTTCACAGAAGAGCATGAGTTTGAGTATGGGTTGAATATGGTAAGTTAAAATTTCATAGGAAAATAGAGCGCCATCGCATCTTAAGCATAAATAAAATAAATTTTACTGAGGAGAGACGCAGAAACCCTCTAACAATTCACCCAAGAGCTATAATTTACCACAAATATTTTCTAAATCAGTCTGATTAGTAACTTACCATACTTGTCAGTGTTGACTCTGGAAAGAAAGTCATATAATTAAATTTATATCTGGAAACACTATTTCCGCTTTTTCAAAAGTACCAAATTAATTATCTAATAAACTTCTCACAATATTTCATACATTAATTTCAGATATAAATAAAAAGATCAATCCAACTAAACATTATAATAATAAAGTAAGGGTTCTTATTTACAAGTTACAATTTTATTAGTTAAGTTCACTTCTTGATTCTTAGATAATGTTTATAGTCCCGCGCAATCGTTACGATCCACTACTACAGTTGGCAACACATACTAATCACGTACACAATATTGCACAACAAGATATTACGTCATAATTGCGTCTCAAATTGTATCACATACCAAAAATGTTTACAGTGATACAAGAGGCGCCTTAAAGAAAAAGATAAAATGTACTCACTTAAAAATGTGGAACGCTTCACAACTTTGCGGTTATCCTTGCGGCAGGAGCCATACTCATTTCCATGGATCTCCGTGTTGTTAGGCGTGGTTCGGTTAACCATCGTTGAAATCAGATTTTTTGTCTTCCCTCTTCTTTGTTCGTAGGTAGGACGGAAGGAAAAAGGTGAAGGCAACGATAGACGATAGAGGTAAAGGGAAACCTACATTCTGAAAAAGAAAAGACGAAGGGACTGTTGAGTCTTGTAATGTAATAAAGAACAAACAAAATTTATTACATGTTCTTAGGCGAGACACTACAAACGAATTTAAATGTTTTGCATCTACACCGTAAGAAGGCTGCATAAAGACTCGTGCTAGTAAAATAACTAACGTTATACAAAGCAGGGTGCACGAAGCTGAGGGAGGGAAATTCCATACAGCTGCCGCACAGGTATAAACTGGTTAAGCAACACATTATTCTAACTTTGAATACATAAAACTGGTGCTACAAGATATGTACATAAATGATTAAATATAATTTGACGGAATATTTAGATATTTGATAGACAGTTGAACTAAGTTATTCGACAGGGGCGACACAGGTAAACGTCACTGTTCGACGTCTCGTTGGCTAATACTAATGTCTGGTCGTGTCGGAAACTGCGCACTTATTTCATCACTCCACGTCTGCGCATTCTCTTGCGCCGACGCAACTGTTCGAAGTGATGGAAATGAACAAGTTTATTTTTTAAAATATTGGCGCGAATCCAGTCACATACTTAAAACTATATAATGCCAATTTTGGCATGTAACAATCAAAGTTCATTAAACATTTAACTTCGCTTAAAAACAATTTCAAAATTAAAATCATATTGATGTGAATAAAAGGCCAAACATCAGTACTGATATTCGTTCACTTGTGTTGTAACGGGCATTTTTAAGTGTTAAACGTTTACGCTGTATCCCAAGTTATAAACGCATTTCTGCAAATTGCGATTTCTATATTTTATATTTATTAACTTGTAACGTGCATTTTTGGTGGCCTAACATTTCTAGACTACTAAATTCGTATAATAAATTGCTATTCGTATAAATTTCGTTCCGTGTTATTAATAAATAAATTGCTTTCCGGATTATCTAAAATGATAAACAGCCTGTAATTAATTGCTAGATACGATTGTTTCATTCACATTCTAGCTGTGCCTTATGTTATGAACAGTTGTAGATAAGCGGTTGCGATGCAACGTTCTTGAATGGTCGGTCGAAAAGTCGTGTTTTGTTCTGCATTACTAAAGCTTGTAGTTTGCTCTTCGTTACTAAAATTGAGTTCTGTTCTGTGTTACTATAAATTAAGTACGTTTTCCTTTTACTTTGACTAGTGAGTATTAATGCGAGATTGATTTCTCGAGTTGTTTATGAACAAACGCGGCACGATGCTAGTTGTTTTTCTTGGAAACAAACATTGTCTATTAACTGTACAAAAGTGTTTTTACGGAATATGTTGACGAACGTACTTAAGTGATACACGTGCTTTTATTCATTATGTTTCTTTTGCTAGTTGTTTTGTCCTTTGATAGAAAAACTGTGTGTGCGATCTAATTTCGCGGTTCCTTTTTATTTTTATCAAAGTAGTGCATACCTTGGGGTATCGAAATACAGTGCTACTGTAGTTGCTGACTTTTCTAACAACAAAGAATCTAAAATAGATCAGTGCCTGCGCAACTTTCATTATTTACGAAATATAACAGATTACCGGTTTATAAAAGTAGTGGTTGAAGTTTCTCGCTGCTTTTGGTTGGGTATGAAGACAATATGCATGGTTCCTTCGCGTGTTGATGTCCGCTGCTAACCCCAGTGAAATAAGTCGGTGTGATTAGGGTAATTTGTGATAAGTTCCATCAACACCCTCACAGTCTAGGGTGAAGTGCTTCGTTAGTGCCAGACATCGTGAATCCCACACTTCAATGGCAAGGAAGCGGTACTGAAGGACCTTGTGTAAGTTGAACTATTTCCTACTTGTTGTTACTTTAAATATCTATACGTTGTTTTGCAATATTCTTTGTCGTTCTGATACCTTTTTTCATAGACTTGCAGGCTATTTAAAAAAAGGGGGGAAAAAAAAGAGAACAATCAACCATACGGAATGACTCATAACAATTGTGCTTATTTATTTATCTATTTCTCTGTTAAAATTTTACTGAATTACTTATATCAATTGTGTCTTACCTATTTATTTTTTTTACATTTTGTCTGATTTATGTTTAATTGGTGTGTGAGGAAACGTTTCTGCTACTCCCCAATATTACCTCACTTTGTACTAAAGATTTGTTATATTGCTTTTAACGTTGTTAAATTATATAGATTATTCAAACAGTTTTTTTTTATTCTACAAAGTATTGAACAATTTATACTTGATCCGTATGTTATGTTTTTTTTCTTTGTTTCAGGTTTGCAGGACTAATTTGTTTTCTTTTCAGGTCTACTATTCTAATTTTTCTATTGCAGGTACTGTTACTAATTCCTGACAGCCGCGTCCCTTATAGGTTGGTCTGCTTTCTACAACCCCCCCTACTCTCCGATTGAGCCCGGTCACTTTCTTTGTTTTTCTCTTTGCTTTTCTTTTGTTACACCCGGCTACGAGCCAACGTAACATAACTTTGGCGCCCAACGTGGCGTCCGCAGATTAACGTAACAGTGTTTACTTTCTTAAAAATGTGTTAACCAAGAAACAAAGACTTCATATAATGATTAATAATAAACAATTTAAAGTATAAAAACTAACATCCGTGGAAAGTATAACTGGGAATGCAAGTGTGTTTTTGAACACTTATGACAATTCGAAATAAATTGTGTTTGCATTACCTCTAAGAACAAAAGAACTTCTGTTAAAAGCAAAGCCAAATTTGTTTACTTTACAGTTAAATAGCGATTATTAACAATTCATTCATTGTATTTAAACTTGAAAAGTTCACTTCATAACTGACGAAAAATTAGATACCTGGCAGAACGACTTCGAAGACGAATGCACACATCTCCCACTATTTATTCAAGGCCAACATCAAACATTATCCAACTTTTAATAAATATTATCTTCAAATAAAATACACCACAACTGCCTCGAGCGTTATAGCACTTGTTTTATTTTTGCATAACCAACTTAACCAATTTTCAACTCTATGATTAACCACGTTAAATTTGTAACAATTTTTTTAAAGACAAAAATTGCTAGTTGAAACAACTTAGAACTATAAAAGCAGTAAAGAAAGGAAAAAAAGAAAAAAATTCGCCAAGAATATTTGTTTGCAACATTAGGTAGATTCTCAATTTTTAAGTCCTTGGCCCTTATGCGAATTGTTGTTTTCTAATTTGGTACAATTACACGGCAAGTTCAGCATTTTCTACTCACAATCATGTAGAAAACAATTCAGCTGTTTTGAAACCTGGTGTGTAAAGTCATAAGTAGCAATTTAATCTTCCAAAAGTCCGTGTAAACACCTTATTGTGCAAGAAATACTTCAGTGTTTTCAACTTGCTTCATACATACGGCGCGTGGGTACTAAACATTTGTTATGATAAGATTTCCCTCGGTCGGATTGTCTTTGCAAGTAATTTTCTAAATTCGCTCACTTCCACATTATCTTTGAGTTGTTGATACGCAAACCCCCAGTAGGGCGAACAATTACAAAGACCCTATAATGCCAACAACAATCATGCAACAGCCAGACAATAGGACGTAAAATCGAAAGCCACTTGCTAGTCCATATGTACTCTCTAGCTGACCAACATTTTTGAGCATCTCGAACGCATTCATTACGTACTATATCCGTCTGGGGTCATCGCTTTTTGTAACACAGGTGAAACCTGTGCCTAACCAGCCTAAAGGTAGCCGCCAGCAGCCAGTGGGTAAAGGTGGGGATCTGTTAATTGTTGTTGCAACCACCTTTTCCACAATAACTATGTCTCGAGCCGCCAAGAATAATTTTAATCGTTCGTCTGTAAGAGCCGACACCCCTCTGTCAAAAATGATAATTTTATGTTGACTATTTAAATTTTTTTCTTAGAGTATACTTTTCTTAAAAGTAAGATTTGCTCTAAATTAGTATGTTTGGAATGTTCAATGATAACTATTGTAAAATAATTTGAATTACAGTTCTTAAGATTGTAGGTGAATTTCAAATCTGATGCTCATATAAATCATAAGAAACAAATGTTGTGTAACTAGCAAATTTTGATATCACAACACAGATGAGTTTATTATTTTTATTGTTGGATAACAGTTATTTACTATAGAATAGGTACCTTTTGATTTTAGTAATGTTCCATTTTCTAAACAGGGTAAATTAAAAATTCTAAACGATCTACTTCCATAGAGTTTCCGTATCTACCTTAAAATCACATCCTTTTGTTAGATACAGTGGCGTCCAACTTCACTTTATTTAGTTCTCCGTTTTACGAAGAATATTTTAACCCTGCTCATTTAATGATCTCCCATGGGATAATACCCAAGCTAGTCGCCGTAAAAATGTTTAAGTATCTTTAAATTCCGAATTGTTGTTCAATCTTTTCCCAAGGGGCAAGATCACACAACGTGTTATTTAAATAATACTGTTACAGTAATTCCCAACGCTTTGGGACGTACACCATCTATATAAAAATATAATTGCTACATTGGCACCGCATCGTGGAGTTGAGTTGAATAAATTTGCTGCATTAGTGCTCGCAACGTGGGGCACGACATATTCTTCTATTTTCCTTAAATCAGATAATTTCTTTTAAAACTTATTTGTTGTATTAAGTCGGAAATATTTTTTTCAATTTAGCACATCGGATAATTGCACGATCTTCAGTTTGTACCTGTTTGTCACATTAGAGTCCGGCTTTATTCAGGTAGGTAAAGGGATAAAACATTAGATCTGCTGAATTATGACTTTACCACAATGTTTGTATTTGTTTTTGTCTCGAAATATTTTTCAGATTAGTACATTTATATCTTATTAAATAGTTTAGCGAAAGCATTTCTTATTTATCTTTTTCGTATATTAGAATCCACATTTTTTGGGTTTGAATCTAGTTAGAGAGATTATTTTTATAAGTATTTTAAAATTTATTCGTAGAAGGAACGTTATTTTTGACTTTTACTTCAATTGAAATAATCAAAAACCTTTATCTTTCAATGGTACGAAAGCAACTGCTATTTAAAATCTTATCTTTCAAGGCAAGTATAGACAGCGCGTTATTACATTGGGATATGACACAGTTTTCTTTTTCTAAAGCAAAGTTGTTGTTAAACCAATCTTTTGTTGTTTTAAGTATGTTTCAGACTGGTTTAATATTTAAATGTATATAAACTCGAATATTAGGTTTTGAAGTGGAAAATATATTTTAGGATAAAATTTTAGACACTATAGAAAGTACAGCGTTTAGAGCTCGCATAACTTGTTTGTCCTTAATTCCAAGGAAGGACTAATCCTTGTTCGAAAGTTGAAAATAGTATTTTGTATCCAAGGCTGCGGATTTATTGGTTCAACTTGCTGCATAGGTTGGCTCAAACTAATTTTGTTTCATTCGTTGTTTGTAAAAGATAGCAGTTCAAATTAGGTTACATATGTATACTTGGTTAAAACAAACAAATACAAAAATTGTTAAGTGTATTTAATTTTGCAAAGAAAACATCTTGCATAAAATTGTCGCTTTATTTGTAGCAACACCATCTGGTGATTTATCACAGTTATAGCAGTTGCGGCATTTCATTACCGATGCAGCAAATGGTTGTTTTACGAGTATATCTGTAGAAACCTGTACTTGAATTTGTATGTTTGTTGAGGCGAGTTCTACATGAAATTTGTGACATTTTTAATCTGTTGCATTGAACATTTGATTGATACAATAATAGAACTACAGACTAATTAAAAATTCATCTGTACAAATTGTGTATTTTAATATTAGCGTTACGTACTTGACTATTTGGTATTTTAGAAAGCAAACACGTTTCAGATTGTTCATTTTTGTATAAATATAATAGAAATTGCAAAGTTACTTTGTAAGGGTTGTTAATATCTCAGCAGAATTACAGATAATAAATATTATCTAGGTTCAGTAGATGTCTAAACTGGGCAGTTAGAATAGAACAGTTTTTAAAATATCTGGTAAAATTAGCCTTCGCATCTCTTGGTAGAGAGAGGAAGTGGGTCTTATACAACCAAAAGCCAAAACGGGAAGAGAAATTAGGCAAGCTTTTGGAACGTAAAAGGGCGAATTTCTCATTGTCCTTAATCTTCTTTGAGAATTAAACCACTCATAGTTTTTAAAATTATCTTTATTTACGTTTCGATCCATGACCTAGGATCGTTATCAAAATAATAAAAACTTCAAGTTTGACATTTATGACATAAATTGAAGGTGACTTTGATTTATTGATGTTCGAAATATTTGGTTTGAGTACACTAAGCAAAAATTTTTAAAGTTTAAAAGAATGATTGCCTTCAATTTGTGTTGCGGCCTGTGACCGACTTTTTTTTAGGTAGTCAATACTCTTAACGTGAAATCAGCTGAATAATTATTATTTGTGAATTTTATATAAATTCACTAACTTGGGGATTGGAAAACATTTTTTAACATGTTTCTATTTAATAACCATCCTCTTAATTGTATAAATAGAGACATGTTTAAAAAATTTTGCTTAGTGTACTCAAACCAAATATTTCGAACATCAATAAATCAAAGTCACCTTCAATTTATGTCATATATGTCAAACTTGAAGTTTTTATTATTTTGACAACGATCCTAGGTCATGGATCGAAACGTAAATAAAGTTGATTTTAAGAACTATGAGTGGTTTAATTTCCAAAGAAGATTAAGAAGAATGCTAAACAAACCACAACAAACATACAGGAGAATTTCTCATTGATATGAATCAGTTCAAGTACGACATTGCATTCGAACAAAAAGTCATACATGCCACGTTGTCCTCTATTTCAACATTATTAGCAGATGTCAATACTGAAACTAAAGAAGAGTGTACCATTTCGTTTGCAATCTCGAGTAAATCATTTTACGATACGTATAAAACGATTCCATAAAGGTCTCACATGTACGCCTGACCAACTCTCGTGGAAGAATGAAGCTTATGCAACGAGTTTGAAGCGTGATGTAGAATTAACAGAAAAAATTTTCGTTTTAAAGTTAGATTCTGAACAATCACCTCCAGAAGAACTTACGACGGACGAGTAATAAATAATGAGAAAATCTTCCATAGTCGCTTAATCCAAGGTAACAGTATTGTCAAGTTGGAACATCAAATTTAATGGGGATCCAAGAAGGTTCCTTACTTTCTTGGAACATATTTCGAAATTGGCTAAATCTAGGCAAGTTTCTGAGTATCAACTTTTTGATTCGCAGTTGAACTATTTTCGCGTGATACTTTTGAATGGTTCAGAAGCGTTCAAAATTCGATTAGTTGTTGGAATTTTTTAGTGAAATTATTAAAAAAAGACCTTTCGTCCACAGATATCGATGACGATATATGAAGTGAAATTAAATCGTATAAACAAAAATCTGCCTTTATTACTAGAATGGAAAATCTTTATGATCGCATAAATTCACTACCATCCGAAACCGAAAGAGTAAAACACATTAGGAAATATTTACTTATTGAATGGTCCTTTGTGAATTCTCAGAAGTAAAGTAACTAAAAGAGAAAGTTAAAAAATTAGAGGAAGTTTCTATTCTGAAACACAAAAATGAAGGATCCTTCAACGTTTCGATGGTAATTCATTACAAGGGAGGTGCTAAAAATAAACCGACCAGGCATTTGAAGGAGGGTAGGAAAGAAAAAGTAAATTTTAGCAGGCGAAGGTCCACACTTAGTTCTAACGTAACCCAAAAGGAGGAAAAAGCAGGTGAAAGCCCATCTGTCAGCGGACTGTTTGTTGAGGAAACCTAAGTTTTGTTTTAAGTGTGGGCATCCTAATGTGACCATATCCAACAGTCCTACCATTGTATTTTCAATCCAATTAAACTCATTTGGGGCATTGCTAAAAATTATTTTAATCGTCATATTGATAGGGATGGCAGAGCTATACAAAACTGTATGGCAATGTGGCATGATGCATTAGCGACTGTTAACACCTCAAGTATGGGCAGATTCTGTACAACACACCGAAACAATCATTAAATAATGTGGAACCGAGAAGTTAAGTCTGGTGAAAGAGATGTTGCACCGTTGATCATTAATGTGAAGGAGGGTAGTGACGACAGCAACTGGGATTCAGACTGCAGTAACGACTAATCGACAAAAAAAGATGGAACCATAGGAAAGTAATGAAAGAAACTTTTACACGATGGATACATCGACGTTTGTAAATTTAGTTGATTGCGTATTAATAACGACTTTCTGTATAATAAATAAATACATATATAACAAAATACAAATTTTATTGTTACATTACAAACTTTTGGATACTTCATTATCTTCTTTGGCCACTTCCGTCTTTAAAACATCGATTGCAAAATCACACCTATTATTTATAATGTAATTGGTTATTTTCGGATTGCACTTTTATGTCTTCAAAATCTTCTTTCGCTAAAGTTATATACTTACTTCTTATCAATAGTCAAATGCAGTATATTTTCAAATTTAATGTGAACTTGCGCTTATTGTTGAGGATGTTACTTGTTTTAATACTTTCACGCAGCTCATAATGCTCATAAATAGCTTAGACTGCAATTTTACGTTTATAAATTCAATCTAAAAATTATATTTTAAAATGTAGCAAACTACATTATGCCACCAATTAGTAAGTATTTGCAATCTCTCTATTGCAGCAATAGCGTAATTGTAGTTACGCGGAATAGCTATTTTGATAGTGGCAACGGCGCCAATATATGACATCACGAATATTGATGACGAAAGTCGGTTTAGAAATTGCAAGAACTATATCACATCATTAGCAAGAAACTCCTCATTATTGCGTTTTAGCATTTGTAAATAGAAGTCTCTCTTCCTTGCAAGTGTATTGATTTTTAAAATTTTGTACGTATTATGGTAACATTTTTTATTTAATTTGAAACTGTGAATATTTTACTACAGAATTTGTGAATTATAAAATAGTGGTTTAATAACATTTTTGAGTTGTAATGATTAATTTTTTTTCAGACACAAATTGCAAACGAACAATCCTTCCTGAGAGCGTTACGTTAATGTAAGTAAAAAAAAATACATCTTTTATTATATCTTGGTTACAATTAAACTGTTTGATTTTATAAATGCCCATGTATAGAAAACGATTTTTAGGAATGAACACACTTGGTGGACGTCTTTGTTCAAAAATAGTAATGATGAGATCAACAATATTAGTTGATTTTGTGTGTTAGAATTTAAATAATCACCATAATATATCATTATCAACGGAAATTATATATTACTATATATAGGGTATTCCGAAACTCAGAGTTTAAGTGAAAGGGGTGTGATACTTGAGCGTACTATCTATCTAAATAACTATACATATTAGTACCTGATTGTCAATAGTTTCAAAGTTATAGTAATTTTTACGTTTTGTGTAAAAGTTATGCAGAATTGCTAATGCAAAACTTCAACTCAAAATGCGGCAGAATTTTATTTATTGTGAATGTATATGCAAGTGCTACATTTAGAACAAAATCTCGACATTTCAACCTCTTCCTATATTGTAGTTTTGGCAAAAGGTTCAGCCTATTTTAAAGATTGGAAATCCATTTGCTAGATAAACCCTTAAACTTGGTACACTGTCAAACTACTGTTGATAGATCTTGCTAACAATGCAAAATGCAATATGAACTCCCATTTGCAATAGTTTGCAAAACTGCAAAGGACTGCAGAAAGATTGAAGACAATTGTGATAAAGGTGATGATGTTTCATGAAATATTTGATAAAATATTACTATATAGAAAGAAAACTCTTAAAAATTCTTCAAAGTAAATATTTTTTTATTAAGAGTAGCGCATTTTTTAACATTAAATGTTGTTACATGTTTTAACATGATTTAACCCGTAACATGCCTTTTAAATTATTGGATAATCAGTTTCCACTTTACTGTATTTAGTCTAAAACTTAGAGAAACTCCCTTTTTTTCCTGAATCCAATTCTGTTTAGTTTATAATTACATTATAATTACATTGTAGGGATAAAATGTTTTAATATGCATAAATACGCAAAGATGCTGTCTCGGGGATTTTTTTATCGCACTCGGGAAAATGATGCGGACTTCACGAACTATTTATGCCGGGAATTACAGACTTCACTTTGGTAATAGGACTGAACTAAAGCAGTAGTGTTTTAATCGGAGCGCCGTATAGTGTGTATTTCTCGATATAGTTACCTAATTATCGTTTTCGCCTCCCTTTACCTTATACTTTTAGAGAACTACTGGAATTGAAAGATGCATGTGACCAAAGTCTGCTGAAAACTCGAACCGCGGTTCCTGGAACATTCGATTTCGTCCTCGGAGAACGAAAGTGTAAGTAAAAACTTGTTATAACGTGGGCATAAAATTTATTATATAAGAGTTAAGGGGTATTTAACGTGTAGCAATTGGCGCTTCAACTCATAGAGCGTTTTCAATGCTGTAATATTGGCTGGATAATAGTAAAATGTAAGGTTAACCTTTTTATTTCGTTGTAATAATAATAAAAATTTACCAATTGTATTACAAACTACTTACAATAACCCATTTTAAATTGTATGTAATATATTCTTTGTTGGTATTGTTATTATTATCTAAACTAAAGAATATTAATTATATTACTGGACGAGAAAATGTCTTTCAATTTTGTATCCAAATAATACCGTTTTTGTGGTAAAACTTCCTTAGGTTTTGTTACTGTGGGATATATTTTTCGCGATTTTTAGTGGTTCACTAGTGTACTAGGTTGGGTATCTTATGGCGTAATATTTTACTATCAATTTTCTCGTATTTGAACACGTTTTTCAAAGTAATAATTAATATTGAAGATTTAATAAAGTTAAGAAATTTAAATTGTGGTTTTTGCCAATATTTAACGGAACTTTATACTCATTTCGTGTTTAATACGTAACTTATAAATAATTTATTTTCGTATTAGTTCTGCATAGAGTGATTTATATTGAAATACCGCCGTATTTATTTTAGTATTTTTTTTTATATAAATGACTTGTACTTAGCTATAATTTACCGTAGAATGAATTTATTTAAAATTGAGGTGTATCTATTGTTTATGTAAATATCCCTAGCATAAATTCTTCTACTTTTTAACGAGCCTTTGAAATATTTACACTAGAGCGATTTTTGTTCATACATTTAAGATTTCGACGTTTAAAAATCATTTTCTTCCTGTTTGAATGCTGAAATTTTTTATTTAAATAGACGTTCACAATTTTGGGCACAAGAAAACTTCCCTTTTAACGATTGTAAGGAACCATTTTCTGAGTTTAGTTTTAAGTAAACTATTTCTTTATCTTATAATAGTATCTCTACCTTTTAATATTATCCTAGAATATTTTCATTATCTTAAGTTATTCTGAAAAGTATCTTAGAATTTTACCTTTTTTTCAGGGTTATCTTTGAGATTTCACCACTGTCTTGAACTTATCTTGGGATATTACCTTTATCTTGGAATTATCTTTCGAAATTATTTTGGGATTTTACCATCACCTCGGGGTTATCCTATCTTTGTGATTTTACCGCTACCTTGAGCTTGTCTGAGGAAATTACCCTTCTGTACTTGTAATTGGACAAAACAAATTCAAGAACTTTAAATAATTGATATTTTGAAACCAAGATTTGTATTACTTGGGCAAACAATAGAAGTTGAAAGAAAGAACCTAACTGTCTTTAGCTATATAATTTGTTAGGGCAGTTAGGGAATACTATTGAAAATTTGCTTAATTCAGATGACAAATAGACAGTAAGATTTGAATATCCACCTGTATTTTTGTAAATATTTTTATGGACTGTTTTACATATTAAAATTTTTATAGTATACAACAAAAATCTTGAAAAAATATTAGCTAGTCAAACTAAGTTATATTTTAAAACTTTGAATTTAGTTTAGACCTGTAGGATTTTTGGTTAAGGAAAGTCTCTTGCTTTTCGACAGTATGAGTTGCTAGCGGGAATTGCGCAGATAATAACTGTGTGCGTAATAGTGAGATAGTCGGGAAATTAGTGGCTATTTCTTCCTTTCCGTTTTCTGATTTACTGTGGTCTGTTTTAAGAACAATCAAATTGCACCTAAAAACTTCATTTAGTTATTAATGGCTTTCGCATATAACTAGTTGTTCAAACTTGGGGAACCATATAATTATTTTTTTTTTCTTTTTGTAGCTTTTCCGCAATTGTTACGTGCTAAGTGATTTAGCCCTTAACATGCCTTTTTAAATATTGGGTAACCAGTTTTTATTTTTTATATTTATTAAATTTACTATTTCGTCTAAAAGTCAGAGAAATTCCTTGTTTCCTGAATCCGGTCGTGTTTAGTTTATAAGTTGCTAATAACATTGTAAGATATAATATAACACTGGTTTCATTATACCTTCCAATAGATGACACTGATCTACCCCCCCGCAAGGAATTGATGGAGATTGTCAACTGTACGGAAAGGCAAACAACTTGTTATTGGATATGATTCTAACGCTCACCATACTATCTGGGGTAGCGCAGATACAAACCCTAGAGGAAAAACTTTACTGGAAAACATTGACAGTATTTTTGGATATCGAAGGCACATTTGATAAAACCACCTTTGAGAGTATTCAGAATGCACTCCAAGAAAAGAAGGATTGTCAACACCCTACAACAATGGATTATGAAACTGATCCACAACCGAGCAATTCATATCAGTATAGAAGACACTTCAATTAGAGGAACGGTGGGAAGATGCTGCCCGCAGGGTGGTGTATTGTCACCCCTGTTATGGATTATAGTGGTGGACAGCTTCATACGCCGCCTCAACGAAGCTGGATTCTATACAATAGGTTACGCAGACGATATCACCATTTTAATCGTAGGCAAAACTGAGCAGACAGCTTTTAGGTTAACAGGTTAACGCATCTAAGACTGAACTTATCCTATTCACAAGAAAAAGGAAAGTTGGGGTAAATAGAGTACCAAAACTTTTCAACGCCATTCTGACTCTGAAGAAAGAGGTCAAGTACCTTGACGGAAAGCTAAATTGGGCCTGACACTTAGAAAATAAAATAGCAAAAGCAAGCACAGTGTGCTGGCAATGCAAAAGAGCAATCGGCACACTACGTGGACTATCCAGAAGGCAGTTCTTTGACTCTATTCTGTAGTAGTCAGACCTATGCTCTGGTATGGAGCTGTTGTTTGGTGGCCCAGGACCAAACTAGCAACAACTACAAACCAACTTTCTCATATTCAGAGGATGGCTTGTATGAATATCCGTGGTTCTTTGAGTTCCACCCCAACAGCTGCCCTGGAGCAGTCATGGGACTTGCCCCACTAGATATCTACGTGGAGGAAGTAGCCCTGAAGGCAGTTCTAAGTCTTCAGATAAGGAGGATATGGAACAACAAAGGCGAAAGGTGTAGACATTAAGCTGTCCTCACAAAGGGAGTCAAAGAAAGCCTCTGATGGGAGCAATCTCGGACTCCATATCACCAAAAGTTATACTAAAGAAACACTTCAAGGTCTGTGTAGAAAGGAACAGGTCTGGGAATATTTTTCCAAGATCTAAATCTAAACGAATAAGTAGCACTGGGTACGCTAACTACGGTCTTTCAAGCAGAAGTTATGGCGATCACTCAAAGTGCAAATATTATAATGAAAAAGAAAATCCAAAACAAAACCATTAGAATAATTAGTGATAGCAAGGCAGATTGTCTCCAAAGTCGTGCATGAATGTTTTAACACTCTAGAAGTAGCTCCTCAAAATAATAACACCTAACTGACCTGGGCGAAAGCCCATGTTGGAGATTGGGGAAACCAAAAAGCTGATTTACTGGCTAAGCAGGAATCGGCTCAGGCTTTCATGGGTTCAAAGCCGGTCGTTGCGATATCGCTTATGTTAATTAATGAATATATTAAAAACGAAACCCGCATACGCTATTGCGAAAAATGGGCAAACACAGAAGGATGCCGTCAAGCTAAAGCCGCTATTACGGCGCCTTGGCCAAGGCTGGCAAAGTTTAGTATACAGTTGACACGTCAGAAACTTCGTCTTTTAGTTCGCATTCTGACTGGACACTGTAAACTAAAAAGGCACATGTAGCTCATAGGTCTGACACAAGTACCATCTTGTCGAGGATGACATTTCGACGACGAGACTGCAGAACACTTCTTGTGTGACTGTTCAGTGCTCGCCAAACTAAGGGGATCTGTATTAGGAAACTATTGGTTAGACATGGCCGATATTAGCAACACACCCGTGGGTGATATCTTCAAATTCATCTCCAGAGTGGGATGGCTAGAGTGATCCGCAAGGCGGGGTTACGAAAGAAGGTAGCACAGTGGGCCCAGATGCGGTCTAAGTGCATGTGACATGTTGCCTTCTTCCCATAAGATTCAAGATCTTGGCTTACTAAAGAACATTTTTTGTTATAGCAGAATGTTTCTGCGTGTCCCTTATGGTTTATCTTTTGTTGTTATTTTCATAAACATAGTGGCGCCTAAATTTTTTTGGTCGAAAAAATCTCCTATGACCCTAGCTCATGTCTCTCCGCATAAGGTAATTCTTAAGCTTAGCCCGCAAATAACAAGTGTTCCTATAATTTTGTAGCCACCCTTTAACTTTTCGTACTTAGGCTCATCTCTGATTGTTAAGAACCCCAAGTGTCTTTATTAGCGTTTTGACGCCTGGGGAAAAAGCTTGTAAGACTGTCCCAATAAACGAGTGGAATAACTGCTTCCAGAATTGGTTCGAGCACATGCAAAAGTGTATTAATCTTCGCGGAGAATACTTCGAAAAACAATAGTCTTAAAAGCTATATATTTCTTTATTCCAGCTTTATATGCAAAACTTAAAAGACGAGCCTGGTAATTTTATTAAAAACTAAAGCGCTTGTTCTTAGTAGTCATTAGTCTGGACTTGAAAATCAAGTTAGTATGGACAGAGAGACCATGAAAAAAGTAAATGATTTTGTATATCTAGGTAAGATGTTTACCGGAGTGGGCAGTACCACAAAAACCAAACACAAAACAAAATTCGCTTAAGAAAAAAAAACTAAAAGAAAATTCGTTTACGAAACCAAAAAAACAAAAAAAAAAGAAAAGAAACACCCCAAAATAAAAAGAATTCTCATCGGGCTCGAAGGATCAAATTACCGGATGAAACAAAAAAATTAAAATTGACGTGAAGTACAGGGAAAAATAGGTAGGCAGTAGCACGGAACGAAGGCAAAGGTCAAGCGGCGTCAATATTGTCAAAGTCGTCAAAGGGCGGATGTTTTTTTAGAAAATAAACGGGACAGTCTTTAACCTCAAAAGGAGATTGGTTTCCTGCGGAAAACTAAAAGTAAATAAAAGAAACGAGGAAGAAAACTAACAGTAACAGCCAAAATGGCAAAAGTATTAAGCCTCAAAATATGCTCGGGAACAGCAGGAATGCTGGATAAAAAAATAAATTATTTCAAGCTGTGGTACCCGAAAATCGCAACAACCGAAAAACCAAAGAAAGGAAATACTAACTAGTCCTAAAGTCGACTAAGTCGTGGTTTACGAAGAAAAGAAAAAATGGACCAGAAAGCACCTACCACAGGATGTGGATCGAAAAATTTAACTTTGTCAGCATGAAGACCGACAGAACGTAAAACCAGCCACAGGAAAAAAGAGAGGAATGTGGAACGAAAGAAACGAGGAAAAAAAAAGAAAAACCCAATGAAATATAACACCAAGCAACAAGTACCAGAACCACAAAAAACCCCTAAGAATCGCACAAAGGAAAATAAAACAGAATCCCAGTGTAGTTATGTATGTGTGTGTGTGTGTGTGTGTGTGTGTGTGTGTGTGTGTGTGTGTGTGTATGAGTGTGTGTGTATGTGTATGAACTGTGTGTGTATGTAGTGTGCGTGTATAAAGTGTGCGTGTGTATATGTGTTGGACCGCTGTAGTCGCCTCTTACGACAGGCAGGTCGTACCATGGGGCTATTCTATTCCGGGACCTACACGGGATGAAAGAAAAACAAAGAAAACCCAGCAAAACAGGGATGTAAAAAGAAATTGTAACGTCCAGAAATCAAGTCCTAAGGAGAGCAAAGTCGGCATAACAAACTGACGCGAGGACTGTATATTGGACTTCAGGCGTTTGCGCCGCCAGCAAGAAAATGAAACAAGATCCAGGACATCAGGGCTTCGCCGACATACATATTCCGGTTCAGAAGGAGCATAGACTAACGTCTCCCTCTTATGGGCAGTTTTCCGCAAAACAGGGACAGCACGGGGTGTAGTAGTTATAGCACGCGGTGTAGGAGGCGGCGAGGGTAGTTTAAGAAACTCGAAACGAGTTAAGGAAGAAAGTTGTTTGTTGTTAGGATTGTAGGTAAGAAAGTCAACGGTAGAAAAGGAAACATCATGGGTTGTCAGAATATCCACGGTAGAAAGAGAATCAACCTTACGAAGAGAAACACAAGCAGAGCACGCGACAGTTGGGTTAGATAAAGGGGCAAAAACAGATAAAATTTCATCAACATTGGATGAAGGACTAACAGTATCACAGTTAGGAAAGAGAACAGCATTGGCTGTAGGAGTATCCACCTTAGGAAAAGGAGCAGAATCCGATACCACTTCAACCATGTTACATAAAGGAACAGAATCACGTAGAAGTTCATCAACGTTACAAGAACAAACAATATCAAGTAGAACTTCGTCAATGTTAGATAAAGGAGTCGAATGAAGTTTATCAACATGAAAGAAAGGAGCAGCACCAGACACAATTTCATCAACTTTACAAGAACAAACAGCATCAGGAAGAACTTCATCCACAATAGATAAAGAAGCAGGATCAGGTTGACATTCGTCAACATTAGATAACAGGACATCAGCTAGGATTTCACCAACCTTAATTAAAAGAACAGAAGCAACTAGCATTGAGAAAAATGAGTAAGAGTAGGTAACGTTTCATCAACGTCCGATAAAGGAGTAGAATCAAGTAAAACTTCATCACTGTTAGACAACGGAGTAGGAACAGACAAAACTTCAGCCACCATAGGAACTGATTACTTAACAATAGTAGATAACGAAACAGGATCAGGTAAAACTTGGACGACAACAGCAACAGGCATTATAGCTACGGGTTCCCTAACTTCAACAGGACCTTCTCTACCCTTATTAGACGCTATCGCTACTTCAGCTACAGCTGGTATTGCAGACACAACAGAAACTTCTTGAGTAGAAGCATTTAAGAAAGCAGGAACATGTAAAATTTTGACAGCAACAGCAACAGACATTAAAGATACAAGTTCATGAACTTTAACAGAACCTTCGCTGACTAAATTAGAAGTTATCGTCACTTCAGCTACAGATGTTACTGTAGGTGCGACAGCAATTTCTTGACTAGAATCATTTAAGATAGCAGGAACAAACTTTTCAGAAGCTAGATGTAAGTTACTAATTCGAAGTATGGGTTGCAAGGGTGGTGGAGGCACAGTCTGGGGCGAGAGTGAATAAGCTGGGCGAGCAGAAGGAGGAATAGAATAGGATGTAGAACTAGAGACGGAAGAAATTTTGTTCGAAGCTATATTTGCCGAAGTAGGTTTTGATAGTAGTAGCAGGATGACCTGCATGAGGTACAGTAGAGGAAGTAGAATTAGACGTAGAAGAAGTTTGGCTCCTAGAGCTGAGAACAGAAGTTGAAGTATTATTTGAAGATTATTAGTAGTAGGATGACAGTTGGGACAGTTGTGGCGAGTAAGACCCTTATGTCCGTAACCATAGCAATGGAGTACTTTAGGACGAGTACAACGTGTCGAGACATGACCAGGCTTGTCGCAATTAAAGCATATAACCTGACTAGTAGAAGCAGAACTAGGAAGAAGAACAGTATAACGTACGGTAGAAGTATCGGATCTACCCGTAGGCGTAGGAGTAATCTTAACAACTCGGTCATGTGAAGTAAAAGTATTTTCCTCAATAGCAGCAGACTTATAAGCAAAATCCGGGGATTCAAAATGTTAAATCAGTAAATTAGACAACGACTTCCAGTCAGAAAACCTATGCCGGTTACCACGATACCAAAGTAACGCTGTAGCTTCGAACAAGTCCACTGCAGACTCAAATAACTGCAATTTTGACACATGTTGAGTTCGTCGGAGTTCTTCGACCCGTCCCAAAAAATCATGTACGGTAAGAGTGTTTGGGACACCAGAAAATTTCAAATTCCACTCCCACACAGGAAAGCCTTAGTAGGAAGCCGAAAAAGGAGTAGCGACTGATTTAGGCACTGTAGCAGGGGCTGATTCCGGTTCAGCAGTAACAGGATGTTGGTCGTGACTAGGTGATACGGAATTATCGGCCAGAATCTTTGCCGGTTTTGACTTCAGACATTCGTTCTTTAATTCTTGCAAGGAGTGGACGATAGGCAAATGGGTTCTATAAAGTGGATCAAGGTTACGAAGTAAAACGGACAATTGATCATCTTCACTAAAAGAATCATAGTTCCCAAACAGACCCGAAATAGTTAGTAATGCTTTCGGATGACTTCTGCCGTTTCTTACATATCATATTGAACACCACCAACCTATGATTAGTCATTTTGAATCAGAATAAAAAAGAAATTGGGAGGAAGTAACTAAATAAAGGCTAACCGTAACTCGATAAAAGCTCAAACAAATTATTGCGAATACAGGACAATCTAAAACATATACGACACCAATAGGAGCAAAACAACAAAATAGAAATTAGAATAGGGCTCTAGCGTTTTCAATTATCGGCGAAAACACAATTCCGATAACCTGAAATGAGCAAACCAACTGATATTTAGCGATCAAGAAAGAAAAAATCAAAATTTAAGAAAATCGAACCCACACAAGAAATAAAGAAAAGAAATAAATACCAGTTTGAACGTAAGGGAAGAAAACATAAGTTGCATTAGCAGGTAATGCAAGAAATTAAGCAGTAGCAACCAACAACAAAAAATCGGACCAGAAATTAAGCGAAACCAAATCGGAGCCAAAGTTACATAAAACAAAATCGGAGCACAAATTAACGAAAACAAAATCGAAGCAAACATTACCCAAGACGAAATCGGAGCCAAAAATTAACTAAAACAAACTCGGAGCCCCACGCCAGGACGTCAAAATTCATGCTACGTACATTTACGTAGCCTAAAAGCCAAAGAAGGAAGAAAAAAATTGACCGGGGTCATTCGGTGAGTGGGCGGCGTATAATACATACAAAAATTAAAGAAAGGCCTAAAATGAAAAAAAATTACACACTCAGAAAAAGAATCATACAACCTCTAATTACCAAAAAATATATATTACACCAGTACAGTAGTGCCAAAAACGTACGCAACATAAGAGAATCAATACTTAAAATGGCGAGCTGCCGTTTTTAGGTCCGCCACATTAATTACAAAAAAAGAACAAGAAATTACGACCCTAAAAACAACATCTCTAAATCATTACCTTAAATACAACAATTAAGCATATAAAAATCATTAGCACTACACTGCCTAAATTACCAAAATTTTACAACCCAAAAAAAAAATACAAAAAAAAAGAGAAACCTTTCCCTTGTAGACATTAAGTAGTTTGGGTGTTAAATTGGAAATTAATATCAAAAATTTGTAAGCACAAAAAAAATTGATACCCTTGCCTTGTAGACATTACCGCCGTGAGTATACCATTACGGATGTATGATGGTCTCAGTACATACAATATTAACGATAAGTATCATCTCACCTAAGGATGCTCATGTTCACAACTACCAAGTGTCGGCGTCGAGTCGAACCCGATAAACATGTGGGTGTAACCCTTTCCCAGGAGCAGTGCCAACAAAGAAACAAACAAAGAAATCGGGCTAAAGACTCATCCACGTCCACATTGTAGGCTGGCTTCCGTCTCTAAGAACGTAGTCGACCAGCTGTGTGCGGAATCACGCCTAGTGCGTGTTATCTCGTGCCAACAGGAACGGTGGTTCGAACTGATCATTAGGCCCACTGGAGGGAGCTAGAATAATTACAGGTAAATTAATTTAGTGCCGCCGAAACGTACATGTTTGTAAAACTACAATTACTGACCACGCAGTACTGCGTGCACGAAATTTCATAAAAACAGGAACGAAGAATCTAACAATCACGACGAGTGCTTTTTGAAAATTCAGAAAAGAAAGTGAATATTAATTCATTTAACTAGTAACTAGAGTTTAAAGTAATATTGGTGTTATCAAACGAGATTAGAAAACTTGAAAACATGATTTTATCGGATATTTCAATACCTCATTTCAACGAGTCCTTAGATGGAAATCACATAAGAATAAATTATATGCGGTCGTAATGTATAACAAGTTAACGGATGCCTATAACAAGGTATTGACTATTTAATTTTAGCATAAACTTTACGTTTAGAAATAAATAAGTTTAAAATGAAAATTAGTAGGAAGCGTACTAATTGTAAAACGGTAAGGTATACAGGATGTTGTTGTAGGATTGAAACGGAATCTACGTGCATGAATAATGTAAGAAAAGGGGAGGTTTTAATTTAATCGTAAAGTAAATGTAACATGTTTGAAGAATAAATTAAAAATTAATATCTAAAAACTGGTTTGTAAAATCTGCCTGTTTCTTCTAGGGAATGACATGTTAGGTAAGTATGCATGCATGTACATCAAATTTGGTATATGACATCGTTATTGGAGATGAAATGAAATAGCAATCAAAGTGAAGTGTTGCCTCAGTGTTTTCAAAATAATTATTGCCTCTTTTTTGACAACGATCCTAGGTCATTGATCAAAACGTAAATATAGACGATTTTAACATCTATGAGTGGTTTTATTCTCAAAGAACATTGAGAAAAATACAAAACAAACCACAACAAACATACAGGGAGTAATTATTGCCTGTTTTGTCCCAAAGCTGGACATGTGACTATTATTCCTCTAGCAATTTGTAGGTGTATAAACCCAGAATGGTATATATTCATTTCTTTTCTGTAAGGGTTCTGTGAAATGCGCAAAAGAAATAGGAAGCATCCCATCATTTTTCAAGACTTCACACGACACAGTAAATAACGAATTATTTAACCAATCAAATAATGGAATTAATGTCTCATTCAGTGTATAGTCCTGACTTAATCCTCTTGACTTTTTACATTTCCAAAAATTAAAGCTCAACTTCGTGGTCAACGATTTTCACGCCAGAAGTTGTTATAAAAGCATATAAAAATATAATATCTAGTGTACTGTCTTGCGAATGGAAGAAATGCTTTGATAGCTGATTTATTATCATGAAAAATGTATAGATTGTAAAGGGGAGAATATCTTGAAAAGCCATAAAATTATTTTTTAATTCAAAACATGTTTGTCTTCTTCTATCCAGAAATTTTAGGAGCAGTCTCGTAAAAAGTTATTGCTTTCATTGAATCGTTGCTCATATTTATTTACAATGCAACTAAATAATCAGAAGCAGAGTTGATGCGACAAAAAACTTTATATTGCCAAATTTCAAACTGGTTGCGATATTGGAGACACTTCTATTTAAGCCAAGGCATAATTAAAAAACAAACAATAACGTTTCCTTTATGTGAAAATTCTGATGGAATCATTGTTACAAACAACGTTTAACGGCGAATGTAGGTGGTCGATGATATGAATCAGCCTGAGGCTTCATGACACACGACATGCATATCCAGATTGACAGTAGAGATTCGTATACGATGTTGAAAAGTAGTCAATTAAGAACCACCTGTATTAAAGCTAATCATTGAATTTTACTGGTTGTATTCTTAAGACATTAGAAAATAATTATTTTACTTAGATTACAAATATCACAATTTATTCGCCTGAAGCATATCTATGTAGAGCCAGCTGGATAGGAAAAAGATAGAAGGATATAGGAAGACCTAGACCAAACTATATTAGTCAAATTATTAGAAATTTAGGTTGTGAAGGTAGAGCTTTTTAGAGTAGCACAGAATAGAAAAGAAGTTAGAGCTGCGTCAAACCGACCTTAAGTAAGGTCGATAACAAAATGATGATGATGATGATGATGATGATGATGAAGCATATTTAATTTCGTAGCTTTAGGACTTTTCGAATACTCTGATGGTTAAAAAGAAGCTGTTAATTTATTACAATAGCTTAGTATATAAATTCTTATGTGATCTTTAAGGTAGTTAGTTCCGTGAAGCTTTTCTTTAAAAAGGACAAAAATAGAAGAATTCTTAAGCATATGTTTGAATTGTCGCGTTTTTGAAATCCTAATGAATGCCATTGTTAACAGTTATGATTCTCACCTGCCTACACCCACGGCAGAATCTAAGGTGATCCAAAGTTACTTTTATCTATAGCGACAAAATTTAATGTAAATTGAGCAATTTTATCTAATGCTTACTGTGTTTTACTTTATCAAGTAAACCAAAGATAAAATGGATTCTGGATCACCTTTAATAAATTACTTATAGGCCTAGAAGTAGTCGTTCCATCGCATACGTGTCAGCGCAGGGTTATAAAATGCCATATTTTTAAAATTAAGTACAGTATTTAATTACCGTTATTATAAGTCATACGTTTTAACTTAACTGTTTACTAGTTTTTTATTTTTTAATCGAAAACCAAAACTGGTACTATTTATATTCACTTACAATAGGTAGCATAAAAACAGTCGTTGTTTTATTATATTCTTATATTCTCTGATTAGACTTTTGTTATCTATTTTGTAACAATGTATATCTTTCCCAATAATTCGCGTTTAATTTTATTTCTTCGATTTCTAAGATTTTTATTAGGTTATATTTAAACTTGTGCCCTGTTTCTTCTCATGTTTGTGCTTATATTTTTGACCATTCAACCTCGTTTCTAATTGTTGGATGCTTTGTCCTGTATATACCGCTTACAAATCACAGCCAAGAATTTTATAAACTTCATTTATTTTTTCTTTTGCTCGCATTTTACCCAAATAAACTTCTTGTTAAATTGTATGCTTTATGTGTTATAGTTTGCTTAACTTTATTGAGCTGTTTTTGTAATTTGTTTGATAAACCTGGAGTGTAAGGTTACGGAATGTATTTCATTTGTATATTGTTATTTATATTGCTCTGTGTTGTAGATATTGTAATATTTATTAATTAGCTTTTTAAATATGTCATTAATTAGTTTTTTTGGGGTTAGTGATTTATTTTTAAAGTATGTTTAAATTTATCTTTTTTTAAAATAAGAATTAGAGATCTAGCGTAAATACGGTATCTCCCAATCCATAAAACTACATTCTTTCTTATGCCAGAGTATGCTGTGGTGGAAAATTTATATACCACTCTGACTAAACTTTTTTATATATCATTTTGTTTTTAGGTTATTGTTTGCATGGTGAATTATTACGTCTAGCAAGTTCATATTGTTATTTTATCTAGGTACATTGTTAATTGTAGCTTGTCATAAAAGCTATAAGCTATAAGTATTAAACAAATTTAAAATAGAATTGTATTTGTTCTTACAATTAGGACACATGCAATTATCGACGTACTATAGGAAGGGGAAGTTTGAAGTCTAATTTATTCATTTTTTATTCATCAAAGTCTTCTAATACCAGTTGTACAATCGCATACGACATCCTCATCCCCATCGTACAGTATAAATATGTAAATAGATTTTTTGTTTGCATAGTAAGTTGAGGAAATTGGCCGGTCCTCCATCTCTTCCTTCTCCAACCACTCTCCTGTTCCACATCCTCCATCACTACCGTCTCGTTCACCGTCACTTCCTTCTCCTCCACCTCCCCTTCCCCTTTCACCTCCTCTATCATCATCCACCACCTCCACCTACTTCACTTATTTAACCTATCAAGGAGAAATAGACATACACTAACCTTATCACCAAATTTCTTTATCTCGGCTCCTTCCACCTTTTACTTCACATTCTACTTTTCACATCTTATTTTCTACATTTTACCTTCTACATTTTACCCTCCATATCTTACCTTTCGCATTTTACTTACCACCTTTTGCATCCTAAAATCTCTGTCACAACAGTTTTTTTATTTATAAACATTTTCTTTGCGTGTAAAGCATCGGATGTGCTCAAACTTTCTTAGAAGTCTCATTCCGACATTACTTGTAATCTAGGGACTGCCCCAAATACTTTTACCACTCCTAATCACCTATTTCTTTATTTATAAACTTTTTTTTAGCATGTAAAGCATTGGACAGGCTCAAATTTGGTTAGATATGCGAATCTGCAGTTAATTTAACATTGGGCCAACCCATAACTAGACCTAAAGTTTACAAAAACGACACACCCCCACACAACGCCAATTATTTGTAATTATTTGAATATAGAATAATTATGTATCTTGTGGTAATCTTGTGGAAGTAGTTACTCGTCGAAGCATAAAATGTAAAATCAACCAAACAAACCATGATCTACGGGACGATCACATAGGTAATATATGGTGGAAATTGCTATGCTTTAAACTACCACGTTTCAATTACCTTTCAAAGTTTTTGACTGTTACGGAAATCCTATAATTAATAAGCTTTCGGCACCCACGTATCCTAAGTATTTTACTTTGAACACTATCGGAGTCAACCTAATCTATCTGGGAAAGGACTCGCTAAACCTATGACGTCAAATACGCAGTCGTGGAAGGTAGAATGCGAAAGATAGAATGTGTAAGGTTGAATATGCAAAACAGAATGTGGAAGGTAGATTTTCGATAAACCCATTTATGCAGAATGGGAAAGGAGTCGTCTAACTTACCTTAGAGAAATGTCTAATTTAGGGAACCAAGATAAATAGCATGACAGTTTTACATATTTTTTTATTGTATTGAGTAGAGTTTTTAAAAAATAGAACGAGTTGGCTTTAGTAGCGGTGCGAGTTTAAGCCGTTAAAGTATTATAACCCAATTGATTTATTATATATTTCGAATTTCTCTATAAGGAGATTGTTGTGCAGAAAATAAACGAATTACCCAATCTAATCACAGAACCTTTCTGTGATAATATAATGCTAGTTAAAATATGCTATATTGTGGCTTGCACCAAGGAATTAAAAATAGGATAAATTTTTTGTTAATAAAGAGATAGGATGCGTCTCTTTTAATAGCTACCTACATAGGAAGTTTTAGAAATTATCTACTAGGTATGGTGTAAAAGCTAAACTTCAATTCGTACTACAAAGCGAAAACAAAATGGCACAAGGAGTGAAATATTTTATTGGAAAAGAAGACTGGAAATTATAAACAAGAAGTGTACTATACTATCTTCCCGTGAACTCGATATACGCGACACAATGACAGTTGGTAGCGCTAATCTTTATACAGATTTTGGCGCGCCCATCTGTCAATGACGTCACACAATATACAAATTTAAACGCGCATATGTCAATGACGTCACACAATAAGCAAATTTAATTGCGCAATTACGCAATAAATAAATGTCCGAAATGCAGTATAAACAAATAAGGTACTTACATAAAAGGTACGGCTTCCCACGAAGTACGCCAAGGATGGCGTCCCACAGGATGGCGTCCTTGAGGATGGCTGGAGCCCCTTTTAGATAATTAACGGAGGGTACTCCCAGCGTCCTTCCAAAGCGCTCCGACTAGCTACGCGGTCATGGACATCGGGTTTGCCCTAGGCTGCTTCAAATTGTCTTCTTTCCTATGTAGAGGTAACGATAAGGAAGGGTTATGGAACGACAGTTAAACAAAAGGCAAGGAAATCTACATAAAAAAGATACAGACATGATTCGATACCTAACACGACCACTGCACTCGAAGTTCCAGGCAAAACAGTCACGTTACAGAGTTCCCCGGAAAACACTTCCCCACTCTTGTTCTGGCACTCGCGTCGCGCGATCTGGCGCAAACGCACTCTGACGTGACGGAAATACACGCCAAGTTTTTTGAATTTTAAGACGCGAAAACTTCCGCACATCAAAATTAAGCTCAGGAATGTTTAGTGCCAATTTGGCACGTAACAACTAATCAATTATGCATTTCGAACAAAGTGAAACCAGCAGCTGTTAAGCTAAATATTTTGTTGGAGGAACTGCCGGATATATTAGACCTTCTTGAAAGAGACGAATACTATCTACTAGATCTAAATATAGCCCAGAATTTTAGTGGGATATTCAACAAGGCAAAAATGATCGAACACTAAAAGAATAATTTTACCTTTGTCTGCTATTTAGAATATACATACATAATGTAATTTTGGATAATAATAAATTAGCTGGAAAAGACTGCTTAGCGTGGGTAAATACCAATAGTCGCGTTAAGATATATAACAATTGTATATACTAAGTAACTATTCCAGACATTAGCAAGTAGATGGAAAATTATATAGTGAATTTTATTAACTGTCCGGATGCTCGATTAAAGCAGCCATTTAAATATACTATGGCTAAACAACGTAGTGTTACGATTGTAGAAGCAACAATATATAACTACACAGCTGGAAATTGTTATGTGGTAGATAATGTATATAATCCGTTAAAAAATTGTCTAACTTTGTTAGAAGACAACAAATTATACTTGTGAAATGCACCGGTGTGCTCGGTATCGTTTGCAAATATGTGGAAGAAACTGACTGAAAATCTGCAAAACGATCACTGTCTTGTATTTAATAACATTCTGCAGCATGTTTATTGGAGAAACGGTAATACTAAGAAACTGACTGTATGACAGTTTAAATTACCAATCAGTACTAAGAACAGATAAAAGATAGTAAATTAAGCAATATGCGCATTTAGTTGAACTGTTTACCGATTAATTACATAGAAGTTGTGGAAGATGTATTTAACAAAGGTGGTGTACTAATTACACAATGGTATTGCCGGAGGCACGTTCTTTGCAATGGTGCAATTTCCAATTTGTACAATTCATTTTGTTTTATTTTATTTTCGTTTTATTGTGTTATCACTATTATTAGTCATTAAGATACACTAAGTTACAATTCAAAACGTGTTTTTAAGGATGTATGGTTGTTTTTAATTACTAATTTTTACATAAGATTCAATTTCATGGCCTACCTGCTTAAATCAATTTTTTGTATTTTTTGCATGAATTTCATACTATAACTCTATTAAAAGTCTAGTCTGTGTACCCCCGTAAAGTCATGCCCAATGCGAATTAGATCGTGACGAGGAGGATAAGCAAAGCCAAGAATTTTTACGAGTTATATCTATTAAAAAATATCCTACTGATCGAGTATATTAAGCTAAAACATTAACAGATTCAAAAATAAAGAAATTTCTTATTGAGTATGGATCATGTCATCTCAAGGGCCCATTTCTTGCTGACGAATTTAATAAGAAATAAAGACATTCATATTCATTTAGTGGATACTGTTATACAATTAAATCTAAATCTGGGGTTGAGTTTCAAAGAATGTGGCTCTGCTGTTTTCCAAAGTTGAATAGATGCTATTGTGGGCCTTGCTGGATATTTGCGGATAGAAGAAAATTGACTTCGTATACTTGGATTGATGGCATAAATGATTGGAAAGGACTGAGTAAAAAATAAGTATTCACGAACCGTCGACAGTACATTTAGAATCATGTGCTATCTATGATACCTGGAAAAGTGAAGCTACCGTCAGTAATGCGCTTGAGTCAGAAATTAGAAAAGAAGCAAATTTTTAGCGACAAGTTCTTCACAGACTAATAAACGTATCTCTTTTTCTTTCTCGGAAAAATTTGGCGTTTAGGGGTTATTCTGAACACGTAGGGAATGGAAATGTAAAGGGAGGAAACTTTTATCTATAATCAAACTTTTAGCATTGTATAATCTTATTTTAGAAGAGTTTTATAGACAAGCCCGAAAGCGAAATTAAATACTTAAGTCTTGCTAATTAAAATGAACTCATGCATTTAATTTCTGATCGTGTTAATAACACGTTATTAGATGTACTTAAAGAGGCTCCGTTGTTTTCACCGATTTTGGACACAACGCCAGATATTTCCAAAATTCATCAGTTGAGAATTGTTTTTAATTATGTCAAACTTGTTAATGATCAGAGCGGAGGACCTAGAGATCTGGTGGTAAAAGAAGCATATGCTGGATTCTTTTTCGTGTTCAATCATTGAGCAACTGAATTAAAAGAGCACTCACTATCTTTTTTTTAGGGGCCAAGTTTCTGATGGTGCAAGTGTTATATCAGGTGTTTATAACAGGCTACAAGCGCAAATTGTAAATTTCGAAAAAATGCAAAGTTTGTTCGTTGTGCAGCTCACATTCTTAATCTAGTTGTGAATGATACTGTGAAAGGGGTTTCTGAATGACTGCATTTCTTGATATCATCATCATTATCATCATTAGGTCTTCAGTCCTGGAACTGGTTAGAAGCGTACCCTCATTGTTTCTTATTCTGAGCTAACCTACACATTTCCCTGAAATTTCCACAGTCTGCATCTTTCACTATCTGCGTGCATCTACTCTTCAAAACTTCAAACATTTCTAGAATGTAGGTACTCTACGTATCATAAGAAGTCAAGTAAACAGGTGTTGGTCACAATGATATGCTATTTCGTTACGTATGCTCTGAAGGATGCTGGTAATTTTTCAACTGGTAACGCATTTATACCCAAAGGAAATACGAAATATTAATATTAAAACTAAAAGATATTTTTGAAATCAGTTGACCATTGTATCTTGATTTGGTAATATGGTAATTTATAACATCTTTAAGCATTATATCAAAACCTTGATAACAAACCGCGTGTATACTCAGTGGTGTTGTCGAGCCGGAACGCTCCGAAACGTCGTTCCGGTACTTCCTTTTTGGACAGGAACGCGTTCCGGAACTAAAGATGATTTCTGATAACGAGAATTGGCTGACGTATTGAAAAAAAATTAAAAAGAATTGCTGATTTTTTTTCTAATTTTTGACGAATTTTTATATGTATTATTATAAACAAGGGTTTGAACCGAACCCGAACCGCAACAAAAACCGGAACGAACCGGCTTGTTTTTCCGAACCGTGAACTGGAGTCCGGAACGTTTTTTTCTGCTGAACCGGAACTCGAACCGAACTGAAACAAATACGTGAACCGGTTTTTGAACCGGTTCAACGGGAATTAAACTTTATTTATAATAAAAATCTAGCAAATCTTTTATTTATAAATATGAATGGCCCACCACAACAATTATTTAAACCAGATGATTATGTAAAAACTTGGTTAAGGTCTCATCGTTCAGCGGACGACAACAAAACAAGGAAAATTCAACCACAAGATCCTGAACATAATCCTATTTGGAATATTTTATAAAAACCATTAGGACCAAAATTTAATATTGAACAAACACAATGTCAATGACATAAAAATTGGTAACCTACTTGCAAACATAGAATCCATACTAGACATTACTGATACTAACCAACAACAAAAAAATATTTTACGCTCACGTATAACGAACATAATTACTAATTTCATTCAAAAACCAACAAACAAAATTTACAGTTCAGAAATGAAAATGTACAAAAAAGCGAATAAATTTCTTATCGACAATCAAGATATAATAATAACCAATGCGGACAAAGGTTCAGTTACAGTTATTTTACAAAAACAAGATTACATCTCAAAATCAAAAGAAATACTAGAAGATCAACATACTTACAAAAAAATTCTCAAAGACCCAACTTTTAGTATACAAAAAAAAGTAAATGACCACATAAAATTACTTCATTCAAAAAAATATATTTCAGATCAAGACAAAAAAACTTTAACCATAAATAATTCAATACCCGGTAAATACTACGGACTTCCAAAAATACATAAAAACAATACTCCCTTACGACCAATTATATCATCCATCAATACTCCTACTTACAAAATAGCTAAATTTATATCCGATATTCTACAAAAATCATTCCCTTTAAAAGACCACAACATAAAAGATACATTTCAATTTGTTGACACCTATAAAAACTTTCAATTACCTAACAATCATATTTTAATATCTTTAGATGTAACATCCCTATTTACTAACATTCCAATAGACTTACTGATAGACGTCATTAACACTAAATGGCATACTATTAAATCCAATTGCAATTTAAGCAAAGAAATGTTCATAACCACTATTAACCTAATTTTTAACAATACTTATTTTGTCTTCCAATCAGAATATTATTTACAAATCTTTGGAACCCCAATGGGATCCCCACTCTCACCCATAATAGCTCAAGTAATCATGGATCATCTTTTAGACACAGTTTTACCCAAATTACCATTCAAAATAACATTCCTAGTTAAATTTGTCAACGACATATTATGCTCAATTCCTAATAATTGCATAAATGAAACATTAAAACAATTCAACATATTCAATCCGAACCTACAATTCACTTATGAAACAGAAAACAACAATAGCATCCCATTTTTAGACACCCTCGTTATACGAACTCCAGATAACAAAATCAATTTCGATATATACAAAAAAACCCACAAATTCAGAAAGATACATAAACTACCATTCCAATCACTCATATACCCACAAAATAAACACTGCTTTAGCCCTAAAACATAGAATAGAAAATATATGTGAACCAAAATTCTTATATAAAATAAACAAGATCTTTTAATATACTTCATAACAATGGTTATCCAAAATCACTATTAAACAAACTTTTATATACAAACACAATAAAAACCCTATTCAACAAAACGAAATTGCCAACACAAAATACATACAATTACCATACATCAAAATTTAACACCACTAATTTCTAAAATATTAAAAACCTAACATCTGTATAGCTTACACATATGAAAAATCGATTCGAAATTTATTCACAAAACTAAAAGACCCCACTAATCCACTTCTACGCAGCAACCTAATTTACAAAATCACATGCAATTGCAAAAAACGTACATAGGACAGACTTCACAATGGTTAAAAATAGACTTACCCAACATCGCAGCGATGCAAAATTGGAAAGACTTATTGTGCTCTTGCTTCTCATCTACATTCTACCAAACATACAGCCAATTTCAATGAAATCACCATATTAACAGAAGACAATAACCACAAAAGACGATTATTTTAGAATCTTACTACATAATACAAGACAATAATTGCATCAACAACAAACAAGACATCAATAACCTCAGTATAGTGTACTCACAACTATATAACATCACCAAAATAGACAACCATCCATAAAACTAATTTACTAATTTACCTCTACATTTTCAAAATATATTTAAATCAGCACACCACACCATACTATACACCCCACATGATCAAAACATTACATCCATAATTTGCAGTTTCTACAAGTTACCTTATTTACACATTTATTTTTATGTCATTGTCAATGTCAAATTTTTCTATTCAAGCTGTGTATGCCATAAAACTATAATTTTAATACTGTTATAATCTTTATACTTTTAGCTCTTTGAAAAAGATTTTAAATAAAATCGAAACGTCAGGAACCAGCAAATGAATATTTAATAAAAACATCCGAACGAAAAATAGCCCAAAAAATTAAAATATCAACTTGTCTATATACATATATACATATACACAAAATGGGATTTGTAATGATTTTCGTTTCCTTTTCTTTTTATGCTATATACAGGGTCGATTCTGGCGACGGGCGAAAATTGGGGGAAATCTCCCCCCCCCCTTGTCAAATTTGGGACATGAGACCTAAGAAAAACGTCGCCGCCAGGATTATCATGGAAAATCCCCCCCGTCGTTAAATTTGGCACACGAGACCGCACAGAGCGGCCGCCTACCCAGGATCGGCCCTGTCTATATAATTATATATACGCGTTCAGGTAAAGAAAAAAATAGCAAAACACCACTGTGTATACTTTAATGGTATCCTAATCCAATTTGTGCATTCACTTGACAACAGCATGAAGCTATTTCTTTCCAACTGCCTGATTGAATTCCCAGTCAATAAAGCACACTACCGTGAAGAAACAGCAGTCACAATTTCTAATTCAAATTACTCGTTTTATGTATGGCTGACATGAAGTTCACTTTATAAATAAACTTTTAACAACGTATCAGTAAGAAAACTCAATTATAAAATCAACACACGAACTTATAGTAACGAGAGAACAACAGAACCAAAAGCGATTTTCAATTATATTTATAAAATAACAACATTTAGAGAATTCTTGATTATTATCAAAAACACATGCTCAGATAAGGAACCAAGAAGTACAACTTAAACATGCAGACTTGCGAATTAAATGTGGGACTAGGAAAGTTGGTTGCCTAACTTTCAAATTTGAAATAATAAAATTGTAGTAAGTCAGTATATTCAAATAAGTAGAAACTGAAATGGTCTTTAAATCAAGGAGGCAATAAATTTACAAGTACTAAATGGAACGTAACATAGGACCATATGAAAATCCCGTTAGTAACCTAGAATTTTATGATGCTTTTCTAATCTTAAACTTAATCAGCACCGCACTTAAAAGTATGAGTTTTAAGTAACTGTTTTTAGTCAAAACAAGGCCTGTTTTAGTACCCGGCTGGTTTAGATAACCTATTTTAATTTTTCGGGTAACACATAGCACAATAAATGCAATTGCAGTTACTGAAAGTTATCAGCAGAGATGCGTACTGAACTGCAGAATTGCGACATTTGAACATGAGAACTGTCTCCTAGCATTCACATTCGCCAGTCTCTCTTAAATAACACAAAAGCTATTTTTTTACCATGAGTAACATTAAAGTTACGGATAGCTTATAAAATCGGTTTTACAGAATTAATTAATTCACAGTAACAGCTTTCTACCTGCAAAATTTTGGACCGCATACACTATGATTACTATAAATCCATAAACTACAACGAACTAAGTAGGCAAATGATATGTTTAAAGTCAGTAATCAATCCGACCTCCACCAAATTATACCAAAACGTGGAAGCATTTCAACATCTCCCTTCCGTTATAATTGCATGCTGGTGGTCGAAGTGTGAGGTCCGTTCATTTTTAAGACTTCATAGGTATTTATTCTCTTAAGTGCCGCATCGGCATTTTATAACATAGATTGGTTACTTAAAGAGATCGGTGTGGTACCGCCTTCAATAAAATCTTTTTGAGATAGACGGTTGTCGCCATCCAAATTGCATCGAAATCAAGAAACTTGCGCCGCTTTAAGTTGTCCATGAAAAAATAATTTTAATACCGACACCTCATCAATAACTTAATTCATGGCGGACCATAAAGAATTGCCGACTTTTGATCGCTGAATAAAGATTACTACCTCCCGCATCACTACGAGTAATAAAATTTGAACCTTCTTAGATTCTTGTGTAGTATTCTTGGTTTAGTAGCTTTAATCGTAGGTATGCGTTCTTAGTGCATTGTTCGTGATTTTTTAGATGAAGTTGGTTTTTATTTTCGCTCCAGCCTAGTTGGGTTAAATAAACGAGGTGAGTATTATCACATAATTACCGTTGATTAAATTTATTATACACGCGCACGTTCTTTGTGCCTCACAGCATTACCTAATTTTTCAGGTGTATGTCTAGGCTTAGTCACAATCAAAAGAATACGTTGAATAGAATTGAAATGCTTATCGATGTATCTCCAAACCAAAGGTCTCTATCAGTACGCCCTAAATCGTTAAATCTTCTCACTGTTATGAAGAATTCTTAACACGTTAGTCGATATACCATAAAAAACCCGCTTTTGATACCTTGAAAGCCTCGTAAATAAAAATAAAGTTAAAAAAACAATTTTTGTTAGACACCGATATCAATTTACCCATAACCTCGCATATTACATATGACACACAATATATGCTTTTCTATCTCATTTAGTTAGGCTACGAAGTTTCAGTTTCCTTTCAAGACCACATATGCAAAGTATATGATTCTTTTTCTGTTATTGAGGGTATCTTATGGTTTCCTATATAAACCACGATTTTAGCAAGTTTATTGTAATTTATCTTAATTTTAAGTAATAATTACAGAATATAAAATACATCTGCTCGTACACACAAAGAAGCGCGTGTTTCTTATCTTTACTCGGAGTTGTTTGTAACGCTAGCGCGTTACGTAAGCACGCATTAAGCAATATAAATATAAATTAATTTTAGCTACTTACATGAGCTTTTAGCACAATAGCAGCCTGTAAAATTTAGAAGCTTTGGTAGTGTACATTTATTAACGTTGCTACTCCAGTACAATAGTAAATTAGAACGAAAGAATTAAAATAGTAGAGCAGAGCCAATTTATTAAATACAAACGGTAATACACATCGCTACTTTACAATTCTTTGTATTAAATTCAGAAAAATTACAGATAGACAGTCGGAAAATAACTGGCATATTAAAGTTATTTGTACAAATTTACACGGATTTAAGAAATCGTAACCAATAATCATTTACTCATAAATTACAGCCATAATAATGTGTTGGAACCAAAATCAAATGACGCACAATATCGGTATTACACGTTAAAGCGCGAGAACGAAATTTAAAGAAAGGAGAATGGAATATAACAATTAAGTTCGACAAAAGTAAGTTAAGATAGAAATAAGTATTAATAACGGAGGTGTAGATGGTAACCGTAGGCCTTTTGATGTAGGTAACCCGCGACCAATTGTTTTGAACTTATCTGGATAAATAGGCCGTACACCCAAGCACGTGTATATCATAAAATTTATATTTTCGTCGGTTGGACGTCGGACAATAACATTAGTCAGTAAAAGGGTAATAAACTGATTTCACTTTTTAGTGTAAGTTGGAATTTAAATGGATGAGTGGGGTGTTCTAACGTGTTGATTAAGAAAAGAAGGTGAATCATCGACGTTCCTGGACGTCCTTAATTCTAAAAATTAAGTGAAAACTAACTGTGAGGACAGTACTTGTGGAATTGTAAGTGTAAGTTGCAGATGGTTTGTAGGTATTTGTTATGAAATTAATATTACCGTAAACAATTATTCTGTTGACCTAAGACAGCGATAGAACGAGTTTTATTTAAATTTAAGCATAATGGTATAGGAAAGGGAGTTTGAAGTTTTTGAAACGTTAAGAAAGATGTCCGTATTAATTTTAAACGCAAGCTGGGATATATTGTTAGTTAAAGAGTGAAAATTTAGTATTCTTAATGGACTAATGCTTCTTTAAGGATTTCTTTTAATAATACCTAGCCAGTTTGCTGTTACATGAGGTTTGTTTTTCAAGGTCAATGTATGTATATTTCTATTTCCTGAGTTTTCTGTTAATAGAGTTTAAGCTCAGGTGGAATTTTAATTGGAGTTGTTTATAATACAGGCAAACATTGACAATTGCGAAAAGATATGCAGCTACTGCAATGACGAAATTGTATTTGGGAGAGATCCTTTATTTTAAAAATTTCTTTAATTTGATCAAAAAGGTATTTTTAAAATATTGTGAAGAAGGTTAAAGTATGAGGTGATAAATTGTAGAACACCGAAGGCCAGGAAACTGATCTTGAATAACCTTCGGGTAGCGAAAATATCGAAGGGATTGTTGTACAATTTACGACAGTAAAGTTTTTCAAGGTATCGTAAGTCTTGTATATGAGTTTTTTTCGGCTATTTCACATGTTTATTATTATCATGTTTATCATTTTTTCTATAGGAATTCACTCCCGCACCACTGCAGTTAGCCGGTGCACTTTTTAAAGTGTTACTGGGTTCCCGCCGCTTATGGGAAATCGAAATTTGTAACATAACGTCACTTTTACCCATAACATGTTCTATCTGAGTCTATTCAATTCTTATTTTATAATTTAAACTACTTTTTCTTGTAACCATGAATCAGGTATGTATAGTATGTCCTAATTTTTGAATTACAAAGTATAGACATTGTTTCTGCGCTTCTTTACTTTTTAATTCTAACTATAACAAGTTCTGTTCTACATACTAGACTTAATAAAGTTTATGTGCCCTCCCCCCACCCCGGCGTTTTCTTTACGATACACATTAAAAATTCTTACTATTTAATTAAGCTGTAAATATAAAATTTTGTGCACGGCCATAAACGACAATTTCTAGTCCAACTGAAATTTTTGCAAGATGGCATTACATGTGATTTTCCAATGCTCCACCCGAAGGTACTACATTGGCCAGGAAGCGAGTTTTTTTTACCTGGAAAATTTTGAATTTTGCCGAATCCTTGCTGTTCCAAGCAAGGTAGGGATCTTTAACGTGCGTGACAACACTCACACACGGGACCTCCATTTTACCTCTCATCCGAACGAGGGTGTATTTTTGCGAAAAATGCTCGCCTAACATTTTTCAAGCGGACCGTGTCGGGATTTGAACCCGGGACCTAGGGCGTAGTAGTCACACACATACCACTACGCCACGGAGCCGCCTATTGCAAGATGGCAGCAATTTTAGAAATGTATAAAATAGTAACAAATTGAACATTTTAATGGTAACTCCAATTTGAATTTGGAGTCAAATTCTAAGCACGACGCATCGCAGTTGTCCAAAATTTTCTATTATCGTTTTTGACATATTTCAATTTTTGTATGTAGATTCGAAAGGTTAATCTAAAAATTTTTATTTTCTATTTGTCTGGAAATATTCTTATTATCTTGTTTTCTACCTATTCCATACACTCCGAGTTTTCTTGAATGTGTTCTTTCGTACCTTAAAGACATTTGCACAGTTGACAATGACGACAAGCAGTTTCAATGTTTGAAATTGGAACTTTGAGAGGAATTATTATCGGATGACGGGTGACGTCATATACGTAATAGATTCAAATAAACTTGCAAGTACGACCTACAAACATCGCGCTAACGTTATTGTTTTAATACGTCGTCACGAATACCCCACTTATTGCGTAAAATAAAACATTGTTTAGAAGGTCCCAATTTACGCTGACAGTATCTACAAATGCATAAATTTTCGAAATAAATCCAGACCATTATATACTATCTATCAGAGCTTTTATTTGTTTTCAGCGATAAATAATTATAGATTTACAGTTTCTTGTTCGACAAAAATTTGATGTGGTCACGGTGAATATACTCAGCTGATCGCAATAGTGTATATAGATATTGCCATTCTCACATTACTTCTTTAGTTAGCGCTTATATGAAATAGGTATAGTAAACGCATTAATTGTGTTGTTATACAGATTAGTTTTTAATAACGGGAAAGCCCGAGGCGAAGAGAAACTCATGCAATTATTACATGTTATTTTGCTTATTATCGTTTATTACTAAAATGTTGAAATAAACTTTTTTTAAAGAGGAAAACAGTATCTATATCAAAATATGTTCATTCTGAAGGTATTGCATTTTACAGTGAGCTTATATTATTTTTTATTTGTAGAGAAGCAAAAAGGCAACAAAACACTATTAACAAAAATATTCCTTGGTTGTTAGGCATTGTTTTGCTCTGGCAACACTGGTTGTGCAAACAGTCGATGTTTTCTAGTGTCACTATTTTGCTCTGATTATTAATATAACTCGGCCTCTGCAGGTTTTTTCCAGGTCACCTGACTTCTTATAATAATACTACAAGGTGAATCATATTGAACATTCCAATTTCAAAGAGGTGCGTAATAAAAACAAATCAAGATGCAATGCAAATTATTTTATTATTTGAAAGAACATAGAATGCAGTTTTATTTTATTATGATTTGAAAATGATTTCTTCTAAGTGTCTACTTCCATTGTCCAAACACTGATGGAGCCTTTCCTGGAAGTTTTCCATGACTCTGTAAATCAATTCTGAGGAATAGCATTAATTTCTTCAGTGATGGCAGCCTTTAGTTCATCGATAGTTTGGGGACGATGCTTCTACACCTTTTACTTGAGGTAACCCAAAAAAAAAAATCGCATGGGGTTAAATCAGGCGATCTGGGGGGACCACCCAATGTCACCTCGCAAGGATATAGGACGACTGGGAAACATTTGCCTTAGTAGTTCCATTGAACGATGAGATGTATGGGCCGTAGCACCATCTTGTTGGAACCAAATGTTTTCATTTTCATGGTCTTGCAATAATTCATCCACTTTTGGTTTCAAAAAAATTTTAATCATGTGACAATATCGAGCAGAAGTCACTGTTACAACTTCACCCTTGTCTTCGAAAAAGTAGGGACCTCACACACCAAAATCTCTAACTGCAACCACACTGTTACTTGAGTGCTGTGGAGTGGTCGATGGTGAAGTTTCCGAGGGTTATTTTCTGCCCAATAGCGAAAATTTTGTTTATTAACAGTTCCGGCCAGCCGAAAATGAGCCTCATCACTAAAGATCAAAACAGCAGTACGAGGAATACTCTGCAGACTGTCACGGCACACATTTTTCGTGTGTCAAAGTCGCTGTCACTTAACTCTTGCACTAACTGCATCTTGTATGGGTGCAATTGAAGATCTCTATGGAGGATTCTTCTGACACTACTGGCAGATTATCCCAGTGAAGCGACGTGTTTACGAATAGATCGGTGGGGGGGTGGGGAGTTGAATTGAAGCCCGTACTCTAACCACGTTTTCTGCTAACTTTGAAGTCCTGGTACGGCCTACTAGTTTTCTTTTTATTGTCGAAGATGTCGCTCTAAAATTAATTACCCAAATCCTAATTATTGGTCCAGTGGGGACGGGATCGTGATGACCAAGAGCAAAGTGTACACGAAACGCACCCTGTGTTGTGATCACTGATTCGCCGTTTCGAATAAACTCGTCCACCACGAACGCTCGATGTTGACCCGACCAAGCCATTACTCACACTGAAAACTGCATGTCATGGCGCGTCTGACGATGCCATCCCCACCCTACCACTCACTCCAGTGTTCGGGCAATGGCCTTGTGAAATCGGAAAGTTCAATATGATTCACCCAGTACTATCCTTATTTTTGTATCACTCTTTGATGTGAAATTTAATTTCAATTGGAGCTATATTAGCATGTCTTACAATCGAATCATTCTGGGATGATTTGCACTGTTTGAGCAACTATATCAATTAAATATCATAATCTGTGACGTTGCTGCTTCTTGGTACATATCTAACAAAAAGAAAACATTGATAAAAATAATAAGAGTTATTCGAATGAAGATAATTTAAATTTTTTCAGAGTTTATAGCACATTCGATCTAACATATACTCAATAAGCGCCAATGAATAGGTTTTAATTTAATCTCTACTAGAGGGAGAATAAATTTTATTACTGCAAATTGAGATAATCCACGAACATATTGCTTGCACGCACTATTGCAGTTTTAAAATATTAATTAAAATTATGCAGTTTGTTGTGCGCATTCGATGTCGAAGAATGTAGCTTAGGATTTTATCGGGAAACCGAAACAAATTTCTGTAATAACAGTCACAAATGTTTCGATTAGACCCAATTCACGCATTTCTTTTATAATATTGTATAAATCCCAGAAATCTTAGGAGGGAACCAATGCAACACTGCAGGACTCGATTGCGTTTTTCATATTTTTTGCAGTTTACTCATTCTTCACTACATTCTCTTACTTTGTCATTTGAAATACAGCAAAACTTCCTCAAAACGGCAACGTATTGTTCAAACACTTTACTTTTGTACGTTAAACTGGTACTTTGTACGAACTGTACTTTATCGCGATCAGAATTTTAAGAGAATCAAGGTTAGCTTACGCACGCCCTTCCTAAATTTCGAGCATTTGAATTTTTAAACTCCTATCATTTTTATTGGTCACTCTCGCAAAATGAATGGTGCGAACCGTGGTGCGCCCATTGGTTCCTGCAGTTTTAAATAAAAGTAAATATACCGTGTCGTTCGAAGTTTTAAAAATTATCATGTACAGAACGCGACAAAAGAAATACCTTGTCGTATTTAAAACAAGATGGTGGGCGCTGTTTGGTTACCCACTTAATCCGTAACTTTATTCGGATTTCTTCGACAACCTTCGATGCTTCTATAATATATATATATTAAGCAGCCACACGAGAGTAAACTTTTTAGTGGTGATTTAGTTTTATTGTATGAATTTTGCTTTGTACTAAAATGGAACACAATGGTACATATTGTTTCGTGCATGCTTTTTCTTGATTCTTCAAAATTAAATCAACATCTTTTGCCACAAACTCATTGCTCTCATACTTCAGACCCAACCAAACATACCGTTACAACATCTTTCTCCTTCCGCTTCGTTTCACTCACACGCAGCACATACATGCGCCTTTCTTCATGATTTCATACTTTTTACCGTAAACTCCCGTGACATTACAAGTCCCAAATCTCCATTCCTGATTCATGCGGTCGCTACCTGATGGGCCAGATATTTTTCGTCTTAGTCGTCCACCAAGACTTTGACGGCCCGAGGCTTTCGCAAAGGTCTTGTTAGTAAGACTTAATTAGGTCGAACCAGGTTACTAGCCTCAATCGCAACCATGCCGTTGTAGCTTTTCCTACTAACGGTAACTACACCTTACCGTTCAGTGTTGGCATGTGTAGCCTCTCTGCCACAGACGTCGCCACGATTCCCAGTTCTTCAGGTGTGCCTAACGCATTTCAATACAAGCTAAAACTTCCTCTTCCAAAGGGATTACCTTGTAAGCAAGCAGAAAGTTGCCTGCGCTACGACCACTAGGAGGTACATGCTGTTCACTGACACACATCAAGCGCATTTTTTTCTCAACCCTTTTTATTTAATGCTAAAGGTTGAATCATTTGTAATTATTCTTATGACTGTATTTTATGGGTATATGGTATAGGGCAGTAAAAGACAGTTTGTATTTTATATACTGGGTGTTTTCCTGTCTATTTTTTATCCCAACTTAATATTACAGTGGAAGAGCAACGTTATTGAATGTAAACTACCACAGACTATAAATTTTTCAGGGTGCTACCTTGCTATAAAAACTCATTTAACACGTTCGCGAACACAGAGTGCCCTAAGGACCACTCATTGTTTACACTGTGTGGCTATAGCGGTCATATAGACCGCTGATCAAATAATCAGAAACATCTCTCTATAGGCTAACGGACCAACGACAAAACTAGTTTTACGCTATGATGGGATCGCTAGAACCTCAATGATACTTCGGCCACCGTGAATTTTTTTGGTAGTTTAATTTTAAGAATAATATTGTGCAAATTAAAAATAAATGATTTTACACAAAACACAGTTTGTATTACAAAAATAAGTGATAATACAAAATAGGGAAAATATGTTCGTCTTAATTATGAAAAGCAGCAAAACAGTTTAAACAAAAGTTAGGTTTGTTCTCACAATTTCTACGATATGTGGAAACCTTTTTAACATTGGTTTTTGAGATAAATCCCTGCAATTTTTTTTGATAACATCCTTTGCAGTATTTACGAAGCTTATTCACTAGGCTGTCTAATTTACAAAATGAATGCCTGTTTAGTTTTCTTTTGATAGTAGATCAACCCCTACATGTGATTTTTCAATGCTCCACCCGAAGGTACAACATTGACCAGGTTGCAAGTTTATTTTACCCGAAAAAATTTGAATTTTGCCGAACCCTTGCTGTTGCAAGCAAGGTAGGGATCTTTAACGTGCGTGACAACACTCGCACCCGGGACCTCCATTTTACCTCCCATCCGAACGAGGGCACATTTTTGTGGACCACTTCGACGATTTATCGTAACCGTTATGGTCTGTGTGACGAGTTGATATAATAGAACATCACTTCGTTATCAGCATATCCAACAGGGGTTGAACTTTATATGTACTGTCTCCCTCAAAGCCTGAATCATTATCACTAAAATGCCACATCTTTAGTAACATTTCGAACCTGTATCCGGTCATTATAGATGGAAGTTTACTACTAAAAGGCGTTTCCGTCTTAGTCCAATAATCACGAATAGAGAGCAGTTTTACCATTCCCATATAATCAATAATTCCTAGAAACCTTTTTATTTCATGCAATGTAGTTGGTTGCCAGGAATGCAGTCTTGAGAACTCTGGTATGTCAATGGCCGAAGTGAGTACTTGTGTTGCATAGAGGTTTGTTTGATCACCATGAGCTGTAGGGCTTCATTATCGATGAAAAAATAAAAAAAAACTGCTGTGGATTTTCAACTATTAGAGCTGCAGCTAGTTCTGATTCTATGCCAGACTTGCCAATAAAAGGAAACTGTTTGTGATTTCCTACAGGCATGTTCCAATTTTCATGTGCTACTGTAGGAGTAACTGTATGTATTGGCGTTTCATTGTCTTCGGAAGTCCCTGAACTATTATAATTTGAATCTGATGGCAAATAATTGTATATCAATAGCATCAGAACTATCTGGTGATAATATTTGATGTTCAAGGTAACACGAACGTGGTTGTTGGTTAATTGTAATTTTTTCCGCAAGAATGCGTTCTTGTATCAATCTACTTGTAATTTGAGGTTCAGTATCTTCGTTTGAAATACTACCGTCACTTTCATCAACGTAAGTTGGATCTTGGGCAGAATCGGATAAATACGGATCTTTCTCGCTCTCAGATGATTCAGACTTTAAAACCAATATACAAATATAAGCATTTATTCATCTTATCGAGTTGGTGGTAATTTTAAGAGGTTCAAGTTTAGCTTACGCACGCCCTTCCTAACTCCAGATCATTTGAATTTTTAAAATCCTATCATTTCTATTGGTCACTCTCGCAAAATGAATGATGCGAACCGTGGTGCGCCCATTGGTTCCTGCAGTTTTAAATAAAAGTAAATATACCGTGTCGTTCATAGTTTTAAAAATTATAATGTACAGGACGCGTCGAAAGAAATATCGTGTCGTATTTAAAACAAGATGGTGGGCGCTGTTGGGTTACCCACTTAATCCGTAACTTTGTTCGGGTTTCTTCGACAACCTTCGATGCTTCTATAATGTATATTAAGCAGCCACACGAGAGTAAACTCTTTAGTTGTGATTTAGTTTTATTGTATGATTTTTGCTTTGTACTAAAATGGAACCTGTACACATTTTTAATTGTAACTTCTGTTACTCTCCCGCTACCAGGAAGAATAGAATGCCCTCATGGGACACCAGGTTATATTGCATGCTGCATCTACGTTGGCATCGTGACTTAAACGTCCAAAGCTGCCAGCAGTTAAAAAGCATTTTTCCAAAAAACAACGGATTGATATGCGGTGCAATGTGTGTGATATGGAAGTGACGGAGTCTGCATACGCTGCTCATCTACTGAGCAATAGGCGTAGAATCCTGTAGCCGCTGCTACCTAAGGAGACGATGCGGTGGAAATAGTTAGCAAGGCGTTTAAAAACCGTTTGGGCAGCTATCGCTTAAAGAACGTCGACAGCGACGGTTGTGTAGTGCCCAAATTTTTCAGTCTACAGAAGGAGCGGTTTATTCGTTTAGTCGACGAAAAGTTAAAGGAGCATACGGTTCTAATGGTTAATTGTAAAATTTACGGTGCCTTCATGCCTACACTGAATTGGGCATTAACCCGAAGACTACCGATACAAAATCGTTTAAAACAAAAATGTAACTATCGCATCTAACAGCGATCTACAAAACCAGTAGGAGGACTTGAGTGAGGTTGTGCGACAAAAATTGGAAGAATTGGAGCACAGCGAGTTGAAATGGGCTTTACAGAAAGTACTTTACTTGGAAATCAATATTAACAACTTTGATCAGTCACAGGTGTACTAGTGTATCGAGTTATCCGAACATAGTGCTTGGACGCTGCAGTTCCCTTACGCGCACCCTGCCCAACTACCACTTTTTCGAACTTTATAATCCCTGCGATCTATTGGCGTACCCCACCATCTACCACAACTGTCGCTTTTTTCGATTTTATAAATTCTGCGATCACATTGATGGCCCCGCAGAACATGATCTCTACGGTGTGACTTTGTATTTTACGCCTCGGCGAGTAACTACCTCCATATGGCTTTTACAAAATATATAATTCTTCTTTATTAAAATAATTGCAAGTAATTGACGTTGTGTGGTGATGCACCATCTTTGTAAATTTTCAGGTCTTGGCTATGGGTTATATTTTAAGATTTAAAATTCAATTTAGAACTGTAAGGTGTTAGACGGTAATTGCGGGAAAAATAACCCTGCGCCCAATACCGAAGTAGTCTATCAATTAAGGGCTACATTTCTTTTTCGTTTCCTGATGTAATACAATTTGTTTTAAAAAAATCGGGTGGCGCCTAAAAACCTTATTTAGTCACTAAGTCCTTTAGGTTAAAAATAAATACCCGGACATGAGTAAACAAGGGGATTTTTTCTCTTTTTTGTAGTTTTGCCGCGATTGTTGCGCGTTTAGTAAATTAACCCGTAACATACCTTTCATTTATTGGATATTTAAGTTTCCGTCTCTTATATTTATTAAATCTATGGTATGTTGTATAAAAGTAAAGTAATTCATTTTTTTTCTGAATCCAGTCTTGATCATTATATAAATTATTATTCAAATTGTAAGAATAAAATGATTTTAACCTGCATGAAAATGTCGAGATATCGCTCTGGGGAAAGTTATGTGAACACGCGCTATTGAAGTGGCAAAGTTGTCTATATCAAATTGCTTTAAGGGCGTCAGCTGGTTTGAATAAGCCGATTCCGAGAGGGACGAATAAGTGTTGGGACAATGGGGTAATTACGTGAAGGACTTCAGTACCGAAGTTCATGAAAGCGATGGTTTTCGCAGTGTGTGTTTCGATGTAGTTCTCGAGTTTCTTGTTCCTATCTTCTTACCTTTTTCCTATAGGGCACTACCGAGATACAAGAGGCAGCAATGGAACAGAAATTTGAGAAAACTGAACCACCGAAACCCTGAGAGGAGTTCGTTGCCGGTGGCCTTGAACTGTACATGTTTAACTTTATAATATTGTATACAAAAATTTGCACAATTGAATTTTAAAAATTATTTAAGCAGAAGCTAAGGAGACGGTATCAATGGCGCTTCAACTTCATCAAGCTACTGGTTATACAAAACACTTAACGAAAATGTCATCCATTGGCAGATTTTTTTTTAAATAATGCCCAATGTTGATATAAAATTTAGTCAATAACAAAAAGAAAAACACTAACTCTGGAAAAATTACATGCGTTTGAAAATTTGCGAGAAACAAATGGCACGGGTAGGTAAACAAATAAGCAATAATTTAAATAACGACGTAAATGATGGCGAAACCAAATTACTCTTGTTCAAAAACCGATAACATTACGACGACTTGGTAAGAAAAGTAGGAGTGGAAGTTTGCGGTGCTATTATTAATCGCGTGAGTAAAATATTTAACTTTACTGGCCAATGGGTAACCAGCTAAAAAAAATTCAAGGATTACTGTAAAGCATTCGCAGAAAAGTGTTTGAAAACAACTGTACAATGTTACAATATTTTGAACGAAGATGATCTGCGAACAGAACTTGAAGTAATTTACCAACGAGAAGAATTTGTTCAACTTTCTAGAATAGATTTTTAAATGTTATTTTAAAAGACTTCTTACAGAAAAGATTTATAGAAATTTTTAAATTATGTAAAGCTTTTGTTACGATGTCTATGTTAAGATAATGGAGTGTGATGCTTTCCATAATAAAAAGAATTCAAGCCTGTTTAAGAAATTTTACGCAAAAAAGATTAACAGTGTTATCGTGTGAGAAATTATATCCATAATTTTAATAACGGGGTGATCGATTTATTTGCTAATAGAAAAAACCTCCGAATGGACTTTTTACGTAAGTTATTATAAGTTAATTATTTATACTTTTTTTTTGAAAATGTAATTTTAAATTTGTGCTCCATCTCGTGTGTATACGGTACGCCACTGCATCAATTATGTTATAGTACCGGTAACTATTTTCCAAATAAACCAATTCTGTACCTTCGTGAACTCATAGGTACGAAATAACACAGTTATTTATCTTCGAATAATATTGCCTATTTATTGGTGTTACAAACCACAAGCAAGCACTTGAACGCAAATTTACATGAATCTATTTGCATAATACAGAGCTTATAGGCAAAACAAATTAGCTCCTCTGACAAATGTTATAACCAGCCGCCACTACTGTTACTTCTTCAATTTGCAGAACAAATTATGATGTTTGTGGCCAATTTTATGTTTCATTGATACTGCTTATTTTAAGAGATGAACAAACACTTTTAGTATGTTATTCTTAGGTATCTTTTAATGAGGAATATGCCATAGAAATAACCTCTAGTGTCTTTCAGATTTGATTATAATTGTTATTGAACTATCTATTTTATCTTGTTAAATGCATATGTCATTATTGTGAAGTTATCCAATGTTTTTCAAATATATAATTTCTATATTTGTAACAAATATTTTGCATATCGTATTTTAAATACGAATAGATGTGAAAATTTTCGAACAATAAGTTTGACAACACACGTTTTCAAAAATATTAACTAGAATTGTACAAAGACGAATGGAAAACCGAGCTGAAGAAATACTGGGAGAAGATTAATTTGGGTTTAGGCGAAACAAGGGAACACAGGAGGTTATTTTAGCTCTGAGGGTGATAATGGAGAAAACAATAGAGAAGGGGGAAAGCGTATATACAGGGTTTGTAGATGTGGAAAAAGCATTCGACAATGTGAAATGGAAAAAAATGTTCGACATACTCAAAAAGATTGGAATGAGTTTTAGGGATGGACGAATAGCACATAGCTTGTACAAAGAGCAAACAGCGGTAATAGAATAAGTGCAAGAAAGTAGAGAAGTAATTATTAGGATAGGGGTGAGACAGGGATGTGTCTTATCCCCATTAATTTTTAACTTGTACATAGAAGAGGCAACGTATACTGTCAAATGCAGGAAGACATTTGAAATTAATATGCAGGGACAAAAGATTGATATGCTTAGATTTGAAGATGATATAGCGGTATTAGCACCTAGCAAAGAACAGCTAGAAGCTGCTCTTAATGAAATGGAAACAGTTCTAACGGAGAGATATGGTATGAAAATTAATAAAAATAAAACTAAAGTTCTAGTATGCAAAAGAGGGAAAAATAAATCAAAAACAAGAATACAAATAGGTAACGAGAACTTACAAGAAGTTGAGGATTTCTACTACCTAGGTAGTCAAATAACGCAAGATGGGAAAAGTACAAAAGATATAAAACAAAGATTAGCACAAGGTCGTGTTACATTTAACAAGAAAAAGCAACTACTGTGCTCAAAGATCACAAACATAGAAACAAGAAAAAGATTGCTTAAAACATATGTGTGGAGCACAGCACTGTATGGCTGTGAAGCCTGGACAGTAGGAGAAGCAGAGAAGAAAAAGGTAGAACCCTTTGAAATGTGGTGCTGCAGACGTATGATGAAGATATCGTGGACAGACAAAGTTAAGAACAAAGAGGTACTAGAAATGGTAGGGCAAGAAAGAAGTATATGGAAAACAGTAAAAAATAGGAGAGATAGGTTAACAGGCCACATACTAAGACATGAGGGAATAGTGCGGAATATATTAGAAGCAGGGATAGGAAAAAAGAGAAGTAGAGGTAGACCTAGGTTAGATTACTGCACACAGATACTGAAAGATGTAAGCTGTGAGAATTTCAGGGAAATGTATAGGCTAACTCAGAATAGAAATCAATGGAGGTACGCTTCCAACCAGTCGCAAGATGGAAAAACCAATGACAAAAATAATAACTGTACTTAAACATGGTGATTTTACAAACAACTACAGATATTAGTTTTGCAATACTTTCAACTAGTGTTAATTGTGGGAAAGAATTTACTGAAAACTATTAATACGGCAAATGTCTACGTGCTGGGGGAACCTTGGCAGCCACAGGCTGCTTAACCCCCTTCACATACCACTGAATCTCAGTGAAATAGGACATATAATTAGAAAACAATAGAAGGGAATTGAGCTCTATATGGGCAGTTGAAGAATTTGCATGAACTGTGTAGGCTAGCTCAAAACATAAATAAGCTGAGGTACAAGTCCAACCAGTTTCAAGACGTAAAACCCAATGACAAAAAAATAAATGCTCTTAAATCTGATGATTATTATAAACCACTACAGGTGTTGGTTCTGAAATATTTTCAACTAACGTTGTTGTGCGAAAGGATAAATTGGAAAAACTATTAATTCAACAAAGGCTCAAGCACTGGGGGAACTTGGCAGTCAAAGGCTACTTACCTCCCTTCACATATTTTACATTTGCTCCACCCGAAGTTACTACATTGGCCAGAAAGCGAGTGTTTTTTATCTGGAAAATTTTGAATTTTGCCGAACCTTTACTGTTCCAAGCAAGGTAGGGATTTTTAACGTGCATGACAACACTCACACTCGGTCCATTTTACCTCTCATCCGAACGAGGGTGTATTTTTGTGAAAAATGCTCACCTAACATTTTTCAAGTAGACCGTGTCTGGATTTGAACCCGGGATCTTGGGCATAGTAGTCACACACATACCAACTACGCCACGTAACCGCCACCCTTCACATACCATTGAATATCGGGGAAATAGTATTTAACTGTAAAACAATAGAAGGTGACCGAACTGCATCAAACAAGAAAGAACAGCAGCTATGTTCAAAGACAACGAACATAGATACGAGAAGAAAACTGTTCAAAGCATCATTTGTAGCACAGTACAGTACGTCTATGAAATAGGGGCAGTAGGAAAAGCAGACAGAAAGAGATAGAAGCCTACTGGAATGTTGTGCTTCAGATATATGAGGATGGTAGCATGGACACACAAAGTTAATAACGATTAGGTTGTAGAAATAGTAGAGGAATAAAGATATCTGTGGAAAACAAAAAAATAGGAGAAATAAAAGGACAGGATATGTTCTAAGGCATTTTTGGGGAATAGTATAGGATATATTACAAGCAGAGATAGGAAAAAAGAGGTAGAGGTAGACCAAGATCAGACTATAGCTCACAGATAGTGATAGATGCAGGCTTTGCAAATTTAAGGGAAATGTGTAGGTTGGTTCAGACTAGGAAACAATAAGGGTACGCGTACAACCAGTTCTAGGACTGAAGACCTAATGATGACGATGATTTTAAATTTTGTAATTTGCTCGATCCAAATACGCATGCACGTATAACTCATGACATAAAGCTTATAACCCCTGCTGTAGGCTTAATTACAACCGCTACACCAAGAGAAAAAAAATCAGAGCTCGTAAACGAATGAATAAAAAATTTTCAGAATAGGAGTCTATGTTTAAAGTATCAGCCAGCAACGATGCCTCAAAGGCAATCTTCAGGTGCTTGCAACCCCTATATTTAAAAATTCAACGCCAATCTTGGGGATAGCTGCAACCTCTACACTAATAAAAGTATAACTCGCAAACGGATGAAAAAAAATTTTCAAAATATTCATATCAGCATCTCAGAGATAAGGTATGTTAAGTCATCAACTCTGAATTTGTTAAAAAAACTATTAAATGATTTCATTACATTTAAACTAACGTCTAGAAACAAAAATTTGTAAGAAGTAAGAGGTTTCTAATCAAATTAATTTTGGGTTTATTGTATATTACGTCACCGAATGGAAAAAAAATTAAACATTATTGGAAAGTATGCAGAATCACTTACATTTTGAAATCGTAATTAAGCATTTTCAGCAATTGCAGTAATTATCGATAGTATAAGTTCCAATGGTTGAGACTATTTGTGGAAGCGAATGAATATGCAACAATAAGCTTTTACACTCATAAAATTATTAAAGTATAATAATATTGTATTAAAAATCAATGCGTTCTCTTACCTCAGAATAGAGTCTGATTTAAATACATCGTCTCTAAGTAATAAGAGTTTCATGTAGCAGTAATGTGTATATAAGGTCCTCTTGTTTTGTGTAGTGCTTTCACAAACCGTTTTGTTATATATAATAAACAGCACATTGTTATGTTCCAATTTTGCTTTAAAATTTCCCTGGTTAACTCCAATCCCTTTTGCTTTTAAAACGAAAATTTATTTGATAAATTAAATAGTCTATGCATTGTTGTAGGTATCCCGTAATCTCTTAAATTCTTCAATGACATCCTGTTTACAATAATAAATACGCTTTCTACAAGTTTCCGTTTTGAACTTATTTATTTCGAAACGACAAGTTCATGCTAAAATTAAATAGTTATATCCTGTTTTTAGGTACCCGCTATGTTGGTATACCTTACGACCGCCGTATAATGGTTTGAATGGTTTGAATGGTTGTTGAAATAAGGTCGCGCACTATCTGATATAGGCCGGGTTTTCCAGTTTTACCGCGCTTTGATAAGCTAGGATTTGCAGTTCGAATTCGTGTGGATTGAACCATTGTTGAATTTGATTCTACAGTTGTACGTCGAAGTGCTTTCTACCTTTTATTCGTCTCCGTATTTCAAAAAGCGATGCACGTTTTTCTGTTCAACAACTAGCTGACTTGCGTGTATTCGGTGAGTTTCCCCGCTCGTACCCACTCTAATCAGATTCTCTTTTTAGCTATTTTTTAGCTGGAGGTCAAATGGGTTTTTTCTTTTTGTAGAACAACTGATTTTGTTCGTAGATCAACTACTTTTGTCCGTAGGCCGCTGCTGCAATTATGGTAACAGAGTAAATGTATGCTGACGATCATGGCGTTCCTGGGTTGACTCGCCTCCGACGGCTTGCGAGCTAAGTATCTGGACACCTACAGGTATGCAACTCGTTTTCTTTTGTGTGTGTCAATGTCATATTTTGTATCAACGTTTGGTGTAGAAACGTGATATCGGAGAACTATTGTTTGTGGCCGTTAATCGATACTATCGCTCTACAGGTGGGATGTACTATTTTTAAACATGCTCGTCAAAAGAACGCACACATTTATTCGCTTTACTAATTAGTTACTTTATAAAAAGTATTAGGTGAATTTTTAAAAACACTTGACGAAAGCTCTCACAGTTTTTATTTGCTACTGATTAATTTTATTTTGTGTAAATTCGAGATGCGCACTTCGTATCTAGATTCCTAAATTGTCCGTTAATATAATTGTTGGCTGTAAAATAGTAACGCTTAATTTATTTTCCTTTTGCTTGTTTGTACAGAATCCTTTATTTATTTTTATGTGTTAATATATAATCGTGGGCGTTGTACTTTAATTTTTTTTGTTTTTTTGGTATGTAGACGAATCCCCCCACTCTTCGCGGTTAGTAGTTAGCCTCATATTTACTTTTCTTCCGGCTACGTCTAGGTATGTAGCAAACATGTAGTAAAACATTTAGACTACTAACCTAAGTTGCAACCTCAACTCTATCTTCATCTCAACAGAATCCTCGTACATAAACCCAATCGATTATTTTGTCTTTGTAGGAAGAAACAATTCATCTACTAACGTAAGTTGAAACTTCAACACTATTTTCGACTGAACACTATTTTCGACTTAACACAATTTTCGCACATGTACCCTTTCGATTATTTTGTCTTAGTATTAAGACATTTCGACAACTAACCCAAGTTAAAAACTTCAACACTATTTTCGTCTCAACACTATTTTCGCATCAATACAATTTTCGCACTTTCACGCTTGTGATTAATTTGTCTTAGTAGTAAAATATTTCGACTACTAATCTAAGTCGTAACTTCAATACTATACTTGTCCCAACGCAAGTTTTGCGCATGTGCCCATTTGATTATTTTGCTGAGTAGTAAAACATTTTGACAACTAACCTAAGTTCAAACCCCATCACTCCTTTCGCCTCACCACAATTTTCGCACATGTACCCTGTGGATTAGTTTGTCTTAGAAGTGAAACATTACAACTAACCTAAGTTGGACCCATTCAAATGATTAGCACAATGTTTAAGAATCACCTGGTTAGCTATCGCGTAAAGAAAGTCGACACCGACTACGATGAAGTGCCCGAGTTTTTCCATGTACAGAAGGAGCAAATTATTCGTTTAGTCTGTACAGTGTTGTACCGTTTTCTTTTTTAATAAGATATAAAGGGTAGGTGTACTACAAAGTATAAAATAAATGTACTCTGGCGGAGCTAGCATCGGCCTTTAATGGCTGCAGAGTTTGCAAAAGACATCTCAGGGGGAGGAAGTTATTTACAGATAAACCTCTTAAGGCTCTTGATATGATTGTTTTCTTTTCTCACCTTGCAATAAAAGAATTAGAAATCAAACGTAAGTTTGGTCAAGATAAATACTAAACTTGTATATTGAAATTTTGGTTCTTTACATATAAACAATTAGTTCTAAAAAGTGTTAAGCGATCAATAATCAGGTAATTACAAAGTCTTAATACAATGTTTTTATAAACATTTACACAAAGCATTTTGTAAAGACAATAAAATAGTTGTTTCAATTTTAAACTATTTGCTTGTAAACCTTTGTTACGTTCATTTTCGGAAATAATTGGTTAGTTCATACACAATAATTTTTAACTCAAATCTCTTTGGCGTTAAACACGAAAATTGTATTGTGATTAATAATAAATATCCTATATATGTTACTTGATAAATCTTTCTGCTCATTAAAAAAATTAATATCCTTTCTAAGAATTCCTTAACGTGGAATTAACGCCATAATTAGATAGGCGAGAACGTCTTTACAAGTATCCAATAATTAATGCTGGTGTGTTTTCCCTTTTGAAAGAATTCGTCAAATTATTTCAATAAATTTGGATTTCCTGTTTTATTTCCTTAACAACAAGATTGCTTTGAGCTCTGTGCTTTAGTTAAACAAATTTAATATTCACTTTCTGTTCGAATAGAAACACAAAAACATCCGTCCTGTTTTGCTTTGTTCCGTTTTTCGTTATGCGAATTTCTGGCACGCATTATAGCGTGGTGACTATTTAGGGTTTTTATAAAACGGTACTTTTTGGCTTCAATAAATTAATTGATTGTTCGTAATTATTCTAGCTTCCTGCGGGGGACACGCTAATCTCTTGATTTGTCGCTTCTTCTTGTAATGGGAGGCCAAACGCGTTCTTCCTGGGCATAGGCCCACCTACTCGCTGACGTGGATCAGCTACTGACTCAACTCCGACGTCAGCAATTCGAGGGTAAGTTTTTTTTGTTTTGTCTCGCTACCTACTTTGGAACTAGATTGCCTGGGATTTTACCGTTCAAGTATCATGTATTTCCAAACTTAATTCTTATATACGAAAATTATTGAACTATTTTGGTATTTACTGCTCTTATATTAATGCTTTACTATTTGTTTTTAAATAACTAAAAATATACTACTTGTTAACGTAAAAATGGTTTAAAGACTTGCTGGCATGTGTGAAAACGTTGTTGCCATTATATTTGTAAATATAGGTTAAGTTTATATTTACGATGATCTAGAGCCGTGGTTTTTAGGGTTGCGTTTGGTTCTTTGTTAATAAATAATGTGAGGAGGTAATCACCTAAAAACTACAGCTCGCCATTTTTACGAGTAATTTTTTTGAATGTTTGGGGGTTTCTCATAATGTATATGTACATTGTGGACATTGACTTTTTTGTTGGGTTTGGGAATATTGTGTTCTGTAAATATTTTGTTTAATTACAAGTTCTTTTTTTCCTTTGTATGTTTTGTTCTGAGTGTGAATGAGTGAGTGTATATAAATTTTCTCTCTATTTATTTCAGGTTCTCTTTAATTTATTTATAGGTATCCCCCCCCCCACTCACCGATTGAGCCCGGTCATATTTCTTTTTTTTTTGGTTTTTTATAGATTACGTCAATGTACGTAGCACCTTTTAACCATAAAAAATTTCATGAAATTCCGTATGTTCACAGAGTTTGGTTACGAGCAGTAAAAAAAATATTTAAGAGCATATTTTATCTAAGCGCAAGATAAGCAGAAGGCAAAACCACTGTTGTGAATACTCACATAGATAATTTAGATAGATGATAAAGTTATGTTATAATGATTATGCACTACCATTTACAATAAAAAGAATTGCAGTATAACCCATTCCTAGGGTAAGTAACTGTTTTAGATTGTTACTTATATTTGCAGTTATAAATAATTAGATTCCATCAAAAAAAAAATTCCGGCATCCAAATATTTTATATTATGTAGGTAAAACTTGCATTTCATAACAGACCTCTATATAAAACGCTAAGAGAAATTTATGAAGAATGCGATGATATTTAACGTAAAAGATAAAACCAAAGACATAGTTCGCGTGTCCATCGCATTACTTAAGAAATACTCGGACCCTGCAGTTCCCTTACCCGTACCTTGTCCAGCTCCCACTCCTTTTGAATTTTTAAAATCACGGAGACCTTATTCGCCTACCGAACTATCTACCACGACTTTAGTACTTTTTGATTTTTTAAAATGTTGCGATTCTATTGATCACTTCGCAGAACATGGTCTCTGCGATGTGACTTTGCATTTTATGTATGGATGAGTAACTACCACCGTACGACTATCACAAAATATATAATTATCCTATATTTAAATAATTGCAAGTGTTTCTTTGTTGCATCCTTTATCTTCTTCGTGTATTATGTTGTTTTGTGTTGCATGTGTGATTAGCTTTTGCGTTATTACGGATGTTAGTATTTTGTATATTGTTGATGGCATGTTATTAAGCGATATTTTGACGGGTTTTCTCTATCTTTTTCATTTTTTGGTTTGAGATATGTTATTCGTTCTGTTAATGTGTGTGGTTGTGTGATATATTTCGTGAATAATTTTGCTAGGTGTATGTGTGTGGTTATTGTGAATTTTTTAGCCTGTAGTTTTCTATTTTGTCGTTGCCAGGTGCTTTTCAGTTGCGTAATTTGTTAACGATTTGTTTAATGTCTTCGTGTGTGATGGTTACTTCTTGCATTTCGTTTATTGTGTTGTATTTTGCAAAAGTGTTCGTTGTCTATTATGTTTGGTGGGTTGTTTATTGTGATGTCGGTTTTGTCTATAGTTTGGTAGAATTTCCTTTGAGTTTGGATGAATGTTTTGTTTTGTTCTTTCCTGTTATTACTTTTTTAGTATGTTCTGAGTCTTTTGGCTAGTACTTGGAGCTTTTGCTTCTTTTCGTATAGTTGTCATATTGCTTTTTTTTCGGTATTCCTTCTATTACTTTTGATTTATTTTCTGAAATTTTTTCTTTTATGTATTGTCTTAGTTGTCCTGTCTTTTCTCAGTTTTAGTGTTTTTGTCTGTATTGTGTTGCCATGGTAGTGCTCTTCGTTTCTTTTGTATGAATTCTTACTGTGGTGAGTGCTTCCGTGTAGATTAGTTGTTGTAGTTCTTCCATAGTTGTGTCGTTTTGTCTTTTGTTTCCTATGATTGTGTTAATGTTTGCAATTGTTGGATTTATCTTTGTGTTATCTGGTATTTTGCGGATGAATAGTTTGATGTCATTATTTGCCTCTTTGAATTCTATGTATGTTATTTCAAATTTCTCTTCTATTTTTGTGATTTATTTGTTTGTATCTTGTGTTATTTCATGTGGCAGTTGTGTATTTATTTGTTTTTCATTCTGGTTATTATGCGTTTCTGTGTTTTCTTATATTTTGTTTAATTTGTCTATTTGTTTTTGGTACATGTTTCTGTTTGGTCGTTGTTTTGTAGTTGTGTTGTACTTGTACTTGTTCTTTTATGTGATGTAGTTCTGGTTTTAGTAATCTGTTGTTTCCGATTACTACTCGTACTTGGTCTGAGTGTCTTTGTCTGTGATGAATTGTAGTTCTGGATATTTGTTCGTAAATACTTTGTATGGTAGAGATCCATAATTTGTTAAGTTTGTTTTGCAGTTAGTTGATTGGTAATAGCATATGAGGTGTCTGTTAATTTCGACTGACTCTCTCATTCTCTGTCTTTGTATTCCTCCTAGTGTGGTTGCGGGCAACATGTCCCGCAAGACACCTCTATTCGTTTCAGTTATTTTTGTAGCTATTGAGTTTGTTTGGTCGGGTGTGTTCCTTTTACGACATTCCTAACCTTGGTGTCGTTTGGTTTTTGTATTTAATTCCATCGTGTTCCACGAGTACCGCAGTAGTGATAGTCCGCCCGAACAGAACCATATTGCCCGTAAGGCTAAAGGATGTCGTTTGATGCCGTACAGGCGGCATCCGCTTTTGACACCGTTCTGACCTCTGGTACCACGCCTCCTTCGCCACGGTTTGCTTTTCAGCTTGGCTTGATTTTTTTTTTCTAAAAGGAGAAGGAGAGAACGGAATTGGTTTGATAGGATGGGTATTGATGGAAGATATGGGTGAGATAGTGGATAGCTGAGTTTGGGTATCTCGGGGTTGCCATGCCTGTTCCTATTTGGGAACCAACAGGTCTCTGAGGGGTTATGATTATTATTATTTTGATTATTTGTTTTAATAGCTTAAAAATATAAATTATGTGTATCATATTTTGTAGTTTGGTAGATAAAATTCATGGCAAGCTTATAGAACTACCACTTTTTGATGTAGATGGTGTAACTTAATTGAAAGCGATATCTTTTGTAGATTTTATTCAAAATTTATACTTGTTATACCTGCTGAGATCACTAAAGATATAGTTGTTACTTGTTTGAAACCCTACGGTTTTTTAACTTCTTTGTGCTATTTCTGTATATTTTTCGAAATTCTTCTTATTATTATGATTAATATTTAATTAGTTTGGTGGTGTTCGTATGCTCTAGCTGATTTAATTTGTGCTATCAATGCCTGTGTTTAATATTAGTTAGTTTAATTTTAAGGTGAATTATGGTACGTCTTGAGCAAGCAAAATACAATTTGTGTCCTATGCTGTGGTGCAAACTTCACACACCTCCAATATTCGCATTGGGCTGTATTAGAAATCCGAATGTAACATTTGTACCCAAACTTACACCTATCTATTTGCATAATATAGAACTTAAGGCAAAGCAAATTAGCTCCGCTAACAAGTCTTATAACCCATTCGTCACTACTATTATTTCTTCTTTAATTTGCATAACAAATTATAATAATATACTTATGGCTCGTTTGGAGTATTTATTTGGTTAGACTTATTTTAAGAAGCAATACACTTTTTGCTTTTACGATGTTTGAATGCTTTAAATTTAAAATAAATACCCCATATACTAATGCTACTTCAAGTATTTGTGAATAAAGTTCAAGGATCGACAACAAAAGAGAATTTTTGCTATAGAATTTCAACAATAACGCCTTTATATTCAAATAACTTTCTGCAATTTGCTTATAGTTGTTATTACAATGGAACTAATATTGTGTTATACGCCTTCTATCGTATGAGGTAACAAAGGCGCCTATTTCCATATTAAAATGGCGCCATAGTTCTTACAATAGCACTTGTAGTGACAATTCTGTTTATAAATAAATTCAACATTCGCGTTGTTTTTAAAATGTTATAAATATTGCTACTGCACTTTTACTTAAGGGCATAAGTAGGCCGGGGCAGGTTTACACACTTTTTTAATCACAACCTCTAGGTTACTTGTTACCTGTAAGATGAGCGGGCCAGTAAGAAAACAACGTAATGCTCACCCGAATTACGGTAACAAGGAAGTGAAAGAAAAAAAATGAATGCCACGCTACGAGTTTGGAGGGTATAAAGAATGAAACAACAGCACACACGATCTAATTCGCCCTTTTTATAGCGAAATGATAATTAAACACAAAAACACTTGCAAAATATAGTTCTAATAAGTAACTTCTATGAATTTAGATAGTATACAATATTAAATAGCTGCTTTAAAGACGAACATCATAATTCTTCACTCCGCACGTGCTAATATTAAATATTAATTATATCTAAGTGACAATCAAACTAAAGGGTGTTTTGTAAATAGAAAACTATGTCATTATACATTCCTTAAATATTGCCGCATATTATAGGCTAACAACACTAAGTAGAATTTAACAACTGTAATTTATAACCTGACGAATTGAGCTTGCGCCTATTGAACTCGATAGTATATGGAAAACATATGACGATAAGCGTATAGTAAATTCAAATTCTAAATACACCAATAAGCTTAAATAACTATATGAATCTTACTTGATTACTTACTAGATTGACTGTACCGGTGTGAAGTTAGCAGTAAAATTCTAGCAGTAATTTTTACGAGGAAGGAGATTTACAACTGGCAGTAAATTCCCAGCAGTAAATTTTTCGTGCAAACTTTATTGAATAGACAAAATGCGATTTCAGAAATGGAGCTACACTTACACCTTCCGCCTTGGCACAACTATTAAAATGACCACCTTTACAGTCCCAGTAGAACCAATTATCTTTCAACCCATATGGATTTCAAAAACACTCCTTAAATAATAAAGTGAAACAAATCAAATGGCAGAATTACACCTTCCACTTAGGCATATATATTGTAAAAACCTTCCTTAATGCATCTGCAAAAAAACAAAATTACTTGCGACCGGTATGGGTATCATAGCCGACCTGTGTAAGCTTCAAAAACCATCTTTTAATGATATCAATAGGAAAAAAAATCAGAAGTAGCAGAAGGCCATCGAGTTACACCCTCTGCTTTGGCACATATATTGCCAAGACCTTCCTTAATGTACCTGCAAAAACCAAATTTACTTGCGACCCGTATGGGTATCAAACTCGACCCCTGTAAGCTTCAAAAACTATCTTTTAATGATATACATAGGAAAAAAATCAGAAGTAGCAGAAGGCCATCGAGTTACACCTTCTGCTTTGGCACCTATATCGCTAAGACCTTCCTTAATGTACCTGCGAAAACCAAATTTACTTGCGACCCGTATGGGTATCAAAATCAACCCCTGTAAGCTTCAAAACCATCTTTAATGATATAAATAGGAAAAAATCAGAAGTAGCAGAAGGCATCGAGTTACACCTTCTGCTTTGGCACATATATTGCTAAGACCTTCCTTAATGTACCTGTAAAACCAAATTTACTTGCGACCCGTATGGGTATCAAAATCGACCCTGTAAGCTTCAAAACCATCTTTTAATGATATAAATAGGAAAAAAATCAGAAGTAGCAGAAGGCATCGAGTTACACCTTCTGCTTTGGCACATATATTGCTAAGACCTTCCTTAATGTACCTGCAAAACCAAATTTACTTGCGACCCGTATGAGTATCAAAATCGACCCGTATAAGCTTTAAAATCAACATCTTAATGATATAAATAGGAAAAAAATCAGAAGTAGCAGAAGGCTATCGAGTTTCACCTTCTGCTTTAACACATATATTGCTAAGACCTTCCTTAATGTACCTGCAAAACCAAATTTACTTGCGACCCGTATGGGTATCAAATCGACCCGTGTAAGCTTCAAAACCATCTTTAATGATATAAATAGGAAAAAATCAGAAGTAGCAGAAGGCATCGAGTTACACCTTCTGCTTTGGCACATATATTGCTAAGACCTTCCTTAATGTACCTGCAAAACCAAATTTACTTCGACCCGTATGGGTATCAAACTCGATCCCTGTAAGCTTCAAAACCATCTTTTAATGATATAAATAGGAAAAAATCAGAAGTAGCAGAAGGCATCGAGTTACACCTTCTGGCTTTGGCACATATTGCTAAGACCTTCCTTAATGTACCTGCAAAACCAAATTTACTTGACCCGTATGGGTATCAAACTCGATCCCTGTAAGCTTCAAAACCATCTTTAATGATATAAATAGGAAAAAATCAGAGTAGCAGAAGGCCATCGAGTTACACCTTCTGGTTTGCACACATATTGCTAAGACCTTCCTTAATGTACCTGCAAAACCAATTTACTTGCGACCCGTATGGGTATCAAAATCAACCCTGTAAGCTTCAAAACCATCTTTTAATGATATAAATAGGAAAAAATCAAGTAGCAGAAGGCATCGAGTTACACCTTCTGCTTTGCCATATATTGCTAAGACCTTCCTTAATGTTACCTCAAAACCAATTTACTTCGACCCGTATGGGTATCAAACACGACCCTGTAAGCTTCAAAACCGATCTTTAAGATATAATAAAGATAGCAAAGGCATCGAGTTACACTTCTTTGTAAGACCTTCTTAAATTATTATGGATCAACAATGATATAATAGAAGTAGCAGAAGGCCATTGAGTTACGCCTTCTGGTTTGGCACATATATTGCTAAGACCTTTCTTGATGTACTTGTAAAAACCAAATTTACTTGCGACCCGTATGGGTATCAAAATCGACCGCTGTATACTTCAATAATTCAGGGGTCGAGTTTGATACCCACACAGGTCGCAAATAATTTTGGGTTTTACAGGTACATTAAAGAAGGTCTTAGCAATATATGTGCCAAAGTGGAAAGTGAAACTCGATGACCTTCTTCTACTTCTGATTTTTTTTCCTATTTATATCATTAAAATATGGTTTTTGAAGCGTACAGGGGTCGTGTTTGATACCCATACTGGTCGCAAGTAAATTTGGTTTTTGCAGGTACATTAAGGAAGGTCTTAGCAATATATGTGCCAAAGCAAAACGTGTAACTCGATGGCCTTCTGCAACTTCTGATTTTTTTCCTATTTATATCATTAAGTGATGAATTTTAAAGCTTATACGGGTCGATTTTGATACCCATACGGGTCGCAAGTAAATTTGGTTTTTCCAGGTACATTAAGGAAGGCCTTAGCAATATATGTGCCAAAGCGGAAGGTGAAACTCGATGACCTTCTGCTACTTCTGATTTTTTTTCCTATTTATATCATTAAAAGATGGTTTTTGAAGATTACAGGGGCGAGTTTGATACCCATACGGGTCGCAAGTAAATTTGGTTTTTGCAGGTACATTAAGGAAGGTCTTAGCAATATATGTGCCAAAGCAGAAGGTGTAACTCGATGGCCTTCTGCTACTTCTGATTTTTTTCCTATTTATATCATTAAAAGATGGTTTTTGAAGCTTACAGGGTCGAGTTTGATACCCATACGGGTCGCAAGTAAATTTGGTTTTTGCAGGTACATTAAGGAAGGTCTTAGCAATATATGTGCCAAAGCAGAAGGTGTAACTCGATGGCCTTCTGCTACTTCTGATTTTTTTTCCTATTTATATCATTAAAATATGGTTTTTGAAGCATACAGGGGTCGAGTTTGATACCCATACCGGTCGCAAGTAATTTTGGTTTTTGCAGGTGCATTAAGGAAGGTTTTTACAATATATGTGCCTAAGTGGAAGTGTAATTCTGCCATTTGATTTGTTTCACTTTATTATTTAAGGAGTGTTTTTGGAATCCATATGGGTCGAAAGGTAATTTGGTTTTACTGGGACTGTAAAGGTGGATATTTTAATAGTTGTGCCAAGGCGGAAGGTGTAAGTGTAGCTCCATTTCTGAAATCGCATTTTGTCTATTCAATAAAGTTTGCACGAAAAATTTACTGCTGGGAATTTACTGCCATTTGTACATCTCCTTCCTCGTAAAAATTACTGCTACAATTTTACTGCTAACTTCACACCGGTATTGACGGTGACGACCTCGTCTCAAGTTACAATAGTACATCTAGAGACATTCACCAAACTAGCACTAATAAGTGAACAAATTTTACAGCATTAAATAATCAAAAATGGTGCACCCATCAAACTCTTAACATTTCTAGTATGCAAGCAACCTACATATTGTACAGGAGCAAGGAAGCGGTAACTGTTGACTACAATGTTTCCCACGCAGACTGTGAAGGATTTTGGAAACTTTTCAAAGAGTGACCAAAAGTTACACCAAAAGTATTAATATTCAAACCTAAAACATAGTTTTGAAATTGGTTGACAACTGTATCGCGATTTTGTAATAGTGTATTTTAAAACATTTTCAAGCGTTATATCAAAAAACCTGATAACAAACCGCGTGTATATTTAATCATATCGTAACACAACTTGTGCGTTCACTTGACAACAGCATAAAGATATTTCTTTGTAACTGCCTGGTTGGGTTTACAGTTAATATATAATACCGTAGTGAAGACACATTATTCTCAATCTATAATTTGCATTATGCGATTTATGTATGACAAAGTGCGAAATACACCTTATAAAAAACTTTTAATAACGAATTGGTAGGAAGCATGATTATGTAGGTACAACCCAAGTTGTATCTAACAAACTTCATTAGCGTCATAGAAACGCAAACGCGATACCATCCTAAAACACTAACAAAAGAAGTTGACGAGCTCAAAACAAAGCTCCAGCATACACAAAATGCTGTAAATAAACAGCACCCCGGGAATTAAAGGTGAATAATTCCTTGCAATCTATTTCACGCCGCTGGTACATAAAAGATCGCACCACCACAGTGGAATTCCTAATTGACACTGGTGCGGATCTGTGTATACCCAAAAAGCAAGATTGGTGGAATACGCAAACCGACGAACTACCAATAGTTCGCGGCAAATGACAGTCATTAATACATACGGTACAATCATACGGACACTAGATTTGGGACTTGGGTGCTTTAGCGTTTTTAAAATTCCGTTCTTAGTATTGTGCATTTTGCTTTCTGATCTACTTCAGTCAAGTTTTTCATATTGATGAAATGTGTGTATATGAGTCTGCGATTACTTAGTGCTGATTTCATTCCTCAATTATTCTTCGCCCATTGCTGTTTAGGATGTTTATCTTATTCTTAAGTTTCTATATTTTTGGCTAACTTTCTCTGTTGCAACACTTATACATTTTCAACATTCTTCTATAAAACTTAAGATTTCCCGCTTTACCATTTGTTTCGTAGCTAAAAGGTGACGATAACAGAACGAGTTTGTTCACGTGGAAGCTATTTTTACGGCAATTTTGAGTACTCGTAGAGTTGTCAACTACGAAAACAGATTTCCCGGGTGAGTTGCATTGTATATGTTAGATAAGTTATAAACTCTCTACGTCAGTGACAGTGGTGTGTGGCGTTCACTAAGATATACTTTTAGTAGAAACTTTAGTTAGCTGACTGGCATTGGAGTTAATTACAATGTAACAAGTTTATTTTTTGGCAATATGTTCACAAATACCTAATTTAATTAATTCATAAAAAGTCAATTCAAATATAATATCGCTACACAATCTACGTGATAAATATTACATATAGTTAAATACAATATAAGCTTTCGAATTGAAAGCATAAAATTATAAATTAAGCGGTGACAGAAAATGCCATTTGTTAGCATCACTGGAAGGGCTTCTTCCTTTGATGATTGTAAAAATTGTAACTATTGTCAGACGGCAGCATACGTCAATAGAACACTTCCACCTGAGCTGTTGCTAGAGAAGGTCAATTGTTCTTTAAATAAAGGAACATGGCGTTGCAGACCACGTGTTGGAAGCACCGAAAGATTAAGTTTGAATTTCAAGATGAAATCGTCTCGGCTAAACAGATTATATGTTCACGCTTGGCAGGTATTAGTTCGTATAAGACGGGACATTAAATTGTTCTGAATGGCTTTAGGATAACATGCAACTTATGCAACTTACAAACTTATGCAGCTTACTTTAATTTAAGAAAATTTATAGAATTTATTTAGTAATCAATGGAAAATTTATTGGCAACTATTTGAAATTTTACTTTATATGGTAGTCAATCTGACGTGGTTCATTTGTTCGATGCGATCGCCCTTAATGTTGCTAGATATTCAGTATCCAGTTATTGGGTTGAGTTGTATTGAAGGTTCCTAACCTGTAAATGCTGAAATAAGAAGCTTTCAATTTATTAATTATCATTCCGAGTATGATCCTAATACCTGGCAAGTATTCTTCCGATGGATTAACATCTGGTATGTAATTAGTTTTTTTAATACGTCAGCTGTAACTTTTGGCATAACAGACAAATAAGTTTTGTTTGTTCACGTGGAAATTTCCTAGTTCATTAGTGAATGACAAACAAGTTATTATCAAACTTTGGTGAAAGTAATCTATAAAGCTTCACTTTTAATCTTTGTATTAGTACTAACAAAAAATGGTAGATATAAAAATAGAAAAGGTTAACCTTCAGAATTAACAAAAATTATAGCTATTTTAGAGAACTAAATTGTTTCATTTTGCTTTTCATTAAATAATAAATGGGAATATTTTACCATTTAATGTGAAGTCTACGTAGTACTACCAAGACCAAATAAAGTTGTAATATAAATTTAATTAATCCGAAAACTCAAATTTAAACATTTTCAAGAATAAATCCTTGCTAGACTTTACTAATGTAAAAACTACATTATTCTATTTTTGAGAGATGCTGATTATTACCAAGTACATATGTACATATCTTCTATTATCATAATTTAGTCAAATTTTTAAAGATGATGTTTTGTAAATAATTTTAAACTGCAACTTAAAGGGATAGATTTTCATTTTGGTCAAGACTATGATTATTAGTTGGAATTAATGAGGTTTGATTCTTATTAATTATGAATTTTTTGAAATGAATGCACAAACTGTGTTAGCCTTGTTCTAATCTGTTTACGGTGTAGCAGTGCATCTTTAAAGGTCAATATCGAGCCATAAGGTAAGAAACTTTAGGGATTGGGTTCTCGTAATATTTTTTGTATAGCGGTATTTAAGTATAGGTTTCCGCATTCGCCTTATACAAAAGACTCAAGTTGGGTCTTCTTAGTATAAAAAAATTCGGTGGCGCCATATTCACTATATTTTGGTCGCAGTCCAACCCCGACCCAAAGCTCATGTTCTACCCAGAGGAAATCGCTCGACTAGCCGCTTAGCCTTTGGAGGCCATTTGGAGCCATTTTCCACCGAAACTAACCGTGGGCTCTTTACATCTACAGGAAATCCTCGTTATCTATCCTTGTGCCTTTCAACTGGCCATATAGGAGTAAAAAAAATAACCCTCTTAGTACGGCAAAACGTTATAACAGTATTGGAGCTGACCCTAACAAGAAAAAGCTTTTGTTTAAAATTTTGTACGATCTTGTGTTAGTCTTTGATAAATCCTATAATCATGCGTTAAGGTATTTACATGTTCAAGTTGTCGCCAGTTTATCATAATTGTAGTTATTTTTGGATTATGAATTTGATCGATAACTTTTTCATTGAGTTCCTAACGAATTTCGTCAAAAAACATAATAATAAATAAAACTGTGTTATAAGCAAACTCAGCTGTGTAGCCAAAATGGTGCCCTTCGGATTTCTGCAGTGTGCCCTCAATGTAACTTACACTACTCCATGGTAATATGTAAACATCTTTGTTTTTAACCGGTGTGAAGTTAGTAGCCAATCTTCAGCAGCCATTCTTTCCAGCAAATGTTTTTAAATAAATGTAACAACCTACTTCCACAATTAGAGTTACACCTTCCGCCTTGACGCAACTATTGTTATGACCTCTCTTAATGCATCTTTAAAAACAAAATTTAGTTACGATCCATAGGGGCTTCAAAAACAACATTTAAAGGATAAAAAAATATAAAAATCAAATTGACAGAAGGCAGTCTACTTACACCTTCGGTCTTGGCACAATTACTGCTGAGACCTCCCTTAATGTATCAGTAAAAACAAAATTTACTGAATCACAAGTGAATTTTATTTTATATAGATGCATTAAGGGTGGTCTTAGCAATAGTTGTGCTAAGATAGAAGGTGCCACTCGATTGTCTTCTACCATTTCTAGTTTTTTATGTTTTATCCTTGAAGAGTGGTTTTTGAATCCCCTACGGGTTGCAAGTAAATTGTGTTTTTACAGATACATAAGGGCAATAGTTGTGCGATGGGTGAAGATGTAGCTCCACTGCCTTCTGCTATTTCTGACTTTTTATATTTTTATCCTTTAAAAGTGGTTTTTGAAACCCATACGGGGCGAGATAGGTTTTGGGCCTCTTGGAGCGGCTTTTTAAAAAAGCTTCTTCAAAAAACTCTTCTATCAAATTTATTCTATACAGATTTTACAATTAATTTTGATTACAAGTACGTTATATGCCTTAACGTGTGGAGATCGAAATAATTCTAAGTTGACTTTCACTAATTAAATAAATTAAAATTACAGTGACTAGCTAAACTACCAACAATGTTAAAGTTGTGGAGCTCTAGACTGACTGGTCATTTTGGGCTTTTAAGGGTATTTATGCTATATCTGCCCCTCACATTGCTTATGGGAACTGCAGAGCTCATGTCTGCTTATTTCTGTATTTAATATAAGGTATTACATTTTAAGTATCTTAATTATAATAATTGCTGACTTCTAACCTACTGTGACCTGCACCGAAGTATCATATTGTCAGAGGCTTTCACGGCCGGAGTCATTATAAATATTTTTATAAACTAAAATTTATAAAATGACACGGTCCCAACACGGAATCATCGGTATCATGTTGCGTCTGGAATACAATGTCTGTTTCCGTTCTCATTGTCTGGCTTGTGAACTTCCATTAATCTTTTATTATGTCCTTCAATTATACATTGTAACAATCTAACTTAAGTTTTAATAGTTTGATTTAATTACATATGTATCCTAATTTGGGGGATATGTAACTGTCGGCACAACTAAATTTTATTTTTGCAGATGCATTATGAGAGGTTGTTCCAAGGCGGAAGGTGTAACTCTAATTGTGAATGTCGGTTTTTACATTTATTTGAAAAGAGTTAAAATATTCTGCACCATCTTAGGGATGTAATACTTTCAACCTTAAAGTTAATAAAAAATTTAAAGATTTTTTTCATTAACTCTTGCACGGACGTCGTGCAACTAACTGAACTGCCAACAAGTCTACTATTAGTAGATTTAGGTGGTTTATGTGCAGAATGAAAAATAATAACTTAAAAACGCTTAACAAAAGAATAATAAGATCTTCTTTCTCATTGACTACTTTACTAATAATTCCAAGAATGGTACATGTATTTTTCGGTATATATAATGTTTACCGCATTTTCAACGACCTTTAGCCTGCAGTAACTCTAGGAAAGATTTTATGCAAAATTTACATTGATTACTTACTACGATACGATCCCACTACTTTTACTTTATACTCCCCGGTAATATAATCACTAATTCAGTAATGTAAAACTTATTGTCAATGGTCATATTTGGAATTGAATAGAAAGCAGCGCAGTTTGTAGGTGCAGTAACACACTCATGCTCAAAATCGAGCACTATTGTAGCCGAAAGCATTGAATCGATGCATTAAGGAAATACATTCAAGTTAATAGATTAGTGGTAAACAAACAACTACTAGTAGTAGATATTCATTCTACATTGGAAGTTCAACGACAGTGTTTGTTACGTCAAAAACACTAAATGTCCGCAAATAACGGCATCGAATTATTGGTAACTGGAATAATGGTAATGCAAAACACAAAGTCTAGACAAATTTGGTCAAAGATTGCCAAAACTATCCAATTAGATTGCCACAGAACTTCCTTTTTGTCCAGTGGGTTCCTGATTTCGGGTAGTATTATTATTGATAATACCACAGATACGCCAAGACTGTGTTTGGAATAGAATTTCATATAAATATTTCTCAAAAGAGAAATACTTCCAGTTAGTTAATGTACATGTTTAGGGCAATGTTGGTTAACTCTTGTACAGGCGGGGTCAATAAAAGTTTTAAACTTCTGTTCTAATTTCTTCCTTCGTTTACACGATCTATGTTCTTGTGTAAGATTCAGTTTCGATTTTGCAGCGATGGTATTTCAAATGCATTTCTTTTCCAACTTTAATATTCTCCATTGTTTTAATACGTCTTATTTCATCAAATTGTTGCAGCCCAAGTTTAGCATCGTTCCTAGCTCTCGCTGTTCCCGCTGCTCCACGATATAAAGTCTCAATTACAGAAAGCTGCAAAAATGTGCGTCAAAGTTAATATACCGCCCATTTAGGTACGAAATCACACTTAGAGTACCAAGATCACGTTGTCTTTATTGGTGAGATTGCAGTTCAGCAGTTGGAAGTAATCGTTTTTTGGGGCGTTCTGGTTTGTCTGGAGTCACCTGCTTTGTCGCAACAGTGAATAACATGTATATACAAGTTACAAATATGAACTAATTTTACATTAAAGGCGTGACGCACAAAGGAAATATTTGCAAAAGTTTGTGTGTACATAATTGTTGCAAATGTCTTTTATCACCGAAAGTACTTTAGTTTCTAAAGTTGCAGAATGCGTTTCTATGATGAAGGAATTGAATGTTGTGGCTTCACAATGAAAACCTAGATCTGGTGTTGTACAGAGGAAGATGTCCATCGTTACACTGAATACAATGCGGCCCTTAGCGGCGATGCTAGGATTAGATTTTCAAACTTCGGACCCTGCATCGTGTAGGTGGATGTGCTGGCATACGGATGACTTCCTTGGTTGGTAGAATTTGGAGTGAGCTGGTGGCGGAATCCTAGTGTGCGTGTTTGCGTAATGTACTCTAGTAAGTGATTCTAATGGCTTCAAAAGTGGAGCAAATCTAAGCTGTGTTATTGCGGGCTCCTGCGTCCGTAGTGTGGTTATAAGAGTTTACTTTATTATATACCGTTTGATTTGGTGGCCACAAAGATATAATCTAAAGCAGGGGCGTGGTGACTACCGTCTTGCACTATTCTTAAATTCTTTTCAAGAAGTTTGGTGACTACCTTTAAAAGAGAACTGTTAAGCAGTAATTTGCTCTAACGTTTGGAGCTCCTTTTATTTTGTGAGTTTTTTTGTATAGTACGTTCGGACGGTTCTATTATGTATTTCGAGGGGTGTCGGACGAGTCTATTTTTGTTTAAAGAGTGTTTTAACCGTGCACACTATTTATTTGCATGCTGCGTACCTTTTGGTAAGTTAGTTAGGAGTATAGTTGGTTGCATACTCCTTCAGAGTAGTACCGCCTGTACAATTACACTAACTTCTTTATTTGTTTGACCTATTCTAACGTAATAAAATACGTTTAGTCTAGACAATGTGATAATTCCGATGCAATTTTACTGAAGTCGGCTAATATTGAAATGATAATCGAATTTATTAGGATCTAGAGCTAACGTCAAAATTTCAATTATTACCGGTAACCGCACATGCTAATTTTTTTCTGCTAACTAAATTTTGTTTACGTACAGGGCTTCAATTTGTTTCTGCTGTGTGTGTGTATGTGTATGTATGTGCGTGGATGCGTGTGTGCGTCTGTGCGTGTGTGCGTGCGTGTGTGGGTGTGTGTACGTGTATGTGCTTGTGTGCGTGCGTGCGTACGTCTGTGGGTGCGTGTGTGTACGTGTATGTGCCTGTGTGTGCGTGTGTGTGTGTGTGTGTGTGTGTGTGGAGGTCTCAAAAAGACACATCCTCCGATATTACTTAATCAAACCATTTCATTTTATTTATAAAAACCGTTTATTTGAAGTTTTTAAAAATTTGTAGATTTATTATGATTAAGTAACGATCGCTACTAATAAAGTAAAGGAAAACGTCTTGGTTTCTTTTGAACGCGAGTTATGTATCCCCCAATTATATATATGTATTGAATATATTGAATCTAATAGGAATTATTAGAAATTGTTAAATAAAGTATAAGTCCATTGCAACATTGTAATACAAGGATAACCCAGAGAGGTTATCGACAGTTCATGAGAACGGAATGCAACTTTGCATCCGTGAGGGCAGTGATACTGCAGATGGCAGGTCACAGGCGGTTAACATACCGCAATTACTTAGAATTAAGATTGTTACATTGTAATAAAGTGTACAATTAAAAGAAACGCAGACATGAGATCTGCAAGTTCCCACAGCCGTGTGAGGGGCAGGTTATTATAAAAAGCCCGGGAGCTCAAGGCCCGGCAGTCAGTCTTCGAACTCCATACTTCGTTGTTCAAGCTACTCAATTAAGGCAGTCAGTCTGAGTATTACAGCTTTTGCATTGTTGTCTACCTAGACTACTCGCCCAGTACAATTAATTAATTTTTTTATTAAAGTTATTATGAACAAGTTATTCTAAATTTCACTGTAATTTCTGTTTCAAGTCTAAATAAATTTTGTTAAGTGTTTCAAGTTGTTTTTTAAAAACACAGCTCCAAAGATCCGAACCTTAACTGACGCAGTCGTAACGGATGTCAAAAGGGCACTAAAAATCCAAAAATCGGAAGATTGGTGACCAAGAATTTTAATTCGCAACTTTGACAGAACCCAAACCAAGTTGGAGGAAGAACAAAAATAGTCTAATTCCAGCAACAAACCAACGTGGACAAGATACAGCATCGATCGAGCCCACAAAAAAACAGATGAAAAAATTAGTGTCAAGTTCATTCCATTTATACTAATTTATACCATAAACTATAATTGATATATGCTAGTTTATTATTTTATTATTTTATTGATTACCATTTATGAATTTTATTTTATGCCAATATTTTTTGAAAATAGTTTACAAAGAAAAATTATTTTCAAACGAGACTTTATTTTGAGAAAGTGTTAATCTATGAGACTTGAATTTTAAAAAAGATTTTCTTTTAAAAAGCAAATGAGACTTGATATTTAAAAGATTCTTACCACAATCATTAGAACAAACTCAAAAATAAACCAAAAATAACTGACGCACATCCACTAATACCAAAATAAGAAACATTAACTAGCGCGATTCAAACGCACGTTTAATCCGGTAAACTAAAAACACAGAACGCAAATTAATTCCAAAACTAAAAGGTAATTCTTCAAACAAGCGATTACGGAACGATTATTTAGACTATTGACCTCTATAATACTGTATAAACTACAGCAAGAACATTCTGCATTAACTAAAACTACGGTAACTTAAAACCATCTAAGATAAGCAAAGTCCGCGAACGCAATATCATTATTACCTTAAAGAAATCGCTATTAAAAAAACAACTTTCAGAATCTTTGTACAGTACTAAAGTAACGCAATTTGCATTATTAAATCCATAAAAGCGTAAAATTGCAACGAACATTTAATGAGAAACTATTCACTACAACGATCTATAAATAAAATTGCAACTATCTTAGTACAAACACGGATTAAAAACTAAACGTTTTTTAATTAAAATTACTCATTATTTGCATTATCCCAGTACAAATACTGAGTGAAGTAAACGGTCATCGTAAGAAGCTTTAATTAAAACGCTTATAATTGTAACCTGAAAACTTACATTACGGGAGATTCAGTTACAAGTCGCGCATCACGGAGATATCTAAGAATAAATAGACGTAACATTTATGCAAGCAATCAGCGAGTACGGAAGTGAAGTATTTAATTCCTATTAACACCTGTAAGTGTTAATTACCTCAACGTACGTGATTGAATTTCCAAGAAACGTGACTACACCTTTAAGAGACATAACTTAAGTATTTAAATTACAACGATAAAGTGCAAAAGTAATTAACCTGCAAGTTATAATTAGAATACAAGACCGACGAACTAAAACGTTATGCAACTCAATTAAAACCGATATAACTGCAAATTAACATAACTGAACTAACACAAAGCTAAGTAAATATTGCGAGAACAAACCTATTCATTCCAGATTCTTTAGAAAGCAGAAACTCCAGACAAAATAAAAACCGCGAGATAGAAAACAGGCAAATTCAAGGCTACGGTTATTAAATCAACATTATCGAGCATAAATCTCACAAGATCATTACCGCACTGTGTAACTAAGCACAAGTAACAGCAATTACGATTCTAAAAATAACCCGACGCAGTCTAAACTGAAAATTAACAAATCCAAACCCAAAATAACGATAAAAATAGCAAAATCAATCTCAATTTTTTACCAAATTTGAATTTACCCAACCTAAATGAAAAATTAAAAAATCTAAACCAAAAACGTTTCAAATAACAAAAATCAACCCCAATTTTTACAAAATTTGAAATTACCCAATCTAAAAGGAAAATTAATAAAACCAAAGCAAAATTAACATCACAAATAGCAAAACCAACCCCAATTTTTTCAAAATTCGAAATTATCCAATCCAAAAGGAAAATTAATAAAACCAAACCAAAATTAACCAAAAAGAAAAATCAACCCAATTTTTTTTACAAATAAAAAATCAACCTCAATTTTTTACAAAATTCGAAATTACCCAACCCGAACGGAAAATTAATAAATTCCAAGCAAAAATAACGATATACATTGCGAAATAAACCTCAAATCAAAAAAAAAAAATTTTGGAAATTACTCAAAATCGAAAACAACCCTTACCAACATGAGTAGATCAGACATGCGACTGTATTTGGAGACAATACAGATATTTGATGGCACGCAGGCGCATCTTGCAAATTTCATTGGAGCAGCCGAAATGTTCCTAAAAACCTTCTACAAACCCGGAGATAACGAAAGAAATTCATTGCTTATACGCTTGTTAATAAGTAAACTAACCGGAAGGGCACTAACCTTAATCGCCAGTAGGGACGATTTACAAGAATGGCAGAAATTTAAACAACTACTAATTGCATATTTTGGAGACCAACGTAACATAAAATGCCTGGTACGAGACCTAATAAACCTTAGAATGGAACACAACCAGTCCCCTATCAATTCGGAATGAAATGCCAAGACGTGAGAAGTTTAATCCTAACAAAATTAAAAATCGAAGAACCCGATCAAAACGTTAGACATTTAAAAACAAAAATGTATGACGAAATGGCACTGGACACGTATATAAACGCTTTACCAGAACGACTATCGGATAAAATCAGATTCCAATGACCCCAAAATCTAGAAGAAGCTATGAACCTAGTAACAGAAGAAGAAAATGTAATGTATTACCGCAACAGACTATACAACCCCAACGCGAATAAAAGTTATTCACCAATAAAAACTATACAAGCCACAAGACAAGCAATCCCTCCACAAAAATTCACACCTTTCAACGCACAAACAAATCAACCGCGAATTAATAACCCAAGCTTCAACAATACAAATTTTAATAATCAATATAAACATTTTTCAAAACCAACGTTTAACCCAACTTTTACGAAACCCGCATTCCAACCAAGATTTAATCAAAACTTAAACCAACAAAGACCAACATTCAACGCAAACCCCAATAGAAATACACTAATGACTAATAATCATAACAACCCTAATAATTATTATAAACCAACACCAATGGATACCACATCTGGTAACACCAGACAAAATACAAAGATAACACATATCCGACCAAACCCTCATCAGAAACGCAATTTTACATCAGAAGAACTATTTCATCAAGAAGTAGAAAAATTTGACACTGACCAGAATAATTACATTGAGACAACTACGAACAATGAATCAAACCATGCAGAAATTTATGAACGCGACGAACAATACGAAACTTACGAGGAGTACGACGAAGAAAACTCGAACTCAAATTTTCAAATGGACCAATTCATAACCGACCAAACTTAATAAACTTAAATAACATAAATCACTTAGTACTACCATACATAGAAATACCCCACGTCGAATTCAAACTATTAATCGACACCGGATCCCAGAACCGTAAAAAAACATTACTTAGTTTATGTAGAAAGAGAACCATTTAAAATTAAAACAGCCCATCAAACAACACTACACCAATTCGTAGCTAATATACCCTTACCGAGAACATTTAATGTTAAAATGAAACATAAATTTTGTGTATTCGAATTTAACGACAGATATGACGGCTTAATCGGAATGGACCTTCTAAGAAAATTACGAGCCGACATTGACATTAAAAATCGCTTATTAAGGACGAAATACGGAAAAATCCCCATTAAATTTCAAAACACACAAATCGAACAAAAATACACAATAGAACCCCGAACGGAAAGAAAAATAAAAATCCCAGTAAAATCTAACAAAAAGTGGGAATAATAAATCATATGACTTTTCAATAAGGAGTAGAAACCCCAACCGCTTTAGTACAAATAAAAGATAATTATGCAACCACAACGATATTAAATTCAAACGACTATCCCGTAGAATTATCATTGACAGACCCAATTAACGTAGAAGAATTGAATTTTAACGAAATGGAAATAGATGAAAAATTAGAAAACGATTACAACCCAATAGAACATGACAAAATGTTAAGAGAAAATTTAACTAACATCCGCTTTAATACCGAGGAATTATTAGAAATTGTTAAATAAAGTATAAGTCCATTGCAACATTGTAATACAAGGATAACCCAGAGAGGTTATCGACAGTTCATGAGAACGGAATGCAACTTTGCATCCGTGAGGGCAGTGATACTGCAGATGGCAGGTCACAGGCGGTTAACATACCGCAATTACTTAGAATTAAGATTGTTACATTGTAATAAAGTGTACAATTAAGAGAAACGCAGACATGAGATCTGCAAGTTCCCACAGCCGTGTGAGGGGCAGGTTATTATAAAAAGCCCGGGAGCTCAAGGCCCGGCAGTCAGTCTTCGAACTCCATACTTCGTTGTTCAAGCTACTCAATTAAGGCAGTCAGTCTGAGTATTACAGCTTTTGCATTGTTGTCTACCTAGACTACTCGCCCAGTACAATTAATTAATTTTTTTATTAAAGTTATTATGAACAAGTTATTCTAAATTTCACTGTAATTTCTGTTTCAAGTCTAAATAAATTTTGTTAAGTGTTTCAAGTTGTTTTTTTAAAAACACAGCTCCAAAGGCCCGAACCATAACTCGCGTATTATTTAAATAGGTTTGAACAACCATCATTTTACAGAACTAAACTGAATAATATTGCGGTTTACTAGTAACGAGCTTCAATAACTCATTGTTAAAATGGAAACGCATATATACACCAACTAGGGTATTTCCTTTCGGGGTAGCCAAAACTAGCACCTTTTTCTGGGGGATATGCAGGGTATAATTCTAGACTACTCTACTCCCAGCACCATTCACAATCTTTCTTCACATCCCTCGATCCCTACACACTTCCTTTGCCATCCATCATGGTGATGTTGAATAGATGGTTTTTGCTAAGTTTACTAAACCAAACTCGGCGTTTACTATATTTTATGTTAAAAATGGTTGTCTTATCTAAAAATTGCTTTGAAAATTGCCTTCAGTTTTGACATTTTTACATTTTGTGCTTCAGTAGTGAAATTTAAATATTTTTTCTTATGAGAGGGGGACTGCCACTCACTGCCCGTCCCAAATGATGCCCTTGTTTACGTGTATTGAATCCAAAACTGAGATTACCGCGTAGCACATATAATTTAGATGTTAATATCCTTAGAATAATTTTAAACAATAATGCAGACTTATAAGAAAATATCAATGTACATATCTGTGAGTGTACAAGAATGTCAAGCGACACCATTCTATGTTTCTGTGTTATTTCTGTTCTTTACCTTAGTTTTCTTTCTATCTCTTATATTCTCTTTTTTTTACTAAAAGGCTACTCTTGGAAGTCGCACTAGGACCGCGTCTTTTTTTGTTTGCTTTAAGTGTTTCTACCACCAAAAGTATCATAATGGCATCCTGAAAAATTCTCCCGTGACTCAGAAACTGACAAACTGTGTCGTATTCAACTGCTCTGGGTCAAGTTCAATTTCAACATGTGGCAACTTCTTATTGTCTTCGTCATTTCCGGAGATTCGTGTATCATGTTCCATGTTCTTTTAGTTAAGGTTCATATAACCTTAACGATTTGTTAGTCTTAGTTTTGTCAGATTAACAAAATGGCTTCTTAAAGATTAATAAAGCAAAGAATACTTACGCAGACGTAGATGAAACTGTATTAACGTAAATCTTGAACCATATCTGTAGTATCTGTATCTCTGCTGTGCTTACTAGGAATTTCAGTCTTTGTTCTATATTCAAACTGAAAAGGTTATTCACATAGCCTATAAAGTTGTAGAGCTTATCTTGTTTATCTGACAGTATACGGGATGATTAGGAGAAAAGCTGTTTTTGAATAACATAAATTACACCGTTATCCACATTAATTAAAATAGTAGTAGTTATCTGATATATAATTTATTTTTAAAAGATTGCTCAAATACGAGATTAGTATCTATAGCTGTCGAAGTGTCGATTTTAAAGACGTATGAGTGTTCTATTTTGCCTTTCAACGAACATCCAAAGGAATTTGCCTAAAAACTAATGCAATTTTACAGTATGAAACGGCATGCTGTTGCATAATATTATAAATAACCAGTTTTTAATATTGTCTAGGCGACGTAAGCCGCCATAATCGTTGTCAATCTGGCATTATTAACGATATCTGGGTAGCTGATTTAAGTCATTAATCGAAATATTGGACGTTTATAGTTAATGTACATCATTTGCGATGCCGTTATAACCATGATTATCGTTTTCGTGTAAATTGACACTCGAAACAAGTATTCTAATTAATCTAGGTCAATGAGAACAAGTGAGGGGTATCCATAAAAAGTAAGATTTATAAAGAATATCGTTCAAAAAACTATCCACCAGCAATAGTAAAAATGACAAATATTTATTCATTTTATGTTGTTGACGAAGTAATAATCACACATTACAAATGAACTGTTTTGATTGCTGACTGGCAACAAAAGTTATCGTGAAGGACGTCGGTGGACCGCAACACCTGTGGACCGTTTAGACAAGAAAATATGTCCTATTTATTTTCTGTTTTAATTATTTTATTTATTTTACATCGACCTATTTTTGCTACTAGTGCTAATAATCACCGACGACATTACATTACATGTGATTTTCCAATGCTCCACCCGAAGGTACTACATTGGCCAGGAAGCGAGTTTTTTTTTACCTGGAGAATTTTGAATTTTGCCGAACCCTTGCTGTTCCAAGCAAGGTAGAGATCTTTAACGTGCGTGACAACACTCACACACGGGACCTCCATTTTACCTCTCATCCGAACGAGGGTGTATTTTTGTGAAAAATGCTCGCCTAACATTTTTCAAGCGGACCGTGTCGGGATTCGAACCCGGGACGACAGCGGGAAATGGGGACCACTTCGCCCGAACATTCAGAATTATGCCGAATCCTTGCTGTTTCAAGCAAGATAAATGCATCTTAAATGTGCGTCAAAACTCGCACAGTGATAGTTGTAATTTTGAGCGTTGCTTCCTGTCTATAACTAACATAAGTCAAAAACTTGACAATGTCAGATATGATTGACAAAAATGCTAAACGTAATTGAAAGTTAGGTTTATGTATAGTCGTGTAGACGATTTAGATTTGTAAATTTTCTAATTATAGTCATCGGTCTCTATGGCGTAATTGGTAAACGTATAGTCCTGGAAAGACTAAGATACAGGTTTAAATCCTGTCCAAGACCTTATATTTTCCTTCTTTCAATTACTAGCCCGATGTGAAATGATCATTTCAAAAATATTCCTTACCTGGATTCTTCTGCTGCAACAAAATATCTTCAGCAGCTTCTCTGGCTAGCTCAGCTGTACCTCTTCATGGATACCTAAATTCTCAATCATTCTTCCTTCCCATTCACACACCATTCAATAATATCACAAAATAATACAACAATCATACAATTTTTATTTACCGCTATTTACAAAAATTATTCACAGATATGTACATTTCGGTCCTCTAGTTACAACTTAATAAGTGCGATTTTTGTAAAATCCTTTTTAAAATTTTAATTGTAAACACATTTAATACAACAGGAGTAAATGGGTCCCAAATAATACCCTATATTTATCACACTGGAGTATGGTGAGCTCATAATTACCCAGTTTATTAAAGTATACTTTTCACCTAGCATAAAATTACTACAAGATTAATAACCCATGTACCCTTAACAATCTAATTTAAATTTGTAATGAAATTTAGTAAACTTTACATACACCTTTTTTTTTAATATTTAAAATACCCTCATCATAGTCAAATACACGTATCTTTTCCAATACGTTAAAAAAACCATAAATAACCCCAAAGTTCACTCACACATCACAAATAATGCCAACAGTTTATCAAGTAACAGCAAATTCAAATGATTTACCTGAAAAATGCTTCAAAGCTCCATGTCGCCGATGATGATGTCCTCTAAAAACCCCTAGGCTTCTCGTCTATGCGCTCGGATCCACCAGCTATTTATAGATGATAACTCAGTCTACACTAAGCTCCGTGTTACCAATTACATACCATTCCACCATCCAAATCCACGTATATTACACTTGCTTTATTAATTTACTAGCTTGACATGGTATAAGTTGGATCTTAGTTGATTTAAATCACTCGCCACTACTCGCGTTAATAACTATAAGGCCCCCAAATACCAAGTTATACGAGCCAGTACTAACTTACTATGTTACAAATAAATTTTAATACTCACAAAACTCTACTATAACGTCGGTTTATTGTTATACGTAGTTAAAGCGATGCGAAAATCAGGAGTAGTAAAAAAAACTTAGTAACTTCCATCCCATATTTATACGGTTTAAGTGTAACCTCCCGAACCCACTTAACGCGAAATACTTCATTGAAAATAATATTTCTGCAAATTTTGGATATAATCGCCTCAAAGCTCCTAGAATTTTACCTCGTGCACTCGCTATATAATCCGAAAACCGCATTTACCTGCCGCGTGTTCGTCTGTTGTAAAACTAACTATTTCGACCAATGACACAGTCCTATGTCATCATAAAACCCCGCCTGTAATATTGTTATCTCCGTCTTATGCATATTGGATGTCGCGTTCCAACCCTACTTGAGTTGTAAAAAATCGATATTGCTGACCGCGTCCACGTGGATTGAATACGTGCTCTGGAAATCGAATGCTTTTATACTCCTCTCTATCTGTAGCATCTTATTGATTGTGCATCCCTTCCGCTCTTTAAGAAACTCTTGCTAGCTTTTATGCGAAGCTCCTGACGGTTGAACAATATTTTCCTTGAAACCCGCTTTATTATGTTCACAAATACAAAGAAGCTGATGTTTCAAACATGCAGGTGTTTGTTTATTGATCGTTTAAAATAACATTTCTTGGAGTTTATGTTTCACGGTATTTGATACAATTAACGTCCTTGTTTGTTACAACGAAAACTTTTCGCCTTGTAATTAGTGATTTTATATACCCTGGTGCGTTTTCTGACGTTATTACACGTTGAATTAAATTAAATTAAATTAATTATGCGTTTCTATTTGTTTTTAAAACTGGTTTTCCTTTATGAACCTATTACTTTTCACTCCCTAATTATAAAATACGTCAATACTTGTTGGTTTGAATTAAATAAATGAAATTAATTTTGCGCGTAAATAATTAGTGCTTTTCTCTATACCGGGTGTTTGAAATTGCATTGCTTACCCTAAATTTAACCCTTTAAATCTACTACAAAATACATATATATATATATATATATATATATATATCTGTAAATAAACTCGTTTGAGAATAATAAAAGTTTATTCACCTATACAAATCGTGCTAGTAGTTGTATAGCCGTTAACAAAACAATAATTTTATTATTACATAAGAGGAGGAAACATTCACTAACCGGTTTTGGCTTTTTTAAGCCTCGTCAGAGCGAATTCAAAGGGTGCAGGCGCTCCTTCCTCGAGATTTCTTTTTAAGGATTAATTTCTCCCGGTGATACCTAAATAGGCTAGCAGTAAGCCCCAATTTTGATTGTAAAATCCTTTTTACCGACGAAGCCAATTTTTCAAGGAATTCTATTATAAATTTTCAACAACAACTACATATGGGATGAAGACAATCAACATGGAATTGTAGACACGCATTTTCAAGTGCAGTTCTTATTAAGTATATGGGGTAGTATAATTGGGGATTATTTGATTGGTCTTTTCTTTTTGCCTGGTCAACTTACTGGTCCACTCATGTAGGTATTTTTTGCAACACGAATTGTTTTTATTATTCGAAAACTTGTCTCTTTTGCTGAGAAATAAACATGGTACATGCATGATAACCTTCCGGTACATTTTTCTATTTTAGCGAGGAAATATTTAAATAAAGTGTATGAGAACAAATTGATATGACGGGGTGGACCTCAGTCATGGTTCACTAGAAATAGGCTGGTTTAGGAATTAAGTAAAAGACTGTAGAAGCTACCCAGAAGCAGATAAAGACACTGATCACAACATAGTAATTATGAAGGCCGCGCTTAAACTTCAAAAGATTTGAAAAAGTCAAATGAATTGCTGAAAGACATCGGGAAAATTTTTGATACGAAGGAAGTAGAAATAGTATGAAATAACATTAAATACAGCTTAGCCAGAGCGGCCAAAGCATTCAGAAGTATACACAAAAAGAAAATAAGAAACCATGGACAACAAGGGATATCCTGAATGTTATAGAAGAAAAACGAAAATACAAAACCAGACCAGACGAAGCACAAAAACAGATACAAAGCCATAAAATGGGAAATTATTCGCAAATGCAGGAAAGCTAAAGAACAATGGATTGATAAAAAAGGCAAATAGGTACAAACTAAGATGGAAATAGGAAAGACAGATGATTCATACAAACTGATTAGAATGAATTTTTAGGGATATAAAACAGTATGGAAAATATATAAGGGGCGTGAAGGAGACATCATCATAGAAAATGCAGAGAAAATAATTAGATGGAAAGAATACATAGCGAATTTATATGCACGACAGTAAATAGCAGCACTAGTACGGGATTCGGACATTGTAAAGAATGACTTGGGATATCCTACACTTAGAGATGACTTTGAATTAGCATTAAAGTGTTTGTAAAATGGTAAGGCGACGGGTATAGATAAGGTGCAAGCAGTTGCTAGATTTTAAACGTATCATCATATTCACTACACCAAAAAAGAGAGGCGCTGATAGATGTGAGAATTTTCGAACAATGAGTTTAACAGCAACTAGAATTGTACAAGACTAATGGATAAAGGAACCAAAGAAACACTAGAAGAATATCAATGTGGGTTTAGGCGAAACAGGGGAACATGAGAGGCTATTTTAGCTCTGAGAGTGATAATGGAGAAGACAATAGAATAACGAAAAAGCGTGTATATAGGGTTGGTTGACTTTGAAAAGACATTCGGTAAATTGGAAAGAATTGTTGGAAATACCCAAAAAGATTTGAATGAGTTTTAGAGATAGACGGATAGTTGATAGCTTATACAAGGAGCAAACAGAGCTAATAGAATTAGAGCAGGAACGTGGAGAAGTAAATATTAGGAAAGGGGTGAGACAGGGATGTGTCCTATTCTCGTTAAATTTTAAGTTGTATATCGAAGAGACATTGAATACTGTCAAATGCAGGAAGCCCTTTGGAATTACTATGCAAGAACAAAAGATTGGTATGCTTAGATTTGCATATGATATAGAGGTCTTAACATTCAGCAAGGATGAGTTAGAAGCAGCTCTTAATGAAATACAAACAGTTCTAACCGAGAGGTACGGTATGAAAATTAATAAAAATATAACTAAAGTCCTAGTATGTAAAGGAGTGGGAAATAAGTCAAAAGCTAGAATACAGATAAGAAACGAAAACTAACTAGAGGTTAAGGATTCCTGCTATCTAGGAAGCCAAATAACGTATGATAAGAAAAGTGCTAAAGATATAAAGCAAAAATCAGCACAAATCCGTGTTGCATTTAACAAGAAAAAGCAACTAGTATGTTCAAAGACAACAAATAGAGACAAAGAACAAATTTCTGAAAGCATATGTGTGGTGGACATTAGGAGAAGCGAACAGGAAGAAGATAAGAAGTCTTTGAAATGTGGTGCTACAGACATAATAAAGATATTATGGACAGACAAAGTTAAGAACAAAGAGGTACTAGAAATAGTAGAGGAAGAAAGAAATATGTGGAAAACAGAAAAACAGGAGAGATAGGATGATGGGCCACATACTAAGGTATGAGGGAATAGTGCGAAATATATTAGAAGCAGAAATAGGAATAAAAGAGGTAGAGACAGATCTAGGTTGGTCTATCGTACACAAATAGTGAAAGATGTAGGCGGTGGGAATTTCAGAGAAATGTTTAGGCTAGCTCAGAATGGAAATCATTGGAGGTACGAGTCCAACCAGTTCCAAGACGGAAAACCTAATGACGAAAAAAAAATTGTACTTGAACCTGATGATTATGTTGGTTTTACAATATTCTCAACTAATGTTGATTGTGCAGTAGGATTTATTGGAAAACTATTAATTCGGCAAATGTGTAAGTGTTGGCGTATCTTGGTAGCCGCAGGTAGCTTAACCCCTTTCACATACCACTGAATATTGGTGAAATAGGGTATATATTTAGAAAACAATAGAAGGGAACCAAACTGTATCTAGGCTGTGGGTATACCTAGGTTAGACTATTGCGCACAGATAGTGAAAGATGTAGGCTGTGGAAATTTCAGGGAAACGTGTAGGTTAGCTTAGAATAGAAATCAATTGAGTTACGCGTTCAACCAGTTCCAAGACAAAAAACCTAATGACGAAAAAAGATAATTGCACTTAAATTTGATGATTATTATAAACGACTAAAGATGTTGGTTTTGCAATATTCTCAACTAATGTTGATTGTGCGAAAGGATTTATTGGAAAACTATTAATTCGGCGAACGTTTAAACGATGGGAGGTCTTCGTAGTCATAGGTTGCATAACCCCCCTTCACATACCATTGAATATCGGTGAAATAGGGTATATATTTAGAAAACGATAGAAGGGGAACAGAGTTGTATCTAACAAGAAAGAGCAGCTGCTATGTTCGAAAACAACAAGCATAGAAACAATGAAAGAATTGTTGAAAGCATATGTGTGGAGCACAGTACTGTGTGGATGTGAAATAGGGTCGAGCAGTAGGAGCAACAGACAGGAAAAAGGTATAAGCCCTTCGGAATGTGGTGCTTCAGATGTATGATGATAATAGAATGGCCAGACATAGTTAATAACAAAGACGTTTTAGAAATAGTATTGGAAGAAAGATATGTGTGGAAAACAAAAAAATAGTAGAAATAGGAGGACAGAACGCGTTATAATGCAATTGAGGAATAGTGCGGGATATATTACAAGCAGAGAAAGGAGAAATGGAGGTAAAGGTAGACCTATATCAGATTATTGCACGCAGATAGTGAAAGATGTGGGTTGTGGGCATTTCAGGGAAACGTGTAGGTTAGCTCAGAATAGGAAACAACGGTTTTAATTGTATGTCAGGAAATTTAAATGACTATTACTAGTGAAAGCAGTACTATTAGATTATACCATGACGATAATAAAATAAGTAAAGAAATTCCATAAACTGCGAGCTATTGTTGTATTACATAACTGACATCGTCTTTTATTTTACTTCACTAAAAAAAATCAAGTGAGATTAAATCGGTTGTCAAGGCTCCTATTTAATTGGGTGGTTAGAACCTATTCGGTAATTTTCAAACATTTCGTTCCAATAACTTATAACACTATTATCCACATAAGCGGGAACACCATCTTACTGAAGAAACGTTCTGCCTCATAATCAGCTGCAGTTCATCCACATATGCAATTAAATCATTAACTAGAAAATGACTGTAGCGCTCAACTGTTAATTTATCGTGTTAGAAAAATTGATCCCATCATATCTAATGTAGATGCACCAACCTTGGCACTAAATCTTCTCTGTTCTCACTTCCCTTGTGTCACGTTACACCAGCGAAAAATTTTATTTTGGTCAAATATGCCATTAAAGGTTTGTTTGTCGGACCAAACAATTTTCAAGGTAAAATTAGGGTTTTCTTAGCGTGCTACAAATCCAATCCTTACTTAGCAGATTTTAGAGTTCATCAAATTTAAATAAGAGCTATAACAGATAATAACTTACGTTTATATCCTGCAGCGAAGTCGATTTCTCATGTTTTCATGGTTAGGTTCTCAGTAGATTTCTGATGTGGTGCTTGCCAATAGTAACGGTACTGCCTTAAAGAAAACAGTAAGGAAACTTTGAGAGATAAACGAACACTTCTCACAACCCGCGCGATAACGGTACCTCCGAAAACACAGCCGCTGGTCGTCAATCCGATACTGACGTTATCAATTCGGTTCATGTAAATTACTTCCATCGTTTCAACACTCCTCTGTCACTCTGCGTACTAACCTATTCAAATTGTCTGATGTCCCACAACCAATTGAAATAGAGAACGTCGACGCTTCAATAGTGCGTATTCATAATACATTTACCAAGAGCGATAAAAATCCCCTTGCCTATCTTAACGTATTATTACATATTAAAATCCTACAATGTAACTAATATTATATAAAATAGAGAGGGCCGGATTTAACAAACAAAAGCAATTACTTTACTTTTATACAAAAATAATAGATTTATTAAATATAAGGAATTGAACGTAAATTTAAAAATCAGTTTCAGTAGAAAATTATTTGCAAATTTTGAAATAGACTGACCTAAAGAAATAAGTGTATTTAAAACTATGAATGTAATGGATGGAATGAATCTGAGGACGCAATTTATATCTTCTCAAAGGCTGTCAAACTGTACTAATAGATGCATTATTGTTACGTGCAATTCCATGAACCGAGTTTGTACTTTTTTTCGACTTCCGTTGACTTTTCAATTTATCAAAGATTTATCAAAGATCCAGTTCTTCCTATACGTTGCTCCATTAAACTTCAACTTTTGATTCCAATTGTTCTGGGAAAAGATTCAGCATAAAACTTCTGTACAAAACACTATTTTCTTATCAATCAAAATCAACTGGTAGGTTATCTATTAGTTTATTCATATTTTCTATTTAGTAATGATCAACGTAAAATGAACGTCAAATAATTGTCGCAATTTATTTAAATATGCATGCTCATTATCATCGCTTATTTATTCCACAGAATGTTAGATTTAACAGCCTACTAGCTCAACCCAGTTTGTGCATTTTATGCAAAAGGTTTCATAGCACAACCTTACTAAAAGTCTAGACTTGTGAAAAATATAAAAAATTCTCCCTAAGAACACATAAACAAATTATACCAGCAGTTTAGAAAAAAAGTGTCGATAACGTCACAACAAACAAGTGAAAGTAATTTTTGCCGCAGAGTTGCAGCTGCGGCTGCCCTTTTAACAATACATATGGTTTGTTTAAACGTTTAATCGCAATTGAAATTGCTGTAGCCTTCGGCCCTTTTATAGAAAGACGATATACTTTTATGAACCTGACCATAAGATCGTCTAAGAAACTTATATTAACTAAAATAGATGTTTGTGTGTAGTTTGACTATTTAACCACCCACATTTTGCAGAATAGTTCATATACAGTGGGCGGTAGACAATTAAGTATCCTGCTTGTGAGTTATTATCTTGATGTTCACTTTCATTATTGTTTTATTTATTTTAGACATTGAAAGTGGTTATGCATTGAAAATAATCAATTATGTCTACATCTTGCTGACTGAAACATCACCCACTATTAGTCCATTAATATGGACGTTTTTGTAATATTTCAACAAGCTCACCACCCACTTGTCTATCTATCTGTGAACCTATGTGTTATTAATGTGTTTTATTATACAAGTTCACATACACTTCACACTTTTAAAAGTAACGTGGCTGAACTTAAAATAGTTGTTCTTAAATAAAACTGTTTTACATATTGCCTTTTTTATATTGTATTCTACTTTGCGTTTTCGTGACTTGGATAACTCGTTCATTAATCAAATCTATCTAGGATAATTAAATTTGTTATTTCAGGAAACTTGCAAGTTCCTATACATATATTTTGTAAGATACATAAAACTTCTTTTGCTTATACTGAACTAATGAATTTCTGTACCAATTGTCAAATCCAATAGAAACACGAGTCGAAAAAATAAAACACGAGAAATGTATATTAAAAAATTCGCTAGATTGTTACGATCCCTTTCGTACTTGTAACTTTTCTCGCCTCCTTGATTTAAGAACATTTCAGTTTTTATCAACTTAAAAATACGAATTCGCTGCACTTTCATTGTTTCAGGTTTGTAATAGCTCAATTAGGTAACCAACTTTGTTAGTCCTTTTATTTAATTTACGAGTCTGATCCCTTATCTAGGCTTGTGTATGATACTCAAGAATCTCCTTAATTTTGCTATTTAAATAAAATTAAAAGTCGCTTTTTGGATCTTTTGTCAATATATCTTTGAGTGTTAACTTTTGCAATGAAGCTTCTACTAAAACATTATTAAAAGTTTTCTTTATAAAGTGTATAAAGTGTATACATAAAACGCGTAATTTAAATTAAAAAGTGAGCCTGTTGTTTCTTCACTGCGGTACTATTTACTGTATTTGAATGATAATAGTATATAAACCTTATTAGGTTGGTCTTAAATGTCTGTATAAAATTTAAGGTACCAAATTTTGTGTTACAAAGCAAACAAATTCAAATAAAATATTGAATTTGAAAACCTTAGTTTGTGTTATATCAACATTATTTTTATTTTTTAACATGCTATAAGCATGGGTCGTAAAGACTAAACTTATGGAAAAAATGTATATTTTGAGAAAGAAAATAAGTGAAACAGCTAAAGAAAACAAAATATTAGTTGATTTAAACTAATTTTAAATTATTTATAACCAGTTTGTTATCCATAAGACTAGCGGGCTAGAAAGAAAAGAACCAAATCAGTAATAAGGCGTGAACTCGTCCGAATTACGGTAACAAAGGAAGGGAAAGAAAGAAACCGAATACCACGCTAACACAGTCGAAGATTGACAGAGGGGTCTAAAGAACGAAACGACAGAACACACGAACCAATTCGCCTTTTTTAGAACATCTTATCTGAAAGGATATTTAAACACAAAAATACATGTAAAATATAGCTCTAATAAATAACTTTTATAAATTTAAATGACAAAACTATATTAAATTTCTGGTTTAAGTACTAGCATCTGAATTCCTCATTCCTCACGTATTAGTATTAAATATTAATTCTATCTACGTAACAATCAAACTGAAGGGTGTTTTGTAAAAACGAGAACTACTCCATTATACACCCCTTAAACATTGTCGCATACTTTAGGGTAACACTAAGTGGCATTTAACCAAACAAAACTGATAATAAATTGCGTACACACTTTAATTGTAGCGTAACACAATTTGTGCGTTCACTTGAAAACAACATAAAGATTTTTTGTAGTAACTGTCTGGTTGGGTTTGCAGTCAATAAACCGTACCGCCCGGAAGAAAGAACAGTCACAATTTATCATTTAAACTACGCACTCCATATATGACAAACGCGAACTACACTTCACAAAGAAAAACTTGTAATGATGTATTAGTAAGCAGTCGAAAATAGAGTGACACTACATTTGATTTTCTAATGCTTTACCCGAAGGTAGTACATTGGCTAGGAAGCGAGTCTTGATTACCTGGAAATTTTGAATTTTGTCGAACCCTTGTTGTTCCAAGCAAGGTAGGGATCTTTAACGTGTCCGACAACACTCACACACGGGATCTACATTTTACCTCTTATCCGAACGAGGGCGTATTTTTGTGAAAAATGCACGCCTAACATGTTTCAAGTAGTCCGTGTCGGGATTCCAACACGGACCTTTGGTTTAGTGGTTACACGCATGCCGACTATGCTACGTAGCCGTCCAATATGGTGACAACAAAACAACAGAACCAAATCGATTTTCAATTGTATTTAAAATAGCAATATTCAAGGAATTCTTGACTATCAAACGCGTGTCTAAATAAGAAACTAGGAAGTATAATATATTTAATGCGGACTTGTAAGTTGTATATAAGGACTAGCTAGCAAAATTGGTTGCCTAACTGAGCTATTTCAAACTTGAAATAATAAAAGTGTAGCAAACCCATAAATTCATGTAAGTAGAAACTGAAATGGTCTTTAATTCAAGAAGGCATTCAAATTTACAAGTACGAAATGGAACATAACACAGTAGCATCTAATTGTATTTGTTGTTTTAGCACGTGTACGTATTAAAAAGTAAACAACTACATACATATTTTAATAAATGAAACTAAAAAAGCTTAATAACATTTTTAGCAATTGGTTTTCAAAGAAGTTTGTACTACAGTTTGGAATGACTTTTTTTAACTATCAAGGATTGAAAATAATCTAAGATTTTTAGTTATATTCGAATTGATCAATTAAGGTTTTTTAAGTCAAATGTTCCAATATTCACTAACGATTTTCAGGTTTTTGATGTTTTAACGTTTTGGGTCTGAATTTCTGTTATTTATAGCGGCTTTTAAAAGGAATTTATTTGGATGTCGTTTTCCAACTTTATTTATGCAAACATCATTAATATCACATATTTTTCCCAATATATTCAATTAGTTTTTTCGTTAATTTCGAAAAAGGTCTCATAGTATAATTCATTCACATTAATGAATTTTCCCGCTTTTTGGACGTTCTCCTTATGGCAGATTACACGAAGGGTACTGGCACAAACCTCAAACATTTTTGGATACAACTTTATGAAAGGGAGTGAGCACGATCTTTCTTATCTTGCATGAACTCCGTAACGTAAAATTTGTGAATTATTGGGTCAATTCTTTTATAGAGGGTTTGAGATCTTGCGATACCTCATACAACTTGTCCTTCCATCTTACAACTTCCAAGCTCATTACCAAGGGGAGACATTCATCACCAAGATGATCTAGTGTGGCGGGTAGTGTTGGGTTTATGTAGAGTTCTACCAGAGCAAAACAGGCAAGGATGAAGATGCACACCGGGTTCTCCGATAGAAAGTCACCCTGGTCAACTGAAACCATTTGTCTCCTTTCGCTAGTGACAAAAGACACACAAGAACCACCCTCTAGGCATTTCTTCAGTGTGCTTTCGGGATAGTTCTCCTCACAACTACTAATCTTTCTAGCTCTCTCTTCTCTTTCCATCCTCCTCTCGTCTTCCTCCTTTGTCTTGAATTTCTCCACAGACTTTTTTATGCTGGACCAATAAAAATTCTTTAAGATAAATGCCACAAAGTTTGTACTTTTAAGGTTTTATCCTTTTATTGTTCCTATCGATATTCTCTCCATCCCATCTTAGGCATTCAAAAAGAATGTAGCTTACATAATCATTGTCTGAATCTCAGTACCAACATTGTGCAGCTTTTTCTCTTATTCCATGCAAGTATTTCTCGAAATTACCAATGTGCACTGAGGGCCTGCGTCAAATGAAAACTTACCTCTCCGAATTTCGACTCGCCCACACTTTGACATGCGGGATCAGTTTAGCAGTCCACCGTTCTTTATCCGATGCTTCTCAGATTCGCTGATATCTAATCCAAAGTTTCTCTCTCGTCTATAGTATTATTAGTTATCTTTTTTGCTTGGATCTTCCTTGCTAGTATAGTAAATGGCTATTCTCTTGCAAATCAGTAATTCTATTGGAAAAATCCTACCAATAACGAGTAATGCATCAGTCGAAACTGTCCGGTATGCTAGGTTTATCTTTATGGCTAAAATTCTGTGACATCTGAGTAGCTCAATCTTACATTTTTAATCCTCAATGCTTGCTCCCAAGTCGGTGCTGCATAAATGTCGACTGCATAGCCATTCATAAAACCCTTCTTCTCGTTTGTCTGGGATCTCTAATGTTAGGTAGCATAGCACCCGGATCTCCTATTGTTACTTTCACCTTTCAACTGTACTATATACGTGATTTGCGAAGATGAAGCCGGTTTCTTATGTCTCGTCCATATTCTTGCCGCGAAATGCGTTGAACCTACACTTTTAGGAAACACCAGGCATTATAAAGGTAATTGAATAGATAATGAGGGAATGCAAAAGGTACACTTCGCACTTAACGCGCACTCGCGTTTAGTACATCAATATCGTCCCTGTAGTTGGAGGTAAAGTTCTGTGTAAAATACGCCTTTCGCATGAACTCGTTTGTGTCCCCACTATACAACGTCTCTCATTGATTGGCTAAGCGGGATGACCACACATTCTTTTTTGCCTAGAAAATACGTGTTTAAACAAATACATACAATAAAAGTATAGGTTATTGCCCTATAATATGAGAAAACGGTAAACCACAATTTTATTGTAGTAACCTAATTAGAGATAGGAAAAAGGCTTATTATTTCGGATTATAAAATCCCTTTTCTTATTATTAAAACAAAAACTTTGTACAGCCAAAGACGTAACAACCAATTTTGATTTTGCCTCACACGTCCTCTACTTCTTTCAGAGCTGGAATTGCTCTTGAGTGCATTCGCAGTGTTGTCTTGGTTCCTTATTAATCTGTGCTTTCCGCAATTCCTCCTCTTTCTCCAGAAATAGTTAACTAGTTAACTCCACCTTAGGACCTAATGCTTTCAATTGACTGCGTATTATCACATACGCATCTCCGAAAATGTCTATCTTCAGTTTGTCGCACAGCTCTAGCCAGCATTTCTTTTTTAGATCAATGACACAAAACTTTAGTTGTTTCTTGGTTTCCTTAAATTCTAATTTACTCATATCCCTTTCTTCTTCTCGCGCTCTCTGATATCTTCTACGACATTTTCTAGATCGCTCTATCAGTGGTCTTACCTCCTCTGTCCACCAGTAGGGTACATTACTCTAGGACTAGCTTTGATTTGGACTATTGTCATCTTATACGCAAGGAGCATTTTATTGCTGATGTCACTAATGTTCATCTTAGGTAACGTTTTCGGGTTACATAATCTTCTGAAACACGTGACAAACTGATCGGGGTTGATGTTTCCCTGACCTATGCGGGTTTGTGACTATGCTGCTCCCGTAGATTAAGTTGTACGTAGCGATTGTCACTACATGACTCGTCGTCTATGACATTTCATTTAGGGTCTTTATGCAACAATCTTCTGGTGATCATGGTAATGCCTATATAAAGATGATCCATTTGATCTAATCAACGTGGGTCCTAGCCCGTTGTCTACAATTTCGACTTCTAAAGAGTCTGTCCATTCGAGAAGCGTACCTATTACTTTGTTTAATAATCATAACCTTTATTTTTTTAATTAATATATATATATATATATATATATATATATATATATATATTCCGACTTGGTGAAATAGATACGTTAGGTTCGCTTATGATCATAAAATCATATTTGTAATTGGCGGCAGTCACTGTTGCCATGTCGCAATTGTCTTAATAACATATTTTCGTGATCATTTTTGAAGAATTCGATACGTTCTTGAAAAAACTTATAATAAAAAAAAATTTTGGTGCAAAATTAAAAAGTTTATAGTAACCAGTTCGTACTTTTGAACTTCACAAGTAAAAGAAGTTGAGGCTAGAATTTTATTTTTATAATGCAATGTCGATACCTCGCCTTTTGACGTAAACAATATCGCATGCAAGTCACTACACTTTACAACTTACAATTCTCTATTTTACTCTTCTCTGTCTCTCTTTCTTTTCTTCTCCATTTTTCACAATGGGATTAATATTCAAACTTTTTTGCTTTTTTCCTGATCTTGTTAAGTTAAATTCGTAATTAAAAATTTAACACAATTCCAGTTTTCTTTTCTTCTTTAATCCTCATTTTTGTTTTGCCACCTTTCATGTAGTTTCTTGAGATTGCAGTTAAATTGTAATGGTTTTCAATAATAGGAATGGTTTTAAGGTAGGTTTTTACACATTCTTAAGTCGTTAGAAATTGATGTTTATGTTTTTATGTTCATCGTTACCAACTAATCCTTCTTTAATTTGTTTATCACACTGCGAATAGATCTATTTATTTATAGCTAAGGTAGCTACAAGAAACTTCTTATAAATTCTTACCCTGTTATCATTTTTATTTTCGAACAAAATGCTTGATTCAAGGTTCTACGATTTATGTACTCCGCGAGTTACATATCCCCCAAATCAATATATATATATATATATATATATATATATATATTTAAACGAAATTATTAAGACTCAAGAATTATTGTTACATTGTATAATTGAAGGACATAATAAAAGGTTAAAGAAAGTTCACAAACCAGACATGAGAACCGAGACAGTTACATTGTATTCCAGACGTAATATGACACTGCAGGAGCAAGTCACAGTAGACAATAAGACAGCAATTGTTAGAATTAAGATTATTAAAATGTAATACTTTGTATTGTATCAAGAAATAGCAGACATGAGATCTGCATTTCCCACAAAGTGATTTAAGAGCAGGAATAGCATTAATACCCTCAGGAGCCCAAATTGGCGAGTCAGTCTCGAGCTTCACAACTTTAACATTGTTGGTTGTTCAAGCTTCTCATTTTAGTTTTAATTAATTAATTAGTGAAAGTAACTTTGATTATTTTTAATATTAAACGTTAATGAACATAACGTAACCATTTGTTAAAATTACTTGTAATTTCTGTTTAAATTAAAATACACTTGATAGGAGTGTAAATTTGGAAATAAAGTTTTTTTAAAAAAGAAGCTCCCAAAGGCCCAAAACCTATCTCACGGAGTACACAAGTGTAGGGTTAATAATAGAAAAGCATCTGAAATAAAACTACCTGGAGGACCAATATTGTCTTGAAACCAATAGTCATTAAACGTCGGTGTTTTCCCTAAGTGTTGTTGCTCGGATCGTCCTCTGAATAGTTAAATTCACCGGGGAAGACATAACTACTAGTGTCTGTGAAATATCAAAGAATTTTTTCTTGATCGCATATACTATTTTAGAAAACTACTTTATTATTACTCTCTTATTGATGATCTTGGATTTGCTCCCGTGATTAATATTTTTCTAAAAATATTCAAAACTTCCTCTCACAGTATGCTATTAATTTTATTATTAAAGTGAAGCCTTTTCGAAATAAAATGTTCTTGCCTTTTGACGGCTAAGCATTATAAATTTCTTATTGTGCTCAAATGCATCTATGAGGACTTGGTTACAGCGTATTGGAATATGGTTAAAGACACAAAACACAACAAAACACAACGCGTTTTTATTTTTATGTTCTCCTTTAGGCATCTTTTTTTAGATAGAAAGATCTTTTATGTTTTAGCTAACAATTTAAAAACAACAGATCAAACAAAGCCAAGCGTCAAAGTGTTGCTCTTAGCTTTGACTCGAACAGAAAGGTGAGTTTTGCATGATTACACTACTGACTTAACCTGAACCTGTAAAAAACGTAAATGGACCATGCTTTGAACCTCGATGATCATGTTATTTTTGTGAGCACATATTACAGCTGCTTGGAGACAACCGATAAGCTCATCGATAATGTATGGACGAGCAATAAAGCTTGATACGTACAGTTTTGACCTCAGAACACCTAGCCAATAATCCACAGAAAAACTCAGTGAAGTGCTCCACTAAAAATTCTATTTCGAGAAAGTACTGAAAATCTGGACTGTAGTAACACAAATGGTTGCCGACTAACTTTGTGCGACAGATGGTGTGTTTGATGATGGTCCCAGAGTGCTATCGTATGTAAAATATGTCTTGATCGGAAAGTATCTTGAACGCTACGTAATCTTGATGGGTTTCTAGGGAAAAGTCCCTAAGATCAAGAAAGGGATTTTGGTCTAAAATTCATATGGGAAATCAATAACTACACTATTGATAAAACAAACGTAAACCATAAGAACACTAATATACCTACTTGGAAACTGCTAGCTAAAAGGAAGGTTTCTGGAATGAAATGTTGAATGTCCTAAATGTTAATGACGTAATTGCAAAATAATTTATTATGACAAATTTCACATTTGTTGTGAAAAATAACATAAGACTATTATACAAATACGTTTTCATTACAAGTACATATAAATATTATTAAAAGAAAAAAACAACCAAATATATCAGAAAATTAATATCTAAATTCCTAACCTAATCACACGAACGTACTGTGTGTACGTTTATAAATTTCATGCAATTAATTAAAAATGTTCATTCGTTTATAGTAACTGCAGATTAAAGTTTCAGAAATTTGAAGAATAAATACCTTATAAGTGATTTTTGCTTGTTGATGTTCGCTTCTGGGAATTCAAAGGGATCATTAGATATTTTAAATCAACATGTTTTTGTCTAACATAAAGTTGTCAATTCAACGGGAACCAAGGTGTCCCTAAAATTAAAAGCATCCAACCTAGGAGGGTATTATCCGAACATTATTGACAGCTTTCAATCAGTTAGATATCTATTCGTCAAAACTAACTAACATACCCAAATTACATGTTGTTCATTGGATGTTAATCACGAAGTATTCTATTAAAAAATTGATTTTCCCTCTATAAAATAATTCGAGACATCGTTGGTAGAATTCGGGCAAATGAATTAAGATTGGAAATTGAAATTACTTGAGTTGTTTTTCTCTATCTAAATATATATAAAATCGACTTACGGAAACTTTTTTCTAGACTCAGAGGAAGTAACTTTTCATATTTTTACCTCAACATAATTTCGCATGTGAACGTTTTCATGTCTAGACATTGAGATCATAGGCGTCAGTGTAATAAATTATTAATAAAACAATTGAATCATATAACTGCAATTTTATCATACAATGTATGTTGCTAATATCGTTTCTAACCTTTAAACCGCCGTAATAAATTTGACAGCCTCTGAGTATGAACAATATAAGATACGGAAATAGTTCTTCTTTAGATCAAGAATGTATGTAACCTAAAAATTCTATTTCTTAAAGGAAATAACCTAACCCCATTGGTGGAATTTACTAATACAGAAATTATTAAAAGAAATATGATTATTAACATTTTAAATGAACGTCACAAGCTTATGTTCAACTTAGTCGATATATTAATTAATACGATTTTCAGTATTGAGCCGTTGCTAACCCTCGACAGTTTGTAGATCCTTGAGGGTTTCTTGCAATCGCTACTTGCGCAGTTCTCACAGTTACAAGTATCCTAACATTGTTACATTACGATTTAAACTTATTAATGATTCGTTAAAGCTTGTATCATACCAGCATAGTCGATTAAGCAGCGTTGCTTTACCCATAATAAGTTCGCACGACTGCAACGATCCATTTTTATATTAAACTGAAGTACCGCTTAACTTGCGGTCACTACATTCACATCATAAAACAAAGCAGCGATTGGTCCGCACTGTAAATATCAAGACCGACTAAAACCATTCCTTTTTCTATAACTCGGCGCTTCTGCCAGCCTGAGCATCAGTGCATCGACATTAGCACGGATGTTTCGCCTAGCTAGAATAACATCATCTCCAGTATCGACGTATCCGCTAGCCCAAACACTGTCGTGATGCTCACGCTGAATAGAGAGTCAAGTTGCATTTTATGAACATCGATTTGACAACCGACGGACTACGCTGACCACAGCGAAAGAGAGATCTAATCATCTCACATCGCTGTCTTAGAAGCTTTCTGCCATTGAAAATAGTGCCATCGTTACCACCAAATTCAATCAAGTGAACTTTCCATCCCATCGCAATCGCTAGACAACATTACGGTCACGAAGATTCTCGATCCCTCCATTCCGAGGAACCTCGACATATATGGAAAATGTTCCACCAACTATAATTTTCTATTTGTAAGTATGTAAGTAATCCTTGCAAGTATCTTCCTAGTGTGTGGTTGTAAATAAACATAAGATTAATGCTTCAAAACTATCAATTAATATCAATTGTGCGTGTATTTCACAAAATCCTGTTCCATAGGGAAATTCACGTTTCTGCAAAATCAGTTTGGTCTTATTATAAATGGCTGCCTATTAGGAACTAGAGCATGAGAATGAAGATAATGTAACCCAAACTCTTTTGCAATAACAACAGTTCTTTATTACCAACTGAATAAACAAGGCTTTTTAACCACTTGTAGCTACAGTGAAATTCTAAAACACTTATGACAATTTATTTCCGGCTAATCGTTAACAGTACAAATATTAACTTCTTAAAGCTACAATGCTATTTTCTTAATTACTGTCGAAGTACTAATTGTTAATTTATATCGATCGCTACAATATTTTATATCACGTAGAGTTATTTATTTTAACAATGTGTTACCACTAATTTATTTCATATCATGACTTTATACAAGACTCAAATAAAAACTAGTATTACAATCAAAGTTTGAATCAGAACTAAACTAAATGATGCTCATGGCGGCAGTTTATATACTTAATCAATATTTCTGGACTATTCTAAAAACATATTAGAATTATGCAAATGACATCTAGAAGCTTATTGTTGTAGACTTAATAAAGTATTTAAATGTAGCCTCTTGTAAACTTGACAATCAAGTCCATCTGAAGACGTCGCGCCATAGGGTAAATGTTCATTATCCTTTGTATACAGATGCTTCATTTACGTTCAGCTTAATTATTCCGGTTAAGGGTAAACTAAGTAACGTCTCCCTACAATAAAAATATAAGGGAAATTCGCATTGTGCACGCACATAGCCAGCACCGTTTTCTAATTACGCTGTAACAATAAAATCTAACTCTACATAATTCTAACGCTACATGAGTTATGAATCTCCCAATCTATATATGTATAACAAAATAAAAGTTATTAGGAATTATTAGAAATTATTAAGGAATTATTAAGTAAAGTACAACAATGTAATTCAAGGATAATTAAATAAAGGTTATTAACAGTTGTGAGAACGGATGCAATACATTGTATTCCAGACGATAGTGATACTGCAGGTGGCAGGTCACAGACGGTTAAGAACCGTGATTACTTAGAAAGTAAGATTGTTACATTGTATAATAAATAGAATTAAGAAATAAGCAGACATGAGCTCTGCAAGTTCCCACAGACATGTGAGGAGCAGGGACAACATACATACCTCGGGAGCCCCGAGACAGTCAGTCAGGCTCAAGTATTTCAGCTTTAACATTGCAGTTTGCTTAGGCAAGTCACTCATATTAGTTCAATTATTAATTATTTTTCGACTTAGAGTAATTTTAAATCAGTATGTCAAAATTCCGTATTAATGTCTGTATAAACCAAATAAATTGTTACGAAGTTTTTGGAAGAAGTTTTTAAAAATACCGCTCCCAAGGCCCAAAACGTAACTCACGTTTACTGAAATTTAGACTGTATAGTATATGATAATCACTACTTACCTCACCCACCACACACGTCTTTGCCATACAAGAATAGTGTTGTTTGACCGCACCACCCTATACATTGCAACAAAGGTGTGTCAGAAAACGAGTTGTAAGTAAACTGTTCAAAATTAGGGTGCAGTTATGGCACTTTTGTAAGGAAAGTGATAGCTGACAAAAGTCTGATAATATAATATCTTTCTCATCTACTCATGGGAGTTAAAAATAAAATATAAATTGCAGTAGGTGGTCATTTTATGGAAGTAAGTAGTAAAACAGCTAAAAGTTCAATATATTAGTCTTGAATAATATAGGTACTCACTCATTTGTAGTTTGACCAATCAAAGAACCCACACTCTAGAAGAGTTTAGACTGTGGGCGATGTTATAATTAAGTATATTGATTGTGATTTATTATCTCAATGCGCACTTTCATTATAGCTGTGTTTATTTTAAATGCTAAGAGCCATTATACTTTAGAAACAATTGTCCATAACCTGATCTTAAAGAACTTCGCCCATAGCCAGCCCGTTATTGTGAACTTCCCTGTAATATTTCAACACCTACCACCCACTAACCTAATTGCTATTAATGTGTTTAGTTATTATATAAATTCATCTGCACCTGTTCCAGCGCAGCTCATAAACAAACAAAACGGTTTCATGTATAAACGAATTGTAAAATATATTCTACACGTTTAAAAAACTGAATGCAAACGTCCGTACAACTATCGGAGCAACTGCAAACCCCGATAAAGTAGTAGGGTATAGGCATGTAATGCCAGCGTCGTTCGTGATTTATATCTTGTATCTGCATAAAACACTGTTACGCTGGTCCCATAAATGGTCAACGATATCTGAAGATACCATCACTATAAACAAAATGTAACCCACAAAGCAAAACAAGAGCAAGTTGATTTCAAGAACCTTGTTCAGCAGGTTATCTGATTATTTATTGTTTCTTTTCTGGAGCAACATCTTGGATCTACGTTTGAAGAATGCTTTAATTAAAGTTGAGAGAAAGTGATGATTGCCTTGCGTCGTTGCCCTTTTTAAATTAAGATACTGTACTAAAACAAGATACGTAAATTGGTTTTGAATTTATTAAAGTAATATAAATGTGGCTTACAATAAGTGACGATCATAAATTCTGCACAATTTGCCACAATTTAATTTTTTTGGGCTGAAGAAATAATTTCTTGGGTCAAAAAATTGATCATTTAAACTTAATAGCAGTTTTAGTACGGATAAAGCAAATTCGAATATTAAACGAAAAACTGTTAGTGCATGGAAAATGAGTATTTTTAAGTTCTGTGTCAGTAATTTGCATGTGTAATTATCTTGATATAAAAAATAATTTGCAGATTACTAGAGTATCGTCAACTGTGGTGAAACCGGTCAAAATTTGATGTTTTGCGTTTTTTTTCGGTTTTGTTACAAAAATAAAAATTCAAAGAAAATATATGTTAAAGCTTAAAGTTAATTCCACCCCTAACTTAAGAGTGAAACCAATCACATTTCTACATCACGTATATTTGACTTTAGTAACTTCGAGAGTGAAACCGATCATTTAACCTGTTTTAAAAACTTTTTCCTTTTTAAATAAAAAAAAAGCTAATAAACTAGTAAAAAGACGTGTATTTATTATCAAAAAGGTATATAATTATTTTAAACTCCAAATTATTTCCTAAATGGTTTCTGCTGACTAATATTTTAACAACGAACGAACAAAAATGTTAGTTCGTTGTTAAAATATTAATCAACAGAAACCGTTTCGGAAATAATTCTTAAGTTTAAAATAATTATATACCTTTTTGATAATAAATACACATCTTTTTAGTAGTTTATTAACTTTTTTTTATTTAAAAACGAAAAAGTTTTTTAAAACATGTTAAATGATCGGTTTCACTCTTGAAGTTGCTAAAGTCAAACATACGTGGTATAGAAATCTGATTGATTTCACTCCTAAGTTAGTGATAAAACTTTAAGCGTTAACATATATTTTCTTTGAATTTTTATTTTTGTAACAAAACCAAAACCAAAAAAAAAACGCAAAACACATTAAATTTTGACCGTTTTCTTAATCTTATTAAAAAAATTTTTAAAAATGTTGTGTAGATAAGTACTTAGCTACCTCATCATCATTAGGTCTTCAGTCCTGGAACTGGTTAGACGCGTACCATCATTGTTTCCTATTCTGAACTAACCTACACATTTCCCTGAAATTTGCACAGTCTGCATCTATCACTATCTTATCTAGGTCTACATCTACCTCTTTTTCCTATCTCTGCTTGTAATATATCCCATACTATTCCCCAAAAATGCCTTAGAACGTATTCTGCCCTTCCATTTCTCCTATTTTTTTCCATAGATATCCTTGTTCCCCCTACTATTTCTATAACCTATTTGTTATTAACTTTGTTTGTCCATGCTATCATCTTCATACATCTGAAGCACATCATTTCAAAAGGCTGCTACCACTTTTCTGTCTGCTTTTTACACTGCCCGTATTTCATAAACATACTGTGCTGTGCTCCACACATATGCTTTCAACAATTTTCTTCTTGTTCTATGTTTGTTGTCTTTCATCATAGGCGCTGTTCTTTCTCGTTAGATGCAGTTCGGTTCCCACTTAAACATTTACCGATTTAATATTTTTTTCAATATATCTTTTTGCACAGTCAACATTAGTTGTAGATATTTCACAACCAACACCTGTAAGTTGTTTATAATAATCATCATATTTATCTGCACTTATTTTTTCGTCATTAAGTTTTCCGTCTCAAAATTGGTTGGACACGTACCTGCACTTATTTATATTCTGAGCTAGCCTACACAGTTCCCTGAAATTCTCACACAGTAGGTATACAGCTCGGTTCCTCTTCTATTGTTTTCTAATTTTATGCCCTATTTCACCGAGATTCTTTAGTATGTGAGGGGGGGAGGCGTAGTTGCTATACGTGTGGCTGCTACGCCCAAGGTCCCGGGTTCGAATCCCGAAACGGTCCGCTTGAAAAATGTTAAGCGAACGTTTTTCACAAAAATACACCCACGTTCGGATAAAAGGTAAAATGGAGGTCCCGTGTGTGAGTGTTGTCACGCACGTTAAAGATCCCTACCTTGCTTGGAACAGCAAGGGTTCGGTAAAATTCCAAATTTTCCAGGTAAAAAAACTCGCCTCCTGGCCAATGTAGTACCTTCGGGTGGAGCATTGGAAAATCACATGCAAGGTATGTCGAGAGGCTTAAGCAGCCTGCGGCTGCCAAAATCCTTCAAGACTTAGACATTTGCCGAATTAATAGTTTTCCAGTAAATCCTTTCACACAATTAACATTATTCGAGAATATTGTCCAACCAAAAATTGTAGTTACTTAGAATAATCATCATGTTTAAGTACAGTTACTTTCTTCGTCATTAATTTATCCATCTTGGAACTGGTTGGATGCGTACCTCCATTGATTTCTATTCTGAGCTAACCTGCACATTTCCCTAAAACTCCTAGAGCTTACATCTTTCACTATCTGTGTGCAGTAGTCTAGCTTAGGTCTACCTCTACTTCTCTTTTTTTCCTATATCTGCTTCTAATATATTTTTCACTACTCCCTCATGCCGTAGTATGTGACCTATCATCCTATCTCTCCTATTTTTTTTACCGTTTTCCACATATTCCTTCTTTCCCTACCATTTTTTGTACCTCCTCGTTCTTAACTTTATCTGTCCATGATATCTTCATCATACGTCTGCAGCACCACATTTCAAAGGCTTCTTGTCCGCTTTTCCTACTGTCCAGGCTTCACAGCCGTACAGTGCTGTGCTCCACACATATGTTTTAAGCAATCTTTTCCTTGTTTCTGTTTGTTGTATTTGAACACACTAGTTGCTTTTTCTTGTTACATTAGCACGACCTTGTGCTAATGTTTGTTTTATATCTTTTGCGCTTTTCCCATCTTGCGTTATTTGGCTTCCTAGGTAGCAGAAATCCTTAACCTTTTGTAAGTTCTCGTTATCTCTTTGTATTCTTGTTTTTGATTTATTTTCCCCTCCTTTGCATACTAGTACCTTAGTTTTAGTTTCTCTCTGTTAGAACCGTTTCCATTTCATTAAGAGCAGCTTCTAACTCTTTCTTGCGAGATGCTAATACCGCTATATCATCTGCAAATTTAAGTATATCAATTTTTTATCCCTGCGTTGTATTTCCAAATGTCTTCCTTCATTTGACAGTATTAATTGCTTCTTCAATATACAAGTTAAAATTTACTGGGGATAGGGCACATCCCTGTTTCACTCCTTTCCTAATGTTTACATCTCTACGTTCCTGCTCTAATTCTATTACTGCTGTTTGCTCTTTGTATAAGCTATGAAGTATTCGTCTATCCCTATAACTCATTCCAATCTTTTTGAGTTTTTCGAACATTTTTGTCCATTTTACATTGTCGAATGCTTTTTCCAGATCTGCAAACCCTATATACACGCTTTCCCGTTTTTCTATTGTTTTCTCCATTATCACTCTCAGAGCTAAAATAGCCTCTCGTGTTCCCCTGTTTCGCCTAAACCCAAATTGGTTTTCTCCTAGTATTTCTTTAGCCCGTTTTTCCATTCGCCCTTATACAACTCTAATTAATATTTTTGACACGTGTGCTGTCAAACTTATTGTTCGAAAATTTTCACATCTATCTGCGCCTTTCTTTATTGGTATAGTTACTATGATGTTACATTTGAAATTTTTGGGTATCTCGCTTGTCTCATACATATAGCTTACACGTTGGAAGAGACGTTCTGTTATTGCGTGTTCAGCGACTTTTAGAGTTTCTGCTTGCACCTTATCTGTACCAGGCGCCTTACCATTTTTCAGACCCTCTAATGCTAATTCAGACTCACATCTAAGTATAGGATATCTCAAGTCATCATTTTTTATGTCTGATTCCTGTTCTAATGCAGTTAGTTGCTCTCCTGTATATAAATTCCCTATATATTCTTGCCATCTACTCACTTTCTCTACATTTTCTCCTGCGTACCTTATATTTTTGCTATACTGATTTATATCCGTAAAATTCATTCTAATTAGTTTGTATGCTTCATCTGTCTTTCCTATTTCCATCTTAGTTTGTTCCTCTTTGCACTTTTCATCAATCCATTGTTCTTTAGCTTTCTTGCATTTGCGAATAATTTCCCATTTTATGACTTTGTATCTCTGTTTTCCTGTTTCGTCTGATTTATTTTTGTATTTTTGTTTATCTTCTATTAAATTCAGGATATCCTTTGTTATCCGTGGTTTCTTATTTTCTTTTTGTGTATACCCCAGACTATCTCTGACCGCCATGTCTAGACTGGATTTAATGTTATTTCATTCTGTTTCTACTTCCTTAGTATCAGATATATTCCCGATATCTGTGAGCAATTCATTTGACTTTTCTTCGAATCTTTCTTGAATATCTTTATCTTTTAGTTTCTTTAAGTCAAAGTGCCTTTTTCCATTTCTTTTTTCAAATTTTTAAATTTAAGATCGGCCTTCATAATTACGATGTTGTGGTCAGTGTGTATATCTGCTTCTGGGTAGCTTCTAGAGTCATTTGATTTCTAAACCGTTGTTTAACAAGAATGTAATCTATTTGATATCTTCCAATATCTCCTGACATCTTCCACGTATATCGTCTTCTAGCATGAAGTTGAAATAATGTGTTTGTGATGATTAAATTGTTCTTGGGGTAAAATTCTACCAGTCTATTTCCCCTATCGTTTCTCGTGCCTAAACCAAATAAACCTACTACCGCTCCTTTACTACCCTCCCCTACCACTGCATTAAAATCCCCCGTAATTATTAAATTTTCATGTCCTTTTACGTATCTTAATATGTCTTCGATATGTTTGTAGATCGCTTCTACCTCTTCGTCACTGTAGCTAGAGGCGGGCACGTATACTTGTATTATTACTGTGTTTACCGGTTTAGATTCTAATCTAACCATGAGTACTCTTTCGTTCTTTTGTAAGTAATTTTCTACACAGTATCCTATCTTTTTCCGCACAACTATCCCCACACCCAAATTTCCTTCCTCTGCTCCTGTATGAATTACCCTGAACTCTACCCACTCAAAAATTCCCCTTCTCTGGCCACCGAACTTCGCTGATCTCTACTATGTCTAGTACTAATCTATTCATTTAGATTTTTAGGTTCTCTAGCTTACCTACTTGCTTCATACTTCTAACATTCCACGCTCCGACTCGCAAAATGTTCCCGACTCTTATTCTGGACTTTTCGATCGCATCCTCCGAAGTAGTCCCCTCTCGGAGATCTGAATGGGAGACCATTTTAACTCCGGAATCATTTATCCCAGAGAATGCCATCATTTTATTACATTTTAGGTACGCTGTGTACTTGGGAGGTAATGTGGTGGTTTCCCGTTGACTTCCACATCACGGTAGCGTGTCTTAGACTGCCATACCGACCCCTATGGTCTCTGCCAATCTAAGTACCGAAAGAGCCGCTGCCCTCTTTCAGGGACCTGTCTTAGTCTGGTTCCTCACTAACGACCTTACTACTTTGGTTGGACCAGTAATTTGGCTCTTTAGCTCATTAGAACAAGCTAACCATTTCGCCTGTTCTAGTAATCTAGAACTTCGGCAAGGTGCAGGTCCATTCGAAATGGACTTAGCTGCTTACAACAAACAAAAAAAAATGAACAAGAATCAACAAATATTCTATTCAAGCTTATAATCAAAATGATTTTGATAAATACATTATCCTTTTTTTTTAGGACCTGCCAAACATTTTTTTGTCCAGTTTAACTTCGGGCATATCTTACACACCTGTGTACACAAAAATGTTTCTTTTCTTGTAATTTTTTTTAAAGCAGTTGTCAGTGAGTTATTGTCCGCCTCATTCATTTGCTCGTTTTTAGCAACAAAAAAATCTGTTTCGCTTATTAGTGGAAAACTTTACTATAAAAAGTCCTGAAGGCCGAAAATTTGGTTTAATTGTGTTCCTCACTGTTTAAATCGAAATTATTTTGGGCCTCCTCTACATCAGGAAGATTTGATAAATTATAGGATACTCTAGGGAATTGGTTCTCAAACATTTATTCTTCCTGCTCTGGAAGTTTTTCCTCCATAAAAGTATTAATAAAACCTCCAACATAAACAGTCGTGCTTTCTACCACGCATACCCTTTTTCCTCGTTTCGGAGCGCTTTCCCCTGCTATTCTTAATTGTCTTAAAAGGGAAACAATTGTGTCACCCCAGATTTGCTGTATCTCATTTTCATTTTCAGTTTTTCTATCTTTTTTAAATGACTTCTTCTTTTAACATTTGGTTTGGATTAAAGAAAACTGTCCCACATGCTTTAATGACTACTTTTATGTTTTCCCCACTTCTTAAACCGATGTTATCAATAGTTGCGTTTAAACATATAGAAAAAACTATTTTAGTAGGACTCCCCTATTTATGTTTTCAATTTTTTAAGGGTTATTAATGCATATTTGAGGAAGTGAAAGTAGGCAACATCCAGAGGCTGCAGTAAGTCGGTTGAATTGCAAGGAAGCAGAACAAGGTCGTTGATATTGTAGCACCTATCGGTCTGTCTGTAACCATCGGCATGTAAACGAAGGGTTTGAATACACAAAAAATGATTGGCCGGTAATGCGGTGCGATATTTCATGATTGACAGATACAAGACTTTGCATTTATAGATTACAATAAGAAATATCGAGAATGTCATTTGCATTTTCTGGGTTGTTTTATATTAATCTAGAACAAATGGATAAGGTATGAATTAGCGTTAAGGGGTTCTGCAGTTCAGTTCAAATTGAAACTCTGGAATGAGTTCTAATTGCAGCTTTGATTGTAATACCATATCTGAAGTTAAGTTCTAATGTAGAACTTCGATTGCAATATGTTCTAGTTGCAAGCTTTGGAAGTCGTGATGTGATATAATTACTGTTAGTGATTATAGAAATTAATATAAGTTATGATTAGTGCATGAATAGCTAATTGTATTGCTTCGGGATTAAGTTAATTAAGAAGATAGCATCACAGTTTAAGAAAAAAATAGGTGTACTGTTAGTGACTGGTTCGGAAAGTGAATAAAGCGTTAGGAAAGCTGTTAGAATTTTTATTGTAACTACTAGTTGCTGAATAAGTCTTGTATAATCAGTTTTATAATAAACAACTATTGTTTTGCAAATAGCTTATTTGTTACATTAGCTTTGCAGGCCTCTACAACGTTGAATGTTAAATGGCTGCAGACATTATCATTTAACATAACTTTGTTTCCCTCCAGTGAGTTAAAATATAGCAGCGCAATAGATATGAACCAATCCACAAACGTTTCGGCATCAAACCAACGGCTTAGGGTTCTACAATAGCGGGTATTTGGGAAGCTTCCTTTCATCCAGCCTTCATACATGTGTTTGGCTTTGTGTACAATATAGGGCGGTAATGATTTTCCGTCTCCTGCCACCGCGGAAATTATGCTCGTGCTTGATTTAGAGGTTTCAATCACTTTATAGGTTTGGTTTTTGCCTTTTCTGACAACCATCAAAGCTTGACCCGGATCATCAGAAAACTTTGTATCGTCGTCGTTTATAATATTAGCGAAAGGAACGCCATCGATGGCAGTGGCTAATTCGGTAAAATACTTTTTAACTACCTCATATGTCACAGCTGCTCTGTCCTCTTTTTGTTTTCGACTAACGTTGTAGTCAAATTCTTATGTCTGCCCATAAATGATTTGAACAAGTCGACTCCTGGAAAATTGTCCTCAAAACATTTCTCATTCTTACAGCCTTAGTTAAGAATTGTTGCATCATGTACCTTACATCGTAGCTTTTGAAGGGAAATCCACAGTCGGCACACAGAAGAAGAGCCAGTTGGCCTCCAGTTTTTCGTTCTCCAGTCGCACGGACATTATCATACACCGTGCTGTATGGTACTCTAAAGTTTTCCGCAGCCCTACTTATAGCCATCCTCGTTTAACCGCCTCAACCGCTCTTTTTAAGTAGACTTGTATACTTGTAGGGCTCAGTTTTTTGCACATTTTCTGGGCATTTTTAATCTAAAACAAAAATTAAAAATATACAACATTTTGGTTATACTCTCGGTTATACCACAAAGAGCGAAAATGAAAGAGATGAAGAATGTTAGTGTAAAGGGCTTACTAAAAGTACTTGCATTTCCTACAAAACGAACTCGAGAAAGACTTTAATGACAAAGATAGATTATTTAGACCAATTAGTTAATGATCAACTTCACTACGCCATTCCCCCACTAATTGGGCGTAACGTCCATGCAACTACCCTTACGAGTCGAATAAAGTTTGAGTAATTTTTGAAATTAATCACTGGTGTTATCGATTGTATCGCGTAACATCGTTTCTTTTCAACTCTGGAATGATCTGTATCTGTGTCTGGCGTAAACGTTGGCCACAATCGTTTAGGTTGTTTTAAAAAATTTGGACCAGTTGCCCCACTGGTTTTTGTCGATATCATACTCTATGGGATATTTAGTACGTGTGGCAACATCGGCTATATTTAGATCTGTGGGTATCCAGTACCAATCGTTCTCGCATGTTGTTTCTAGAATTTCTCCTACTCTGTGTGACACAAATGCTTTGTACTGTCTGTGATCGGACTTTATCCACGAAATCACGGTTTTCGAATCACTCCACAGAAAGGTTCTCAATGGGTGTATTTGGTGGTTTTGAATAATAACGTTTCGTAATCATGTTCTCAGCACCGCTGCTTCCAGCTCTAGTCGAGGTATAGATAGAAATTTAAGTGGGGCACATTTGGTTTTACCGGCTACAAAATACATCTATGGTGTTTTTCGTGATGACTCGCCAGTAAGCCACTACTGCAAACGCAACTTTACTCGCGCCGACGAATATATGAAGTTCAACTACAGTATCGGTTTTGTACAAGTTTATTGAATAGTAGCGATTTAAACGAAACTGTTTTATCGATTGTAAACATATTTTCCAGTGCACGAATTTAGCGTGGATTTCTTGAGGAATTTTTTCATTCCATGGGCTCCCTATACGCCACAGGACTTGGAGTAGTATCTTTCCGTAAATTAACATGTTGGCCAGCATCCCGAATGGGTCGGACATTACCAGGCTTAGAAATTCTCTCTTCGTAGGGCATTGTTCAGCAGTGACAATTTTGTGTTTTACTTTATGCAGGTAAAGTTTAAAAATAAACTGATCGAGGCTACTATCTCAGAACATACCGAGTACTTTATCTACAGTTTCTGAGTTATTCATAGTAACAACAGTTTCCACTTTAACATCGATATCGTTTAGTTGTTTTTGTACTACACTAGATTTCAAAACCTACTCGGGCATGGGTTTGTTTGGCAGTTTTTCCGATGGCTAGTGCCTCATTCTCGTCGTTAAAACTGCAAACCAAGTCGCCTACGTAATGACTGTTCTCTATCGTAGTAACAACTGATGGTTGATTTCTGGCTACTTCTTCTGCATTTCTATTTCTAATATATAGTGCGCTGCAAGGTGAACATGTTGCTCCAAATATCATAGAGGTCATACAGAATGTACTTAACGGCGATTCTAGACCATCATCCCTCCAAAGGTACCGTTGAGGGTGTTGATCTTACTCTCTTATTCGGATTTGAAGAAACATCTCTTTAATATCGCCACACAATCCAATAGCCTTTTCTCTGAATTTGAATAAAATATCTGCAAGTGGTTTATTTAATTCATGGTCCTTTAGTAGGTTGGAATTTAACGATATGCCGTTTATAGAAGCCTCTGCGTCAAAGACTATGCGTAGTTTTCCCGGTTTGTTTGTATTGGTCACGACAAAGTGCGGAAGATTCAAGTTCGTAACGTGTTTTTTTTTGGATTCGATAGGTGTCAGATTTCTAGCATAGCCCTTTGTAACATAGCATAACATGGCGTCACTGTACGCTTTGCTGATATGGGATCCTTTTTCAGTTTAGTCTCTATCGAAAGTAATCTGTTTAGGGCCATTCTGTAATTATCGGGTAGTGTTACCGTATCAGTCTTTCACAGTAATCTTGAACGGTTTTTAAACATCGGGTTATGTGACAATTATTTATACCAATAAGGATTTTTGGTTTTGCTTCGCTATATTCAGCTACGGGTAAGATTCCTTTTATGTCGTGAAATTTGCTGTGTAAATTATTTAGATTAACCGTTTGAGATGGTAATTCTAACGCTGGTACGGTACGCGCTTGTAGTCTAAACAAATCCGTTTCTTTTCCTGTTCCCTTGATTTCAATTTGTACGGGCATCGACAATATTTATGTCATTTTTTTCTCCAAACCAATGAAATGAAAGTGGTTCTGTTTGCAAGTTTATGCCTAAATCTGAAGTGATAGGTTTGTCGATGAGTGTGACCGAAGAACCTTCATCTATAAACGCAAAGGTGTCTTTCGGTTGGTTATTAAGACCTTTAACTCTGACTGGTAAAATCTTAAATAACAACTTCGTAGTTTTTGCGTTGAATGGTATTATTTGCGTTGTCGTAACTTGTAGTATATTTGTAGTTTCAATGATGTCGTTTCGAGGTTGTTTATCATATAGAGTTGGATGATGGACTCTTTTACAATTGTCTATTTTACAGATTCTTTTTCGTCTACATTGGTATAGATTGTGTCCCTTATTCAAACACGAGAAACACGCCTTGTGTCTTTTAACGGTTTCCCATCGTTGCTCTGGTGATGAACTTAAGTATTGACTACACTGTGACAAGGAGTGAGAATCGCCACATTTAATACAGATTTGTTTCTTTTGTTCCACTATTGACTCTCCGTTGACAGTAAGTACTTGTTTTCCGTTACGTAATTGTGACCCGTGTGGAGTAGTAGTGTACATTGATGAATCATTTACCGTTATCATTGCTACGACTCTGGCTAGTTGGTTTAACCAATGACTAAAATGTTCCAACGACGGGTACGGTTGTATGTTTAGTGAATATGATGCCCATTCAATTCGTTTCGACATGAAATGAGTTCTTCTAATAACATCGGATTATTTAGATGTTGATTTGCACTAGCTGTCTTTAAAAATATGGTCAGATTTTGATCTGTGACAGCAAAGGAAACTATACGTTCTAGATAATTCTGGTTGATTGGTAAAATTTGTCTGCCTTTATCTAGTTGTGATTTTATTAGAATTTCAGCCCGACCATATTTAAATTGCAATTGCCCGATGACGTGGTTCACATTCTGGGGGCTAATTAGTAGGCTTTCGACTTCTTCCAGAGCGGTTTCCTTTGTGCATTTTTGTAGACGAAATATGTTTTATAAAGGTGTGTAGCCATAGGCTGCTGTCGACTCGTAATATGCAGTGATAAAAATGAGCCAATCTCCGGCACGTTCGGTAAACTGCGGAAGTTTGTATTGTTAACGCTGTAATCCCATGCAATAATGCACTGAACGAACTGCGAATGTAAATTTGACTATATCAGAGTGCACGTGCTAAAAATAGAACAACATCGAGAAATTCCAACTAAACTTTGTGTTAATAAAATTTTAATAATCTTGTTTCGAAATCAAGAATCGACAACGCAATTCATTGGTTAAAGCACTGATAAACGTTTTTCAATACAGGAAGGATAGCGACCAGAATTATATAAATATAATTTCGATTTCTGCAGAAGACATTCCTAGTACTCTCCATAGTCTGGGACTCATCTCCTCTACAGCGCTCAATACAGCCTGTAGGACCTTTCCAAGCAGCGCTCGCCATAGCTTGCTACCCTAACGCAGCGCTCATCATAGCCTGCATCCTGTCCCAAACGTTACTTTATCCGCCGCCGTACCTGGAAGCCGTCATCATCATTCAATAATCCATAACTAACAAACACGTACGAACGTCAAATTCCGTTCCATACTTCACCGACCAGTCGTTATTGTGATTGCATCTGTCAAACTCTACCACAGGGACGACATCCCCGTAGAAGCATCACCCCCACGAAGCCTGCCGAAGAGCTCAGAAGACAACTGAAGACCTACTGAACTCTTTTCTTTTGTATATATTATAAATAGTAGTTTTTAAGTGCATATAATTTCATTTCATAATTTCTTTTAACGTAACATTGACCCACCACTAAAAACACGAAGACCACCGAATAGATCCGAAGACCACTGAAGATGTCTGGACCTCGCCAACCTGTATATATGTCCTAATCATCATTGTTCAAGTTTACGCTGAGCCACAGAAGCAACTTCCGAAGCTTTCCGAAGAAAGCCAAAGACTTCCAAAGACTCATACACCCCATTAAATGGTGCATACAGACATTTAATCGGTGTGCAAGTTTAATGCTGGCTCCACAATAACCATGAAGCCGTCCGAAGCCTTCCTAAGACTTCAAAACTGCTAAATTATTCAATTTCACTTTCATATTATGTAAATTTTGGAACTTATAATAATTTTTCTTAAATTTGTAAATTGCAATTTTTGTTGTTTTAAACTTTTACGCTGTTTCCCAATTTATAAATGCATTTCTGCAAATTGCTGTTTCTGTATTTGATATTTATTAACTCGTGTGTAGTAATTTAAAGATAGATAAATTGAAAATTATAAACCGCTTATAATGAATAGATTGCATCGTTCTTGTCTTGCCGTAAATATAAATTTCGTTCCTTATGTGGATTAATTCTCATTAATAAATAAATTCCAACTTATCGAAAACGATAAACAGCCTGTAATTAATTGTTAGATACGATTGTGACATTCACGTTTTAGATGTTCCTTATGTTATTAGCGAGGTAGATAAGATACGATAAGCGGTTGTAATAGAACGAGTTGAATAAACAGAGGAAGAGTCGTGTTTTGTTCTTGATTCCGATATTACTAAGTACGTTAAAAATACTGTTTCCTCTTTGCTTTGACTAGTGAGAATTAATGCGGGATTTAATTTTCGTATTGTTCATGTACGAGCACGGCACGATTTTTTTTAGTTGTTTTCTTGTGAAATAAAAATTGTATATTAACTGTACAAAAGTGTTTTACGGAACCTTTTGACGGACGCACTTAAGTGATACACGTGCTTTACCCATTATGGTTCTTTTTAGTTGTTTTGTCTTTTAATATTTAAACTGTGTGTGAAATCTAGTTTCGCGGTCCTTTTCTTTTCAAAGTAGCGCATACTTTGAATTATTTAAATACAGTGCTACTGTAGTTTCTGAATTTTCTAACAACAAAGAACCTAAAATAGATCATTGCTTGAGCAAATTTCGTTATTTGCGAAACATAACAGATTACCGGCTTACAAAGGTATTGGTTGAAGTTTCTCACTGTTTTTTGGGATGTTTATGAAAATAATATACCTTTGGTCCCAGTTGAAATTAAACTAGTGCTTCAGAGTATTTCGAAATTATTGTCTTAGGAAATAGAATTACCGAGAAACTTATCAAGGCTACATAGTTCCGACGCGTGATAATGTCTGCTGCTAACCCCAGTGAAATACGTAGGTGTGATTAGTGTAACGTGTGCTAAGTTCCCTCAACACCCTCACAGTCAAGGGTGAAGTGCTTCGTTAGTGCAGGACATCGTTGAATCCCACCCTTCCGTTGCAAGGAAGCGTTGTTGAAGGACTTTTGTAAGTTGAACTATTTCCTACTGGTTATTACTGTAAATATCTATCCGTTGCTTTACCATATCTTTGTCGTTCTGATACCTTTTACAATAGACTTGCATGCTATTTTAAAACAAAAAAAAAAGAAAGAAAGAAAAATCAATACTACTAAATTACTCATACCAATTGTGTCTTACCTATTTATTTTTTAACATTTTGTCTGATTTATGTTTAATTGGTGTGTGAGGAAACGTTTCTGCTACTCCCCAATATTACCTCACTTTGTACGAAACATTTTTCTGTATTGCTTTTACCGTTGTTATATTATATAGTTTATCTAAACAGTTTCTTTTATTTACATTCTACAAAGTACTGAATAACTTAGGCGTTTCATTGCTGCTATGCTTATTCTTTTTTTTTCAGGTTTGCTTAACTAATTTTTTTTATTGCAGGTATTATCACTAACTCCTTACGGCCGCGTACATGGTAGGTTGGCCTGCTTTCTACACCCCCCCCCCCTACTCTCCGATTGAGCCCGGTCATTTTTTTTCTCTGATTTTCTTTTTGTTACGCACGGCTACGAGCCAACGTAGCATAACTTTGGCGCCCGAACAGGGACTGCCACGAATTACGTAACATAACATGTTTATTAAAAAATTAGCTAAACCCAGCCTAATTGCTTTAAGACGCCGCCCCCTTTGAACAATAACAAATGTCGCCCAACGTGATTGGGCCGTCTTCATAAGAAGATTTTGCAAACAACACGCTTGCAAGAACCGCCATCATGCCCGAGACGAGGAGTCAAACCACGTCTAACGTCCAGCCGGACACTAACCAGCCGCCTCCAACTCAAGAGGTCACTCAACCAACAGTTCTGGGACTGCAACAACCCAGTGGCGCTCAACAAACACAACCGATCGATAAAATGGTCACAATCAAAACGCTCGTGGAAGACCTGTACCACGTCACCACAGCCACCCACGAGGAAGAGAAACCAACATTTTATGGCACCCTCTTGGAGGATCCCACAGAATTCCTCCAGCAGTTGGAAGCGATGAATGCGGATGTACCGATAACAACCGCACAATTCCGAGGTCAAGCAGCCACGTGGTGGAAAGCATACACCGTGTTCCAACCCACCTACGGCGCATTCAAAAGGTTATTCCTGTTATTCAGGTTATCATAAAGTAAGGGATATATTTTAAATTATGATAACTTTTTAACAAATTAAGTTAATAACAAGAAATAAATGAAATCTAATTGCTTATGAAATGGGATTTAGTATGCCCAAAACAGGTTACGGCAATTGCTCAATATGACCTCCATTTTGTTGTTGTAAGATCACCATCCTTACCTCCAAATTGTACACAGCATTTCGTAACATTTCTGGTTGAATTGTACCAATTTGCTCCGTAATACTGTCTTTTAATTCTTGTAGCGTAGTTGGTCGTCTTCTAAACACTAAACTTTTTAAATAACCCCACAGCTAGTAATCCGCTGGGTTTAGATCAGGTGAGCTTGGTGGCCATGAATTTACGAAATGTCTGCTTAACACGCGATCTTGAAAAACGTTGGTTAACAATTCTTTGACTGGTCGAAAATGTGCGGGGTGCTCCATCCTACATAAAATGATGTTTTCAATTCCGTAGTGCTCGTTTTGCAGCTGTGGAATAACATAATTTTGTAACATTTGCAAGTATCGTTCACCATCTACAGTTACAGATACGGCTTGTCCATTTTGCATTTCCCCATTTCGAATGGACCTGCACCTTGCCGAAGTGCTAAATTACTAGAACAGGTGAAATGGCTTGCGTGTTCTAATGAGCTAAAGAGCCAAACTACAGGTCCAACCAAAGTAGTAGGGTCGTTAGTGAGGGACCAGACTAAGACAGGTCCCCGAAAGAGGGCAGCGGCTCTTTCGGTACTTAGATTGGCAGAGACCATAGGGGTCGGTATGGCAGTCTAAGACACACTACCGCGATGTGGAAGGCAACGGGAAACCACCACATTATCTCCCAAGTACACAGCGTACTTAAATTGTTACAAACATGATGGCATTCTCTGGGGTAAAAGATTCCGGAGTTAAAATAGTCCCCCATTCGGATCTCCGGGAGGGGACTACTTCGGAGGATGCGATCGGAAAGTTAAAAATAAGAGTCAGGAACATTCTGCGAGTCGGAGTGTGGAATGTTAGAAGTATGAAGCAAGTAGGTAAGCTAGAGAACCTAAAAATCGAAATGAATAGGTTATCACTAGACATAGTAGGGATCAGCGAAGTTCGGTGGCCAGAGGCGGGGGATTTTTGGAGTGGAGACTTCAGGGTAATTCATACAGGAGCAGAGGAAGGAAATTTAGGTGTGGGGATAGTTATGCGGAAAAAGATAGGATACTGTGTAGAAAATTACTTACAAAAGAACGAAAGAGTACTCATGGTTAGATTAGAATCTAAACCGGTAAACACAGTAATAATACAAGTATACATGCCCACCTCTAGCTACAGTGACGAAGAGGTAGAAGCCATCTACAAAGATATCGAAGACATATTAAGATACGTAAAAGGACATGAAAATTTAATAATTACGGGGGATTTTAATGCCGTTGTAGATGAGGGTAGGGAAGGAGCGGTAGTAGGTTTATTTGGTTTAGGCACGAGAAACGACAGGGGAAATAGGTTGGTAGATTTTTGTGACAAGAACAATTTAATCATCACAAACACATTATTTCAACATCATGCTAGAAGACGATATACGTGGAAGATGCCAGGAGATATAGGAAGATATCAAATAGATTACATTCTTGTTAGACAACGGTTTAAGAATCAAGTAAAAGACTGTAAAAGCTACCCAGAAGCAGATATAGATACTGACCACAACATCGTAATTATGAAGGCCGCACTTAAATTTAAAAATCTGAAAAAAAGGAACGGAAAAAGGCACTTGGACTTAGAGAAACTAAAAGATAAAGATAATCAAGAAAGATTCGAAAAAAAGTCAAATGAATTGCTGAATGATATCGGGAAAATATCTGAAACTAAGGAAATAGAAACAGAATGGAATAACATTAAATCCAGCCTAGACATGGCGGCCAGAGATATTCTGGGGTATACACAAAAAGAAAATAAGAAACCATGGATAACAAAGGATATCGTGAATTTAATAGAAGAAAGACGAAAATACAAAAATAAATCAGACGAAACAGGAAAACAGAGATACAAAGCCATAAAATGGGAAATTATTCGAAAATGCAGGAAAGCTAAAGAACAATGGATTGATGAAAAGTGCAAAGAGGTACAAACTAAGATGGAAATAGGAAAGACAGACGAAGCATACAAATTAATTTTAGGGATATAAAACCGTATAGCAAAAATATAAGGGACGCACAAGGAAACGTCATTATAGAAAACGTAAAGAAAGTGAGTAGATGGCAAGAATATATAGGGAATTTATATGCAGGAGAGGAAATAACTGCATTAGAACAGGAATCAGACATTGAAAATGATGACTTGGGATATCCTATACTTCGAGACGAGTTTGAATTAGCATTAAAGAGTCTGAAAAATGGTAAGGCGCCGGGTACAGATAAGGTGCAAGCAGAAACTCTAAAAGCCGCTGGACAAGCAGTAACAGAACGTCTCTTCCAACTTGTAAGCTATATGTATGAGACAGGCGAGATACCCAAAGATTTCAAACGTAGCATCATAGTAACTATACCAAAAAAGAAAGGCGCGGATAGATGTGAAAATTTTCGAACAATAAGTTTGACAGCACACGTGTCAAAAATATTAACTAGAATTGTGCAAAGACGAATGGAAAAACGAGCTGAAGAAATATTAGGAGAAGACCAATTTGGGTTTAGGCGAAACAGGGGAACACGGGAGGCAATTTTAGCTCTGAGAGTGATAATGGAGAAAACAATAGAAAAGGGGGAAAGCCTGTATATAGGGTTTGTAGATCTGGAAAAAGCATTCGACAATGTAAATTGGAAAAAATGTTTGAAATACTCAAAAGATTGGAATGAGTTATAGGGATAGACGAATAGTACATAGCTTATACAAAGAGCAAACAGCAGTAATAGAATTAGAGCAGGAACGTAGAGAAGTAAACATTAGGAAAGGGTGAGACAGGGATGTGCCCTATCCCCATTGATTTTTAACTTGTACATAGAAGAGGCAATAAATACTGTCAAATGCAGGAAGACATTTGGAATTACTATGCAGGGACAAAAAATTGATATGCTTAGATTTGCAGATGATATAGCGGTATTAGCGTCTAGCAAGGAAGAGTTAGAAGCTGCTCTTAATGAAATGGAAACGGTTCTAACAGAGAGATACGGTATGAAAATTAACAAAACTAAAACTAAAGTTCTAGTTTGCAAAGGTGGGGAAAATAAATCAAAAACAAGAATACAAGTATTTAACACGAACTTACAAGAGGTTAAGGATTTCTGCTACCTAGGAAGTCAAATAACGCAAGATGGGAAAAGCACAAAAGATATAAAACAAAGATTAGCACAAGGTCGTGCTACATTTAACAAGAAAAAGCAACTACTGTGCTCAAAGACCACAAACATAGAAACAAGGAAAAGATTGCTTAAAACATATGTGTGGAGCACAGCACTGTACGGCTGTGAAGCCTGGACAGTAGGAGAAGCGGACAAGAAAAAGGTAGAAGCCTTTGAAATGTGGTGCTACAGGCGTATGATGAAGATATCATGGACAGACAAAGTTAAGAACGAAGAAGTACTAAAAATGGTGGCGGAAGAAAGAAATATGTGGAAAACGGTAAAAAATAGGAGAGATAGGATGATAGGCCACATACTACGGCATGAGGGAATAGTGCGGAATATATTAGAAGCAGAGATAGGAAAAAAGAGAAGAAGAGGCAGACATAGATTAGACTACTGCACACAGATAGTAAAAGATGAAGGCTGTAGAGGTTTCAGGGAGATGTGTAGGCTAGCCCAGAATAGAAATCAATGGAGGTACGCATCCAACCAATCCCAAGATGGATAAACTAATGACGAAAAGATAACTGTGCTTAAACATGATGATTATTATAAGTAACTACAAGAATTGGTTGGGCAATATTCTCGAATAATGTTAAGTGTGTGAAAGGACTTACTGGAAAATCATTATTTCGGCAAATGTCTAAGTGTTGGGGGATCTTGGTAGCCACAGGTTGCTTAACCTCCTTCACTGAATCTCGGTAAAATAGGGTATAAAATTAGAAAACAATAGAAAGGGAACGAATTGCATCTAACAAGAAAGAACAGCGCCTATGAGGAAAGACAACAAACATAGAATAAGAAGAAAATTGTTGAAAGCATATGTGTGGAGCACAGCACAGTATGCCTATGAAATACGGGTAGTCTGAAACGCAAACAGAAAAACGCTAGCAGCCTTTTGAAATGTTGTGCTTCAGATGTATAATGACGATAGCATGGACAGACAAAGATAATAACAAATACGTTACAGAAATAGTAGGGGAACAAGGATATCTGGGGAAAAAGAGAAATAGTAGGGCGGAATACGTTCTAAGGCATTTTTGGGAAATAGTATGTGATATATTACAAGCAGAGATAGGAAAAAAGAGGTAGATGTAGACCTAGATCAGACAGTTATAGATGCAAACTGTGTATATTTCAGGGAAATCTGTAGGTTAGTTCAGAATAGGGAACAATGATGGTACGCGTCTAACCAGTTCTAGGACTGAAGACCTAATGATGATGACGTAGAAATACGGACCAATAATAAAATCAGCTGTAAAACCGCACCAAACGGTGACTTTCTTGTCATGAAGACCTTTTTGAACGATTTGTTGCGGATTTTCTGCAGACCAGATTCTACAGTTTTGAGTATTGACTCCACCATTCAGAGTAAAATGTGCCTCATCTGTCCATAAAATACGGGATAACCATTCGGGTTCAATTTCCATCTGAGCCATTACTCGCAAAGAAAAATCGTACCTAGTAGCCAAATCTGCGTCCTTTAATTCAAACAGCATTTTCAGTTTATATGGATACATGTTTAGAATTTTGCGTAAAATTTTCCAAACCGTGGTATACGGCATTTGCAATCGCTTGGATATCGCATTTGCACTGCTGATTGCGTGTGAATTGCTTCTGGCTATGTCTTGATTTTCATGAAGAACCTCTGCAACTTGGACATCACTAATTATTGGTCTTCCTGATCTTGGTAAGTCAGTTACAGACCCTGTTCTTTCAAATTTTTGTATCAAATTGCGGTACGCTTTCATTTGACAGGGTCCCGCTCTCAAACCCATTCTCGTGCGAAATCTTCGTAATCCAGCGGTGTAATTTCTGCCGGATTCATAATAGCACTGAACCAAACCAATTCTTGTTTGTAAATCCATGTTATTACAGTTGAGTCGTTTGAACTCAACGTTTACTTGAGTTTTAATTTCAAAATAAAACTTCAAATTGAATAATTTCGTTTTGACACTAGTGTCAACAATTGTTATGACAACGCTTTTGTTTCTCATAGATACGGTAAAATCCCATTCATTAAGCAACTAGATTTCGTTTATTTTATGTTACTAACTTAATTTATTAAAAAGTTGTAATGATTTAAAATATATCCCTTACTTTATGATAACCTAGTATTTTGATGTTTCTTGGTAGTGTCCGATAGTTGAAGATTTCTCGCTTCTAATACTGTTACTCGTTTCAATCAGTTCTTGAATTAACTGATTCGAGACATTTTTCCTTTCAACGGTATGGGTCTTATCTTGGATGTTCGTGATGACTCTATCTTCTCGTTCATTATCACTTGGCTTGTCATATATTTCAATTTCGTGATTTGTTCTGTCAACGTTGTTTGACGTCGACTTCGTTTTGGCATATCAAATCTTTCCTAGAAAAATTTGAAATAAATTTATTGTTACAGGCTTTGGTTTGTAACAATTTTAAAGACAAGAGATAATATAAATTAACTGCGCAGTATAGTGACAGTGGCGACGGCTTGTAGATTGATGTTTGCAATTCAATAAGTATACCAAACGAATTATGTTTATTTCACTAAAGAGAAAGATTAATGAGTAACTACCTATAACAGCATATAAAAGAGGTTACAAATTGTCTCTTCCTTCGTTTTCAATTAGATTAACTATGAACATAGAGTAACCTTCAGAGTCAACTTAATTCTAATTTTTTATCCGCTGCAAGAGAGACAGAGGTATCAATTTTTATATATTTTCATCTTTCTTACACAGTTCCAAAGTGCACTGAGGGGGCGCCAGAAATGTTGCTGGAACGAAATGGCGGGAATTTCAAATAAGCTGTAGGAAAAAATTTATTTGAAACTTCAAATACAACTCAAGATCAAATCACCATGCAATGTAAAATTTTAAGTTCCTTTTTATATTAATTATTAAAATTTTACATATGGTGATTTGATCTCGAGGTGTATCTAACGTTTCAACAATTTGTTGTTTTCAACTTTACTCGGTCAATTTCAACGCTACAAATGATAAACTCTAGCGTTGAATAAACTTAATGAAAAATAATTCTACGTGGTCTTCATTATATATTTTCTCGCAAAACTATTTTTTAAAAGACACAATTTGCAAAACATATGGTGAATGATATGATATAATTTTACATTTTATAATATAGATTACATGCTTAGAAACAGTTGGTCACTCCCTCACGTTTCTTAATGTATTTTAGCTTTAGCGTCATAGGTAATAATAAAAGAGCACAGAAATGAATCAATGTTTAAATCACAAATACATAAACGAAACAATAACATAAACATAAACGAAAAAATTAACATAAACCTTAAATATAAACACAAAAACGTAATAAACATCTGGAACAACTTTGTTTATAAGCTGGTTTAACTTTCTAAACACCGATAGCTGTCAACCTGACAGTTGCGCGTTGGAAATCATCTTGAAATATGTCAAATTTATGATTGCGTTTTGCACCCTCTCAGTACACTTTACATATTGATGGATAAAGATAGTGTCATCCTTCAATCTATATAATGAAGTGCGATAAATTTTTATAGCGTCCAGACAAATTTTTTTATTAAGATAACACTCTGAAGGTTACTCTATGACTATGAACACAAAACTTTGTAACAGTTGCATTATTAAATTGTGTAGATTAAAAGAAGTAACAGTTATTTGAAGCATCTAATATATCAATATTTAAATCCTCAAGGCAATATAAAGTTTCAGAAATTGACATTCCCAGAGCAAATAATGATTTTAACTGATCAACAAAGTATTTATAATCTGTATTAAGAGGTCTACGAAGAGTGCTCGATATGTATCGGGAATAAGTAGCAAAAATAAAACTTAGATGTGTGAAAACGTCTTTACTGTTTTTCAAAATACTCTCCACAATGATTGAAACACTTTTGCATACGTTGGAACCAATTTTCTTAGCATTTTTTCCATTCCGATTGAGATATATACAAAACATGGGTTTTGAACGCATCAACCATCTCTTGTGGTGTGAAAATCGTTGTCCACGTAGTTTGTTCTTCACGTGTGGGAACAAAAAGAAATCATTAGGTGCCAAATCAGGACTATACGACGGATGACCCATCAATTCGATGTTTTGAGTGCTCCAATAGTCACTTGTTGAGCTGATGTGTGAGAGCTCGCATTGTCATGATGGAGAATGATTCAGCGGCGTCTGTTTATTTTTCGTATTTCTCCGGAAACTTCTGGAAAACAAATGGTTGTATACCAACCAGAATTAGCTGTTCTACGATCCCCTAAAGCAACGGTCGTGGCATGTCCATTTATTCCGAAAAAGCAGGAAACCATTTTCTTCGAAGTGCTGCGAGCGTGGACAACTTTTGTTGGATTTCGTTCATCTTAAAAGACCCATACAGTCGACTGCTGTTTACTTTCGAGTTCATACGAATAAATCCAAGATTCGTCACCTGTGTAGATGCTATACACTGCGTTTGATGCACCGCAATCGTATTTTTTGAGTGTTTCTTTGAACCAATCGGCACCAGTCTTTCTTTGAGGGATTATCAAAATCGTGTGGGATCCAACGCGCACATAGCTTTTTCACAGCAAAATGTTTATGTAATATCGAATGTATACTTGTCAGTCTAATGCTTAGGGATGCCTGAATCTCACGACAAGTCACATGACGATCTTACATTATCAATTCGCGCACAGCATCGATGTTTTCTGGCACAACTGCCGATTTTGAACGACCTTCTTTAAACTCATCCGCTAGCGAACTACCACAATTGAATTTACTATACCAACAATATACAGTTGTTTTAGTTGAAGCTTCTTCCCAAAAGTCGAAGTAAGTTGATTCAAGCACTGTTGTGGAGATAATCCACGTGGGAAATTCTAAAAAATCATCGCACGAAAATGTTCATGAGTTAATTCTATTTTTTGACCGAGACGAAATTTTCAACTCAATCAAAACAAAACAAATAGAGTTGTTAGGCTTATTTTCAACATAATTAATAATAAACACGGTCTCAAATAAATTCCTTAACTCAAATTCCTTTTGCTTTTAAAACGAAAATTTATTCTATAAATTAAATAGTCTATGCTTTGTTTTAGGTATCCGGTAATCTGTTTAATCTTTCAAGATAATTAATAATAAATACGCTTTCTACAAATTTTCATTTTCAACTTATTTATTTCGAAACGACAAGTTTATGCTACAATTAAATAGTTCATATCCTGTTTTAGGTACTCATTATCGAAAATGTAGAGAATGTGGGTAGATGGCAAGAATATATAGGGAATTTATATGCAGGAGAGGAACTAACTGCATTAGAACAGGAATCAGACATTGAAAATGATGACTTGGGATATCCTATACTTAGAGATGAGTTTGAAGTAGCATTAAAGGGTCTGAAAAAGGGTAAGGCGCCGGGTACAGATAAGGTGCAAGCAGAAACTCTAAAAGCCGCTGGACAGGCAGTATCAGAACGTCTCTTCCAACTTAAGTAAGCTATATGTATGAGACAGGCGAGAAACCCAAAGATTTCAAACGTAACATCATACTAACTATACCAAAAAAGAAAGGTGCGGATAGATGTGAAAATTTTCGAACAATAAGTTTGACAGCACATGTGTCAAAAATATTAACTAGAATTGTGCAAAGACGAATGGAAAAACGGGCGGAAGAAATACTAGGAGAAGACCAATTTGGGTTTAGGCGAAACAGGGGAACACGAGAGTCTATTTTAGCTCAGAGTGATAATGGAGAAAACAATAGAAAAAGGAGAAAGCGTGTATATAGGGTTTGTAGATCTGGAAAAAGCATTCGACAATGTAAAATGGAAAAAAATGTTTGAAATACTCAAAAAGATTGGAATGAGTTATAGGGATAGAATAGTACATAGCTTATACAAAGAGCAAACAGCAGTAATAGAATTAGAGCAGGAACGTAGAGAAGTAAACATTAGGAAAGGAGTGAGACAGGGATGTGCCCTATCCCCATTGATTTTTAACTTGTACGTAGAAGAGGCAATGAATACTGTCAAATGCAGGAAGACATTTGGAATTACTATACAGGGACAAAAAATTGATATGCTTAGATTTGCAGATGATGTAGCGGTATTAGCGTCTAGCAAGGAAGAGTTTAGAAACTACTCTCAATGAAATGGAAACGGTTCTAACAGAGATACGGTATGAAAATTAACAGAACTAAAACTAAAGTACTAGTATGCAAAGGAGAGGAAAATAAATCAAAAACAAGAATACAAATATGTAGCACGAACTTACAAGAGGTTAAAGATTTCTGCTACCTAGGAAGCCAAATAACGCAAGATGGTAAAAGCACAAAAGATATAAAACAAAGATTAGCACAAGGTCGTGCTACATTTAAGAAGAAAAAGCAACTACTGTGCTGCAAAGACCACAAACATAGAAAGAAGGAAAGAGATTGCTTAAAACATATGTGTGAGCACAGCACTGTACGGCTGTGAAGCCTGGACAGTAGGAGAAGCGGACAAGAAAAGGTAGAAGCCTTTTGAAATGTGGTGCTACAGGCGTATGATGAAGATATCATGGACAGACAAAGTTAAGAACGAAGAAGTACTAAAAATGGTGGCGGAAGAAAGAAATATGTGGAAAACGGTAAAAATAGGAGAGATAGGATGATAGGCCACATACTACGGCATGAGGGAATAGTGCGGAATATATTAGAAGCAGAGATAGGAAAAAGAGAAGAAGAGTTAGACCTAGATTAGACTACTGCACACAGATAGTAAAAGATGTAGGCTGTAGGAGGTTTCAGGGAGATGTGTAGGCTAGCCCAGAATAGAAATCAATGGAGGTACGCATCCAACCAAGTCCCAAGATTGATAAACTAATGACGAAAAGATAACTGTGCTTAAACATGATGATTATTATAAGTAACTACAAGAATTGGTTGGGCAATATTCTCGAATAATGTTAATGTGTGAAAGGACTTACTGGAAAATCATTATTTCGGCAAATGTCTAAGTGTTGGGGATCTTGGTAGCCACAGGTTGCTTAACCTCCTTCACACTGAATCTCGGTAAAATAGGGTATAAAATTAGAAAACAATAGAAAGGGAACGAATTGCATCTAACAAGAAAGAACAGCGCCTATGAGGAAAGACAACAAACATAGAATAAGAAGAAAATTGTTGAAAGCATATGTGTGGAGCACAGCACAGTATGCCTATGAAATACGGGTAGTCTGAAACGCAGACAGAAAAACGCTAGCAGCCTTTTGAAATGTTGTGCTTCAGATGTATAATGACGATAGCATGGACAGACAAAGATAATAACAAATACGTTACAGAAATAGTAGGGGAACAAGGATATCTGGGGAAAAGAGAAATAGTAGGGCGGAATACGTTCTAAGGCATTTTGGGAAATAGTATGTGATATATTACAAGCAGAGATAGGAAAAAGAGGTAGATGTAGACCTAGATCAGACAGTTATAGATGCAAACTGTGTATATTTCAGGAAATCTGTAGGTTAGTTCAGAATAGGGAACAATGATGGTACGCGTCTAACCAGTTCTAGGACTGAAGACCTAATGATGATGACGTAGAAATACGGACCAATAATAAAATCAGCTGTAAAACCGCACCAAACGGTGACTTTCTTGTCATGAAGACCTTTTGAACGATTTGTTGCGGATTTTCTGCAGACCAGATTCTACAGTTTTGAGTATTGACTCCACCATTCAGAGTAAAATGTGCCTCATCTGTCCATAAAATACGGGATAACCATTCGGGTTCAATTTCCATCTGAGCCATTACTCGCAAAGAAAAATCGTACCTAGTAGCCAAATCTGCGTCCTTTAATTCAAACAGCATTTTCAGTTTATATGGATACATGTTTAGAATTTTGCGTAAAATTTTCCAAACCGTGGTATACGGCATTTGCAATCGCTTGGATATCGCATTTGCACTGCTGATTGCGTGTGAATTGCTTCTGGCTATGTCTTGATTTTCATGAAGAACCTCTGCAACTTGGACATCACTAATTATTGGTCTTCCTGATCTTGGTAAGTCAGTTACAGACCCTGTTCTTTCAAATTTTTGTATCAAATTGCGGTACGCTTTCATTTGACAGGGTCCCGCTCTCAAACCCATTCTCGTGCAAAACTAAAGTACTAGTATGCAAAGGAGAGGAAAATAAATCAAAAACAAGAATACAAATATGTAGCACGAACTTACAAGAGGTTAAAGATTTCTGCTACCTAGGAAGCCAAATAACGCAAGATGGTAAAAGCACAAAAGATATAAAACAAAGATTAGCACAAGGTCGTGCTACATTTAAGAAGAAAAAGCAACTACTGTGTGCAAAGACAACAAACATAGAAAGAAGGAAAGAATTGATTAAAACATATGTGTAGAGCACAGCACTGTACGGATGTGAAGCCTGTACAGTAGGAGAAGCGGACAAGAAAAAGGTAGAAGCTTTTGAAATGTGGTGCTACAGACGTATGATGAAGATACCATGGACAGACAAAGTTAAGAACGAAGAAGTACTAAAAATGGTGGCGGAAGAAAGAAATATGTGGAAAACGGTAAAAATAGGAGAGATAGAATGATAGACCACATACTACGGCATGAGGGAATAGTGCGGAATATATTAGAAGCAGAGATAGGAAAAAAGAGAAAAAAAGTTAGACCTGGGTTACATTACTGCACACAGATAGTAAAAGATGTAGGCTGTAGGAGTTTCAGGGAGATGTGTAGGCTAGCCCAGAATAGAAATCAATGGCACGCATCCAACCAGTCCCAAGATTGATAAACTAATGACGAAAAAATAACTGTACTTAACCGTGATGATTATTATAAGCAACTACAAGAATTGGTTGTGCAATATTCTCGAATAATGTTAATTGTGTGAAAGGATTTACTGGAAAACCATTATTTCGGCAATTGTCTACGTGTTGGGAACTTGGCAACCACAGGCTGCTTACCTCCCTTCACAACCACTGAATGTCGGAGAAATAGGATATATAATTGTAAAACAATAGGTGACCGAACTGCATCTAACACGAAAGCACAGCGCCTATGATGAAAGACAACAAACATAGAACAAGAAGAAAATTGTTGAAAGCATATGTGTGGAGCACAGCACAGTATGCATATGAAATACGAGCAGTCTGATAAGCAGACAGAAAAACGGTAGCAGCCTTTTGAAATGCTGTGCTTCAGATGTATGAGGACGATAGCAGGGACAGACAAAGATAATAACAAATAGGTTATAGAAATAGTAGGGGAACAAGGATATTTGGGGAAAAAGATAAGAGAAAAAGAAGGGCAGAATACGTTCTAAGGCATTTTTGGGAAATAGTATGGGATATATTACAAGCAGAGATAGGAAAAAGAGTACATGTAGACCTAGATTAGATAGTGATAGATGCAGACTGTGCAAATTTCAGGAAATCTGTAGGTTAGCTCAGAATAGGAAACAATTATGGTACGCGTCTAACCAGTTCCAGGAGTGAAGACCTATTGATGATAATTTATAATTACAGTTTTACCATATAAGGATTTTAAACGCCAAAAATCATTTGTATCTTATTAGCTTTTAGCTTAACACTTAAATGCAGACCCAACGGCAATACCCGAGCTCCAATAAAAACAAATAAATATAATTTTATAATAAAAAACAAAAAAGGTAAAACAAGCTGGAAAAAAGTATACAATATCCATTATTACCTCATCAGCTTTGTAATATATAATTCAAGTCATTCGTATTGGGGATAATGTCTATATCCTGATTTCCTTTTCTCCAATAAATTATACCATCTCTTGTCCAAGTATGCTTTTATCCTACGTTCTCCTGAAGCTGACAACATGTTTAAGCGGTGATTAAACAAGGCCATCTTCATTACTAGTTTGGTGCCGGCGAGTTTTCTCCCGTTGCTTATTACTAACATACGATGCCGGTAGCAAACGAATTTAACAAGAATTAGCCAGGGTTTATCGCCAAGAAGTTTCACAGTTCTGTGAATGCGATCAATTGAATAATAGGGCATGTCAATGTTGATGCAATACCTAATAATATCTTGTTCCAGTACATTTTCTCTGTTTTTGCTGAACTAAAAATTCGCGTGTTATTTAGCCTAGAATACTGCCGTAAATATCCTACTTTGTACAACATTTACTTTATTCAACACGTCAATAGACGCTTCGATGTTTCCCTCAAACATTTAAATTAAACCATCCGATACCTTTTTAATGATTGTATCAAGGAAAACTAGATTCTTTTTTTCTTGTTTTTTTTTAAATTCTTATATATTAATTAGTAGTACGATTGATTTTGTTAACCTAAAATATGTGCTTGTCAAGAAATTGAATTTTTACTAGAAAGGTTATCTCGGCACAGCAAAATGTATACGTCGACTTAATTTTTTTAAAGCAACTTTACTGTGCAACATCATTTAATCAAAAGCAAGCTGCATCAAGCAATTGGCAACGCTACAAGAAACGTACAAACGCCGTAAACATAAAATTTTATTAATAATAAAATCACTGATTAAAAATAAACAATAAATTGTAGTACGTAGTCTTCTTTACAGATGTAAGTGGTGAAACGTCTGAGAAATTTAAACAGTTTTGAATAAAATGGGTGCTCATTTCTGGTTTGATCATTCAACCACCCACACTCCCAAGAATAATTTTAGACAGTGGGCGATGTTATAATTAAGTATCCTGATTGTGAATTATTATCTTAATGTACACTTTCATTTATTTGCGCTTATTTTAAACGTTGAGAGCTATTGTACATCAGAAATAGTCAATGACCCACATGTTGATCACAAAGAACTTCTCCCACAGCCAGCCCGTTATTATGAACTTCACTCTAATACTTCAATACTAACCACCCACTATCCTATCTCTTTACTAACCTAAATGCTATTAATATGCTTACTTATTATGCAAATTCATCTACACCTGCTCCAGCGTGGCTCATAGACAAACAAAACGGTTTCATGTATAAACGAATTGTAAAATATATCTAGTTTAAAAAACTGCAAGCAAACTCTGCACAACTATCAGAGCAACTGCAAACCCCGATAATGTAGTAGGGTATAGGTATGTAATGCCAGCATCGTCCGTGATTTGTATCCTCTATCTGCATAAAACACTGTTACACTGGCCCATAAATGGTCAACCTTATCTGAAGATTCCATCACCTAACAAAATGTAACCCACAAAGCAAACCAAGAGCAAGTTAATTTCAAGAACCTTGTTCGGCAGGTATCTGATTATTTAATATCTTCGTTTCTGGAGCAACAACATCTTGGATCTACGTTTGAAGAATGCTTTAATTAAAGTTGAAAGAAAGTGACGATTGCTTTGCACCGTTGCTCTTTTTAAAAAGATACTGTACTAAAACAAGAGACGTAAATTGGTTTTTGAATGCATTAAGTGATATAAGTGTGGCATACATTAAGTCACGACCATGAAGTCTGAGTTAATCATATCACAATTTAATCTTAAACTTTAGGGAACTGCTTTGTTTTCACATATTTTTCTTTGTTCAAGAGATTGGTAATGTAAAATTAATAACAGTTTTAATACGAAAAACCTGAATTCCAGTAAATTCAGCAATAACGGTTATAAATATTATATTTAATGGCGATTCTAATCAAAATAAAACCGATTTTGTTGACTCTAGCTCATTATAAGTTCGAACATTAAACGAAGAACTATCAGTGCTCGGAAAATAGGTACTTTGAAATTTTGTATCAGTAAATTTCATGTTTAATCGCCTTCTTAAACAAATTAAGATGCAACTCATACTTCTTCTGTAGGAATAATGCTGTCGTAAGAAATACGTTGGAAAATAAACTCCCATTGAGTGTTGTTGTTGTTGTAGTAACTTTATTTCGGGCTATATATAGACCACTGGCCCATACTAGCCGAAATATAAACAATACAATAGCTAAATGAAATCGAATTTAATAAAAATAACGTAGGAAAAAATTAAGACTTTCTAATGGATTGGTTGGCTCTGGGGAGAGAAACTTTCTTAGCTCCGATATAGCCGCTACGATGATGTTCTTGGGCTTCGTCAGTTTTAATTTGGAGTTGTCTTGATTTTCTTGATCTTCTATTATCTTCTGTATACCGTTCATATACATTTCCAATGCTCCACCAGAAGGTACTACATTGGCCAGGAGGCGAGTTCTTTGTTGCCTGGAAATTTAGAATTTTGCCAAACCCTTGCCGTTCTAGGCAAGGTAGGGATCTTTAACGTGCGTGACAACACTCACACACGGGACCTCAATTTAACCTCTCATCCGAATTTTTGCGAAAAATTCTCACCTGCCATTTTTCAAGCAGTCGGCCGTGTCGGGATATCTTCTGTATACCGCAGGCTAGAGCCTAAAGGGATAGAATCGAAGGTTTATTATCTAGGATATATTGTCGGAATTGGTTCAGAAGGAGTGGATATGCATGGTTAAGAAGTTTAAGTTTGGTAATGGAGAGTAGGGATCTAGGTCTATATTGGTGTTGAAGTTGTTTCTTGGGTGGGAAAATTTTTGACAGTAATAAAGTAGGTGGTCAGATGTTTCTAGGACGTTTAGATTGCAAGGACAGAGCGGAGAGAGGATTAATTGGAAGGAGTGTATTTCGGAATTTACCAAGATCTGTTAGGAATTGTAGAGTTGTTCTGATGGGATATATGGGTGGAGATGTCTGTGACTATAGGAGAGATGTGAAAGGTATGTCTGCCGGTATTTGATTGGGTCCTGGATGACTGCCAAGATTGTAGTAAGGAATTGTAAATGCGGGATTTCTGTGGCGGGGATATTTCAGTGTGTCGATGGAAAGTGATTCGTCATAAACTAGATTGGTCTTTAGAATTTATAACTGTGGATTTGTAAAGCGGTTTCCAACTGAATTTCGAGAAGAAGAATTTTTAAAAGTGTGTATAAGGCAGCAGTGGAGGTGGTTCCAGGATTCAACTTGTTTTATTAAGGTATTAGCTGTGGTTTCTAGTTCTAATCGGAAGTTGCCATAAATAAGGAAGACGATGTCATCAGCGTAGGCGAGGATACCAGTGTTTGGTACGTTTAAGTGTAGGAGGGGATTGATGCATAGGTTCCACAGGGTTGGTGATAGGACGGATCTTAGAGCACAGCTTTGGTATATTGAACTATATTGAACTATATGGTGTTTGTTATAGTGATGAAATGAAACTACTCAATCTATTATTTTAATTTAATACATATGACGCGTTTTGGTTTTCCATTTTCAAATATGTTTCTAAAAATATTATACACAAATTACTATTGTTATTAATAAAAATCTAGATTTATATATACCTTAAGTTAACAATATAAAAATGTTTTTAAAACTGTGTTGTTTTACAATCTTTACTAACACATAACTTCAACTTATCTGACTACATTTATTATTCAACTTAACTTTTAAATATTATAATTATCACTGAGTGGAAATTGAATTAGATACGACAAATTATGATATGTAGCAGAATGGTACATGAGAATATTTTTACTAGGTTTTTGTTAGTTTATTTATGAGGTTGTGGTATATATTGCAAAAATCATCTTGGTCATTTTTTGAATTTATGGCATTTGGGTTTTTTTTGGATTTGTATAGTTTCTAAAAGGAATCTTTTCTTATCATTAACTGCGGTACCCAGGATACAGACATTTTCAAACGCAAACTGATGAACTTTTTCAATGGCGTGTGTTGCAAAGGCAGTGCTCTTTTTATTAGAAGTTTTTATTGTATATTTATGTTCATATATGCGTTTATGTAAGTATTGTTTTGAATTTCCAATGTAAACTCCCGGGCAATCAGAACAATTAATCTTATAAATTGTGTGTTCAGTTTTTTGGTTCTGCTTTAGGTTTAAGTTGTGGGTATAAAATTTTTTTGTTGAATTGTTTGGTTTGTGTGCGACGTGTATATCATATGCCACTAGACATTTTTTTATTTGTTCTGAAAGCCCTGGTGTATACTGCATTCCAATCCGATTTTCAACAAATGAAAACAAATGAAAACTTTGCCTGGCTAGCTCAATGGAATTGGCGGAGTTTTTCAAAATGAAATCAAACACAACAATATCACAAAGCATTTATACAGTAGTAAATATTTTCTCTCATAAAAAGCATTTAGAACATTTACAACATTGTTTTTTTCAAACAAAATAATTTCTAAGAAAGATATAAAAATAAATAGGTTCTTTACTTTATTTTAAATTTAGAGAATTAAACTTATTCTTTTGAGAATGGTTTACCTGGTTATAATTATTTCCAGGCTCGAAAGATTTGTTTTGGCCAGAAAAAAATCCCTGACATAATCTATTATAAGGTCAGAATATTTCAAACTCTGCTCACAAATTCTCCTAGTAAAACCCTTTTACTTAAAAAATATTGTATGATTAACAATTATTATTATTATACCTTACATTAACTATAAATTAGTTAAAAGTAAATCTAAAAGTGATACTTGCAGAATCCACCAAAACGTCCCTCGTAATAAAATATCTTCTTATTTTAAATTGATATCCAAATCAGCTTACAAGATTAAAATCCTCGTTTCTAACAGCAGTTACCAAAATACATTTTTAGTTAAATTTTTCTCTCGGTTATTTAATAAAATTTAAAAAAGAATAGCTTTATATTGAAGAATTTACCTCTTCATCGTAATTAATAATTCCATTTTCGTATGTAATTTGCATTTAAAAACATTGCTTCTTTATTCATTGCAACCTCGCAACTATTAAATTACAGTAAATTTACTGCATACTCAAATACTATAGCAACAGCTTGCGGTTAAATCAAAATAACATTTTGTGCTCGCATGAATGAACTCTAATGAATGAATGACCTTTCGAATGAACAAACGCTTTCTTTATATGCAAATTTATCTTGTTTCCAGAAGCTTACTAGAAAAGTGTGGAATATTATGATGTAAGGTTTTTGGAAAGCTCAATTAGCGTCTAAAATTGTCGAGTTTTATGACCTAATTATGTGGTTCTTCCTTGTTTAATACCCAAGGTTAATGTGTCGCATCGCTTCTTACTAACAGTGAATGCGAAAGGTAATAAATATTTCTTATCAGATATTCGCGAGATTTTGCAGGTTTTGTTTCGGCCCTTTCTAAGAATAAAATATTTATTCATTATTGAGTCTATACGAATTTGACGTATTTTTAAATACCGATAACTCATCCTTTTGTGTTTTAGAAAATTCTCTTTATTGAAAATGAATTGCTGTTATCCACGGGGTAATTAATTTAAATTTTAATTGCTTTATAATGCAAAAGGAGTTTTTTAATACAGTTGATCGTAGTTTCTCAAACTAAAGGCATAAAGCTAGTATTTTTTATGCTATTTACAGCAAATCAAATGCATTTCCATCAAAAATGCACTGATAATTAAACAAGTAAAATAAACGGTCTTGCATTTATCTCAAAACGATCGATTTTTACGTTCGCATTTAATGCGTTTTACGGTATCTTACAATTAATTATTCTTACATATACGACTTACGTTACTTGCTATTTATTTACAATATGCTTATTTCATACAGGGTGATTATTTATACACGCGTAATCTGCGTTTTTGCATGGCACTTTAATGAATAAAGGTATGCTTGTATTATACAGGGCGTCACCATGAATTAACGGAAAATTCCATTTTTTCCAAATTCTATTATATTTTGGTGGGATTTATTTTTAGAATTAGGGTTTCAATGACCTCTCGAAACCCCTTATCACGTTAATATTGTGTATATATATATATATATATATTATATATATATATATATATATATATATATATATATATCTCTATATATTAGGTAGTTAATTACACAAGGTAAGTTGATAAGTACTTAAGTACTAACGTATTATAGTTAATAAGATGAAAAAATAACTTAGACTTTTATGCAAAACCCAAATGATCATTTCAAATCGCACTAGTAATTGAAAGATCGAGAATATAAGGTCCCGGACAGGACTCGAACCTGCATCTTAGACTTTCGCGGACCATGTACATTCTGATTACGCCACCGAGACCGTCATCGTTTACAACTATTTATAACTAGACCTCTCTTGCATAATCCATGATTGTAAATCCCGAAAAAAAGCTTTTTCTTTTTATGCAACAGCTTAACTAACAATACGTAATTTATAATTAATGCAAATGATATTTAAAAGAACCCAAATAAAATAATATAAAATGTTTAAAATTTTCGAGTTTATTGTCCTTGACCCAAACATTAAATATTCATACAAAGCTGATTCACAACGTACTTCTTTGAAGGCTAATAAAGTAGTTAAAGTTATACAACGTATTTTAGTTTCCCACAGAGCAATAAAAGAAACGAAACGTATGCTAATGCAGTTCCGTTAGTCGCTTATCATTTATTTGCGACCACACCAAAGATGTTTCTAAACGGTGTCGTCTGTCTGTATAATATATCGTAAGATACGTTATAAGTTTGCTTGTATATCTTGATTTAAAACGCTCTTAGTGCAATTATTATGTGATTCTGTAGCACTCTGTAAACGCTATTTTACTCTCGGTTCAGTGCGTTCCATTAATCTGCGATATCGTTTACATGAAGATACCATGGAAATAGAGAAATTATTAAATCGGACAGGTATAACTTAGTATAGTTTTGTATATACCTAAGAAGGTGTGTGAAATTACACCGATCGTCAGTCTAGCGGTAATTTGTCATTGACATATAAAACTGCAATGATATTTAGTACCACTTAAGACTATAGACAATAACTCTATTGTCTTTTAAACGAGATCAACTGCATCATCATTTTCTTACGGAAAAAAACTACCAACAACCGACAAGTTTGTGGAATAGTAGTACTTTTGGTTTGGGAAATATGTGAGAGCGGTGCATTTTGGTAAATATTAGACTTTCAGTTTTAGTATTATAATGAACTTCAATTTGCAATTCTTTATTAGGTCCAATACTAGTTTAATTATTAACAATTATTTACAAAGGATCTCCTTAATGTACTGCGATCACTGATGATAATGACGACAATGCTTACTACAATAAAATTTTTGTTAACATGACGATTACACTATATTTATTACTAAATTCAACTGCGTAATTTATCTACACAAGCACTTAATTTATACAGACACTAAACATATTTTTTAATGATTTAGTTTATTTTTCTTTCGCATTAATATTTCCACTGCACTCCTTACTGGGTCATACGGTTTATATATGTATTATAAATAGGGCTGGGTCGGCGTATCGATATATCGATACGTATCGATACGACTCCCGTATCGACCCCCCCGATACAGCAAAAAATAAATATCGATATATCGATACTCGATATGTATCGATACGTATCGATACGTATCGATATTCGATATAGAATATGTATCGATATTCGATACGCATAATCCGTATCGCACACCCCTATATACATACTTATGTCACAAATATTAAACTTTAATTATTTTGATAACAAACAATCTTAAGTGAAAGATCGAATTGTCAGTAAATACATTATTTTAAAACGATCTTGTGATTTTATTCCCAAAGAAAGAGTAGAAAAATTTAAAGATGCGTATCGATTCGTTCCGATAGGTATCACTACGTCTCGAAATGTATACTTAATCTACACATCTAAACGTTCCGATACGAATCGCTATATATATATATATATATATATATATATATATATATATATATACGTACCGTTACGTATCTATATGCATCGATACGAATCGATACGTATCGATACGCACCGAAACGCATCGATACGTATCGATACGCATCGATACGAATCGATATGCATCAATACGCACCGATACGCATCGATACATATCGATACGCATCGATACATATCGATACGTATAGATACGTATCGATATATATATATATCGATATTCGATATATCGATACATATCGATACATATCGATATAGAATATGTATCGATATTCGATACGCAAAATCCCGTATCGCCCACCCCTAATTATAAAGCTGTAGCGTTATTTTAGAAATCATCAGTTGATTCTAGATTATTTTTTTTTGTTTGTTTTATATTGGTTTTTTAAATACACTCTTAGGCAGCAGTCAATCATATCATTGTTACAGTATTAACAACGTTAAAAAGTTTTAAACAACCTCCTTTGATCCAACTTTTTGTTTAGTACGGTTTCATCATCATTTTGATTTCGACCTTACTTAAGGTCGGTTTGACGTAGCTCTAACTTCTTTTCTCTTCTGTGCTAATCTAAAAAGCTCTACATACCCTTCACAACCTAAATTTCTAATAATTTGACTAATATTGCTTGGTCTAGGTCTTCCTATATCCTTCTATCTTTTTCCTATCAGCTGACTCTACATAGATATTAGCAACCTGATGGTTGTTAAAGAACTCTAACATGTTTACATGATTACCATTTATAAGGAAATAAAATATAACCTGGTTATCCGCTTCAAAAAGGAAAAGTGTTAAATTATATGTTATGGTAAAGCTTAAGCAACGAATTGCTACCAACATACCAGACCTCTAACTAATTGTGAGTTATGTCATGGTGACATTTAGTTAACTGATTTTTATTTACTTATTCTTTTTGTTTTGTTTTCGAACTTACTTAAAGTCGGTTTGACGCAGCTCTAAATTCTTTTCTATTCTGAGCTATTCTAAAAAGGTCTACATACCCTTCACAACCTAAATCTCTAATAATCTGACTAATATAGCTTTGTCTAGGCCTCCTTACTCTATTTTTATTTGGTAGTCTATAATTTAAGACTTTACTAAATAGTCCCTCATGTCTTAACTGGTTCTATCTCTCCTGACCTTTAATTGTTTCCACATACAGGGCTCCTCACCTATCCTTCTTTAATTGTCCAAGTCTCACTACCGTATAGTAGAACGCTCCATACGTACGACTTTAAGAAACTTTTTCTATTATCTAAACTAATACTATTAGCTATTAGTAAGTTTTTCTTTTTTAAAAACATTTTTCTAGCTTGAGCTATTCTAGCTACTATATCCCTTCTGCTACGTCCATCCTTTGTAATTATACTACCTAAATAGCAAAATTCATCTACCTCCTCTAACTCGGTATTACCTATTTTTAATTTTGGTTTAGAACTAGGCTGTAACTCACTTGTCATTATCTTTGTCTTTACTGAGTTAATTCTCATACTATAGTCACTCTGTAGTATCTCCTCTAAAATATTTAAAAACTCTCCTAACTCTTTTCTAGACTCTGCTATAATGGCTATATCATCTGCAAAACGTAACATGTGTATTTTTCTGTCCCTGTACACTAATACCTATCTCTTTTCTTGCTCTAGCTAAGTTTAAAGCTTTCTCAATATAAACATTAAAAATCAAGGGAGACAGTATACAACCCTGTCTAACACCATTTCTAATCTTAGCTTCCTTTTCTATTTCATCAAATCTAATTACTACGCTTTGGTTTTTCTATAGACTGAAAATAATTTTTCTATCCCTATGAGAGATTCCTATTTTTCGCAAAACTCTGAACATAACAATCCAATTAACCTTATCAAATGCTTTTTCTAAATCTACAAACGTGAAATGAGTCTTTTTATTTTTTGTAACCTTTTTTCGATAATTACTGTAATCATTAGTATCGGTTTTCTAGTCCCTCTGTCTATACGAAAACCATATTGGCCTTCGCCTAAATGATTCTCAGTCAAAGCTTCTACTCTATTATTAATTATTATTGTTAGTATTTTGGAAGCATGAGAAGTTAAACTAACCGTTCTAAAATTCTCACACCTATCAGCTCCTGACTTTTTTGGAATTGGGATAATAATATTTTTTTCGAAATCTATTGGAACCTCACCTGTGTCATATATTACTTTTACTAGTTCATATAATCTGTCTAAAGTTTTCTGACTTGCATATTTTGTTAGTTCTGCGGGAATATCGTCTATCTCTGGCGCTTTATTTAGTTAAAGATTCCGAACAGCTCTATCAAATTCCTCTCTTAATATTGAGAACCCTATTTCTACATCCTCTTCTTGGTCGTTCTCTAACTCATCCATATCGTCTCCCTTATATAAATCTTCTAAATATCTTTTCCATCTGTCTGCTACCTCAACTTTATTTATTACAAGCTCATTATTCTCGTCTCTAATACCATTATATTTTTTCCTATCTTCCCCAAAAAACTTTTTAACTGCCCTGTAAGCCCTGTCTGTCTTACCTACTCTCAAATCATCTTGTATTCCCTTACAATTCTCCTCCATCCATTTATTTCTAGCTTTTCTACACTCATGTACTATCTTATTTCTAACTGTATTATATTTTTGCTTACTTTCACTATCCACTTCTCTGAAATGTTTAAACTTTCTTCTATTCTCTAGTAAATCTAATATCTACTTTGTTACCCAGGGTTTTCTCGCTTCTATTTTTTTCTTACCTATAGTCTGTGTTGCTGTATCATGTACAGGCAGTTTTATTTCTTTCCATCTATTTTCTACGTTCCCTCCTACAGCTATCTCTTTGCTCTTATTATCTAATACTTGTTTATATTCCTCTTTTACCCTACTATCATTAAGCTTACCTAGATCCCATCCCTCTCTTTTAACCTTTCTCAATTTTTTGAATTTTAGTTTACCCTTTATTTTAACTAAGTTATGATCGCAATCTATGTCAGCCCCTGGATAACTACGACAGTTTTAACTTGGTTTCTAAATCTTTGTTTAACTAAAATATAATCTATTTGGTATCTAGCCCTATCACCTGGCGCTTTCCAGGTATATCTTCTCCTAACATGTTGTTCGAATAGGGTGTTTACAGTTACTAATCTATGTTCCTGGCAAAACTCAACTAATCTTTCTCCTCTATCATTTCGTCTGCCATACCCAAATTTTCCTACCATTTTCCCTCACTACCTTCTCCCACTGACGCATTAAAATCGCCCATAACTATTAAATTTTCATCTCCTTTTACTTTTCTCACTATACTATTTATATCCTCGTATACCTTTTCTACTTCCTCATCCTCGTACTGAGTTGTTGGCATGTAAACCTGTACTAAAACAGTGTCTGTGGGTTTTGTACTCAATCTAACCATAATTATTCTATCACTAAATTGTAAGTACTCTTTAACTTTATGCCCTAATCTTTTACCTAACACTATTCCTACCCCTGCCTGTCCATTAGTTGAAGAAGTTGTAATTATTCTATAATTATCTTTCCAAAAGTCATTACTATCTGGCCATCTCACCTCTCTAATACCTAAAATGTCCAGCTTTCCCTTTCTCATTTCTACTAATAAATTCGTTAACTTATCTACTCTAAGTAATGACCTTACATTCCAAGTCTCTATCACTAAATCGAACTGTTGTTTTATATTCTTACGATGACGAGCCCCAAGTACCCCCTCCCGGAGATCCGAATGGGGGAGTATTTTACCTCCGGACAAGAATTTTACTTGTGAGCTCTCCATCATATATATTTCGTGCTTTAGGCCACGCACACCTAGGGAAATATTGTGGTAGGTTCCCATATCTTTTCACAACGCAGTTTTTAAAGATTTTAGAAAAAAGCCGTATCCGTCACGGCTAACCCCCAACAAGCTTGTAAATTGCTGAAGATCGCCCGAGACCAACCGACCCTCTTCCAATATCTTTTAGCCAGCAAGGCTGCTGCCCCTAGCTGCGCATTTTAATGGCCTTTTACTATAGTAGTAGTATAGTAGTATATAGTAGTATAGTAGTAGTATTATTTATCCCCTACTATAGGGATTAGTACGGTATGTGTATCTTATTTTTTCTACGCATTTATGCAGCTCTGGATTTTGGTGGGGGGCACAGTTACACACCATAAGTTACTTCCTTTAACCTTCTTCCTTACGTCTATAAAGTTTCCCCACTAACTTAAGATTGATTTCTAACTATGGACATTTCTGCGGCGTTACGGCATGTTAAACGGAATCATCTGATTGTGGTGCGTGTAGGACAGTCGGTCAAGACACGTTCGGCTGTATCATCCTCTTCTTGACATATTCAACACTTTAGGTGTTGTACAAATTCCATCATGTGCGTATGCTTATTTAGTCTGCAGCAACCCGAAGGTATACCTGTAAAAAAATGTGGTTTCCTCCAGGTCAGTCGTTTACAGAATTTTGTTTCACCTTGAGATTGGACCCTATATTTGAATTAGCTAAACCTCCACTCGAAGGTACTAGGTTGCACATGAGTCGATTTTTTTTACCCGAAAAACTTATAATTTAGCTAAACGTTTTGCCAACTTAAGTAAGGTAGGGATCTTTACTGTGTGGGGCAACATTCACATGATTTTCTCTCAATTTTCTTTCAATCAGTGGCGTGACTAAATGTTTTTCTGATTTATGGAGAATAACAATATAAGTGAAGGTGGCAAGTCTGGATCTGGTACTTAGAAAGGATACTCCATTTCGTATTCTGTTAGCTCGCTAACCTGTTAATTTCCATGTACGCCTTTCTTTTCCCAGATTTCGATTTTTGTTCCAGGTAGAGAAATTTTCGTTACTCTTTCACGGCCCGTGAGACAATTTTGAAACTATTAAGAGCTGCTCTGCTATCACTAGAAATTCTAATCAACTTATTCTACAGCTTTCGTTCCAGAATTGCTGCGCATACAGTATCGTAGGGACCTCTGCTTAAAGGCAGACTGGGGTTTCGTGTAGTGCTTGAATTTGTGTTCGTCTCGGTCTTGTTAAAAAATACCTCGTTCTGCGCCGTTTTAAATTTTATATTTATCTATAAAAGTGCATATACTTGCTTCTATTGTCGTCTCATGGTTTATAAGAATTTTGAATTACTTCTTATAAGCATATTTGTGCAGTACACAATCTTCCTTAATGCTAATGAAAGGAATTTATTGATAGCCTTTTAAGATGTATTGATATCTTGCTACGGCAACTTTTTTTACCCCAACGATCTCTAATTGGCATGCTGTTGTACTGCTTTTTAAGTAAAGGAACTAATGCTTATTTTGTCACAAATATCGGAAAAAGCTAAAACATTCTACTTTTGTAAGTAAACGGTCACTGTATGTGGTAATACCAAAGGTATTAAATGCTACAAAAGGCATTTCTGTAGTTGAACAAATTGAATCTAGTACCGATAAGAGTGTAACGAGCTTCTTTTTACTGTTATTTATTGGTAAATATAAGCCTGATTATTCATAAACACAGAGAAACCTTAAGTCAGTGATGATAATATTATTACAATGTTTACTAACAATAAATTCTTCTTAACACGACAATTAAATTCCGATACGAATCGCTATATATATATATATATATATATATATATATATATTATATATATACGTACCGTTACGTATCTATATGCATCGATACGAATCGATACGTATCGATACGCACCGAAACGCATCGATACGTATCGATACGCATCGATACGAATCGATATGCATCAATACGCACCGATACGCATCGATACATATCGATACGCATCGATACATATCGATACGTATAGATACGTATCGATATATATATATCGATATTCGATATATCGATACATATCGATACATATCGATATAGAATATGTATCGATATTCGATACGCAAAATCCCGTATCGCCCACCCCTAATTATAAAGCTGTAGCGTTATTTTAGAAATCATCAGTTGATTCTAGATTATTTTTTTTTGTTTGTTTTATATTGGTTTTTTAAATACACTCTTAGGCAGCAGTCAATCATATCATTGTTACAGTATTAACAACGTTAAAAAGTTTTAAACAACCTCCTTTGATCCAACTTTTTGTTTAGTACGGTTTCATCATCATTTTGATTTCGACCTTACTTAAGGTCGGTTTGACGTAGCTCTAACTTCTTTCTCTTCTGTGCTAATCTAAAAAGCTCTACATACCCTTCACAACCTAAATTTCTAATAATTTGACTAATATTGCTTGGTCTAGGTCTTCCTATATCCTTCTATCTTTTTCCTATCAGCTGACTCTACATAGATATTAGCAACCTGATGGTTGTTAAAGAACTCTAACATGTTTACATGATTACCATTTATAAGGAAATAAAATATAACCTGGTTATCCGCTTCAAAAAGGAAAAGTGTTAAATTATATGTTATGGTAAAGCTTAAGCAACGAATTGCTACCAACATACCAGACCTCTAACTAATTGTGAGTTATGTCATGGTGACATTTAGTTAACTGATTTTTATTTACTTATTCTTTTTGTTTTGTTTTCGAACTTACTTAAAGTCGGTTTGACGCAGCTCTAAATTCTTTTCTATTCTGAGCTATTCTAAAAAGGTCTACATACCCTTCACAACCTAAATCTCTAATAATCTGACTAATATAGCTTTGTCTAGGCCTCCTTACTCTATTTTTATTTGGTAGTCTATAATTTAAGACTTTACTAAATAGTCCCTCATGTCTTAACTGGTTCTATCTCTCCTGACCTTTAATTGTTTCCACATACAGGGCTCCTCACCTATCCTTCTTTAATTGTCCAAGTCTCACTACCGTATAGTAGAACGCTCCATACGTACGACTTTAAGAAACTTTTTCTATTATCTAAACTAATACTATTAGCTATTAGTAAGTTTTTCTTTTTTAAAAACATTTTTCTAGCTTGAGCTATTCTAGCTACTATATCCCTTCTGCTACGTCCATCCTTTGTAATTATACTACCTAAATAGCAAAATTCATCTACCTCCTCTAACTCGGTATTACCTATTTTTAATTTTGGTTTAGAACTAGGCTGTAACTCACTTGTCATTATCTTTGTCTTTACTGAGTTAATTCTCATACTATAGTCACTCTGTAGTATCTCCTCTAAAATATTTAAAAACTCTCCTAACTCTTTTCTAGACTCTGCTATAATGGCTATATCATCTGCAAAACGTAACATGTGTATTTTTCTGTCCCTGTACACTAATACCTATCTCTTTTCTTGCTCTAGCTAAGTTTAACGCTTTCTCAATATAAACATTAAAAATCAAGGGAGACAGTATACAACCCTGTCTAACACCATTTCTAATCTTAGCTTCCTTTTCTATTTCATCAAATCTAATTACTACGCTTTGGTTTTCTATAGACTGAAAATAATTTTCTATCCCTATGAGAGATTCCTATTTTTCGCAAAACTCTGAACATAACAATCCAATTAACCTTATCAAATGCTTTTTCTAAATCTACAAACGTGAAATGAGTCTTTTTATTTTTTGTAACCTTTTTTCGATAATTACTGTAATCATTAGTATCGGTTTTCTAGTCCCTCTGTCTATACGAAAACCATATTGGCCTTCGCCTAAATGATTCTCAGTCAAAGCTTCTACTCTATTATTAATTATTATTGTTAGTATTTTGGAAGCATGAGAAGTTAAACTAACCGTTCTAAAATTCTCACACCTATCAGCTCCTGACTTTTTTGGGATTGGGATAATAATATTTTTTTCGAAATCTATTGGAACCTCACCTGTGTCATATATTACTTTTACTAGTTCATATAATCTGTCTAAAGTTTTCTGACTTGCATATTTTGTTAGTTCTGCGGGAATATCGTCTATCCCAGGCGCTTTATTTAGTTTAAGATTCCGAACAGCTCTATCAAATTCCTCTCTTAATATTGAGAACCCTATTTCTACATCCTCTTCTTGGTCGTTCTCTAACTCATCCGTATCGTCTCCCTTATATAAATCTTCTAAATATCTTTTCCATCTGTCTGCTACCTCAACTTTATTTATTACAAGCTCATTATTCTCGTCTCTAATACCATTATATTTTTCCTATCTTCCCCAAAAACTTTTTAACTGCCCTGTAAGCCCTGTCTGTCTTACCTACTCTCAAATCATCTTGTATTCCCTTACAATTCTCCTCCATCCATTTATTTCTAGCTTTTCTACACTCATGTACTATCTTATTTCTAACTGTATTATATTTTTGCTTACTTTCACTATCCACTTCTCTGAAAGGTTTAAACTTTCTTCTATTCTCTAGTAAATCTAATATCTACTTTGTTACCCAGGGTTTTCTCGCTTCTATTTTTTTCTTACCTATAGTCTGTGTTGCTGTATCATGTACAGGCAGTTTTATTTCTTTCCATCTATTTTCTACGTTCCCTCCTACAGCTATCTCTTTGCTCTTATTATCTAATACTTGTTTATATTCCTCTTTTACCCTACTATCATTAAGCTTACCTAGATCCCATCCCTCTCTTTTAACCTTTCTCAATTTTTTGAATTTTAGTTTACCCTTTATTTTAACTAAGTTATGATCGCAATCTATGTCAGCCCCTGGATAACTACGACAGTTTTTAACTTGGTTTCTAAATCTTTGTTTAACTAAAATATAATCTATTTGGTATCTAGCCCTATCACCTGGCGCTTTCCAGGTATATCTTCTCCTAACATGTTGTTCGAATAGGGTGTTTACAGTTACTAATCTATGTTCCTGGCAAAACTCAACTAATCTTTCTCCTCTATCATTTCGTCTGCCATACCCAAATTTTCCTACCATTTTCCCTCACTACCTTCTCCCACTGACGCATTAAAATCGCCCATAACTATTAAATTTTCATCTCCTTTTACTTTTCTCACTATACTATTTATATCCTCGTATACCTTTTCTACTTCCTCATCCTCGTACTGAGTTGTTGGCATGTAAACCTGTACTAAAACAGTGTCTGTGGGTTTTGTACTCAATCTAACCATAATTATTCTATCACTAAATTGTAAGTACTCTTTAACTTTATGCCCTAATCTTTTACCTAACACTATTCCTACCCCTGCCTGTCCATTAGTTGAAGAAGTTGTAATTATTCTATAATTATCTTTCCAAAAGTCATTACTATCTGGCCATCTCACCTCTCTAATACCTAAAATGTCCAGCTTTCCCTTTCTCATTTCTACTAATAAATTCGTTAACTTATCTACTCTAAGTAATGACCTTACATTCCAAGTCTCTATCACTAAATCGAACTGTTGTTTTATATTCTTACGATGACGAGCCCCAAGTACCCCCTCCCGGAGATCCGAATGGGGGAGTATTTTACCTCCGGACAAGAATTTTACTTGTGAGCTCTCCATCATATATATTTCGTGCTTTAGGCCACGCACACCTAGGGAAATATTGTGGTAGGTTCCCATATCTTTTCACAACGCAGTTTTTAAAGATTTTAGAAAAAAGCCGTATCCGTCACGGCTAACCCCCAACAAGCTTGTAAATTGCTGAAGATCGCCCGAGACCAACCGACCCTCTTCCAATATCTTTTAGCCAGCAAGGCTGCTGCCCCTAGCTGCGCATTTTAATGGCCTTTTACTATAGTAGTAGTATAGTAGTATATAGTAGTATAGTAGTAGTATTATTTATCCCCTACTATAGGGATTAGTACGGTATGTGTATCTTATTTTTTCTACGCATTTATGCAGCTCTGGATTTTGGTGGGGGGCACAGTTACACACCATAAGTTACTTCCTTTAACCTTCTTCCTTACGTCTATAAAGTTTCCCCACTAACTTAAGATTGATTTCTAACTATGGACATTTCTGCGGCGTTACGGCATGTTAAACGGAATCATCTGATTGTGGTGCGTGTAGGACAGTCGGTCAAGACACGTTCGGCTGTATCATCCTCTTCTTGACATATTCAACACTTTAGGTGTTGTACAAATTCCATCATGTGCGTATGCTTATTTAGTCTGCAGCAACCCGAAGGTATACCTGTAAAAAAATGTGGTTTCCTCCAGGTCAGTCGTTTACAGAATTTTGTTTCACCTTGAGATTGGACCCTATATTTGAATTAGCTAAACCTCCACTCGAAGGTACTAGGTTGCACATGAGTCGATTTTTTTTACCCGAAAAACTTATAATTTAGCTAAACGTTTTGCCAACTTAAGTAAGGTAGGGATCTTTACTGTGTGGGGCAACATTCACATGATTTTCTCTCAATTTTCTTTCAATCAGTGGCGTGACTAAATGTTTTTCTGATTTATGGAGAATAACAATATAAGTGAAGGTGGCAAGTCTGGATCTGGTACTTAGAAAGGATACTCCATTTCGTATTCTGTTAGCTCGCTAACCTGTTAATTTCCATGTACGCCTTTCTTTTCCCAGATTTCGATTTTTGTTCCAGGTAGAGAAATTTTCGTTACTCTTTCACGGCCCGTGAGACAATTTTGAAACTATTAAGAGCTGCTCTGCTATCACTAGAAATTCTAATCAACTTATTCTACAGCTTTCGTTCCAGAATTGCTGCGCATACAGTATCGTAGGGACCTCTGCTTAAAGGCAGACTGGGGTTTCGTGTAGTGCTTGAATTTGTGTTCGTCTCGGTCTTGTTAAAAAATACCTCGTTCTGCGCCGTTTTAAATTTTATATTTATCTATAAAAGTGCATATACTTGCTTCTATTGTCGTCTCATGGTTTATAAGAATTTTGAATTACTTCTTATAAGCATATTTGTGCAGTACACAATCTTCCTTAATGCTAATGAAAGGGAATTTATTGATAGCCTTTTTAAGATGTATTGATATCTTGCTACGGCAACTTTTTTTACCCCAACGATCTCTAATTGGCATGCTGTTGTACTGCTTTTTAAGTAAAGGAACTAATGCTTATTTTGTCACAAATATCGGAAAAAGCTAAAACATTCTACTTTTGTAAGTAAACGGTCACTGTATGTGGTAATACCAAAGGTATTAAATGCTACAAAAGGCATTTCTGTAGTTGAACAAATTGAATCTAGTACCGATAAGAGTGTAACGAGCTTCTTTTTACTGTTATTTATTGGTAAATATAAGCCTGATTATTCATAAACACAGAGAAACCTTAAGTCAGTGATGATAATATTATTACAATGTTTACTAACAATAAATTCTTCTTAACACGACAATTAAATTATGAATATTACTAAGCTCGACTATGCAATTTATCTACACAAGCACTTACTTTATATGCATATTAAACATGTTTATTTTAACGATTCGTTCAGTAAGTTGTCTTGTAAAGCTCGCGAATCCATACTGATTCAAAACTGCCCACCTACCTAGCCATATTGTTTTTATATAGGCCACACGCTAGAACCTAGAAATTACAGGAAGCTTTCGCGCTTTTTCTAGATTCTTTGCTTTTGTGCATTTTATGTTAATCTTTTTTGTACAGCTTGGTAGTTGTCAATCAATTCATTGTTGGTTTAATGGCTTTAAGAATAAGGAGTATTCTTACTTATGCCTACGAAGGCGTAGAAGGGCCACAAAAAATCGCTCACTTATTTTAGTTAAATTTCGACTTCGATCTTGAAATTTAGTTAAATTTCGACTTCGATCTCGAAATTTGGTTAAATTTCGACTTCCATCTCGAAATTTACTTAAATTCCGACTTCGATATCGAAATTTAATTAAATTTCGACTTCGATCTCGAAATTTACTCAAATTTCGACTTCTGTCTCCAAATTTTGCTGGATTTTTAACTTACATCAAAAGTGAATTCCTGTTGGTATTTCGAGATCGAAATCGAAATTTAACTAAATTTCGATATCGACGTCGAAATTTAACTAAATTCAAGATCGAAGCGAAATTTAACTAAATTTCGAGATCGAAGTCGAAATTTAACTAAATTTCGAGATCGAAGTCGAAATTTAATAAATTTCGAGATCGAAGTCAAATTTTAACTAAATTTCGACATCGAAGTTGGAACTTAACTGAAATAAGTAGCGATTTTTTATGGCCCTTCTACGCCTTCGTATATGCCCATTATTCATCTCTGCTAAGAATCCAATATAATACTTACATTGATCATTATTAGTAAACTCAGCAATGATTTCCACGCCAATCTTGTACACATTTTTCCAATGGGTTTTAAAACAGCGCATTGACATTTTTTTTAAGTTTGTTTTGTATTTTTCCGCTTAACCGACCAAAGTGTGATTAAATAAAAAGTTAAAAGTAAAAGTAAGGAGCCAGTAGAACTTTATAAAAATGTAAAGCGAAATACAGATCTAAATAAAACGTAGAACGTTGAAGCATCTATCACGTAACGAAGAACAGCTTATGATGTTGTAATTGAAGAATATTTGTATCAATCACGCGTGCTTCTACAAGCCTTTGGCATGTACATTGTACGTGAAAGTACACTTCCAACACTAACTATTTTTTTTCTTTTGGTGAGTTAGGCACACTAGGGCAACTGTTTTGACGTAGGGCGTCAGTGAGGCGATTTTTATTGATGTTATTTGACTAAAATTTATCCTTTCTATAGACTCACGAACTTCACAATATTCACGGCTTAGTCTGGGAATTACCCCAAGGGTGAACAATGAGATTGAGCGTGGATGCAAGGTAAACTCAACTATACACAGGAATGAAAAAGTGAAGGGGGATAGAGCGCTACCGCATCTATATGGACTATTAAAAAAACAAAAGTGTCTATGAGAAGATGCAGAAACTCACAGGCTATAGTGACTATCAAAAACATACAAGTTATACAAAATAATACCTTTGGAAACCTCTTAAATGTATCTACCTCGACTCCTGCAGCAATTTAATCAAAAGACACAGTTTGCGTCTTACAACAAAAAAAACGACAATATCAATGAATTAATCATCATGGAACTACCATACTATAAGTGTTGTACCTATAAATGAATATCAAAATGAAGCAACTTACATCGTCTCTGTAACATTACTCTGCTTGTGTGTCTCTCACGTTTCCCTACCTAAAAATTATATTCTCACATTGTAATGATATTAACTTTAAATACTCATAAATAAAAGACTTGTTGCTTTGAACCAAAAATATAATTTAAAGTAATTCTTTTCTTTCTTTCCAATATATATATATATATATATATATATATATATATTGCTATGATAAGAAGGTAGTTTAAGGGTAGATTAAGTCATAGGGGTCGTAGGATAGATATAAATAATTTTAACTTTAAGAAAACCAAATAATTCCATCTATTATAGGAGTAAATCGACTATTTTAGAAAAGGTCAATTGCGAGTACACTGTATATATAGTATATTTGATTTAATGCATAAGAAAGAAGCTCATTTTGCAATAATCCGATAACATTTAGCTAAAATAATAATATGTACGTCGTGTAATATAAGTATAATTTACGAGTGAAGATAAGGTTTTAGACCCAACTAATCATCAATCAATATAAATACATTATCAGAAAAGATGGATAAACTGGCATACTGGATATTTAATAATTTCGTCGAAAATATCAACGCATGTATAAGAAAACGCATTCTAATACATCATTAAATACGTGACTAGAAACAGTACATTTGTTTAGAAAACCAACATATTTTAATAACAAATAAACACCAGACGATCAATTGTACGATAAGTTGTGAACTTTTAAACGACAACTAGGAATACGTTGTAACAATTTTATTTTCGATAATAATATTTTGCATATAATTTCAAGAATAATGTAACAATTTTATTAATAACAATAATAATTTGCATTCAACTTCAAAAGTAATACGCTAAGCCTGCATCGTCCTTTAATAATCTAGTTATATTCAGATATCTGTGTTGTATACAGCTATTTACAAGCACATCTCTGTTTGATTGTTCCCCTCCTGACGACGCGACCGCCCGAGCTGGTTATAAGATAGTCGGCCACAGGTGATAGAGATATCAACATGTTCCCTTGGTTGGAGGCCGGCAATCTGCAAATCCATTTCAATTAGTTAGGATATCTTCGAATAACGGTCGGTAATGTATATATTTTGCTAACTTGTATAATTTGAGATAATTTATTTAGCGCGACAAGTAGGATGCAACTTTTAAAGACACAGTAAAACACATGTAAGATGCTACCTTTAGAAGGTGACGTAATTCAACTTTGAGAGTACGATTGCTGCTGAATTTAAGGCGACAGGATATGATTCGACACGTGGAACGCAGGAATTATAGAAGTTGTTTTGGTTGAATTGATTTGAAATTGCAAACGCTGTTATCGTTGCTTGAAAAACGGTGATCCCGTCTTCCTTTGTCATAATGCGACAATTGCAGTTTTCGTTCGTAGATAGTTATAAGTTCTTTCTATGTGTTTCAACATTTGGAACACGTTAACTTGCTTTGATGCGTAATACATGTACACTGAAAAAGTTTCAATTAATTGTTGAGCTGGATTTACCAGTAGTAAAACGAAAGTTCATTGATTTAACGTTCTAAAAACAACATGCTTTGTTCCATATGAATCGTCAGTTTTGAGAAATACCGAGTTCTGCCAGAGATAAGGCAAAGTACAAGCCTTGATCAATAAACACGCCAATGGAAACAATTGGTGGGAAGGGCTTATAAATATGAGAGGAAATGAATAAAGAGATCAGTTCATATTCAACCAAGCACAAACTATGCTCAAATGCAGCAGAAATTTATGTGATGAAATTAATTCATAAAACGTTAAAATTCAGAATAAGTAAAATTTGAAAGTGCAAATTGGGCGACGAAAAATAAGCCGATCTACAAATAGACGTAAGTTAAACAATTAATTAAATTTATTTTAATATTTAACAAAACAGGGCTTTTGTTGAGACGGCTTTAGTTGAGACGGTTTTTGTTGATGCCACTTTTGTTGAGACGGCTGTTATTGATGCCACTTTCGTTGATGTCATATGTACTAAGTTGATATTTATGTTTATATGCAAGCCTTAACACAAATCTAAAAATGCGTCTGAAAGTGCGATCAAAAGGGTACTCAAAGTTAATTCAAGGAAAAATACCAGAAATCAAAAATGGATAATTCTCGCCAATAAGTAGAGCGGGCATAGCAAGGGGTGCAGACCACAGATACTATGAAGCAACTCCAGTGACCGTTCCAAGTTAGCGATTTTTAAACATTCTATTATTTAAAGACTGTTTCAAATTTAATATTTGCTGTACATTATGTATTTGTAAGAGTCATCAAAAAGGTCATTTGAAAATATGGAAACAGGGAAAGCATCTTAGAACGTTCGAAGATACTTGAGAATAATTAAAAGATATTTTTGCTCGTTTTCAGGAAAGCATAAATTTGGTAAATGTAAATATTCTATACAGGGGAAAATTTTGAGGTTACAGAACATTGTACATATTATCAATTATTATATGGTGTGGTTTCGAATTGCTTTATTTGAATCCATTTAAAGGGTACAATAAGATTTATTATTAAGAAGTCGAGCATTCAGAGTGCTCGTCGTGGTCAACAGGAAAGTATCACAGATCTGTTAGATTGGTTCACATAAGTTTCAAATAAACCTCGCACGTAGTATTTGTTATAAAAAAGTATTCAAATAGCATAAAGATTATATAAATCAAAATTTATCAAATTGACATGGTACTGAAATAAAACAGTCAATTTACTAACGATCATGCATACTGTAAATGGACATATTGTAGTGAAAGTGAACTTTACTAATTTTTTATAAGACCACCTGCATATATCACATGTTTCACAAAATAGTTTGATTTAATTCGAAAAAGCAAGGTTTCCTTTTCTTTTTAAATTTCAACATTTAACAAAAAAATCTGACAAACGATTACCAGAACGTTGTTATTTCTACGACATTTTATATTAAATTCTAAATGCAATATTAATACTCTAATAAAATTTAATATTTTTAATAACTATACGGGAATTTCCAAAAGTTCATAATCGTGATAATAAAGCTCCAGCCATAAGTGACACAAAAAAAATCAAACACTCACCAGGAATCGACTCCTACGCCAATGAGGGTTTTAAATAACTGGTTTTCGTACATGTAAAACTCCAGTTTCAAAAAAATTTCAAACCAAAAGCTTATGGCTTCATCTTGCCAGCAAAATCTCGCCTATGGAATTTCTGAAAATAACGGATGATATCATGACGTTCTATCAAACCGACACCATCTGAGCGATCTCAAATACTTCCTCTTACAAAAATTCTTTTATAATCAAACGATGCGCTACAAAGTCAAAGGTTCTTTTAGCTTAAGAATTACTAAAAAAATTATTATCTTACCGTTAGTGGATACTGAGGTTAGGTAACCACGTTGTTATTTCATTGAATGTTCAGGCCGTATTAATAGAGTCCGGGGAAACTTTTACAACCCTCCGTCGACTTAGATGGCGATTCTTAAGCACCAGCTGGCACATAAAATTGTTAACATCTTCTCTTCACACGCCTTGTTACCGTTGTACAAGAACAAAAATGACCGAGTTCCCCTCGATACTATCAATATAACGAACAGGTGATCTGTATGAAGCGTCACCTCGTGATACTTTCCACAAGCGCTATATTAACTTAGTAATTCTAAAAAATGGATACAGACCGCCTACGAATTAGGCAACACAAGTGACTTGTTTATAACTTATTTCTTACAATTAAATATATTCTTAATATAAATTCAAAGCGAATTAAATATAATAACGTTTATTTCTATTACGAAATTGTTTCTTTTGATATAATACAACTAAATAATGAAATCAGATGCTACTGAACTGTAACGAGTAGAAGCGTTTTCAAAAGTTAGAACCATAGAATTTATATATGTTACAACACTTTACTTAAACAACTTTGGGATGATAGGTCATGCGCTATCCATTCTGTGCCAGTGTAATTTTACATCAACCTTACGTTTTCACTTCTATAGTGCGCAAATTCCATTCAAAATGTTGTTTGAATAAGTAATAATACCAAAAATAAACAAAAAGTGAACTCTTGTTACGTACAGTTTTGCTCCCGAAAACCTAGCCAGTAACCTATAGAGAAACTGGATGAAATACAACAACAACAACAACAACACACCATTCACGGTATTCCCTTTCAGGGTAAACCAAGCCCAGCATCTCTTTCTGGGGGGATATGCAAGGTATAGTTCTAGACTACTATACACACTTCTACTTTCAGCACAATTCTCTCCACATCCCAGGTTTGTGTAATAAAATTGTTAAAAACTACGTACACTGTATTCACAGCTCTCCGAGAGTATTCAATCCTCTTGTGAGTAACTTACCTTTATTACATGTAACTCCATCATTTCTATTTCAAACAACGGGAATAGATTATACCGATCCTTAGCCGATGAAAAATAAAAAAGGACATGGGTCTAAAACTTTAAAGCCATGTGCATGTGTATTTGTATGTTTAGTAACAAGCACAATTCGCCTTGAATTAGTTACCAGCTTAACTACTGAATCATTTATTCTATCATTCAGACGTTTTACTGCTCATCACGGAAAACCTTTGAATATATTTTCTTATAATGGTACCAATTTCGTTGGTGTCAAGCACGAAGTACAAGGGTTGAGAAGATTTTTAAAAGGCAATAAGTCTAATCTGAGCTAATTAATTACTTAAGATGAAATCAATAGAAAGTTCATTCCAGCAAGCTCACCATATTTCGGCTGAATTTGAGATGCTGGCATTAGTCAATAAAGTATCATTTTAAAAGAGTTGCCGACAACTCGTTATTCACTTTTGAAGAGCTTACCACACTGTTTTCACAAATGAAGGCTGACCTTAATTACAGATTTTTGTCACCCTTATCTAATGATCCAAGTGATCTTAACCCTTTACTCCATCGCACTTTTTGATAGGACGATCGACAACCTGCATACCGCATCCATGTCTCAGTGACATTCCAATTAATCGATTATCATTATATTAACGTATTCAATAAATACAACAACACTTTTGAGCTTGTTGAAGCAAGGATTACATTGGTAGGCTACGGATTCGTATGAAACGGTCCAAAAATTAACCTTCGTTAATCGAAAACCAAATGGTCTTCATCAAGTATGATCGCCTTCATCCGTTATGCTGGCGACTAGTTAGAACTATAAAATTACATCTCGGTACAGATGGTGTTTCTCGTGCAGCCTCTATCCGCACAGCTACTGGAATAATCAAAAGGGCATATTCTAAGATATGTCCCTTTCTCACATAAGAGCAAGACAAGTGATTGCACAAAGTGCATTTTTTGAAATTATTTGTTGTTTTTCACACGTTATCTTTAATGCTGATATTTTGTGCATGTATTATTTTGGAAGCCCTGGTATTTGTCTAGTGAACATGTATTGTTTTTATGTTGTTGTGTTGCTGCATATTTGCACATGTATTTAATTTTGTAATCACTAATTATTTGTCCCGGTAAACATCTAAATAAATATTGGTATTTATCAATGGAATCTGCTACTGCTAATTTTTTTATTAACATCATAGGCAATTTGTAATCAACAGAAATTTACAGTTTATAACAATAAAAAAATCCAACTAATATTCAAACCTAATTTTAAGAAAGCTAAACATAGCTACCACATAAATTTTAAAACTTAATTCTATGGAAATAAAATTTTGAAGGTACTTTATTTTGTAAAAGCTGTGCTTCGTTCATATGCCTTATATGGCTTGTTTGAGATTTGCGAAAATGCGAAGGTGTGACCCTGTTTCGTATTAGTTAAAACAAACTATAGTGGAATAAAGTTGTGCAGTGCGCTTGCGCCTCTTATAGAATAAACGCGTGCAAAAGTGGTTTTGTTACAAGAATCGAGGACTCTTCATTCGACCTAGTACCGGAATGGTTGTGCGCGACAAGCTATACACAATAAAGTATAGTGCTTGTAACAGTGCATTCAACTGACTCCCCCGGGGGCATTGCAGTAACATTGAAGAGGACCACACACCAAGGACAATATTGGTGAGTGAATTTAACGCTTCTGTTTATTTTTACATGCATACAACTTTCGCATTTAAAGCTCGCGTTTGTTATACCTTCGCAATACAGTCCACAACTAATAAGACGCGCCAGCACATTATTCTAGTTAATTAATTACATTTTGGTCCTTTTTTGCGTGATAGAACAGTCCATGGTTAATAAATTAATTCATTTTGTTTTAGCTTGTATGTATGTAAAACTTCGATTAGCAATATTCGCATAATATTTCTATTTACTTATATATAAAAAATTCGATACACAAGTCTGTTAATTAGAAATCACTATTTGATTATAAATATATTACGATTTAGCAATAATTTAGTTAGAGAGCATTATTAATCATTTTACAGATATAGTTAAATAGTTCGTATAGAAAACCTGTTGCAAATGTTGGATTCAAAGTTGTTCTATTGTAAAATTTTGTATACCTGTGTAGTAGGTCACTCCTTATGGCTTGTGTACAGCTGGAAACAACATTCCAGTTTTATCGTATACCTACCTGCATCCTTAAGGGTTTATAACCACTAAATATTTTAGCTATATTTCTTGTTTGAATGACTAAACCCTTGGGGCATTCTATAAACCTTCTTGTTAAGGGTTGTCAATTCGTTTAAAATAAGTTTTAAAATACAATAGGAAGCTTTAGGTATCTAACTACTCGTTTCGCATTTTGCATTACAAATTGGGTAATGACTTTATTGGATCATTTTCGGTGATTGAATTTACAATAAGAGTATTGTCGGTCGTTGTTAATTGAAATAATTGTCGTTTGTTATTTTCATACAAAATGCCTGACACAAATACGTCTCTAACTTTATTAAAGCTCTACGCTGCTAGGATTCATGAAATTTTCGAACTTTCTGAAAAGGCACAATACAATGATTCAGTGTATAAATTATTTAAGTTGAAATGTCGAATGGTTGAATCTATCTACAAGGATTTTACTGAACAATATGTTACTGTATTTGTAAACACAGAATCAGAATTGCAACCGGCTTTAGAGAATTTGTGTCGAAACGTAGATCAGGTCGTTTTAAAATACAATAGGAAGCTTTAGGGATCTAACTACTCGTTTCGCATTTTACTTTACAAATCGGGTAATGACTTTATTGGATCATTTTCGGTGATTGGATTTACATTAAGATTATTGTTGGTTGTTGTTGATTGGAATAATTGTCGTTTGTTTCTTCATACAAAATGCCTGACCCAAATGCTTCTGTAACCTTATTAAAGCTTTACGCTGCTCGGATTCATGAAATCTTTGAACTTTCTGAAAAGGCACAATACAATGATTCAGTACATAGGTTATTCAAATTGAAGTGTCGTATCCTCGAATCTGTCTACAAAGATTTTACTGAAAAGTACATTAATGTATTGGTAAACACAGAACCAGAATTGCAACCTGCTTTAGAGAATTTGTGTAAAAACGTGGATGACGAATATTATTCTATCCTTTTGATAGAGCAAGAGATATTTTCTGCTGAAGTGAAAACTCCGTCTGCGAATCACACAATTCGACAAGACAATAATTTTACACCTAGAGTAAAATTACCAAAAATTACTCTACCACGTTTTGATAATGACCCTAAAAACTTTAAGACTTTCAAGGATATGTTTGATGTTTTGATAGATAAACAACCGCATTTAACGGACATCGAAAAGCATTCCTACCTTCTTTCAAGCTTATCGGGTGAATCATTGACATTGTTGCGGTCTATTCCTCTTTGTCATGAAAATTATAATTTAGCATATGATACTTTATGTTCTATATATAATAATAAACGTTTTTTGGCTAATCACCATTGCGGTTTAATAAAAAACTACCCGCCTATGCATGCGGAAAACGTAAAACAACTTCGAAATTTAATTGACTGTTTCACAAAAAAATTATCGATTTTGGAATCGTTGCAATTTGATGTTGAAAGTTGAGATTTCGTTCTTGTAGATCTTTTATTATGTAAACTCGATGAGGAAACTCGTAAACGATTCGAATTGCATTTCAATTCTACTGATGTGCCTACATTCAATTGCGTCAAAGACTTTTTGTCAAAACAATGTGTAGCCTTAGAAAATCTTGTCTCAAGCAAACAACCGAAGGTGCTTAAAAGTACTATTAATAAACAAGGTCTCACTCGTTCAAATTCTGACTTGAAGCCTAGGACATTCTTAGCTGAGACTAACACTTCTCCTAAGAACAATTCGTTCTCTTGCATTTTTTGCAAGGGAAATCATGTATTGTATTCGTGCGAGCAATTTCTTAAATTGTCTCCAAACAAGCGTCACGAGCAAGCTAAACATCTTCGGTTATGTTTGAACTGTCTTCGACCAAATCATAACATGTCGTCTTGTCCGTCAAAGGTTTCGTGCAAAACTTGCAATAAAAATCATCATACATTGTTACATTTTGTGCAGTCGATTGCTACGTCACCACCTTCTTCAACTCCAACTCGTGAAGAAAATTTGCAAATCAGTTCGTCTAATAATGCTACTTGTACTACAACAGTTGGTTCTGAGGCGACAACTTGTCTAGCTCTGCTACCCACGGTTTGTTTGGAAATTCTCGACAAGAGAAATCAACCTCAAATTATTCGTGCTCTAGTAGACACTGGAAGTCAAATTTCATTTATTACGGAGTCTTGTCGTAAAGCTATTGGTATATCGTCTCGTACTTTTTCGATTCCTATTTCTGGTTTGGGCCAGACTTCACACCAAACGTTAGGTGTGATATCTGGAACAATTCGTCCCATTCAGGAATATGATTCAGTCCCCACGGGCAACAATTTGAAAATAAACTTAATGGTTTTGCCGTCTATTTGCGGTAATCTTCCAAACAATTATATTCAATCGTATTGGTCTCATTTGGAAAACATAAAACTCGCAGATGAAAACTGGAGACATCCCTCGCCAGTACAAATGTTATTGGGCTCTGATGTTGCCAGTCGTATTTTGCTCGATGGGAAAATTGATGGCAAAGAAATTTCGCCTGTTACTGTCAACACCATATTTGGTTACATGATATTTGGTACTGTCGATCCCATCTCAACCAATGTTATTCATTCGTTCTTTGTATCTATCATCCTTGTATGGATATTAATCTTAAAAATTTTTGGGAGCTTGACGACATTCCATCGAAGAGTTTGTCGTCTCCGGAAGATGACCTTGCTCAACAATCTTTTGATAACTCGTTGCATCGGTTACCCAATGGTAGGTTCGGCGTGAGCCTCCCATTTAGAGAAAATGTTCGTGAGTTTCCGGACTCGAAATCCATTGCCATTAAACGTCTATTGTCACTAGAGCGTCGTCTCGAAACTAATCCAGACTTACGAAGTTTGTATGTAAATTTCATGCGTGATTACGAAGCATCTGGTCACATGTCGCTTTTATCAACGCCTCCAGCTGACAATAATGCTTATTTTATTCCACACCATGCCGTGTTCAAACTAGAAAATAATAAACCTAAATTGAGAATTGTTTTGATGCTTTGGCTCGAGCTTTGGATGGTATTTCATTGAATGATACCTTACTCACTGGACCTAAGCTCCAGAATGATATTGTAAAAATACTTTTGGCATTTCGTATTCCCAAGTTCGTTTTTGTCTGTGACATAAAACAAATGTACAGGCAAATATTGATATCAGAAACGGATCGTTCTTATCAATTGATACAATGGCGATGGAATCCTTCAGAACCAATTTCAACCTATCAGTTGAACACAATTACATATGGAGTTTCATCCGCTCCTTTTCTTGCCATTCGCACTTAAAACTAGCTGAACTAGGAGAAAATAGCTACCCATTGGCTTCTCATGCTTTGAGAAACAATTTGTATGTTGATGATGTATTGACTGGGTCGTCCACTCTCCAGGCAACGCATGAACTAAAACGTCAACTCATCGAACTACTACGTGCTGGCTGCATCGAACTACGCAAATGGGTTAGCAACAGTACACTACTGTTAGAAGATATTCCTACTGAGTATCAACAAGTAAAGCCAAGTCTAGTCGCAAATGATCTTAAGCTTACCGTAAAAGTGCTTGGTCTTCAGTGGCACTCGATACATGATAATTTTTCATTTGAAATGCAGCCTTTAGAAAATCGTCTTTCCAAGCGGATTTTACTTTCCAGTTACCTTTTCACTCAAACAACTCATTCAACAATTTTGGGTGCTGGGGTTGGATTGGGATGATGTTCCTCCTGAATCTATTGTCATATTTTGGAAAAAATTTGTTTCTGAATTTTCATATATTGATTTAATTCAAATTCCTCGTTATATCCCTATTGATGAAGCCTGTAGTATACAACTACATGGTTTTTGTGACGCGTCCGAGAAAGGATACTCGGCTATTGCATATTTTCGTTTAGTAGTTCCGTCAGGAAAAATATCTATTCACTTTGTTATGGCCAGATCAAAGGTCGCCCCTTTGAAATGTCTTTCTATACCCAAGCTAGAACTATGTGCTACCGTACTTTTGTCTAAATTAGTTCATTTTGTTAAAACTACTTATTCAAATGTAACCTTTGAAAAAATCTGTTGTTACACTGATTCTTCTGTCGCTTTGACTTGGATTAAGTCACCTACCTATCGTTTAAAAATGTTTGTAGCTAACCGTGTTAGTTACATCCAAGAACGTATTTCTCCCGAACAGTGGAGTTACATTAGTTCTTCAAACAACCCATCTGATTGTGCTACCAGAGGTTTATTTCCTTCGATATTGCCCGCGCATCCGCTATGGTGGGCTGGTCCTGAATTTTTGTCGTTGTCTGAAGAAAATTGGCCTTTGCCAAAATTGTTCGTTCCTTTTCTGGAAGCATCTTCTGAGGAGAAACGCATTACTTTGATTGTTACTGTAGAATCAACTTGGCTGGAAGACTTATCAAACAAATTTTCGTCGTTACACAAAATTCAACGTATAGTCGCATATTGTCTGAGAATCTTTAATGTTAGGAAAGCTACCATCAATTCGCTATTTTTATCGTCGGTGGAGCTTCACACTGCTCTTATGGTTATTGTCAAGGTGGTCCAATTTAGTTCACTTAAAGTTGAAATCGAAGCCGTTCGTCAAGGTGAGCCTTTGCCTAAACATCTGCAACGTCTAAGTTTATTTCTTGATTCGAATGACATTTTAAGAATAGGCGGGAGATTGATTCATTCCAATCTTCCAGATTTCGCAAAACATCCAACGGTATTACCCAATAAACACCGTATAACAGATTTGTTGATTAAGCAAGTGCACACACAAAATTTACATTCGGGAGTAAACACAACGATGTACTTGCTTCAAGAACGATTTTGGATCATCTCATTGCTTCGCGCAGTTCGTAGAATACTATCTAAGTGTTATCATTGCTATCGTCTTGGCCCTATTCCTGTCAGTCCAGTTATGGGCGAATTGCCTTCATTTCGTGTTTCTCAAGCCAAGGCTTTTAGTTCCGTCGGTATCGATTTTGCCAGTCCTTTTACGATTAACATGCATCGTGCAAGAGGCACCAAGACTTGCAAGGCATATCTTTTGCGTGATTGTTTGTTTCGCCACTAAGGCTCTTCATTTGGAAGTCGTATCAGACTTGTCGACTGATGCCTTTATCGCTTGCCTTCATCGTTTTATTGCTCTTCATGGTCGGTGTCAACACATTTTCAGCGACTGTGGCACAAATTTCGTCGGCGCTAGTCGCCAACTTTTAAAGGATTTCCGACACTGTGCAGAATCGTTAGCCATTTCGTGGCATTTTAACCCCCCCGTCTACCCCTCACTTCGGTGGGAAAGCGCCGTTAAATCGGTGAAAACTCACTTATTTCGTGTTGTTGGAAACCAAGTGCTCACGTACGAGGAGTTTCATACTTTAATCACTCAGATTGAAGCATTGTTGAATTCAAGACCCTTGTGCAGCATAAGTTCGGATTCCAGTGATCTTTCGTCACTGACACCAGGTCACTTTCTAACTTTAGAACCCTTGACAGCACCTCCAAACCCATACTTGTCTCATTTGAAAATCTCTAGGCTCTCTCGTTGGCAGTTGATTCAAGCTATGCATCAAAGTTTTTGGGTTCTATGGCACAATGAGTATTTACACCAATTGTATCAACGCGGTCGGTGGTACAAGTCCAAGAGATTCGACGGCGTTGACATTGGTACTTTGGTGCTCATCAAAGAAGAGGGTGTTCCTCCTTTAAATTGGAAACTCGCCAGAATTATAGAGCCTCATCCTGGAAGCGATGGGGTACCTCGTGTAGCCACTGTAAAAACTTCACGAGGCAATTTGAAAAGACCAATGGTCAAACTATGCCCATTGCCGTCTCAATAATAAATATTAATTATTTTAATGTTCTTTATTATAGTTTCGTAAGCATTATTATATTCATTTAGTTCTACATACATACAAGACTCGGTCAAAGTTAAATTTTTCGTGTTAAGTTTAAAAAAAATAGCCCAAAGCTATTTTGTTGGGCAGAATGTTTCGTATTAGTTAAAACAAACTATAGTGGAATAAAGTTGTGCAGTGCGCTTGCGCCTCTTATAGAATAAACGCGTGCGAAAGTGGTTTTGTTACGAAAATCGAGGACTCTTCTTTCGACCTAGTACCGGGACGGTTGTGCAGAACAAGCTATGCAAACAAATATAGTGCTTGTAACAGTGCATTCAACTGATTCCCCCGGGGGCATTGCAGCAACATTGAAGAGGAAAACACACCAAGGACAATATTGGTGAGTGAATTTAACGCTTCTGTTTATTTTTACATGTATACAACTTTCGCATTTAAAGCTCGCGTTTTGTTATACCTTCGCAATACAGTCCACAACTAATAAGACGCGCCAGCACATTATTCTAGTTAATTAATTACAGGCCCGAAGATTTGATAACTGTCTAAGTGGATAACCAGGACAGATTATGTATTTTTTACATCTAGCCGATGATGTGGCTACCATTTGGTTTTCCATTAATGACTTCATTAAAATTTACCGCGACTAGTAGTTGAGCGTCTTGTAGATTTCATATTTGCAAATGCTGTATTTATCACAACAATCCTTGCAGAACCGAGAACTTGACGACTACGCGAATTACCAATACACAACAAAAGAGAAAAATACAATAGCTAGCAGCAGTCGTAGATTGGGGGTGGGGATAATAAGATACCCAAAAATAACAATTCGCCCAGCTGAGAAAAGAAAATTGTTAGTACACAAAAATATACAATAATGGCAGTACTATTCTGCACAACCAAAGAATAAACCTAGCAATAAAAAAATTACATTAACGAAAAAATTATTTGGTAATAAATAAATAGAGAGCAGCTGTACTCAAAGGCAATCTGATTTTAGAACAAAGTTCAGGTTCATAACCCTAAATAAAAGTAAATGATTTTATAAAACCAATTTAATAATAAACATGCAGGTAAATTCACTATGTACAAGATACTGTAGAAATGTAAGGAACTATCAAAAGAAAAAAAATTTAATAATAATATAGTCCTTTCCGAATGGACCTGTACCTTGACGAAAATCTAGATTACTAGAACGGGTACGGACGGACTTGCGTGTTACAATGAGCTAAAGTGCCAAACTACAGGTTAAACCAAAGTAGTAGGGTCTTTAATGAGGAACCAGGTTAACGCAGGTCCCCAAAAGAGGGAAGCGGCTCTTTCGGTACTTAGATTAGCAGAGACCATAGCTGTCGATGTGGCATTCTAAGAGACTACGGCGATGTGGAAGACAACGGGAAACCACCACATTACCTACCAAGTACACAGAATATTTAAATTGTGATAAACATGATGGCATTCTCTGGGTAAAAGTTTCCGTAGTTAAAATAGTCCCCCATTCAAATCTTCGCGAGGAGACTACTCCAGAGGATGCGATCAGAAAGTTCAGAATAAGAGTCGGCAACATTTTGCGAGTCGGACCGTGGAATGTTAGAAGTATGAAGCAAGCAGGTAAGCTACAGAACTTGAAAATTGAAATGGATAGGTTAGCACTAGACATAGTAGGAATCAGCGAAGTTCGGTGGCCAGAAGCGGAGAATTTTTGGAGTGGAAACTTCAGAGTAATTCATACAGGAGCAGAGGAAGGAAATTTGGTTGTGGGGATAGTTATGCGAAAACAGATTAGGTCATTGTGTGGAAAATTACTTACAAAAGATCGAAAGAGTACTCATAATTAGATTAGAATCTAAACCGGTAAACACAGTAGTAATACAAGTATACATGCCCTCCTCTAGCTATAGTTACGAAGAGCTAGAAGCGATCTACAAGGATATCGAAGACATACTAAGGTACGTAAAGGGACATGAAAATTTAATAATTACGTGGTAGATGAAGGTAGGGAAGGAGCGGTAGTAGATTTATTTGGTTTAGGCACGAGAAACGACAGGGGAAATAGGCTGGTGGAATTTTGCGACAAGAACAATTTAATAATCACAAACACATTATTTCAACATCATGCTAGAAAACGATATACGTGGAAGATGCCACGAGATATAGGAAGCTATCAAATAGATTACATTCTTGTTAGACAACGGTTTAGGAATCAAGTAAAAGGCTTTAGAAGCTACCCAGAATCAGATATAGACATTGACCACAGCAACGTAGTTATGAAGGTCGTTCTTAAATTTAAAAATTTGAAAAAAAGAAATGGAAAAAGGCAATTTGATTTTGAGAAACTAAAAGATAAAGATATCCACGAAGAATTTGAAAAAAAGTCAAATGAATTGCTGCAAGATATTGGGAAAATTTCTTATTCTAAAGAATTAGAAACAGAATGGAAAATGGAATAACATTAAATCCAGCTTAGACATGGTGGCCAGAGATATTTTGGGGTATACACTAAAAGATAATAAAAATCCTGGAAATAAAGAATATCCTGAATTTAATAGAAGAATGGCGAAAATACAAAAATAGATCATACCAAACAAGAAAACTGCGATACAAAGCGATGAAATGGAAAATTATTCGCAAATGCAGGAAAGCTAAAGAAGAATGGATTGATGAAAAGTGCAATGAGGTACAAACTAAGATTGAAATAGGAAAGACAGACGAAGCATACCAACTAATTAGAATCAATTTTAGGGAAATAAAACCATATAGCAAAAATATAAGGGACGCAGGAGGAAACGTCATTATAGAAAATTTATATGCAGAAGAGGAACTAACAGCATTAGCACAGGAATCAGACATTGAAAAGGATGACTTGGGATATTCTATACTTAGAGATGACTTTGAATTAGCATTAAAGGGTTGAAAAATGGGGTGCAAGCAGAAACTCTAAAAACCGCTAGACAAGCAGTAACAGTACGTCTCTTCCAACTTGTAGGCTATATGTATGAGACAGGCGAGATACTTAAAGATTTCAAACATAACATCATAATCACTATACTAAAAAAGGAAGGTTCGGATAGATGTGAAAATTTTCTAACAATAAGTTTAACAGCACACGTGTTAAAAGTATTAACTAGAATTGTACAAAAACGAATGGAAAAACAAGCTGAAGAAATACTACGTGAAGATCAGTTTGGGTTTAGGCGAAACAACGGAACACGGGAGGCTATTTTAGCTCTGAGGGTGATAATGGAGAAAACAATAGAAAAAGAGCAAAGCGTGTACATAGGGGTTGTAGATCTGGAAAAAGCATTCGACCGTGTAAAATAAAAAAAATGTTTGAAATACTCAAAAAGATTGGAATGAGTTTTAGGGCAAGACGGATAGTACATAGCTTATACAAAGAGCAAACAGCGGTAATAGATTTAGAGCAGGAACGTAGAGAAGTAAATATTAGGAAAGAGGTGAGACAGGGATGTGCCCTATCTTCATGACTTTTTAAGTTGTACATTAAAGAGGCAACGAATACTGTCAAATGCGGGAAGACATTTGGAATTACTATGCAGGGACAAAAGATTGATATGCGTAGATTTCCAGATGCTATAGCAATATTAGCATCTAGCAAGAAAGAGTTAGAGGCCGCTCTTAATGAAATGGAAACAGTTCTAACAGAGAGATACGGTATAGAAATTAACAAAAATAAATCAAAAACAACGATACAAATATGTAACGAGTACTTACAAGAGGTTAAGGTTTTAGCTACCTTGGAAGCCAAATAACGCAAGATGGGAAAAGCGCAAAAGATATAAAACAAAGATTAGCACAAGATCGTGCTACATTTAACAAGAAAAAGCAAGTACTGTTGTTCAAAGACAACAAACATAGATACAAGGAAAAGATTACTTAAAACATAAGTGTGGAGCACAGCACAGTGCGGCTGTGAAACCGGGACAGTAGGAGAAGCGGACAAGAAAAAGGTAGAAGCCTTTGACATGTGGTGTTACAGACGTATGATGAAAACATCATGGACAGACAAAGTTAAGAACAAAGAGGCACTAGAAATGGTAGGGGAAGGAAGAAATATGTGGAAAACTGTAAAAATTAAAAGAGATAGGATGATAGGCCACATACTACGGCATGATAGAATAGTGCGGAATATACTAGAAGCAGAGATAAGAAAAAATAGAGGTAGAGGTAGATCTAGGTTAGACTATTGCACGCAGATAGTGAAAGATGTAGGCTGTCGGAATTTCAGGGAAATGTGTAAAATATAAATCATTGGAGGTACCCGTCCAACCAGTTCCAAGATGGAAAACTAAATGACGAAAAAAATAATTGCACTTTTATCTGATGATTATTATAAACAACTACAGGTGTTGGTTTTGAAATACTTTCCACTAATGTTGATTGTGCGAAAGGATATATTGGAAAACTATTAATTCAGCAAATGTTCAAGTGTAGGAGGATCTTGGTAGCCGTATGCTGCATTAGTTAAGAACAAAGAGGTACTAAACATGGTAGGGAAAAAAAGAAGTACGTGGAAAACAGTAAAAAAATAGGGGTGAAAGGATGACAGGCCACATACTAAGGCATGAGGGAATAGTGCGTAATATATTAGAAGCGAAGATAGGAAAAAAGAGAGGTAGACCTGGGTTCGACTATTGCACACAGATAGTGAAGAATGGACGCTGTGGGAATTTTAGCGGAATGTGTAGGCTAGCTCAGAATAGAAATCACTGGAGGTACGCGTTCAACCAATTCCAAGATGGGAAACCTAAGAACGGAAAAAATAACTGTACATAAACATAATGGTTATTATAAGCAACTACAGGTATTGGTTATGCAATATTCTCGTATAATGTTAATTGTGTGACAAATGTCTAAGTGTTGTGGGATCTTGGCAGCCACACGCTACTTAACCCCTTTCACTTACCTTACATCTGATTTTCCAATGCTCCACCCGAAGCTACTACATTGGTCAGGAAGCGAGTTTTTTTTACCTGAATATTTTGAATATTGCCAAACCTTTGGTGTTCCAAGCAAGGTAGTGATCTTTAACGTGCGTGACAACACTCACACACGGGACCACCATTTTACCTCTCATCCGAACGAGGGTGTATTTTTGTGAAAAATGCTCGCCTAACATTTTTCAAGCGGACCGAGTCGGGATTCGAACCCAGGACCTTGGGCGTGGTAGTCACACACATACCACTACGCCACGGAGCCGCCCCCTTTCACATACCACTGATTCTTGGTGTAATAGGGCATATAATTAGAAAAAAAACAGAAGGGGAACCGAGCAGTGATAGGCTGATTGGGAATTTCAGGGAACTGTGTAGGCTAACTCACAATATATATAAGTGGACGTACATGTTCAGCCAGTTTCGAGACAGAAAACCCAATGACGAAAAAATAAGTGCACATAAATCTGATGAATATTATAAACCACTACAGGTCTTGGTAGTGAAATATTTTCAACTAACGTTGATTGTGCGAAGGGATATATTAGAAAAACTATTAAATCGGCAAATGTTAAAGTGCTGGAGGAAGTTGGCAGCCACAGGCTGCTTACCCCCTTTTACAACCACTGAATATCGGGGAAATAGGGTATATAATTGTAAAGCAATAGAATGAGACCGAACTGCATCTAAGGAGAAAAAACGTCAGCTATATTCAAAGACAACAAACAGAAACAAGAAGAAAATTGGTCAAAACCATTATGTGGAGCACAGCACAGTACGTCTATGAAATACGAGCAGTAGGAAAAGCAGACAGAAAGAGATAGAAGCCTTCTGGTATGTTGTGCTTATGAGGATGACAGCATGGACAGACAAAGTTAATAACAAATAGGTTATAGAAATAATAGGGGAATAAAGACATCTGTGGGAAAAAATATGAGAAATAGAACGGTAGAATACGCTTTTTGGAAAATAGTACGGGATACATTATAAGCAGAGATAAGAAAAAGGAGGTAGATATAGACCTAGATCAGATATTGATAGATGCAGACTGTGCACATTTCAGGGAAAATTGCAGGTTAGTTTAGAATAGGAAACAATGAAAATACGCGTCTAACCAGTTCCAGGACTGAAGACCTAATGATGAATAGTATAGTACGAAAATAATTAATGTCACAGGTGGCTTAAACTTAAACAACAAAGTCCAAATTGGTAGATTTATTTTTTGGGGTACAAAGAAAGCTGAAGGTCAAAAAATATAAGTAGAATCAAATCCGAAATTTGAAGAATAGTATTGAAATATACTATAGAGGGAAATATGTAAAAATAAAAAAAATGAACGTAACTTACGTAACATATTCTAAACCAAAACATGAAGATAAAGTTTGTTCATCAATATGGTAAACAACTGCAATCCTCCCCCCCCCCCCTCCAATTTTAATGTGTTAGGTTTTTATTAAAATTAAAAAAATTCGAGTTATTCAGTTATATGAGATGAAGTTTTCTTTGTGATTCCACTTCTTTATCACTAAATTATAAAATATTGCAATGTGAATTGTAGCTTCTTTGTTTATTATAGTGCGTTATTTTCAAAGCAAAACCATTAATATAGAACAAATTGTTTGTAAATTTTGTTATAATTATAAACGTGCACTACTAAAACATTTCAGATATTGACATACTTTCTACAACTAAAGGAATGACTCACAATGTTTTCCAATTTACAATAATTAAAAATCACATCATCTAAGATGTTTATCATACAATACCTCTCTTCAAACTCATATGACCTATAAAAAAGTAGATGACTCGTTCTGCACGCTTGAATATAACGGAGTTATATGCAACAGCCATGATCTATGAAAGATATCCTGGGAGAATCTAATCTTTGTTGTGTTTGTATTTAATCTAATAAAAGAAGATTTCGTGACATAACGGTCTTCATGTGGATAGTGAATACAAACAATCTCTTCTTGTAATGATTGGTTATTAAATTGTAAGTTAGAAAGGTTAATTAACGGTGGTCTTGTTTGCTAGAATGTCATAACAATGCAGCGCTTTGATTTATATCTTGTATGAACAGTGTCCTTCATTCATGTTTCTCTAGAAGATTATGGCAAATATCCAGAAATATTAATGATGTACTGGTCTGGACTTATGGAAAATTGAAAATACTCTAAATCTATATTTATGGTTCGTTAACTTTTGATACTTTGAACCATGCCATAGATCTTCTGATTGATACATAATTATTTTAAATATGAAATGTGTCGTGGAATTACGTTTTATGTATTGGAAACAAAACAGTTAATTCCAGAATAGTGCGTTCTATACTTATAAAGTACTATTTTGATTTAACATTTTACTAAAATTGTTCAAAGTAGTAAGTTGGGTTTTGCGCAGAGGCACTAGCTGACCAATGACAAACGAATATCAAATATGACTTGAAAATAGCATAAATTAATACTAAATTTACAATTGCTTTAGGATAATGTAGTTTATAGTATTAATCCAAACCAACAGTTAATAATAATGAACAACAATTGTAAACGTTTTTTGTTTCTTAATGTGCGATGGTTGCTTCTTATAATATTTTTCCCGCTGATTACGAATCGGTTAAGAAAATTTTTATATCACTCTCCAATTAACAGTTATTCATATTTTTATAGTGGAACGTTTCATTATGTAATGTTTGCATTTGTTATAATACAAATTAGGCATACACCTCACTGCCGAATCCCAAAATGTTTTGCATGTGGTTTTCGTTTGTAGGGTACCTCTGAAGCATCTCTGATTAGATTCTAAAAATAACCTGCGTGCATTTTGAGGTTCCATATCCCTTAGTATTGGTTTTCACATACATAATGTCTTCGTGAAACATTTCAACATGCTTGTCACTCACAAACCCTATACTTGCGGGGAAAACTCCAAATGGGAGTTGAGAAAGTGAATCTTTAAAGACATGTTGCAACCCATATCGCTGTGTGTGGAAATTAAAAGATTCACAATTTGTTCCTAATTTTATGCCTTTGTATTATCCAAGAAATTGGAACACACCGCTTTAAATAATACCTATGCAGCAGCCTGAATCTCGGTCAGTTTTGAATCGAATACACTGTCCTGTATGATGTGATGAGTTTGTGATCTAATACATATTTCTTTTATATTTTTGCCTCACTTAGTCTGGAAAGCTTCTCTCTCAGATATTGGAAGACTTCACCGTCTTTATTTAAAGCTTTGGCAAAGTTTTTCTCAGCCCCAATTTTATGTGCAGAAGTGGTGGCAAAACTTTTTTGTATCAGCGAGAAGAGGATTTGTAACATTTTTTTTCTCCAGTCTCGGTCAAAGTTGTGTTCCTTCGTTATCCAATACCTGTGTACAACGGTAGCCAGAGGAAATATGTTGTAACGACAATGTGAGATGTTATGACCAAGTAAGCATTGGTTCAAACAACTAGGAATGTGAATTGAAATCTCGAGCTGAAACCATTAAAATTTCCATGAATACATCGCCCTTTAAATACTCACCAGTTACATAAACAGAAAGCAAGTTTTTACTATAAAGTTTTTGTAACTTCCGGGTTGGGTATATAATATTTATCACAAAAACCCATGCACACCAACACTCGAAGTATAGTGACAAGGATCTAAAGAGCGAATTTTAATTTTATTTAAATAGCAACATTAAGGAAAATCTTGGCTATCAAGCGCATGCCTAGATAAGGAACGAGAAAGTATAATACAATAATTGCGCACTTGTAAATTAAATAAAAGGACTAGCAAAATTGGTTCCCTAACTGAACTATTGCAAACTTAAAACAATGAAAGTGTAGCAAACCTGTTATATTTAAACAAATAAAAACTGAAATGTTTAACAATAGGAACTGCGAACTACTCTACGTTGAGAATAATCAGAATGGAAATGACTCGGTATTTAAATCAAAGGAAGTTCACAAGTAGGGAAGTGTACATAAAAAATTCCCCCTAGCAAAATTAAAAGATTGAGGTAAGAAACAAAACGTGGCATAGTGTTTTATTTGAACAAGTTAAGTGGTTAAAATTATTTCTTGGCATTTTTGCATTTATATCAATCAGTTAGATAATATTGTAACACTATTAATTATTTTTATTAATAACAACCTTCGCTAGTGATATTGCCATAAAAATTTAAAATTCAGAAAAAAACATTATATTGTATACAAGAAACAGTGGTAGAAAAATACAATAAATAATAAAATAACCCAAAGAACAGTAATACAAAGAAATCCCAATAAAAATTACAGTTTTAGGCGACTTAAAATACACATTATTATACATTGACTACAAAATATTAGGAGTAACAACACAAGTCTATAACTAATCCTTAGTAGTCGCAATCGTCCAATGAATCAGTTATGTGATAGTCTTCCTCATTTTGGGGCGGTACGTTTGAACGTGGTATAGGACGAGGTTATATTGCCGAAGCTATAATCAACTTTAAGACCTCTACACACAATTTATCTGCATTTTTTTATACACCTCTTGTAGGTTATTAATTAGAGAATCAGACATTATAATCAACATGGAAAGTAGGTCTCTATTCGTGGCAATGCATAAATGCTTTTTGAAGTTGTTATGCTCCCGGAACCTACGGCAATATTTTTTCTAGCTTTTTGGGCTTCTTCCAAATAAGCTTCCCAATTGGAACAATTGCAGTTTTGATTACCTCTGTATTATGGACAAGTATTTTATGTACCGTAGCAGTCATGTATTACCACGAATAGAGTCTGAGATACCGTCTTCTGGTGTTAAGACAAAGTTATTGAATTCAAATAAATTTATCTCAAACCCCAGAGCACAATGTTCTCAGTAATACATCAAATTCCTTGATGAGTGTAACATCCAACCCTGTGATCTGAGCACTCAACTCATTTACTTATGAGGGAGAACGATGAATTTGGAAGTTTATACTAAGCGTTCAACGGTTTTATCTAACATGACTTGTGAGCTGACTTCAGCAGAAGTTTCAGTAACTATAATGTGCTTTTTAAGAGGATAGCAAGTCTTTTTTGACTTACACAAACAGTGGTAAGATGGAAACATCTGATGGTCGACCTGCATAGACTCCCTAATGCTACACGATCAAACGATGTCTTCAACTCGACGTTTCTTCGTTTTGAATGATAACTTCTCAAAATCTTTCTGAGGTCTTCTTGTAGGAGTAGCATCTTGAAATGATGGAGAAGGTCGCGACTTGGCAGAGTACGCACATGAAATTGAATGTTTTCAGCTTCCAGCCAGTTTTTATTCTTAATCAAGAAACGCTCCTTTGACGTTCCCGCTGCAACCCATTTGGCAGCAATTTTCGACGAATAGCTGGCCACCTTTATTTTGATTTCTCTCTCAGAGTCCTCAGCAACATCACTAATATGAAATTTATTCGAAAGAAACTAAGAAACTTAAACGTTTCTTTCATCTTTTCCGTATTTGAGTCATTCTTCTGAAAACTCAATTTTTGAAATAGAGTGAAGGTACTCTATAAAAATACAAAAAAATTATTGTTCTCAAGTGTGCTGGTTAAAATACATATTACACAATTTAGCTAAATATATGAGTGTACAAGCGATTTACAAGCATTGAAAGTTGTAAAACAGAGAAAAACAGCATATACTTTCAAAACATTTTTCATATTTTTTTGACTAATAGACAGATTTATATTAATTAAAAAAATATAGTACTCACCCTCAGAAACAAGATCCATCACCGAAAATTACCACAGAATTACGAACTGGCACAGCTAGATGTTGTCGAGTGTGTCTAGAAAATGTAAGTGGCCCATTATTGCAATTGCACATACCTCATTAGTTGATTTTTAAACCCTTTGACTCATCACTGCGGAATGTTAGACAAAAACAAATTTTGGAATTGTTGGTTTAGAGATGTTGTTTGCATTAGTAAATCATCCATTTCTAAGAATCCTGAAATGACTTATGTCCACCTAGATTGTCCAGATGAAACACGTCGGGCCAAGCAATACAGGAACATTACGAATAGAAAAGAAACTATTAGACAGCAAAACAGGATCGAAAAAGAAAAGAAAAAAATTTATCTGGTTAGAAGTCTCAAATCTCCGGACATAGTCAAAAATGTAGAAAACTATAGAAGAAAGAAAGGCAAAGGTTGGCAATCAACAAGGACGAAGATATAACGGCATCAATACTGCAAAACGCGTCAAAGGACGGATGTATATTTAAAAAAAAAACAATACCATCTTCAACCTCAAGAAGAGAAGTGTTTTTCTGTAGAAAACCAAAAAGTAAGTAAAATAACGAGGACGAAAACTAGCAGTAAAAGCCAAAACAAGACATAACTGCCATGCCTTAAAATATGCTAGAGAACGACAAGAGAACTAGAGAAGAAAAGTTGTACTTCAAGCTGTGGTAACCAAGAATCGTTGCAAATAGACAATCGAAAGAAAGAATAACCAATAGACCGAAAAGTCAACTAAATCGCAGTTCCGAAAAAAGAAGAAAGGTCTGAAAATCGCATACCACAGAAAGAGGATCGAAAATTCAACTAATTCATCATGAAGACTGACAGTTAGCTAAACCAGCCAAAGAAAAAGGAGACAAATGTGGAACGAAGGAACATAATAATAAAAACAAAGAAATGTAAATCACCTGCGGGATATCGAAACCGAAACGATTTACTTCAATAAAGCAGTTACAAAAAGATTAAGTTTAAAGAAAAGCACTAGACATGACGAAGAAAGAACAAACGTTACCCAGGAATGCGAAAAATAAAAAAAAAAGTTTGACATCAGAGTTATCTGCTTTCCTTACAGATGATATTAAGAGTGTCGGTGAAAACCCTAGTTCGATAATACGGGATGCAATTAAAAAATATATATAATTTCTATGTAGTGAAGGGAAGGGAAAAAATTTTAAATTAACTGTTAGAATGGAATTACACAAAAATCACAATGGATTTTACGGAGCATAATATCGGAACGAAACATTGAGTATAAAAAAAATAGGTTTCAAAAATTAAGGCCCCTCGCCAGGACGTCCAGATTTGTTACACGTTAAGACAAGCGAGCCAAAAAGAAAAGAACGAAATCAGTAACGGAATGTTCGTACGAATTACGATAACAGAGAAGGAAAATAAAGAAAATAAATGCCACGCTAACACAATTGGGGATTGGGGGTATAAACAAAAGAACACGCTCTGAAAAAAATTATTAGTATATATACAACATATACATTGGATAGAAATACTAGTCTGTTCGATACAATAAAATACAATACACAACTAAAAACACAGAAAAATAAACAGAATAATTATTGGGTTTATTCCAGCCTGTTTACACATATTTATGCCCCGTATCACATAGCAATAATAAATACATAAAATATAAATAGGACAAGTACCTTATCTACTTACTTACTACGTTAAACATGATGAGCTCGCCCCCAATAGTGTCTAGTAAACCTAAGACACAAAATAAATAATTAAAATAGTGCACTTTTGCGTAATCAGCATCAATAACTAATCAAATACCTCGGCTGATGGCTATTTATCAAGTCTATATACAATTTCGAAACTAATTAGCTCGGTTATCCGTCAATATAAAGACAATATTACATAAAACCTACTCTAAATATTTTGCTCATTTTGCTCATCTTAATATTTATATACTACAATCAAATCCGCGTATCGTAAGTGAGTATTACCGTTACTTGTTGGCTACAATGATATTTCCTCACGTAGTCTGTTAAGAGTTTGTGGTAACTGCAATGTACTTGTCTCATCATAACTTAACCTCCGTACAACAGAAACCTAACGCAACCTGTTGTAACGATAATGTGAGATTTCTGTATTAAGGCCAAGTAAGCATTAGTTCAAAGAACCTAAGAATTTGGGTTAAAATCCCGGGCTGAAAATATTAAAATTTCTATTTAAGAAACATCATCCTTCAAATACCTACCAGTCACATAAAAAGAAAACAAATTTTTACAATAAAGATTTTGCAACTGTCTGATTGGGTTTATAATATTTGTCACAAAGGAACCCAAACCAGCACTCGAAATATAATGATAGATTTTATAAGCGAATTTTAATTTTATTTAAATAGCATAATTAAGGAAATTATTATTGACTATCAAACATATGCTTGTATAAGGAGCCAGAAAGTATAATATAACAAATGCGGACTCCTAAATTAAATAAAAGGACTAGCAAAGTTCGTTGCCTAACTGAACTATTGCAAACTTAAAACAATGAAAGTGTAGCGAACCTGTTATATTTATACGAATAGAAACTGAAATATTTAACAATAAAAACTGCTAACACTATTTTACGTTGAGAATAATCTGATTAGAATTGACGCGGTGTTTAAATCAAAAGATGCAGGAAATATCAAAAGCAGGTAAATAAACGTACCAAATGTATATAAAGTTGCCAACAGTCGTAAGAGTTGTTCAAAGAATATGTGTTCAAGATGGCTACTGTATCGAATGTGTATGCAAACAACAGATTGGTAACCGCACTACACATCTTCATTGTCTTTACCTCTTAAACAGCCCTATAAAAATAAAAATAATAAAAATAAAATTAATTGAAACTTAATTTATAAACTTTATGTTTTAAAATGCATTATCGCCTTTACTGCCTTTTTGGCCTATTCCTTATACCTATTGAAACTTATCAAAAACTAATAGTTTGGGTGTTATTTTTGTTTTTTAATACAAGCTGGACCTAATAATATTCTAAAAATCATGAGTAAAAATATTTTGAAAAATTAGAAAGAATGTCCAAAACGTAATTAAATAGTTGCATAGGGTATAAAAAAAACAAAAAGGTTAGGATTAAAAAAGATTCAAAAGGCGTAAGTATAGAGCAGCAGCAATCACTGAAAATTAGGGAAATCTTATAAATTTCTATAAAAAGTTATGTTAGTCATTAAATTATCTATTCTTTTCCAGTAACCGTTGCTGTTTTTAAGATCTTATAATTGTAGTAAATTAATTTTGAATTTTAATGTTGCTGCTTAAAACGAGGTTATGTGCAGTTGAGGTTGGATTATGGTTAGGTCAACATGGCTGTATTTTTATGTTAATTTAAATGTATGTTTTATTGAAAATTGTGACTAAAATCGAAAACTAACAACAGTATTAGTGTTATTTAGATAAGTATCAAGTGTAACAAGTATTTACACCATACTAGACTTCTTTATCTCGGAAGCATTCTATAAACAACCGTCAGTAATGTTATTACACTAGTACATGCAGAAAATTATAATGTAACGTTCATTTGATCGAATTATACAGTAATAAAACGAAAATATTCTGCAAAACCTTGTTTATTTATTGATTTCATTATGTTTCAGAAAACTAGTATCATAATGTAAAAATTCACACATAATTTGTTATTTTAATAATTCGAAATTTCTTTATATATATTTATAATAATTTTGTTTCTATTTCAGATTTCAAATATGCAACAATGGCTGCCACAATTGATAGTGGGAACGAAACTTTATTTTCGGACGATTCTCCGTGCAACTTAACCGTGTCTCCTAGTATACACGGCCTAGACGATCCCGAGGTTACTGAATATCAGAATCATATAAACAATAGGCCACCAAATATACAACCCTACAGCGGAGTTCTAGAAAAGGTATGTATTACCTACTGTAAGCAAATCACTGATATAAGCCACTTCATTTAAAAAGAATTAATTGAAGCGATAATGTTAATGTGTGGATTGGTCAATTATTTATTTGTAGTCAGATTGGCTGATTCATGCTCATGAATAAACGTTAAACTATTTGAATGGAAAATATCTTCGTATTTTAATTAGGAAAATATCGGAGTTTGATAGTAAGGTGAGTTGTCCATAAAAGAAAAATCACACAAACATTAATGAAATCAGTTGTAAAGATACGCCGTACTAAAGCACCAATTTTTAAGAAAATATTAAATTAGGTTTTAAATGGGTAATGTGAAACGGGAAAACTACATGTTTAAAAAAATAGTGCAACTTAGATATTTTATAAAATACCGAATACGTATGTTACGCGTCTTTGGCTCCACAAAGTTTTATTTTAATATTAGAAATAGGGGATTTTTTATGGAAAAAGGGAACGCTTTTTCCCATCATTAATTTAATTGCGTTGCTATTTGTAAATTTGTGGTTTCGGGGTTCGCGCGAACTGAGAGTAAGAACCCATAATTTTGAATGTATTTTTTAAACAAGCCTTTTTCCATATTTTAAAGAATGGTTATGGTTTAACCAATGAAAACGTTTTTATGGTGGATGACAACAACGGCGTTCGTGCGAACGCGTTTTTTAGTGTAGACTATATTCGACTATCGTACCGTGTCGCCATATTAAAGGCGAGTCATCTTGAAGAATGCAGTGAATGTTTACCTGTCACTTCCTTATGTCTAAATTATCTCCAAAAAATTTCTTGCCTTCCCTAAAGTGTAGGCTTCAACAACATGCCTTTGCAGGAATCTGAAAAAGCATAGGAAAGGTATCCCTACCCGGCTTCACATTTAGATGTTAGCGTTGGTTTTCTGCTGGAAGCAGCGAATACGAGGGGATACCTTAACTACGACTATTAATTAAAGATAAATGTTTTGTTTATTTTTAATTATTTTCTAAGTATGAAAATTTGGCAATGATACGCTACCCGTTTTACCACTTTTGGTACTACCGTACGTAAGTTTGTAACAGTTCGACTGCAATAATATTTATGACGTCTTTCACAAGGTTACTGGTAAAATCTTACTAGATTAAACGCTTATGGAGCTAGTTTCCTGTAGCACTAGATTTTTCGTCTTTTGTCTTGCTTTTGTTGACTGTGTGATTTTGATTTTGGGGAATTGTTTTAGTGAGGTTTTACTTCTATACGATGGTATACAAAAGTTCAGGTACATGTTATTTATATAAAAATTACGTGTCGGGACCACTCGTAAATACAGCTAGGTAGTTTCGGTAATAAGGAATACGGAATTTGTACAATTATATTAAAAAAAGCGTTACTCGAATTAGCTCAAAGGAACTTAAAACAAATAAGCAATAGTAAGTAATAGTAGATATGCTATCTTCGTTGTAAAATAAGATCGTTCATTTTTACATGTATTTTCTTATAAGAAAATCTAAGCTCCGTCCAGGTCATTTCAAGGTCCCTTCAAGGTTATTCGTTCCAGAACTACATGACGTCATCAAGGCGAGTTCATTACTTCTATTTTGTCTTATATAAAATTCACTCATATACTTCAACCCTATTCTTGGCCAATGTGAGAGCATAAAGAGTACAAGCGTCACTGATTAATCATGGCATTGAGATAAGCTGACAAATCATAAACAAAATTTTATTAGATAGTCTACTCACATTAGTAATTGTTACGTCATCATCGAACATTTATTGGTATTGGTGACAATAAATACTATTCGTGCGGGTATCCTACAGTTTTAGTGAAACATTTTATGCCGCCAGTGCGAGGGCGTGAAGTGAGTCGTACTTGAACCGTTGCAGAATAGAGTTGTATCAGAGCTTTTGGAAGCGACACCGTCACCCGAACGAGCGTGTTCTTGGTTGTCCGCGAAGCTTTTGTGTGTGAACTTTTATTGCCCCGAGCGGCACAGGCTTTAAGGTATTTATACCCTTTTATTAAGTAGTTTGTTGTAGTTGCTTTATTTATTACATAACCGCTCCACTGACATCGGTATTGCTACAAAAAGCCATTGGTCCTTCCCTATAATTAACATATCTATATCACCTCATTCATCCAATACATCCATTGGTCTTAATACGATCCGGATTTCACTAGTTCTATGGTTTATACGCATGTCCTAAACTGAATATTATTTTGCATTCCAGCGAGCGTGTTTTTTAATTAATTATTTTAGCTTTTAAATTTGTGCTTAAAGCCCATATTTAGCGGGTTAAAATGTGTAAATATTATTTATACTGTCTTTAAACTAAAATAAGCGATTTCGCCGTAATTAAACCAACAAGCGTTTAGTTACAAACAAATACTTTAGCATCAAACTTGTTAGTTTTCAGTCTTAAATTTATTCTAGCGGCATATAAAACACACAGCAACCTGAAAATTATAATTCGCTTTATACTTCTCAAATAAGGGATTTGCTTTGTGTAAAAGCTATTGCGCGTTTTTAGTATCACATACAACCTTTCAGTCGGTTTACAACGTAAAATATTGAATACATCTGCAAAGGGTAATAAAGTTGTAAAGCTGAACCCTTCTTGCAAATACGTTAAGCCACATGTTCCTGTGAGCTTTGATGTAAGGCCGCCCGTTGTAAACTGTACATTTTATCTAAACGCTTTGTAAGAATTTGACGAACCGTTAGGTTTTCTACGTGTTGCTTAAGACCACATTGCAGGCCAATAGTCATAAACTTGATTTATTGGTTTATACGCTATTTTACATTTTTCGTGCCTTGAACAACAACATAATATTTTAATATTTCTCAGCGCACATCTGAGCGGTTACCGTTTTACAGCATTTTTATAGTGTAGGTCTTTCAGAATAACAGTCACTATGGCTCCGAGGAAAACACAGGTAGCAGAGATCGAATTACTGAAAATACGCATTATGGAAATGTTGGAACTTGGCAACTCTATACAAAGTGATCCAACTTTAAAAACGTTATTCCTTATTCAAACAAGGGGAGTAAATGACCTTTACTCCAATTTTAATAAAGTTTTAGTTGATGTCTTAGCGTCCTGTGACGAGGTAGAATTATTGAATTACAACGCTTTACGGAAGGAAGTAGATTCCGCTTATTATTGCATGCTGCTGCATCTTGAAACGATGCCAGAAACACGGGCACAAATTACGGAAAATGCTCCAAGCAGCACGGAATCAAAATTGTTACCGTTAAAGCTCCCACATTTTAATAATGAGGTAACGGAATTCGCATCTTTTATCGATTTATTTGACAGTCTGGTCTATAATAACGCGTCGCTGTCCAATATCGAAAAGTTAAATTACCTTATCAATTGCTGTAGCGGGGAGTCTTTGAAAATCATTAAATCGGTACCCATTTCGGGAGATAATTTTATCATTTCCTATAACGCCTTGCGAGAGCGATTTAGCAATCCGCGTTTATTAGCAACTTTGCACTGGAAGGCTATGAAAGACTTTCCACCTTTAAAATCAGAAGACCCTAAGAAACTTAGGGCACTTATTGATTGTTTTTCAGAGAACCTTGCTGTTCTAACTAACTTAAAGTTTCCCACTGAACATTGGAACTTTATTCTAGTCGATTTTCTTTTAGAAAAACTCGATCCATTCACTAGAAAACGCTTCGAACTCCGATCGGATCCGAAGCAAATACCCAATTTCGATGATTTGAGATATTTTTTAACTCAACAATGTGCAGCGTTGGAAACCTTTTCTTCAACCGCACCTGTTTCTTATTCGACGACTGTCCATACAGCTCACACATCAGTGCCTAAGAAATCCTCAGCGTTTCAGTTTAAACCAAGAGTTTCTTCTAACGTAGTTTCACTGGATACACCAAGTAGCTCCAGTGACTCAAAGAATTCATTTTCGCACCATTGTCCTTCTTGCAAAGGCAATCACTTAATTTACAGATGTCAATCGTTTCTAAAGAAAACTCCGACAGAACGTTTCGACATTGTCAAACGCTTACGCCTGTGTTTAAATTGCTTACGAACAGACCATGCGTCCATGTAATGCAAATCTTATAACTCTTGTCGAACTTGCGCCAAGCCGCATCATACCTTGCTACATTTTGAACCGCAACCTGCTTCTATCCGTTCAGCTGAACCGACCGCTACATACATGCATAAAACTGCCAATAGGACGCAGTCAGCCTCTCCTATTCCGGCAAATGTTTTGTCTTCACAGACGAATTCAAATCTTGGGGTTACTGTCTTACTTTCCACGGCTGTTGTGGAAGTTCAAGATCGTTCTGGTAGATACAAACCGATCAGGGTACTCTTAGACCCTGGCTCCCAAGCTAGCTTTATTCGAGACGATTGCGTGAGCAAACTTTGGCTTCCACGCATACGTTCTCAAGTTCCGATTTATGGACTTGGACAGACAACTGCAGCAGTCAATAGGGGTGCCGTCAGCTGCACCATTCGCTCTATGTTAGACTCTGAAAAATCTCTAGAAGTCACAACTTTTGTGCTTTCGTCAATATCTGGCAAATTACCTAGCGTTGAAGTTCCTAATAATTGGGAACACTTATGCGGCCTGCACTTTGCAGACCCGACCTGGAACTCTCCAGGAACTATTGACATGCTCCTTGGAGCAGATGTTTATCCGTTCATCATCAATGGCGGTGTTATACATGGCAAATTTCTTCAGCCTGCCGCCATAAATACAATTTTTGGTTGGACTATTATTGGTCCCACAAAATCTTGCAGTCTAATACTGTCCAAGCATTTTTACTTCTGTAGAAGATCCTATCGACCAGACCCTAAGGCGGTTTTGGAGATAGAAGAGTTGCCATCAAGCCTTATACTTCTCCAGAAGAAGAAAAGGCAGATTTGATTTTGAAAACACGTTTTCTCGTGACCCTAGCGGTCGTTTTATTGTTGCGTTACCGTTCAACGATACTTTGCCCGTTTTTGATAATTGCTTTGAGATGGCTAAAAAGACTATTTTCGTTGGAGCGCAAATTGCATGCTCAACCGGAGCTACGCGCCCAATACAACAATTTCATGCAGGACTATCTTGATGCGGGTCATATGGCATTACTCGATTCTCCGCCCGTTGGGAACGATAATTATTTTTTACTCCATCACCCTGTGTTTAAAGAGGAAGGTCATATTTCTAAAATTCGTGTGGTTTTTGACGCCTCTGCAAAGGCTAAAAACAACGTGTCACTTAATGACACTCAATTGGCTGGACCTAGTCTCCAAAATGACATTTCGTCAATCTTACTTAAATTTCGCTCTCATCGTTTCGTTTTTACTTGTGATGTTCGCCAAATGTATCGACAAATTTTGGTTACCGAAGAACATCGAAGGTTTCAATTAATTGTTTTGCGGTTCTCCGCAGAAGAACCCATTCAGACTTATCAGCTTAATACAGTGACCTATGGTATTAAGTCATCGCCTTATCTTTCATTAAAAACCCTTCAGCAATTAGCCATTGACGAAGGCAAAAGGTTTCCGTTAGCCGCTGAGGCTATACGGTCAAATCTATATATTGACGATTTCGTCGCTGGTGGAGATTCTATACAATCGGCCCGCGAAATTAAAGATCAACTTATTCGACTTTTGCATTTGGCTGGTTTTGAACTTCGAAAATGGAGTTCTAATTCAGCTTCTATTTTGGAAGGCATTCCGTCAGATTTTTGCCAAGATACTTCTCTCGATTTCGATTCTGACGAATCAATAAAAATATTAGGTCTTCAATGGTCACCTACAGAAGATATTTTCTCATTTCGGGTTAAACCATTAAACCCAATATGTACAAAGCGCAACATACTTTCGCAAGTTGCCAGAATATATGATTCATTAGGGTTTTTAGCCCCACTAACACTTTTTGCAAAACGCCTAATCCAGCATCTGTGGATGTTAGGTTTAAATTGGGATGACATCCCACCAGCAGACATTTCGTCTCAATGGCAGCAATACCAAGAAGAGTTGCCGTTATTATCGTCATTAAAGTTACCACGTTGTTTACCCCCTTCGGATACTTTTACTTGTCATTTGCATGGGTTTTGCGATGCTAGCGAGGTAGGGTATGCAGCGGTAGTGTATTTCCAGTTCATAAATCAAACTACTGGAGAAATAACTGTACAATTTGTAACCGCTAAAACAAAAGTAGCTCCAATTAAGCGCATTTCAATTCTCCACGTTTGGAATTATGTGCCGCCGTTTTATTAACCGATTTACTTTCTTTTACCATTCGGTCTTATCAAGGCTTGATTGAAATCTCCGATGTTTCAGCGTGGAGTGATTCTACGGTCGCTCTCACTTGGATACGTTCTCCACCTTTTCGTTGGAAAACTTTTGTGGCGAACCGTGTTAGCCACATTCAAGAAATCATTGCACCTAGCCGATGGTTTTATATTAAATCTTCGCATAATCCGGCTGATCCTGCATCTCGGGGATTAATGCCAAGCGCGGTTATTTCATGTTCGCTATGGTGGGCGGGGCCTGAATGGCTTCACTACCCTAGTGACACGTGGCCGCCTCAACCAACATTGTCAACCTCAATTGCTGAGGTAACTACGGAGAAGAAGATCCCAACATTTGTCGCTCAAACAGATCCAAACGTCATTGACATTTTACTAAGTCGCTTTTTATCGTTATATAAAATCCAAGGCATCGTGGCTTACATTTATAGATTTTCTAAACCCATAGCTCAACTTCATGCGGGTCCCTTAACAGACATTGAATTACACAATGCTCTCATGATTATCGTTCGGCATGTACAAAATGTTACATTTTCAAAGGAAATAGCTTCGATCAAGGCAAACCGTAAATTACCTAAAAGCTTGCGAAAACTTTCTCCATTTGTTGATCCACAAAATATCTTAAGAGTAGGTGGGCGCTTGACACATTCTTCGCTTTCCTATTTCGAAAAGTTTCCTGCGTTATTGCCTCAGCGGCACCGATTAACCAAACTTATCATTCGGTCAACTCATGAAAGGTATTGCCATCCCGGTGTTAATACCACAGCGTATCTTATCCAACAGAATTTCTGGATCCTTTCTATTAAAAATTCAATCCGAAATTATTTATCATCATGTCATAGATGTTTTCGTACCAAACCGGTCCTGGTAACTCCTCCTATGGGAGACCTACCGGCAGCACGTATTACCCAAATCAAACCGTTCAGTATTGTTGGTGTTGATTTTGCTGGCCATCTTTTAATAAAGGCTAACCGCCTACGAGGCTCTAAAACTCTGAAGGCCTATATTTGTATTTTTGTTTGTTTTGCCACTAAGGCAGCACATATTGAACTTGTTTCGGATTTGTCGGCAGACGCGTTTCTTGCCGCTTTGCGACGATTTATAGCACGTCGAGGACGCTGTTCTCAAATATTTAGTGACTGCGGAACTAATTTTTAGGTGCCTATCGTCAGCTTACGAGTTATCTGCATAGTGCAGTAACCTCAGAAAAGATAAAGTGGTCGTTTAATCCACCTAGCGCCTCTCACTTCGGTGGCTTGTGGGAAAGCGGCGTTAAGTCGGTAAAGACACACCTAGCTCGCGTAATCGGCGAACAAAAACTTACCTTTGAGGAACTTTACACAGTTCTTACTCAAATTGAATCTGTTCTAAATTCAAGGCCACTCTGCGCTTTGAGTTCGGATCCAAATGACTTGCGTTGCTTAACACCAGGTCATTTCCTAACTATGGAGCCTCTTTCTGCACCACCAGATGAGGACCATTCAACCAACGTTTTACCATTAAAGAGCAGGTGGAAACTTCTGCAAAAACTCCATCAAGACTTTTGGGCTCGCTGGAGCCATGAGTACTTACATACTCTGAATCAGAAGGTTAAATGGCACTCTAAGGTAGGTGTCCGACAAGTTGAAAAGGACACTATTGTCCTCATCAAGGACGACCAGCTTTCTCCACTTCAATGAAAGTTTGGTCGTATTATTAATACCTTTCCCGGTGCGGACGGTATTATACGTGTCGCGGAGATCAAAACTGCACATGGCACATTAAAACGACCTTTGGTCAAACTAGCGCCGCTACCGGTATTTTAATTTTTCTTATGTTTAGATGTATATACACATTTCTTACATGTATAGTAGTATATTATTTTTAAATATTTGCTTATTTACATATATATTTTTATTTTTGCATAGTTGGTAATATCGCTCGCTGTAATGTACCACCCTATCTTTCGTTACCTGTTTTCCTAGCAAGGTCAAATCCCATGTGATTTCCTTCACCCAACCTACTTCCCTCCTTTTCAAAATTCTATGAATTTGGTGGGCGGTATGTTACGTCATCATCGAACATTTATTGGTATTGGTGACAATAAATACTATTCGTGCGGGTATCCTACAGTTTTAGTGAAACATTTTATGCCGCCAGTGCGAGGGCGTGAAGTGAGTCGTACTTGAACCGTTGCAGAATAGAGTTGTATCAGAGCTTTTGGAAGCGACATCGTCACCCGAACGAGCGTGTTCTTGGTTGTCCGCGAAGCTTTTGTGTGTGAACTTTTATTGCCCCGAGCGGCACAGGCTTTAAGGTATTTATACCCTTTTATTAAGTAGTTCGTTGTAGTTGCTTTATTTATTACATAACCGCTCCACTGCCATCGGTATTGCTACAAAAAGCAATTGGTCCTTCCCTATAATTAACATATCTATATCACCTCATTCATCCAATACATCCAGTAATCAATATTTATACATAATACCTAATAATGACTAATATATTAACACTTTTTTATACAATTATATTTACTCTATATTTAGAGTTTATTTCTATTGTCGGGGTTAATCAGTGACGCTTGTACTCTATACGTTCCCTCATTGGTTGAAACGAGATTGGGATTGAAGTGGTGTATAATTTCATATAAGAAAAAGTGAAAGTAATAAACTCGCGTTGATGACGTGACGTGGTACTGAAACGAAGGACCCTGAAGGGTACAAAAATGACCAGAATCGATCTTAGATTTTCTTATGGGAAAATACATGTAGAAATGAGCGATTTTGTTTTAGCATAAAGGTATCATATCCACTAATAACAGTGTTCAGAACAAGCAATCCATAAGTATCTTCTTTCACCATCATACTATTAAGTCTACCAGCCTGATGCTTGGTAGGAATACGTCTATACAGTGGCGGATTTAGACGGGTGGCGAAGGAGGTTTTGCTCCTCCCTGAGCGAAGCTCAGTTGCTCAGCTGTAGGATATGTATTAAAAATCTATAAGATAAGTACTTTTTAGAAGATTAAGTTTCTAAAGCGCAACACAAAAATTTGAGTTTATTGCAATAATGAACAAGAACGGCCAACAGTTTACTACTTATAACATAACAGTTTTATCCAGCCTTTTGTATACGAGTTGCTATCATTAACATGTGAATTTTATATAAGACAAAATTTCAATAAACAGGTGTTGTTTGGGTACTTTATTTTGAATCTTTGTGTGTTAAATCGTCCCCTCCCCCCTGAAGAAAATCCTAGATCCACCACTGAGTCTATATATTAGTACAATATCTCTATTGGGGAAGCAGTCAGATGGTGTAGATCTGCAAAACCCTTATTGAATCATTTATGCTTTTGATAAATTGATAATCATCATCGAAAATCGAAAATCTGTAGAAATGTAAATAAATGTTGTTACTTGCCGCTTAAAACTATTTACAGTCAATTATATATTTTAAAAAACGCACAACTACGACATTTGTTTTTTCATAATTTACTTTTAAGCAGCAACAACCAACTTATGTACAATACGTCGATATTAGTTTTAAGCTATCGGATATTGAGACTAAGGTGAATTGTCGATAAGGAATAAATTACACAAACATAAATGGTGAAATCAAGTTTAAATATACACCATAGTAAGCGTCCATTTTTACGAAAATATCAAATTGCTAAGCCTAAATTAAGCTAGAAATTGAAAGATGGAAAATATGAGGTCTCGGGTAGGATTCGAACATATAACTTTCGGCTTTGATCGCCGATGCGCCAACCAATTGAATCACTGGAATCGGAGAGACCAATTGGAAAGATATACATATCAAAATTGTGTAATAACCATACATTAACCTAACTTTAAATTACGTTAGACATTTTTTCAATCGTAATTGACAGGTCAAGTTTTTGGCAGAGAAAGTAACGTTCAAAATTACGGCTAAACCCAACTATTATATACAAATATAGGTAAATAAGGTCACACGGGAGGTATACTTCATGTAAACAACACAAAAATCAAGAAAACTAAACATTTAAACCATAAAAAGTCCACAATTCGTTCATTATGCAAAAAGCAAATACCAGACACCCTGTATAAAATCAACAACTAACTACAGTCAATGAAAGGAAGCTCATTCTTTAATAATTTAACCACATTTAGTAAAATCGATCACTCTGGACGCAACCCAATTCATTTTAGAAACAATACATTCATAAACTTTAAACAAATGCAAATTAGGCGTATCCAAAGTAAAACAAACGCGAAACAAATCTTTTTCAAACTCGACGCATTAGCGCAAGAAAATAATCAATGCATGCTTATAATAAATAGGCCTTTCAAAACAAGCATATTTTATAACGCAAGAAATCAATAAACGCATCTAACTTACGTCATTTGTTAAAGAATCTCATTAAAAAATTTAGCCTAAGTGATGTTTTAAATGTAGGAATCGCCACTTTCGAATAAAACCCAGCTTATTGGTTAAACAAAATATGGAACAATGAGTTTTGTATACGTGCGAAATTGAAAGGAAAATTTGATAAATTCCTGTACAAAATTACAATTACGTGATGTTAAAAGGTACAAAGTACCATTGGCGAACGAAATCCATAATATAACGCTTTGGGTCTACTTGATTTTTGGAGCGTCTGAACAATACATATAGTAAGTAACTCCAAGTTAAAACCCAACCCGCTGCATGATAGCGCAGGGAAACGTCTCGCCACGTTCGAACTATAAAATAGCAAGCGGTCAACCAATGACAGTACGTGAAAGGGCTAGTCTATATAATTCATCTAAATTGATAACATTCATTGATTCCTTAAGCAAAGTACGAACTGTACTAATCAAAATAAAAGTATTACGCAAAGTTTAATTGTGAAGTTAAACAAAAATTTATAAGTGAAAGTCACAGTAATTAAAATTTCAAGTGAAGAATACAGTCAGGTGCGCGTTCAAACATACGAGTGTATAATAAATCCGCCGTTGGCATAAAACGTAAGCCTAAATTTGATTTAGTAATAAACATATCCTTGCAATTTATTAATTAGGGCACTAAACAAATGAATAAGAAATCTAATTAATCATGTCAATAAGAAATCTAACTAAGTACGGACGTAAAACTACAATACTCTAGGTACTAAATACGATAAATGGGAAAACTTTAAATCAAGACGTTAAGAATACAACTAAAGTTTAAACAACACGAAGTCATTGGGTAGCAACACGCAATGTAGAGGAAGTTCGAGGTATTGGGATGCACGCAGAGCTACGGGGTCACAACTTGGAATCCATGAATCTAGCAACTGATTTGGACCAGGAAATCAATCGGAAAAATACCAGGTCAGCATATATGTTTCAATTAATAGCATAAATCTTATTTTTAAATATTTAAAACTTACATGTACTTAAATATTTTGTGTAAAGGGTCATCAAAAAGATTTTTTAACACGTAGAAAATACGTTAAAATGAAAGGGTTCATTGAACGTTCAACGAAGCATTCGATATAATACATCATTATTTTTGCTGGCTTTAATTGATTAAAAAGGGATTATAATTTTGTAAAGAGCAAATTGAATATTTATTTTTACTCTGATTCAAAGGTTTTAAATAGCAAATTTTCCCGTTATTGTTACTCGTAGCTACTGCACAAGTTGATGGCATTTGAAGAATCACGTAAAAATACATCACCACTCACATGCAGGATGATTCATAACTTCATAGAAATAGTTTAATTGATGCTTATGAAAGGATGTAGATTGATATTTACCGATAAAAAAATTTCTTAAAAAATAACAACTTAAAACTTAAGCCGATGTTTTCAAAAATGTCTGTACGTGTACGTCTAAAGTAAAGAGGCTTCACACCACAGAAAGTGTATTCACAAGAAATCGACTTTATTTTTTCTAATCAGCAGATCACTTCACCCAATAAAGTTGTGAATCAATTATAATAGTATGAAAAGTCGGAGACGAACCCCACCGTTTTGTAGCTAATAAGACTCTTGGTTTTATTATGAATTGGTACAAAACGCTAATTATTCTAAACAATCCCAAGGCGCCAATGAATTAGTTCCTAAACCATATAGGTACTTGAAGTATTTAAACGTTGGGTTCGCGTACAACACAAATAAAACAAAGCATAATTTCTCTACAGTGCTCCCGTCATTCATTTAATTACTATCTTTGAGTACATGCACAAAATAAAGTAAACAATCGACCACTGCAGTTCAAATACACTAAGTTTTAAAGTTATCTAATAAGATACATGAAACTAAAGTTACAAACAAATACGTCTTATTCCACTCACCCTGTGGTCTCCAATTGCCACTAATTTCTAGTTAACGGTCCCCGATGAGCCGGCTTATTCTACAGGTCTTGTCGAGATTCAGAAGCCACGTTGGTGGTTCACAAATAATCCAGCACAGCACTAACACTACTTATATTCTTAGGACGATGTAATATCCGTCTGATAGATGTCGCTACCTTAGAAATATCATTAACTAACACTAACGATTTATGAACTTTTAGAATTGTATCATTTACATACACCGTTAACGTTGCACTCTTAGCAACTAAAATATATTCTTTCAAGTTTGCTCGCTAGTAATCTCCTTTCAATCATTTACCTGACGCACCTTTTTCTAATCACCCTACATGTAAGCACACCTTAGACGCTTGGCTTCTACTGCCCGCTTTTGCTGTTTGCTCCTCGGGTTACTTATTTCTTCGCTACTACGTACTGTCCAATGTTACATGCAAATATTTATCCAAACTAAACATCATCACTCAAACACATTTCTGTTTATAAATATTTATGGTTCTGGGTTGGGACTGTGTCATCGACGTTTCGCCCACTTTTGTAACCGTCTTCATCAGGACAAGAAAAGAAAATAATAAATAATAAAATTAATAATAATAAAGATAAGAATGATAATATTAAGTAAACAAATTAAAGTGTTAAGAGTAAGGAAAGTTACTTCTGAACTGGCAGACCCACTAGCCTATTTAAGCCAAAAGGTGTCTTGTGGCAAACGTCGACCTTAGTTTATAAGATATTATATATTATTATATATATTATATATATTATTATATATTATTATATATTAAAATATCTTAAAATTAACTGTTTTATAACAGGCGGCCTGTCACAACATTCTTAACTCCACGGGAATACCTACCTTAACTGATGTTTAAAAAGGGGAGTAAAGTGTTATTTATGCAAACAAATATGATTCTTAAGAATTATAAACTTTCCGCACATGTTTATTAGAAATGTGTTATACTTACGCACTTAAATTAAGGTAGCTCTCACCAATCTTGACTGCTTATAAAAGGTGTTCAAAATGCCCTCCATTTGATAGAATTTTCGAACATGCCATTGTACGCCAGTTTTGTAAAAGTTTAATAAAATTTGCGTCATAGTTTCCTTTTAGTTGCAGTAAAGAATTCAATCTCGAACTGTTCATATGCAAAAAGTGATGCTGGGCCAGTTCTGTAATAGTTGATAAACAATCGGAAGAAACGGCCTATTAATTTTAACTACACTATAATAAGTTATGCTGATACTTGGAAATGCATTGAGAATAGCTAAATTACATTGAAGATCTACCTTATGTATTATTACAGCATTCGTATCATTGGCACTGCTTATAACCACATGTGTCATTAGCCTAATTTTGTCTCTTAACACGCAATGTTTGCAGTGGTATTGCGTTGTTTCAAGCTAACGGCGTGCGTAAGTGCAGTGCTTGAATATATTGGATCCTCATTTAAAATAGTTTTTCTGCGAATTTTTAGTGGTTATTTAAAATTAGTGTTATTAGCAGGAAAAGAGCTTAGTTTACATTTCATCAGTGGATTGCAAAGTTAGTTGGGTATATCAGCTCTTAATTAATAACTATGTGTGACTTTACCAATGGAGAATGATTGCATATTGTCCTAATTTATGGAGAAACTATACAAAATGCAGGAGCCGTACGAGAGCTGACAGTGACCGTTTTCCTGGACGATAGTTTCCAAATATTCTAGTGTTTATAAACGCGGTGTAACGTGGTAGGGAAACGGGTAATGTGCCCCCGCATCGCGGATTGGAAGTCAGTAGAGTTCAATCACAATACGTAAAAAACATCGAATCAGAGGTATTAAATTTGATTACGGACAAACCCCAGTACGCCGCAAATAGCTGCGATAACTTACGTTTCTCAACTATCAAGGTGGAGAATATTAAAGGAAGAAACACACGTCCGTTTCACTATCACAGTGTGCAGTGCGTACAACCTAAGGACTATTCACGTCACGAAGAATTCAATTCTGTGAATGGTTAGTAAATCAAAACGATTGTACAAAACACTTTGTGTATGGACGAATCATTGTATACAAGAAATGCGATATTTAATAAACACAACATCCATTATTGGTCTATTGAAAATCTACATGTAACAAGGCAGACTCTTTTTCAACACAATTTTCTGTGAACGTTTGGACTGGAATGATAGACACCATTGCTAAGACCAGTTCATTTATAACACCGTTTAGATGGTGCAGGGTATTTAAATTTTTTCCAAAACGATTTCAAAGATGTTTGATGATTTCCGGCTTCAAGTTCATCGTCGATCGGTCGATTTTACATGACGGCGCTTCTCCCCATTATGCTGTACAAATAAGATAACATTTAGATTGGGAGTTTGGTCAAAAATTGATCGATCGTGGCCAGCACACTCGCCGAGCTCAATCCACTTTTTGTGGGGTGCCTTAAAAGATAAAGTGTATGACGTTAATACGAAGCTTGATAATGCGAAACAGTTATGTCGACGTATTGATGATGCAGTGGAACTAATACGAAACTATGACAATAATGTTTATAAAACCATTCTACAAAACTAGCATAAGGAGCACGTTTGTTTATTCAACAAAATGGGGGACATTTAGAACATTTTTTTGTAAACAGTAAGCAGTCATTGGTGAGTATCTACCTTAATTGATGAGTTCCTAAGTTTACGCGTGTCTATAAACATTTGTTTGAAGTTTTCAATTTTTAAGAAAAACATTTTTTTCGTTAATATGTGTAACGTGCATTTTTGTAGTTTAACATTTTACGCTTTTTCCCAATTAGTAAATACATTTCAGTAACTACTATTTCTATATTTTATATTTATTAACTCCTTAGGCGATGCGTCGTATTATAATGAGTGGATTGCATCGTTCTTGTCTTGCCGTGCATATAAATTTTGTTGCTTATGTGGATATACAAGTCTAGATAAGAGACGATAAGAGGTTGTAATAGCAACGAGTTGATATAAACAGATGAGCAGTTGTAGTTTGTTCTTTGTTCCTATATATTAATTACGGTAAAAATACTGTTTTCCTTTTTGCTTTGAAAATAGTGAGAATTAATGCGATATCAATTTTTGAATTGTTTATGAACAAGCACGACACAATTTTAGTTGTTTTTCTTGTGAAATAAAAGTTGTATATTAACTGTAGTAAGTGGAGTGCTAATTCCGATTGAAGGAGTATGGTTTATAGGCGAACGTGTTTGGTCGACGCACGTGTGTTTTAAGGACATTTGACGGACGGTTTTATTGCTTACGCGTGCCTTACTAATTGTTTTTCGGTTGAGTTTCTGTTGGAAATAAAAGTGGTAGAACTTGTTAAACTCGACCTGCACGCGTGTTCTACGGAACATTTTGACGGACTTACTCTAGTGATACACGTGCTCTATTCATTGTGTTTTTTTTGTTGGTGCTTTGTCTCTTGATATTTAAACGGTGTGTGCGATCTAGTTTTGCGGTCCTTTTCTTTTTTTATCAGAGTAGTGCATACCTTGGATTATCCAAATACAGTTGATACTGTAGTTTCTGAATTTTCCAACCCCAAAGTATCTAAAATAGATCATTGCTTGCGCAAATTTCGTTATTTGCGAAATATAACCGATTACCGGTTTACAAAGGTATTGGTTGAAGTTTCTCACTGCTTTTTGGATGTTTATGAAAATAATATACATTTGGTCCCAGTTGAAATTAAACTAGTGCTACAGAATATTTCGAAATTATTGTCTCAGGAAATAGAATTAACAAGAAATTTATCAATGCTACATAGTTCCGTCGCGTGATAATGTCTGCTGCTAACACCAGTGAAATACGTAGGTGTGATTAGGGTAACGTGTGATAAGTTCCATCAACACCCTCCCAGTCAAGGGTGAGGTGCTGCGATAGTGCCGGACATCGTGAATCCCACACTTCAATTGCAAGGAAGCGTTACTGAAGGACCTTTTGTAAGTTGAACTATTTCCTACTTGTTCTTACTGTAAATATCTATCCGTTGTTTTGCCATATCTTTGTTGTTCGGATACCTTTTACAATAGAATTGCATGCTATTAAGAAACAAAAAAAAAGAGAAACAAAACAAATTAGTTTGAGTAATTTGAATATTTGGACAGGAAAGAAAAAAAAAGCAATGCTACTGAGCTGCTCATATTAATTGTGTCTTATCTATTTATCTTTTGTTAACATTTTGTCTGATTTATGTTTAATTGGTGTGTGAGGAAACGTTTCCGCTACTCCCCAATATTACCTCACTTTGTACTAAAAATTTTTGTATTGCTTTTACCGTTGTTATATTATATAGATTATCTAAACAGTTTTTTTTTACATTCTACAAAGTACTGAACAATCTATGCTCGATCAGCATGCTATGCTTTTTCTTTATTTCAGGTTTGCAGGACTAATTTTTTTTTATTGCAGGTTTACTATTCTAATTTTTTTTATTGCAGGTATTGTTACTAACTCCTTACAGCCGCGTACATAATATGTTGGTCAGCTTTCTACAACCCCCCCTAATCTCCGATTGAGCCCGGTCATTTCTTTGATTTTCTTGGTGTTACGCACGGCTACGAGCCAACGTAGCATAAATTTGGCGCCCATCGTGGCTGCCTCGATAAACGTAACATATTACTCTACTTCCCTACATCAGTTAAAGGGGGTATTCACACAGTTGAAAGTTTTACGCATGATTCACAATTTCATTGGTAAAGTTACCTGTTAATTATAAAAAATAAAGTTGGTTCCTGGCGAATACACTTTCTGTGATGTGCCGTCTCTTTACTTTACACATACATGTACAGACTTTTTAAAAGCGCCCGTTTAAATTGTAAGTCTATATTTTTTAAGAAATATTTTTTATGCGTAAATACCAATTTACGTCCCTTTCTTAAGCATCAATTAAAATATTTTTATGAAGTTGTGAATTATCCTGTATAAATAAAAACGTTCGTTTCTCTAAGCATGATCTTTGTTTTGGCTTCTATGGATTCAGCTAAATCTTCAAGATGTGCAATTAAGGTAACTTCTGTACCAGTTCTTACGCTTAAATAAGTTCAAAAGTACTGGACCAAGTATCGAGCCTTACGGGACGTCAAACGTAATCTGCAGGGAATCTTCCTGTGCTGTCATTTTCATTTCTCACTCAAGTACGATTGAACCATCTTTATTATGTACGCACTGATTTTTGCGTTTTTTTAATAATTTAATAATGCCATTCTACTGTGCGGAATTGAATGCATTTTCAACCAAACTTCGTTTGGTTAATGAGATGGTCTAGTCTGTCGGTCGGTCTGTCTGTCTGTCCGTTGCACGGTTCCCGTGATGTTACAAGACATATAATATATGATTCTTATCCAGTTTTTTACGCTGAATACGAATACGCTATTCACTTTTCGATATTTCAATTATTAATCAAGATATTCGACTTTAAATACGAATTTTTACACATTACTATTTATTATTTAATTTTTTTATATATCGCGTACAATTAAATTTCAAATATTTAACACAAAGGTAAGTAATATTTGTTGAACTTAATGTCTAAGTTTGGTTGTGAGCCGTACATGCGGCTTAGATTTTGTATATCTATTGTTAGCTAGTAACAAGAGTGTCTACTTTTATGCGATATTTTGTAGTATTTCAAGGACCTTGCTTAGTTGATTTTCAGACTCCAGTCATACTGGAGTTGGTGTAGCACTAGTTTCTCAGTGAGCTCTTCTTCTAGTCTTGTTTTGATACGTGATTCGAGGAATTTCTCTATTTGGCATATAGATCTGTATGCAGGCTCGAACAAAGGATTTCTTTTGGTTTTTCCGCAAGTATGGATATTGCTTTTTCCAGATCTTAGAAAACTCGTCTTTTGTGATGCAACTGTTTATCGCTTTTGTGATTCTGTTGGTATTATTTTGTACAATGGCTTTTATAACCTCCAGGTGTATATAGCTCGTCTGGTCCTGGTACTTTATTACTTTTGACTTTTGTTACATCGTGTTCTATCTTTTTTTCCAGAAGTATTTGAATATATATTAGAACATCTGTATTAGGCCATATCTTTGTTTGATGTACTGCAAACAATTTATATATTTGCTTAGTTGTTTCTTCTTTTGCAAAGTCAAATGTGTACGCAGTATCAACTTTTCTGTGACTATTTTATACCCAAATCCCCACACAACCTGTTCCAACTCCTCACATATCTCCCCTACTTGTGTTCCCTTTGTCTTAATATGGCATATTTTAGGTTATTCTTGGCATACGTTCATTCTATTCTGACCTGTTCGGCTTGCAGCGTATTCGCACACCGTTTATCTAGTCTATCTACTAATCTTCTGCTTTTCAGACACTTTCCAAGTAGCTTTGGAATCTCGGATGTCCACCAGAATATCGGTGTATGATTCCCTTTTGGTTTCCTTTTTGTAGAAAAGTTTTTGTCAACCAACCAAGTTTGTTATAGTTGTTACCAGTTTGTCAAGTATAATATTTTCCGGTTGATACCTAGCGTATATATTTCGACCTACCCTGAGTTGAGGCACATGGTATTCATTTTTTCTGTCGTAGGCGTACGCGTTCAAACGTGTAGAGACCACTGGCTTATTAGACAGAAGAGTAAAATTTCCTTTACCTGACATTAATAATACATTCACACAACGGTAGACTCGCCATTATAAATACATATTAATTCATGTAAATGAAACTAACTGCCTCATATTATCATTTTAAATCAGCAGGACTTCTGTTAAAAAACCTACGGAAGTGAAGAAAGTGTGCCATTTATGTAGTGTATCTCGTAAAAGAGGACCTTTCTTAAAGAAAATGTTAAATATAATGGCCAAGTTGGAAATACTGATTAGTTAAACGAGATTTATGGTCCATATTTATTTATGATTTAAGATACAACTTCGTCATTAATAATCTTATTACTGCTAGTTTATCGCAAGCAATTAACATTTATTACCACCGTAAAGCCGACTGCTTAAGCATACAAACATAAATTTGTGTTTTAGAAAAGTATTTTAATATTATGCGGATTTTGTTGTGATTATAATTTGTCTTTTAACCATTAAATATTAATTTACGTCGATAGTGTTAGTTTGTGTACAATATTGTGATGGCGACTTCAAAATTTAATGTGTAAAACTCGGATTTTTGAGAATCTCCAAAAAACTTTATATGAAAAATACTTCCTTTTTTGTTTTAATAATTTTATTTTTCTTTATCATTTTTTAGCATTGGGTAATCATAGAACGAAGTTAAACATCGAAATTTCCAAATTTAATAAGATAATCGGGGGAGTAGCTGAAGTAGACATAAATATGTTCTTGATCTTAAACCAAGGAAAACAATTGTCAATCTAAAGGGGAACGTAAAAGCCTTTAAAGGGCATGATCTTCACAAAAAGGAAAAAGTTAGCCAAGAGCGAGTCGTGCTCGCACTATTAGGGTTCCGTACCAATACCACAGTGAGCAATCAATAAACCAAATTAAGCTATTTTTCTTTTTTATGTATATTTAAATCTTATCCAAATTTGATTTGACATTGTACTGGTACATTAGTAAATACCGTTGTCTATTACTGTGTTTAAAAAAAATTTTCCCAGCAACTATTACACTGTCAAAAAACATGCATTTTTCCGATAATCTATGACTCAATAGCTACTATCCCTATTAAAATCAAAATTTTAGCTTTGGAAATGTAGGAGAACAGGGGTGGGGGGACGGTCGCTTTTGGCACACTTTGAGCTATATCATGAAGACTACTGGATCGAAAATTATAAAATAAATATTTTTAGAAGTCTTTTAGAATTCTCTTTCAAATGATACCTCACACGATATATTTATTAAAACTTTTTTCCTTTGACCGAAATAACCCCCGCCATTTTAATCTAAAAATATTTTTTTTATATTTTCTGACTGTCGATATATGTGCGCGCCATAAAGACCTAGTATTGTGCTAAATTTCAAATTCCTACGTTACATAGTTTTCGAGAGAAACCTCTGTGACAGACGGACGGACGACATTGACATTGACATATTCTTTATTGAGTTACAATTACAAATCTCTACTCTTCATCTAATTGGTATTTAAATTTGGAAAAAATTTTACATTTTTGGTCTGACTAGTGCGAAAGAGTTTAGTGTTATCTTGCTGTCCTAACGACAGCCGACTTAAGATACTTCATTTATAAATTAACTATGCTAATCTATAACTACTGTCTTCGATCTTCTGTACATCATCGGTGCGGTCTCATCGTAGTCCACGGCCGTCCTGATGAGGGGGTTGTCGTGAAGAACCATTCCGTCGAAGGTCTTCCTTGCAGCTGCTTTGATGAATTCCACCATCGTTGACTTCGGAGTGGAGCTGGTCGTTCCTCACGTACCATAGGACGTCGAGTGCCATGCGCAGGTTCCTCGATTGGACGGTTTGCAGCGTCTTGATGTGTTAATTGGCCTGCTTCTTCCATGGGATGGCCTCGCTGAAGATCACGATCTTTTTGTCTGTTTGGAGTTTTTTCTTCGTCAGGAGCATGACGCTGCTCTTGTCCGTGTTAACGTTGATCAGCCAGGTGCGGAACTGTCTCTCCAAGGCGGTGGCGGCTTCCTGAAGTCTTCTTGTCACTAATCCTGGGACTAGTGATCTGGTGGCTACAGGGGGGTTCATCGGCGTAGAGAGACAGGTGGGTGTCGCTAGTCCTCGGCACGTCGCGAGTGAACAGCGAGTAGAGCAGTGGTGAAAGAAGCGAGCCCTGAGGCACGCCGGCTTCCATCTGTCGGGCTGATGAACGGGAGCTGCCTATCTTCACTCGAAATCTTCTTTGGTCCAGAAACGACGCGATGAGTTTTGTCAGTCCTTGGTGGGTGTCCAACACTAGCAGTTTGTAGAGGAGTCACACTCAGTCCAACGCCTTGGAAACATCAAGGAAGATGACGTCGGTGGACTACTTCCTGTTGAAACCATCGGTGTCGAACTCCACGAGACGCAGTATTTGATAGACGGTTGAATGGCCGGATCTGAAGGCGAACTGCTCGTTGGAGATGCCCCCTTGCTCTTCGACTTTGTCCCGTAGCCGTCGAAGTACGACACCTCCGCTATCTTGCCGAGAACCGGCAGGAGACTGATGCAGCGGTAGTTCTGCAGAAGGGTCGCAAACTGCTCAGGCTTCTGTAGCAAAATTACGTCTGCGCACATCCAGGGTGTAGGGAAATGGCGCAGACGTAATATAACCAGTAGCATGGGTTTTGCTCTTACCGGAAATAGTTTGACGGCTTTAGCTGGGATGCCGTCGGGACCTAGTGCCTTCCGGATCTTCGCTCTACTGATGAGCTTCCCAGCTCTTGGGGAGTTACGTGGGGCACGTGCTGGTCGTCTTCGTCTTCTTCTAGGCAGGCTAGGACAGCTCTGTTGACTGTCTATACCCAGTCGAGATCGACTTCGGCGTAGTTCAGGGTGAACTGTTGTTCCAGATGGTCTGCAAAAGCTTCGGTCTTGTCTTCTTATGTATACACCATCTCATTCTCTCCGTAGATTGGCGGCATTAATGCTGACTTCCTCTTCAGGATCTTCACCATCCACCAGAGTGAATGGTCGTCTTCTTCTAGGACTTAGATCTTCCTTCTCCACTGCTCGTTCCGGTGTTTCTGCAAGGAGATGCTCACCTGGATACGTAGGTCGTAGTAGGCGTTCCTGTCTTCTGGGTCCCAGGAACGCTGGTAGTTCTTGCTGGCACGGTTCTTCTTCCTGATGAGCTGCATGGTGTCGTCTGGAATCTGCTGGTGCTGTCTGCGTACCATCGTTGTCTTGGTCGTCGCCTTCATGGATGACTGGATGGCTCTGCTCAGTAGGTCCACTGCTGCATCCACTTCGTATGCCGTGTTGAGGGATGGGCGGCGGAATGGTCTCCTGGAGATGGTCCGAGAATTCTGCCCAGCAGGTGGTCTTTCTTGGTCGCTCCTTCTCTTCGGTGAAGTCTTCGCCTACACACAGTAGCACTGGGTAGTGGTCCGAGTCCAATTCGTTGACTGCGTTGAACTGCACTGGCAGCGCTAGGTCCTTGATTACTACGATGTTCAGGATGTCGGGGCCTTCTGTTGTGGCAGTAGTGGGTTGGCTCGGTTGGTCCTGCTTGTCTGTTGTCCGCGTAGTTCCGTAGGTTTCTTCTGTTCTGGTTGGTCGTCCTGCTGTTCCAGGTCGGATGCTTCGCATAAAGGTCTCCAGCTAGGATCGTTGATGTCCCGATGAGTAGGACGGTGTCCAGCTCCACTTGTTGGATGGATCTGGCTGGCGGGTTGTAACCTGAAACAAAGCGGATCGTACCTGCAGACGCTGTCCTAACCTCCACAGCGGTGGCCTGCAGGTGCAGTAGATCTCCGGTGTTGACTCTATAGTGGTTGATCCCAGACTTGATCTAGATGGCGGTTCCACCTCCTCTTCGGTCTTGTCTGTTGTTTCAATAGCAAACGTAGTTTGCTATTCTTGGGTTGTAGACTTCTCGGAAGTGCGTCCCGTTTACCATCACAATATCCAGGTTGTACCTCTCTGCAAACTCGATCAGCTGGAGCTTGTTCGCTAGGAGCCCGTTGGCGTTCCAGAACGCTACCTGTAGGGATAAAGGTATTCGTTTGTTAGCCATAAACCTACCTATGGTTTAAAGATGGCTATGATGTCTGGCAGAAAGCTGAACATTGCTGTTAGGATTCCCCCCGTTGTCTTGGCTTTGGCGAGGGCAGCGGTGATGTTCTTGATGACCTCGGTGATCTTCTCTAGACAGAAGGACAATCAGCTGTCCGATTTCCATCTCTTCTTAGGTGGCGGCGGCTGCGGGTGGTATTGGTGGAGACGGCTTGGCTGCTGGCTGGACAGTAGCGGCTGCAGAAGTACTAGGCCTGGGCTTTCCGCGGGTCGTCTGGGCGAATGACACTGCAGGGCTCACCTTGGCTGCGAGTGGGCTTCTCGCTGGTGCTGGTGCTCTGGGCTGCTTGGCTGGAGCTGGCTTGGGGAAGGCTGCGCATCCTCGGTAGCTGGCTGGGTGTGCCTCCTGGCAGTTGGCGCACTTCGCTGGGACGTCCCTGGGCTTCTTGCAGAGGGCGCTGTGGTGTTCATCACCGTACGCAGCGAGGCGGAGCATGGCAGCGGCTCTGCGCGGGGTTAAACTTTGGCAGCGGTGGCACTGGCTCGTCGTGGGCTGTCTACGCGGGGATTCGACACGGACCTGCAGACGGCAGACCTGTACAACGTCGAAGACCCCTTGCTCTCCTTGGTGCGGTCCAGCAGGATCAGGTACAGCGGCATTGGTGGATCTTCTTTGATCTGTTCTTCAGAGGAAGAATGGAAAGGTAACTTACCTTCAGATAGCATTCTCGTGATGCCTCTGAAGTCGTCGATGGTGGTCGCTTGGATGCTCATCCTGAATATTCTTCGCCTTGGTGAAGCCGTACCTTCTGTTGGTGATGGCCTGGCAGACTTGGGGCCACTTTGTCTTGTTCCTTAGGACAATTGGAGGCGGTAGGCGGTGTTTCTTCGCTGTTGCGATGTTTGTAGCTTCTCAGGAGTCTTCTTCCATTTCCTGGTTGGCATCTGTGATAACCTCGAAGCGATTACTCGTCGTAATCGCTTCGGTTGAGGGTCCTGCAACAGGTAGAATGGTAACGTCTCTTATCCTTCGACGGTGCGTGCATTTCTTGGTGGGGGTGAATCCGTCTTCGGACTCGCTGGATCCGCTGCTCTTCTGCCTCTTCAGATGCTTGCAGTCGTCTTGGTTGGCTTCATCTTCGGACGATGAGCTAGAGAATTCCATTTGGGACGGTAGAATGGCATCAGGAGACGGTGCTGCTTCCGCTGTCGTAGGTACAAAGAAGTACTGTTGCTTCATGTGTTGCGGCATCTTCTGGTGTAATTCCATCATCTGATGGAGCCGGTCGTTGGCTTCTTCATCGGCAGTGGTCTTGGGGTCCATTCCTGGAAGCAAAGTTGTTTCGGCACTATATGTTAGCGGGTGCAGACTGCACGTGCCAAGCACTGCATTTTGGCCACCAATATATATGCTTCCTTTCGCACTTATGTATATTATAAATGCGACTGGCTGAAACAATTATCGATAAACAAGACGAATGTCTTAATAAGCTCGAAAGCTCTTTAGCAATTCCACAGCACTTGGCTAAAGAATTGCTGAAAACCCCACAGTACGCGTATAAATGCGTTCCCGCCTAAATGCGGTCACGTAAATATCACGCCCCTGTCGAGCTTAACAACACAAATTCATTCAAACACCTCTGTACAGAATCGTAAACCCATGTATTGCTACAACAATTACGAGTCTACACAGAAATGCTGCAAATACCTTGTTGGATCGAAGATGCGTTGGGATGGATTTGTGAATCTATGGAATTTGAATGCTATCTCGATTTGTAAAAGTGTGCTCTCTGCTCTATGGTCGTGGCTGGAATAATGACGGACGGACGGACACGAGAGTCATCTTATAAAGGTTTCGTTATAGTTTATAAGGTACGGAACCCTAAAGAAGAAACTTCCGAATTAGTGAATTCACACAATTCACTTGTTTGTTGTTGAGAACACCAGCCTGCGGGTGAGGAGAATATCCTCGATAGTGTTTAAAGCAACAATATAGTAAATTATAGGTTGGAAAGGTTCACTTCAGCCTAAGTGGTGAGGAGAATATCCTCTGAAGTGTTCCAGAACAACAGCTAATTTTTTTTTTTTTCTACTGATGATGACCACATAGTGGTCGAAATACGTATTTAGTAATTTAAATATTTTTTGTGGTTAAGGGTTTTTATTTAATTTTATTTAAATCGTGCCACAGTCTTCCTATAGATTATTATTTTATATGATCAACTCCACTCAATTAAAGCTAGAGTTTTTAGTTTCAAAAGTTTCTTTCGGTAAAATATTTTTTTAACTTAGTTCTTTTTATTAGCAGCTTTTGGAATGTTTAATGCATAGGTTTTTTCGATTTTTCAAAAAAAATTTAATACTTATAACTTTAGAATTATTTATAATTCCAGCCTTATGTCGGTTAATTTATTCGTCCCTGGGTATATCAATATAATAAGAATTTAATATAAGAATCGGCTATAGATGTGTTACAAATTAAATAGCTTTATTTAATTTGTAGCAAATATTAATAAAAGTTTATAAAGAAACTGAATTGGACTTCATTTATCAATTGTTCTTTCTTAACTGTTACAAGCCTGTTTACGCGTGGATACAGTGAAATTCTAATATACCGATGACAATTTATTTACTGTACTAATTTCCTTAAAATAGCGATACGCAATCTTCTTAACACTCGAAGCACTAATAACTTACTTTATTGTTAATTACTAGCTGTTAATTTCTAATATATATCGACCACTAGCTTAAATAATTTATATCACATAAATGTATTTATTTTAACACTTGATCTAATTTATTTCTAATCACAACTTCATAACCTGAACTAATCTCGGACTTACAACTAATCGATCATCCGAGATGTGCGTCTTTATACAGGATGTCGCAAAATAACTATTCATAGTTTTCAGAAATGATAGAGGGCTTTTAAATAAACATTTTTTATTAATAAACTAGTGCCCGAAAATTTTTCGGTGTCAAGATAAATTAGAAATCAAACTTTATAAAAGTTGTTCGAAATTACGACCACCATTTTCGATACACAAGTTGTAACGATGTGCAATCGACTGCCAAATGCTTCGAAATAGCTGCGGACTTTTACATCAAATGCTAGAATAATTCGAGCCACTAACTCTTCTTCTGTATTAACAGGTGTCTCACAAACCAGTGATTTAATACGACCCCAAAGACAAATCAACTGGAGTCATATCTGGTGAACGTGCAGGCCAAGAAATCAGCCCTCTCTACCGATCCATTTGTTAGAAAATTATGCATTTAGAAAATTCTAACAATTTAATCCAAAGTGTGCTGATACACCATCATGCTGGAAAACAATATTTCTTCGAATATTAAATGAGGCATTTTCAAGCAATTCTAGTGGAGTATGTTCTAGAAAAATCTTATAGTTATGATCTAACCTTGCAGGCAGTAGATACGGCCCCACTATATAATTATGAACAATTCCATTCCAAATATTAACAGAAAACTTCCATTGATGATGTAAGCTGTGAACGGCGTGAGCATTTTTTTCGCTCCAAATGTGTGTGTGTATTAAAATAGCCATGTCTTGTAAAACATGCCTGGTCTGTTCATAATACACTCCTGGAAAATATTAGTTCGTCATTAATTTTATTTAAGCACCATTCGGCAAATTGAACTCTGTTGGGATAATCAGGTGGAATTAACGTTTGCACTTTTTGAATGTGAAACGGGTGCTTCTGGTATTCCTACAATACCCTCTATACAGATGTGTGAATTGTGTGCATCGCATGAACAATGGGACGAGTGCTTGTTGCAGAACTTGGTCCTCAAAGTTAACATTTCAGATACTACATTTCATTTTTCAATACCTCACTAGAAAACACTACATTGACCAGGAAACGATTTTTTTTTATCTGGAAATTTTGAATTTTGCCGAACCCTTGCTGTTCCAAGCAAGGTAAGGATCTTGAACGTCCGTAACAAGACTCACACACGGGACCTGCATGTTACCTCTCATTCGAACAAGGATGTATTTTTGTGAAAAATGCTCGCCTAACATTTTTTAAGCGGTCCGTGTCGGGATTCGAACTTGGGACCTTAGGCATAGTAGTCACACGAATACCAACTACGCCACGGAGCCACCTTAACATTTCAGACAGTACAATTGGTTCCCGATTTTGATTGCCTGGAATTCAGCAGTATCTCAAATACAGGCGGCTCCGTGGCGTAGTGGTATGTGCGTGACTACTACGCCCAAGGTCCCGGGTTCGGATCCCGACACGGTCCGCTTGAAAAATGTTAGGCGAGCATTTTCACAAAATACACCCTCGTTCGGATGAGAGGTAAATGGAGGTCCCGTGTGAGTGTTGTCACGCACGTTAAAGATCCCTACCTTGCTTGGAACAGCAAGGGTTCGGCAAAATTCCAAATTTTCCAGGTAAAAAAAACTCGCTTCCTGGCCAATGTAGTACCTTCGGGTGGAGCATTGGAAAATCACATGTAAAGTATCTCAAATACGCTGATACAACTAGAAAATGGTATATGACAGGGAATGTGAAGTGAGGAGGCTGCTCTACATAACTTCGCTTTGCTTCGTTAGCATTACTGTAAGCTTTTCCGTAGGCAACATGCATGTCTGCTAATTCAATATTTGTAAAATGACGCAATTTCAATCAAACGCTCCTTTAATAAGGAGTAAGTTGTGCAGACGTAAAATTATAATTACGAAAGTGGTTGTTGTTTTTCAAAAAGTTACTATGATTCAATTATTACTTTGTATATAGCCGAAAAAATCCTAGGGTGACAGCCGCTTTTTTCATTTGATCTCGATACTGAGAAATTTCTGGACACTAGTTTATTAATGAAAAATGTTTATTTAAGCGCCCTCTATCATTTCTGAAAATTAGGAATGGTTATTCTGTAACACTCGGTATACTTAATTCAACTATCTAGATTGTTCCAACACAAAGGAAAAGCATCCTGATTTATTCAAATAGCCTTTTAGAACGTCTCCTTTTGTAGGCTTTATCATACCTTTAAATGCACTCTTGTAGCTGTCAATCAATTCATTGTTCCATTGACAACAGTTGAATTGTTCGTTGCGAGTGGAGACTCCTTGACGTCTTGTTACAAGAGAAATTCCCCAATCTGGTGGGCTGCAAATACCGCGTAACCAGTGATAGGTTGTTTACTTTTTACTAATTGCCAATACAGTTCATACTTTAATATACTAGAAACGGGTTCAGTCGATTCTCAAAAGATTCAACAATAATGTACAACAGACATATATAACTAAGTATCGTTATGGGGTGGTATGCCAGTGACGTTATTACATATCATAAAGTTGGTAGGTTGATGCTGCAGTGTTAATTGAAAACTATTGTAAGCAACACACCACATGTCATCATATGGGGTAAAAAAATGAATTTTTTACACAGAATACTATTCCATAACATCATTGTTGAAAAATCTAGTATATTGCTGTTTCCATCTGGAGTGACATCAGTAAATGTTAAATTAAAAACAATAATTACATATACAAATTTAGATAATTTTAATATATGTGTACAGTTTACAGCATCATTGTGAATTTGTATTCGCGGGTTAAGTGTGCAACAAGTAGTGAAGCTACGACCAGGAAGTGGGGAAAAGAGGTTGAACGAAATATTTAGAAAAAAGATGTAGAAAAATGTACATAATTTTGCATCATCACTGGATGATGTATCAGTGAAGTAGGTAGCCTAACATACAAAAACCTATTCGACATACAAATGAGTCAAACGCATGGCGATAACTATCACAACACACACAAACAAAAATACAACATAAAAAAACGGACTGGGACAAGTTGCGAAACTCTACCCTCACTAATACAATAAGACAAGAATGTACATGAATACGTTAAAGCATTAAGAAACACTATGCTACATGGTATCAAAAAGTCAATATTCCAACAACCCACGCGACAGAAACTGAAAACAGTACAATGGGCACAGGAACACTAATACACTAATACACAGACTAGAAAAGCTGGGAAAATCTATCACAATTCACTGACACCTTAAGAACCTGAGCACCAACTACACATATGCACAACTTTGAAAAACACGTAACAAACGTAACTTATCGAAATACGAAAGACGACGTGGTAGAAAGGCACCTGCAGGTTGGCGTCTGGGGGATCCCCTATAAAATTGTCAGGGACAAAATAAAACTCCAATAACATACTCGACACTACTCAAACTTGATGGAACCGAAACTACTAACTGGCACGAAGTGCATTACTACTGATCGAAACCCTATTACTACAGGATACAAATAACGACGAAACACAATACGAGAAAAAATGACGATTAGTACTAACACAAAACGACATTGAAAACAGACCCTGGAACAGAGGAGATGAGAATTTATCACCTTTCACGAAGGAAGAAATACTCATTGCAATCTGTACAGGAAAGAACAGAAAATCACCAGAACCGGAAGAGATTCAGATTGAATACTAAAAGGACTCAAAAACAAAATAGCATCTACACCCACGACAACACAACGAAGGTTTACGACAAACCATCTAGCCCAACATGTGGAAACAGGCAGATTTAAACAATTCTGAAAGGAAAGGATAAAGACCCTAAACAACCGGGGTGCTATAAACCAATATGCTTGTACAATTGGGAAAACATTCGAACAAACAAAAGAATAATGACACACAATTAACTTACATCCAGGACTAGACAGTTTCAGAAATGGACGTTCAACAGAGGACGCCATCATCACTGAAAAATGTTAACAACTCGCTAACCAAATACACTATATTTATCATGAGCAATATTCAAGGCGTTTTTAATAACCTATGGTGGCCTATACTATTAAACATAGCAATACACAAAGAGTGCCCGCAACCATATTTTTCGAAGTTACTACAGAAACAGATACGTTACGCTATAAGGCACAAATGCAATAACGACACAAACCAGTAAAGAATGTCCACACGGCTGTCTATGGCTCTCTGTTCTGGGACATAGTTGTCGAGAACTTACTGAAGAAACTCAATACCGTTGTGGAAATGTTATTCATAGTGGCGTTTGCGAATGGCATCTTACCAGGGGTGAAAGGCGACTCGAGAACGAAACTCGAAACAAAGACAAACCAAGCATTACAAACAGTACAGAATTGGTGCGCAAAAAATAAAATGAGCATTCCACACACAGAACAACATACATAATCATAAAAGGAACCTCGCACGATACTCGAACATAAAACATCACGTCACAAAGATTAAACGATCAAGAACTACAAGATACCTAAAGGTAATACTCGACGAGAAATAAAATTACGAAAAGCACATCAACACAAGATGCACCAACGCTACAGTAACAAGGAACACCATAGCAAGTTTGGCCCAAAGACAGTACAAAATACCTCCCCAATGTGTACGATTCTATTTAAACAACGTACTTACAGCCATGATCTGTCTTACTGTAAACACCTGGGTGGATCGGACGTACTATATTAAACCTACGAGAAAATAAATAGCGCACAATGAACGACAATAATAAATTAACAGAGGTATACAGAATAGTGGCAAACGACGAACTGTGTACCACTAGGGATATCTGCCCTACATTTGACTTTCCAATGCTCCACTCGAGAGTACTACATTGATCACGAAGCGAGTTTTTTTACCTGAAAATTTTTTATTTTGCCGAACCCTTACTATTCCGAGCTAGGTGGGGATTTTTAACGTGCGTGACAACACTCGCACACGGGACCTATATTTTACCTCTCATCGGAACGAGGACTTATTTTTGTGAAAAATGCTCGCTTAACATTTTTCAAGCGGTCCATATCGGGAATCGAACCTAGAACCTTGAGAACAGCAGTCATACGCGAAATCGTTTGATCTATCGAACCGTCTAGGGATATTACCACTTGAACTAACAGTCAAATAACGAGTTGCAACGTACTGTCTACACAAAAACGAACCGAACAGAATCACACAGCTACTTAAAACAGACAACATAAAGACTAAGAAGATCAAAGACAAAATACTGGCCAAATGGCAGATACCGTAGGCAAACACATGCATTAATGTTGAACATTAGGGGCAGAATTAACACATAACACTTCATACCGACGCAAGGACTAATACATTCCAAACGGGACAAGGTTCGTACCCAATTTACAAACACTGAAGGAAAATAACAGCGCATGCAGACAGACAGGAACACCCTAACAACTTAGTTTTGCACTGCATAGAATCACAACAGGAGCTGTGAAGTGACAATCGCGCACAACAAAATATGCACACCCAATAGATGATATGCAATAAGAAATTTTCTCTCGAGAGGAAAGATACAGATAAATGGCATAGCAATGTGAAGATCGCAAGGTACGCTAAAGTTGCTATCATCGCAAAAAGAGGCATTCTCCTTTTTGCTATTAAAGAGAGAGAAAAATAGGGACAAAAGATAGTTAGTTACCTTCCTGCAAGACTCAGTAGTGTTTTATACTTACAAGACGCGTATATCGGACACGGGATATTTTCAACGCAGGGGTGTCCCTGGAAAGCAAGGAAATGCATTAGAGGTATCCCATAAACGAATATACTACGGTTTTCCAATCAGAGGCATATACAATACTGAAGATGTCTCAAAGACTGAAAATAAAAAGATAAGAACAGATGATTTTCATCTGGTTGGACATCAAGCAGAACTAACTCCAAGAAATTTACATTTCTAAGACAAGGTTTCCGCCGATACAAAGATGTGGAGATGTATTGGAGAAAGTAGCTATTCAGAAAGAAGTACAGTTTTGGGTCACAAAACACTGCGGCATGCAGGGAAACGAGAATGCTAAAAAGTTTGCTACGCAAGGTGCAAATGCCTCTTTTTTAGGACCTAAATTATGACACTGGTCTAACGAGAAATTGTAATGTTTGAATTAAGATTACAGACGTAGGTGGAAAAAATGGTAGGAAGTAGGAAAAGGCTTGAGGCATTCAAAAGTAATGATAACTAGGCTGAACGAATTAAGGACAACATGGTTACTAAATGAAGACAAAAAACCCTTAATGTGTTGGTGGGTATTCTCACAAGCCACAGCTAATTACAGAGATTGTTACGTACACTTTTTGGCCCTCTAAATATCTAGTAGGTAATTCACAGAGAATTCAGTGAAGTACTCCGTTAAAAATTCCGTGCCGGTAAAATACCGAAACCTCGACAAAATAAGTTGATTGTTCCGCTGACTAACTCAGTGGAATGGGTAGTATAAGTGTTTGCCGAGGGTTCCAAAATACTATCGGATATGAAATGTGGTCTTGATTGGGAAATTCCTTGGACGCCACCTAATCTCGCAGGGATGCTGGGGGAGAAGTCCTAGAATGTCTAACAGAAGGGGATGCCCAAAATCTTGAGACCAGGAGAGTGATTCTGGCTTACAAATATACAAGAAAATTCATTGAAACAAACACTATTTTAAACCCAAACCAAATCTAACCACATATACCTATTTATATCTGCTAACTGCCATGAATATTGTCACGTACCTAGACGTAGCCGGAAGAAAAGTAGATATACCAGGATAACTATCGATGCGGAGAGGGGAGGGGTTCCTTACAACACAAAAATAATACATCGCCAACGATTTTCTATTTGCAATAAAGAAATACAAAGATAGAAATTTCTATCGAAACAGCAAAACAAAATTAACTAAGGTTACTATTTAATAAACAATTTTACTCTATGGGCAAATTCACTAATTGTTCCACGAAGTGCGCAATTCGTAGCTAACACGCAATAAAGCTAATCAGTACTAAAAAGAATAATGCTGATACTTTCGTATAAGCGGATGGGTTAATTAAAGAAAAAAGCAAAAGCATTAAAGTTTGAAACTTTTCTAGTAAGGATTTTACCAGAACAAACATTAGCGTATCTAATTTAAAATTGAGTTTATCCCTGGGTATGTTAGAAAAGGAAAACAAGTCACATACTTGTGTCGGGATACTTATCTTGTCATCCCTCGGAAGCGAATTGACACAGCATCGCCGCGGTAGTCAGCAACAACCATGCTAGTACCGTAATTGCAACCGCGGTCTACATGCAATAGCAGTTGATCTACATCAAGGAATAATCGGGCTACGCAACAAGCAATTTAGTCTCCAGCTAAGAGCAAATCTACACATTTGATAGAGGAGAAACGTGCATCGCTCTTTGAGTAACAGAACGAGTAGTTTTTACAAGTGCATCGACGCACAATCTGAAAAAACAAAGTTTAAAAGGAGTTCAAAATAACACGAACTCGAAAAGCAAACTTCCGCGTTATCGAAACACGATTGAAACTGAAAAACACTGTTTTACCGGAGAATAGTAGGATATATTATTTGAACAAATTTTTAGATGGGAAACCCACTAGAACGCAATTATACGTTATCGGAAGGTATATCACGTTCACGGATACCAAAACAGGATCTTGACTAATTAATTGTAGCATAAACTTGTCGTTTCAAACCAACTAGATTTACGTTGAGAAATTTTTAGAAACTAGAAATAAAACTATTTTAATTGCTAACATGATATCATGCCTAGCCTTTTTAACAAACTGACATATGAGTTTTTATAACCTATGACTATGAATGGAATATGATGCGAAATAGTTCTTTCTTAAATTAGAATCTAAAGAAGCCTAAAACTTATATTTCCTGAAGGGAATAACTCAATCCTATTGGTGGACTTTACTTATACAGAAACTACTAAAACGAAATATGATTATAATTATTTCCAAGGGAATGTCACATCTTCTCTAATTAATCTTGAGTGAATTCAGACGAATTAGCATAGATGGTGAAGCACGAACACTATAGCCTCAATCTGAAAGTATAAAATAAATCGGAAAATTGTGTATCAGTAAATGAAGATATGTGTGTTTGTGTTAGTAAGCCTATGCTAAACTTAACCTAGGTGAAATTTTCAATTCCGTAGGTGCCACGAAAGGTGAGGTCGTGAAACGTCCTTTTCCCTACCTTTAAAAGTAGCGAACAACTACTGTGAGCCTAATCGGGCGGGGCAGCTCTGCAGCCACACTTTTAGGGTAGGTTTCGGAGAGGGCAAGCTCCCAAAACTTACTAAACTCGTACTCCCTACCCTTGTCTATTTCTTTATTTCTGTTTTTCCCAAACCCCATGTAACCCCAAGATATACCCCCATTGAAAAATAAACCCACAATCTACAACCTTAATACAAAGAAAAAAATGTTCTTGCCATTTAAAGTCGCTCGATGATTAAACAAGTATCCTGGCGGTAGATTTCGGCATGGATTGAATGCGTAGTCTACAGTGCCTTTCGTCTCTTAGTACCACTCCAGCTTATATACTCTCTCCACGGTTTGAACTGGAGTCAGACACAACCGAAAAACATAAAAGTAAGGATGTAGGAAAATGAGTGTTGACTAGGAAATGGGTGTGCAAAGGTAAAGGATAAAAAAGTATAGTTCAGCTTAGACAAAGTACAAAGTTATATCTAGCCGATTACTAGGGGAAGTTCTACCCATTATTTCAGGGGCAGACTGGCAGGATGGCGTGAAACAAGCGTCATGACCAATCTGAAAAGAAAAAAGCATTATCTCAAGGGTGAGTTGATAGCGAGTCACAGGAATAGTACCACTAAAGGCAAGCGCTTTTAGGGTGTCAGTAAAAAGAAAAGACATTATTCGTGTCTCAATATATTAAGGATAGGTACCTCCTGACCTAGATCAGAAAGTACTCCAAAAAGAAGAGAAGAAAATCTGTAAAAATTGGTGTAAAATGTAAATGAGAAGTACACAAAACTTTACTGAATTCAATCAAACATCTGTTATACAAGAAAAAATATAATCATCTCGGATAAGTGAACAGTAGAGGTTAAGCTAATCAACAGGATTCAATTTCAAATCTTTTCCGTGCCAACGACTTCTATTCGCACCTGTTTCATCTGATAATTCATTAACATTAGTAGAAATTTTCTTTTTAATAAAAAATGGTCCTACAAATTTCGGTGCTAATTTAGCATAAGAATATTTTGTTGCGTCTGACAGAACGAAGTTCCTACTCCAAACTGAATCTCCAACTTGAAATTGTACCTCTGGTCTACGTAAGTCATTATTAATTTTTACTTTCTGGTAAGCATTGTCTAATTTCTTACGTATATATTTATAAACTTTATCAAACTCGGGCACCCTGTCTTTTAAACTATTTCTACTTTTAAAAAATAAATCTTGTAAATTTTCAGAATTTTCCGCCTTTCTAACAGAAGAACCGTCATTGACCATTTCCTTTCAAAATTCGCAAAGTGCGGAGTCATATCGATAAGTTCATGCGCCGCAGTGCATACAACACACCCGACCATAGGTAAATATTTATCCCATTATCTGTGATTCTCAGTTACATAAGAACGAAGCATAGTCTTGAGTACTCGGTTTATCCTTTCGACTGGCGAAGCTTGTGAATGAAATGTGCAGTGAAAATGATTTTTGAATTATATTTTGACATGATGTTTTTGAAAATATCGCTACGGAATTGAATGCCATTATCTACTATAATGTATTGAGGTGCCTCAAACAATAAAATCATTTTTTGAGCAATAGCTGATGCAGTTGCGTTTCAAAGTGGGAAAAACAATGGAAATTTAATAAAAGTATCAACAATAGATATAGCGTATGTGAACTTAGTAGGGGCCTTACTAAATCGACAGAGATCATCTACCAGGCGACATTTTTCCAATCGGTAATTTCTGTTCAGGTTTTTGAGATAAACAAGTTTTATATTTATTAACATACCGAGCAACGTCTGCTCCAAGTTGCGGCCAAAAATATTTATGAGCAATTCTTTCCTAAGTTTTCTTTATACCAAAATGACCAGAAGTAGGTTCATCACGATAACGTTTCAAAATATCTTTTCGATTAGATCTGGGAATAACTTTTTTCTATGAATAATCTACTGTTAAATTTGGAAATTTACTCGGGATGTGTTTTAATAACTTTCGGCCTTCCATCTTCCATCGTTTAAATTTCTGAGGATTTCTCTGAACATTGGATAACATTCTAGCATACCAAGCATCTGGTTTAAATGAAGCATTTTCAAGGAAATTTTATTAGAATCAGAATAATTATCAATTTTAGAAGAATTTGTATCTATTGTACGCATCGTTAATAAAGAAATGTCATTTGAATTTGCAACGGGTAATGAAGAAATAGATTATAGAGATTGTGTCGATGAAGTTACTTGTGTTGATTATAAAGCTGGAACGGCTCTAGATAACACATCAGACATTATATGATATTTTCCTTTCCTATGGATAATATTGAAGTCAAATTAATAGCCCAACGACCTGAAGGGTTTTGTAAACTATTAAGGTAAAGTAAGGAATGATGATCGGTAACAACTGTAAAATGTGGTCCTTCCACATATGCACGCAATTTCTCAATACTAAATAATACTACCAAACATTCTCTTCCAGTTACAGAAAACTTTCGTTCACTAGGAGTGAAGGATCGAGAAATATAACAAATAACATATTCTTCCTCATTAATCATTTGAGTTAAGACACCTGACACCATAAATCTGAATTTGAAAAGTAAGTCAAATCTAGGACAAGATAAAATCGGTTCAGATACTAAACAATCTTTAATTGTGGTAAAAACTGTTTCACACGGTTCATCCACACAAATTTCTAATTTTCCTTAACAAAGCTGTTAAAGGGATAATAATAGTATATATTGATGTATAAAACTTCTATACCATGATGCCATACCAACTACCAACATACGACATTCTTTAACCGTTTTTTTGGAGTAGAAATATCTGAAAGTGCTTGGACTTTATCAGGATCTACCAAAAGACCATTTTCATTAACAACATAACCCAAATATTTCAATTCTTTCTTACAGAAGTAACATTTATCTTTACTAAGGGTGAGACTTAATAAGAGTTTAAAAACCTCTTACAAAATTTCAATACGGTTTTCAAATGTATCTGTACTTATGATGATATCGTCGAAATAACAAAATACATAAGGTTCTAATTCTGGACCTAGAAGACGAATCATATAACAGGTGAATTATGCAAACCCATTGGTAATCTGGTGAATTCCAATAAGCCACGATTTGGAATTGTGAAAGCTGTATATTGACAAGAATTTTCTTTCAACGGAATCTGAAAATATGCTGATTTAATATCTATAGTGGAAATAAATTTAGCATCTCGGAGGTTATCCAAGATTGATGGAACATAAGGTATAGGGTATGCATCTTTCTCAATGACATTACTTAGTTTTCGAAAATCTACGACAAATCTATACTTGTTGTCTTTTTTCATGACCAGTAATATAGGATTACTCCAAGGACTAGTGCTCTTCCGCACAGCCCCTAACGAAGTTTATCTAATTCACTATCGATATGTTGTTGTACAGCAGGACTTACTCTACAATAACGTTGTTTAATCGGGTCTCCTTTTACTTTAATTGTATGTGTAACCAAAGAAGTGACACATAATTCTGACAAATTCTTTAAATATTTGCTTATGATATTTTCTAATAAATTTATTTTTTCGGAATTTAAATCTAAAGTAGAATGTAATATTGAAGATGAAGTTTCTATTGAATCTAATTTAGCAAAAGTGAATTTGCCTTTAAAAATTTCTGGTATAGTTCCTATGGATGATCAAAAATCAATACCAAAAACTACAGTATGATTTATCTATGGTACTATTAAAACATTTAAAATTGCTACCTGAACCGCTTGGTAGGGAATTATCCGATCGTCAAAAACCACCTCTTGACAGTCGGGATGTTATAAACGGAGTCTTTTTTGAACAAAGGAACTGCTCTTTTTAAACTACACGAGGCCTTTTCGGCAACTTTCGGAAGGATGGATTAAAATGGAATTTCGTTTAATGTTGCTATCTCTATTTATGCTTTTTATCATTTTAACTTCCGCATTTCGAATGTATATGAAATCTGAATCGGTACAAAACTGCATATGATCTGGTTTATTCTTAGACGGATCAGCTCACCTGTGTCATTCTATATCTTATGGACAAAACAAATCGAACTATATTAATTGCCAAGATCACTTCACGCCTAACCTTTTTAACAGACTGACGTGACTTTTTATAACCTTTGAATATGAATTGAATATGATGCCAAGTAATTCTTTTTTAAATTAGAATTTATAGAAGTCTAAAACTTATATTTCCTGAAGGGAATAACCCAATCCTATTGGTGGACCTTACTTATACATAAACTACTAAAATGAAATGTGATTATAATTATTTCCAAGGGAATGTCACAAGATACATTGTCTTTTTGGATAGGCAGTCTAGCCATATTCTAAGTGCCCGATTTTCGAAGGGCATGAGACAAAAGCTACACACTATAAAAAATGTAAAGGGTATTTGCGGCTGTGTTCGTTTATCCTAAACAAGGTGTAGTCGATTTGTCTTCTGTGGCCAAACGTTTTAACGTTCATTAGAATGATACGTGCGACGTTAAAACAGGGATGTTGTAGAAGAATAGAGATACCGCTGATTACAGGACGCACCCTGAGAGGGCCAAGATCAACCAAATGTACTGCGTATCTAGACGTTGCCGGAAGAAAAGTAAATACCAGGCTAACTACCAAACGCGGAGAGTGGATGGATTCACCTACATATCAAAAAAAAGCACGTCGCCCACGATTATCTATTAACAAATAAAAATAAATAAAGGATTCTGTACAAACAAGCAAAAGCAATAAATTAAGCGTTACTATTTCAAAGCAAACAATTATGTGATAGGAACAATTTAGTACTTTAGATACGAAGTGCGCATCTCGTATTTTACACAAAATAAAATTAATCAGTAGCAAATAAACATGTGAAAGCTTTTGTCAAAGCGTTTTTTTTAAATTGCACCTAATACTTTTTGTAAAATAAACTAATCAGTAGGAAAGAATTAACGTGTGAGAGCTTTTGTCAAACATTCTTTTAAATTGTTCATAATATCGTTTGTAAAATAAACCAATCGGTAGAAAAGAATAAGCGTGTGTCTGTCAAACAGTTTTAACAATGGTACATCACACCTGTTGAGCGATAATATCGATTCGCAGCAACAAACAATAATCCTACAGTGTTTCTTATCACGTAACTACACCAAACGCTGATACGGAATATGCCCTTGATGTACACAAAAGAAAACAAGTTGTGTACCTGTATGTGTCTGGATACTTAACTTGCAAATCCGTCGGGGGTGAGTCAGCACAGCAACGTCACGGTAGTCAGGATTTATTTGCCCGGCCACCGTAACTGCAGCAGCGGTCTACAGACAAAAGCAGTTGATCTACGTCAACGAACAGTTGGGCCTACATATAGAAAGTACCCATTTGGCCTGCAGCTAAGAGCAATACACGCAAGATACCTCCTACTGGTCGAACAAAAAAACATACATTGCTTTTGAAGTACTGTGACTAGTAATGTAGAAAATATTTCAACGCACAAGCTGCAGAATCAAATTCAAAATAGGTCAAATAACGAGTTCGAACTGCCATGCTTGCGTTATCAAAGTGCGATTAGAAAACTGGAAAACACGCTATCAAATAATAGTAGGATCTATTATTTTGACAAGTCTTTAAATGGGAAACATAAGAGACAGCAATTATACGTTATCGGAAACTTTAACAAATTAACTGATACCCGAAATAAGGTATTGACTTTTTAATTTATCGAATAAATTTTCTTTTTAGAATTAATAGATTTGTTAGAAATGTTATGATTGCGAGGTAAAAATACAGGATGAGGTTTTGAATAGAAACAGAAGCTAGGTGAATGAAAAAGGAATTACCACAAAAAGGACGTATTTGAGTCTATCGTCGAAAATAAACGTAACTAATCCCCACCTCCCACCCCTCAGCAAAATTAAAGGTCTGGGAAGGAAAGCCAAAATCCGGGAATGGGCAGGACCCCAAAAAACTAGAAGAACATTCGTTACGGAAACAACAAAAACACAGAAAAAGAAAAAAGAAACTTCCAAAATAACAACAAAAACCGACCACAACAGATTCCGGATAGAAAAAAACAAAACCAGACACCAAACAAAATCCTGCTCGAAGAGCCAATAATAGAAAGAGAGAAAAAAAGGAAGGAAGGAATTGAAGACGGGTAATAAGCAAACAATGAGGACTAAGGTGGAACGGCCTCAACACTGCGTAGTCGTCAAAGGACGGATATTTCTCAGAAGAAACAATAAGGTTATCAACCTCAAGAGAAGAAAAGGAACGAGGAAGAAAAGCAACAGTGCTAACCAAAACAGGACCCAAAGGTCAAGCCTCAAGTAAACAAAGGGACAACAAGGGAGAACAAGAGGAAGAGAGGGAGAGCGCTGGTAAAAGGAAACGATGTACTACTAACTGTGGTACACAAAACCGAAGAACCAAAGAAAAGAATAGCTAACTAGACCTAAAGTCGACTAAGTCGTGGTTTCCGAAGAAAAAAAAACCGACTAGGGACCGACAGCAAAGAAGATCAGCAGCAGGAAACAGGAGAGGAACGTGGAACGAAAGGAACGAGAAAAAAAAGAAAAACCAAAAAGAATAACACCAAACACCAAGTACAAAACCAAAAAAAACTAAGAATCGTACAAAAAAAATAAAACAGGATCCCAGTGTAGTGATGTATGAGTAGGTGAGTGTGTGTGTGTGTGCGCGCGCGCTTGTGTCTATGAACGATGTGTGTCTGTAGTGTGCGTGTATAAAGTGTACGTGTGTGTATGTGTTGGACCGCTGTAGTCACCTTTTACGACAAGCAGGTCGTACCATGGGGCTATTCTATTCCCGAACTCACACGGGTTTACGGAGTACAAGGAGAAAACGAAAGAAAGAAGAACCAAGTAGAACTGTGTGTTTATGAAGTGTGTGTGTGTGTGTGTGTGTATGTTAGGTGTTAGAATGTATTGGACTGCTGTAGTCGCCTCTTACGACAGGCAGATCGTAACATGGGACTATTCTACTCCCGGACCCACACAGGTTCAAGGAAAAAGAAAAAAGGAAACCCAGCAAACAGGCAAGTAAATAAAAAGATCGTAAAGTCCAAAAATCAAAACCTAAGGAGAGCAAAGTCGGCATAAGAATCTGGGGCGCGAGGACTAGATATTAGGCTTAAGGCGTTTAAGGAGAACGAAACGAGATGAAGGACATTATGACTTCGCCGCCATACATCTTCCGGTTCTGCATCAGTATAGACAAATTTCTGCTTCTTATGGGCAATTTTCCGCAAGACAGGAACAGCAAGGGGAGTAGTAGTTGTAGCACAAGGATTAGGAGGTGACCATGGTAGTTTAGAAAACTCAAAACGCGTCATAGAAGGACGTTGTTTGTTGTTAGGATTGGTGGTAAGAAAGTCAACGGTAGAAAAGGAAAAATTATCGGTTGTCAGAATATCCACGGTAGAAAGAGAAAAAGTATTGGCTGTACGAGAATCAACCTTACGAAGAGAAACACAAGCAGACCACACTTCAGTTACTTTAGATAAAGGGACAGAAATAGATAGAGTTTTATCGATGTTAGATAAAGGACTAGAAGTATCACAGTTAGGAAAAAGAACAGCATTGGCTGTAAGAGTATCCACCTTAGGAAAAGGAGCAGAATCCGATAACACTTCAACTATATTACATAAAGGAACATAATCAGGTAGAAGTTTATCAACGTTACAAGAATAAACAGAATCAGGAACAACTTCATCCACAATAGATAAGGACGCAGAATCAGGTTGACCTCCGTCAACATTAGATAACAGGACATCAGCTAGAATTTCACCAACCTTAGCTAAGAGAACAGAAGTAAATAGCATTTTGTCAGCATGAGAAAAATGAGTAAGAGTAGGTAACGTTTCGTCAACGTCCGATAAAGGAATAGAATCAAGTAAGACTTCATTACTGTTAGACAACAGACTAGGAACTGACAAAATTTCAACCATAATAGGAACGGATTCCTTAACAATAGTAGATGACAAAACAGGATTAGGTAAAACTTTGACGACAGCAGCAACAGGGATCATAGTGACGGATTTCCTGACTTTAACCGGACTTTGTCTATCCGTATTAGGAGTTATCGTCAGTTTAGCTACAGCTGTTATTGTAGACACGACAGAAATTTCTTGAGTAGAACAATTTAATAAAGCAGGAACATGTAAAGTTTTGACAGCAACAGCAACAGACATTAAAGATACAGGTTTGTGAACTTCAGCAGGACCTTCGCTGACTAAATTAGAAATTATCGTCACTGCAGTGACATGCGTGCTTGCAGACACGACTAGAATTTCTTGACTAGAATCATTTAAGAAAGTGGGAACAAACTCTTGAGAAGCTAGCTGCAAGTCACTAATTTGAAGTATGGGTTTTAATGGTGGTGGAGGCAAAGTTTGGGGTGGAAGTGAAAACGTAGGATCCATTTGCTCATCTTTGGATTTGCGAAGGACATAAGAAACTTGTTTCTTGTGAGCAGAGGGTCGGTAAGTAGGGGCGTGATAGCCGTAAAAATCAATATTACAGTTTAAAGGCTCATATGGCTGAAAAGAATACGAGCGGATGGTTGTAGGGCGAGCAGAAGTAGGTGCAGAAAAGGATGTAGAACTAGAGACAGAAGAAATTTTGTTTGACGCTGTATTTGCCAAATAAGGGTATGTTGTGATAGTAGTAGCAAGGTGAACTGGAGGAGGGACAGAAGAGAACGTAGAGTAAGAAGTGGTAGAAATTAAGCCTCCAGCTAAGAGCAATACACGGAAGATACCTCCTACTGTGCATCGTGCATAGCTTTTGAAGTACTGTGACGAGTAATAAATATTTCAACGCACAATCTGCAGAATCAAATTCAAAATGGGTCAAATAACACGAGTTCGAACTTCCATCCTCGCGTTATCAAAGCGCGATTAATAAACTGGAAAACACCCTATCAAATAATAGTAGGATCTATTATTTCGACAAGTCTTTAAATGGGAAACACAAGAGAAAACAGTTATACGTTCTTGGAATGTTTAACAAATTAACGGATACCTAAAACAAGGTATTGGCTATTTAATTTATCGAATAAATTTTCGTTTTAGAATGAATAGATTTGAAAGAAATGCTATGATTGCGAGGTAAAAATACAGGATGAGGTTTTGAATAGAAACAGAAACTAGGTGAATGAAAAACGAATTTCCACAAAAAGTACGTATTTGAATCTATCGTCGAAAATAAACGTAACAAATGGAATGGTCGAAAACAAAGGAGAGCGGTAGGGGTTAATAAAAAGGTGCAGTTGGTCTAATTGCTGAACGATTTCAGTCTTCTTCACTTACGGCTTGTTTACTATTACTAGTATTATCGTTTGCTTATTAAAGGTTGAAGGACCCACTGGTTCTTTTTGTGTTTAGATTGCAAATGAACAGTATATAAACACAAGTATACTCTTTAACATGAGTTTTCAATTAATTGAAATTCAAATTAAAAGTGGAACTATAGGCAGCATATAATATCACCTACTTTGAAACTGACGATGGCGTGCGTTTATATCCAGCATAACTCAAATAATATTGGATGAAGAAAATTAGCCATGCACTTCTAAGCATGCATTCGCTTACCGAATCTTTTATCCTACAGCAAGACGACCACAAAATGATGGAGAATAATTAAGTGGAATAATTACTATTAAATTAAATACAGCAATTCCTTCTATCTTCTCCTCTTACACAAAAACGAAAACAAAGAGACCGTTCTATAAAAAGTAAAGAAATTGCTTGCGGTACCTTTTGTTCTAATATAATATTACTGTCTTCTTAAATATTTTCTTCCGTAACAATCGCGTTCTTTTTAGAATCGGTCTGTTGATTTTAGTATCGTACAGATCGGATCTAACGATTGCAGTCTCGAAGGTGCAGGTTGGGCGACTTAACCATTCATCACGACCCGCGCTATTGTACCTTTGTTCTCTTGTTTGCGAAGTATATTGCAGCATTTTTTATTTAGGAAAGAAGATATAGCCGCTAGTAACAATTCGAAGCCATAAAATAGAAAACCAGTAGAGGTTATATCTGTTTATCTACATTGAGCTGAGCACTACATTTTTCTCCAACGATGCTGTTAAGACAACCGTGTAGTTAAAAATCAACACGCCTTTAATAATCTGATTTATTATTTATTAAAAAGATTGGGTTCTAAATCAAAATATTCTTAATAAGTTCTTGAGTTTGGTAGGCCTCCATTTTTGATATTATTTTTAATTTGCAGTTACTTATAGCAGGTAAAGCATTTTGTTAATTGTAATGTGTTCCGGTTCAACACTTTATTGCATAAGTCCTCAGTACCGCACTAATTAGCATTAATTAAAATTCTACATAATACAAATTTTAGACAAACCTCAAAGACTAACGCTAGAACTGAACAACAAGAAATTTGATACAAAATAAAGTTCTCTTTAAACTAAGTTGAAGATAAAAATTAAACATGGTGCTGCCTCTTTTTGGTTAATAAAGACATTTATTTTTAGTATCATGATACGTCAATACAATTTCACTTTTGCAAAGTTTTTGAAAATTGTATATTTCTCACTTTAAAATAGACGTGTAGGTGTTTCTATGTCGTATGTATTGAAGTCGTCAGTTCAATTTAGAAAGCAACTTTTTGTTTAAAGATAGCTTAAATGATCTGCTAACAACTGGCATCACCTAGTTTTTGATTTTTTTTCATGAAACTACATTAGTAGTGTGTATAAACCAATTCTGAAAAAAAGACTCCCATTTAAATAACATTGTCATCTTAAATTTGACTCCCATAAGCAAATGCACATGCAAAAAAAATTGCACACATTTGGTAACAAAATTTGCACAATTGTTTTCTTCAACTAAGCATTTTTTATCTCCAGGCATGGATAATTTAATTAAATTCTAATTCGCCTTTATCTTACAGTATACCCTCTACCATATTAGCAAATATTCGCACATCTGGTAACAGTACTAAATAACATTGTCATCTTAAATCTGTGCAATAATTTTCTTCGACTAAGCATTTTTTAGCTCCAAGCATAAATCTCGCACTCGACGCCCTGATTAGGGTGCTAGACCCTCCACCCCACAACCGCCACCGCACTTGCAAGGAATAATCACACATCTGGTAACAGTATTAAATGACATTGTCATCTTAAATTTGCACAATAGTTTTTGTTTCGTATTAGTTAAAACTCAAACTATAGTGGATTTAAATTGTGCAGTGCGCTTGCGCCTCTTAAAGTAAAACGCGTGCGAAAGTGGTTTTGTGACGTTTATCGAGGACTCTTCTTTCGACCTAGTAACGGGAAGGTTGTGCGTGACAAACTATATCCAATAAGTATAGTGCTTGCAACAGTGCATTCAACCAACTCCCCCGGGGGCATTCCAGCAACATCGAAGAGGACCGCACACCAAGGACAATTTGGTGAGTGAATTTATGCCTTTTGTTTGTTAATATTTTACATGCATACAGTTTTCGTATTTAAAGCTCGCGTTTTGTTCTATTTTCGAATTACAGTCCACGATTAAATAAGACGCGCCAGCACTTTATCTAAGTTAATTAATGACATTTGGTCCTTCATCGCGTGATAGAACAGTCCATGGTGAATAAATTAATTCATTTCGTTTTAGCTTGTATGTATGTAGAACTTCGATTTGCAATATTCGCATCATATTTCTATTTACTTAGATATAAAAAATTCGATCAAGTCTATTAATTAGAAATCATTATTTGATTATAGATATATTACGATTTAGCAATAGTTTAGTTAGAGAGCTTTATTAATCATTTTACAGACATAGTTAAATAGTTCCGTATAGAAAACCTGTTGCAAATGTTGGATTCAAAGTTGTTCTATTGTAAAATTTTGTATACCTGTGTAGTAGGTCACTCCGTTTGGCTTATGTACAGCTGCAAACGACATTCCAGTTTTATCGTATAACCTACCTGAATGTTTAAGGGTTTTAACCACTAAATATTTTAACTATATTTCTTGTTTGAATGACTAAACCCTTAGGGCGTTTTATAAACCTTCTTGTTAAGGGTTGTCAGGTCGTTTTAAAATACAATAGGAAGCTTTAGGGATCTAACTACTCGTTTCGCATTTTACTTTACAAATCGGGTAATGACTTTATTGGATCATTTTCGGTGATTGGATTTACATTAAGATTATTGTTGGTTGTTGTTGATTGGAATAATTGTCGTTTGTTTCTTCATTCAAAATGCCTGACCCAAATGCTTCTGTAACCTTATTAAAGCTTTACGCTGCTCGGATTCATGAAATCTTCGAACTTTCTGAAAAGGCACAATACAATGATTCAGTACATAGGTTATTCAAATTGAAGTGTCGTATCCTCGAATCTGTCTACAAAGATTTTACTGAAAAGTACATTAATGTATTGGTAAACACAGAACCAGAATTGCAACCTGCTTTAGAGAATTTGTGTAAAAACGTGGATGACGAATATTATTCTATTCTTTTAATAGAGCAAGAAATATTTTCTGCTGAAGTGAAAACTCCGCCTGCGAATCACACAAGTCGACAAGACAATAATTTTACACCTAGAGTAAAATTACCAAAAATTACTCTACCCGTTTTGATAATGACCCAAAAACTTTAAAACTTTCAAGGATATGTTTGATGTTTTGATAGATAAACAACCGCATTTAACGGACATCGAAAAGCATTCCTACCTTCTTTCAAGCTTGTCGGGTGAATCATTGACCTTGTTGCGGTCTATTCCTCTTTGTCATGAAAATTACAAACTAGCATATGACACTTTATGTTCTAGATATAATAATAAACATCTTTTGGCTAATCACCATTGGGGTTTAATAAAAAACTACCCGCCTATGCATGCGGAAAACGTAAAACAACTTTGAAATTTAATTGACTGTTTCACAGAAAACTTATCGATTTTGGGATCATTACAATTTGATGTTGAAAGTTGGGATTTCGTTCTTGTAGATCTTTTATTATGTAAACTCGATTAGGAAACTCGTAAACGTTTCGAATTGCATTTCAATTCTACTGATGTGCCTACATTCAATTGCGTCAAAGACTTTTGTCAAAACAATGTGTAGCCTTAGAGAATCTTGTCTCAAGCAAACAACCGAAAGTGCTTAAAGGTACTATTAATAAACAAGGTCTCGCTCGTTCGAATTCTGACTTGAAGCCTAGGACATTCTTAGCTGAAACTAACACTTCTCCTAAGAACAATTCGTTCTCCTGCATCCTTTGCAAGGGAAATCATGTATTGTATTCGTGCGAGCAATTTCTTAAATTGTCTCCAAACAAGCGTCACGAGCAAGCCAAACATCTTCGGTTATGTTTGAACTGCCTTCGACCAAATCATAACATGTCGTCTTGTCCGTCAAAGGTTTCGTGCAGAACTTGCAATAAAAATCATCATACATTGTTACATTTTGTGCCGTCGATTGCTACGTCACCACCTTCTTCAATTCCAACTCGTGAAGAAAATTTGCAAGCCAGTTCGTCTAATAATGCTACTTGTACTACAACAGTTGGGTCTGAGGCGACAACTTGTCTAGCTCTGCTACCCACGGTTTGTTTGGAAATTCTCGACAAGAGAAATCAACCTCAAATTATTCGTGCTCTAGTAGACACTGGGAGTCAAATTTCATTTATTACGGAGTCTTGTCGTAAGTCTATTGGTATATCGTCTCGTCCTTCTTCGATTCCTATTTCTGGTTTGGGCCAGACTTCACACCAAACGTTAGGTGTGATATCTGGAACAATTCGTCCCATTCAGGAATATGATTCAGTCCCCACGGACAACAATTTGAAAATAAACTTAATGGTCTTGCCGTCTATTTGCGGTAATCTTCCAAACAAGTATATTCAATCGTATTGGTCTCATTTGGAAAACATAAAACTCGCAGATGAAAACTGGAGACATTCTTCTCCAGTACAAATGTTATTGGGCTCTGATGTTGCCAGTCGTATTTTGCTCGATGGGAAAATTGATGGCAAAGAAATTTCGCCTGTTGCTGTCAACACCATATTTGGTTACATGATATTTGGTACTGTCGATCCCGTCTCAACCAATGTTATTCATTCGTTCTTTGTATCTATCGATCCTTGTATGGATATTGATCTTAAACATTTTTGGGAGCTTGACGACATTCCATCGAAGAGTTTGTCGTCCCCAGAAGATGACCTTGCTCAACAATCTTTTGATAACTCGTTGCATCGGTTACCCAATGGTAGGTTCGGCGTGAGCCTTCCATTTAGAGAAAATGTTCGTGAGTTTCCGGACTCGAAATCTATTGCCATTAAACGTCTATTGTCACTAGAGCGTCGTCTCGAAACTAATCCAGACTTGCGAAATTTGTATGTAGATTTCATGCGTGATTACGAAGCATATGGTCACATGTCGCTTTTATCAACGCCTCCAGCTGACAATAATGCGTATTTTATTCCACACCATGCCGTGTTCAAACTAGAAAATAATAAACCTAAATTGAGAATTGTTTTTGATGCTTCAGCTCGAGCTTCGAATGGTATTTCATTGAATGATACTTTACTCACTGGACCTAAGCTCCAGAATGATATTGTAAAAATACTTTTGGCATTTCGTATTCCCAAGTTCGTTTTGTCTGTGACATAAAACAAATGTACAGGCAAATATTGATATCAGAAACGGATCGTTCTTATCAATTGATACAATGGCGATGGAATCCTTCAGAACCAATTTCAACCTATCAGTTGAACACAATTACACATGGAGTTTCATCCGCTCCTTTTCTCGCCATTCGCACTATCTTAAAACTAGCTGAACTAGGAGAAAATAGTTATCCATTGGCTGCTCATGCTTTGAGAAACAATTTGTATGTTGATGATGTATTGACTGGGTCGTCCACTCTCCAGGCAACTCATGAACTAAAACGTCAACTCATCGAACTACTACGTGCTGGCTGCTTCGAACTACGCAAATGGGCTAGCAACAGTCCATTACTGTTAGAAGATATTCCTACTGAGTATCAACAAGTAAAACCAAGTTTAGTCGCAAATGATCTTCAGCTTACCATAAAAGTGCTTGGTCTTCAGTGGCACTCGATACCTGATAATTTTTCATTTGAAATGCAGTCTTTAGAAAATCGTCTTTCCAAGCGAATTTTACTTTCGACAGTTGCTAGGATTTACGATCCTCTAGGATTTATTACACCAGTTACCTTTTCACTCAAACAACTCATTCAACAATTTTGGGTGCTGGGGTTGGATTGGGATGATCCTCCTCCTGAATCTATTGTCATATTTTGGAAAAAATTTGTTGCTGAATTTTCACATATTGATTCAATTCAAATTCCTCGTTATATCCCTATTGATGAAGCCTGTAGTATACAACTACATGGTTTTTGTGACGCGTCCGAGAAAGGATATTCGGCTATTGCATATTTTCGTTTAGTATTTCCGTCAGGAAAAATATCTGTTCACTTTGTTATGGCTAGATCAAAGGTCGCCCCTTTGAAATGTCTTTCTATACCCAAGCTAGAACTATGTGCTACCGTACTTTTGTCTAAATTAGTTCATTTTGTTAAAACTACTTATTCAAATGTAACCTTTGAAAAAATCTGTTGTTACACTGATTCTTCTGTCGCGCTGACTTGGATTAAGTCGCCTACCTATCGCTTAAAAATGTTTGTAGCTAACCGCGTTAGTTACATCCAAGAACGCATTTCTCACGAACAGTGGAGTTACATTAGTTCTTCAAACAACCCATCTGATTGTGCTACCAGAGGTTTATTTCCTTCGGTATTGCCCGCGCATCCGCTATGGTGGGCAGGTCCTGAATTTTTGTCGTTGTCTGAAGAAAATTGGCCTTTGCCAAAATTGTTCGTCCCTTCTCTGGAAGCATCTTCTGAAGAGAAACGCATTACTTTGATTGTTACCGTAGAATCAACTTGGCTGGAAGACTTATCAAACAAATTTTCGTCGTTACACAAAATTCAACGTATAGTCGCATATTGTCTGAGAATCTTTAATGTTAGGAAAGCTACCATCAATTCGCTATTTTTATCGTCGGTGGAGCTTCACACTGCTCTTATGGTTATTGTCAAGGTGGTCCAATTTAGTTCACTTAAAGTTGAAATCGAAGCCGTTCGTCAAGGTGAGCCTTTGCCTAAACATCTGCAACATCTAGGCTTATTTCTTGATTCGAATGACATTTTAAGAGTAGGCGGGAGACTGGTTCATTCCAATCTTCCAGATTCCGCAAAACATCCAGCGGTATTACCCAATAAACACCGTATAACAGATTTGTTGATTAAACAAGTGCACACACAAAATTTACATTCGGGAGTAAACACAACGATGTACTTGCTTCAAGAACGATTTTGGATCATCTCATCTCTTCGCGCAGTTCGTAGAATACTGTCTAAATGTTATCGTCTTTGCCCCATTCCTGTCAATCCAGTTATGGGTGAATTGCCTTCTTTTCTTGTTTTTCCTTCAAATTGGAAACTCGCCAGAATTGTAGAGCTTCATCCTGGAAGCGATGGAGTACCTCGTGTAGCCACCGTAAAAACTTCACGAGGGAATTTGAAAAGACCAATGGTCAAACTATGCCCATTGCCGTCTCAATAATAAATATTAGTTATTTTAGTGTTCTTTATTATAGTTTCGTAAGCATTATTATATTCATTTAGTTCTACATACATACAAGACTCGGTCAAAGTTAAATTTTCGTGTTAAGTTTTAAAAAAAAATAGCCCAAAGCTATTTTGGTGGGCAGAATGTTTCGTATTAGTTAAAACTCAAACTACAGTGGATTTAAATTGTGCAGTGCGCTTGCGCTTCTTAAAGTAAAACGCGTGCGAAAGTGGTTTTGTGACGTTTATCGAGGACTCTTCTTTCGACCTAGTAACGGGAAGGTTGTGCGTGACAAACTATATCCAATAAGTATAGTGCTTGCAACAGTGCATTCAACCAACTCCCCCGGGGGCATTCCAGCAACATCGAAGAGGACCGCACACCAAGGACAATTTGGTGAGTGAATTTATGCCTTTTGTTTGTTAATATTTTACATGCATACAGTTTTCGTATTTAAAGCTCGCGTTTTGTTCTATTTTCGAATTACAGTCCACGATTAAATAAGACGCGCCAGCACATTATCTAAGTTAATTAATGACAGTTTTCTTCGGCTAAGCATTTTTCAGCTCCAGGCATGGATCCTCGCACTTGACGCCCCGATCATGGTGCTAGACCCTCCACCCCACAACCGCCACCCCACTTGCAAAAAATAATCGCACATCTGGTAACAGTAATAAATAACATTGTCATCTTAAATTTGCACAATAGTTTTCTTCAACTAATCATTTTTTTTGCTTACGGGGGGGGGGGGCATGGATCGCACTCTCGGCACCCTGATCTGGACCGTCGGGCCCCCGACATTCTCCCCCAAGACCACCGGATAGGCAAATTCTTCCGCTAATTTATTTAATCTTTTAAAACTAATCTAATACATAACTAGATTAATCTATTGAACCTAATGCAATCGTTTGCAAATTAAATTCTTATTTGCCACAATCTCAAATATTTGCATAAATCTTGTAGTATCATTGATTAAGTACTATATTGCAATGCGGAGTATTTTGAGATAAATCTATCACCGACAATCCTAAGGTACTGCTATTGTCTTGGGATGCTGAGATGATTAAGAGTTAATTTAATTACATCAATTAATTAGTTATTTATGAAAGCATTACATAATAAAATACATTGTCATCTTAAATTTGACTCCCATATGAGCATATGCATGGGAATTTCTAAATTTCTCTTAATCATCTCAACACCCCAGATCTTCACTACTACCGCGCAAGCAAACCACACCGTTGAAAACATTCTAGGTATTAATATACGAAGCGGGAAAGCTGCGATTAAAAGATTGTCACAAGCTGCAAGAATTACATGAAGGAATGGATCTGGTTGTCGGTGGTGCGCGGATTCTAATTTTAGTACTTTTCAAAATAAGATCAACTCTTATAAGTCTTAAAGACCAAATATACATAGATTTCTCTCAATACCTTAAAAATCAATTTTTGTAAATTTTGTAGATCAATTTAAACCTTTGAAAAAAATTCGATAAAACAGTTTGTTACGTCAAAATCTTTGTTTAGACGTATAAATTTATGATTTGTTTAGTTTTCAAATAAAACACCCAGTGAAAGTACATGCTAAAATTTAACCATCAGGTTTTTCGCTTTACTAGCGCGGTTAATTTGTAGAAAGTCTAATTTGTTGTAAATACCTGCAAACTCGAAATTTAAATCAAATTATAGAATGCGTATTCCCATATAACTAGAATTGTGAAAGGTACTTTCACAATCTATAGTCAGACGTCATTGACAAAACAATGCAAGGAATCATACATTTCATTGTAATTAAATTAACCTATTTACTATGAAAACCACTTAGACGCTTATCAACGTCATGGAGTGTCCTCGCTATAATTAGTAATACATGGTCAGTTTTGTAAATTATTTGGAAGTGAAACTCTAATATTCCTACGAGGCGATTAATTATATTTACCGGAATTAAAAATTGCCATCGGCCTTACTACTCATTTTGAAAAAATTTCCGTACAACTTTCCATACTATTAACCGCGTAATTGCTCCAGGTGGCAATTACCGTTTAAGTTTCCAGTATATATTCAAAAGGAACGCATTGTACGCCTATAGTGTTTTTCGTTGTTTATGCGGTACGTTTGTGACTTGTGATTTCCAGCCGTTTTTAGTCTAATTTGAAAGGGCGAGTTTTTCAATTACTTCTATATCTTTAGCTGCATTTTCTACCTGCTTGTTTATTACCAATATTTATGTTTTGTAGAAATTTATATAATAAAACCAAGTAGTCAAAAATTTATTAAACTTAAAATATATTACAATGCATTCTAATACATTTTGTTTTGCGCATGCCAAATGATTGACCATATGCATAAAACAATGACCAGATACTCCATGATCCATTCTTAACGTTTTCAAATTTGAATAGTTTTTAGTTAAGATAATAAAAAACAATTTCCATAAATATTCTATTAAAAATTAAATACATTTAAACATCAACAAAGCACTGCAACAGTATAACATTCTCCTTGGAACAACTTAAATATTCAAACAGCGGTTTAAACAGTGGTTGCGCCTATCACCGAATCTTCGTAATTCTTTGAGTCTAGGGAATGAGAATACACCTTCCATGTTTAAAATGTTGTTTGATAAATATTTCGATAATAGCTGCTTCTTTTGTTCTCCTTTAACATAGACAGTGGCCCCAGGAGGTATGGCTTCTTTCAGCAAATCACCCACATTTATATACCCACTCGTAGACTGCTCGTCCCAGCAGAGTCCATGGATTTTTTTCTTTAACCACTGAACTTGCTTTTTGAAATCATTACTTAGGGTGTTATATTCAACCGTCATGTTCAGTATCTCATGCCATATTACATTATTCACTATATCCAAAATGGCGATCTCCTTGCAATAGAAGTCACTAGTTTTGTATTGATATTCTTGTAAATCGATTATGAAGTACATCTTCCTGCTTCGAATCATAAATGGACATGGGCTTCAAAACAAATCTCTCCTATCTATCCAGCTAGGGGTTTTTACTCCCACCCACCGATTCCTTTTATGATTTTTTTCAACTAGGTAATTATCCGGAACTTTGATCAGTTGATGCTAAAGCAAGTCTGTTTTCTTAATCCAACTTTTACCATCTCCCAACCACGACATTAATAGTTCACGTCCGTGCTTCCGTTTCCGTAAAACTTTTTCCACTAGGTTCGTGTCGGGTGCAGCTGTGAGTTTAATCTCCTCGCCGTAAAAAGCACCTAGAATCGGCTGACCTTCCAAATCTTGTAGCAGATAAATTATCTGTCTCGTTTGTTGTACTTCTTTCAGCAGCACTATCAGCGGTGTAAAGTTTTAATCTTTCCGGGTGTTCTTCCGCTTCCATAGGCGTCATGTTATTAGTTCAATGTGGTGTATTATTGTATTCTTCCATAACCTTAGGCAAAATATTCAACCATCTATGACTGCCTTGCAAGTAAAATCTTCTGTACAACTTGTTTTTGATTGTTCTGATCAAATGTTCAGCTATACTAGGTTTGATTGCGGAATACGTAGAATAATGGTTCACCATATATATTTGCATAAGATTTTTTAACCAGCGGTTGTAGTACTCTTTCCCAAAATCCGTTTGTAGATTGATTTTTGTGTTAATTTCTCCATGCAACATTTTGTCCAATATTTTTTTCATAGCATTTGTAACTTCTGATCCAGTTTTATTTCTTAAAGGATCTGCTAAAGCATATTTTGTGAAACAGTCCACCGCTATTAGAATATATATGTATCCATTGTTCACACGAGAGTAAGGCTGCATTTCGCTCAAGTCCGACTGGATAAGATCGCGTTTCGCATGTTTCAGATTTGTGCGACACCGCTGAAAATTTTTTCTTGCAGGCTTAAATAATTCCTTAAAGATGATTTCTTTACTTATTTTTGCGTAACACCGATGCGAAACTAATAGAGCTATCATTATCTAGTTGCACCTTTGGCATAAACTGAAGCTTTGGTTTGTAGTATTTGTTTTTTATAGCAGTTGGTATCACTTTGTAAATCGATGATAATGCGAAATCGAGCTCCTTTTCGTTTGCGTAAGAAACCGTCGTCAAATTCATAAAAAACTGAACAAATGCTTTTACATCGGATACAATTTTATCACATTTTTCGTCTATTCATTGTCTGGTTGCTGTGTCTGATTTTTCAATCGGAGGACTAAGCTGTATGATATGGTGGTTTCTTGCATTGTATACTACAGCTTTACGCTGAACATCTTCCATACTTTTTAGACAGTCTGAAAAGGCTTGATTTACAAGATTAACAGCAAACTTTTTAGAAACACAATCACTATCGTCTTTAGGCCCCATTACATCAACTAGTCTTCTTTTACAAAAACTAATTGTTTCTTCTCCAGACTTGCATACTATAGTGGTTCCTTGAGTAACTATATCATAATCTTCTTTCGGGTCTGATGAACTCACTAACCTTCTTTGCTGCATATCGCATCCATCACCATCCGATGTTAGCAGAAATCCTCGACCTGAAGGCCCACGTCCAATATCGACATCTTTAATTGCTGTGAATATTAGGGTACAGCCGACCAATAAAGATGCAATGACTATTAATTGAAACGATAAAAATGATATGATGTAGATTCTTACCTGAATATGTCCTACTATCTTGCCATCTCAGCGATAAATATGCTGTGGACTTTACGAAAATGACATGAAACAAAAAATCTCAACATTACAGTTATAATTATATAAAATTACACACAGGTATAAAAAAAGCTTATAAATGCAATTTACAACTTAAGTTTAGAAAGAAACAACACTTCATCATTATTACATATTAATAAAATCTTCGCCTAATTCTTGTTAATAATTAAAAAACCCCAAAAATTTTCATGTATGCCACAAAATTTTCTTTAAACGTAATTTGGATAATTTTAATACTCCCTAATTATCCTGTCTTAGTGTCGCTGATCAGGAACCTTTAGGAAACCGTGTGTAAGGGCCAAACCACTTCGAGATTTGACCGCAAAATTTAAAAAAATTATCCACTCACAAGTAGTTTTCTATACGCAAAAATCTTTTACTGACTTAGTCTACTTAATAATTGCACAAATTGTCTCTCTAAGGGTTTAAAATAAAATTATATCTGCGGTTTGATAATCAAATTTTTTGCTTGTATTCATGTCTTCATTACAACATGTCTGTTATTATAATCGTTTTCAGTTAAAAATAACTGCATGGAAAAATTCCTGGTTTTATTTTTGAATTTTTATTTTAATTAATCTTTTTATGTCGAAGTCCACTTTATCAGTTTTCGAAAGTACTTTTATTTTAATAGATTAAAATATCACGGTGACCTTTCACCTAGTTCAATTAGAGTTTATATTAGAGTAATAAATATGTCGTCGGTACGCTCCATAATGTAAATGCAGAAAAAATTTGTTTATTCCTAAGAATACAGTGAAAAATTCATCGTTATTTCTTCATGGCGCTATTGACAACAATGATTTCAACGAAGAAACATTAAGCGGTAAAGACTCTATCCATGTAACAGCAATGTTAATTTATCAAGAAAGAATTCTATCGAGAACGAAATAAATCTCGTTAAATTGAAACCTACAGCTGAACAGTTTGAATATGATTCGAAGGCCTTAAATTCTCAATAAATTTATCACTTCAAAGCAAGTATGGAACCTTTAATATCTAATCATGTTAACAGCAGTTGTCTATTAACTTCCACTCACAATTACTCACAATTTGATACTTTGTCCTGTGTTTTATATAGATTACAATATGATCAATTATTGAACAACTTTTGTCAACCATTGAAGAACTCGATGCCAGAATGAACAGGATGAACAGTTACTATAGTTTGAGAATTTTCCTATATCTACAATTGGATTTATCCCGATTATTCCCCAGCCACCTACTTCAAAAGATTTGTATACTGCCATGAGAAGTTTTGTTAACTTATGTCAATCATTAAATAAAAATATAGCTGTTCTTTCATGCGACATGTCTATTTACCTGATACCAAAAAATATCTAACACAGTAGTCAAGAATTTGAAGGATTGAAATTAAGAATTGAAACATTTCATCTACAAAAATTCTTACGATATTTGGGCCAATATATAGAAGGAAGTGGACCCGACAGCGTTCTTATCGAAGCCGATGTTTATGGTGTTAATACTTTGGCATCAATTCTTAAAAGTACTCAGTACAACAGAGGCATCGGAGCACATAAACTTACGGATGAAGCATACAGTTTACAGAATTTATTGATTACATGAATTTATCTGAAGATGTGACTTCTAACGAGCAATTACAGCAGTTGAATATCTGTCTTCAAGAGATAAGAGAAGTAACAGTAGATAAGGATCGTACCAGTTTAAGCGATAAATATAACTAGCATGAAACTACAATCGAAACTTTTTTTCCAATTTTTCAACATTTTTAAATCACATAAGGCACTGAAAACGAAATACTCAAATATTTAAATAATTACTGTGAAATGATAGAAATTCTTTTGAATTCAATTATGACTGACAGAAGTAATAACTATAAATTACATTTATTGACTGTTCGACAATTTTTACCTAATTTCTTTTCTATGAATCACACAAATTATATTCGTGGGATGACACTTTACTTACAAGATATGTTACAATTACCTCCAGACGTTATACATGATATGAAGAGAGGAATGCATGACGTTAAGCGAACTCCGGGAACATTCAATGCAGTTGGCTGTGACTTAGTACTAGAACAATCTCAGAACCGATCTTCTGCAGTGACTGGAGGCTTAATTGGTATCACTAAAAATGAAGAAGCAATGCAAAGATGGTTGCTTCTGTATCCTTTAAAAAATAGATTTCACTCAAGTCTTTCTTCATACCATGGAATGAATACAATCTTGACAGTACAGGTGACATTAATAGTCATAATGAATGGACATAATCGAGAATTAGTACGAACGAAAAGGATGTTGAAAATATTAAATGTTTCAAAGCTTGCAATCCATTTAATAGTAGTGGGGATTGTGTGCTTCGCAATATTTTCACGGGTGAAGAATCAAGTGTGCGATGCTTAATTAATGTTAAAGAAAATGAGGAGACTCTATTAAATACATACGAAAATGAAAGATTGTTCAAGAAAAAAAGAAATTATCGGATCCTATACAAAAAACTAAATTTTACAACTTTGAAGATACTCCTGCGAAAACAAACAAAAATACTTCCAACAAAAAATTGCAAGACGTAACAGACATATCAATTTCCAAAAATCATTCCTGGTGACTTTTCAACGTGGATTTTTTTACAAAGATATTAGCATCCTATGAAGTATTGGATTACTGCAAGTATTTCTTTGACAATGACTGATTTTACAGGAAGTCACCAAAATCACAATTCGTCGTTTAAATTTTAAAAAAACTATAACTGTGGTAGAAGCTAATTAAGCTAAAATGGGTTTTTAAAACAAGCATCGTCATCATCTGAAACAATGTTCTGTTAAAATTTGACCACAAAAATTAGTTTACTTACCTAGAGCGACTTCACAAAACTCGATACTGTAAACTGAAAACTGATATGCTGAGCAGTTTACATTAATGTATCAGCATATGTCATAACGAAATGCTACGGGAGTAAATACCAGGTATCCATCTATAAGCAAAATACTTAACCATTACTATTATTGTGCTATTCATTAGCAGAAATCTGCACAAATCTGCATAAATATTACGTCAAATGCTCGATTGGATTGCATAAAATTAAACTTGTACCTGTTTTTGTTTGAGGTCTGAAAGCAGTTAATTAAAATATTGTATCATCCGTTTTAAATAATTCACATCTGTAAAATTTGTAAACATCCAATATTTGTGCAATTTATAGAAAGAAATAATGTTTTACATAATTAAATGGGGTATTTTCATTATACGAGGACCATTTTTCTTCAACCTCCGATTGCTCCGTACAGACGCTACGCGGGTAGCAGAAAGCGGGCATGCGCTGTAGGCGACTGCGCAGCTCTTGCACTACACACTCCGCCATTGTTAACATTCAGGCGTCAGTCGGCGTTGTGCTACAGCCACGTAAACATATCCGCTATTATTAATGCTCCCGCTAAGTGTGAAGTGCGAAGTGTGATTTGTTTTCTATAGGCTGAAGGCCATAGTGCTGCAGAAATCCATCGAAGAATGAGTCGCGTGTATGGGGACAACTTCATGAGTGTTGGTGTTGTGCGTGAATGGTGTCGAAAGTTTAAAGATGGCCGTAATGATGTGCATGATGAAGGGGGCCAACGGCGCAAATCTGTCGTTTCAGATGACCTGTTTCAACGTGTTGACAGAATGGTTAAAGAAAACCACAGATTCACCATTACTGCTTTGTCTACGGAATTTCCCGAAGTTTCAAGGTCTGTTTTGTACTCTATTGTTACTGAACGGTTAGACTATAAAAACTTTGTGCACGTTGGGTCCCAAAAATGCCGACGGACGGCCACAAAACTCGACGAATGGCGTCAGCGTTGGAGTTCCTTGAGCATTATCATGATGAAGGAGACAACTTTTTGAAATCAATCGTGACTGGGGATGAAACCTGAATTCAATACGACACACCGGAAACAAAACGATAATCACAACAATGGATGCATTCAACTTCACCAAACAAACCAAAGAAATTGAAACAAAAAACTTTCAACAACAGAAAGACCATGGCTACTGTGTTTTGGGACCAACAAGGTTTGTTGCTTGTGGAGTTTATGGAGCCCGGAACCACAATCACTGCAGCTGTTTATTGTGAAACTTTACGACGTTGCGTAGAGCCATTCAGAACAAACGAAAAGGAAAGCTGGAGTTGTTCTAATCCACGACAATGCCCGTCCACACACTGCTGAAGCAATTCAACGGCTTCTCGAACAATTTGGATGGGACATTTTCGATCATCCGCCATACAGTCCTGACTTAGCACCAAGCGATTTTCATTTTTTCCTGACCTGAAGACGTGGCTTAGTGAGAAGCGCTTTCAAACCAATGAGGACCTTCAAACCAACGTAAAGAACTACTTAAATTCATTGGCGGCAACTTTCTTTGAACAGGGTAATTAAAAAGCTTGTCCACAGGTATGACAAATGTCTTAATCTCTTCGGTGATTATGTCGAAAAGTAACCGTAAGTGTACCAATCGTTTGGTAATAAAATTATTGTTTTATATGAACTTGTCTTTTATTTATAGCCTATCGGAGGTTGAAAAAAAAATGGCCCTCGTATAATGCAATAATAATTATTACAATAGGTAACCCTATTTTGACTATTAAAAAACAATATCGATATGTGAGCTCAAACGATAGCTTTATTTAGCTTAATTAGGTGTTTAGTATTCGCCAGATGTGTATATTAATATGACCGTTGCATACACGTTTTAATAAATGTTGCATACAGGCAGGCGCTTGGCTATTTACATCTTATTTATTCTATGGCTTGAAAATTTGTATGTGAATTAAATTTTATAGGTTTCTATACTGTAGATATATACTTACGTAGTGATGAGCTTGGTAACCGGTTACTTTTAGCGGCAACTTATGTTGCCGTTATCACTAGTTTTTAGTATTTTAGTATTATATTATAGGAATGAATTTGGTACAATGTCATTAATAACTGAAATACCTATAAAAAACTGGTTGGTGACATGCACAATTTCTAAGTAAACTACTGGTTTTAATTTTATTTCTTATATTATATTTACACATCAATTCGAAAATTAATATCAAAATCTACATACTATTAGAAATACTAGAATACAACCGAAGTAGCCCGCGGCCGTATTCATTATAAATTATAGAATGTAACAATGCTGTCGTTTATTATCCATTTCCTCCCTTCTGCTTACAATATTACTAATTCATTGTACCTAATGATTTGCATCGTAACAAAACAATCGCATTTATTCATTCTCTTATGGGATGCACACAATTGCTTTGAGAGTCCATAATTCCATACAGGCTAGAACAACAGGTATCTTATCCATCGTGTATATGTAACTGCAAGTGTTGTTAATATCAACTTAATAGCTATAATTCATCTATAAAGGTGCCAACAAATATTTACTATGTTGCTTTGATCTTTGTGCGCATGGTAGACCTTTGCATACGCCTCAGATAAAGCTAGGTCCACGGTGCTTGCGGCATAGTTCCAATTCAACATCAAACGCTCAGCGAATAGGCTATGAGGTGAGTGTTATTGCACCGTGCTACCTTGCGCCCAAATATAATGACAATCAGTAAACTCAGTTGTTAACAATAGCATCATGGATATAACGCTACTGGAAAATGATTTGGGGTTTAAACTGGTGGTTGGCCATCTTTATACGACAGGTACCACAATGTGAGAGTGTATCGGCAATGGATGATTCTCATCCCTGCTTACAAACCAGGTAGTCATCTGTTAAAATGTCAGGTATATATAGTATAAAGAAAGCGCTGCCTGGTGACTATAAAGAACCGTCGTACCCCACCCCTAGGCTTTATATTGCAATATGCTATTGTGATTAACTGCAGTAAGTTACTTAGTAATGTGACAATTTGGGCATATATGTAGTAGTTTGATTGTAGGTTAGAGTAACATTGGGTGCGATTAGAATATTACAATGTATTGGCGACTTAGATTGCAATCGATTGAGCAACTATTGATTGAACGTAGCCGAATGGTAACCGTTACGACGACCTTGGTGCTGTATTTGCACAGGTGATGTAAAACGATATTCCCGCCCGTCCAACCCATTCGCCCGCCCCATCCGCCCGCTGCTGCCAACAATAAAAACATGGAAGAGTACCATCCTACGGCCCGTCCATGTATTTGGCCTACTACGATGCCAATAACTTTTCTCCATACTTATGTTATGTAATTTTGAGTTGATTTTTAAAACCCCAGGTCATATGTTAACTCGATTTGAAATTTATTAAAATTTTTTCTAAACCGCAAAATGCTGAATGGAGCACCCGCATAGCTGATAAACATAATGAAGATTCATATGAGTCATGAGGATCGTTAAAAATTTTCTCTAGACCGCAAAATGCCGAATGGGGCACCCGCAAAGCCAATAAACTTAATGAAGAATTCAAATGAGTAATGAGGATCGTCATAAGGCGCCCCTCAACAACCGCCAACTAGGAGGTAGGGTGGGGGGATCGATTGAGTGAGGATCGAAGTGTGCCAGAAGGAGCAGGGTGGGGGGATCTATCAAGTGAGGATCGAAGTGTACTAGAAGGAAAGGCTAATAAACGTAATGAAGAATTCAAATGAGTAACGAGGATCGTCATAAGGCCTCTCTCAACAACCGCTGACTAGGAGGCAAGGTGGGGGATCGATCGAGTGAGGATCGAAGTGTGCCAGAAGGAGTAGGGTGGGGGGTCAATCAAGTGAGAATTGAAGTGTGCTAGATGGAAAGGCTAATAAACGTAATGAATAATTCAAATGAGTCATGAGGATCGTCATAAGTCCCCTTCCCCTTAACAACCGACAACTAGTAGGCAGGGAAGAGTGGATAGGAAGGTGGTGGCGGCGGCGATCCAGTGAGAAACGAAGTACGCCAGAAGTGTCATGAGGATTTCATAAGGCCCCTCCTCCTTCTCAACCACCGACAACTAGTAGGCAGGGTAGAGGGGGTAGGAGGGTGTGGCGGCGACGATCCAGTGAGAAATAAAGTACGCCAGAAGTGTCATGAGGATTGTCATAAGCCCCCCCCCTCTCCTTAACAACCAACAACTAGTAGGCAGGGAGGTGGAGAAGGATGGCGGGTGGCCCGCGGTGGCAAACCAGTGAGAAACGAAGTGCGCCAGAAGCGTCACGAGGATCGTCAGAATATACAATGCACGCCCCCCTTTAACAACCAACAACTAGTAGGCAGGGCGGAGGGGTAGGATGGCGGGGGGTCCCGCGGCGGCGAACCAGTGAGAAACGAAGTGCGCCACAAGCGTCGCGAGGATCGTCAGAATATACAATGCACGCCCCCCTCAACAACCGCCGAATAGTAAGCACGGTGGGGGGATCGATCAGTGAGGATCGAAGTGCGCCAGAACATAGGAATCCTCTCTACTTATATATAATTTTTTATTAATAAAAAAACCATTTTATTACTTTTATTTTTGTTTTTTTCTTTTATTCAACAACCATCCTCACTTTTACCATTCGAAAAAACTAAAAACTATTCATGAAATAATCATTAAAATGGTTTTATGGCATGTAGTCAATACATTTCCTCTACAAGTAAGAGTAGAGGGGAAAGTAACAAAATGGACCATAAAATTGACCGACAAGATCCGCATTATTAGTCTTTGACCTTTTCTTAAATCAAATCCATTTGTGGAATTCGGTCCTCACATTTTGCATACTCACTTACCTCTAGCGCCCGGTCTATCACTTACTTTCTTCAAAATAAGTGCGTGATGGGATAGCATTCCCACACACTTCTGGTTCCTTATTGTGGAAGGAAGCACAGGTGTATATAGACACATGGACGAAACCGATATATTCTGTTAAAATACTAAATACTCTTAAGGAGATTTGTGTATACAGATGTCGTTAAAGGACAGCTTAAATAGGGTTATTTCATGTGAGGGTTCTTGAACAGGTTTTCATTCTAGGAAGTTCATTAGAACTACATGGGCGTAGTAAGGTTGGGAACCACTGCTTTAAAGGAATTATAATATAGAATGGCGCTACATTATTAGGAGTCATAGCTACGATGTTCTATAATGACCCAATAACTTAGTAATCTAAATTAAGTAGGCGTGGAAGTATTTTTATATTGGAAGAACTTTTCTTCTTAATTTGCGAGCGTTAAACATATTTGTTGCTTTAAATTTAAAGCAATTTATTATGTATCTCTACTAAAATTTTAGTCGCAAGCTTGTTAATAACAAGCAAGGTTATAAATACGTGCCCGCTGTGCTTAAAAAACAAACGAAACTGCAATGTACATTAATTGCGTTATATAATGAACATGCCTGCGTATTCATAGTGGTTCAAATCCAAAGGTGATTGCTCTCTAAATATTTTTTGGAAGACGAGTTCCTTTAATTGTATAACTTGTAGCGTATCTAAATTCTAATACATCCGTCAGTCATTTATCATCAGACCCAAATAATAGTACAGCTAACCTCACATTCGAACAATCATTTCCTAATGAATGATCGTTTCCGTGTTATGTTTATTACCCATGTTATATAATAACAATCTACATTAATTGTAAAGATCCATTAGGTTATTCTTGGATGAGTGAGAAGTATGATCGTTAATGACACCAAAGTAACAGTCGCGCTCGAATTCAGGCTCGTGCGGAAACCCGCCCGTTCAGAGCCTCAGGGGTTCTCTGGCCGCTGACCGTGAGAACGCATTCGGTTATACGAAACCACCGAACAAAACATAGTTTTTTAACCACCGTTGTTAAATTGCCGTGCTGCAAAAAGAAGAGCAATATTGCAAAAAACGTAAGAAACAGGACCGGATGAAAGTGGATCTTGACTTTGTACTCTTCTTTTTATGATACGGTGTAGTAATGTTACACAATTGAAAGTGAACGGGTTATGTTTCGGTGTTTTGGTGCTTCAGGGTGATTGCACTGTAAATACAAATTATAATTCTTCGAGTTCTTCTGGGCTGAAATGGTTGCTGACTATTTTAGTGAAACGACTATAAAAATTTTAATTTATTTAACCATTAAAGCTCTTAATACCCGTTTCTGAAATAATACTTTCATTTGATCATTGTATTGATCCCTTTTGTGGTTTATTTTTGACAATTGCATTGTTTTAAGAATAATGTGATCATGATATCGCTGGACAATAAAAATATGTAACTAAATTGTATTCTATATCGGTTGGCGATTTTTATTAAAGCGCAATAGAACAATTGCGCTATCTAAATTAAAGTAAACGATCTTGTTCCTATCAAAGTACTTTACAGTACGCCAACAAAGAAAAATATCAAATCGAATTTAGATTGAGACATTTACATATTAACCAGAAGTATTATACGCATTGAGGTAGTTTAATATGAAAACGCTGTCCAAAGCTTATCTTAATGAGAATAAGGTATCAAGAGGTGTAACAAGTGGATATTGAATATGACGATTTGCCAGAGTCGTATTCGATTAATTGCATTGAGGAACCCAATTCCAGTTGACTTTAGCTCGCGGTGGTGAAAATGGTGATGGCACTAGTTCCGTCGCTGCTGATCCTTCAGAAATCTAAAAAATATAAACACTAAATTAATTATTCTAATTTCAAGCAACCGGATTTTATGTTATCGTACTAACAATTGCGTAAGATTCGTTCCTTATCATTGTTTACTACTTATGAAAAGTTATTCCATTAGTTTTCTCTTGTCAACGGTAACTCTACTGTTACAAGCGCGAACGACACATGACGCCATAGTTATTTCACGATTAGCAACTTCAAATGCAACCTTCTATACGCACGCACGCACGCGCGCACACACACATGCACACGCACACGCGCGCACACACCCGCGCACGCACGCACGCATGCACACGCGCGCGCACACTGCGCGCGCACACACACACTAAATTGTTGAAATGTACTAGAAACACAAACGTATATACAAGTGACCAAATCGTCGACTCAACGTGACTGACAGATACCACTTTTATCACTGTACTCCTTTAATCATTATACATAATATTGCGATCTCAGCTACTTACTGTTAAATTTCAGTGCAGCAATATCCGCGAATCATTACTGTTTCTAAACTATTCTCTGCAGCAATTAAAACAACGCTCCATCCTCGTTGTTTATAATATCGTTGTACATTCAAATTTCGCATGCTAGTGCATTTCGGTTTTAGTAACGGTAGAGCATTACTAATGATTGCTCCTTAACAGTTTTAAAAGCTATTTTGTTTGTGCATGCGTTGTTACCCTATATCAAACCACACGTGCCGAAAACAGAACATAAATCCTGGAGATGCCCGAATCGGCATGAATGCATTGTGCAGCATGCAGAAAGGATCACTCTCCTAATACAAACCCAGCGTTCCCATTGGCCGAAGAACAATCACCAGGCAAGACCAAAGAAAGACAAAAATTGTATATAAACAGGTGAATTCCCAGCAGGTATCATTCTCTCAGCGCTGCTCGTAGCCTGAGATAATGAACAGCAGTGCTCTTCATAGTCTGCTGCCATCAATAGCGTTGCTCATCATAGCTTGCTATTATCAACGTCAATAGCGAGCTCATCATAGCCTGCTACTATCGACGTCAATAGCGGTGCTCGTCATAGCCTGCTACCAGCGGCACCATTAGCGGTGCTCGCCATAATCTGGTACCATCGACGTCAAAAGCGCTGCTCATCATAGCCGTTCTCATCATAGCCTGCTACTATCGATGGCAATAGCGGCGCTCATCATACTATACTACCATCGACCCCAATAGCGGTGCTCATCAGAGCCTGCTATCATCGGATCATTAGCGGTGCTCACCATAATCTGTTACCATCGACGTTAATAGCGGTGCTCATTATATCCTGCTACTATCGACCCCATTAGCGATACTTCTCATAGCCTCCTAGCTTCAACGCCATGATGCCGACGCACTCCGACCAACGTATGGACAGGGTGGTCAAACGCCATAGAACCTCCACCAATGCCACCCGGAAGCAGGAACGAAGCGCACTTCGGAAGTTTCTCTGGCGTTTCCCATCACCACCGAGGGCATCGTCGCTCCTACCTCTATCTCTAGTTCGCTGGCAACTACGCTCGCTTTGACTCGGCCAAGGGAGGTACAACGAAGTGAACCTGAAAACCTCCACCCTCAGAACCCTCGTAAGTACCACGACCAGGCCGCCGACCTGCCCCTCTTTGAAGCAGCCATCCTCGACGTAGGCGAATGTGAAATTGTCGACTGTATTTGTAAGCGTTACCTGCAAGATCCCGGACACCCTGAACACCCCTCCGGAACCATGACATTTTGTGTTATATATGTATATATATATATATATATATATACACATTCTGTGATAAAACAAACAGACCAGAAAGTAAAATTCTCCCATATTTTATTTTTACCCAGTATAATATATTTTAGCAAGATAAGTGTATTTCCATGTACAATAAAACGCTTTAAGGACATATATTATTTAAGAACGAAGCCCCATTTTTAAATCCATGAAAATAAAAGCATTTATTTCATCTGTGTGTGAATATGTATTCTCCTGAAAATTACTTTAAAACAAGTTTTATTGCATTTATGAAGACCGTGTTACGTTCATTTACGGCCGATGAATTAAAAACCACATCAGTTACGTTTTTACTCTTCCATACGTCAATAACATTCTATATATTTTACCTTTTTATAATAAATACGCTCGCGAATAATTTTCAATTTCAATCAATCTACTCTAAAACGACTAGTTTATGCTATAAATTCTATAGTTGGCACTTTGTTTCGAGTATTCGTTAACTGACTACACATTACTATAGCGTAAAATTAATCCTTATACTGCTACGACCGAAAGACTTGTTGAAATAGTGTATTGTATTATTTGATAAAGCTTGAGTCGAGTTTTCTAATCTCCTTTTTGGTATGTTGATAACGCGAGGATCGAAGCTCGAAGTCTTGTTATTTAAAACAATTTTCAATTTGATTTTGCAGTTCGTCCTCATATGTATTTTACTAAACTACTCGTTCTATTACTCCAAGAGCGATGCACGTTTTTTTCTTTATAAGAAGTGTAGATTTTGGGTGTATCGGTAAGTGCGCCTGAGTTATTAATACTAGTAAGACTCTCTTTCTAGCTCTTAGCTGGAGGCCAAATTGTTTTACGTAGGCCGATTATTCTTCTTATATAGAATCAATTGCGCTGGTATGTGTTTCGCTGTTGCAGGGAGTGTTGCAGCGCTCAACATCTGTCGACCATGGTGATGCTACATCTGGACCCCAGCACCTGAACGCTTCGTTGATTCACCTCCGTGAATGCAATGGGCACACGATAATAGCTGGCACTTGGAGGTATGTTGTATTAGTCTTCCAATATATCGGGAGCACCTCTTTTTTTCCTACTTTTGGTGCTCGTGCGTCTCTGGTGCTCCATGATTATTAGAATTTGTTCTACCGTAAATAATTTTTTTTGTTTTACTTTAACACCCTGGTGTTATGAGCAAGCATAAACAACAGCAAGTATAAATAGTAATTTTTCTTTTCTTTCTTTTATTAATGAATACTAAATGTCAAACGAATTGCGCACTTCGTTCGTAAATTTCTAAAATTTGTTCTTTTTTGGTTGATACAAACCGAATTCTTTTTTATTAATGTTTACTGTAAATAGAAAATCGATGACGATATATTTTTTGTGTTGCTTGGAATCTCCCTTTTGCCGCATTGGTAGTTAGCCCGGTATTTCCACGTCTCTTGTGTTCTGTTTCGTCATGGTGATTTGTGCGCGTCCGCACTTTAAATATCCTTTCTATTTCTGTCTGACCCGTACGCTGCATAACGTAGCAACAGTAAAATGAGTTCTAATACGCCAATTATCATTTATACAGATAACGAGTTTTAATGGCTTTATATTACATAAGTTGGTAGGGGAAAGATACCAACTGCTTATTTCGTTCATTATTTAAGGATGCGAAACTGTTAGACCAATGATTCTCAACCTTTTTTTTTGTTGCGGTACACTTTTAACAATTTCAAAATTTGGCGGCACACTAACAGTAAAATAAGTTTAAAAGAATTTTACTTATAATACACTGCATAAAAGCGGTAAGTTTGATGCGGTTCGACATAACAAAAATGCCGACGACGGCGCTATGGTGGTTGCGGCATAACTCATTAGACACCTTTTTTTCGTCGCGTTCCGGTTCCAATAAATTGCTGTAAAAGTACATACAAAATAATTTTTATTGTTTGCATTTCTAAAATTTGGCGGCACACCTCAAGAATTTAGCGACACACAAAAGTGCCACGGCACAGTGGTTGAGAATCACTGTGTCAGACGATCGCTATGGATTGTAAAACTGACAGCTCATTAAAGAGATAGGAAAGCGAAATTGTGGGTAATTGTTACATAATGCGGTGACTAATACTTCGAGAACATAGTAGGACTTCGAAGAACCATAGCGTATTGAGATTATTTTGTAATATAAAGACGGAAATGAATTAGAACGGAGTTATTAATTCTTTCGGCATTCGACATGTAACATTGGAGTTTGAACATGAGTTATGAGACATTTGATCATTGATATATATTTTATAGAGTACAACGACGATTTATTGCTTCAATATAAATAATGTTAGTACAAGATCAATCGCTAGTTTTAATCTATTAAAAATAAATGTACTGTTGTAAACTGGCACTTCAACGCATGGAGATTAATTAAAAATGGAGATCTAAAAATTTGGAACCAGGAATTTATCAATGAAGTTAATTCCAATGGAAACGATGTTTTTGGTAGTCATAAAGAAGAATATCAGCAAGGAGTTGAACAAATTTGTAGAGTAAACTAGTATATGTTTTTATATTTCGTATAAAAATTATTTGTAAATGAATAAGTTTTATTTTAGGAACAGAGCTTGATTTGTTTGACCATTACAAAAATTTATGCCCAACGTTGTTGATCAACTTCATTGACACGAGGTAATATGACAATATTCGAATTATCCATGACAATTTTAAAGAAAAGTTCGTAAAATATTTTGTGATTCTTCAATTATTAACAAAGATTAGGTGAAGATTGTTTAGTACGTAATTAGTGATAAGATAATTTTTCTTACTAAACTTACGCTGTAAATTGCATTTATAAGCATTATTTGTATCTGTGTGTATAAGTAGATTACTTAGAGAATAAGTATAAAAGAAAGATGTTTTAAATATATTAAGGATTATTCATAAATATTTCTTGAGATTTCTTTGTTTCATTTCATTTCGCAAAATTCACAACATGTTTGTAGCTGAGTAGTGGAAAAAGGGCACGGTAAGATGAGGTATGATAAGGTGAGAAATTCACAGATAAACTTCACTACCTACTTCTACATGTACTAAAAAAGTACATGTCGGTATTGTAAGGTAGTTCGAAATGAAATACCTCAAAAATGTAAAAAAACCTTGGCGTTATGATAGATTCTACTTTAACATGAGAAAACAAGTATCAAATATTTGCAGAAAAACGATTATTGCTCTTCATGTGCTTAAGCGTCTAAAACGATTCTTGCCTGTAAAGCTAAAACAAATATTGATTACATCTTTAATCTTTACACATTTTGACTATTACGACTCAATTTATACCAACCTATCAATAAATCTCAAGGTACGATTACAACGAGCTCAAAATAGCTGTATCCGTTTTATTTTTGATTTGAAGCATCGGGGCAGGGTAACTCCGTGGTACGCTAAACTAGCATGGCTTAAGCTGGACAAAAGACGTAATCTATATCTAGCAATTCTTACTTATAAAATATTTCATAATCAGTCCCCATTTTATCTACTACGTCTATACTTCTCTTTCTAACCGCCATTACAGTACAAGACGTGACGACCTATTGTCTATTCCTACCCATCACACTCAAACATATAACTCCTCCTTCTTGGTTACAAGCTCGATTATCTGGATTTTGATCCCCTCGGATATTCGAAAAGCAACGTCTCTAGTCAGATTCCGTAAACTCTATCTTGAATATATATTAACTAGTCAAATTTCAAAATAAGTGTCATGGCAATGTTCCTACATACTCCACTCAGCATGCGGTGCGTGTGTACTGTGTGTGCCTGCGTGCGTGTGTGTTAACGTCAGTAGTTAGGTTTGCTTTTAGGCTGATTAGGAATGTTAATTGTTTATTAGGAATGTTTATTGTTCATACTTAATTTTTTATTTTTGTTTCTATCTACTTATTTCTTTTTTTCTCTGTTGTTTTTATGTTACATATCTACATTGTCAAGTTAGATGTAAGAAAGGGCGATATGGCCCTAATCTCGCTTGTGTAAATAAAGACGTTACAATACAATACAATACATATTTTTGATAGATTATTACCCACATGACATAGTGAACAAACCGCCACTGTTCAATCTTGCACCCCGGCGCTGCAGTATCTACTCGATTTAATAAATTTTATGGCTCTAAATTTATATATGAGCAATCATGGGCAATTGCCCAAGAAGGCAAATTTTTCAGGGTAGCAAATTTTGAGACGTATTAAAAATTGGAATATAATTTACAAGGAACTTTTGCTTTAAAGCAGAAATGCAAAGTTCCGGCAGTAGATAAGTTAAGATTAAGTACTAACGTGCGGGATTTTGATAACCAATTGTCTACATTAGTTTAAATACATATAATACTATATGAAATATCATTTACGGTAATGATAATGATGAATACATTTTCTTAATACCAACATCGAGAAGAAATTCGCTTATTTGTGTTGATAGCGACAAGTGTACATTAAATTCACAATAAAAAAGGTCTCTTTTATTTTATTTTTACTGCAGCACTGCAGTATTTAATTAACGCTATAACTTCCGTTTCGGATATTGTCGCGCATACTTAATATTAAAATGTTATCTTTTTTAAATCTCTCTCAAGATTCATATCGTATCTTATTTTTTCACAGCGTAGCGTATCAGGGCATCTGGTATGGACAACATCAAGGGTTGTATTGCCACATCACGAATGTTGCAGGCACACCCACACCTGGTCAAACGAGTAATCAACATTCTAGAATAAACGTTTTACGTAAATCGAGATAAAACTACGACTCATCCTTCAAATTCGTCTCGATTTTACTAGAACCACCGGAAAATGGGTGAGCGAGCGGCGGGCGGGCGGGTGAGGATGGACTATTTAGTATAAAAGATCTATTTTACAAATTAAAAGCAGTCTTAATGCAACATGTTAAGATAATAGGCCATTAAACAATAATAAAATTCATTGGCCGTCATTATGATAGTTGCTTTTAAAGTGTACAGTAAGTATTCAAATAGTAATTTGAATACTTACTGTACACTTTAAAAGCAACTATCATAATGACGGCCAATGAATTTTACGTTTTACGTAATTACCTTTACAAATTACAGATAAGTGATTAATACAAGAATCAACAAAAAAATTGATAGATCAAGAGCATGCTATTATTGAAAGTGTGCGTTGACCATCTGTTAATAAACTGCTGCTATCCGGTAGACCATCAGTCTTTATTCAGACCTTTACCGAACAAGTCAAGAGTAGAATAGTTTACAGGTTTTTTTTGTTCAAGGTACACCGTTTTTAATAATCTGTTTCCTAAATTTTAGAAGCAAAAAATTTCAACCAATCACAATTCAATTTGGAGTGGGGAAACAGTGTAAATACGGAAGCGTGTGCTAGACTCGTCATTCTGTTTCTGAACATTGAACAAGCAACATGTCTTTTTTTAATGATTTAGTGCAATATATTGCTGCTCTGTTTGCAGTAGTTAGATCGTCACGTGACGAAAATGTGATAATGGATGGTCTGCGTGAATGTACAATTGGGATTCGCCGCATAAATAAAGCAGTTAGAAAAGCAAAGTCTGTTGGTGAGAAGCAAAAATCATTGGCTTCGTTGGCAAACATAAAACTATGCGTTTACAATTTAAAGTAGCCCAGAAGAAAGGAGCTGGGTTTAAAACTAGAAAAGAAACTGCATATAAGCGTATACATTGGGAAGATTCCGCGTCAGCCTTCAAAGGACGCATTAGGACTGGGTTAATAAGTAATCTAAAGCATAAGGGTATGGGAAAATTTTTAATAGACTTGTAAAAGTCTTTTTAAGAGGAGAATCCGGAATGCATTGGAAACGGAAGAAACTATAAAAGTTAATACGACGTTTTGTGGGAAGTTTGAAATTGCAACCGGTTCCAAGCTTACGCAAGAACACAAATATTTTACATCGTCAAATGCTGTCATCTTCAGAGACACTTATTTAGATAAATGGTTTATGGTAAAAGTTATGAAATCAATAATGACAGAGTTGGAAGAATTTCAGGAGCGAGACAGCGGTTGGTGTTTGAAGAACATAATTAATTTAGGAATCAATATTAACAGTTATAATCCCTTGCGAAGATCTTCATATATTGAGCTTGAAATCAAACAAAAGCATGCATGTATCAAGGTAAGAAATGACGACCAAGCTTGTGTCGTGTGGTGTGCAATAGCTGCGTTATATCCAGTCGAACGAGACCTTCAAAGAGTGTCCAAATATCCACATTATTCTTCAGTTTTAAATCTAAAAGGTATCCAGTTTCCGATGACTCTAAACCAGGTCAAGAACTGTGAGTCATAAAATGATAGATCAATTAACATTTACACCTTAAAATTAAAGAAACACAAGGTTACTACTGTTCCAATATCAATATCAGAAAATAGATTGAATAAACATGTGAACCTTCTTATGGTCCACGATCAGTATTAAGACGAAGATATGGATTGTTTTAAATACATCGATGGAATTGAAACATTCAACACTAACTATGTATGGATTAAAGACCTAAGTGGACTGGTTTCATCGCAAGTTAGTTTTAATACCGCAAAAAAACATTTCTGCTATCGCTGTCCACACTACTTTAGTACCGAGGAAAAATTGATAAATCATACCAACGACTGTAAAATGAAGCAACTATGTATACCTCGACTGCCTACATAAGAAGACAAGATCCTACGTTTCCAGAACTGTAAAAATAAAATTAAAGTTCCGTTTGTGATATATGCAGATCTGGAATATATACTAAAGTCTACTGGAGAGAAAAAGAAGTACCAAGAACATGTACCGTATAGTGTTGGATATTATGTAAAATGTGACTACCATGACTTATTATCATTTTATCGGTCATATCGGAGTGAATGTTGTGTGAAGTGGTTAAATATGGAACTACGACAGTTTTCAAAAGACGTCGAGACGGTATTCTTATGTCCCTATGATATGTATCTGTTGACACGAGAACGAGAAACTGCATTTACGGCTGCAACACATTGTTATATTTGCGAGGAGCGCTTCAGTTCAGAAGATGAAAAGATTCGAGATCATAATCATTTAGTGCCGACTAATAATTACAGAGGCCCGGCGTATGAGAGCTGTAATATCAAATATCAAGATTCTCATACCATTCCGATAGTTTTCCACAACTTGAGTGGTTACGATAGCCATTTCATAATTAATAGTGTTGCCGTTGATTGAAATGGTCGTGTAGAAGTACTACCAGTAACAAAGGAAAAATATATCTCCTTTACAAAATATTTCTGAGAACTTAATCAACTATAGATTCATCGATAGCCTCCGCTTTATGAGTTCATCTTTAAAAACATTGGCTTCCTTCCTAAATGCGTATCGATTACTAAAAAATGAAATTTCTGGTTTGACAAATGAGAAGTTTGAATTACTAACTAAAAAAGGTGTATACCCATACGATTTCATAGATTCGTTTGAAAATCTGAATTATACTTTACTACCTAATCAACAGGAATTCTGCAACATGTTGGAAGGTAGAGGAATTACTAAGAAGCAGTATGCCCATGCTATAAAAGTGTTGGAAGCATTTAATATTCAAAATCTAGGGCAGTACTCCGACATATCTCAAGACCGATGTGATGCTATTGGCTGAAGTATTTAAACAATTCCGTTCAAGTTGTCATTTAACTTATGGACTAGACCCCGCCTACTATTACACCCTTCCAGGATACACTTGGGGTGGAATGTTAACGCATATTCATCAGGAACTTGAGTTATTAACTGACATTGATCAGCTGCTATTTATTGAAAAAGGTATACGAGGAGGACTTAGTCAAGTGTGTTCGGAACGGCGTGCATCGGCGAACAATAAATATCTACCCTCTTATGATTCTTCGAAACCCGATGTGTATCTTATGTACTATGACGTTAATAATCAATACGGATGGGTGATGAGCCAGCCCTTACGCTATGGAGGATTTGAATGGGTAGACACCAACATCAATGTGACATCAGTTCCTGATAATTATAACAAAGGTTATATCTTGGAAGTTGATTTGGAGTCTCCAGAATCAATCCACGACTTACATAAAGACATCCTATTCTGTCCCGAGCACGTTGATCCGAAGACCGGAAAACCGCCTGTATCAAAAACTCAAAGTATCAAATAAATGGCTACACTAAATTCTAAAAGAAGATGTGTGATCCACTACAGAAATCTGAAACATGTGTTGGAAAATGGATTTAGATTAACAAGAATTCATCGCGTACTAAAATTGAATCAAAACTGCTGGCTAAAATCTTACATTCACCTAAATACTGAAGAAGAAATATAATACTTATTGCAATATTGATTGTAAATATATTATCCTCAATAAAATTTTATATAGTTTATATTAGTGTTATCCTATTTTTAAAAACTGAATGTAATAGACTCTCCCGTCTGTGTGTTGGGCTGCAAAGTGACCTGAATTGATCTTCAACGCCTCCTTATGGGAATTTCAATGTTTGGCACAAAAACTGCAAAATGAACCTTACATTTTCTTATGGAAAAATACATGTAAAATTGTCGATTTTACGCCAGAACATACATACCTTGTCTACTAAACCATCTGGAATGTTGTGCTTCAGACGTATGAGGATGATAGCATTGACAGACGAAGTTAGTAACAAAGAGGTTATAGAAATAGAAGAGCAGGATACGTTCTAAGACATTTTTGGGGAATAGTACGGGGTATATTACAAGCACAGATAGGGAAAAAACGGTTGACGTAGGCTTAGATCAGACTCTTGCACGCAGATAGTGATAGATGCAGACTATGCAAATTTCAGGGAAATGTGTAGGGTAGTTCAGAATAGGAAACAATGAGGGTACGCGTCTAACCAGTTCCGGGACTAAAAACCTATTGATGATGATAACCTATTCTGTTCGTTACTTTTAGTAGTATCTTTGTGTGGCGACCGGAGGCAATAGAGTTAGTTTGAAAGGGCGGCAAAAATAGTGTTGCCCATAAGCAACAAATAGTTAAATCCGAGACTCTCGGTGAATCATATTGCGTCTTTGTCACGTAATTTGTAATTACTCCATTAATCAAAATATATTTAACCTTTACCATTTATGGCATAACAAAAACTATCAGTTTTATTGGGGCTGGATTATATTTTTAAATTATAAATAACAGGTACCTATAAAAAACAGGCGCCAGATGAATTAATATTTTTTAAGTTGGCTACCGGTAAATATTATAATTAAACCAAGCCGTTTAATCTTTTTTTATCTTTTTATTGGTAAAATGAACAATCTTCTTAGAAAACATTAATGTAATGTGTTTTTGAAGTTGGATAGTCCTGCTAATTTTCTAGGAATAAATGAGAAAAACAACCGGAAGTGTTTCAAATACCGGATATACGATATTGACTTATTTCTATTTTTATATGCAAAAGTAAGGACGTTTTACATTCTATTAAGAATAATATAAAGGTGCGTTCAGAGGTTTACGCCTGTTATGCTTTACATGAGATGTTATCGCAATTTTTAACACATTATGAGAAAAATTGCGCATTGTGAAAGAAGGTCGGCTATACACTTATTCTACTTGTTATTTTAAATGAGTGTTCATGTCTCATTTTTATTAAGGTTATACGTCAACTACGTATATTAGATAAAGAGAACAAGGTAATTAAGTCGTTTGTTTTGCTGTGCTTATCTTATATTTAGAAATATGTTGTAAAATATTTTATTTTTCCATTATTCAAATAATGCGTGTTTTTATAACCTTATAAATACCGAAGCGCGCGAACAAAAGTTAGTCGCCATTGAAACCACCCGAATATACATGGGTGTAGAAAATGCGTAAAGTAGCACGCTAAATGGCAACCATTTCAACCTCTTCAACCCATTTTAATAACAAACAGGAAGAAAAATGATTAGTAACCTGAATTACAACAAATTGTTGTAGCAATCGTGGGAGTAACACCGACATGTGTTAGTATAGTTTGCGGTAAAAAAAAATAATAGCGTTTGTGCTATTGTCAGCAATTGCTGATACACTTCCTACTTACTGAAAGTAATATTCAAAACTTCTATGCTATTTACCGTACTTTCACTAGACACAACACACAAAAATATGAAAGTTGTTTACTGGAAAATATGTTAACGTTTAACAATTACTACTGTAAGTTTGCGTACTCGGGTGGATTTCCTCTAAAGAACGCGCCTATCTCTATTTTTTTATAGGGTAGAATTCCCTCGTGATAGCTGCAGGTACCCCATGAGCGTAGGTAGATTCCTGAAGGGTGAAACATGTACTGGGGCTCTACTCTGATGCCTAATTTTCCGTCAAGGGTAATGTAATGTCCTAAGTAAATAATAAAGTTTTGAAGGTCTCGTGCTTGATTGCTTTAATAGCAGCTACGGGTCCTTGTGCTGTTCACATTTAGTGTTCTTGACCAATTTACAGGTGAATAGTTTCACGCAAATGCAGGTTGTGCCACTGCAATGGCCACTTGGAGCGGGCTGTCTTTTGGAATGCAAGCACGCTAAGTGTAGTATTAGATACAGTATTGTGACACATCATCCACTATTACTTAAAATACTGTAACGGGCTATTACTCTACCGCGTTTCTTTAATTCAAAACAAGTATAATAAATGTCTTTATTACTCACTGTTCACAAGTCTAATTAACAGTATATGCCTTGTTTACAGATGTTTTCAGTCCACTTAACAATGAATCACTATTACACTAATGAATTTACAAGCACTAATATCTTCTTAAACTAACTTCTCTACCATAGGTCCATTAACCACTAACACAACTATTTGTTTATACACTTCTATTTATTTATGTACACTACAAGCTGCACAGCATATCACATTTATGTAAACTTCTAAAAGCTCAAACTACTATTACTTAAACACGTTATAATTTATATTAGACATTCAAGAATAGACTAACTCTTACATTCATAAGCGGCCTTATATATACCCTGCATTAAGATATGACTCATTATCTAGAACTTTGTAGAAGGATTCTCGAATGCTGAAGAATACGCTGTGCCCCGGGCGTTTGTATGTTTGACGGGTTGCCTAATAGTGGATCGCAACACTGCCCCTCTTTAAAACCGTTACGTCTCGTAACTGTAAATCCATCTTGACGCCAATTCGATGACTGGTGACGGTATCGGCAGCTATCTCCTCTGGTGCATCCACCGCGTCGTTGGAAGTAACAGTCAACACTCTTTTCATGGTCTTGGTAGGCAACCGGTTGATAACAACAAACAAGAACCTGGACGTTGGTTCCTGGAAAACTACTTCTAGCATATTTCGGACTATCCTCCAGTCTAAGCGATCCAGTCCACAGCCCAGCTTGGGCACCGCTAGTCTCGTTACTCCATTTTCCATCATCTGCGCCTTAAGATTTAGCAAAGCCTCCCATAGATGTCCATAACTAGGTCTCTGCCATGAAGAATTTTGGTGACCAGATAGTAAACATAACGATTTTTATCTTGAAGAACCAAAGATTTTCCTACAGTTGGCTGCTGTTGTACTAATTCATCCACACATCCAAACTTTTTCTTGAAAACAACAGCTATTCCCTTGACATTGCCAAATCTTGAGCTACGCAATGTGCAAGGGAATACTCTTCTGGTGCTCTAAACAGATCTTGCTGTTTTTCAACAACAACGCCAAATCTCGCTTTAGCGGAACCACCATACGCCGCCATAAAGCTCTCAAAATCTGCATTTGGCTCATGATTAATAACTTGCCGAACACCATTATCATTATTTGAGTCTTCCTGGTTGTTGCCAGTGTAGGGTGTTAAACGGTCAAAGTGTACCACTTTCGGTTTACCACGAGGGATCTTCTGATCCGGTACACTACATCATTAATCCTTTTAACACTTCGTACGGCCCTTCCCATTGTCTTTGTAGTTTTGGCGACAATCCACGTTTTCTTTGTGGATTGTACAACCACACTAAATCTCCAGGTTGATAACCACCTTCTTGTGCTCTCGTGTCATATTGTGATTTCATTCGATCGCTTGCTGCCTGTATATTCTTTCGGACGTTTTCGTGAATACTATTTGATCTTTCACGAAGCTTACTAACGTAATCTTCACCTGCGATCTCTTCTCCAGGTTTAAATCCAAACTGAAGATCACATGGTAGCCGCAATTCACGTCCTAGCATTACGCAAGCGGGCGAGTATCCTGTGCTGTCATGTACCGAAGATCGGTACGCCAGTAGGAACAAATGTAGATATTGGTCCCAGTCCGTTGATGTTCAGAGACAACTTTGGCCAGGTACTTTCCTAACGTTCTGTTCATTCTTTCAACCATTCCATCCGATTGAGGATGAAGTGGCGTGGTTCTAGTTTTCCTGATTCCAAGATGCTTGCAGACGTTTTGAAACAACGCTGATTCGAAGTTCCGACCTTGATCGGATGTAATTCCAACGGAACTCAAAATAGACAAAACAACTCCCTCACTAGTAAATCTGCAACCGTCTCGGCTTCTTGTTTAGGTATAGAATATGCCTCCGGCCATTTGGTAAAATAATCCATTGCAACCAAGATGTATTTATTCCTTTCTCTGATTCAGGAAAAGTACAAGCTATATCAATGTATACCATTTCAAAATGATTCCACAAGTTATACTGTATCATTGTGGCTTTCCGTTTTGAGACCGGGCCATTTGCATAGGCACACAATTCACATTTCCGGCACCACTCCTTCACATCTTCTTTGCAGTTCACCCAATAGAATCTTTCTCTCACTCTTTCGAGAGTTCTTTTCACGCCAAAGTGCCCTCCGGAAATACCATCGTGCAAGTGCTGCAACACTTCCGGCACTCTGCTTCTCGGCACTATCACTTGAAGTCTCTCAGTGCCATCTTCAAATTCCAGGCGTCGTTTCAAGATTCTATTTTCCATCATCAAGGAGTCCCACTGTGCCCAGTATGCCTTCAGGCTCCTACTTGAAATACTAATTTCTTCCCAAGCTGGTCGTTGTCCTCTATTTTCCACTCAATAATACGTCCCAATTCGGCGTCATTTTCCTGGTCTTCTCGTATTCTTTCGAGTTGCCAAGTATCATCGGTTACCGTCATTCTATGGATGACACTTATTTTCTCTTCCATCTTGGAGCAATGATTGCAGTCCACCGGACAAGGTCTCCTTGATAGAGCGTCTGCATTCCGATGGCTAGTTCCTACGCGATGTTCTGTAACAAAGTCATATTCCTGCAGCCGCTCTATCCACCTTGCCACTTGCCCTTCAGGATTTCGAAACTGCAGTAACCATTTCAGTGCAGCATGGTCTGTTCTCAACAGGAATTTACGGCCGTATAAGTACTTATAAAAGTGCTCTACGGATTTGACGACGGCCAACAGCTCCCTTCTTGTCACACAATAGTTCCTTTCTGGCCGCGACAAGACCTTGCTGAAATACCCAATAACTTTTCTTGTCCGTCCTGCACTTGAGAAAGAACGCCTCCTATAGCTGTGTTACTGGCTCGGTATCCAACACAAATTTCCCTCCATCCGTGGATAACTCAAAATTGGTGCTGTAACTAGTAGCCGTTTCAGTTGTTCAAATGCTCTGTGGCAGTCGTCATTCCAATCATATTCTTGTCCATCTTCGGTTAATTTTGTTAACGGTTTGGCAATGTTCGCAAACCCAAGTATAAAACGTCGGTAATATGTGCACAATCCTAGAAAACTGCGTAGTTGGTGTATATCTGCTGGTGTAGGCCACTCTTGTACCGTTTTTATTTTGTCAGGGTCAGCTCTTATTCCGGTCTCCGAAACGACATGTCCTAGGTATTTCACCTCTTTTCCAAACAGGTGACACTTCTTGGGGCTCAATGTAAGGTTTGCCCCGTAATCTCTGGAATATCTCCTCTAGGTTCTTAAGATGTTCTTCGAAAGACCGACCTAACACTATCACGTCGTCCAGGTACACCAGACATGTCTTCCAGGACAGTCCACGCAGTACCGACTCCATCAATCGTTCAAAAGTAGCAGGAGCATTGCATAATCCAAATGGCATGACCTTGAACTGCCATAATCCAGTTCCAATTGTAAAGGCAGTCTTTTCTTTATCGTTTGGCTCCAAGCCTACCTGCCAGTATCCGCTTTTCAAGTCCAAGGTCGAAAACCATTTAGATCCGGATAGAGTATCTAAGGTGTCATCAATTCTGGGCAAAGGATAGCTGTCTTTCTTTGTCACATTATTAAGCCGCCGGTAGTCTACACAAAACCTTGTCGACCCGTCCTTTTTCTTGACAAGCACTACCGGGGATGCCCATGGACTATTCGAGGGTTCAATCACTCCCTGTTCTTCCATATCGGTGATAATTTGCTCAGCTTCCTTACGTTTTGCCAAAGGAAGCCGCCTGGGTGTTGTCTTATCGGTTGCGCATCTCCAGTATTGATCTTGTGTTGCACAACATTCGTCCTTCCTTTCTCACTATCATCCAGTGCAAACACACTTCGATATCGTCCGACCAGTTCTTTTACCTTGCCCAGTTGGTCGCCATTTAATCCTTGACACGAGGGTATCAACATATCCAGCAATTTCTGTGAGCAACCGTTGGTTGGTTTATTTTCGTGTCGTCCACACAACGTTTAATATGACAACTGGAATGCAACTTCCCACGATCATGCCTTTCTTCAGGGTCACTGTATGAGGTTAATGTTCAGCACCCTTACTGGTACCATATTTCGAGACTTTACCAGCGTTCTTCCAATCAGAAGTCCCTCCTGACCCATTCCCGATTCAGTTGCTTCCATCATGCATACTTGTCCTTCCCGGAGCGTACCATCCGGGCGTCCCATTACTATCATTTCCGCCTTCTCGGGTATTTTCATATCGCAAATCATTCGAACTTGCATCGTCTGGTTACTCCTACCTTGAAATGGAATCTCATCATCATCTATCCGAAGCACATTTTCTTTCATGTTACATGAAACCCATATTTTCTCATGAGATCCATTCCCAAGATCACTTCTTCTGTAATTTCAGCTACCAACACTCGATGATTAATTAATTTGTCCCCAATTGTCAACATAACGGCAGTCTCTCCGTGAGTACAAATTTTCTCACCACTTGCCGTTCGAAGACACACCGATACAGGTAGCATTTTTCCACGACCAACCAAATCTGGTCTCACAATAGTTTTTGTCGCTCCTGTATCCACGAGTAATCGGACACCCCTACCATTAATTCTACCATCGATATAAATGCTGTCCAGACTTTCCACCGACGATGCAGCACGGATGATAATCTCCGGGGCACTACGTTGTGCTGTCGACGTTCGCCCCCCCTACGTCGACTTGCTTTAGTTTTCCTGCTGCTCAACCGGTTGTTTTTTTGGTTGAGTGCAGCGTCTCTGTATATGACCAACTTCGCCGCAGTTCCAGCATCGCAGACCCCATCTCCGCGGTCGTTGTCTTTCAAGCTTTTCCACACGGTTGATTATTTCATCTATGCTGTTCTGCGCTTGATCAGGTTCCTCTAAGGCAGACCGAACTTTGTGACCCATTCTGTGTGATGTCTGCTTAGCTGCTTCAAATTCAAGCGCATGAGCCAGTGCGTCATCCAACATCTTTGGCCGTGCTAGTCTTAGCGCTTGCTGTATTTCGCCATCCTTAACGCCATCCACAAATGTTTGGACAGCAAGTTGTTCGAGGAAGCTGTCTGGTGCCGTTGGGTATGCCAATCTAACTAACCTGGCAATGTCAGCTTCGAATTCTTGCAGGCTTTCACTTGTCTTTTGCGAGCGGTTCTTAACTTGTGCGTGGTAAACCTGTTGAAGGTGAGCATCTCCATATCTCATCTCAAGCTTTGATGTTAAGAGGCCGTAATCATTCTGCTGGTGATCAGGAATCGTTTGTAAGATGTTAAGAGCCTCCCCCCCCGTAGGGCCACTATTAAGGAGATAGCCTTCTCTTTGTTGCACCAACCGTTGGCTATTGCAGCAGCTTCAAATTGTTTCAAATATGTGGGCCAAGGTGTTTTACCATCGAATGTAGGTGGTTTTACTTTAAATTTAGACGGAATTGACTCGCTTCTTTCCATGGTTCTTATTTCTGGAATGTTCTGATTAACAACTTGGCTTGGTAATTCAAGTGGTCGCGTTGTTAGTGAAATCATTTGTTCTTGAAGCCTCATCACATCTTCTTCCATTTTTACCAATTTATTATCCAACTTTTGCTCAACTGTTTTTACCTGTTCAGTGACATCTTCTTTCAATGCAATGGAGCTTGCTATTAATCTTTGTTCTAACGTGGCCGTCTTTTCATTCAACTCTTCCATTTTCATCGCGTTTTCACTAAAGCGTTCTTCTATTTTCTTAGCATTTTCACTTAACCTTTCGGTAAGGTTTGATTCCAGTTCAACTGACCTCTCCTCTATTTTCTCAGCGTTTTCAGTAAACCTTTCCTCCATACCGGATTTAAAATCCTTAAGGAAATTCATTAAAGTCTCTGCCTCCATCTTACTTTGGTTTGTTGTAACTGGCATATACAAACTACTTAAATGTCTTTAGACTTGTGTTTTAAATTAATCACTATATACCCCACAAATGCCTGACACCAGTGTAACGGCTACTCTACCGCGTTTCTTTAATTCAAAACAAGTATAATAAATGTCTTTATTACTCACTGTTCACAAGTCTAATTAACAGTATATGCCTTGTTTACAGATGTTTTCAGTCCACTTAACAATGAATCACTATTACACTAATGAATTTACAAGCACTAATATCTTCTTAAACTAACTTCTCTACCATAGGTCCATTAACCACTAACACAACTATTTGTTTATACACTTCTATTTATTTATGTACACTACAAGCTGCACAGCATATCACATTTATGTAAACTTCTAAAAGCTCGAAACTACTATTACTTAAACACGTTATAATTTATATTAGACATTCAAGAATAGACTAACTCTTACATTCATAAGCGGCCTTATATATACCCTGCATTAAGATATGACTCATTATCTAGAACTTTGTAGAAGGATTCTCGAATGCTGAAGAATACGCTGTGCCCCGGGCGTTTGTATGTTTGACGGGTTGCCTAATAGTGGATCGCAACAATACTATATCAGTTTAGTCTAGCCTTTACTTTGACCTCTCTCTTTAGCCCCTTGTATGATTACAAACAAAAAGTTTAAAGGAAAGTTAGTTCTGCGTGTTAATGTTCCAACTTATAAAACCCTTTAAGGAAGAGTAGTCAAATATCGACCACTTAAGCAAAAAAATTCGTGGTTCCGTTCCAGCTGTAGTTAGAAATTTGCGTTTTTGAGAGATAATTAAAAAAGGATTATGCTTAATACAACCACCAACAATTATCGTTTAGGTATAATTCCTTTTTTGTAAAATGAGAAAAATGGAATCTGTATTTTTGGTGAGTAATATCGACCTCTCGGGTAAAGTCGATCATTAAATCGGGTAAAATGCGCCAAATAATTTTAATAACTTGTTTACCAAGTTAAACAAACAGATGTAAAAAAATAAAAAATATTTATAATTAGCATTGAGAACAGACATAAGAGTCAGTTTTCTCGATGTCTATGCAGCAACATGAGCCCAAGAACCACATACCCGACATCTCCACCACAACTCATTTTTCACCCCAAAATCTTGGCATATGAAGCATATGTCATCTTTCCCATCATTATTCTTCTTTCTCGTAGGGGCAACACATCTTTTAACGTTTTTCAACTTCTGTTTCATCCTCTTCTTTTCTTCCTTTTTTTCTAATTCTTACTTCACCGGAGTCGAAGTCGTAATTTTTGAATGTTGAATTTGTCTTGATTGATTTCTAGTTTTTAATCTTGGTAACGGCAAAAGATCTGCAAAGGATTTGCTTGACAATTTTGGTTCAAGAATCTTATCGTCGTCGTCAGTCAATTCGTCATCGACATGCTCCTCGAACTCTAAATCTGTGTCGGTAGAAGTAGAAGATATGCGACATTATTTACTCATAGAAGTAGATGATCCAGGCTTAGGCGATGGTGTTTGCTCATATCTGGATGTTCCAGCTACAGGAGATCTTCGATTCAAACCTTCACTATTCAAGTTATCTGGGGTTGAACTGTCACTAGGTACTGCAGTCCGTGAAGAAATTGGAATATCAACATCGGGTAAAGCAGTGATAATTTCTTCGTCAAAAAATTGAAACCTACTCATAGGATGTATTCCAGTAACCTCAAAACTACGGACTCCTTTTTCTATAGTTGTTACCCTGTTGTAGGCATTTTTAAATAACTCCACAATATCAGTTTGCAAAATTTTTTTCATTCTGTTTTGATTTAATATATCTATCACACTCTTGATTATAAGCGATCTTTAGTGGACCAAAAAAACAAAGGTCAAAAGGTTGAATGCTGTGTGATGTATGAGGTGGTTATCCATAATTAATAAAACAGGATCAATTGTGGTAACTCTTGTAAACGTTGCAAAATGCTGTATCCACTCGGTAAAATATCTTCAGCTATCCACCCCGATTTAGAACATTGTACATGGCCTAGTAGTTCCATTTCTTTCCAACGCTTCTTTCATCCGTTTTCTTTTGAAGATGAACAGTGGTGGGACAAAACTACCGGCAGCACTCATACAAACCACAACAGTCACTAACTGCCTTCTTTCACCGCTTGAAAGGGCACCTACTTGTTTTTTACCTTTCTTAGCTATAATTCGATTTGGAATATGAACATTACTAATACCAGTCTCATCGACATTATAGATACCATGAGCTTCGAATTTATGTTCACTACAGAGTTTTTCTACATTATCGAAAAACAATGCGACTTCTTGTTTATTAAAAGCTAAAACTTGTAGCTTCTGGATTTCGGAGGCTTAAGGTTGGATTACGACGCAGAAATGAATACAGCCAATCTTTACCACATATTTTCTTGTCTTTACTGAAGTTATGCTTCAGTAGATTTGCTTCTGCAAACTGATATGCAAGCTATCTAATTTTAATTGCCGTGAGTCCGTAAAATACTTTTGCCATGTCAATAATTTATATGGTTTGCAAGTTCAGCTTCTTGCTCATCACTGAACACTGATTTTCTTCCCAACTTGTATTTTTGTGAACGAAAGCGACCACTTAAACGATCCTGTATGGTTCTATATGGAACATCAAACATTCATGCTGCTTTTCTTATTGAAACATCCTTCTCTTTTACTGCTATAAGGGCGCGCCCCATGTTGTTCTCTGACCACGAAGAACGGGTGCCCTTTCGCGTACACCCTTTCCGGGGCATCTGAAAATAATAAACACCATTATCGACCATGGTGGACTAATATCGATCATTTGTGGCCGATATTAGCCGACAATCCGTTAAACAAAAATATGTAAACAAACAAAAAACTTGGTTAGATATCAGCATTAAGTTTTACTATAAAATTATTCTAGTTTTATGTCTTGTTTAGTTCACATCACAAAAATAAAGTCAAAATTAAAGAAAAATATTGTCTTACCACAACATAAACACGTAGAATATTATAAAAAAGTTAGCCAAGAGCGAGTCGAGCTCGCACTATTAGGATTCTGTACCAATACTACAGTGAGCAATCAATAAACCAAATTAAACTGTTTTTATTTTTTTATGTTCTTACGATTTAAACCCAAATTCTTACATTTATAAACGTCGATAATCTACAGTTAAAAAGTCGATAAATACATCACGCAAGCGCGGAATAAGTGACGTCACGGGCGGTTGGTAACGCTAACCTTATACAGATTTGGCGCGCCCATCTATCAATGACGTCACCAATGCACAAATTTAAGACGCAATAATTGGAAATACAAATTTAAAACAATAGTTCATATCAGCGAACAAATTAAACAATGGACTACTTACATCAGAAATCCGAACGTCCTGCGGGGTTGAGCTAAAGTTGGCCTCTATTAAAGTCCATCAGGGCTACGGAGGGCCCTTTTTAGGTAGTTAAAGATGGTACGCCCAACGTTCTTCCAAAGCGTTCGGACCAGCTCCGGCAGTCATGGGCTCGTTCATCCAGGGTCGTGCAGTACGGTTCGCCAACGGCTACAAATTCATCACCTATGTAGGGAACGGACAAGGAAAACCAGGTATAAGGGGCGACAAACAAAGACAATTAGGCAAGGGAATCTACATAGATAAAGCTAACGATACGTTACCGAAAAACGTCCACTCCACTCGAAGGTTCTGGCAAAAAAGCGACGTTACATAAAGTCACGGAAACACTTGTCCCCACTTTTTTCCTACTCCACTCGCGTCGCGCGATCTGGCGCAAATGCACTGTGACGTAACGGAAATACGCGCCTAGTCTTTTAAATTTGTGGCGCGAAACTTCCGCACATCAAAATTAACCTAAAAACAATGTTTAAGTGCCAATTGGCACGTAACAATGTATATTTAAATCTTATCCAAATTTGATTGTGATAACTGAAAATGAATATATTGTCCCACATTGTACTGGTACATTATGAGTAAATACGTTGTCTATTACTGTGTTTAAACATTTTTTTCTCAGTAATTATTACACTGTCAAAAAACCTGCAGTTGTCCAATAATCTAAGACTCTATAGGTACTATCCCTATTAAAATCAAAATTTTAGCTTTGGAAATGTAGGAGAACGGGGGGGGGGTCATTTTTGGTACATTTTGAGCTATATCATGAAGACTACTGGACTGAAAATTATAAAAAAAATATTTTTAGAAGCCTTTTAGAATCCTCTTTCAAACGATATATTTATTAAAACTTTTTTTCTTTTGACCGAATTAAGCCCCGCCATTTTAATCTAAAAATTTTTTTTCTATTTTCTGACTGTCGATATTTGCACGCTCCATAAAGATCTAGCATTGTGCCAAATTTTAAATTCCTACGTTACATAGTTTTCGAGAAAACCTTTGTGACAGACGGACGGACGGACACGAAGGTGATTTTATAAAGGTTCCGTTATACCTTATAAAGTACGGAACCATAGAAAAGATCGAAAATCACGCAGCACTCTCTCTCTCTCTCTCTTTAGGCTAGCTCTAGACTGAATGACTGTCTGTTGATTTCGTTACAGTAAGTGCTGTTAATACTTGGAGCTCTGCTCCGTTCTGATGTTAAATCATTTAAAGATTCCGTTGGAGAGGGTGGGACGTCATAATTATTGGCGATCAAGATCTCAACAAGTGCAATGTCCAACACTTTTGTCGACACTTTTCCCACGAGTACGACCTTCCGTTGGCTTTCTGGTAACAGTACACCTATTGCAGGTGTGAATCGCCATATTTCATTTCCATCCATGATGTTAAGGCCCCATAGTTTCATTGATTATTTATTTATTTATTCTTATTGAAATATACAGGGCAAGCCCTAATTACATATTTCACATAATGCAACATTAAATTAATATTAAATTTTATTTACTTAAAATCTACACTGTTACAGAATTAATATTAGTATGTGTCTATTATGTGTATATGTGATTCGGGCTTTTTAAATGCGAGTGCGCGTATGAATGTCTGTGTGAACGCGCGCGGTGTGTGTGGTGTGTGGGTGTGAGTTACGTGTGTGAGGGTGACTGTAGTACATGTATTTAGAGGGTAAATATCTAGCCTTGATTGCAACATAGTTGTAAAATTCTTTTAAATTTATATGAACTGCCGGAGAATAATATTGAGGTATTTTCTGGAAAGGAATTGTACATAGATAACATTTTTAGAATTGGTGAGTTGCGTCTCAATCCAGTTTTAATATTAGGTATATAAAGTAGATTTTTGGAACAACCAGAATGTACAGAAACATAGAAATCTATTTTACATAATATATACGGATAATCAATATAACAATTTAAGACCTTATGCAAAAACAGAAGTTGTATTACCTTTCGTTGTTCTGAAATTTTCGTGTCGTCCACACAACGTTTAATATGACATACTGGAATGCAACTTCCCACGATTGCCTTTCTTCAGGGTCACTGTATGAGGGTTAATGTTCAGCACCCTTACTGGTACCATATTTCGAGACTTTACCAGCGTTCTTCCAATCAGAAGTCCTCCTGACCCATTCCCGATTCAGTTGCTTCCATCATGCATACTTGTCCTTCCCGGAGCGTACCATCCGGGCGTCCCATTACTATCATTTCCGCCTTCTCGGGTATTTTCATATCGCAAATCATTCGAACTTGCATCGTCTGGTTACTCCTACCTTGAAATGGAATCTCATCATCATCTATCCGAAGCACATTTTCTTTCATGTTACATGAAACCCATATTTTCTCATGAGATCCATTCCCAAGATCACTTCTTCTGTAATTTCAGCTACCAACACTCGATGATTAATTAATTTGTCCCCAATTGTCAACATAACGGCAGTCTCTCCGTGAGTACAAATTTTCTCACCACTTGCCGTTCGAAGACACACCGATACAGGTAGCACTTTTCCACGACCAACCAAATCTGGTCTCACAATAGTTTTTGTCGCTCCTGTATCCACGAGTAATCGGACACCCTACCATTAATTCTACCATCGATATAAATGCTGTCCAGACTTTCCACCGACGATGCAGCACGGATGATAATCTCCGGGCACTACGTTGTGCTGTCGACGTTCGCCCCCTACGTCGACTTGCTTTAGTTTTCCTGCTGCTCAACCGGTTGTTTTTTTGGTTGAGTGCAGCGTCTCTGTATATGACCAACTTCGCCGCAGTTCCAGCATCGCAGACCCCATCTCCGCGGTCGTTGTCTTTCAGCTTTTCCACACGGTTGATTATTTCATCTATGCTGTTCTGCGCTTGATCAGGTTCCTCTAAGGCAGACCGAACTTTGTGACCCATTCTGTGTGATGTCTGCTTAGCTGCTTCAAATTCAAGCGCATGAGCCAGTGCGTCATCCAACATCTTTGGCCGTGCTAGTCTTAGCGCTTGCTGTATTTCGCCATCCTTAACGCCATCCACAAATGTTTGGACAGCAAGTTGTTCGAGGAAGCTGTCTGGTGCCGTTGGGTATGCCAATCTAACTAACCTGGCAATGTCAGCTTCGAATTCTTGCAGGCTTTCACTTGTCTTTTGCGAGCGGTTCTTAACTTGTGCGTGGTAAACCTGTTGAAGGTGAGCATCTCCATATCTCATCTCAAGCTTTGATGTTAAGAGGCCGTAATCATTCTGCTGGTGATCAGGAATCGTTTGTAAGATGTTAAGAGCCTCCCCCCGTAGGGCCACTATTAAGGAGATAGCCTTCTCTTTGTTGCACCAACCGTTGGCTATTGCAGCAGCTTCAAATTGTTTCAAATATGTGGGCCAAGGTGTTTTACCATCGAATGTAGGTGGTTTTACTTTAAATTTAGACGGAATTGACTCGCTTCTTTCCATGGTTCTTATTTCTGGAATGTTCTGATTAACAACTTGGCTTGGTAATTCAAGTGGTCGCGTTGTTAGTGAAATCATTTGTTCTTGAAGCCTCATCACATCTTCTTCCATTTTACCAATTTATTATCCAACTTTTGCTCAACTGTTTTTACCTGTTCAGTGACATCTTCTTTCAATGCAATGGAGCTTGCTATTAATCTTTGTTCTAACGTGGCCGTCTTTTCATTCAACTCTTCCATTTTCATCGCGTTTTCACTAAAGCGTTCTTCTATTTTCTTAGCATTTTCACTTAACCTTTCGGTAAGGTTTGATTCCAGTTCAACTGACCTCTCCTCTATTTTCTCAGCGTTTTCAGTAAACCTTTCCTCCATACCGGATTTAAAATCCTTAAGGAAATTCATTAAAGTCTCTGCCTCCATCTTACTTTGGTTTGTTGTAACTGGCATATACAAACTACTTAAATGTCTTTAGACTTGTGTTTTAAATTAATCACTATATACCCCACAAATGCCTGACACCAGTGTAACGGGCTATCTCTACCGCGTTTCTTTAATTCAAAACAAGTATAATAAATGTCTTTATTACTCACTGTTCACAAGTCTAATTAACAGTATATGCCTTGTTTACAGATGTTTTCAGTCCACTTAACAATGAATCACTATTACACTAATGAATTTACAAGCACTAATATCTTCTTAAACTAACTTCTTACCATAGGTCCATTAACCACTAACACAACTATTTGTTTATACACTTCTATTTATTTATGTACACTACAAGCTGCACAGCATATCACATTTATGTAAACTTCTAAAAGCTCAAACTACTATTACTTAAACACGTTATAATTTATATTAGACATTCAAGAATAGACTAACTCTTACATTCATAAGCGGCCTTATATATACCCTGCATTAAGATATGACTCATTATCTAGAACTTTGTAGAAGGATTCTCGAATGCTGAAGAATACGCTGTGCCCCGGGCGTTTGTATGTTTGACGGGTTGCCTAATAGTGGATCGCAACAATACTATATCAGTTTAGTCTAGCCTTTACTTTGACCTCTCTCTTTAGCCCCTTGTATGATTACAAACAAAAAGTTTAAAGGAAAGTTAGTTCTGCGTGTTAATGTTCCAACTTATAAAACCCTTTAAGGAAGAGTAGTCAAATATCGACCACTTAAGCAAAAAAATTCGTGGTTCCGTTCCAGCTGTAGTTAGAAATTTGCGTTTTTGAGAGATAATTAAAAAAGGATTATGCTTAATACAACCACCAACAATTATCGTTTAGGTATAATTCCTTTTTTGTAAAATGAGAAAAATGGAATCTGTATTTTTGGTGAGTAATATCGACCTCTCGGGTAAAGTCGATCATTAAATCGGGTAAAATGCGCCAAATAATAATAATAACTTTTTTACAAAGTTAAACAAACAGTTGTAAAAAAATAAAAAATATTTATCATTAGCATTGAGAACAGATATAAGAGTCAGTTTTCTCGATGTCTATGCAGCAACATGAGCCCAAGAACCACATACCCGACATCTCCACCACCGCTCATTTTTCATCCCAAAACCTTGGCATATGAAGCATATGTCATCTTTCCCATCATTATTCTTCTTTCTCGTAGGGCAACACATCTTTTAACGTTTTTCAATTTCTCCTGCTTCATCCTTTTCTTTTCTTCCATTTTTTGTAATTCTTTCTTTACCGGAGTCGAAGTCGTAATTTTTGAATGTTGAATTTGTCTTGATTGGATTTATAGTTTTTAATCTTGGTAACGGCAAAAGATCTGCAAAGGATTTGCTTGACAATTTTGATTCAAGAATCTTATCGTCGTCGTCAGTCAGTTCGTCATCGACATACTTCACGAGCTCTAAATCTGTGTCGGTAGAAGTAGAAGATATGCGACGTCGTTTACTCATAGAAGTATCTGGATGTTCCAGCTACAGGAGATCTTCGATTCAAACCTTCACTATTCAAGTTATCTGGGGTTAAACTGTCACTAGGTACTGCAGTCCGTGAAGAAATTGGAATATCAACATCGGGTAAAGCAGTGAAAATTTCTTCGTCAAAAAATTGAAACCTACTCATAGGATGTATTCCAGTAACCTCAAAACTACGGACTCCTTTTTCTATAGTTGTTACCCTGTTGTAGGCATTTTTAAATAACTCCACAATATCAGTTTGCAAAATTTTTTTCATTCTGTTTTGATTTAATATATCTATCACACTCTTGATTATAAGCGATCTTTAGTGGACCAAAAAAACAAAGGTCAAAAGGTTGAATGCTGTGTGATGTATGAGGTGGTTATCCATAATTAATAAAACAGGATCAATTGTGGTAACTCTTGTAAACGTTGCAAAATGCTGTATCCACTCGGTAAAATATCTTCAGCTATCCACCCCGATTTAGAACATTGTACATGGCCTAGTAGTTCCATTTCTTTCCAACGCTTCTTTCATCCGTTTTCTTTTGAAGATGAACAGTGGTGGGACAAAACTACCGGCAGCACTCATACAAACCACAACAGTCACTAACTGCCTTCTTTCACCGCTTGAAAGGGCACCTACTTGTTTTTTACCTTTCTTAGCTATAATTCGATTTGGAATATGAACATTACTAATACCAGTCTCATCGACATTATAGATACCATGAGCTTCGAATTTATGTTCACTACAGAGTTTTTCTACATTATCGAAAAACAATGCGACTTCTTGTTTATTAAAAGCTAAAACTTGTAGCTTCTGGATTTCGGAGGCTTAAGGTTGGATTACGACGCAGAAATGAATACAGCCAATCTTTACCACATATTTTCTTGTCTTTACTGAAGTTATGCTTCAGTAGATTTGCTTCTGCAAACTGATATGCAAGCTATCTAATTTTAATTGCCGTGAGTCCGTAAAATACTTTTGCCATGTCAATAATTTATATGGTTTGCAAGTTCAGCTTCTTGCTCATCACTGAACACTGATTTTCTTCCCAACTTGTATTTTTGTGAACGAAAGCGACCACTTAAACGATCCTGTATGGTTCTATATGGAACATCAAACATTCATGCTGCTTTTCTTATTGAAACATCCTTCTCTTTTACTGATATAAGGGCGCGCCCCATGTTGTTCTCTGACCACGAAGAACGGGTGCTCTTTCGCGTACACCCTTTCCGGGGCATCTGAAAATAATAAACACCATTATCGACCATGGTGGACTAATATCGATCATTTGTGGCCGATATTAGCCGACAATCCGTTAAACAAAAATATGTAAACAAACAAAAAACTTGGTTAGATATCAGCATTAAGTTTTACTATAAAATTATTCTAGTTTTATGTCTTGTTTAGCTCACATCACAAAAATAAAGTCAAAATTAAAGAAAAATATTGTCTTACCATAACATAAACACGTAGAATATTATAAAAAAGTTAGCCAAGAGCGAGTCGAGCTCGCACTATTAGGATTCCGTACCAATACTACAGTGAGCAATCAATAAACCAAATTAAACTGTTTTTATTTTTTTATGTTCTTACGATTTAAACCCAAATTCTTACATTTATAAACGTCGATAATCTACAGTTAAAAAGTCGATAAATACATCACGCAAGCGCGGAATAAGTGACGTCACGGGCGGTTGGTAACTCTAACCTTATACAGATTTGGCGCGCCCATCTATCAATGACGTCACCAATGCACAAATTTAAGACGCAATAATTGGAAATACAAATTTAAAACAATAGTTCATATCAGCGAACAAATTAAACAATGGACTACTTACATCAGAAATCCGAACGTCCTGCGGGGTTGAGCTAAAGTTGGCCTCTATTAAAGTCCATCAGGGCTACGGAGGGCCCTTTTTAGGTAGTTAAAGATGGTACGCCCAACGTTCTTCCAAAGCGTTCGGACCAGCTCCGGCAGTCATGGGCTCGTTCATCCAGGGTCGTGCAGTACGGTTCGCCAACGGCTTCAAAATCATCACCTAAGAAGGCAACCGACAAGCAACACCACGTATAAGGGGCGACAAACAAAGACAATTAGGCAAGGGAATCTACATAGATAAAGCTAACGATACGTTACCGAAAAACGTCCACTCCACTCGAAGGTTCTGGCAAAAAAGTGACGTTACATAAAGTCACGGAAACACTTGTCCCCACTTTTTTCCTACTCCACTCGCGTCGCGCGATCTGGCGCAAATGCACTGTGACGTAACGGAAATACGCGCCTAGTCTTTTAAATTTGTGGCGCGAAACTTCCGCACATCAAAATTAACCTAAAAACAATGTTTAAGTGCCAATTGGCACGTAACAATGTATATTTAAATCTTATCCAAATTTGATTGTGATAACTGAAAAATGAATATATTGTCCCACATTGTACTGGTACATTATGAGTAAATACGTTGTCTATTACTGTGTTTAAACATTTTTTTCTCAGTAATTATTACACTGTCAAAAACCTGCAGTTGTCCAATAATCTAAGACTCTATAGGTACTATCCTATTAAAATCAAAATTTTAGCTTTGGAAATGTAGGAGAACGGGGGGTCATTTTGGTACATTTTGAGCTATATCATGAAGACTACTGGACTGAAAATTATAAAAAAAATATTTTTAGAAGCCTTTTAGAATCCTCTTTCAAACGATATATTTATTAAAACTTTTTTTCTTTTGACCGAATTAAGCCCCGCCATTTTAATCTAAAAATTTTTTTTCTATTTTCTGACTGTCGATATTTGCACGCTCCATAAAGATCTAGCATTGTGCCAAATTTTAAATTCCTACGTTACATAGTTTTCGAGAAAAACCTTTGTGACAGACGGACGGACGGACACGAAGGTGATTTTATAAAGGTTCCGTTATACCTTATAAAGTAGGGAACCATAGAAAAGATCGAAAATCACGCAGCACTCTCTCTCTCTCTCTCTTTAGGCTAGCTCTAGACTGAATGACTGTCTGTTGATTTCGTTACAGTAAGTGCTGTTAATACTTGGAGCTCTGCTCCGTTCTGATGTTAAATCATTTAAAGATTCCGTTGGAGAGGGTGGGACGTCATAATTATTGGCGATCAAGATCTCAACAAGTGCAATGTCCAACACTTTTGTCGACACTTTTCCCACGAGTACGACCTTCCGTTGGCTTTCTGGTAACAGTACACCTATTGCAGGTGTGAATCGCCATATTTCATTTCCATCCATGATGTTAAGGCCCCATAGTTTCATTGATTATTTATTTATTTATTCTTATTGAAATATACAGGGCAAGCCCTAATTACATATTTCACATAATGCAACATTAAATTAATATTAAATTTTATTTACTTAAAATCTACACTGTTACAGAATTAATATTAGTATGTGTCTATTATGTGTATGTGTAAATCGGTTTTTAAATGCTAGTGCACGTATGAATGTTTGTGTGTATGCACGCGGTGTGTGTGCATGTGTGGGTGTGAGTGTACGTGTATGAGTGTGTGTAGTACATGTATTTAGAGGGTAAATATCTAGCCTTGATTGAAACATAGTTGTAAAATTCTTTTAAATTTATATAAACTGCTGGAGAATAACGATATTGAGGTATTTTCTGGAAAGGAATTGTACATAGATAACATTTTATAATTGGTGAGTTACGTCTCAATTCAGTTTTAACATTAGGTATATAAAATTGGGAACGACCAGAATGTGCAGAAACTTAGAAATCTATTTTACCTCATAAATATGGACAATCAATATAACAATTAAGACCTTATACAAAAACAGAAGTTGTATTACCTTTCGTTGTTCTGAAATTTTGTCGATGTTTAACAGTTTTCTAGCATTGCTGTAGAAATTGTGTTCGATAAATGTTTTAAATTTTTTATGATATTCTCCCGGCGTCGCGCGTTCAGAGCCACTTGCACAGTTAGCAACACGGATACTATCCACATTCACATTATTGCACAACAAAGATATTACGTCATAATTTCGTGTCAAATTGTATCACATGCCAAATATGTTTACAATAATACAAGATGCACCCTAAAAAAGATAAAAAGCACTCACCCAAAAATGTGGAACTCTTCACGATTTCGCGGTCATCCTTGCGCAGGAGCCATGTTGATTTCCATGTACCTCGTTTGGCGTTGTTTGGGGTGGGTTACGTCATGCCCTCGTTGAAACCAGATTTAGCGTCTTCCTCTTCTTTGTTAGTAGGTAGGACGAAGGAAAAACCAGGTAAGAAACGATAAAGCAAGGTAAAGAGGAAACCTATCTCCTGAGAAAGAAAAGACAAAAGAACGACACAGGTAAACGTCACTATTCGACGTCCCGTTGGCTAATAATCCCGTCGTGTCCAAACCGCGTCTGCACATTCTTTTGCGCAAACGCAACTGTCCGAAATGAAAGAAATTTAACAAGTTTATTTGAAATAATGGCGGGAATTTAGTCACATATTTAGAAGGCGGTTCCGTGGCGTAGTGGTATGTGTATGACTGCTACGCCCAAGGTCCCGGGTTCGAATCCCGACACGGTCCGCTTGAAAAATGTTAGGCGAGCATTTTTCACAAAAATACACCCTTGTTCGGATGAGAGGTAAAATTGAGGTCCCGTGTGTGAGTGTTGTCACGCACGCTAAAGATCCCTACCTTGCTTGGAACAGTAAGGGTTCGGCAAAATTCCAAATTTTTCAGATAAAAAAAACTCGCTTCCTGGCCAATATAGTACCTTCGGGTGGAGCATTGGAAAATCACATGTAGAGTCACATATTTAAAACTGTACATCTCTAAATTTGGAATGTAACAATTTAATGAATTTATTTTGATTTGTTTCAACTGTTTGAGAATGTGTGGCTGTTCCCGGATTCCACACTATTTTCGCAAATTCCAACTTCGTACGCACTAGTGAGTTGTACAACATTTTTATGGATTCGGTATTTGTAAAAGGAGTATTTCGAATCATAAAACCTAGTATTTTATTTGCAATAGCTGCGGCAGTTTTAATATGGCTAAAGAAGCATAAATTTGCTGTGTATGTGACTCCTAAGTCCCTTTTAATATCTACCTCATTAAGTAATATTTGTGATATGGAATAATTAAACACTATCTTAGATTTAGTAACCCTAAACACTATTTTTCACACTTTTCTATATTAAAACTCATTCTATTAATATTACATCAGTGTTTTATAGAATCAAGGTCGGTTTGTAATGACATGCAAACAGACAAGTTCTTTATTTCCTTATATATTTTCAAATCATCAGCAAACAAAAGATATTTACTAGCACTTGTATAGTTTGAAAGATCATCGACGAAAATAAGAAATAATAAAGGACCAAGCATGTGAATGTTGAGCTCTTGCTATATACCGACGATGGTCCGGTATAGTTTGTACAATATTCAAAATCTCATCCTGTAGTGCGACTATTAATGCAGTAGTCTTTTCACAATCACTCCAGCCACTAGCTGGAGCAACAGTCTCATATTGTATGAAATACGTCGCCCAAAGTGACTGTCTATCAAAAGTATGTGGATATACTTTGAACTTTGATGGTGACGGTTTGCTTTCCTCAGCATTCTTAAATTTTGAGGTGTGCTGTTGTATCACTGGGGTTGAGAGCTCCTGTGCTTGTATTGTTAGGGAATTAGTTCGTTCTTCCACCTGTAGCACTTTTTCTTCCACTTTACACAATTTTTCTAGCCACTTTTCTGGAAACTACCACAAGTTTTTGTAAAAAGCTATAAAATTTGGCTTTCAGTTTTTTCCACGGATTTTGTAGTTTCTTGCATAAACTCGTCTCTTAATTGGCTGTAATTTTCCATTAATTTTTGTTCAAGCATTTTACATTCTGGTCTGAGTGCGCTATAAAATTTTTGTGTAGATTGACGGTGCTATGGTTCAGTTTTTCAAGATTTGCGGCGTTTCGTTCTCGTTTCTGGACAATTTCTTGTAATTTTCCCGAAAAAAAATTGTGTTACTTTCTTCTAATATTTCAGTTCTTCTGTGAGGTTTGCAGCGTTTTGTTCTTGTTTCTCTGCGTGTTTTTTTACGTCTGGCTCTAAGTCCTTCAAAAAGGAAAGAATTTCGCTTTCCATTTTCTATTGTTGACTACAAGTGATAGGTATGCAAAAGAGAATCATTCAATGTCCTTTACAGTACAACCGCACATACTTGACACCTATGCAACAAATTTTCTAATTGTCCTTTGTTTCCAATAAATACAAATTTAATAGTTATTTTTCACTATCGCAAAATTTACAGTCTTGTTTACATTAACACCGAATTGTAGACACGATTTTAATCTTCTAATTGTGGCGGACTAAACACTATTACAGCACTAATCTTACTGGTAGTTTATTTAACACTTTTATATCACATAAGTGAATTTATCTTTACATTAATTTAAGTACACCAAGCGTTTATTAGGACCGAGTTCAAACTAAAACTAAATTGTCGCAATGGGGTTCACACCCATAAACGATAATTCTTTATTTTAGAAAAAGGGAGAAATATTTAGAATGTACGTCTTCAAACTATTTGAGAACAAGTTTATTGTATTGATCTGTCAATCATTCTTTCTTATTGCTAAACATATATGAGGCCGCTTGTTTAATACGTCAAATGTTGATAATAAATTAACTAATAAATGCACGCCGGACTGTATATAATTATTTATTTTATTAGAGCTTGAGCACATTTATAAATGAGGAGCAAACACGAACGTTTCTGTGTACTACCGATGCCCATGGACTAATCTGATGTCTGACTAAACATACCTGCTTTACAAACAAGGGGTAGAAGTTGTACAGTCTTACAAATGTAACACATAACGTATATACAAATTAAGTATTGAACACCGCTTTAGTAAAAACTGAATAAGCATTCTATCCAGAATGTTCCATGTTTCTTAATTATTATTGTGATATTGTTTCCTAAAAGTCTAATGTTAGCTTTAACCTGAGATCAATCTTCACCTTACGCGATTCCATAAGAAATTTTGCACCTATGACATTCCATTTCAAAAAACCTAAGCCCTAGAATTTATTCCTGATGTTAGTTGTAAATTGGAACCAATGCATTACACCAACTGAAAAATGGATACCCCACGCCAAAAAGTTTCGACCATGGTATATATCATTTTGCAAATGTTGAAAACTGCAATTATAGTTTTTGGCGGTATTTTTATCATGGGATCAACTTCTCACCCTCCAAAAGCAGAAAAGCTGTAGATCTAAATGTTATTTAGCGAAATTGGGAAGTTGGAATTAACCCTGAATTTGATCCAGGCATCATGATAACCATTGCTGTGTTTTGCTGTGGATCTGATGTCACAGCACTACCATAAATAAGAAGCATCAGACTACCAGAAAAGTACCCACGGTTATGTTGGTATGACAGTTGTAACATTAAACTATGCAGTGATATGCTAAAATTACTTAAATCAAATAATAATAAATGCGTATAGTGGAAAAATTGATTGTAAGATTTACACTCCATAACATAGGTAAAGTAAGTAACTAAGCGGCATACATTAATCACATAAACAATTGGAACTGCTAGACTCTAGACTTGCGTAAAATTAACTTGTGATAATAAGAAAAGAACTAGTTCATATAGTGCATTTTTTTAATCAATTAATCCTTCTGCTGTAGAGGAGATTGCACTATTTGTACTCCAGTAAAGTATTAAATCAAATGCCAATTTTTAGATTTGAAGTAAATGATTACTATGCAATATGCTTATGTTGATTAGTTTCATACACTAAACAGTAATAAATGTAACCCAAGACGTACGGATATTACTTAATAGTAAATGTATTCATTAAAATGTAAAATATACAATGAAGTCCATCTCTACATACCTATCTTGTTACGTGTTACTAAATGCTCCACAGATTATTTTAAGAAATAATCAATTTTAGGGGATTATTGGATTAATATTATTTAGGGTATTATGCATATTAGATGTGGTCTAGGTGTTCTCCGGCTATGTTTAGGGAGAAAACTTTTTATTATTGTGTAATTTTGTGGTAACGACGGTTTTAATGGTCGTAAAACGGACATAACGTTTTCTGACCAATCAGGCTGAGTAACGCACAAGCAATGGTGGGTTTTCTAGTAAATCGAAGCTTGTGCAGGAGTGCATTATTTACAGAATTTTGGATATTTGTGCTCCTTTAGATAAAAGTAATTTTTATCAAAATCTCTTGTTAGGTGCACTATCAAATTCTGGTGCAGTATTGGATGTAGTTATACCAATAGGATATTTCATTAATTTCAAACATACCTACTACAACTAGCGGTATATGTGCTCATAATATATTCTTTAGATTAGCATAATCATTGATTGTATGAAACAAAGATACAAATATGCAGGGTTGACTCTTTAGGCAATGTGCTTCAGCTTTCTTGCAGACTTAGCAAGAAGTTATTTAAATTTTTTTCTAATGCATGTGCTAAACAGATACCTCAATAAAAATTTTGTTTTCAGGGTCGAGTGGTTATTCGTCCAATTGCATTTCGACCAGGTATGTCCCCAGCAGCAAGGTTTGGTTTGGATGGCGAACGATATGGGTCTACACCAACTTTAATTGGATGTATGTATTGATACAATTTTAATTTTTAGTAGTAGGGGAAGGTTGCTATGAATGGGACACTTTTTTTTAAAAACCTGCTGGATCCTTATTTTTCGGGTTTAATTCAAAATATTTTAGTAGGAATTTTCTTAGTCCTATACAAACACATTTAAACAATTATATCATTGAAATTTAATTATAAACATGTTATAAAACTTATTCAGTAATTAAACAGTTTAGTCCCATTCAATACACTATATGTATTGATTGGGACGCATATATGTTTTGAACGGGACAGTATTATTTATTATAAGATAAATTGTGGATAATGATTTTTATTTCAAATAAATGTACCTACTTACATTATGAATACTCCCTCTGTTTGTTATGGCTGGTTATATTTTCTTCTTTCTTTTCTTTGGGAATGAAACCACATAGTTTTCTATTGTATTTTTATTGGCATTTTGATTCATAACCTTTGATCGTTATCAACGACCCTAGGTCAATAAAAATACAATAGAAAACTATGTGGTTTCATTCCCAAAGAAAAGAAAGAAGAAAATATAACCAACCATAACAAACATACAGCGAGTATTCATAATGTATGGTTAAAAAATCATTCTTAAAGGATTCTCCCAAAACAACGTTCATATGTTGCAAATTCAACATCAAATTTCAAAGTATCAGCTGTGCGTGATGTACCTGGGTTCCTATATGGTTGAGCTAGTTTTATTAATGTTTGTTCCTTCAGAATATCGCAAATATCATCTTCAACAGGGTAAATAAATTTTTGTGAATTTCCATATCTTCGCAGAAATTTAATATTATATTCATTTCCGTTTAACACTTCTTGTATACATCCAATATAAGCCAGTTTATTTTTTTTTGTTGAAAAGTCAACCAAAACAAAATCACCTTGCTCTAAAATAAAGGCAACATTATCAAAATCTTCATTTTCGCTTCTTTCGCTCATTTCAACTAAAAATTCATCTGTGCCATCTGAATCTTGCAATTCAATCTCTTCTGTTTCTGATTCACTACTGTCATCTTTTTCTACTATTTTTTTCTTTGTCTTCATCTCTTTTATCTTCAATTTACGCAATTTTTCTTGAAACTCTTCTTCTATTTTGTTCTTTTCAGGAGTTTCTGTAAGTATTCTTGTCGTGCCTTTCTTCCTACCTTTGCTACTTGGTTTTCTTTCTGGGGCCTTGGGGTATGGCCTCACTGATTCAGGAGTGATTAGCAAATCCGAGAAGTTTGTTTTTCTTGAAGGTGTTGAAATTTCTGAAAAAGAACACTGAGGTTCTTGTATGGCATTATTATTATTGGAAGCAACGTGATCTGTTACATAAGAACCCAAAAAGTCTGTATCATCAAACACATGTCGATTAAAAAGATATATCCCAGTAGTCGAGAATCCCGCAACAATATTTTTAGGTGTAAAGGCATTTAGGTAAGCTTTTTCAGCAACAGCAGCAATCTGGTAAATATCAAAAGTCTTACCTGGATTAGTTAACATCCACTCAATTTGTGCACATTTAAAACTAGTTTTAAATGGCCCATATATTGATACGTCCAAAGGCTGTAGCCGATGGCTACAATGGGGTGGAAAAGTTAATAATTCAACATGATTATCTTTAGCGTAATTAATAATATCAGGACTAATATGGGACTCATGGTTATCCAATAGTAAAAGAACGGGAGTTTCAAGTGTAGGTTTTAAATACTTAACAAAGTGCTTGAAGCTGAGAAAGAAGTTTGCTTCTGTCATCCACCCAGACTTATTTGCAACGCCGAGGCTACCTGCTGGAGCACCATTTAACATATATTCCCTAAAGTTTACTCTAGGGAAAATGAATGCAGGTGGTACTTTATTGCCATTGGCACATACGAAGCACAACATTGTTACCAGTACGCCCCGTTCAGCAGAAGTGGCTTGTCCCACCTGTTTCAATCCCTTGCCAGCAAACACTTTCGGTGGATCTGTTACAGTGCTGAGGCCAGTTTCATCACAATTGTATATATTATTTGCTGTGAAACTGTATTTGGACATCACATGTGTCAAATTGTCAAAAAATTTGTTCACTGTGGTAGGATTAAATGCAGTCGCTTTACTTAAGCTGGTTTTTTCTGGTTTCCTAAGCGATAATAAGTTTTGATGCCGTCGCTTGAAATGCTTCATCAATCCAAACCAGCCTTTTTCTGTATTCCATTTTCAGGATAACTTAGTTCTATTTTTTTTGCATACTTATATGCAAGCTGCCGCAGACCTGTTGTACCCAAGCCATAACACATTTTTGATGCCGTTACTAAATATTGGACTAGAGCATGCTCTTGTTCAAGGGTAAAAATTCTTCTATTGCCAATATTAGGTGTATGTCGAAACTCATTTGGGTCAGGAAGCGACCGAGACATTTTAATTGCCCTATGTAAAGCCGACTTTGATATGTTATATTTTTTACTTGCGTATCAAATAGATACTTTATTATCAATGATGTCTTGCACAGCTTCTTTCATGCAATTTGCAGAAACTCTGACTCTTTTTTTTTATCCATCTGAAACCAAGTATCAACTATAAAACTAATTTTAATTTAGGAGTAATGAATGGTACACTGTCCCATTCATTACTTAAAATTATGTCCCAATCATAACCAATATCCAATTATAAGATTAAGTTAGGTTAAAATAATTTACCTGTAAAGTTCAAAAACTGCTATGTTTCCAACGTACTATACGCACATCCAGATTGTAAAGTACTGGAAACTGAACACTACTACGATTCGACAGGGTTGAATAATAAAAAAAAATAAAATGATTTACTATTTACTACTAACCACTGAAAACGTTAAATGCGGATAAGTTCAACAACATGCACGAGATGTTTATCAAATTTCATGGCAAGTAAATGCACAAGTATGTCCATCTATTAACACAACTAGATGTCATAACTGAACAGATTTAGCCAAGTTTCGGACAATGTCCCATTCAAAACATGTCCCATTCATAGCACCTTTCCCCTACTAGATGCTAGTAACTAGACAAAAATTTTAATAATTTGGATTACTGGATTTTATTACAAAGTTTACAAAAATTCGCTAAAATTTAAAAGCTTCTAAAATTTTAGTCGGAACTAAAATTACACTTATTTGTATTCAGCAACACGATTTTCTGTTAAAAGTCTAGAAGAGTTCGTTTAAAATACTCATAATTTTAGAGGGATGATAAAATAGTCTTCTATTATTTAAAGGGTTGTTATTGATATTATAGGGATGGCTTTGTCTGCTGCTGTTGGTGATGCTTGGTAGAAAATTTGTACTAAAATTGTTAATAATCTTTCTCTATAATTTCATAGGGCAGAGTTTAGATTATATCAATGTACAATGAGAGATATGGCTAATCTGTTTTGGATACCAAATTGATTGTTCAAAAGCATTTTTTGCTTAAACAAAGATGTAGCTATAATTATAATTAATATGTCAACCACATTTATAAAGAGGCAGAAGTACCACAATACCCGCCATGTTAAAAAATTTTAGCATCCTTACATTTTTATGCAAGTGGGTGCTATCAATTAAACACTGGACAAGAATACAATTTTGCATTAAACCAACCAAATATTAATAGATGCATTGACGAAGTAACGAACGTTGTTAATATTTACTTATTACCAAACTGGATTCGGGTGGGCAGCATTTTCTAAATTCATTTACCTTTTTGAATAACTGCTGGATTAAATTTCCCCCTGCCAATAATTATGTCGTCTCCCAAAAATACAATTAACTTTTCTTTCTTTAGTTTTGTAGTTCATGAGATAAGAGACATTATTAAAATAAAAGTAATAAACAGAAAAGCCCATGGAAATAATAAAATGAAAAATCCAAACTTCCACTCTTTTACTGTAGTTAGGTAAGAAGTGGTAGAGAAACGCAGATGGTAACGAAACAAACAGCACTAAAATAATTTTAAATAATAGTACTAAATTAGTTCAAATGCTCATCTTTCCAACATTGACAAAATGAGCTTGCAAAATTATAAAAGACTCATTTAATATTATATAATTTTAACAGACCTCTAAATATAGATTTACAGAATTCCATTAGAGCATCGATTGTTTTAGCAGGCCTCTAAATTTGTAACATTTAACGGCTTCCAAATTTTAACAAAATAGTTACAGAATAGACCTCAATAGTATTTACCAAAACTAGAAAATGGTACCATATTACTGAAAATAATGTATTTGTTAGATTATGTAATGAAAATACTGACTAGCAGATATTTTTAGTTAATCCGCTATTTTATTAATGGATTATTTTTGTACTATCAGCAATGAGCTACCCGCTTATTCTAACAGTATATGTCCTTTAACATGAACACACTGGAGTTTAATGGGTGAATTACCAATATGAACAGAAATCTAATGATTTTATACAGTTTAATTATTTGGTTATAAAAAAAGAGCTAATGACCCTCAAAAATATACACTCTCTTACTAAACGTGTCAAACTGTCTTTGCCAGATAACATTTCCACAACTATACTAAGACTCCAATCCGTTCGATTTTTAGTATCATTCCCAATGAATAAAATTTTCCCTACAGCAACCTTTCTTCTATACTTTTTGTTGCTTCACAGTTCCTTTGATCAGGATATTCCGTCCAAAGATACTGTTGCACATAATCTCTCAATTTCTGCCTACGTTAGGACATAACGAAGATCTTTCAATAGTGTCACAATCCTGCACTCCAAAATGTTGCTGATCTTGTAAAAACACTTTTTGGAGTATGTACTACGACACCACTTGCATCTTTTGATATGTCAGACGTCTAAATTGATTACATCTTTGTAAAGTAAACATGCACGTCCTAATACTTTCCTTAGTAAACTCATCATTACTCCTACTGAACATCCTAAAAACTCTCCCCACCAAGGAGCTGTAGACAGATTAAATTTTCAAGAAATGCATTAAATAGAAGCACTTTTTATAATTTCATTTTGCTCTAACTATGATAAGGTACTTTCGGCCTCAACAAAATTAGTCCCATTATCAATTATTCTGTCTTACATCTTCTATGTCTATCAAAAATCTACACAAAGGCTGCAGAAAACAAGAAGTAGATAGAGATACACAAAGTTTGAGGTAATAACCTGCACATGTAAAAAGATATACCCATACCTGTTCCCATCTTTTAAATACAACAAACCAGCCATGTCAACTCTCATTATTTTAAACACACTAGCATCTTGCACATGATCACTAGGTAATGGCAGAGATTTTACCTCAAATTGTTTTGAATCGTATGCTCTAACAGTTCTGCATACTCCTAAATGTTTAAAAGTTCATCAATACCTACGCGAAAAACGTTTTTGTGTTCTTGTAAAATTATGCTAGTCGCAGTGGGGTGCTTATTGGGTAAAACTACAGGAAATACATCCAGCTTATTCTTGATCGGAAACGAATCACGCCATATTTAACAACAAACATGGTTAAACCTGATAGTCTTTTGACGTTGACTCCTAAAAACATTAATTTTATATATTTTTGAAAATTCTGCTGCTTGATTTCATCAATGATAAGTTTACTTTGCCATCCACTGGTTGGATTTGTCAGTAAAATTAAATCGAAATAACGAAGCAATCATCCTTCATATTTAGGAATATTTTGAAAAATAATTCATCTCCAACCCTTAGTGTCTCTTGTTATAAAACTAACAACATATAGTTTTCTTTGTTCTAAAACAACTGCGTTTTCTCTAATGAAATATTGTTGGGCCACTTCTCAGGGTCTTCATATGACCAGGATGACCCTTCCCACAACTGTGACTTGACTAATTGTTTGGGAGAACATCTTCAAGGTGGCAAATCTGCTGAATGTAAAACATCTGGTACATATTTCGAAACTGCTTCTGATGTTAATTCGCAGATTTTTTAAACTCTACTGCAAACAAAAGTGTTTCATTGTTCTTTACGTAACACTCGTGCAATAGCTGTTGATAAATCACTCCCAAACATGCTTTAACATTTTTATTAAAATTTTACCTCAGTATGTTGTATAATATAGCACCAATTGTACCCACTAATAACTGTAGGCGAGAAATAGTCAAGTGACATAAAGATGCATCTCTAGCTTTGGCTACTATTAGAAATACAGAGACTACATTATCTTGAAAAGATGACATGAGAAAATGCATTTTTACTAGCATCACAAAACTTGTGTAAACTCAAAAGATTTGTTTTTTGCACTTGGCATATACCCACCCAGGTACTTTTATTTCAAACAACTTAGGCAATTTAACTAACCATTCTTTAAATTCTGTTTCTGTATCTTCATCTGCTAGTTGAGCTTAAGGTAACTTTGTTCCATAGTTGCTATAACAACAATTTAGCCTTGAATGTTGCCGGACAGGTAGACCGAATAGGGTCAAACATTCTCTACCTCATTGGCTAAATTAATCTTTTTGTAAATTCTACTATCCCAATTGACTTGCTTAATATACTGATCATTAACTGACAATGTATCTGTTAAACTATCCCAATTTAATCCAAGTGATAATGAAAGTTAATTTACTCACAGTATGGAACTGGTTAGACGCGTACCCTCATTGTTTCCTATTCTGAACTAACCCTCACATTTCTATCACTATCTGCAAACAAAAGTCTGATCTCGGTCTACCTCTACCTCTTTTTCCTATCTCTGTTTGTAATATATCCTGTACTATTCCCCAAAAAAGCCTTATAACGTATCCTGCCCTTCTATATTTCCTATTTTTTTTTGTTTTCCACAGATATCTTTATTCCTCTACTATTTCTATAACCTATTTATTATTAACTTTGTCTGTCCATTTCTCATACATCTGTAGCACAACATTCCAGAAGGCTTCTATCTCTTTCTGTCTGCTTTTCCTACTGCCCCTATTTCATAGACGTACTGTGCTGTGCTCCACACATATGCTTTGAACAATTTTCTTCTTGTTTCTATGTTTGTTGTCTTTGAACATAGCTGCTTTTCTTTCTTGTTTGATACAGTTTGGTCATCTTCTATTGTTTTACAATTACATACCGTATTTCCCCGATATTCAGTGGTATGTGAAGGGGGGAGGGGGGACAGATTGTTATAGTCTCGGGTATAATTGTTATAGTCCCGCGCGCGCGTGTGTTCAGAGCCACTACGACAGTTGGCAACACATACTAACCACATACATAATATTGCACAATAAATCTATTACGTCATAATTGCGTCTCAAATTGTATCACATACAAAAAATGTTTACAGTGATACAAGATTAGCCTTAAAGAAAAAGATAAAATGTACTCACTTAAAAACGTGGAACGCTTCACGACCTTGCGGTTATCCTTGCGCAGGGGCCATACTCATCTTCGTGGATCTCGGTGTTGTTGTGCGTGGGTTTGGTTAGCCATCGTTGAAATCAGATTTTCTGTCTTTACTCTTCTTCGTTTGTAGCGGTACGATAAGGATAGATAAGGCACGATAAAAGGCAAAGGTAAGGAGGAAACCTACATCCTAAAAGAGAAAAGCCAAAGGGACGACACAGATAAACCTCACTGTTCGACGTCTCGTTGGTTAATAATCGTCGTATCGGAAACCGCGCACTTACTTCCTCACTCCACGTCTGCGCCTTCTCTTGCGCCGACGCAACTGTCCGAAGTGACGGAAATGAACAAGTTTATTTTTTAAAATATTGGCGCGAATTCAGCCACATATTTAAAACTTAAACTAAAAATAATACATAGCCGATTTTCAACATGTAACAAGATATCTTTATTCCTCTACTATTTCTAGAACCTATTTGTTATTAACTTTGTCTGTTAATGCTACCATCTTCATACATCTGAAGCACAACATTCCATAAGACTTCTATCTCTTTCTGTCTGCTTTTCCTAACCAAACGGATTTTTTACTTCGTCATTCTCTTAATAAGAAGTAATGACAAAATGCAAATAAACTAGCATGGTGATACGATTAAACTTCAAACTACAACTGACTTAATAATTTAAGGCAGCAGGTATAGGGGCAAGGTTAGTATATTCAATAAGGTTTGCTCAAGTCGGAGGTGATCTTCTATTGGCTGTTGCAACTGACGTAGCAGGGCGACCCATTTTATAGATAGATATCGTATGTGGCATACATAAGCAAGGAAATCATGCAAATTTCAACCTGGGCAAGCTTATATATTTACATACTCTACACATATATACATGCATATCAACATTGTATAAGAAAATGTAAAATATTTCTGCATTACATAAAAATACTTCATGATGCAAGAAATAAATTGTATGTTATTACATAGTGGTTTATGAGGTACTATTCTGCGAAATATTTTAAAATACATAATTAAAATATACTTAAATAAAAAATGTTAAGTTGCAATTTTATTTATTTTTTTCTGCTTTTTGATGCTGGTGCTCCATTTTTTTTGCGAGTTAAATTATTAAACTGAAGCTGCATATTTAAAAATTTAATTCTAATGAACAGACGTTGTTTGATGTAAGATAATATAATAGTTTTAGAAATACTAGGGTGATGCTCATAAATGAAGTTTCTCAATCTTTTTGTTAGTCCATTATGCGTGTTAAAGTGTGTTCCATGGTATTCCACAAAATATTTCTTCAAAGTTTGTGCTTGGGCTTCCTATTCCCTTGAAGGTTCAATTAAACCGCCATTCGAAAGGTGTCGTACCCAGTTGGATGATGCATTCGGATTTTTTAACTGATAGGTATGATGGCCTAAATTAGAAAAATCTTGTTCACATAGATAAAATAGTGCGGTTGGTTTTACTCAGTGTATTAGTAACGGTTTGGCTTGCATTATTTGCCATTAAGTTTGACGCATCCACGGAAATGTCAGCTACTTTTAACACCTTCGCTACAATAAATTGCTTTAGGAGTGCCGTCAACAGTGTTTGGATTATTTTGGAGGTCCCGGATTTTTACCCAATATCACCATTTTTGTTCTATACAGAGCATTTAGTGGTGTTGGGTGATCATCCAATCCACCTTGTGTTCTCAACTAGCTGAAAAAGTTTTCAAGCGAATCTTGATTGAGTTTGTGAGTCAATATATAATTGATATCAGCGTATTTGCCTTTCATATCCTCAAATAAATGTTGCAGGGATGTAATGGATATTAGTAGCTCCTTTTGAATAATCTGGAAAGATGTTTTACTACTACATCGCATATTTTTTACAGTTGAATATACTTCATTTAATAATTTGTTTTGCTCTTCGAGATATAAACCATATCCACATTTAGTTGGTTTCAAATACATTTCTGGCGTATACGTATTAAAAATATCAAACCACGGGTCTATCAAATTTACAAATGTCGTGGTGTTCTTTGCCAAATCATTGTATCCACCAGTTTCATCCTGTTCTAAAGCGGTTGCTGTTGAATGAGACAACAGTTCTGCCGCCAATCTGACAAACTGCCTCTCAGATTTTTCACATAGGACATGATTGTCTGTTAATTTATAGCAACTTGTTACTTCACTATGTTTGACCAAATCAACTAGTTTTTCAATTGGCTGTTTGTTCAGTAATGTTTTTCTCTCCATAATAAAGCTAGTGTCTAAAAACCAGTTACGGACCAGTTTCAAAAGATGTGGAGCATCAGCAAATAAATAAACATTATTGTTAGTAATTGGGTGTTGAAAATGTGTGTTTTCTACACCGATGTTTAATTGTTTCCACAAGCCAACATTTCTTCCACCGCAGTCACTAACACATGCCACAATGTTGTATCCAGTATAAAGAAATTTCTCTATAACCTGAAACAAAATTTGCTTGGTAATCTTTTGGTCAAATTCTATGAAAACAGGTTGCTTCCATTTACAAAACAATGCACGTGCCATGATCACTTGCATTGTTACGTGCCGATATCGGCACTAAACATTTTTAATTTAGTTTTAATTTGTAAGAATTTCGCGCCAAGGATTTAAAAAGACGTGCGCATATTTCCGTCACTTTAGACATTGCGTTTGCGCGAGATTGCGCCGACGCGGTGTGCCAGGAAGGGTGGTGATTTTCCGGCAGACGTGTCGGGACTGATGATTGAGAGGCCAACGAATGTAGTTACCTTTGTGTGTTATCGTGTCTTTTTTTGTTATGTAGGTTCCTTGCCTTATCTCTGATTATCGTTCCTTATATCCGAGTTTCCTGTCGCCCCTCTGCATACAAATAGGAAGAAGACAAATTTGAATTTGGATTTGACCGGATCAACGAATACCCACGCCCGAAAGATCAACGGAGCCGCCATCATGTAGTGGCGCTGGAGTCGACCTGCAGTTTGCGGGAGTACCCATTTGGGTTTCCTTAAAATTAGTATAACTTTTTTTATTATGTTGTAATAATTTGATTGATATGACGCAATCTTTTATTTGCGCGCCATTTTTACAATTATTTAACATTGCTATTAACTGACTGTAGTGGCGCGCGTACCTTACCGCCGGGGTATAATAGCATTTGGGAGTGGGGAACAATAACAGAATCATGCGCTTTATCATATTCATATAGGCGTCGAACTTTTACTTCATCAAAAAAGAATTCTGACTTTCATGGTCCTTCATATCATTTGAAGCCACTTGCATTATTTGTAAAATATCCATTAATATACCTTGTCTCAAATTAATTTTTTTTGCCCATCTTCGTAAAGATGACAAACCAGGTAGTGAATAGTTTCGTAAAAAAGGCATATCATCTCTTACTTAAATATCGCACAGTAAAAGCCACCGACATTTCTTCTGACGTCCAAAATACTTTCTTTTCTTTTGAAAAACTAAATTCAATTGATTAGGAGTAAGTATATGACTAAGTTTCAACTTTTTTATAATACTATCTTTTTATGTTTTTCGCCACTAAACGTTTATTTTCCACGGAAACTTGACTTAATCGTTTCTTCAATTTCAATATTGTGTCATTTTGTTTTTTAATTTGTAAGCTTAGGACCTCATTATCGGCGTTTTTTTTGTCAATTTTAGCCTCAAAGTATGTAATCCCAGTTGCATTTTCAATATCATGCAACACATTATCCTTCACCATACATAAATTATCATTGTTGCCATTGTTGCAAATTGCCTCTGCTGAAACATTACTAGTCCTTGTGACTTTGGATTCTTTATCACATTTTTGCTGTCCTGCTTGCATATCTCTGCTCGCACTTTGTTGTTTGTTTTGTCTCATTGCCAGATTGTGTATGTAGTTTTAAAGATGATATTGCCGTTTGCTCTAGTTTTTTATGGGATGGTGTATTTAATAATTCCGCCGATAAATTCCTTTCGTAGTCATTATCAGTAAAGTGTTTGGAACATATTCTACAAGAGTCTGGATTCCATTTACCATCACAGTGCGTTAAATATATCTATCGCCTACGAAGTTCTACGTTCTTTGGAAATTTATGGTATAAAATTGGTGGATTTGAGCCCCGTGTTTTCACTAAGCTGTTGTTGCAAACAGATACAGTGCAACGACACTCGGGCATTCTTTCTGGAATGATATTAGGAATATAACTACTGTTTGTAAGTGATGTAAAAAGACCTACCTGATTTTCTTTATATTCTTTTAATTGTTTTCACAAAATAAGTCCTTTAATATGCTAATATAAGCGTATAAGCTTGCTTATAGCATTTATTTCTAAATAATTGATTTCGAGTCACATCAAACAAACGTTACTCTTTATCAACGCACTTTATACAAAGCTCAGTCACTTAATATACTGATGTGGGTCGCCCGATGACGCTTCGTACTCCCTCACTATTAGAAAACCCTATAACATACGCTTACGAAGATGAGCAAACCTTAGTAATATATCCTAACCTTGGTATAGGGGTAGCTAGACACTTGTTGACTCATACATCACCCTATCATAGAACTTAATGCAAAGAAGTATGTTTGCACATCACTACTACCAAAGACAGGCACAACATTGACTTTTGGTCCTTGTGATTGTTTGAATACTTGCAACCTCTTAAATAACACTTTCTTTCGTTCATTATAATTACTGCTTCATGAATAAATGTGTTCATAGCATGTTTATATCTACATTAGTTATACATAAAACTTATAGATAGTTGCAAAATGATTTCTCTAAAATATGCCACTTCCATTTGCATACATATTACTGAACACTGTTGGAGATGAAATGCAGTAGTTGTTCCTTATAAAAATGTACTACTAATAACTTTAAAACGACTCTTTTGTGTCGATACAATACTTACGTATAACTGCTAGAACTCCATATTTTGCTCTTTGAAATCTCCACAAAATATCTGGAATTTGTTGAATTAAATTTTCACCTTCCTAGGCAGTTGTTTAATGAAGTATTTCTTTTCGTATGTGTCAAAGCTTGTTTAAATTGTTACACTAAAATATACTTATTGTTAGCTTTAGTTTATAGTTGTCTGTATATTTAAATTAAAAATAGTGGATCTCTGCTGCCAAATTGATTATTGGATTATAAGATGTTAGTCATATGTAATATGCATATGTTCTTTTAAAAAAGTGTTAATATAGAAGCGTAGATTATTCTTTTATTGATAAATACAATAAGTTATGAACCCACGTTCAATAAGAATCAAGAAAGGAGCTAAGAATTGAAAAGTAATAAGCATATTAAATTTTTTTAAAAGGCAGAAAATGACAAATCAAATGGTATCGGGAAGAAATTATAATATTGAACCTTTAAATAGAAACAACTATCACAACTCGAAATTTCACATTGAGTTGATACCATCTAAAAATGGTAGAATGTGTGTTGAAAATAACGTTGATCCTGGAAAACAATGTGAGGTTAAGAAAGGCAACAAAGCAAAGTGTTTGATAGTGCAATGTGTAGATGATTTGCAATTAGCAAGCTTGAGATGTTGTAAAACAGCGTATGAAATATGGAACGCATTAAAAAATAAATATGAAAAAAAAGGCATACATAGACAACAATATTTAAAACGGAAATTGTTAGGAATACGTTTAAAGGGAAACGAATACCTTGAAAAATATATAGAAGTGTATGAGGTCATTGTAAGACAAAGGCGGTTGTTGCTGAATTAAAAGAGCAAGACCTGATAAGTAACTTGTTAATTGGTGTGCCTGGTTTCTTTTGAAACCGTTATCACTGTAATAGAGAGCATATAAGATGTAGCATTTGAAAAATTAAGCAGAAATTACTCTGTGCAACTAAAAAGTGAAAAGTAACTGAACAAGATAAGAAAATGTAAATAAGTCAGTGCGCATATTCCACCACTTATGGAACAGGAGCATGTTTTAATGTGATGAGCTCTGGAGCACTTCAAGAAAAATTGTAAAAACTGGAAACCAATACACTACAGAACGAGGTGGGATCAGTAGACATAGGAGTTGAAACTCATATAGAGGAAGATTAACTTATCGTCATTGTGGCAGAAGCAAATACCAGGCTAACAGTCACAGAAGTGATTATGTTAAGCAGTGCGAAGATAAATTTCCAAAAGAAGACGACAACATGGATAGAATAGTTTGTTTTATGGGTAACATATGAAAATGCCGCTAAGGTAAATCTAAATTTAAAAACAGGTGAGATCTAATTGTTGACTCAGGATGTATGGTAAATGATAAGCGTTACTTTTCAAACTTGATTATGTTACAAAACCTATGGAAATAGCAGTAGGTAAAAACGGTAATTACATAACGGCATTAGGAGTAGGAACATAGATGTAATTAAGTCATATGGGAAAAGGTAAGGTAAAGTGCACAATTAAGAAAGTACTTTATGTACCACAGCTTGTAACAATTTTTTAATACGCTGCATTGTTTATTCAAATAAACAATTAATTTCACGATGTTGATAAATATTCAGATCAGTACCGTATAACCCAATCACGAGTCATATATTAATTAATAATAATAATACAGGCTCTATTCGTAAACGTTGGTCATTTGAACTGCACTTCCGATGTCAGACGATTTTTGTGCATCGTGCGCATTCCGACGCCAGAAGGATCAGTCGGGCTTGGCCATTTGCTACGGTTAGAAGCACCATGGGTCTCAATATGGTTCGGGCTAGCAATTTACGAGTCGCCATAGACGTGGCAGTGTAATCAAGTGCTGAATGCACTTGACTTTTGTTTGTTTCTGATAACGGTAAGCAAGTTAAATAATTGTTAAGGTGGACTAAATGATTTTATTGTAGCGCTCACAGGTTTACCAATTTTTAATCTCACTAATTCACAGTTTATAAGCTTACGAATTTACAAGTTCAGATATTACGTTTTAATTTTTCAGTTTACCACTAGATAATTTCGCTTTAAGATAAGTTAAATGAAAGTCGAAAATGATGTACATTCAATAGCTCGTTTTACCGCTTTATTCGAATAATCTATTTCGTGGATTTATTTTGTTTCAATTTACTTCGATGGATTGTACAACAAGTTCATGAAAATGGTTCCCTATAATGGTCCAGTATAATACGCTGTTATGCTTTTAATTCGTCATTAGTTCAAAAAAAGAAGCTCAAATTTATGCTTTTGTAAGATGCAGATGTGGAAAGTTTGCTGACGTCACTTGTTTGTCCAAGAACCGCAAGCTAATACAATGGTCTTAACAAAATATTGTTGTAATGAAGTTTCAAAGTATAACTGGTTAGCAAGGTAAGCGTTCGCCTAAGGACATGACCTGACAACAGCTGTTCTGAATAACTTGACAACGAGGCGAATATTTGAATCTAAAATAATAGCGTTTTACTCAAATTGTTTTACGAAGAAGTCGAGAGAACTTTTATGGTTTGAATTTCATTATTGTATAAATTATTGCTTGCATTAGATATTACTGCAAATAATTAAGATTATCAATTTTCTTATTTAATCCGGAAAAGTATTTCATTTAGGTCAGTAAGACATAAAGTAATTATGAGAACTAATTTTATTTAGTATTGAATATATAACAAATATTTGTAAACCAAGGTAAACAGATCTGTGCATTTTGGGTATTTAATAATTTTACTGTTATATTTAATTCATTGTTGACATTTTGATTCATAGTAGAGATTATCAAAATTCTCATATTTAAATATCTGAGTCTAAAAGATTAGACCACGTTTTTATTGTACATTTTTGTATATAAATTTTACAACAGAAAAAGGTAAATTTAATTAAAGAACCATCATTTGATTTAATTGAACAATTGTTTTATTTTGGACAAGTGCGTCCAAAGGTATAGATAAATAAGTTAAAAGAGAATATATCCCCTTTTATAAAGAATAAGATTATTGGCTTTGACACAATAAAGAAGTACTAAACAGCGCTTTCAAGAAACTTGATATCTAAATTTCCTTTTGCTATTTATGTTTAAATTATAGGTATTAATAACTACTTTTTTCTCTTTACTGTATAAGGTAGCAAGAGTGTATCTCTTACGTCTTTTGTTATCATAATAACATTGTTTTATTTCAGATCCTGCGCTTTTGCAGTTAAAGCGATTTTTCTCCTTGAGGATTTCCAAGTTCTCCCTTAGGGTAACCCGTGCTTTGTCAATTTTAGGACTTGGTGGCGCCCTTTTTGCACCCCCTATTTTTATTTGCGAGTCAGTACACAAAACAATATTTTTATTGTGAAACCAACGACCACTCCTCGTTAGCTCTACCCGAGGAATAGACCCCTAGCTTAGTCGGAAGACTGTCGATTTCCCTTTATTATAAGGGGATCGAAAGCCAAGGTACAAAAAAGTACCGAAGGTCTTTCAAGCTAAGGGAGAACTTATTATCTGTTAAAAAGTTAGAAGTGTCTAATGTTAATCTAGCTCGTGAAAATGGAAAAGTAAATTTAAGGAATGCAAACAATAGGGTATTGAGAATGAGGTACAGAGATAACCTGTATGCAATATATTTAAATTAACAACACCAAAATCTTTAATAGTAGAAAATAGTGATTGTGATTTTTCAAAATGGCATAGACATTTTGCACATGTAGGTTTTTTGGGATTAAAGGAAATTATTAAAAATAAAATGGCATTAGGAATTGAAGATAATTAAAAGTTTCACCAAGTGAAATTTTGTGTCATGTATTGGTGGAAAATTAATTAGATTGCCATTTGGAAATAAAAAGTGTTACAATAAGAGGGCAATATTTGAATTGCACGCCATTTTGCTTGTTTTATTTGATCAGTCTATAATTGGAACAGGTTGATAGCAGACAGATAGGAGTTAATAATCATAGAGCGCTACACGATACAATAACGTGTCCTTATTGTTAAACATTACTATCAGGATAGTGAAAGTTTGGTTGCTACGGTTCATAAAGTGCTGCAATTTTCGGTAGAAATTATTTTCCAAATTCATCAATTGTGAAAAAAATAATCGAAAAATTCGAAAGTATTTGTTCAGTTGTTGATGTAAAACACACTACACAAGTGCTCATAGTGGTCGTTTGGAAGAAAACATGGAAGCATTTGCAAGAGTGTGGCCAAAGAGTCCAGGTAACTTGATTTACCGGATGTGTTTTACCATACATAATTCCCAAACGTCTACATTATAAATTAATAAATACTCCGATAGTTTATTACAATAAAACTATGTTTTATTCCAAATTAAAATCTTGCGTTTGTATCGTAACACTCTTTAGACAAAAGGCAGGAGAACTTTAGAAATAATTCACACAGATATTTGTGGGCCCAATCATTCCTCAAGCATACAGTGGCTATATGTACTTTATAAGTTTAGTTGAGCATGCTAGAACAATACTAGCAGATGCTGGTTTAGAAAAACCTTTTGGGGTAAAGCTATTCTAACCAGGAATTATATGACGAATAGGGATATTTCAACCAATGTAGGAATGTTACACCACGTGAATTTGGTATGGTAATGAACCAAGTTAAAAATATTTGACTGTTTAGTCAGAAATAATAATCCTTTAGTCATCTTATAGATTACTCGCCATCTATTGAAGACCCAAAGATGAAAATGTTAGGTGAGTTGGCGCTCAACATTTCATGACTAGACTGACTGTTGAGAGACCTTTATCCAGGTAGGTTGCATGTGTAAAAAATGTACACCCCTGAAGGAATTTCTTTTGTTATTATAGAACTCACCCCTTGTCACTAGAGCTAGCTGTCATTAGCCTTTCTTACGTTTCAGGGTGAAGTAAATTCAAAAGTCGCTAGCGTCACATTAGCATATAACTAAGTCCTGTCATAGTCACCACTAGTGTTCTGTCAAGAATGAGCTATCTGCTTATTCTGACAGTCTGAGTTCTTTATGATGATCACATTGGAGTTTAATGGGTGAATTGCGAATATGAATAGGAATCCATTAAATTTATACAGTTTAATTATTTGATTAAAAAAGGCACTATTGCCAATATAACTTTTATTTATTATGGCACTTCATTCATTTACTAAACCTACTATTACTTTCATAACAATTTTATCAACCGATTACAGAAGTTTCGTTTAATGAGAATTTCAATTTATGTATTTGATAATAGAAGATGATAAATATTTACTAGTTAAAATTCTTATTAGTTAACTAATAAATGAGTGTCTTGGTCATTTCATAATAATCGATTATATTTATCATATTAATTCCAGTTCCTGAGATTTATTCTATCAATATTAATTGCAATTTGCTTTAAGATATTTATATTAAAATTATGTCTCGCAACAACACAAGAATTGGGAAATATTGCTAATATATAAAGGTTAATTAATTAATTAATACGTATATAATATTTTCATTTAAAATTGTATTTGTTCATAGGCAACTCCGATATGAAGCCATACATGTTCCATACTTCAAACTATTCATTAGATAGAAGATTGCGTTCATCCTGTCAGTCAACCACTTCATCACCTCCGTTAGCTATGAGTTCTTTAACATCACTTCCTCAGCAATTAATTAATTATGACAGTCTAGAAAGTGTTCGACGATCTCCTGTATCTACAGCTGACAGCACATTAACGTAAGCAACCACCATTGCTTAATGTAAACATATGTACAATAATTATTTAATATGCAGGAATAAATCTTCATATCGATTGTCAGGTGGAGTTGGTGGAAGTTTATTAGATCTAACCCCTTCACCATCTGATTCAGGTGTATCTGAATTAGAAGCAGCACTGAGAGACCGTGATTCAGAGCTCGCTTATTTACGACAAACAATGGAGCACAATGAACAAGTAATATTTAGGGTTTATCAAGAAAAAGAACGTGTATGGGAACGAGAACTTAAAAGGCTAAAATCATTGCATGAAAATCGTTTGCGAACCAGTGCGCAAAAGGCTCTTAAATTGGAACAATTGTTGATGATGCAAACATACCAGTTGCAACAAGATAAGAAACGTTTGTGTGCTGAAGCTCAGAAGGCAACCTCAGAAAATGATCGTTTACGACAAGAAGTTGGGAACCTTAAAGAAAGATTAGAAGAAACTGAATGGAATTTATGCCAAAAAACTGGAGAAATATCTCTGTTGAAGTCACAATTGAAGGAGTATCAGGTGAGTTCTTTTATTTTATATTTTCTTGGGTATACAATTTTGGACACAATTGGAATTTCTTTCCACGTTTTAAACATGGTTCCAGTTTTATATTTCATTTCTGCTATTAAATAAAAATATTAAGTGCTTAAATAAATTTGTATTTATAAAACATATAATTCAAATCTTTGAAGAAATATACAGTACAAACAACTCTCTCAATGAAAATTTTGTTGAATTTACTAAAACAGAAAATAACCTCAGGTATGCAAAATTTACCAGTTCACAAATAAATGTAGTAAAGTGTAAATAAAATCTTTAAATATTATAAAAATTTGTCTTTTTAACAAAAATAATTTTGCCAGATTTTTACAACCTAGTATAGATCACTAATAATAAAATGATACCAGAAGCTCTCTGTGGTGCAATGGAGTTTGCATATGGGTTTTCGTCCAAAAACCCTGGGTTCGATACTCACACACAATACCCCTAAAAATGTACAATATTTTTTTTTAAATAGTCTATTCATTTGGATAAGAAATAAAACTCTAGGCCCCTTGTTGTAAATGTTGACACATGCATTAAGGAATCTACTATGTGCAATGACATAATGACATAGCTGGAAGAAAAGTAGATACCAGGCTAACTACCAGACGCGGAGAGTGGGGGGATTCGCCTACATACCAAGAAAACAAAAAAAATAATGTACATCGCCCACGATTATTTATTAACACATAAAAATAAATCAAGGATTCTGTACAAACAAGCAAAAGGAAAATAAATTAAGCGTTACTATTTTACAGCCAATAATTACTTTCTACGGACAACTTAGAAATGTAGCTACGAAGTGCGCATCTCGTATTTACACAAAATAAAATTAATCAGTATTGAATAAAACTGTGAGAGCTTTTCTCAAGTGTTTTTAAAATTTTTCCTTAATAATTTTTGTAAAGTAACTAATTAATAAAGCGAATAAACATGTGCGTTCTTTTGACACGCATCTTTAAAAATAGTAGAGTGATAATATCGAATCGCAGCAACAAAAAATAGTTCTACGATATGACATTTCTTGTCATGTAACTACACCAACCGTTGATACGGAATATACCCTTGACGCACACAAAAGAAAACAAGTTGCATACCTGTAGGTATCCTGATACTTGGCTCGCAAGTCGTCGGGGTTAAGTCAGCATAGAAACGCCAAGGTCGTCAGCATACATTTACTGTGCTACCAGAATTGCAGCAGCAGTCTACGGACAAAAGTAGTCGTTCTACATAAAGAAAGAAGTTGTTTTACATAACGAAAAAAGTTGTTTTCCATAACGAAAGAAGTTGTTTTACAAAACGAAAGAACCCATTTGGCCTCCAGCTAAAAAAAAAGCTAAAAAGAGCATCTGATTAGAATGGGTACGCGCCGGGAAAACTCATCGAATACACGCAGGACACCTCCTAGTTGTTGAACAGAAAGACGTGCATCGCTTTTTGAAATACAATGACGAATAAAATATAGAAAACCTTTCGACGCACACGCTGCAGAATCAAACTCAACAATGGTTCAAACAACAGGAATTCGAACTGCAAATTCCTAGCTTAGCGAAGCGCGTTAAAACTGAAAAACCCGGGTTTATATCGGATCGTGTGTGACCTTATTTCAACAAGTCGTTACCTTGAAACCATAGAGAAAATCATTATATGGCGATCGTAAAATATACTAAGATAGCGGTTGCCTAAAAACAGGATATAACTATTTACTTTATAGAATAAATTTTCTTTTTTAAAAGCAAAACGGGGTTTGAATTGAGGGGTTTATTCGGCAGCTTGTTTATTATGAATTATGTTGAAAGATTTAACAGATTTATGGTAAAACGGACTTATGAAGTAACAAGTAAACTATAGAGGGGGTTGTTGAAGAATTTAAGAATTGAAACGGAATTTATTCGAACGAGTAATGAATTAACAAGGGAAAAATTTTAAAAACCAAATTGGAATATAACAAATCTTACTTGTGTTGGAGTAGAAAGTTGGGGCAAATTTTTATTTACAGGTGTGATGACTAACTTTTTATGGTTTGGCTGTAGGGGTAAAAATAAACACATATTCAATAAATAATTTAAGTAGTTATGGAAAGCTGATACAAATATTGCCTTATTTTTTTAAATTATTGTATATAGCTTCATCGACCCTGAGAATGCGTCCCTACCAGACATCTTCATCTTCGTGAACAAATCCAAAACAAAGATGGAATCAGAGGCAGACCTACTCAGACAACCTTAACCTTTACAAGAATGTTACACTAGACATGTTGGCAACTGTCTTTCAATCAGAGGTAATTGCCATTATGCATGGTACAAATGCCATTTTGGAACGTAGAATTCAAAATGAAACCATACCAATCTCGTACGACAGTAGGGCAGCATTTATAGCCCTAAACAAGCAAAATCTTCTCTCATGGGTGTCACTACCGTGTCATCATATGTTAGAGCTTGTTTCTAGTACCAATACCATCGAGCTAGTCTGGATCAAAGGACACGGAGGCACATGGCAATGAGCAGTCGGACAATCTGGCAAAAACCGAGTTCTGCTCAGTGCTTCATTGGTGTGTTATTATTGTGTTTCATAACATACCTGTAAACAAACAAAGTAAGATCACCCAGTTGTTCTTATTTGGGCAACATAAAAGCATATATTGTTTCTAACTATGTCAAACCTATGCAAGTGCATTAAAACATAGACTTAGAGATAATACTAAAATGATTGTATTGTGAAAAAAGATGAAACCAATCTTAGATATATATATATATATATATATATATATATATATATATATATATTTTCTAACCATGTAAGCGGTGACATCTATTGTCAAAAATTTTGATATTGATAAAAGACGATATCGGAAGAATTTTGATCAATATATAAGTATTGGAGATGACTAAATGATCAGTTATGATCGAGTGTGTGATAATGGAAGACGCAAAAGATTTTATCGCAAATAAGCGTAAAGTTCAGATGATGTAGGACGCTGTACAAAAAAGTTTGTGAAGCATAAAAAGCGTTATATCACTTTCCAGCAAAAATTTAAAGAAACGCATAAACAATTGATTGAGCCATTGCAAGTGACGCATCTCATTTATAAGGCATCATCGAAAAAATTCTGACACCTGTGAGAAAAGTTAAAGATGAAAACGTGGAAGCACCTTTAAAGAAAACCATTACATCTTTATTATTCGTTCAGATGTGTTGCCGAAGGATGAAGACATGAAAACATAGACAAGTTGGTTTATGGAGTAAAGTGTAATTCTGAAACATGCAGTTTAGGGAAAGGCGTGTTGAAAATTTATCCAGAAAATAGCGACATAACCTTAAATAATAGTATATACCCCTGCACTAGAGGTCTATACAATCTGTTAACCTATAAAAACATTTGCCCCAAAGACGATGATTTCAATTTACACGAGGATTTAGTAAATTACCTGCATATGATAAAATTAGCCTCAATTTACAGAAGACATTTCGCATCATTCAAGTCAACTGATTTAATACAATTCTCTACAAGTAACAAAAAATTTGAAGAATATGTGACAAAATATCTTGCAGAATTTCAGAATTTCGTGGAAATCCCAAAAGCACAGCATCAAAAAAGAAAAGTTTGGGTCTTCCGATTTATACAAAATTAAACTCGAACTACGCAGAGTATGTCTACTGGAATAATGTTCATGAATTAATCGACCTGTTAAAATTATTGAACACATTCAATCAAGCTGGAAATGCGAGTTAAGAAAATATAAACGAGATGGTTTCTATAATACAAAAGCTGAGAGAAGGGAATATAATAGAATAAACGTACCAACAGTAATTCAGTCTCAAAATGCTCATCGATTGTTTTGGTCGTCTAGAGTGTAAAGATGGGGATATACGACGAAGTCATCCAGGTCGAGGTTTTTTTTAGTAACCACCTATGGAGAAGCCTACGATATGCAACTCAGAAGACTAGTGAACGCAACAAACTCTGAATTTAACTCTGATCTGGGTACGCATCTTTAAACCTGAAGAGAAAATAATCAGTTTTTGAAATAAACGCATAGCGGATGAGATGGAACCTCAAGAGAATAATGATTGTTAATAAGGAATTTGCAGTCAGTCTGGTAAATCATGTTTTCTTTGATTGTTTAAAAAGTATCGAAGATGTTAAACGTAAAGCTAAAGTTTTCATTGCAAAAAATCAAACAACCGCAATGGTTAGTGAGCCAGTTGAAGCAGAAGATGCAACTAGTAAACACTACGTGGACGCCGAATTGAATAGGAATTTTAGTTCCTTATTCAAAGGTACTCGGAATCTTAATGTTAAATTCACGAGTGTATGCATGGTATAATATGGAAAAAATCTTGAGGAATTAGAAAAGACATATATATATAAATCACTTTACGTGCGAGTAGTGCAGTAGACCACATTCTGTTTTTTAGCATGCTCAATTACTTCTCTGCAACAGTTTTATCATACTCTTTCTTGTTTATACCAGTTACTAGCATATCATCAAGACAGATTGCTATGTTATCTATATTCCCAAAATTACTTTTGACTACTTCTGAAAATAAGTTTTAAGAGTTAGATGAACTGATATACCTATAGCTTTCAAATTGCACAAAGAAACATTCCATGAGGAATTATCATCAATATTGATACGATGATAACCCTCTGATATATCAAATATCGAAAGATATGTTTTATTTACTAGCTTTGCACATATTTCTTCGATAGTTGGGTTTATTTTGTTTATGAATTATTTGTTTGTTTAAATTAGAGAGGTTTAAACGTATTTGTAACTTATCACTACTTTATTCAACAACTACCATGCAATTAATGTTTGCAAGTGTTTATTTTATCAACCTTGACTATAGCATTCCTATTGATCAATTTATCTAGGTAATTTTTTAAGTAATTCCTAATCTATATTGGATATCTATTATGGAGGCATCACACTGATTCGAAACCTTTAATAGTTGTGATTTCTACCTTAATAGGAAATTTGCCGGACCCTGTAAAAATATCTAAATTTTCGCTAATAAATTTTGTCTCAAAGTTATTTTATTTACCCTTTTAATCAAATTTAAATGAATGAAGGTAAGCTAGCCCACCATCTAAAACGATGGCGCCACTATCGCAAGAAGAATTTACTATCGTGTAGTACATTCATATTTCATATATTACACATAGATCAGATACTGTTTATCTTGAAGAACTCACTAAGATTGACATAATTCGCCTGATTAGTGGGCTAAATAACTTATTGAATTGTGGCGGACAGGACTTAATTCCAGTATCGATTATTAAATTATGTGCAGTCGAATTAGCATCCCCTTTGTGTTATTTATATAATAAATGTATCGAAGAAGCATATTTTCCTCTTTGCCTAAAGACAGCTAGGGTTATCTGTATTCCGAAGACAAAAACCAATGTTATTCCTAGAAATATCTCAGATTACAGACCGATATCGTTATTGTCAGTTTTTTCCAAGATCTTTGAGAAATTTTTATCGGATCAATTGTATAAATTTATAGATAAGCATAGCATTTTGTCTAGGTATCAGTACGGTTTTGTTAAAAAAAGAAATACAACTTCAGCTCTTTGTGACATGTTACATTTTATATATAGTAAGATACATTGTGATAATAAAGTTCTTGCATTACTTGTAGATCTAACCAAAGCCTTTGATTTAGTTAATCACAGTATTTTGATAAATAAATTAGGTTGTTATGGGATAAGGTGTAGATGCGGTGAGTTAATTAAGAGTTTTCTGTCTTCAAGATGTCAATTTGTTGATCATCAGGGTTTTAGGTCTTCACTAGCAGAGTTAAAAAGTGGTGTTCCACAGGGTAGTGTGTTGGGACCTTTGCTGTTTCTGCTTTACATTAATGATATCTCTAATAGTTTGTCAACATTTCACTGCTTGTATGCAGATGATTTAACTGTGCTGTCCGCTCATAAAGAACACAATATTGCCATGGTCACCTTGTGTGATAACTTAGCTGCTATTGATTCGTATTTAAAGTTCAATGCAATGATATTGAATCTAAAAAAATACATACACTTCAATTTTATGCAGTGCCGAGTAGTTATCAGAGTAGTAATCTGATTAGATTAGGTGGTGCCACAATTAAACAAGTAAATGATTCTAAGTTTCTAGGTGTTTCTATTGATTTTGCATTAAAATGGAATGTGCATACTAGAGCCGTATGTGAAAGTATTGCTAGAAACTGTTATGTACTAAAACGACTTAGAGAAATTACTAATATACAAATCACACATATGTATTATCATAGCAATGTTGAACCAGTTATTCGTTATGGGATAATTTGTTGGGACAACAGTTCGACTGCTGGGAGAGTTTTTAAAATGCAAAAAAGGGTAATTCGGTCAATTTTCAAGAAACATGCTTTTGAATCCTGCAAATTATTATTTTTTACTAATAGAATACTAACCTAACCATGTCTATATATTATTGAAATTCTCAAATATGTTAGGTTTAATGATAACAAGTTTCCCAAATTAAATTTTAGTCATAAGTATGCAACAAGAAATAAACACCTATTGAGTCTAGATGTTCATCATACGACGTTATATGAAAGAGACCCTCATTATCTGGGTGGTCGTCTTTATAACAAACTCCCTCAGTCAATTAAACTATGCTCTTTGAAATAATTTAAATTTCAAGTTAATCAGTTATTAGTCAAATATGCATTTTACTCTGTTGAGGAATACTTGTCTTATGATTTTAGTTAATTTAGACTATTTGCATGCTGGGGTTATGTAATTATTTTATTGTTATTTATTTTAGTATTGTTTATTAGGATATTTTTTGACTAATCTTATCTACTGTATTGTGGCCTATGAGATGTGTTAATAATAATAATAATAATAATTCTAGTAGACAGCTACTGTCGAAATTTTAGTCGAATCGGACTCCTAGTTTTGTTTTAACCGCGTGTGGAAGCGGGCGTGTTCGCGGATTTTAAAAAAATAGAAAAAGAGCAATATCGGTCGGTGATTTGAGTCTTGGTTTTGGAAGGGAAATTGTGCAGCGAAATCAAAGAGTGCTTGGATGCTGTGTACAGTCACTCTTCTCCTTCGATGGCCACCATCAAAAATTGGTTTAACGAGTTTCAACGTTGTCGCACGTCGGTTTTTGGTGAGCAACGCCCTGGTGCCCCGAAAACGGCCACCACGAGGGATGACATGACAAAAATCCACGATCTCATATTGGCAGACCGCCAATTGAAGGTGCGCGAGATAGCTGAGAAAGTAGGCATCTTAAAAGACCGCATGGGTCATACCCTGCATGAAGTTTTGGGCATTAGAAAGCTGTCGGCGTGATGGGTGCCACGTTTGCTCACTCCGGACAACAAGCGCAACCATCTCGCCACGGCCAAATTGGTCGAATTGGGCTACGAACTGCTGCCCCATCCACCGCATTCTCCAGATTTGATCCCGTGGGACTTCTTTTTGTTTTTAACTTGAAAAAATCACTCACCGGGTAGAAATTTGAGTCTAATGAGGTCATTGCCGCAAGGAGGCCTACTTTGCAGACCTCGAGAAAACGTATTTTTCAAACGGGTTAAAAAACTTGGAGCATCGCTGGGTCAAGTGCATCAAACTAAAATATGTTAAGAAATAAATCGTCACTTTTCCAAAATTTTTGTTTTTTTTGTAGGCTAAGTACTTATAGGACCACCCTCGTACGAGGGACACTATCTATGTAGTGAGAACTGGCAACACTAGTATTGCCAGGTGAAATCGGAAATTGCCATCCTAAAGTTTGACATTTTTGAGCTTATAGGTACTCGGAATGTTTTGACGTGCGAGCACTATTTGTGTTTCTTGCAGTGTTTAAAATTTCATCTAAGCCAAAATATGGAACTAACTCGCGAAAATTTTCGAGCTATGATTTATTATGGCTTTCGACGTGGTCTAACTCAAGAACAAAGCATCAATCAACTGAATTTAACTTTTGGTGGTGAAGCACCATCCACAGCCAATGTATATTGCTGGTACACTGAATTCAAACGTGGACATAGTTCGCTTATGGACGAAATTAAAAAAGGTCGTCCAAAATCAGTCGTTGTGCCGGAAAATATCGATGCTGTGCGTAGACTAATTGAAGAAGATCGTCATGTGACATATCAAGAAATTGAGAGATGTTTAAACATTGGTATGACCAGCATACATAAGATTTTACACGAACATTTGTGTGTTCGGAAGCTGTGTGCACGTTGGATTCCACATTTGTTGACAGATGCTCAAAAAAATGCTCATGTCGATTAGAACCGTAAAATGATTTCAAAATACAACTGTGGTGCATCCAAAAAGATATACTACATTGTCACAGGTGACAAGTCCTGGATTTATGCATATGAGCCAGAAAGAAAAGGCCACTCGGCAATTTGGGTGTTTCAGTGTGAAGGAAAGCCAACAAAAGTTGTTCGTTCTCGAAGCGTGAAGAAGCATGTGGTGGTATTTTTCTTCATGAAAACAGGTCCTGTGGCAACTGTGGCTCTCAAAAATTAAAAGACCGTTAACTCAGCGTGGTACACGGCCATTTGATTGCCTGAAGTTTTCGGTAAATTGAGTAAAACCAACCCAAAACGACGAATCATTTTGCATCATGACAATGCGAGTTCGCACACATCACATGCAAGGAACGAGTATTTGGACACACAAAAGATCGAATTGATGGGCCATCCATCCGTCTTACAGCCCCGACTTGGCACCCAATGACTTCTTCTTGTTTCCAGTAACTAAAGATAAACTGCATGGACAACGATTTTTATTGCCCGAAGAAGCGGTTGAAGAATTCAAAATGCAGGTTTTAGAGCTACCATCTTCTGACTGGACAAACTGCTTTGAAAAGTGTATAGATCTTAAAAGCGATTATTTCCAAAGCAATAAAAGTATTTTCCATCAAATTCATTTGTTTATTCTTTCTATTCTCAATACATATATAGTGTTCCTCGTATTTAGTCGGTTTTATCTTACAATTCTTTTTAAAATTATGAAAAATTGATGAAGGCATAAGTTTACGTCAGCTTCTGTATCTAACTTACTTTTAAGCTTAACATTCTCTATAACTAAATATTCTTCCTACATATTCTTATTGAAATGCTCATAAACGTTTCTATTACACATACAAAGCTTAACATTTATATTTTGCACAAAATTATCAGAATTGCTGGACTCACCGTTTTTTTCTGTAGCTTTTATATTCTTTACCTTTCATGCTACCGCAAAGTGATTCTCAGTAACATAATTTTTTACACTTGCCGTAGAACCCATGGTCCATGCGTTCTTTGGCATCTCCAACATAAAAATTTTTCATATGATGTGCTTTGGTCATCCCTAGATATGGATTTCTTCTTGCGATATTTTTTTCTGTAATAACTTTATTAACATCACTCGTCTGTCACAAACTTTGTGACTTGCTTTGTTCGCTACTGCGACAAAAATCAATAGCCTTAATTAATGTCAAGTTGTCAACCCTTAGGAGTGCTTCTCTTATAGTAGAATCTGATACATCTATTACAATTTTATTTTGTAACGCTTTTTCTTCAGCAAGTTTGTTAGGGTCCACATTATTATAGTTACAAGATTTTACCAAATCTTCAGCCTGTGAGGAAGTGTTCAAAACTTTCCTTTTCAGTTTGATTACTTTTAATAAAGTTGTTCCTTTCAAAACACTCACTTATGCTTAGATGACATATTTATCCAAAAGCTCCATTGTGACTTTATATTCATTTTCTTCCACCTCTTTTACAGAAAAGTAGACATGGTTCCAGCTGTGTCATTTCCAACTATATTTCCGAAAATGGAAAATTGTACCCGATCAGATTCCTCGTGCTGTCCTGTTATTACTAAATAATCCTAAAAAGCAATTTTCCAAAATTTCCACTTGCTGGTAGCATGTTGCCCTTGGAGGTCAAAGTCTGACGGTAATTTTACAGGACTGTTAGTTGAATTTAATAATTGACTTGGCCAACAACACCTATAAATTTTACCTGCTTCCGTAAATTGTTGTATACTCGTAATATTTGTCACAAAAGGTTCTCTTTTGACTTATATTATTTATATTACAATCTAAATCTCAAGAAGAACTAGGCACTAATGATCATTGTCAAATAAAATTGATTTGGAGGTTAAGAATTTTATATTTCAAAATTGCACTACTACAAACGTTGAATCGAGGTTGTACACAAATTTGACAATTACAGTTAGTTACTCAACATCTAGAAGACGTTGTTTAATTAGGTAATTAAGTCTTCAACCAATTTAGTTGGTTGATCAACACCAATCAACATTTTTTAATCTCACTAAAGCTTTTGGAACTTATAATTTGGATTCAAATGTCAAATGAAGGTTCTTGCATAGCAAGCAAGCATGTTAGTGGGGTTCTGACATTATATTAATTGTAAAGAGAATGCGTTTGCATTTGAGGATATAGGTATAGAGACCTGACCACAATTTGTAGCCTATCGGCATCTGAATAAATAAAATATTAGTTGGTAGTTGGGGAAATGTTACTTGGGCCATTTTTAGAAGTAGCTAATTTATACTTTTATTTAATTCTACTATAAATTGTGGACGTCGGTGTTTGCATGGGCGAGGAAAATGCCTATGGTCTTAAGAAACACCTTTTATTCTTTGGTAAATAAATAATGAACTTTATGTTTTGTAGTAATTTTATTCATTTGTTCAAAAATAATATTATATGTTGTACAAGTACAAAAAAGTAATTTTTGAACAAATGGTAAAATCAAAACGAATACTGCTACAATTAATTATCACGCTATTTCCTTTGACAAAGATAGTTATTCCTACTAATATAAATATATTTATTCTGACTTCCGTTTTATAACACCCACCGTCTTTTAAGAACTTTTTGGTTACTATACATTTATACTCATTATTTTTGTTTCAGATGGATCAAACGACAAAGGGACATGAATTACTTCAAATACGAAACGAATACAAAGAAGTGTGCGATTCACTAGACACAAAGGAATTAGAAACTATAAATTTAAATAAAATGCTGACTGATAAGGATACCGAAATTAATAAATTAAAATTGGAAATACAGAAACTAAAAGTTTCATTAAATTTAAGAAATCGATCAAGCTCTCCATTTTGTAATAATAAAATAGTATCAGAACAGGCTGATGAGAAACCTATATATAATAAAAAAGTTGTTCATCAAATTAATTTTGAATATGAAGAGACCAAATGTACAGATTCAATAACCGACTGTAGTGTGTTGACTCACAGTGTAGAAATAGATAAACTTAACGAACAAATGAAAACAAAGCAAAAGGACTTTGATGAAGAACGGCAAAAATGGGCACAAGAAAAAGAAAAGGTGCTAAAATACCAGAAACAATTACAAATGAATTATATTCATATGTTCAGAAGAACAAAAGCTCTCGAGTCGGAAGTTGAAAGCTTAACTGTTGAATTAGAACTGGATAAAACGGGTATTAAGAAGAAATTATCTACTTTAGATATAAGTCATACAATTGAACTGTGATGATGCAGTATGTATGAAATACCAAAATATGTACTTTTGCTCGTGTAGATAATGTCTACACTTTGGGGTTAAAAGCAAGAAAACTATTTTTCCAGTATGTTTAACTTAACAAATGTGATTTAATTGATAATGCTTAGTTATAGATAACTTGTATATATTATATTAAAATTTCACTGTGCATATTAATATTACGTCATTCATATTTTATCACATTTAGTTGCATTTTTATTTGAAAATATAGTTTTTTTTAAGTAATATATTCTTACTCTGACTAAAGTGTGCCTTACTAGTTGGCGCATACGTAATTTATCGATCTTGCTACACTCTGAGCAGACAAACTAACTTAACCTAACTCGAAAAATCGACTAACATATCCAAACTGTTGAGACATATATATATATATATATATATATATATATATATATATATATATATATATATATATATTGCTCTGAAGTTTACCTGGATTGAAGCCACACGCTTGGGGTGTGTATTTTTACTACGAAGTTTAACGTTACTGAAGTCCCCTTCTCTATGTTGGCCTAAATACTTCCAGCTTTTTGCTATAATTAGAAACTCATCTTCATCAGTGAAGTTTGCCACTGCTGCTCTGCTGCTATCTGAAAAATACTACCCTACTGTTTTACCAAAGAAAATTCGACTACAGAAATTCACCACCATTCAACAGCAAAAATATTTATCAATTGTTATCTAATACATCATTAAATTACATCCATTCTCAGTTTTGAAATAGTTCATTTTCTTTCAAATATTTTCAAAATAACATTTTGTCCATAAAAGAAAACAATTCAAAGTAATAGGGCTTAACCATAAACCTTACGTTATCTTGGTTTAATACGAGCTCATAGTAAAACTTTTTAAACACTCGTGCTCATTTTTGCACTGCAAATTCCTACATGCATTTGTCAAATAATAAATCATCAACATTCAATAGGTAACTCTTTAGTCCATAAGGCACAAAATGTCATAACACACCAAATAAACACATAAAAGCAATGGTTCACAAAAATCTGTTACCTGCAATGCACCACCGCACATGGATCAGCAATCAAACCATTGATGACGTTGCCCTCATCAATGACTGCACGTTCTCGAACCACCCCCCAAGTTGAATCACATCATCCGTGATGGCAATCTGCTACTCAATTCTCTCAAACCAATTTACGGTACATCCAACTCCTCCAATTACTCTACTGGTCCATTTACCATAGGTGAACCACCAAATCGATCGATCAATAAACTCTATACCATTTGTGTGCATAACTTGCACTAATAACCAAATTATAAAGCAGTCTGTACTATTACTTGCACAAGCTTCGCATTTTTCAAAATATATTTCAACAATTTGTCAGACTGTTAGTACAACATTACACCCACTTGTGTATGTTGTTATCAAATTAAAATACTAAAATCACTTGTTAAGAACCAACAGTAATTTTATTCACCAATACTAGTGTATGCATCGATGACCAGGACAAGAGAACTGTATCACCACCTCCTCGTGGTTATATAGCTAAATCTGCCCCCAACACTCGAAATTTCTCGTAAATACAACACCACCAACAAACTAACCTTCTTGGTAATTTTGAACAATAGAAACAAACAATTACTACGAAAATACTCGTTTAGCTTCGCAACGGATCTTATGTTTGCAGAATTCTAGCCTCCACTAAAATAAGTTTAACGTCTAAAGTACGCCTTTATAATACGCATATTAATGTTGTCTCACTCTAACCTACATATGAACATTTTTCCTTTCTTACTTTGTACTCTCACCATATTTCATATCCTGATCACAAGTTATCTCTATCTCAGTCTACCATCTCTTTTACATCCTCTATCCTTTTTACACCATGTTTGCAAGTTTGTTTATCCCTAAAATAACATTTATCCCCTCTAAGCAATCTTAAAACTATTGTCTATCCCCCTTCTATATATGAAATCCAATAATCTATATCTGTTCCTTGTATGCAAGCTTGTCTGTAACCTCGATATCTATTCCCTACTCAACACATTTCAAACGATGTCTATACAAACATGTGGCATCTCACTTATACCTATAAACTTTACACTTTCCTTGTCCCGCAGTTTTTTCAAAGTCAAACGAGCCCTTAACATATGATATCTTTTATTCCACTCTAATGCATGCTAAAAATAATCTGTTCTTATCTTATATCGATCCCTACCTGTTTATCTTGTAAAGTATTTTTTTATTCAGTTACACTTACCTTATTAATTTAATATAATGTCACAATAAAATAAAAATATAATTTATAAATATCTGATCACTTAAAATAATTCATAAAATACATAATAGAATATGCGCTCCTTCGCTTTAGAGGTCTAAGTTCCTATAATAAGAATCGTCAGTCTGTCATTTCGTGTCACTTTTCTATCAGCGTTTGAACAGGTCAGCTGCAATCCGCAGCGTAGAAAGGTCAAAATGGTATCCAAGCACATGGCCTGTAATTCGGTCCGTAAGAAAGTTTAACGAATTTAGCCTTCGTGTCGGAATGTAGTTCCTGGCAGCTGTTGAATAATGGTTTTATTTTGTATTCCACCTTTAGCAGCTCAGTTGATTCCTGCTGGCCGAAGAAATAGAAGTCCCCCATCATTAAAACAGTTGGTATAATTAATTAGATAAATTTTATTAATACTTTCCTTGTAGTGCAATATCATCCATACCATAAATACTGCTGAAACGAAAATTTAGTTTGATATTTAAAATATACAAGAAAATAATAGGACGTACTTAATGTAGATTTGGTTTGGTTAAATAATATTTTGTTCAGAAGATCTTTTATAATTCCAGCGTTAAATTCATTTGTAATGGAATGTTTCCTGTTGCATGCATCGCAGATGTATATAGAATAGTCCACATCTGGTGTCATATGATTATAGTCTAGAAGTTCAAATTTTTTTGATTGCACTGTACTTCGACACGTGAGTGACATTTAATCTTTAATTCTAGTTATATTTATTTAAATGTTTTACGAATGATAGAAGGTTGAAATTTTACCTTGGTTTAGATATATTAAAATTCACTTAGAAAAAGAAAGATTCCGTACTAAACTTGTAACTTTGCAAAATTTTAAAGATGGCTATGTAGTTTGCTTATCGTAATTGTTTCACAAGCAGATAGCGTTAACTACACTGAAAAAGTTGTTATTGACATATGATGTCAGAAAGATCTAGCTATCCAATATAAATATCACATGTTGTTCTGCGTTATTTTAAAAAAAAATATCTTTAGTTATTTTGAGGTCACGTAATTTGATTCTTAAAGAACATAATGAATTTTGTTATAAGATATTAAGTAAAACTAACCTTTTGTTGAATGACGCAATTTTATAAGACGTTAAATAATTAAACTTTTTGTGAAGTCGACGTACTATTACAGATGACTATAATTGAAATATGAAATATAAATTATTGAGAAAGCATAAACTTTATAGTAAACTTATGTAGAAATATCCAATTTAGAGATCTTTATGTTTTTTTTTGAAAACAGAACCATAAAAAGTTAATGTTAGAACAAACCAAGAGAATTTAATTGAATCGGATCCATTTTTGCTTAACTCTTTTATTATTAAAAATTCAAGTAAAATGTATAGGCCCTTAATGAGCAAAAATTGTGTCTGATGATAACAATTACCCTGGGTGTATATCTTTTTGGAACTTAAATTATATTATATTATTTTTGATGAATATTTTTAAGGACACAAACGGTGTCCATGTTGTGCATTTGTTTGTTCACAAGTTAAGTCGAAACATCTGTATCACATCTGGTAATTGAGATTTTGGTAAGTGCTTTGCAAGATTGATATACAGGTTTTGTGGCTATATAAGCGGTGTAGATTCAGGTTTCCGCATTCCCCTAATACAAGTACAAGTATTTTTGTATGTTGTAGTATTGAAAAATACGGTGGCGCTCTTTATCTATATTTTTGGTCAATAGACAACCCATGACCCAAGCTCATGATCTACCCAGAGCTAATACTCTACTAGCCGTTTATCTCTAAAGAGTTTTTCTTTTCCTCAAGCCGTATTCCATCCAACTTTACCTTGGGCTTCCATCATTAATAAGAAATTCTCGACCTTGTGATATCAGGTAAGGGTTTATGATATATGGTGGTCCAATTTTCTATCTGATATTCACGAGGGAAGTTAGAACCTTTCAATCTGCTAACTACTATTCGTAGAATAGACATGTTATTCGAGCACGTTCTTTATCTGCCTATTGAGAAATTTAGCAACGGTTATCTTGTTTACAACACTATTCAAAAAACTTTCAATACCACCACGCTATCGAGAACAGCTTGAAATAAACTACTACTAGAAACTTGTTTTCAATAATATCCGTTATAACTACTTCTCTTCTGATATAACTTTGCTTCCTGTCTATACTAACATAAATCAAAAATTTGACAATGTCAGATATGATTGACAAAATTGTTAAACGTAATTGAAAGTTAGGTTTATGTATAGTTGTGTACACGATTTAGATTTGTAAATTTTCAGATTATTGTCATCAGTCTCGGTGGCAGAATTGATAAACGCTGTTTCGGAACGACTAAGATGCAGGTTCAAGTCCTGTCCAAGACCTTATATTTTCTTTCTTTCAATTACTAGCTCGATTTGAAATGATCATTTGGGCTTTGCATAAAAAGTCTAAGTTATTATTTTATATATAATATAAGCAAAATTGTCTCTTAGTGTGAAATATAGATTAATTTGCCTCACTACATCTTCTTGGTCGTAAGAAGAATTTGTCCCACAACACTCAGGTCCAGGATAAATGTACATGCTGTGTACTAGCATCCAATTTTTTCAATTGTTTTCAGGGATATCTTTGACAATCTACAATTTTTTATACGTTACATAAGGGAGCATTTGTCTTTTCTAGTTTAGAATTCAATAGTACTATTACCATAAAAAAATCTGTTTCATAAAAAAAATACTTTGATATTTTAAGCTTATGGAAACGCTGTTGAAGGGAATTCAAATATGATCATAATAATTTTGCTCTCGTCTTTCTTACATTTTGTGATTATGTTTCACTTTCATTGTGACTCAACATATCAATAGCTTTCTACTGATAAAACCATGTTAAAGAATCCTTCTCTAGGACACTGCGTATATTTGATTCTTTTTCCAGATTTTTCTGTCATTTGATCCAACTCCTTTGCTAACTTGCTTCATCCTTTAATCCGCGACTTCTTAAGTTACCATTTTCAAATTTTATTTAGTGATACAAAACCTGTAAAAATTCTTTTTTATATCTCTATGCATAAAGTTGCAAGAACCAGCTTGATATATTTGCAAAGCAAAAAGAGTTCATATGCTTTTCAACATATTTTATTTATATAATATTTTTAACATAATAATTATTTGTAAAACAATTTCTACTCACTATATTAAAGACAAATACATTATGTGTAAACAGCGATTCGTACTACCACTTTTTTCGTAAGTTACATAACGTGTACTATTAAAACACAGTGCAAAGCCACTTACATCATCACAAGATTAAAGTGATTTAAAGCATTAAACAATTTGTGCGTTTTGCAAGACTACAAATAAGTAACTGATGTTTCAGAACCTCGATCGTGGATAAACTTTAAGATTCTTTAACCCTGCAGCATCATTGTCTGCTATTCCATGCTCGCTAGTTTTTGTATGTTTTCCCACATTCTCTTCTTTTTGTTTGATATGAAGTGCTTTAACGGCCCCTTGAACATTAATTACATTTGCTCCCTTGCGATATTTATACCACCAATATTCAAAAGCAAGAGTTATACAGGCTAATCCAATACCAACAAATATGACAATAAATACGCCACCTATGTTTTGAATGCTAATTCCATCTGATTGATCGTCTTGTTTTTCGCATTTTTGAGCATTTGGATTACCAGACCACCATTTTTCCTTCAGTCGTTCAAGTTGGCGCCTGTTGAGTAGTTGAAGTATTCTAAAAAAGAATACACGTTAAAAAGATTATAAAAAGAAAAAATTCTTTTACGCTGTATTAAATTGATCTTTTAGAGGAGAGCCTTGTTGAACTGCAACAGCATAAGGTTTTCTTGAAAACTCTTCACCCACCATTTGAAGATCACAGTTGGTAAGTTGTAGATACCGTATATCAGTAGCATCTCCCAAGTATGCAAAACCTTCGCTTGATGTTTTGGAAGCTCTTACTCGTTCTACGGCTTCTTCAAGAGTTTTTGGTAAACCAGCCTCTCTCATAGCTTGCCACATTTTTGTATACTTGTCGCTGACTGGATAATCCCAAACTGCCAGTTTGGCCCTTTCAACATCCGAAAGACTATCATTCAGGCTCATATCTTTCCATATTCTGAAAAAATAACAAATCAAGCTATATAAAGTGAATTGTATGATCATAGATTGAGTGTAAAATACATATACATTTTGTGTGTTGTCTATTTATGCAGCATATGCGGTATGTGCGTATCTTGATGTTAACAAAAACTTTCTTTAAAAATTTAAACGTAGTTACAAATTCTGTTTACTTTTGTGTGTATCGCTTGACAGTGTAATATCACAGGCACATTTATTCACACACAGTCGACTGCACTTTGCAGATCAGTACAAGTTCAGTCTGGAATGACATACGGTAGAGCAACATCTTTATATAGTTACAAAGCATCGTCTGTAATAAACACATTTCCTCATGATTGTCAGAGTCCACGGAAGGGTTCAATAAAAAAACAATCTGTACCATGGTGCATAAATTTGTGGTTACAGGATCTGTTCATGATGTTAAAACTTGTGTGAGCCATTCAGTTAAAAATATTACCTCAGTTTATTATAGTGTGACTGAAAACCCAAAAATGCCTATGCCACACTGTTTGCAGCAACCGGATTTTATCTGGACGACAACATAGCAAATTTTAAATAATTTAGTTCATGCAAAAATTAAAGCAAGTTGTCCATATTCTGTGCCGTATGCTTTTTAATTGGGTGTTCAAAAAGCACACTTGATAATGATTTTTGATTACTTTAAGCAATGGCATTCACTTTCGTTTAATTGGGTGTGTTAACGAACAAAACTGATACATTTGGGGAAATAAAATCCAAAAAATATCCATGAAAAGCCAATGCACTTGTAACATGTCAGTATTTGATGTGCTTTATGGGCTGAGAGCATAATTGAAAGTTTTTTTTTACTCAAGATGGTCAAGTGCTTGCGGTTAATAACGGAAATGTTGCGGCCATGTTTCCCAATGTGGAACCTGCTCCACAGGGGGAGAATTCGAAAATGGACTTCTCCAGAATGTACGTTAACTGTATGATGACTCGAGTCTAGTAAAGGCAACCATTCATATTGAGAAACCTGCATAGCACAATGTAGACTAAGTCACATGCACCAATAAAACCTTTGACTACAAACGAGCCTCCTACTAAATACTTGAATACTTTGTTCTGCGCTTTTTTTCAAAAAAGCTCTACCTTGTATTGTTTAGGTTTAGGGGATTTTTAAACACCGCATGGGGAATTCTTCAGTATTTTTATGTTTAATATAAATGTTACGTGAAAACCCCACAAAGATTTGGTTCTCACGTAAGTCTGGACATTGATTTGTAATTTGCATTTTGGAAAACCGCACGGATTGCATTTTTCATGCTTAACGTGCAGCTGTGCTTACCAATTTGCGTCAGAACATTAACCTATCTTGGAGGGGCGACAATGGCTTGTGGGAGCCAATGGATCGAAACAAGCAGACTTTACTATCGGCCTTCTTTGAGTGCAGACGTGTTTTGTAGAGATCGGACTGTTAGTAAAGTGGTCAATTCCCTTTCGTTCCTTTTTCTTTTACCATTATACAAAATACCGGAAAATTACTCAGTATTAAATAAACATGTGAGAGCTTTTGTCGAACGTTTTTAAAATTTCACCTAATACTTTTTGTAAAATAAACTAGTCAGTATAGCGAATAAACGTGTTTCTGTCCAACATTTTAAACAAAGGTACATCACACCTGTAGAGCGATAATATCGATTCGCAGCGACAAACAATAGTCCTATAGTGTCACGTTTCTTATCACGTAACTACACCAAACGTTGATACGGAATATGCCATTGACACACACAAAAGAAAACAAGTTGCGTACTTGTAGGTGTCCGGATACTTAGCTTGCAATCCGTCGGGGGGTGAGTCAGCACAGCAACGCCATGGTCGTCAGGATCTGCAGACAAAAGCAGTTGGTCTACAGAAGGAAAGAAGCCGTTCGGCCTCCAGATAAAAAAGCTAAAAAGAGAATCTGATTAGAATGGGTACGCGCGGGGAGACTCACCAATACACGCAAGACACCTAGTTGTCGAACAGAAAAAAACAAACGTATACTGTAGAATACTGTAGAAAATATTTCGATGTACAAGCTGTAGAATCAAATTCAGCAACGGTTCAACTAACATGAATTCAAACTGCAAACTCTCGCTTATCGAAGCGCGATTGAAACTGGAAAACCCAGGTTTTATCGGATAGTGCGCGACCTTATTTCAACAAGTCTTTACATTGCAACAATAGAGAAACCCATTATACGTGGTCGTAGTGTATACCAAGATAACGGGTACCTAAACAGGATATAAATTATTTAATTGTAGCATAAACTTGTCGTTTCGAAATAAATAAGTTCAAAATGAAAATTTGTAGAAAGCGTATTTATTATTAATTATGTTGAAGGATTTAACAGATTACCGGATACCTAAAACAAAGTATCGACTATTTAATTTATCGAATAAATTTTCGTTTTAAAAGCAAAAGGGATTTGAGTTAACCAGGGAAATTTTAAAGCAAAATTGGAACGTAACACATGCTTGGAACAACAAGGGTTTGTCAAAATTCAAAATTTTCAGGTAAAAAACTCGCTTTCTGGCCAATGTAGTACCTTTGGGTGGAGCATTGGAAAATCAAATGTAGTTAATAACCTAGCAGATTTAAAACAAGTATACAATATATAAACATAAGAGGTAAGTATTTGTATTTTATTTTTATTTATTTCAATTTTAGAAGTATCAATTTCCAGGAAAATTTGTCAAATAGAAAAAATCGTAATTAGCAATAGTACCTATGGAAAATGACGATTTTTCAAGAAGAGTAATTGTGGGTTTTGATTGTTGTCTAGAGGATAACACTACAAATGAAACGATTACACGAATTACTATAAGTTTACTGAACATTAAACAAACTATTATATACACTTATTCGATTGTTTAACAATGAAATACTATATGTCAAATCGCACTGGCAACAAGTCTAATTACCCTTAATCGCACTATTGATGCGTTCTTAATTATTACAGATCGCGGCTCAATCTGCTGTTTGGGAACGTCTTTGTTCTGAAGGCGTCTCCTTACAGAACTCGTCTTACTCAAAAGTGAGGCGTCTTAAAAACTGGCACGCTCACGCTTAGCGAGCGTCTTACTCCGGCTTCAGGCGGCTTCTGTTCTCTGCCGTTTTCCAGTGCCTTTACGTGCATTTCTCCCGTTTCCCCATGGACGTTACACCCTTTGTGCTTGACAGATAGAACCGCTCAAATTGCTTGCATTCCTGTGCATCATTGGCGTATCATAAAAAGTATTAACTTAATGTTTTAAAATACTACATACGTACTAACCTAATTATTAAATAAGATCCTACATATATATATTGCTGTGAAACCTACAAAAAGCCTCACCAGAGTAAAAAAATATTCGAACCTCTCGAATTTGGCACCAAGATTCGCTGTGATTCTCGCCCTGTTTAATCTCTTCTGATAATCGCCTCTTTACCCTTTCCGCCTCGGCTGCTCACCTAGTTAAAACTTTCATCCTCATTCATAAAAAAAAACAAACGCATTCCTACCACAAACATCAACGTTAACTCTATTTACATCAATATTCATAATACATTAAAATTTCAAAATTAAATTTCAGCATAAATATCAGTTTCATAAAATTTCAAGTTTAAATTTGTCATCATTTTAATATGCATCCAGAATTAAAGTCCTGGCGGGATGCATACTAATTAAGTTACAATATGTGCAGACCTAAGTCTGAATAAAAGGGAGCATCTCCCACCCCTTTACGTTAATTAAACAGGTTAGTCTAATTGAGCTCAAATACAGACCCAATTTTTCATCATAATCAAGAACAGAATACTCCTTTCTACTTAAACAAGAAAATTTCACCTTAAAATTAAAAATTTGTTGTTTGTACAAATTCACTACTGTCCATTTTTTATCAAACAAATTATAAAGTTATTCAACACACACCAAAACATCAAAAATCGAACAACAAAGCATAAGTTACCTGAAGGTTAATGCACTCGTGGCTCCAATGTACATTGTCCTTTGTTAATCACACCATTCCAACTGGGTTATGTTTACGGCTTCTGATTCTGAACGCTTTTAAAATTTTCTACACCACCATTCATCTAAAGTTGTTTCAGGGCTTCTCAGGAACTCATCTATGTATATCTAAATCTTGTTTTGTGGATCCAATCACGATTACGAATAACATTTGATTATTAACACCCCCGAAAAATAGCAAAGAAAGTCATAATTCTTTCACGCTATACCCAAAACTGCCTACTTTTGTTTATTCATTTATCGTTACTAATTTCGATAATTGGTACAGTAATACTCGCAAATATAACTAGACTTTATTACCTTGTATCTTCTCTAAATGCACTTAATAACTTTTATCGTAGCACGTATTCTGCTTGAAGTATGGTATAACAGCAAAAAATAAAGAGCAAACTGAGCAAATCTAAGAAAGCGAAACTCCTATAAACACGGGTTTATGTAATAGCTCGCCTGCACGTCGGTTTTGTCCCGCAACGGCCAATTTTCAGAATTTCGCATTCTATGTTCCCTTTTCGACAGTCCGGCACAGCGATTCTAAAAATTTGCACACGCGCCAGTTGAAAATCTAAGAACTTTTCACACGACACGCAACGCGTCTGCAAACAACTAATTAATTTTCTATAGAAATCGTTACGTTTACACCTCTCATATCTGCATCTTATTTGCACCAATCGCAAACCTAGTGACGTTGCTCAAATCACGCCTTTTATTATTCGTGTCTCGAATTTACGCTCTTATCCGTCTTTTTCTACCTTGATCTGAGTGGTACAAATCGATATTCTTTATTATGGGCTATTTGAATCCACGTGAACTCGCGACGTGACTTACTTGAGTAAAATAACCAAACATCCGACCGTTTCCAATATACGTAGAATCTGCATGTTTATCAGCTCGAATTTATTAGAATTTGACATTTAAAAGTTTGCAGATGTGCTCCTAATGAATGTTTCAAATATAATTCTCAGAGCTTTGTTTTCATGGTATTTTAACCTTGGATTTTCACAGGCTTTTATGCTCATTATATATTACTAATGGTTCAATTAACTCCAATTAAAATAATAATGAATGGCATTAACTTCTACCCTTTAATTTTTAGCGAATACTAATTAAATATTAATTATTATTTGTACACTTTGTTTAATACTCGTTACTTAAAAATTGAATTAATTAATATAAAGTTCGCACGTAATTTCTATTAGTTTCTTGGAACAATTAAATTAAATACACGTTGAGCATTTTAATTCTGCCTCTTTTATAGAAAGCGTCTAGTGAATAATACTTATTTGAATTCCACGTTAATAAATTTTTAATAAAACGAATAAATTTAATTATATCATTTATAATATTACACTATATATTAATAAAATCTATATAATTCTACCTACAAGTTCTAATTATGATTCTAATATTTCACCTGGTCAATTTAATTATATTTTCTAAATTCTTATAATATTAAATTATTATAGACTTCATTAATAATTTCATATTCTAAATTATATATATATATATATATATATATATATATATATATATATATATATATCATATGTTAGTGTATATTTATTCACTACTGAAACAAATTATTGGTTGAATCCGTGTAGTTTGAACAATTTTTTATTAGTCAATGTGAAATGTAACATTTCATATGATACAAAATTCTCAAATTCATTAAAAATTGACTTGGCCTTTTTTGCATTGACAACGATGGATTATTTTATTTTGCGGTGGAGTAAATGTGTCATGTATGTACATTTAAATATGTAGTTTTTAGTCTACGTTTACTACACTTGACATTAAATTAATTAATTTTAACATACTTTATTTTTTTAGTATTGAATTGATCTTGTATTTACTTCTTACAGTCAAGAGTAAAATGAGTAGCGCAAGCAAGAAAAATTTGCCAGTATTCGGCGGAATACTTAAAATTTGGTGTCATATCTGCTGTCCTTGATGAACGGTGACCTTTTTGTCTTTTACATCAACAATGCTTGACCAATGAATCAATGAAACGAGGTTGTCTTGAGGCATATTTGAAAGTGAAACATGGTGTTCATATTAATTCAGATTTGAATTACTTTCAAACTTAACAAAAAATTTTGAAAAAAAAGCAACATTATGAAGTCTATTTACTGCTCATACTACAACTGCCAGTCATAATCTTGAAACTAGTTATCAAATTTCTTTACTCATCTGGGAAAAAGTCCTACTATTGGAGACACTTTAATTAAACCATTAATATCAGCATTTCTTAAAACGGTTCTGGAAAAAATAGCAAAGATGTGAAAGCTATGCCATTCAGACGAAATTACAAATACATTTTATAAATCAAACATTCTAAAGAAATATTAAAAATAGAACCCACATGACAGATTTTAATGATAACAACATGAATGTTAATAACTACTCGTGTTTTTTCGAACCAGTTGATCTTTTAGAAATAAAAATATATATCCTGGAACTTAAGTTAGGTAAAGCATCTGGTATCGATGGATTCAGTACTAGATTACTTATAAAAATAGTGGACGTTATTAATATTCCTCTGTCTCTGATAATCAATAAAACTTTCATTAAAGGAACCTGTCCAGACCATTTTAAAGTTGCATGTATACATCCTATTTTTAAATTTGAAACAAAAGTGAGAAGACCAACTACAGGCCTATATCTTTAATTTCAAACATTGTCAAAGTATTTGAAAAAGCCCTTAAACATAGAATTACAACTTTTTTCAACAAACATAAAATATTATCTAACAACCAGTTTGGCTTTATAGAATCAATGAATACAAACAGTGCTTTAGTCACTGTCACCCAAAAAATTTACAATGCCACGGATGCAAGAAAACCTGCAAAAGCCATCTTTCTAGATTTGCAAAAAGCTTTTGATACCGTTTGTCATAAAAAATTATTGAATAAACTTGAAAATGTAGGTTTTCGTGGAATTTGTTTAGAACTACTTTGTAGCTACTTAACAAATCGTCAACACTGTGTAACACTTAATAACACATTTAGTGAAAATGGAAGTATAACATATGGTGTTCCCCAAGGGTCTGTACTAGGTCCAGTACTTTGTTTTGTATATATTAATGATTTACTAAATTTAAATCTAGATTGTGTGTTTCATTTGCGGATGATACTATCTTGATTGTACAAGATGATGAATGGAATAATGTTATGACTAAAGCATTGCACCGTTTAATCATGGTAATCCGCTGGCTTAACGATAATTTATTAACATTAAATGTAAACAAAACCAAATACATGCGTTTTGCATCATATAGAAATGGCCTTCCACCATTGAATAAAATGACTGTATCGGTAAATTATGGGAGTATACAAACCAATAATAATATACTTCAAGTCATTATATTACCTGTTCTAAAGTACAAATATCTTGGTATTATTATTGATTGCCACTTAAAGTGAGGTGAACATATTAATTACTTATGTGGAAGGTTAAGGTACTTAATTTTTCGATTTCTCCTACTCAGAGAAATATTAACTTTAAACCAACTCATGATTACTTATATGGGGTTGGTACAGTCCTTATTAAGGTATGGAATTATAATCTGGGGTGTTGCCTCAAACAATAGGATAATTAAACTTCTTGTAATGCAAAAAACAATATTAAAAATAATCCTTAAAAAACCCAGAACCTACAACACTACAGCAGATTTTACCGAAACTAACACTTTTAATCCTAAGCAGTTATATTCCTTTGAGATTCTTAAATATTTTCATAAATCTGGTATAAAACATACGATCAACCACAAATACAATACAAAAAACAAAAACCAGCTAAATGTAAAAATGCATAAAATAAGGAAGCATATTAGCCAATAGAGTTATGAATATGTTGCCCTCGCCTATACAATCAATTACCAATTGAACTTAAAAATACAGGATATCCGAAAATTATTAAATTATTGAAAACATGGGTTGCTAAACACATCAATATACAATAACTAATTAAGGATTTAATAGGAACTTCAAATAACGGTTATTTCCATACATGATTAATATTATCTGTAAAAGTAATTTAATGTGAACAACTTAAAATACCTGAAATTTGTTTACCTGTGTACAAAAAATAGAATTTGCAGACCAGTTTGTAATATATACACAGCATCCTCGTGCACAAGTAATTATAGCTTCTACGAGGTATACTTGCATTTTTATTTTTATTTTAATTATTAAAATTTATTTTATATTAATATTGCTTTTATAAAACTATAATACACCTTTATTGAATATTTGTAAACAACAGTATTTATATAAATAAAATTTTCTTTCTTTCTTTCTTTCAAATAGTTGAAACAATTGGCTAAACTATATTTAATCTACAGCTTCTTGACCCAAAATTATTATTAGTATAATTAGTAAGGTGAGTCAAAGGAAGGAATAGCAATCTTGCTTTTTTTACAAAGCACACTGCAATCAATACTTGAGAGCAAGTTAAACTAATAGCGTAATCAAATCTGATCTACTATAAAAAGTGTCTAAGCTTGTAAGATTTGATGCATCCAATATAAACAAATAATTTGAAATTAAATTGCTCAACCGCATTCTAAACTGAAAACAAAACTATACTGCACCGCTTGAACATGATTTAAATTCAATGGCGAGCAAATTTAGTAATTGTGGCATAAAATTAATTTTACCTGATTTAGATATAATATCCTTAAAACATCTATTAGAAAAATTATACTACGTATAACAAACTTTTGTTTATGTTATGCTTAATATGCGTAAAACTACTCTCCAAATGACACAACGCAACTACCCTTCCTAATAGGATATGGTTGTACGTCGCTACCACTACTAATAAACAATGTTTAAAGTAAAGGATCCAATTGGGATCCTTATTGGACCCCTGAAAGAACTTAAATACCACATAATTGACAATTCGTGATTTTAATACTGACTCTGGTTGAGAAGATTTGATTCTAGCCTGAAAATTTAATCTCTTTACTAATTAACTACAATTTTGAAAATACAAATTACATAAAATTGACTATTCATACACTTATATCATCTTCAAAGTTCAGCAAATATATCATAATCATCTGGACAACTATTAGATTTATATTTAACATATGCTATCTTCTTTAAAACAAGAATTGTGTAAGTTCAGATGACTATAGTATAAAGAAATTTGAATAAACCAAGAAACAAATATAGTACATTATAAAATGTATCAGCAATATTTGTTCGTTTTATAATATTCTCACAATTTATGAAAACTAAATGTTATGTTTAGTTTAGTGTAATTTTATAAACTTTATTAAAATTCTTGGAATATTTTAGTCGTATTAATTTTATTACTTGGCAGCAAAATTGCTATTACAATCAAGCCTAGGAACTTAGATTTTGTGCATAAGTTTATTGATATGATCATGAACCCATTTAGAACTAATTTCCGATAACATATAAATAAATTAATCTTTTTTTACTTACTCATAGAATCTACCTTCAATATCGGACATTCTTTGAAAGTAAGTCATTGCTGATGAACCATTCAGTGGTGCATATTGTATTTTATACTGTTTAGAAAGATCGTCTAAAGATTCAATTGGAGTATCCAAGCGTGATACAGTAAGAAATGCAGCCAAATTGGCTGTGTATGATGCAATTATGATAAATCCAAACAACCACCAGGTAGCTGCCACTAAACGACCTGATAAATTTTTTGGTGCTTCTCCACCACCCTGCGGTGTAAGTGACGTCATACAAAACCACAGGCATTCTTTTAAATTAAATTCTCGTTTTTCTTCATCATCCTTATATTTTTCACGATTGTTTTGGTAGCTGTACGGGCTCCACCGATCAAATACCCACATTAAAAAGCTAAAATCAAAACGTGTAAAACTATTGAAAAATTTATTGGAACTTACCTTGTAAAAAAATATGCAGCCAGTATGCAAAGCCATACGTCGTTTTCAAGTACTGTTAAAAATTTAAACAAGGAAGTGGGTGCTTTAGGAAGTTTCATTAAAATTGTAATTCCAACTAAGTCATAATATGGAACAGTAAAGTCTATAACATTTTCTCTTTCAGCCATTACAGACATTGACCCTAATCCAATATCAGCACGTTTTTCTACTAGTTCCTTTACAATACCATTCCAATTTCCATTATCGTCCATATTTCCAAACTTTCCATCAGCAACTGGAAAGATTTCATAATCAAACTGTAAAATTTTAGCAATTTCATCAATTAAGTCAATGCAGTATCCCGAAAATCCTTTTGGAGCACTATCATCCTTAAATATAAAAGGTTGTTGCTGTAAAATAAATTGTTTGAAACGGATTATATTTAAAATATGCATCATACAATAACTGTCACGACACGATAAACAATATCAGCAGTGTAGTTTTTCATGATTTTAGGATCTACTAACGTAAGATTGTTATCAAACCCAGCTTTCCAAGTTCCCAATGGGATGGATTTATCAGAGGAACCATCTCGAATTCCAACTGCTGTAATTTGCATCTGAAACTCCATGAAACTTTCACCATTTGCAGCAAGGCGAAATTCACCATATGTTGGAGGTTCTGAGGTTTCCTATTGAAAAATAATGAAATGTAGTGTTTGTTTTTTACATTAACAACAAATGCTAGTGAATTTCCTTGGTTCAAGTATTTGTAAATTTAAATGGTTTGACTATATAATCATTATATAGAAAATCTATGGTAATAATGTATAAAAAGAGAAAACACGAAGAATTCTAAGTACTTCAAACAAAGTGCACCACCCTAGCCTTTATAAACAGGCACATGATGCACGTTTTTTAGTTCAAGTAATATCATACATGGTAGATGAAGTGAATGCTTCTGGTAAACGTTGCTATCATATACCTTCCTACCAGAAACCTCATATATGCATTGTATTGGGCATCACGTGCTACCACACATTGGCTCAGTACGTCAGGCCTGATAATCAAAATAAGTACCATACCACACTTGTTATGGGCATTAACCTAAAAAATGCAAACTTCCTTTTTATATCCTACACATTCCTAATAAATTATATGCATTAGACACCTAAATACAATCTATTTGATATAGAAAAGTTGCCATTCCCAATCCTCTATCAACTACACATATTTACAAATTCGATCGAGAATTTTTCTCCAATCACAAAAACGCATAGAATCTCTTTAAAGCTTTTCAAGTATTTGCACTATATCCTATTTCCATAAGATTTTATTACCTTATAGTAATTAAAGTTTGAAGTCTTGCTTTGCTGTTTATCACTCAAACAGAAAAAAATATCTAAGAGGAGAAATTATCGATAATTGAAACAACGCATAACTTCAAATCTATTAAAAAGATATGCACAATTGCCTAACAACAAACAAAGAATGCATTATTCTTAGCGCACAGTTAGTTAGGAATAATTTTCTCCTTTAGCAGATTTGAACTATCATAGTCATAAATCTATTACCTCGGTTCACATCGACTTTAAAATGTGTGCTGCCCTTGAGCAATACAAGGTTTAATTGATTAGATATTATCAGAAAATAAAACTTTAGCTTTATCATTTCCAGTATTCTTTACAGCTAGATTAATGCCGAGATTACTCTTATTTAAAATTTTGTATTTTTAACAGACATAGTTCAATGTGTTCGGCACTTTCAGTCTGCAGAAGTGCATCAATTATAACATCAACAAAGAGGAATTAAGAATATCTGATGAATTCCATTAATCTATAAATTCAAAGAAAAGAAGGTATAAGAAATACCCGTTTCATGGATTTTAAATGAATTAAAATAGACTTGTAGCAGCATCTGAAGTAGTCTCTCATCAGTCAGATATTGCCCAAGTGCTGTATCTTACGCAGTAGCATGAATAATACCAGCGATAACCAATTCACTAATACGCCCTTGCATTTTGCGAATTGTTACCTGTAAAACGAATAACTAAATCTATACATTTTCGTGAAGATAGACGTTAAAGTCGTATTTCGCGAAAGTATAATCAAACTAGAAGAGTTTGTTCTGCCAGTAATTGAGTAACGGGCAACCAGTTTGGTTACTCGACTGCAAAAGAGAAGGTACCGTTGTTACAGGTAAAATGAGCATTAAATAAATTAAATTTTGTTTTATTCGGACGGGGCGGGTATTCCGTAACAATATAACTGCAGTGGTGTGGAAGTGGATTGCTAGGGATAAATGAGAAAATAAAGAAATACAAAAATAATACGTAGTAAGGCTTAAATGCAAAAGTTTTACATTATGTTAATGCTTACCATGAAAGGTCTTCTTAGTGTCAAAATCGGAGGGCGACAAACAGTCTGTCACAGCAATTCTTTTGATGTCATTTCCACACAGAAGATTTATTCTGCATAAAGTTCCTTGCTTTGGTATCCTAAAGTTGGACATTATTAAAGAACTTTCTCAAAATAAAATGCTCCTTCCAAATAAGACTGTCACTGGGGTAGCTTAATCACTGACTTTACCTATTTCCTAAATTAATTAAAATAAAAACAACCTGAACCTAACCTCTATAAATATAAAAATAATTTCAGTCCACTTACAAACATACTTTTCTAAAATAAAGTCCTAACCTTAAATCTGGCTAGGTATTGCTATAAATCCTAAAAAAAAATCTTAAAAAACTTAAATCCAAGCCATTGACAAAACTATTCAACACTCCAAAACTTTCCTGCTTTCCTATTTGATTATACGACATTTGTAAATCTCAAATTATTGAAATGTCGTTCAAAAAAAAGCAGGTAAATACCAACTTTGAGCTATATTATTGTCTTTTCCACAATACTTAAGTTTATGTACTAGTACTAACCTATATTCTAGAACAAACAACTACTAAAATAAAACATAAGTGAATAATGGAATAGCTGGAGATCACGATAAAATTTATGAAAGCGGTAAACTAAGCAATAAAATATTGAATGTTGATAAGATAGAGAAAAGACATCAATTAATACATAGCTCAAGGCTGTTAGAACGATAACTCTATGAATGTTGCATCACACACCTTCCAGAACAACCAATTACAAGATCCGAGAAAGAGCACAGAAGGATCTCGATGCTGACAACACAGGGGCTCATTCTTATATAACACAATGGATGCTAAGAACGCAGATCAGTTCTCATCTAAACGTCACGAGGCAGTACATCTGATAACAAGATGTAGTAAAAGTACTAGTTTTAGAATTTGAATATGATTTAGTAGACGATTTTATTGAAACAGCGACGGAAAAGTATTTTGAATGTACAGAAGTGAATAACATTATATAAAGTACGTACAATGATTTCAAAATGAAGAATAAATAATTGAAAATAATTTGACTACCGTAAGATGAAGAATATATGATGGTTGTAAAATCTCCTTTTAATTCAAATTAATAGGAAATATTATAATGACATTTTGTCCGACCAAAGCCACGGCACTGCAATGTGGATGCTTACGGTTTATAGTCACCGTCAATAAATATGATGAGACATCGCCAGATTGGAATGGCCCGCCATCTTTTTTATCAACACAGGGGTTTTACCGCTTAATTAAATAATTAATCAAAAGTCTATTCAGCAAGTTTTGTAAATAACGATTTTTAAAGTAATTTGATAATAAGTTCTTATAAGGGGGAGTTAAATTACGTTAGGTAATAGTAATAAATATTTTTATAAATTTATTGCCAGCATATTTAAGTAGGTCAAATTAAAACGCAGTTTGTAAATAAGGAAATAATATTAGGATATTATGTAGAAAACTTGACCTTAACACATCAATACGGGTGCTTTCAAAAGGAAATTGGTAGTTTAAGAGTACCCTAAGGTTCTTTATGAACATTTTAAAGCTTCAAAAAAGCATAACAAAGAACCACAAGTTTATAAATACCAGTGTGTATTTAGTTTAGGGGGATTATTATTTTGTCTCAGATAGAATAGTGAGAAACTATTCGCTAATAGTTGCTTATTAGAATATTAGAGTTAAAGAAAATACAGAGGGTTATTAAATTCCGTTGACTGCATCGAGAGCAGTACAGTTAGATTTTAAAGCGATTTCTCATTCAAACCGTATAATAACTCAGCAACCCAAGGTGTTACTAATTAAATAACTTGTGAGCGCGATTAACGGTCCAAAGAAACCGATTGCAACAAATCAGGTTGGGGGAGCGTGTATTGTAAAGCATCAAATAACTCCGTCTGTTCGAAGTCAATGTACTGAAAGTGAAAATATTTGTTGAACCTAAATAAATACCGTTATCCTGACGAAGCAACCCTGCGGTGTGACCTTTAGCAGGTAGTTATTGGTATAGCCACTATACATATTACTAGAATAGAAAGGTGAAAGTGTTTTGTGCGAGGACAATAAGCTACACCAATACCGTGAGTATATGAGAACCTACGGTGGCATCACGTCGACCAGGACACTGACCCGGGACCTGGAATTTGCAGCTGTTTCTATACGCATCGCAGGTGGTGAAAAGTGTCGCCCGTAATGTAAGTAGCTTTCATATTACATTAACCCTTAATGCGATTTACGGCATAAGTGTCTGTCAGATACAAGAAGCTAGGTTAAGAGTATTTAGTTAGGGGATTAGGTATTAATAGAAATAGATACGTTGTGTATTTTGTTTTTACATCATAGTAAAGAAGTTGCTTGTAAAGTGTTATTTTTTCTAAATAATTTTGAATACAGTTAGAAAAAACTTGTTTGTAAGTGGCTCACTAACAAGTACTGGAAGTCAGAGTAAAGCTTTAAAGGGTGAAATTCGAAAAAGTTTAAAGGGGTTAGAAACATTCCCTACCATGTTTAACAAGGTATAATTATTATCTTTTAGAAATACTCTGTTGCAAGATTAAGTTATAAAAGAAAGTAGAAGGTTCAAGAGCTTATTTTTATATTGAAACTGTAGGTACCCGTTTTAGGTGGTTATTTGTCACCGATACAAATAAAATAAACAAATATTAAATTAAGGGAAACATTACATGGTAGAGATTTTTTGGTATTTAATGATATTTTAAAACAATTTAGACGATTTTGGAATATGGATGGATGACCCCGCGCTGGATAAATTCAACGACCAGCAGATTTGTATTGATAAAAATTAATCTTGTTTAAATTTAGAAAAGGACTCATATTTATACAGTAGTTAATTCAGATTTTGAATTTAGAGTCGAGTGTGTGCAAGTCGATAATTTGATTTGAAGGGTGCCCGGCCTTCGGTGCAGGTTTTGCCATTGTATGAAAAAATAATTAAACCTAACTGATCAGATATATTAAAGTACAATTTTTAAGAGGAGATTGTTAAATTATCCGGATTAAGTTGATAAATTTTGTACATAATAAGATTTAATTAGAGAGTTATTTGTGAATAAAAATTAAGAGATTATGATTTGTGAGTACTCATCCTAACTACAAAAGATAGTTTTTTGGACTCTATTTTATTATAAGTGAATGATTACCCAGAGATCAAATTTTTTCATTTCATATTTAAGATGTAGTTCGTAAGGCAAAGATGTTGTACCAGTTTTTAATATTTAACGTATGTGTTGAGAGAAGGTTGTTTTTCCTAGATGTTATATTTAAGATATCGTTTGTAAGAAAAAAGCTGTTGTGGATGTAGTAATTAGTATTTACAAGATTGTCAGTAAAAGAATATTTCATATTATTATTACAAATCTGATGTGTAGTGCTAGTGGTTTTATTTGAAGAGAGCTAGCCAAATATAATTAAACAGCTGGCAAATTTGAAACTTTTATCAGAAACATCTTTTATATGTGCAGTTCACAGCACTTTTATGCCTAACTTCAAGCGTATTCAGTCCACAGCATCTTTTATTGACGCCCAAACAGGTACTCAGTTAGAATTTCTTCACTCCACAGCACTTTTATTGATGCCCAGGGCCACATAAATCCACAGCAATATAAATATGATTTAATATTAGGTGTGCTGTACCATATTATAAAACTTCGAAGTTTGAAAGATCTTTTGAGATATTCTCAAACAAGATATTGAACGACCATATCTCTATCTCCAATTTGACTAATACGAAGAAATAATTTGAAACTGAATTCAAGAAGACAACCAGCAATTTGCAAATTTTGCATTATTGTTTATATGCTCGTTTTGCTGTAAAGGTGTAACTGTAAATCAGCTTTGCCGAATTACACCTGTTGAGTATCACCATGGTTGGCACTTAGGCTAAATTCTTATTCTGTTGTTCACATTGTCTAGTTCATTCATACTAATATATGTATCTTATATTTTACTCAATAAATGAATTATTGTTGTTATTATATATAATTTTATATATTCAAAGTATGATGGAACTGTTACTTGCAGTCAATATTACCTTGCAGAATAGATTAGATAACAATACAGCTCCAGTAGATTATAAACAATGTATTACATTTTTCCTCGTGCAATAACATTAAAAAACTAATACATAACCATAAAGGAATTATAATACAAAGAATTAAAAATAATCATTACAGAGGAAGATCTTTTACACATAATTCAACATAGTACAAAAGTATTTCTATGTATTTAACCGTAAGTAGTTTTCTCAACGTAAGTAATAATCAACCAGTTCTTAGGATTCCCCACTATGGAAAATATTAATTGAATTTAACTTTGATTCTAAGGAGGGTTCTACATGAAATAAAAATAATGATGCACCACCAACTTAAATAAAAAATAATCTTACGTATCAAAACTATTTTTACTTACCAAATACCGAACATGTTGCACTATACCGTATACATTTCTTTGTGTATATTAATGACCAATTGTTTTATTCTAAGATTTAGGTAATATCGAATTTTCGTTTTGATTCTGTCCCACAATTATATCTTGTTGATGGCTTGTCTTCCTAAAGGCCGATTGTTGTCAAAACATGACCTTTGATAGTTTTATCAAATAGTGAATTCATGGTCTGCATTGAATTGCAATGTGGAAGAACCAACGTCAACCCTCAACAGGATGAAACATCGGTGGTCATACATATTTTTTTTTATTAGAATTCTGTTATAAAATATAACAAATATGAGCTTAAATTGTGTGCAACAAACTAACATCTACCGATGTACCAGGAACCTTGTCTCCATAAAAATACGAATGTCATAAGTTTAAATAAACAAATGAACAAAGATATAAATGTCTCAAGTTGACTACAAATTGTATGATTTTTGAAACCCTTATACCTTTAAACCTTGAAAGTTTGTACCTTATTGAAATATTTTTTAATAACTAGACCAGTCCTTTTTGGAGAATTTTTACCATCATAGTCATCACAGGTAATAAAACTCATGTTCCTCATCCAAGCACCTTCTCCAATCATATCTCTAAAACAGCATAAGGTGATTATTGTATAGAAAATTTACATAACACCTACTTTATAGCAAGAAATGAATGAAGAGCTAAATCAAAATAAAAAGCAGATGCAATTTGAGGTTCAGCATTTAATTGATATGATGTTCTAATTAAACCAAGGCGGTCTTGAAACATATTATCAACAATAGGTCTGGCAAAAACAACTGTAGCATTTCGACAATTACATTTTAAATCGGCTTTGTCTTGTGTTATTGCATGCCATGCAAATTTTCTGTTGAAGTAGTTTATGCTGTCAGCGGCATCCAAAACTCGTTTAATGTTAGCTAAACTACCAAGTAGAAAGTAGTTAAGGATATCTAATTTTCTCAGTTTCTGAAGCTGTTCCTTAACATCAACTTCCTGTATTGGTGCTATGACATGCCGAGTTGCAACATTTTGCAAAAGCGATTTGTACTTATGGTCCATAACTAAAAATAATATTACAAATAATTTAAAGTAAAACTAGAAAACGAATGATGTACCAAACGAACTATCAAACAAAATGGCCGCATTTGAAATATTTTGATACAATACCAGAGTTCTAATAATTTCAGGAATCAGATCAGCTGGTGGCATGATTTGTATTAAATATTCTTGTTGATTTTGATCTATACTTCTCCATTGTCTTAAATCACCAACTTGCCCAAATGAAGCACTGATTGTTGGAAGTGCTAAAGCAGCAGAAAAAGACTTCACAGTTTCAGATGCCATTCCAGTCATGGTCGTATCCAAGACAAAATGTGGAGGTGCTTTTGCATCCAACATACCAGTGTAAGTCTTGCATACTAATTTAAGTACATAACATTATACATAATCATTTAGAATAGGTAGATACTTACATGATTCAAGTAAGCCTTTAGCATCCGTTCGATTGCCAACAACTTTTGTAATTTCAACTTTTACCCCTACTTTAGGATTTTTACTTACATATGTGGATGCAACTTCTACGCCTTTGTCAGCAACTGCATTTCCTTCTTCATTGACATATACTAGATAATTCGAAAAAAAAATTAAATTAGACCTACAATGCTATGAGATTAGAAAGAAAACTACTGGAATTTTTTTCTTAATCTGATATGGGTGTACCTAAATGTTTATAATTCAAATTAATAGGGAATCATTGCAGTCCAATATTCATTTTTAAAAAATTTCTTTGTTGAACACTGCACCTTCCTAACATGTACAGCAATCTTATGCCTTCTGAATTAGTTATTTACCAAACATAAAGATTGTTTAAAATAAAATTCAATTGTAAATCTTCTGTATTAATTTATATCTACCGGTGTGCGGTGATCTTCCTGGACCATTTTTAGGGTCTCATCATAATTAAGTTCGGTTACCCGGGGAGGAAGATTTTGAAGCGGAGACTTTAGGGTAATTCATACAGAATTAGAGAAGGGAAATTTGGGTCTGGGGATAGTTATGCGGAAAAAGATAGGACACTGTGTAGAAAACTACTTACAAAAGAACAAAAGAGTACTCGTGGTTAGTTTATAATCTAAACCGGTAAATATAATCCACAGTAATAATACAAGTACCCATGTCCAACTCTAGCTATAGTGACGTGACGAAGAGGTAGAAGCGATCTACAAACATATCGAAGACATACTACGATTTATAAAAAGTCATGGAAGTTTAATAAATAAGGCAAATTTTAATGCAGTCGTAGGTGAGCGTAGGGAAGGAGCGGTAGTAGGTTTATTTGGTTTAAGTACGAGAAATGACAGGGGAAATAGGCTTGTTAAGGAATCAAGTAAAAGACGATAAAAGTTACACAAAAGCAGATATAGATACTGACCACAACATTGTAGTTATGCAGGCCGCTCTTAAAATTAAAAATTTGAAACATAGGAGCGGAAACATGCACTTTGAGTGTGAGAAACTAAAAGGTTTGAGAAAAAGTCAAACGAATTGCCGAAAGACATCGGGCAAATTTCTGATACTAAGGACGTAGAAACAGAAGGGAATGGGATATTAACAAAAAGAAAATAAGAAATCATGGGTAACAAGGGCTATTCTGAATTTAATAGAAGAAAGACGAAAATATAAAAACTGACCAAACAAAGCAGGGAAGCAGAGATACAAAACCATAAAATGGGAAATTATTTGCAAATGAAGGAGACATAAAGAACAATGGATTGATGAAATGCGCAAGAGGTACAAACTGAGATGGAAATGGGAAAAACAGGCGAAGCATACAAACTAATTAGAATGAAAAATATAAGGGGTGCTGGAGGAGACATCATTATAGAAAATGTACAGAAAGTGGTTAGATTGCAAGAATATATATATATATATATATATATATATATATATATATATATTGCCGGAACCATGCATTTACCAATTACGCCACCGAGACCGATGACGACAATTAGGAAATTTACAAATTTAAATCGTGTACACAACTATACATAAACCAAACTTTCAATTACGTTTGGCATTTTTGTCTATCATATCTGACATTGTCAAGTTTTTGACTTATGTCAGTTACAGACAGGAAGCTACGCTCAAAATTACGGCTATAAGCCAAGTATTAAATATATAAATATTTTAGATAGTTAATTAAACAAGGTAAGTTGATAAATACTATCGTATTACAGTGAATAATATCAAATAGTAACTTATTTGAATTTGAGTTTTGATGTGTTTTTATTATTATTTGATATTTTATGTACTGACATTTATGGGACTTTAAAAGAAATTGATTTTTGAACATAATTAATGAATTTACAAATAACCAAATGTTGTAAAGAGGTTAGAGGGCTTATTAATATTTGGTAGTGCAGGAAATTTATATGCACAGTTATAGTTTTATTATGAGCTCATGCTAAAACAAAAGGGTAATGTAAGGTATGAGGAACGCCCTCTTACTTTAATAAAAATATATGTGTTTAAAGGGTTATCAATTTATTTGCATGATTATTGTTATAAAAAATTATTGACCTTTATGAATGTACATAAAGAAATGGTGTTTTAAAATGTACTATGGATCTTATTTAAATAGTGTGTGATATATTTGGTTAATTGAGTTATTTTTGAGTGTGTGATTGGTGTAAATTTATATTTAGGTTTCAGCATGGGGATATTGAGAGGAAGTTTTTGGATGTAACAGGTAGGTGTCAATATTAATTTAGGAAATTTGAGCAAATAGAAACTATTGGGAGCAGCCGAGGGCAAGAATCAACGTTAAACATCACAATATTATGTCGACCCAATTTGTGGGGCATGAATTAGAGAAGATTCCAACATAACTACACAGTATTTATGTCGGCCCAACGCTGGGGCACGATTTTTACAGGTTAACCACACAGTAATATATATATATATATATATATATATATATATATATATTGCTATGTTCGTGCCCAGTTGTGCTCTGCGTCTCTAAATCCTATACCTCTTTTTATATATACCTCGGCTAGTTCAGTCTAATCGACACAGAATGCCCGACGACACGTCACTAACGAATGTTTAATCCCCTTTATATCTAGCTTCTATCTGTTAAAATAATGTAAACGAAGGTAACCAAAATTTGTATAATAATCGAGAATATGTACACTTTGTATTTTAATAACTTTTACCTTAATTTTATATTCAAAAATTAACCCCTGAATGAAATATTGATATTTATCTGATTACACCAAAATCGTACTCCCTTAAAGCCAGCAAAAATACCACTGTAATTTACTTGAAGCACTTTTCAATGTTCAAATGACCTTCTTTCTGTTTGCATAAATTTTCAAAAAATTTTTGATGACCCTTACAAATACTTCGATATAAACAATAGCAAATATTAAAAATTGAAATACAGTCTTATGCTAATAAAGGATAATATATCTCTGACCTGTGTTTTTCCTGCGTGTTTCTCAGAACTGCCTCTGTATGTGGATCGTCAGCACCCCTGGATTGTTTCCAATTTGATTCTCTGGTACAGCTTCTCCCTGTCAATTTGATTCTTAGCGTAGTTGCCTCAACTCGTTGACCAGAATTATAAATTAAATTTACTTGAATTTTTCCCCTTCAGATTTATCTTAGATTTTATTTAGTTTTATTTTAATTATTAGAATTACTTGAATGACTTGAAGTTCCTTAGAGTTACTTGGATGACTTGAAGCCGTTTTTGAAAGTAAATGGCCACTTATGTTGTATTTATTGGCACTTGAATTTTCACTTTAATATCACTACATTATTTATTTTGACTGTTTGCTTTGCGTAATATTCTACTTTTAACTGACGCAGTTAGTGCCTTGGTCACAGAAATCCTGGTTGTTTACGAAGTCTGGGTTATTTATAAAAACTCCACCTCTTATTTCTCCTATTGGTTTTCCTTGCGTGTTTGTTGATTAAGACGTTGCACTTTGCGTTTATCATTACAGGCCTTGGATTTTCTACAAATTTCCTGTCAAGACTCTTGTTAAATCGTTTCATTTCACACGTAGGCGTTTATTTTATTCAGCATATTCCTCCAAAAATCCAAGTTTACATTGTATTCTGTCACGTCCTCATATTTGTGCTTGCTGTTATTCAAATTTTTATCATGTTACCGAACGTCCGTTGTTTGTTATTTAAAAATCCAAATATGTGGGATTTTATGTGGGTTTGCAAAGTTGCAGGTCACGTAGCCTCTTTTCCATTATGACGTATTTGAATGCGTTAATATTTTAAATGAGATTATATTGTAGCTAGTATACCAGGTTATTTACCTTCACCGATTGCGTGTTTATTTTAAAAAAACTTGTTGTGTTTAAAATGTTATTTTTGCGTATTTCTTTTCAATCTTAGACTTGTATATTTAATTTGAAACGTATTATACGATGTACCCGTTATTATTCTTGCTAAATAGAATCTGGTTATTGAAAAATGAGCTTCTTTTTAGAATTAAAATTAGTTATGATTTATATACAGTGAGCTTGCTATTGACTTTATGCAAAATTGTCGATTTACTCCCATTTAATGATGGAATTGTTTGGTTTTTTAAACGTTAATAATATTTACATGTATCTTACAACCCCTATGACGAAATATGCCTTTAAATTACCTTCTTATCATAGCAATATATACAGGGTGTTTCAGAATAAAATACCGTAAATTGGGGAATATATAGATCTTGAAGAGCTATCAAGAAAAGTTAGATAACAGTTTCCTGTAAACCCACCTGTTTCCATTATACAGGGTGATGAAGTGAAATTGAAAAATACATGTTTTTTAGAATATTTAGGGTAAAGACTTTAACTTGAAAATAGGTACACGTTAGTTGTTTACTAATACGAATTATTACACTTCATTTTGACAAAATAAGATAATCCATTGATCTATACTTTTTGTACACCCTGTATTGCATAAAAATTAAAACACGTAATTATTCCGCATACAATTTGCCACAAAAAAGTACTCTTGGTTAATCTCTGTAGAGCTTTCCATTTTCGGATATTTAAAATTAAGTCATACTCAACTCATGCATGAAAACAACGTATTATTAATTCTTTCAAAAATGCAAAGATTTATTTTATGAATTTGAAACTGGTATCTGATTTAAATCGAATACATTTAGTAAAAAAACGCATTTAATAAACTTGTCAGTGTTTACAAACTGAAGAATATTTGACTCTACAAGTTAAAATTTACTTACTGAGCCGCTACAAACTACATAATAGAAATTAGCTCATACCGCTCATTATTTAAGCAAATGTTCAAAGTGATGTCCTGCAACTTGAAAACATTTTCGGGATCGTTTCTTAATCTGGTTAGTAGGTTTTTGTAGAATAAACCTAGAATTGGTCAAGTCCCTAAAAGCATTTTCTATCCTCTCTCTTTTAACACCTGAATAGTTTTAATAGATTCAGAATAAACTTTTTGCTTTAAAATACCCCAAATTTCATAGTCCAAAGAATTTAACTCAGGGAACCGAGGTGACCAATTAACCGGAGCATTTACTCCACATTCAATCCACCTGCCAGGAAAATTGTTATTTAACCACTCCCTGCAATTAATGCAAAATGTGGTGTTGCCTCATCATGCATGAACAACATGTTAAGTCTTCGAAAACAAGGAACATCTTCAAATAAACCTATTAAATGTTCTCTTACAAAAATTGTATATTGCTCTTCAGTTAAATTCTAAAATAAATAGTCCTATCAGTTGATTGTGTATTATTCCAGTCCAAACATTTATTTTACATTTATGCTGAAAACTGCTGGTTTTCGTGAAATGTGGGTTTTCATCTAACCACACATGCTCATTATACATGTTAAAGATGTCATTTCTGCTAAAGGGTGCTTTATCAGTTGTTACGGTCCCGCGTTTTATATTATTGGGCAATCGTTTGAAATAACATGATTACGCGGCAAATGTATCAAATACAAAACACGTTTAAAAGTGATACAATGATTAAATTTACTTTTAAAATATAAATAAAAGCAATGTACTCACTTAAATCGCACCTTACAGTTATATCCCAGGGCCATCTCGTTGTGGGTCCATCACGCCATTTGGTGAGCCAGATTTATCCGTCTATCCTCTATTGCTCGTTCGTAGGTAGGACGAGAAGGATAACCAAGTAAAAGGAACACGAGGATAAGGTAAAAGGGAACCTACATCCTAAAAAGAGAAAAGACAGACACACGACACAGGTAGCTGTTCTCGGCTTTAGGTCTCGTAGCGCACTTGCGCCTTTCACTCTGCACAGGCGCGACTCGGGGACGACGGAAATTGACCAGTTTATTTGAAAATACTCGCGGGAACTTATTCACATATTCAACAATGCACATTGCCAATTTTGGCATGTAACACAGTAAAAAGAATATTGTTAACAAATTCATTATCTCTTCTAATTTGTCTTAGCAGCCAGTCGCAAAACTCGACTATAGATCGGTAGTCGGTTTCTAGAAGGTTCTGAACTTGTTGCAGGTGATAAGGACACAGCTGTTGACCTTTTAGAATACTCCAACATGTTACCTGAGAAACTCCCGTTTGTAGCAAAAATCTTATTGTACTTATTCCTGGGTTCTCTTCTACTAAATTTAAAACATTTGCTTCATTTCTCAATGTGCATTTTACTCTTTCACTTCCATGATCTTGAGCAATAAGTGAAACAGTTCTAGTTTCCCTTATCCGTCTATCTACTGCCATAAAAGTTTTTCTATTGGAATATTGGGAGCAATGCATCCTGGATATTTCTCTGCACATCTTCTTACAGCCTTTTCAGAATTGTCTTGGCATTCTCCTAGTACCAAATGCATGTCAGCATATTCAGAGAATGTGTATGTTAACATTTTTGTGTTTTATTATTAACAAAATAATAAGAAATAAGCAAGCTGTACTTACGTATTGAACGAGTGAGAGAAACCTACCAGATTCAGCAGCAGTTTGCAATTATTTGTATTTTACTAGTAAAACTTATATGAATGAAACATTTTTACGAAATATGTACATGTTTGTCAACTTACTGTATTTGATTTAAATCAGATACCAGTTTCGAATTCATAAAATAAACCTTTGCATTTTTGAAAGAATTAATAATACGTTGTTTTCATGCATGAGTTGAGTATGACTTAATTTAAATATTTCGAAACTGGAAAGCTCTACAAAAAGATTGGAATGAATTATAGGGATAGACGGATAGTACTGAAACGTTAATTCTACTACAGTAACGGTACATATAATTATTAACAAATTTAAATTTAAATTTCTCGTGGCGGCAAATGGACCCCAAATTATAAGATCTGCACATACATCAGGATATCTTGATTCCACTACCCCTGTAACTCGTTGGGTTGGCATCCGAATGTCCCCTTGTTTGGTTGGCGGTAGCTCTCTTCCGCGAAGCGCAGGTATGTTATGTAACAATAACAGGAAAAAGGTAAAAAGGAAAATGGCCCACTTCGCCGACTGTCGGAACACTACAAACACGTCTACACTCGGGAAGGTCGATAGTAAAGTCCCTTTGTTCCGACATATCCACTTCCACGAATCATCGTCTCCTCCAAAAAAGGTTAAAGTTCTGATACAAAACAGCTAGGCCCAGCTGCGTGTTAAGCATGAGAAACGCAATCCTAGCGTTTTTTTCAAACCACAAACCATAAATAAATCTTCGGACTTACGTGAGAACAAAAGCTTTGTGTGTTTTCTACGCAACATTTATATTAAAAATAATAATACTGGAGAATTCCCCGTGCAGGGTTTAAAAATCCCCTAAACCGAACTTATACAATAAAAGACGAGGTTTTTAAAAAAAAGCGCAATAGTATATAGCTTACACGAAGAGTCGACAACTGTAATATAATTAGAGTAGGAACGTAGAGAAGTAGATATAAGGAAAGGGGCGAGACAGGGATGTGCCCTATTCTTATTAATTTTTAAGTAGTATATCGAAGAGGCAATGAATACCGTCAAATGCCGGAAGACATTTGTAATTATTATGCAGGGACAAAAAAATGATATTCTTAGATTTGCAGATGATATAGCAGTATTAGCATCCAGCAAGGAAGAGTTAGAAGCAGCTCTTAATGAAATGGAAACAGTACTAACAGAGAGATATGGTATGAAAGTCCTTAAAAATAAAACTAAATGCTAGTATGTAAAGGAGAGGAACATAAGTCAAAAGCCAGAATACAAATAGGAAACAATAACCTACAAGAGGTTGAAGATTTCTGCTACCTAGGAAGCCAAACAACGCAAGATGGGAAAAGTGCAAAAATATAAAACAAGGATTAGCACAAGGTCGTGCTGCATTTAACAAGAAAAACCAAATACTGTGTTCAAAAGCAACAAACATAGAAACAAGGAAAATATTGCTGAAAGCATGTGTGGAGCACATCATTGTACACCTATGAAACTTGGACAGTAAGAGAGGCGGCCAGGAATAAGATAGAAGCTTTTGAAATGTGGTGCTACTGACGTATTATGAATGAAGATATCATGGACAGGCAAAGTTAAGAACTAAGAGGTTCTAGAAATGGTATGGGAAGGAAGTAGTATGTGGAAAACAGTAAAAAATAGAAGAGATATTATGATAAGCTATTACATTCAAACCCCCCTCTTTCCCCAAGTAGACCATCGGGTAAGGAAATAAAGTTTTAAAACACTTACCTGATTTTTACTGGGCATCGATGGACCTTAGGGGTGGTCCTTTCTGCTATTATCCTGAGACCGTAAGGATGGGTTAAGAGGGTTGGCACGGAACGCACCCACGCTAGCACTACCCGGTAAACGGTACAATAATCATTCTTTTTAGAAGTAGGTACGATCAGTCTGACGTGCTAAGCAGCGGTTCTCGTTTTAAATGTCTTTCCCCTCCAACCGAGATTGGCGTCTTTTCACCTGCGTTCAAGGGAAGGTGAACTTATTCTCACAACAGAACCCTACAACAGCACTAAGGATAGCAAAAATAAGCAGCCGTCATCAAGACCTATGTGAACGCTACTAATCTTGGGGTTTCACAGCGTCAACAAAAGTGCACTACCCAACGGGAATTTTTCCGAATTCTAAAAAAGTCCCTAATTCTGAATTAATAAACCTAATTTTTACCTTTAAAACAAAGCGTAACAATGTCACATACTAAGGCGTGAGGGAAGAGTGTGGAATATATTAAAAGCTGAGATAGGAAAAGAGAGAGGTAGGGGTAAACCTAGAATAGACTATTGCACAAAGATAGTGAAAGATGGCTGTGGGAATTTCAAAGAAATGTGTAGGTTGGCTCAATATAGAAATCAATGGTAATGGATATACGCGTTCAACCAGTTCCAAGACGAAAAACCTAATGATGAAAAAATAATTGTACGCAAATCTGATGATTATTGTAAACAACAACAGGCGTTGATTTTTCAATATTCTCATCAAATGTTGATTGAGCGAAAGGATTAATTGGAAAATTATTAATGAATAATAATAATAATCATTATTATTATTATTATTATTATAACAACAAAGATAAATAGCTACAATATGTTATGGTGGGCTAGGCCTATTGGGGACACCACTAAAAAAACAAGTTTCAAATTCACATCCAACCAGTGTCGAATGAAATATTCGTTGAGGCTGCATCCAGATTCAGAACCTAATAATTATTAATAAAGGCGCAGAAATTAATAAGAATAATAATAATAATAATAATAATAATAATAATAATAATAATAATAATAATAATAATAATAATAATAATAATTCAATTCAATTCAATTCAATTCATTTATTTGCACAGTGAATTACATACACCATAAGCTAACCTGTATAGGCTGCTTGACATGGTGACAACAGTTTAATAATTCCTAAGAATAAATATTTCAAAAATTAAATAGTTTTTCATATCAATTAAACATATAATAATAATAATAATAATAATATTCGGCAAATATCTAAGTGTTAGGGAACTTTGTTAGCCGTCAAGTTGCTTAACTCCCTTTGCATACCACTGAATATCGGTGAACTAGGGTATATATTTAGAAAACAATAGAAGGGTAACCGAGCTGTATCTAACAAGAAAGAGCAGCTGCTATGTTCGAAGACAACAAACATAAAAACAAGGAAAAAATTGTTGAAAGCTTATATATCGAGCACAGTACTGTACGGTTATGTAATATGAACAGTGGGTAAAACAGCCAGGAAATAGGTGGAACCCTTTGAAATGCGGCGCTTCAGATGTATGATGATGATAGCATGGACAAAGTTAAGCACAAAGAGGTTCTAGAATAGTAGGCGAAGTAGGATATCTGTAGATAACAAAAGGATTAGGAAAAATAGAAGGATAGAACACGCTCTAAGGCAAAAATAGGAAAAAAAGAAGAGTAGAGGTAAACGTAGACCTATATTAGACTACTGCACACAGATAGTGAAAGATGTAAGTTAGGTCAGAATAGGAAACAATGGAAGTATGCATCCAACTAGTCCTAGGACTGAAGACATAATGATGATGATAGATGAAAAATACAAGTTGAAAGAAAGAAACTATATTGTGCGCGCAATAATACGATAGTTGAGAAATTAGTAGCTACTTCTCCCTCTTCGTTTTTTAATTTAGTGAGGACTGTTTCAAGAAAAAATAGATGGCGCCTAAAAAGATTATTTAGTTAGCTTAAATAATAAGTGGTTGTCCAGAGTTGGAGGAACAAAAGGGCCTTTTTTCCTTTTTTGTAGTTTTACCGCGATTGTTTGGTGTTAGGTGAATTAACCCTAATATGCATTTTCAGTTATTGGATAACCAGTTTTCAATTTTATACTAGTTAAATTTACTGTGTTTTGTCTCAAAGTTAAAAAAAAGCCTTGTTTCGTGAAGTAGGTCTTGTTCAGTTTATAAGTTACTAATTATATTGTAAGAATAAAATGTTTCAATACGCAAAGTCCCGTCTCAAGGATTCTTTTATTGCGTTCCGGAAAATGATGTGAAATGTTTTGTAGCTCGAACTATTTCTGTCGGCAATTACAAACTTTACTTTAGTAGCGGGACTCAACTGGAGCGGTTGGGTTTTGCGAAAACTTGATCAACTCTTTTGGATGGGATATTATTAATCACCCTCCTTGCAATACAGAAGTTGCACCTAGTGACTTTCATCTATTTCGTTACCATCACTTTAAACACCACCTTGGAGACAAGCACTTAGACAACGATGAAGAGATTAAAACGACAGTATCATCTAGTCTAACAGAGCAGACGGAAGATTTTTATGAAAAAGGCGTTCAAAACTTAGTTTTAGGATATGATAAATGCCTAAATAAGCAAGGCAATTATGTGGAAAAACAGAAAAAGGTATGGAGAATTTAAAAATAAGGGTTGTTAAAACATATTTTGTTTAATCAAAAACGCCTCATATAATCAAATACTCTATATTAATAATAAATCCCTTTGCATTTGCAGCACATTGTTTAAATATTTTTAGGCAATAACTGGCCTGGCGTTTCCGAGATAGTCAAATAAGCAGACATTATAGAGAAAATAGAGCTTTTGCTATCATAGTATACGGTATTTCCCCGTTTTTAACATATGTGGGCCTATATCATGTCACTTGACTTAAAGACTCGACAAACTAAAAAATAGATGCTATGTAAAATCCAATATCCATAAGTCAATTATAAAACTGCAGCAAGTACTTTGTGAAAAATGTGACGTCATATAATACTTGGAAATTTAATATTATTGAACGACAATGGCAGTTTTGGATGTTATAGTAAATTCAATTGAGTTTACATGATCAAAAATCATTATTGAATTAGGAATTAGTCAAACAATTTGATTAATTATGAAAAGTTTTAAAGGTGCATCTGAAAATCGATTATTTAATGCTTTTATAAAATTGCACTTGATTTAAATTTTAAAGCTCGCACATTGATATTGAAATTGACTTAATATGGCTTATTGATAATTAAAGAAATTGCATTGTACAATTATACATTTGTACTTAATTTGTACTTTGAATTATTAAATGTTATCGATAATATTCAATTGAGTTAGACTTCAAGTGGCTTTTAAGTAATTTAAATTACTTTATGGTTACGTTTTGAGTTTAAAAGTACCATTAAACGACTGCGTTATCAATACTGGCTATTTACATAATTATCTTTTACTGGCATACTGTATTTTATGTGTGCGTATGAGCGCGGGCACACATGCACACACGATTGCGTGCGCGTGTTCAAACACACGAGCGAGCGCACGCAGTGTACACATTTTCATAAAATCTTTCGGTTATGTCCACCTAAAAACTATTAGTTAAGCGTAATAAAAATTAGATTTTTTCCAAAATTCTGTAATTAGACAAAGAATATACAAATAAATTTCTTTTATTTCACTTGTTTCGTTTGTTTCTCTGGGATGAATTTCTAAGCTGGGATTTAACTTTTTGATTGTATTAGTACATATTATCTACCCACTGTAAATAAGTTTACATTTCGAAAATGCCTACTTTAAAATAATAGTTTAATAAAGATAGAATTGTACTTACAAACATTAATATTTTGTGTAGTTTGACCATACGCATGTTGATAATAAATTAAGGCTACTAAAATTACTGATAACCGATTAAAAAGTTTCATTTTACAACGTGTTCCGATTTATGAGTATGTTACTCTACATTCCTAAATACCACTGGTTGCTAAGTGACACCATTGATAACATACACACATACACATGTTCAATTATGTATAAATCAAGCTATAGTTATTTGATGGTTACGAAACATCTTTTATTATGTTCTGTTATATTGATATTACATGAAGAAAAGAGAGACGACCTGTTTCGTGTAGTGTATTTAGTCGGCTTGGGCAATTACTCTAAATGCGCCATTATTTACTAGGCGCGTCATGGTATGTTAAGAGTACAATTTCATTCAATTTATTTTGTGAAGGGAATTGAATTTTAATAAAATTGGTTTTGGAAGTATACATTAATGAAAATCAATTATTATATAAGCTTAGTGTAAAATGGCATATTTAGGCAAGGGCAAGTAGGAAGCACACCATAAAGCACATTCAAAAATATTCACAAATAAATTTCTTAAATCATTTATCACAGATATACATTTGTTCGATTTTCCAAGCGCTCATTTATAAAAGCCATTATATATTAAATTAGAATTGGTACTTTGCTCGCAGCTATGTAGAGCCATGTACTGATTTAGAATTAAGTTTGATACAACAAATATTTCTAAACTTATATAAGAAAGGTGTGAAATGCGTTTGTTGTGAATTATTGATATTACAAAATTAAATAAAATCCTAAATTCATTCTTCACTTTATTTTTGGAATGATGTTACATTAGTTTATGTCTCCTGAACTAAATCAATATAAGAAGTAAACCTTAACCAACTTTGCTATTTTCTTTAGAAACAATTTCGATTTTCATTTTTTGTAATTATTATATTATAATTTCGCACAAAAAAATTTAGAACGTTTAATTAATTGAAACTCAATAAACTGAACACTTGTGGCGTAGTTAACCAATTTCTGGTTTTTACCCTACTTTCCAATAGGCATGCAAACTCTTTCTTAAGTTTACGTATTAACCATAATCAAACAATGATTTAATTAATTTACGGTAGGATGAGTATATAAATATTTATTTATAGATTATAGATGCAGAAAATTGAGTGCATGGTTTATTGTAAATTCAATCATATTACCTATTATCGCTCCGATTGGTAGATAACTGGTAACACTGCGGAGATAAATGATGGTGACAAATATATCTTCCGTTCCAACCTCTTTCTTCTCTGTTTTGATTATAACTTTGTAAACATAGTCTCGCGGTAGTAATGCCGTGGCTGCAATGATAGGTTAGGTTACTGTTAGAAATAATTATTATTAAAAACACAAATCACTTAACACGCATATCAGAACAGTTGTTGCTAAAACTATTGCAGACTATTCTGATATGCGTGTTAAGTGATTTGTGTTTTTTAATATCTATTTCTAACAGTAACTTAACCTGTCATTGCAGCCACGGCATTACTGCCGTGAGATGCTCGTTTTCGTTGTTTAACTTATTTATTTGAGGTTAAGCTTTTCTTTAACTCGGCTAAATAATATAAAACGTAATAAACAATAATAAAATGTTTTCAGCAAGTGCAGTTTTAAACAAGTTACCGAAAGTAAATTACAAAGATATAACAAGACATCATAGAAAGTTCACCAAAAAAAGGCATATTGGTGCTGATCCCGGAATCGAATATCGTAAAGAAATAGGAGAAAACAATGAAGAAGTTAGAGATCTTGCGGATCATGATTTTGATTTAGAAGCAGATTTTATGAGGGTAGGAATAAGTCATAATGAACATATGCAAGAAATAAGGCGTTCCAAAGAAAAACAATCTTATTTAGCTGTAAAACAAAAATATTTTAAAGAAAAGTTTCCAAACTTCTTAACGTGGAGTGATAAGGAACAAATACGTTATCTTTACCGGGCAGACCCAGAAGAATGGACAATAGAAAAATTATCAGATGGTTTTCCGGCTCTACCAAATGTTATTGCTGTAAGTATGGAATGTACTCAACTTTATTCTAATTTTAAATAATGCCTTGTATAAAGTTGGCAGTTTTGGCCTGTGGTATGTATACTAAGTACTACTCGAGTAGTGTCTCCTTTAGCATCAATACCGTATAAGTATCGCCTAAATAGTATCGATACTACTCAGTATCGAGTACTTTGGGAATTCATTTTAAAATAAATTGTTTACTATTCAAAAAACAAGAAATATTAAATATATTTTTAAAAAACACGAAGTATATATAAAACTTTAAGATTATTAAATAGAACGTGTTAAAACCATTCACTTTCAGGACGATTTGAAAGGAACAACAGTTCTTGTAGTATTTTTAATGAAAGACGATTTCTTGCTTGAGTAATTGTAGTTCCAGTTTTAGAGAATATCCTTTCCGACACTGCGGAAGTGGCTATGATAACTGCATATTTTCGGAATTGCTGGTAAAGTCCTGGAAGGACTTCCTTCATATCCTTCCAAATTTGTATTGGATTAGATTTTAATGAACCGACAGGATTTTTTAAATATAATGTTACTTCATCTTCTTGCCATTGCTTAGATCCCTGACGTTTGTTTTTCTGTCCCACAAGTTCTCTATGATGATGCCAGAAGTCAAATTCATAGGCTTTATCAGAACTGTCACTTTCCCAATCGGATGGTGTATTTAAAGTCTGCACCGAAATAGCATTCTTAAGAGCACTCACTGCTTTTGCACACGCTTCAGGATGCTTAAAATTCAAATTCTTAAATCTGGGGTCTAGAAGAGTGCTAAAAACAATTATTTGAATGTGCTCAATCTTACCAAAATGACGTTGAACCTGTTATTCAAGTACGTCCTTGGCAGCAATTCGTGCATTAAGCTTAAAGGCGTTAACTTGGGATATTAAGCAGTTAATTAAAAGTATAACTGTCGATATAGTGTAATATACTGTTCACCTGATAGCTCTCTGATAATATACTCCAACGACTTAAGAATAATTACAAGCTCCTTTAAATCGTTTAATTCGGCTGCTGACAACATTGGTGGAGTGTTTGCATCTCTTAAAAGTATAGGTGACACTACTGACACCAAAGCAATAATTCTTTCTATCATATAAAAACAGGAATTCCATCTTGTTTTTACATTGAGTATAAGTTTTTTAGGGGTTTCTTGTGCCTTTTTTTAGAGTATCAGTCGCTATTACACTTCTTTTAAAATATTTTACAATTTCACAAACTTTTTGGACCAATAAGAATATTTCACCTTCTGTTATCACTTTTTCGCAAACCAAATTAACAGTATGTGCAAAACATGGTAAATGGTAAATGATTGTTTTGTCCTACAATATTTAAATGAAATAAGGTTTTAACTGCTGAAACCATATTAGCTGCATTGTCAGTGAGAATTGCAACAATGGAAGAAGGAGCTATGCCCCAATCATGAAAAACATTTGACATTTTTTCTGCAATATATTCCTCAGTATGGTTTTCTTCGAGCACAATGGTAGCAATGTTGGCAGATTGTAAAGTTGTATCATCGAGAAAATGTAAAGTTACCCCCAAGAAACTAGTCGTATTCATGGTTTCAGTCCATATATCGCAGGTGTCGCAAAAACTGTTGTGAAGGGTTAGTTTTTCTTTTAACGGCTATTTTAGCACACTATATTTATCAGTTGTTAATTTTTTTAAGTGAGTGACCGACAGTACTCGATATTGCGGTAGTAGCTGTTTTACCAATTTTTAAAAACCCCTTCTTTTTATTGTGTGGAAAGGTTTATAATCCACACAAATGTAATATAGGATTGCATTTGTAATGGATGCATGCCATGAACCACCTTCTTTCATAGAGGCACAAAGATTAAATATATGTCCTATAGGATTAGGTTGTTTTGCTTCGACTAGTGAAGGTTCCACAATCGCTGCAGACGCTATTTGCTGATTTGTCAATGTTGGATTACATTCTTGGGATTGATTCTGACCTGAGCTATCTAAGAGATCTATCTGTTGCTGCTGACGTTGGGAATTAACGAGTTTAACATGCTTCCGCTTTTTTGGTGCTGTTGGTAGTGCCGGTGTTAAATATCTAAATAAACGTAAAAATGGTCATACATGAAAAACACGTTTTTTTACTGCCTTACTAGTTCAAGGCTCTTCTCTTAGAGATTTTGTTTGCAAAACATTTTCATGTTTGCTTTTTAAATGTTTCAATACATTTGACGTGTTTCCACATGATTTTAATATTTTAAAACATAGTTTACATTTAGAAGTGTCCTTAGTTGTTTTCTCAAAATATTTTCACACGACACTACTCATATTGTAATCGATATATATTATTAAAAGCTCTTAATATGAATAAAACAGGGGAAAAACAGCTACCGGGTTTCAACACAAAACACACATTCCTTTCAGAATTAAAATAGAATGTGGTTACGAATGTGAATTAATAAGCATCAAGCAAGCCCGTGCCCCATGCACGTCGCACGTGGATCATGTTAAGCAAACGGGATTCACATAAACGTAGTGCCTGCGCTGGAATCGCTGTATATTGTATTGTAGTTGGGTGGTTGGCACCTTTCCTACACTGTGGCGTATTTGTATTTGGTTGCACTTGCAGATTACTTTAAAATACAGATCAACGTAAACGCCGCATGTAATAGCAAAAATATAAAACATATAATTTTTAAATTTATAGACATTACACACAAAAACTAGAAGTATTCGAAATACTCGATACTAGCTGTTAAATGAGTACAATACTCATGGTATCGACCATAGAGAATCGAGTACTCATTTTGTGGTATCGGAGGTGAAAATATCGATACTTACTTGGTATCGATAGTATCGTTTCAACCCTAGTCTACAAACGCTTTTGTTTACAACAAAGTCATTTCTAAAAACAATACCAAGAGAGGAATCGTTTACTTTATTTATATACCCTTATTCATGAAAATGGGTTGTTTATTCAGACTATTATTGATCTCGATATTACTACAGTGTTTTTGTGTTTTGTAGCGATTTGGTTAGAGTTAGATTTTTTTTTATAAAACAATATAAGTAAAACCTAACTATAATTTTAATTGTAATATTATTTCTTGATCAATTGGTCAGTGTTGAACAGATTAAACAACTTGTTTTCTTATAATAGTATAATGCTGTTGTCACTCATTACTGAACGGTTCCTTAGTGCTCACTAGTCCTTATTGATGGCATAAATCTAACAAAAATTAATTTTATTAAATAAAACAAGCTTTTCAACTCGTGTTAGAGTTAATGATATGCTTGACGGTGACTTTTAGGTTGCTGGTATAAGAGTGACCATGACCATTTGTTAAGCAGTTACTTTTAGCAGCAACTGAAGTCACCGCGACCACTAGCCTCACAAATTTGATATACTTAAATATAAATTAAATTAATATTTAGTATGGCTTATTTATGAAACCCTTTAGAGTATGTGTTTTGAAAAATTGTCACTTAAATACAAGTTAAACTATAATATTAAATTTTAAAATAAATTGCTGTGATGCCTTACTGGGCGGTTTCATGGCATAGTTGGTGTGCGTGTGATTACTACGCCCAATGGCCCGGCCACTTGAAGAATAATAGGCGAGCATTTTTCACAAAAATACACCCAGCATTCAGATGATAGGTAAAATGTAGGTCCCGCATGTATGTTATCGCGCACGTTGCTTGGGTTGCAAGGGTTTGTCAAAATAAAAATTTCTAGGTAAAAAAAAGTCGCTTGCTGATCAATGTAGTACCTTAGAATGGAGCATTGGAAAATCAAACCTGCAGTTCCGCGGCACTGTTAGCACACGTGTGAATATTATGCCCTAGGTACCAGGATCGAATCCCAACACGGTCCACTTGAAAAATGTTAAATGGGCATTTTTCACAAAAATACACCCTCGTTTGGATGAGAGTTAAATGGAGATCCTATGCGTGTGTTGTTTCGCATGTTAAAGATCCCTATCTTGCTTGGAACACCGAGTGTTTGGCATAATTCAGAATTTCCAGTTAAAAAGAAACTCCTCCTGGCCAATATAGTAGCTTCGGGTGGAGCATTGGAGAAAATCAAATGTAGTGTAATGTCCTACCAATTTTAATTCATCATCATTAGGTGTTCAGTCCTGGAACTGGTTAGACGCATACCCTCATTGTTTCCTAGTCTGAGCTAACCTACACGTTTCCCTGAAATTCTCATGACTACATTCTTCACTATCTGCATGCAATAGGCTGATCTAGGTCTACCTTTACCTCTTTTTTTCCTATCTCTGCTTGTAATATATCCCGCACTATTCCCCAAACGCCTTAGAACATGTCCTGTTCTTCTATTTCTCCAATTTTTTGTTATTTTTTACAGATATCTGTATTCCCCTACTATTTGTATAACATCTGTTATTAACTTTGTCTGTCCATGCTTAAACAGCCTGTGGCTACTAAGATCCCCCAACACTTGAACATTTGCTGAATTAATAGTTTTCCAATAAATCCTTTCCATTCGGAATGGAAATTTTAATTATGTTCAAATAAATTTTTCTTTTAAAAGTTAAACTACTGTATGTTGTATAGATTAAAATATAATCCTTAAATTAAAAAAAAAATGCTGTAATCATTTAAATTTTACTGTGTATATACATGGATATTATAAAAATTTTTACTTTTAAAAATTGTTAACTTAAAAGATGAGGTAATTCTAAATAACACTATTTCAATATTATAAATAGTGAATCAACGTCTTCACTTTCTCCAATCAATCTAAATTAATACCTAAACACATATGTTTCTTAAAATAACAAAGGACCCATGCTGTAAAGGGTTGTGTGTATGTTCTGTCATCGACCCCTGTATTGTAGGCATACTATCAAAGGAATGCTAAAATTTAGCAATAAAATAATTACTAATGAGATTTATAATCGCAAATCAAATGAAATTAATGATAGGTACAGATTTTTAAAAAATAGTCTGGGAAGGAGTTTTTAAAATTTAATAGTTATGTTATTTCATAATCCATAAAAGTTCAGAAATACTTTAGGTTAAATGAATTGGAACGTTTTAGTTTTAAGTGATGAATAAATGTTGTTTAATACCTTTAAACTGTTTCACGGTAACACTAAAAATTTTTTTTACCATTTGTTCATTGCGGTTTATAGAAAGAAGCATTCTTGCTTTGTTTGCGTTCAATCGATTTCGACGTTCAGTTATTATTTAACCCGCTTTAGAAAACAGTTTTTTAGAAGGCACTGAAATAGCCAAAGCACAAAATCTTTCCAGAAAAACTTTATTTAAGTAAGGAAACTGAAATTTGTTTTCAAACCACCGCTTGCAAGGATCTTTAGCTCTTGACAACAAATCAGTGTCCGAATATCATTGCACTTTGGGTTTGGCATCAATTGAAGCAATTTTTTAAACTTACCCACACAGACAGTTTGTATAGATTGTTCCTGTTGTGTTAATAATAATGGTATTTATTTAAATACATAGACATACATCTTATATAATGCAGTTACATGAATACAAATTGAAAGTACATTTATGCTTTACTTGCGTTGTCAATCATGCATGTACAAGCCTGGACATGATTTGTACGTAATCAAATTTGTTTGCTTGCATTGCTGTTACAGATAAAACCTACAAATAACTCTCAGCCAGAGGCTTACCTGGTTTTAGCTGGAACCAAAGGCCGCTTCTGTTAATCTCCGGAATGCCACCGGGTAGTTTCTTCTGTGTGTACAAATTTTATGGATGAAGTGAAAGTATCTACGTGTTAGCGGAACATCGGATAGGTGGTGTTAGGCAACAAGAAAGGCACAAGAACACGAGAGGAGTCACTTTACCAAAAACTAACACGCATACACATTCGATCGCCGATAGTAAAGTCCTTTGCTTTAAGATGCCTTGTTTTATGAGCTGTAGCATCCCTTTCATTCCATATGTCTTAAGATGGATTGTTGTAATCACATTTCATTCATTTAGTCTAGAAATGCGATATAATGCAGTTTATATGCCATAAATTATGGGGTGATTGTCCTGGGATTCGTGAGAAACCTATTCATGAACTTGTGCCTTTTTTTTAATAAGGCTTCACCTTTTCGTTGTATCATTTAATTTTAGGGGATTTTTTAAACCCCGCATGGAAAGATCTTCCATAATTATTTAATTTAAACTTCATATGTAAATCCCACGAAGATTTGAACTGCTGGAACGTTGATCGGAGAAACAACTGTCAAAGGACCCACCAAACCCATGATCTCCACTGGGTAAGTTTTTACATTATAATTTGAAAGGCTTTGACTTCCTGTGGGGAATTTAATCTTGTATAAATTTGCATGATTATATATTATAATATCGTATAAAAAAAATAACGTTACAAACTTCACACTTCAATATTTAATTTAAGATTGGGAAAAAAGCTTTCCCGTGCTGGATTCAAAAATCCCCTAAATATAAATATTAAAATAAAATTTGGTTGAGGCAAAGGGGGCAACAATGCAAATATACAAAATGCACACTTACATTAATACATTAATGGTTAAAAGTTGATGTTGTAAATGCAGTATTTAACAAAGTAAAAGTGTCAAAGAGTTTAGTAAATTAAGTTAGAATTTAGGTATAATATTTTGAATTCTAATTCATTAGTAACCAAACTTTAGCTTACCTACAGTAGACAAATTTCCATGGCCCTGTGTAATAGGTATAGGTTTAATTTCTCTATAATCAATGAATATGCTTTTGTCAAAGCAGAAATGATGTGTAGCACCACTATCTAGAACCCAATTACAAGATTTTTGACTTGGAATTGTAATTAAACCCATCAAAAGACAGCTGAAGTGAAAATTTCCCCGTTTTCTCTGCTACATGAGAAGTATGAGCTTTAGTAAGTATACTTATTCACTTGAAAGCTTAGATTTCTTTTATCAAATTTGTAAGTATTTATGTTCGATTTATTATCTAATTTGGTCATACACTGATTTTTAAAGTGACCGCTTTTACCACACCTAAATCACTTTCTACTATTATTGCTATTCGAACTATGTGTCACATCCTTTCTAATTAAGTTTAAAGTAGAAAGTATTCCTGTTTTGACTACCCCTTCACCAAATTTCCTGTCATTTTTAACTTGTAATCTATTTTCTTCAACGTTTCCTAACTATTTTTGTTGTTAGATCAGTAGGAGGAGCTATACACTATCATGTAAAGCCTATTAACATAACTATTGCTATTAACCTATCAGAAACACTTTCCTTTAAACACTCTAATTCTGATACAATCGCAAAATGCGAGATACATACACTCCCATGAACTCTGTATCTAACTTACTAATAGTAAATAACTCTCTATAAATAAATGCAATTCTAATTAGTGATGTTAGTTCCAAGTTCATTTTGTAAGGTTATCCAAGCGTCGTATGGGTTCTGTACATTAACAAGCAACGGTTTAATTTTCTCTTCAAGTGTTAAATATATTGTACTCAATGCTCGATCCCGTTTAATTTCAAACTTGTCTTTTTCTTTTTGAGGTACTGTTTGTAATGTTTTATTTTATAGCATTCAGGAAGTAAAATTTCTTAATTTAGAAGTTAGGGACTTTACTTTAATACTTATGAAAATCCCCGTTTAATTAGTGCAATTCCGCTGATGTTGTGAATTCCTGGGATTAGAAACATTTACACGAATTCCAGCACCAGGCTTATCATTGCAAACGTAAGCACTGACGCAGGATCTGGAGTGAGAAAGTGTTTACCTTTCCATGAAGACCAGCGCAAGGCGTCGACCTCGGTTGGAGGGAGAAGACGTAAATAGCTATGACCGCCGATTGTTTGAGAAGTTTCTTACCGCCACAGATACCGCTTAGATAAGATATCGTACCGGCAGTGCTAACACGACTGTTGTCACCCCACCTACTGTATCTTTCCTTTAATTTCCCGCAGAGGAGCTCTACCGTCGGAAGCATCAGCAACTGTTTTAACATCAGGACCAAGCAGAATAAACCGTGCCACCCTGAGATTAAGAACAGTACGATAAAACCAGGGTAAGTGCTTTAATATTTTTAAATAATTTGGGTATTTATTGTTAGTAAGTAGCATTTAATCATACTTAATTTGAGATTGTGTTCGTTATATGTTTCAGTTAAAAGTAGAATTTTCTTCTCTATAAATTTAAATAATCCCCCTATTTTGAAGTAACATGCTGCAATTGACTTTCCAAGTTGTGTAATTTGTGGTTTTTAACTTCTTAAATGGCATCGGGCCGATTCCCATGCTTTTGCCATTGTAGTAGTAAATTCCATATAAATAAACCAAGTATCAATTAAAAAAAATTAAGGTAATTAATTTATACTCACAATTATGGCCCCTATATTACAGTACAGGGGCAAAACGTAAATGTAATTTAAATACAACTATTTACTGGAACCATCTAATACCAAGTAACATGTGGAAGAAATAAAATCCAAATTTCCACATGGATGATTAAAATAACTTTCTAATTCATATTATTTTCTCGCTTCTAATATTGAGGAACTGATACTTCTTATCGTGTTTTACTACTTGTTGATCAATAATTCTATAAATTCGATCTCGGCAAAATTGTAAAAACTTTCAATAATTCAAGTAACAGGTATATGCCATTTTCTTTGATTATGCCAATTGACACATGCCCTTTCTAACTTTTACATAAATAACACGCTAATTACTGAAAATATATTTATTTTCTATGCTCTGCTACCACTTGTGATTAATAATAATTTTTTTCTATTATAATATAGCACTTTAGTTTTTGTAACCGTAATTTAATATAACAATTAGCACATCCTGGTGCATCATCCACAGAGAAGAGTGAAAGACTGACTAATCTTAACATAAAATTTATTCCAGCCAAGATCACTCCACCAGTTTTAAACATAAATAAATACTATAATATAATAACTACATAATTGGTCAGGTGCAAAACGAGAATGAAGTAAACATTTTTATTTATTTATCACAAGCATCTAATCAGAAAGAGCAACAAGGATCTGGTTTATCCTAAGTATTGCCCTATTTATACCATCATCTGAAACTGATATAAGTGTATCATCCACAAAAAGATTAAGTACAACCATTAGAGCCCAAAATACAGTTGTTTATATCATTAATTTACAGTAAGAAAAGTCGTGGATGTAAAAGTGTTAATCTTGATACTATGCTTCCCTTAGATTTCTCGAAGATTAACGGTCTAGATGGATTTTAGTCCCGTGGAGAACCGAGCTGGGTGGTGGGTAAAACAACAAAGGAACGAACGATCGACACGACTAACAAACGATAAACAACTGAAATGAAAATTCCCAAGATGTAGAAACTTGTAGTGAAGATTTTCCGGAAAGCTGTTTCAAAGAAAAATATTCCACAAATATATTCTTACTTAGACTCGAACCCACTTTTGGCTACAATCTGCTGTACAAGCGATACCTATTGCCATAGTACATGAAAAATAGATATCTTATAAAAGACACTTTTTATGTCTCATCAACACTCAATATTCTTACATCCTAGATATACAAGGTTTCCAGAATAAAACAAACGAATTCATTGTTAAAGAGACAACGAAGTATGACACGAGATATTAGAGATGTCTTTGTCTACTACCAACTTGAGCGAGAATTACAAGTAACACAATTCATGGTTGCAAAAGCACTTGCATGGACTTAGTTGGGAGAAGCAAACAAGTCGATTATCACCAGTTTTTCTGGCATCATACGAGCAAAAGATTATACAACCGTATTCTACCATATTATTATTATTATTATTTTATTAGTCCTCAGTCCATGACATCATGAAATAGGACACGTCACTAAGTACAATTTATACAAAATTATGGTTACTATCCTGAATATTCAATAAAATTACCAAGTTCAGCAGTATAAAACACAAATACTTAAAACCTAAATAACAAATAAATAATACATAATAAACATCAAAAATCGGTGTCATGTAAATAATCTACGTATGAGTAGTAACCTTTTTCCAATAACCTATATTTAATTTTTTTTAAGTTACCAAGGGAGTAGATTTATAAGAATCAGATGACTTATTGTAGGTTTGAATGGCCAAGTACTTTGAGCTACTTTCAAATTTTACAAGTCTATGCTTAGGGACCAGTAGAGTATTTTTGCTACGACTACTATAATGATTCATATCCATATATGTGAAAGTATTGGAAAAGGTGCACATTATGTCTAAATATTTGTCAAGCAATCACGTTCAAAATATTGAATTATTCAACATTACAAGTCTCAAAGAGCTGCGAGAGAAAAGTGATCATTCAAGTCACTGTCTACTACATGAAAATAACCGTTTAACATCTGCTCAATGAATGTTGTTACTACAAATAAATTATGATGTATATTTAATAAAAATGTGTTTACTAATGTATTATTTTTAATTAAAATAGGCTTAATAGAGTATTAGGATATGTGCGAATTTAATAAAGTTTTGCTGTTCTTTGTTTATGCTAGAAAAAATGAAAAACTGTAATTGCATCATCTAGAATCCAGTGTGAAAAATATTTATTACATTTCCTAAATTATAGAACATATTACTTCTTTAATTAAAATGTCTAAATTTTAAATTTGTAACTTTTAGCCTGATATTAACATAGTGAATTTTAAAATAACGTAATAAATTATGGAAAATAAGTGACTTACTAAAATTCTTGGAATAGACAAGCACACTAAAGATGTAACACGAATAGATGATAGCTGGTGAAAATAAGCTGAGGATATGTATACAATACCTCTTTGTATATATGTCCATTGTTAATTACAAACGAATTTTGGATAATTGTAGTAAATTAAGTTATCTGATGTAGCAGGCCCGTCTATTGGTGTTTAAATTTAAGGTGTTAATTTTAAATTGTACGTGCATTTCCACGCAGAATCGAAAACGGTGGTGTAAGAAATAACCGGAAGAGGGGAGGTCTGGACTTGATCGCGAAATCTAGAGAGAGAGAGAGAGAGTGCAGACATTTTTTTAGGAAGAATGTGGAATTAATAAAATGTGGAGTTGAGTTGTTTTTTTGGTCAGCATATTGTCATTGTTTTGGGTGACCGTATTCTTATGGCTCACTTATAAAAAATGTAATTGGAAGAGTGTCTTTGTTATAAACTAACTGACAGGTGGTTCCATAAAGATACCCATAGATCTGCTAGTCAGGGAGACGCCAGCTGACGGCGATTTGCAAGGGGGCGAATGTGCTGCATGCAGTTTGTGGAACACTAACCTCTACACGTCAAAACGTAAGTGTTTCTAAATTATATATAACTTTAAGTAACGTATAAAATATTAATTATCAAAGTTCACCCTGAACTTGATGTGGGAGTGTTCTATTTATGTATTTACGTAGGTTAGGTGTAGAAACGGTTTGCGTTTACGCTGTCCGGTATTTACCCTTTGTAGTTGATCTAGAAAGTAAGGTTGTAAAACTAACACATGTGTTTCGAGTTTGATCTATTTTGTAAAATTAACGATTGCTATAATTAAAAAAATAGAAGATATGTTTTGATTTCAACAGCTCATTTGTCAACCCCTCCCTGGATATTTAAAATAAATGGAATTAAGAGTCTCATATGCCATTACATCTTTGGCTTACTTTACTAAGCATCAGACCACTTTTGCTTGTATAGACATGTTGACTTTATTTAGAATTTACTATTGTTTTATGTTTCTAAGTACAGGTAAACATATTTCTCATTAGTAAATTAGTAGTTAATGGGTTTCCAATTAATAAACTATCAGATAATGAGTTTACAATTTTTAGCTATTCATCATTAGCGGTGTTTGAATTGTACAGTGATTTGCAAAAAAATTCCAGTTTATATGTATTAATAGTTATGCGTCAGACTGTGCTAGGACTGGTCGTGGGTAATTATTTAAAATGTGGTTGTCACAAAATCAAAATGGTGCCTAATTAAAGATGGCCATGACACAAGCACGATGACGCATGTTAAGAATGGCAGATGTAACATAGGCAAAGATGGTGGGTATGACATAAGCAAAGGTGGCAGATGTGTCAAAATGACAGTTGTGTTAAAATGGCTGTCGTGACCCGTGACATCAGAGGTTTGGTGGAGTGTAACGTCAGAGGTTAACTACGTAACTGACGGTGATGGCGCTGCAGCGGCTGCATCACACCAAGATCAGTGTTCCCTTCTACTAATGAGGCTAGTTGTATTTACAAAATACGTGCTAATTCTATTGAATGTTATGTATTTATTTGTATTCATCAAGTAATGGTAGTAAATCACATTTAACAGAAATTTATAATTTACAGTGATAGGTTGCATATGTATGCACTTCTATAATTTATAATTACAATAAATTAGATATACACATTCTATTTATTACAATTTATCCTGTAATCATTCACACTGTGGTAACAGCGTTCATGTAACAAGGCTAGTAAGGTTTGTTTAAATTGTGAAATTGTTGTGGGGTTTTATATTTGCTGGTAGCTTTTCATAGAAAGTTGGAGCCATATATATATGAAAGATTTTTGTTTTAGGGTGGCAATAGGAATTACTTTGTTTATATCACCAGACTGTCTTGTGTAAATGAACACAATTAGAAATAGTATGTGTTTGTCTGTTTTTGAAGAATAGAATGAGTGTTTCCTAAATATTTAAAGAATAAAAAGTAAGTATTTGTAATTGTTTAAACAAGATTGAATTAAAACGCACAAAATATCCCCATGAAAATGTTTATTATTGAAATTATATTTTTTGTTCGAAGTTGCTACGTTTCGAACAAAAAATATAATTTCAATAATAAACATTTTTATGGGTAGATTTTGTGCATTTTAATTCAATCTTATAGTTTACCCTATTTCTGGCTACTTCTTTATTTTACAAATATCAGTGTATTGAGTGTTTTGGAATGATAGATTGAATGTTATTAATTTGTTATCGTAAACACTATGAATGAAAACAATAATAATATATGAACGTAAACAATGTCGTAAACTTAACCACTTAATCACAACAAATAAATGTTAAACCATTGTGCGAAGAACAACATAAACAATAACTGACTTGCACCAGACATGAATGAAGCACCGGAGATCAGCACATGTACATGCTGTAACTACATGAAATGGAATAGGAAAAAAACTAACTAATTTTGCCAAATGAGATCTGCTTGAACGGACTAATTAATATGTTCGATATAAAGTGGACTGACTTTAATTTCTTTCAACATATGGCTTGGAAACAATAAGTCTATGAGTATCCTCTAGTTTCATTCAATTGCAACAAGTTATCTACTTAACGGCATTAATAAACGAGATAATGTTTCATAAGGACTCCACCAAACTCCAACCGATCATTAGTTTCAGTGCACGCTAATGTTGATCCTTATATATACACCACCTCAATGTTGTAACTTACTAATAGAAGACCAATGGTTGCATTCAAGAAGTAAATTAATATTAACAAAATCAACACCGAAGTGCTCGTATCATTCACAAAACGTGTCAGTTTTATACTAAGAGACTAACTCTTAGACAATGTCTATGACCTTATAACGTTTTGCCTTACTAAGGGGGCTATTTATAAGATTTTTACTCCTATGTAACCAGCTGACAGGCACAAGGATAGAGGACGAGGATTTCCAGTAAATGTAAAGAGCCCACGGCAAGTTTCGGTGGAAAATGGCTCGTAGATGAGGAAACCTCTAAAGGCTAAGCGGCTAGTCGAGCTACTTGCTCTGGGTAGAACATGAGCTTTTGGGTCGGGGTTGGACTGCGACCAAAAATGTAGAGAATATGGCACCACCGAATTTTCGTATACGAAGAAGACCTTACTTGAGTCTCTTGTATAAGGCGAATGCGGAAACTTTACTCAATTACCGCTATACAACATATTACTGAAACACAATCCCTAAAGTTTTCTTACCTATGGCTCGATATTGACCTTTATAGATGCACTGCTACACCTGTAAACAGATTAAAACAAAGATAGCACAGTTTGTGCATTCATATCCAACATTCATAATTAATTAGAATCAACCCTCATTCATTCCAACTAATAATCATAGTCTTGACCAAAATGAAAATCTATTCCTTCAAGTTGCAGTTAAATTATTTACAAGACACCTTCTTTAACTAAATTTGATTAAATAATATTAATGAAAGATATGTACATATGTACTTGATAGCAATCAGTATTTCTCATAAATAAAATATAATAATTTTTATATTAGTATAGTCTAGAAAAAATTTATATTGAAAGTGATAAAGTATGAGTTTTTGAATAATTAAATTTATATTACAACTTCTGTTGGTAATAGTAGTACTACTTGAACCTCACATTCTATGGCAAGATATTCCAATTAACATTTAGTGAAATGCAAAATGTAACAATTTAGTTCTCTAAGATAGAATAATTTATATTTCAAATAATCGCTTTAATTTTCATTAAATATAAAAGTTAACCTTTTCTACCTTCATATCGACATCTACCGTATTTTGTTAGTACTAATGAAAAGACTAAAAGTGGAACTTAATAGATTCCTGTTGCCATAATTTAAAAATAACTTGCTTGTCATTCACCTAATGAACTAGGAAATTTCCACGTGAACAAACAAAACTTATTTGTCTGCTATACTAAATGCTGCAGCTGACGTATAAGAAAACAAATTACATACCAGATGTTAATCCATCGGAAAAATACTTGCTAGGAATAAAGACCATACCCGGAATAATAATTGATAATTTATAATCCTCTTGTTTCAGCAATTACGAATTTAGGAATTTCCATTACCACACAAACCAATTAGCTGAATACTGAAAATCCAACAAGACATCACGTGCGTCCACATCAAATAATTGAAGCACGCCAGATTGACTTCCATACAAGGTTAAATTTCAAATAGTTACCAACAAATCTTCATTGCTTGCCAAATAAATTTTATATATTTCTTAAATTAATGTAAGCTGCTTAAGTTATCCAAATTATACACGTTATCTAAGATGCTCTAAAAATATCAATTTAGTAAGGCTTTAAACTCAGTAATACTTACTGTTAACCTAAAGCCATTTAAACAATTTAATGTCCCGTCTAATGCGAACATATAATGAGCATATAATGAGCATATAATGAAAAACAACTTTAAACTTTTGGTGCTTCCAACACGTGGTCTGCAACAACGTCATGTTCTTTGATTTAAAGAACAATTGACCTACTCTAACGACAGCTCAGTTGGAAGTGATTTCTTGACGTATGTTGCCGTCTGACAACAAGTATGATATTACAATCATCTAAAGGAGGGAACTCTTATGGAGACACTAACAAATGACATTTTTTGTCACCGCTTAATTTGAAATTTTATACTTTTAAATCGAAAGCTTATATAGTTTTCAACAATATATAATATTTATTACGTAGATTGTGTAGCATTATTATATTTAACTTGACTATTAATGAATTAAATAAATTAGATATCTGTGAAAATATTGTCAGAAAATAAAATTGTTACACAGCCTCTTACTAAGAGAAAAAATTCGAGGAAATGTTTCAGAATAAGTGCGAAGAATTTTTTTTTGTTTATTATTTTTATTATTAAATTTACTATTGACTTCTACATACCAAAACAAAAAATAATTCTCTGAATCAACAGGGATAGTGCATGAATGTAAATGAGTGACCACTAACTACGCATACTACAAGCCAAAAGGGGACAATTTCGGGAAGTCATAATCGGTATATTACTTTATCAGCTAATACATATTCGGGGTTATTTATCACTCACTTTACACACAGAGAATTTAAGAAACAAAACAAAATACTGCCGTATTATAATTTATCAACAAGGATTTAACTCTCTTGACAAACATACTCTTACTCTACTAACCTTAATTTACATACTTACAAAAGGAAAGGATTCCTAATACTATCTGAATTCACAACGAACATATTTCAAAATAACGAATGTTTTAACATTCTACCGCAGTATATGCTAACGAAAATGTAGAAATATCTCTACCTATGAAGAGACAAGCAAAACGTCACCACATCTTACTCTTTAAAAAAATTTCACTCACGCATGAATGAACCTAATAGAACATTGCCAATTCATACAAGATTCATAACAAACATAACTATTTTAGTTACTAACAATAATTGGTCTCTTACCAATATATAACTTGGACTCAAATTTTTTTTGGACTTCCAATACAATCTCAAGAACTACTATTAATTTCAGTTGTCCTCTTGACTACAAAAATTACCTCCCAGAAACAATTGTTCTCCACAGAAATTTTTTTAGAAGCTATGTTTCAGACTAATATAAACACTATATACAACGCGTTAAACAAGCTAAATAAATTAAATGAATTAAGTGAATTATTGCATGCCTAACTCACCATAAATTAATATGATCATACATACATAAATATAACCAGGTTATATATAAATCCAAAAGAAATTTTCAAACTAACTTATCAAAAGTTCATCAACAAAAATATAAACATCTATTACTGACATTTGGCCTTTAGGGTAACATGCAACTTACAACATATGTCATATACAACTTGACAACTTCCAGATACTTAATACAACATCTCAAATTCAATTAACAAATTGCAACCCAATACTAACCTTACTGTACAACAAAATTTCCTTATCCCTTTTTAACTTCTTATCCTACATCCAAATTTTAGATTTCCAAGCTTTGGTTACCAAACAGTATCCTAATACAATAAATAAATTCTTGACCGAAAAGTTAGAATCAATTACTACTATTAACCATTAAACATTTTAACACTACTAATTAACGTTCAGAAACATCATCTTTTTCAACATCATTAACGAATTCTGAATAAGGTTTCAAGTCCTTAACATGCCATCTGCCTGCCTTTGAACCATCTTCATTATTCAATTCATAAATCAAATTAGAAATCTTCTTTCTAACGATACACAAAACGTATTTTGGCGCAAGCTTAGCAGTACACTTATCACTTGCCTTCGAAAGAACTTTATTGGACCTCCAAACTTTGTCACCTACTTCGAAAGAAATGTTACGTCTTCTTAAATTATATGTATTACTGGACTGCATGTAAGCTAAATGTAACTTTTTCTGTACGTCTATAAAAATATCGAATAGTCCTTGATGATCTAACACATACGAAGGTCTATCACCAGGAATAATATCTATATCATCTGTGGGTTGCATATCAAGACCATAAAACCTTCCAGACACAGGAACATGTCTACCAAAAACTAAGAAATTTGGTGAATAACCAGTGGCATGGTGTTTTGCAGAATTAATCGCATACTGAATTTGGGGTAACTCAATATCCCAAGTATCATGTTCTTTAATATATGACCGTATAGCTGTTCCAACAGTTCGATTTATTCTTTCCACAAAATTACATTGGGGAGAGTAAACTGCATTAAACCAGATTTTTTGAACATCATATTTTTTACACACTGCCTTGAAATTTCTTCCACTAAATTGTGAACCATTATCACAAATAACGAATTTGGGGACACCAAAGACTAAAAAAACTTTTTCTTCCAGTATATGTTCTATTAAATGCGCTTTTGCACTACGTAAAGGAAACGTTAATGCAAATTTCGAGAACCAGTCACCAACAACTAATAACCATTTGTTTCAAACATTAAACCAATGAACTTCAAGCTTTAAGAACACCTTTTCTTTTAAATTCGCAGACAATGATAATTTTAGACATAATAAATTTATAATTTAAATTACTTTCAACCTTCCATTGAGGATAGTAATAAATCAATATTCTGGTACACTCTTACACTACTCATAATCAAACTGTCACGACAGACAAAAGTACTTCACAACGCATAAACTTGCTAGAATGACAAACTCCTCTATGAGTCTCGCCTAGACTTATAAACAAAAATTTGTAACCTCATCACCAACCTCAAAAATAATGATGCCAAAATTGCTAGAGCGACAAACTTACCATGAGTCTCGTTTAGACTAATGTAATGCTGAACGACCAACTTTTCCTGAGTCTCGTCTAGACTAATATACTGCTATCCGACCAACCACGACGACAAGTTTCGCTTAGACTTACAAACAACTTAACATACTGCGTTGCAATGCGGATATAAATAAATCAAAAATTGCTATCAAAACAAATCATATCAAAACAAAACGTGCATATGCACAAGAGCAATCCTGAAACGGTTTACCGACAGTAAAAACCAGTGTACCAAATTATAAACATCTATCATTTTCTATATCAAAAAAATAATCAAACAACTATTGTAACTAATACAAATGGAAGATGACCTTAAATACAAATCTCTATTATGAACTTCACTCTGAATTACTATTCACTGAAATACTACAAGCTGCGACTAAAAAAACAATAATATTTCTATCTAACAATTTTACCATGTAAGGAAGCTTCTTCTAACTTCTTACACAACTTGATTAACGTTGACATTATCAATTTCCATTAGAGCTATTTGACAAATAAAATCAGGTAATAGATTCATTTTTACCATCCTAACTTTTGTGTATTCCGCAGGTGATAGTGGTAACCTGCTAAACAAATTCTACAACATATGCAGAAGGATCAATTAAACGACCAGGTGCTGTTGTTTCTTTAGCTAATAATCGGCCTAACATCTTTCTCTTATCCTGCATCGGTCTGTTACTAATAACTCCTCTGATTCTCAATTCATAATCCAATCCATCTTTTTGCAAATAAACAACTTGATATGTCTCAGCCATCATGAAATAGACTAGCTAACTAACTATAATTTAAACTCAATTAAACAATCTGCACTAAAACTTCAGTCGAACAACATCAATAAACTAAATTAATCTCAGGGTAAATGATTTACGAATCAACAAGTGTAAACATGCAAAGTCAATCGAAGCCTGCACGTTATGTGCTATTACAATTGGTACAACAATCGAGGCCTATACGTTGGGCGCCATTTATAACGTTTTGCCTTACTAAGGGGGCTATTTATAAGATTTTTACTCCTATGTGACCAGCTGACAGGCACAAGGATAGAGGACGAGGATTTCCATAAATGTAAAGAGCCCACGGCAAGTTTCGGTGGAAAATGGTTTGTAGATGAGGAAACCTCTAAAGGCTAAGCGGCTAGTCAAGCTATTTGCTCTGGGTAGAACATGAGCTTTGGGTCGGGGTTGGACTGCGACCAAAAATGTAGAGAATATGGCGCCACCGAATTTTTGTATACGAAGAATACCTTGCTTGAGTCTCTTGTATAAGGCGAATGCGGAAACCTTTACTCAATTACCGCTATACAACATTTTACTGAAACACAATCCCTAAAGTTTTCTTACCTATGGCTCGATATTGACCTTTATAGATGCACTGCTACACCTGTAAACAGATTAAAACAAAGATAGCACAGTTTGTGCATTCATATCCAACATTCATAATTAATTAGAATCAACCCTCAATTCATTCCAACTAATAATCATAGTCTTGACCAAAATGAAAATCTATTCCTTCAAGTTGCAGTTAAATTATTTACAAGACATCTTCTTTAACTAAATTTGATTAAATAATATTAATGAAAGATATGTACATATGTACTTGATAACAATCAGTATTTCTCATAAACAAAATATAATAATTTTTATATTAATATAGTCTAGCAAAAATTTATCTTGAAAGTGATAAAGTATGAGTTTTTGAATAATTAAATTTATATTACAACTTCTGTTGGTAATAGTAGTACTACTTGAACCTCACATTCTATGGCAAGATATTCCAATTAACATTTAGTGAAAATGCAAAATGTAACAATTTAGTTCTCTAAGATAGAATAATTTATATTTCAAATAATCGCTTTAATTTTCATTAAATATAAAAGTTAACCTTTTCTACCTTCATATCGACATCTACCGTATTTTGTTAGTACTAATGAAAAGATTAAAAGTGGAACTTAATAGATTCCTGTTGCCATAATTTAAAAATAACTTGCTTGTCATTCACCTAATGAACTAGGAAATTTCCACGTGAACAAACAAAACTTATTTGTCTGCTATACTAAATGCTACAGCTGACGTATAAGAAAACAAATTACATACCAGATGTTAATCCATCGGAAAAATATTTGCTAGGTATAAAGACCATACCCGGAATAATAATTGATAATTTATAATTCTCTTGTTTCAGCAATTACGAATTTAGGAATTTCCATTACCACACAAACCAATTAGCTGAATACTGAAAATCCAACAAGACATCACGTGCGTCCAAATCAAATAATTGAAGCATGCCAGATTGACTTCCACACAAGGTTAAATTTCAAATAGTTACCAACAAATCTTCATTGCTTGCCAAATAAATTTTATATATTTCTTAAATTAATGTAAGCTGCTTAAGTTATCCAAATTATACACGTTACCTAAGATGCACTAAAAATATCAATTTAGTAAGGCTTTAAACTCAGTAATACTTACTGTTAACCTAAAGCCATTTAAACAATTTAACGTCCCGTCTAATGCGAACATATAATGAGCTTCGCCGAGACGATTCCATCTTGAAAAACAACTTTAAACTTTTGGTGCTTCCAACACGTGGTCTGCAACAACATCATGTTCTTTGATTTAAAGAACAATTGACCTACTCTAACGACAGCTCAGTTGGAAGTGATTTCTTGACGTATGTTGCTGTCTGACAACAAGTATGATATTACAATCATCTAAAGGAGGGAACTCTTATGGAGACACTAACAAATGGCATTTTTTGTCACCGCTTAATTTGAAATTTTATACTTTCAAATCGAAAGCTTATATTGTTTTCAACAATATATAATATTTATTACGTAGATTGTGTAGCATTATTATATTTAACTTGACTATTAATGAATTAAATAAATTAGATATCTGTGAAAATATTGTCAGAAAATAAAATTGTTACAAATTAACTGCTCAAACTCATCGGTGCGAATCCTATCTAGAACAAATTGGTGGAAGTCACACTGCTGTAAAACATGGGCACATTACGAAACATGAATATCATTGAGTTTACAAAATACTAGCCATAAATTGGTTATTCTTTCTCTATAAATCGCTAACCTACAATTAATATACGGATTATTGATTGCTGTAGGTAAGATGTTGAATGAATGACCAAAACATGTGTATACTAGATGAAATTTGAGAAGAGTTCCCTATAGCAACATAAAATGTGCATGGTTCACAGAAGGCATTTTAACTTTTGCCAGTATATAATTTTAGATGTAATTCAAAGTGTTGAATTTTAGTTAGTCTTTAATGTTTTTAAAAACCAAATTCGTCTTTTATTATATGGAAATATCTTATTATATGAACTTCTTTTTTTCAGAAAATTGCAACATCAAACTGGACAAAGAAAAATGAAACCAATATCCATAGTCACGATGAATTGGTAAAACAAAACTGGAAGTTGTTCAAAGAAAAAAAATTTCAAGATCTTCCAGAAAACTTGGTTGAGCATTTGAAAAAATTTATTCATAGAGATTCGAACATCCAACCATTTAAAACCTCAAACAAAATGAATGAAAATACAACCAAAAGTTTGTTAGCACCAAATATTAAAATTGGAAACGAGTTTTCAAACATTATTACAAGTTATGAACGATTAAAAAATAAGAATACAATCTCTACTGATTCATTAACATCCAAAAAATATAATATTAGAAAACCACCAAAGGAGGACACATTTATGATGAAAACGAATGTGCACAGTACACATTTAACATTAGATAGACTTCGAGAAAGGGTCGAAACAAAAGCAAAATATAAAGAAATTTCACAGGATGAACAATTAATGTTAAAAGCATTTCATGAAGAAACAGAACGCGAAGAAAATATAACAGCAGCACCAAATAATGTAGTACTCAAAGAGGCAGATTCTTTGCAGGAAAAGAAAAACAAAAGTAACGATTTAACTGTAATTGTTAAAGAAAGGAAGGACTATAGTCATTTAGAATATCCCGAAAGTATAAATATACCAAAAAAACTATTGAAGCAAGGATGTACTTATAAGCTTAACGATTGTTACTATGATGATGATGGAGAATTTTTATATAGAGTTCCAGGAATGGACAAATAAATAAATTAGTGTATTTTGGATTAATTAGCAGTGTTCAAACCTCAGCAGACAAAAGTATAAGTTAGGTCAGGTAATTTTCGCAGATGAAAATTGAAACTATAGCAACAGATATAAAAACCTTCCTCTGTTCTATATAGAAGTTCAGATATTATACTGAAAAACTTTGATACTAAATAAGACTTTTGGACTTGAAATTTTTTGTTGAACTGCATTATTATTATTAGTAATCGATTGATTAATAGTCAGTGTTTTATATCAAAAACGTTAGCGGCTGGCCCCTGATGCCAAAATTTGTCAATAATTTGCCACGGTTTATTGTTTCTTGTGCTTTGTGTTATGCTACAAACAAAAAAAACAGAAAAAAGAGTTTTACATCAATATAAAGTTCTAATTCTATACAATGCGAACACATCATTATTTTCAGCAGAGGTGTGGATGTACTATTTTGTTGTTAGATTTGCATTTTTATAAGGAGAATCAGATTATGGAGGAACTACGAAACAAAACTTGAGAACTAATATATAAAATGAGACTATTTACCATGAAATTCGTATATCAAACTCGATGCAACACCTTAAAAATTTTAATCTCGTACTTGTAGTACAAGGTACAGCAACGTTGTTTTAACTTGATTTTAGTAAGGCTATTGTTTTAATATTTCCTTTCTTCTTGTTATATAGGGGACATGCTGCATCTGGCTAGCCAGAGACGCTGCTTTTACCTACAAGCATAGCGGTTCTACGAGTAAAATATCACAAAATTACATGATATTAACATAACTTTTATTTATATTTTATTTTTTGTGCACTATTCATGATATTAATTTATCAATGACAGACAGATTCACTGTTGTTAATGTCATGTATTACATACATGAACTGTAGTGTAGACACTAGTTATCATATATATATATATACATATATATATATATATATATATATATATATATAATCATTTATAAAATTTATTATGTAGTTTCGGTTCAATTCTGTACTTCCACACTTTAGTAGTGTTGGTTTTTATCACCTGATGGCGGTTTTATTTACTTTTGCCATAGTACAGTGATTGTTTCGAAATTATATCATTATAATAGCTTCGATTACTTCATAGGGTTCTTGGGAACTATTCCACTCTGATGAGGCTAACTAGCCGAAACCATTGGTCAGTGGATGTTTCCTCCCCTATGAAGTAATAAAGCTTATGTTTTGTTAATGGCTATATAACTACCAGCCCGATTTGTATTTGTCAATGGCTCTTATTATTTTCATAAGAGTTTGTTTACAGATACATCTTACTTTATATATATATATATATATATATATATAGATATGTATTGTGGAATGTGCGTGGTTATTAGGTTGATGATTTTGAAGTATGTATTACTAGTACTTGTGATTCTTATAAATTATATTATATAAATTATAACAGTGCACACTAATAAAGAATCAGCTGTTGGACTTCAATACAGCTATTGTTAGTGTCTCCTAGATACTTAATTGCAACAATACAAACATCACATTATGACAGTTGATAATGTGCATGTCTAAAATTATGGTAAGGTATGGGAATTGTCTTGTTAACTAGACAAAACAATGCTTGTATTCAATACAGTTTGTGGTGTAATCAATTGAAGTTGGTACTGTGGATCAGTTTCTTACTGCATTAAGACAATTGTCATATACTTGTGAATTTACAGAAAAAGATAAATTGATAAGAGATCGAATTGTCAGGGCTTAAGAAATCCACGGATTCAAGAAAAGTTATTACAAATATAAAATTTGGAACTTAATCAAGCGATTCAAATCTGCCATTCGATGGAAAGCAGTGTTATTACTTAAAAGAAAATCATTTGGGAAACAGCTTCTATAAGTGCAATTACCCATAGTGGAAGACAACAGAAAGGCAGCATTACTTGTGAATTTCCAGCTGGAAAAAACAATCCTGCTCGAGGTAGATGTGCGGTTTCTACTAACTAAGAATATGTTGGCAATAAACAAGGTAACAAATGCACTAGATGTGGTTTAAGACATCTAGAAGGTAAGTGTCCTGCTTCAAATCAATATTGCAGTAAATGTAAAATGAAGGGTTGTTACGGTATTCCATGCAGACGAGAAAGAACGCATCACAGTAAGTAGAGAAAATTACCTACACCGAATACTGCAACAAAACACAGGAACAGAATGGTAGAAGCGACCTCCACAAGGGTCTCAGTTCGGGCTAGCTCAAAAACATCGTAGAGTGGAGTGGGTGATCTAAAAAGAAAAGAATTGGAAACCTCAGTACCAAAGAGCTATATTACGATCATGTAGGAAAACATACAGTCCCAAAAGAATATTTACAAACATCTAAAAATACATTTGCGTAATCATTCGTTATAACATGCTGTACACAAGCGTCAATTTACATATAGCCAGTATATGCCTCATCATCATTAGGTCTTCAGTCCTAGAACTAGTTGGACGCGTACCCTCATTGTTTCCTAGTCTGAACCAACCTACATATTTCACTGAAATTTGCTCAGTCTGCATCTATCCCTATCTGTGTGCGAAAGTCTGATCTCGGTCTACCCCTACCTATCTTTTCCTACCTCTGCTTGTAATATATTCCGTACTATTTCCCAGAAATGCCTTAGAACGTATCCTGTCCTTCTATTTCTCATATTTTTCGTTTTCCCCAGATATCTTTATTCCTCTACTATTTCTACAACCAATTTGTTATTAACTTTGTCTGTCCATGCTATCATCCTCATACATCTGAAGCACAACATTCCAGGAGGCTTCTATCTCTTTCTGTCTGCTTTTCCTACTGCCCCTATTTCATAGAAGTACTGTGCTGTGCTCGACACTATGCTTTGAACAGTTTTCTTCTTGTATCTATGTTCATTGTCTTTGAACATAGCTGCTGTTCTTTCTTGTTTGATGCAGTTCGGTCACCTTCTATTGTTTTACAGTTATATACCCTATTTCCCCGATATTTAGTGGTGTATGAAGGGGGGTAAGCAGCCTTTGGCCGCCAAGTTCCCCCAGCACCTGAATCTTTGTCGAATTAATAGTTTTTCCAATTTATCCTTTCGCATAGGTGCGCGTGCATGTGTGTGTGTGTGTGTGTTTGTTTGTTAAATGCGTTTTACACAGAGATGATATGATGTAAATATAAAACCCAAGTTGAATGTACAGAGCTCCAAGAATAATTTGTTTGCATTCCCTTAGGAAATAGGCAGCGATCAACATGTAAAATACATCTTCAAGTTGCAGGGTAACTGCATAAACGTGCATGCGTGGATATAATGTCATGATAACCATTTGAAAACAAGGGGGTAGGACCTTGTGAGTCATTCCTCCATCCAATTGGAACTTTGTGGTGTGTTTAGATTCGGGGAGTTGCTGTGTTTGGATATCTAAGAAATGAAGAAAGGAAAAATACTGATGGGCATTGGAAATCTTGGAATTAAAAAATTGGTGCTATTATGAGCTTTTATGTAACATTATTTAAAAAACAATATTGTGAGTTTTTAAATGTCGATGGTATGCATTTTGGAAATAAGAAATTAATTAAGTGAAAATAATTATTTAGCTGGGCTAATTAGTAACGGAATTGTATATATTAAGTCTAAAATGAAAGTTTTATTGGTAAAATTTAATGTTACTAAAAGTATAAAACTTAGTCTTTTTAGAATGAATAATGAAAGTAGAATGAAAAGGTTGTTTTTCAGGTGTTATTAAGTGCATTGCCAATCAAATTTGAATTTATAATGTCACATGATTCATATGGAAAATGGGAAAAGTATGAAATAAATTATTATTGCATCATTATTGTTGAAGGAAATTTAATATTTTTGTAAGGATTTATTTAGCAACCTGGCCAGATTTGAGGTTAAGAAATTGTTTTTTTTAACTTTAACTGAAATTATTTTACGTTAATAGAGTTTAAATTTAAGTAGAATTTTTATTTGACTTCGTTTAGAAACTGTAAAATCAGCTACCCCAGTAATGGAATATTATTTGGAAAAGTGTTTTAGTTTAGAATTTTCTTTCATTATGATCAAAACAAGGGAGTTTTATGTGGAAAAACCGTGTTCCATATAGAATTAATAGCATGAGAAATTGCTGTGATGAAAGTAAGCTTGGCACCCTTCGATTTTGACACAGAAAAAACCTTTCAGGCATATTAGCAGCCCCCGGCTGCTTAAGCCTTACAGTAACGTAATCACACACTTCTTTAATAACCACCCCCTCAACCGTATAAATAGAAACATGTTAAAAAATGTTCCAATCGTCTAGTTATTGAATTTATATGGAATTTGACTATATAAAAATTAATCAGCTGATTTCACGTTAAGCATATTGACTACCTTAAAAAGCCATTCCCAGGACGCAACACAAATTGAAAGTACTCATTCCTCTAAACTTTAAAATTTTCACCTAATGTATTCAAATCAAAAATTAATAAATCAAAGCCACCTTCAATTTGTGTCATAAATGTCAAACTTAAAATTTTTTATTAGACAACGATCCTAGATAATGGATCGAAACGTAAATAAAGATCATTTTAACAAATATAAGTGGTTTTATTCCCAAGAAAGATTAAAAAGAATATTTAACAAACCACAACAAACATACAGGAAGTTTTTAGTTAATATGTAGATGATGTTTATGTGGATGTTTAATATAAAAATAACAATTACTTCTTGACATTTTATTTATTAAACTGTTTTTAAAAATGACTAGAGCAAGCATATAAAAGTAACAGTGTATTAAATATTAAAAGACATTCTTAAATTGATTGAGTCATATCTTAACTATATTAGGCCCATTTGTTTGCGTATATTTTGGGCGCATTACGTTGATCATTAATATTGTTTTAATAAAAATACACATTTTTAGATTTACAACTTTATATTATAGCCATTAGTATGCAATTTAAATTGTACTTATCAACATCTTTAGAATCAAAATTAAAATACTTAACAATATCAGGTACTTCAAAAATTATGTTTATCTCAGGTGAGTTTTTTTCATGATATGCATTGGGGTTTTGGAAACCATTAGTAATATAGATTGTTACTTTGGAAAGGAATTACTTATTTGTGAAAGCGGAGCAATAAAAAGATAAGAAAATTGCTAATATTTTGTAGTTCTCAAATTGGGACGAAAAATCAAAATGTGATAATTAGTTTTGTTTTGAAATTTAAAAACTACAAGGTGCGACTATTCCAATTATGATTACATATGTTGTCTCTTCGAGGCCACTTGTAACGCTTTGGTGTTACATTAAACCAAACCCAAATGCGAAATGAGGAAAATTAATCTTAACTGGATAAATTAATATTAAAATACCCTATATAATTTTGATTTCATGTATAATAGTGTTGAAACATATTACATTTTAATAAAATTGGTAGTTCTATTCAAATTATAATCTTAAAAACCACCAAAATAAAAATTTTATCCCTGTTAAATACAGATTAGAAGGGATCACAGGGTTGTAAATTATTTTAAACCACAAAAGTGTAAACTGTATATTTATAACTATAAACTTTTATAGCGGGGTCGTACCATTTGCTTAGGAGAACTTAAAATTATGAAATAACAGTAAATTTATTAATGTATGCGTGCATGCGTGATAAGGGGTCACTTGGCATTGAAACCCAAATTCTATAAATAAATCCCACCAAGATATAAAAGAATCCGGAAAAAATAGAAATTTCCGAAAATTCATCGTTACAACCTGTATAATACAAGCTTACTTTTTTGCCAAGCGAAAAATGCAATTCTGTGTTTGTAAATAATCACCCTATGTAATATAAGTGTAGTGTTAATGCATAGCAATTAATGTGCAGTAGCGAAAAACTCAATTCCGTGTTTTTAAATAATCACTAAGATAAATACAAAGCCATTTATATTCACTTATTAGCATAAAAATACATTTTGTGTTGCATATAAAACATTCGTTATATTTAGCGTAAGAACTATATCAATCTTGTTAAAAAATAACGCTTTAATCTTAATAAATGTGTATTAAAACACGTTTTGCCGTAAAAACCAATCTTTTATTACAATTATGAAGATGCAGGTCTTTCTGCATGCGAAAAATCTGTTGATAATGCAATCAAAGCTTAAATTAGTTAGCTTTTGTATAGCATAAAAACATTTTAAATAAAATATTTTCTCGAATTTTTGAGAGGAACTGATAAGAAATGCGTCCTCTGTACTTGGAACTTAAATGCCTAAATAAACATTCATTCTACGAATCCGCTGGAACATTAAAAACTCATAATAATCGATAAGAATTATTTATTATCTTTCGCAATCATTGTAGGATAGAAGAAGACCACGGACCATTAACCTTAATATTGGACGAGGACGGACAGCATACATCATTAGTAGATCACGCTGACGAGGTAATAAAACGAGGAATTCCCAGAAACTTGCATCAGATAGGTGTGTAGTCTTTGGAATAGAATTCCGTACGGAGCTCGAAATTCTAGAAGAGAGATAATTTTTGTATATAAACGGGAACTTTTATTAAAGAAGAATCAATTGATAAATTCGCGTTAACCAAGCAATATGCAAAGTGATTCGTTCAATGAATGAATACGATTGCGAAAATGTTTGTTCGAGAAGTTGTTTTGAAGTATGCAGTACGCATACCTTAATTAATAATTACGATGTAACAGTGAATTAAGAAGTATATTTTAAATGTAACCTGCATAAAAATTTATTTTGTGTCTACATGAAACGGGTTAAGAGTAAGAGTAGTCTATGGCTAAATTTCGATATTTTACATAATAGTAATACCCTGTAAAGTTTTCTTTAATTTTTTTTTGTTTATTATAAAAATAAAGGCGATAGTAAAATAATGTATCTAAGCATTTTTTTGAAAACACGTGTTTTTCATACTGAGTATGTTTAAAATTAGTGAGCAAAATAAAAACCTCGACAAATTGGTCAAGGCGACTGTTATTATAATTTTACATGTGAATTTCTAGCCGTTAAGTTTCTTGACTTTATTCAATTATGCGACGAACAAAAATATCTAATTCACGAAAGTCTAATTTTTCACCCATACAAACCAAAGGTTTTCAAAACCACCATATTATTCTCTCATATGACACACTTTTAAACATGTTTTAACATTACCTTTTATGTTATTGTTGAGCAGTAACACATGGTGATTTTGTTGGGACTTCAGTCTAAATATCAGCAAAAGAAGGAAGTACTAAACTTGATGCAGTGGCACTGAATTAGTAAAAATTCTATAACGAAATAAAAAGGGATGTTAGAGAGTAGTTTTAATGTCCTGCATTGGAAATAAAGCAAAGCAAGACCTTAATCAAAATAAAAATTCAAGTTTAATTTTAATTGGGTCTTGCTGATTCCTTGGATTGTTATTAACCCTTTAATTCCCAACTCCACCTCAAAGTGGACCATGCTTAATCGCATATAATGCAACATTCAAATGTTGTATAGTATCGATGCTGGGCATCGGTATACAACACGTGCATCACAAAAAATATCTTACTCAGGAAAATGTGCGTGTGTGATCAATGTTAGTTGGTTGTGAGAATTGCCACTTCACGTGGTTCCAGTATTGAGAAACAAAATATATATATATATATATATATATATATATATATATATATATATATATAGTTGTGATAATAATTGAAAATAAAAACTGCTCAGGTAAACACATATTCTTGTCTAATAAGTTATACTATCTGGAGGCAGATTTGGCAGTTAGTGTTATAAATGAAATGCATGAAATACATTGCAGATATATGACCTTTATTGGAAGTATAAAATAGCAACAATTATTTTAGCCATGGCTTGATTTAAAATGTATGATTTATCAAAAATGAACGAAGACTAAGTTTATTCGTTATTGAATTCGGTGGAACTAGATGACGTTAGTACTGATTATAAAGGTGGTTTCTCCTCAGATGATAATGATACAGATTCTACTTTTAATGCCTTTTGCATGAACAAATCGGCAATAGAAAAAGCGAGTGACCTTAGTATAAATCTTAGCGAAATAAGCGGCAGTGAAATTTCTGGGCTATACCTGGACCAATTAATAATCAGGAATATTGTCCTATTAGTAAGCCAACACTTTCTATATGATAATGCAAACGATGCTAATTATGTGTCACTGAATGGCCAAAGTACCACAGAAGCGATATCCTCTATCGTACAATCTATCAAACTAGTCAAAAATCAGCATGAAGAATAAGTTATATCACTCAGTACATTCATTGGTCCTGCTCTTGAAATACCACAAAAAGTCCAGCATTCAAAAAAAATTATACGGTGCAAAAAATATATCCAACTTGATATAAAGCAAATGTTATTCAAGGAAAGCGTAGTTACCTGATCGTTTCTATAAGTTGAAAATGCTGTATCAATGTTTCACATATTTTGCCGAGGAAAGTTTATTTATGTACATTGCCAAGCAAACAAATGTTAAGCACATTAAATAAACATTTCTACCAAGTTCAAAACATCGGCACAAAAATATCTGGGATCCTGATTTTGTTGTGTTAAGTGAATTAACTCGTAACATACCTTTTTCAATTATTGAATAACCAATCCTCATTTCTTATATTCATTAAATTTATTGTACTTAGTCTAAAAATAAAGGTAATCCCTCAGTTTTCTGGATCCAGCATTGAGTAGGTTATAAATTAGTAGTTACATTTAAGGTTAGAATGATTTACTATGTATAAATACGTTAAAATATCGTCTCGGGAATTTTTTATTGTTCTCGGAAGAATGATATGAAAATGTTTATTGGACCTGAACTACATCATTCTCGGGGAAATGATATAAAAATTTTTATTAAACCTGAAATACTTCTGCCGAGAATTACATGGACACTTTACTACAGGCCTTCGTGGAAGTAACGGTGTTTGCGGGAGTGATGTTACCACGCTTTTTTCGATGTAATGACCCCAATTTCTTGTTCGTACCTTTCATTTAAGGTGCTACCACGAGGATATAGACAACCATGTGATAAAAAATTTAAGAAGTCGAAATCAACAATCCCCTGAGAAATGCCGAAGACTAACGAACTAAATGTAAGTTTTCAGTTTTATTATTCGTAGTTAGAAATTTGCTTGAATAAACTTTAAAAATTAAATTAAGGTCATAGGGGTTTGTACAGAGCTACTTATAACAATTTATAAGTATATCTCTCGATGTACGAGAACATTGGGGTGAAAATTTGTGACTACTTACACTTCAAAGATAACTCAGAAGTAGTAGCAAAGGATCGTCTAAAATATGATGTAACATTAAGGCCTGGCGACATATATCACTTCAACAAACGTTTTGAAACCGGACCTATGATTGGGCCTATGCGTTGATGAACAAATGTGCTCCACAAAAATGGTTTCGTATCTCCAACCATACATGTCTGCTAAACCACATAAGTAAGGCATGATATTATTTGTATTATGTGATGCATACCGATATTTATGTTTTTGAGGTATATACTGGTTCAGGTTGTTGCATTCCAAATTTGGAAATGTACATTTTTAAATATGTGAGTAAGTTCCCGCGAATATTTTCAAATAAACTTGTTAACTTCAGTCATTCCGGACAGTTGCGTTGGCGCAAAAGAATGCACTGGCACGGAGTGAGTGGCGCAAGTGCACAGTGTGACACAACATTATTAGCCACGAGACTTCGAAGCTGGTAACATCTACCTGTGTCGTGGTGTCTTTTCTTTTTTTTTTAGGATGTAGGTTCCTCTATCTTATCTCTACCTTCTATTGTTACCTCTACCTGTATACTTGTCGTTACCCCTACAAACAAAATAGGATAGACGAATAGAATCTGATTCAACAATGACGTAGCCGACCCACACCAAAAAAACGAGATTTAACTGCAAGGTGCGTTTTAAGTAAGTACTTTGCTTTATTTAAATTATATTTTAAGTTAAGAATGGTATCATTGTAAACGTGTTTGGTATTTGATACAATTTGCCGCGTAATTATGCTATAATATACAATTGCGCAATATTGTGAAACGTGGACCATATCAAGGTAATAATGTTATACTAGGTGGAGCATCAGATTTGGGTACAGGGGCAAATGTGGTGTTACGATTGTCACACATAATTCCTATCTATAAGAACCTGTTACGGTATTCCGTGCACACAAGGAAGAAAAGTAAAGTAAGCAAAGAAAATAGCCCGCACCAAGCACCGCAACAAAAAAGGAAGAATCCAAAGAAGGTCGTGCTAGCTAAAAAGTTGTAGAGTGGGATGGGTCACACAGAAACCTCACGAAAGAACGTTTATTTACAAAACCCTAAGAAAACAACATATTATAAAAGGAAAACCAATTCAAAAATAATGTATACCCTTTTTTAATTATCTTTAACTAATTTTCTACTTCAATTCTAACATGTACATGAAACAAAAATTAAACAAAAATATGTATCGTGGACTGTTTTCGGTACTGTGGTTACCACGATTTTTAAATCTTTATATATGTCAAAAGTGTATACTTACATAGTATGGAACAGAAATACAAAGAAAATCCATCTACAGACCGAAATGTCGTTATAGGTGGCACAGAATGATGTATTAATATCGCACATACGCACTAGAGCAACTTTAAAAAATTATATAAACAAATTTATAGGACAGTTAATGCCATTCTATTATCTAATAAATAAATAACAGCTGCCCCCATAACATTTCCGACGATTGAAGCGAAGTAAATTCTGTTTCAAACCCTGTACCATCTCCAGGTGTGCGATGTATAATTTGAAAAACTTGACAAAGAAAATCCAGACCTCAATTTATTTTACTTATAGAAATCATCAAATGATGCAAAGAAAAAACCCAGCAAGTTTTACAGCTTGACATAACGTTCTGGTTTTAACCTTATCATGGCGTGATCTTGTAAGTTCTGCTAATTCATCGTTAGGGCACAACAACTTTTTGTAGTGGAACACATGGCATCTCATACTTGCATCTATGTTACTTCGATTATACAGGTATTAAAATACGACAAAATAAGAGCCTTATAATTTTCAAAAACCATTCAATTGCTCTAGCGTTATATATACGGTATTTAACGAAACACTATTTATGCTACGGTAGATTTAATTTCTACGACATAACTCGAATTATACTAACATTTAATAACATATTTATTAGTTTACGTTATTAATGCCACTAAGGAAAAGACAAAGACCACTGTCTTACGTCATTTTTGAATAACATTTTCTACACTACAATCGCCTAAAATAACAGTTACACACTGATCACCCGAATAGCAGCATTAGAAAATTTATGCTCGTTCAAGTAACCGATACAAGTAAAAAGAGAATGAATTCTACTCGTATTCCAACCCATCATATCACTTCAACAAAACGAGGTTACAATCGATAAATGAAAAAACAACATTTACCTTATGCATTGGAAGTGGACATAAACGTTTTAAGCAACACGAACGTACATCCAATTCAAGGACTTATAGACGATGCATAGAGTTGCATAGTTTTAGCATAAAATTGTACAAATTTAACATATCAATTAATAATGCCATGTAAAGATAAACAAAGTGAAAATAACCTTGCAGAAACACGTACACCACATTGTAATATCTATGAAAACAAATGTTCTGATAACCAAATACCATGTTCATAATCTTATTATAACCTTTAAAAATGCATACGTGACTAATAATAAAATACCAGTTTTTAATGCTATATTGAAATGGAATAGATTTGCAGTATGTAAATTTATATCTAAACATTTTAATAAAAATCTTACAGGGTGATGGATAAGCAATCATTTATAAATATGCAAGTGACTGTGAATTCAGTAAAAAATATGAAATTTTAAATAAGTATGGTTGAAAATATTTACATGCTGGGATGATACATATAACAAACCATATTGTTTACTTTGACAGTTTTTATACGACATTACCTTTGATGATTTACTTATACAGCAGGGTAATAATTTCCTTCTGAACAATACCTGTCAATTGTATTCTTAACTTCAAATTAACTAATGATCAGGAGGCTGAGAAAGAACAATGAGGAATTTCGGAAAAATATGTTGGTTCAAGCCATGGTGTAGATGTAATGAGCATTCTCTGGAAAGATCATAAATGCGTATAATTAGAGTCAACTTATGTTGGAATTCGACATTCAAAATGGACAGCGTAGTACCTGTTAGCGCAACAAAGACATTACAATTTGATCGAGCACAAAAGCAACGAATCGAGATGGACTGTCCAACAATTATACATGAATATAATGCACACATGGGTGGTGTAGAGCTAATGAATGGACTGATAGGTTACTATCATATCCACATGAAAACAAGAAAATGGACAAGTCGACAATTTCATCACCTAATAGACATGACCATGGTAAATGCCTATTTGTTGTATAAAAGAATAAATCGAAGACAGTCCAAAACACTAAACATACAACTAGCTATGTTTAGAAGACTATGTTATGGAAACCAAAAAACTTTACTGCAACCAGAAAAATATTTGGACGTCCATAAGGTCTACCACCACCTGTCAAAAAGCATTCCAAGAAAAACTATTTACCTATCGCTCATACCCGTTTTGAGTTTCAATCACTATCCTGAATGGTTATATCGTTCAGGCAAGCAGCAATGTAAATTGTCTGGATGCAAATTCAAAATTCTATGTCCATGTTCTAAATACATATTTGTTGCACAGCTGCAAAAAAATTGCTTCGCCAAGTTTCACAATGGTTTATAATATATGTTAAGTGCGCATATTTATTTAAAATTATTAATTAAATTATAACATATTTCTTTTTTTTAATTTTCTCCTTTACTGGTTACATTAACTATTTTTGACGTAACTGCCCAAGTCCGTTTCAAGGTGAGCATATTAGCAAGTGTACCAAGTGACGGTATACGGATAATCAACATTTGAATACATATTCATCAACATCGGTCTTCAATTATATGTGGAAAATTTTTGTGCGATGATAAAAAATTCGAGCATTATAAGGTTAATTTGTGACCGAAAACACTCTGTACTAAAGTTTTAATTTTTAAGTACACCTAGTGTATGCTGTTAATCCATTTTCTCTGCAGCAATAGTATGCAAACATTGCAGTCACAATAAATTTGATAAATGTTATGAAATTGCATGATATATTTTTTCCGTGCATTTTATATTTCCAATGCTCCACCAGAAGGTACTACATTGGCCAGGAGGCGAGTTTTTTGTTGCCTGGAAATTTAGAATTTTGCCGAACCCTTGGCGTTCCAGGCAAGGTAGGGATCTTTAACGTGTGTAATAACACTCACACACGGGACCTCCATTTAACGTCTCATCCGAACGAGGGCGTAATTTTTGTGAAAAATGCTCACCTGTCATTTTTCAAGCAGTCGGCCGTGTCGGGATTTGAACCCAGGACCTTGGGATCCGTAGTCTTATGCTTACTACATTGATCCACGGCGACGCCGATATATTTTTTCCACATAATACAAGAGCCCACATTTTAAGTATAGATCTAAAAGTCTGTCAAATATTGTTTGATAAGTACTCAATAACAAGGGTGGAGGGGGATAAGTGTGCATTTGGGCAAGTATATTATAAAGAACTAAATAACTATTTCTGGCATGGTGTTTCAGCCATGTCAATCTGCAATTATTAGTAGATTTTCTACAACTAACACTATAGTAATCTGTTGGTTTGCTTTTTAGAATTAATATTTGTTTTTGCTATTTGTCTTATCAAGCTGTGAAAGTGGAAGTGTAATAAAATCATTGTTAAGGATAGCCTTAATATGTATTGGTATATATTTTTTGAAAATAATAATGTGTTCATATTTATCGATACTATACATGGCCCAATGTTTTTTCCATATAAGGCACGTGCAGTAAACAATAAAGGCACGAAACTATTGCTGCACACCTCCTAAACATTTTTTATTGCACTTTAATTGTGAATATAACCCAGGGAAAATAGATATGCTGTATAAAAGTAAATTTCACCGAAACATTACATATACAGCAGCTGATTTAAATAAAACTCTAGAATATATTAGTGCTATAGTTGGAAAATTTTGCAACAACTACGGAAACATGGGGTTGAGTTAAGCAAGAGCAGAAATTGTATAAATTGTCGACAATATTTGATTAAAAATTATATAAAAACTCCTTTTAAAGATCACTATCTGGATGGATGAAAACTGGTTTTTGGGATATATCTGTCAGCATAACTTTCAATAAATAAAAACCCAATCTACAGAATATTCATGAAAAAGTCTTTGGCCATTTAATACAGATGAGGATTTTCAACGTTAAAAAATATTTTGACAGGTTAGAACTGTACAATAAATCTGAACAAATATTAACTCATAAAAACCCAGAGTCATCTATATGTTGTAACAATTTTTTTTGACGACTGCAAATCACCTAAAAGTTATTTGTTAAATACGTCATTTTGTCTATTCGATTAAACAAGTAAATATCGCCATTCAAATAAATATTCGTATTGGTATCATGTAGCCCAATCATAATGCAGAGATTATCCTATAGTGCTAGTTTGGTTGCTAACAACAGGCGTTGGCTATTTGAATAAATACCTCAATGTCAAGCGACTTGGAAATATTGTGCGCGGTGTGCCAGCAGTCAGTCTGGCATTGGCACTTGACAAGAACACATAATGCAGAAGAATAGTGTTCTAGCCAGCAATTTGCGTGTGGCCTTACGCCTAGATGTTTAATTCAAGTGCAACATGCACTTGAATAAGTGTTTTGAATAATGCACTCTTCAATGTAATCGTAATATTTTTGATTTAATATGAATGTTCTTCAATTTAATCGTAATAATTTTGATTTAATATGAATGTTCTTCAATTCTTTTGTTTTAATCTAAACGTCCTTCAATTAGCATTTACGATAATCCTTTAATTGCCATGATGTTTTATTCGAAAGAAAATGCTTGGCAAATGTGCGGTATTTACAAGTAATAAAGTGGATAATTACGGCCAACATAATTGTTTTGTAACGAACGAAATGCCGTAAAAGAAGGAAGCATGGCGTTTTTGATAGCTGTTGGATTGGATTTTGGTTTGTTTCATTTTTGCAAGGAAAAAATACACTTCAAGTTTGTATAATTGGGTCCAAGAGGCGTACAGTTGATTGGCTGCGTCACAACATGTGGACAGCGGCGTCAGTTGTTTGTCGAGGTACAGTATGTAAGCACATCTGGTTTATACAAAGTAACACTGTCACATAAACAAGAACCTGGCTATACAAGGTAAGCTTTTTTATTATTTTCACATGACGTCCGCATTTGGGCCAACATTGGTACAAGGCAACATATTAAACGTAACATTGTAATGACCTACGATTATTATTTTGCTTAACAAACTATAAAGGACTCGATGTTTTGTATTTATCAACCTTTAAATCCAGGGCTGTACCTGTTATTATTACGAACGAACTTAAACACCTTAATTGAGTTCTGATTAACGTTTTCATTTATGTGTAATTATACTTAAAGCAAATATGAAAGTTAAATTATTAGATTTTTGAAATTTCCATATACACCTGTAAACCAAATTACAGATCGATATTTTGGATATTGATTTGAGGTAGTTTTGTAACAAAAAAGAAATGCTTAACATGTTTCATATTTTATTTGATTTTATTATTCTACATCTGCGAGAAGAAATTGAAGTACAATTTTGATGTATATATTATGTACATACAACCTTTTATCATGAAGCAACATTTGATTAAAGAATCATCATTTAATTCATTTAATTAATTGTTTTATTTTGAACAAGTGAGTTCAAGAATAGGGTAATTGAAAAAAGGAGTAAAAGGCATAAATACCATCAATATAATGATATTTGTAGCTTCCATTTGACGAAGGAGCACTGATAGCACTTTCAAAATTTGATGCCTAATTTTTGTGTATAAAAGTGTGTGCATAACTGATATTTATAGCTTTTCTTTTTATAAGGTAGCGAGAGTACACCTCTTGTGTCCTCCTTTGTTAATTTAATCCAATTTTCTTTACAGCTCCTGCTTAAGCAGTGAATACAATATTCCTCACTAAGGACTCCCAAGTTCCCCTTAGGGAAACTCTGTGTTTAAAACTTAATGACTTGGTGGCGCCCTCCCCATACCCCTATTTTGGTATAAGTTGAATCAGTAAGTAAATAATGATTTGTAAAAAGAACCACGACCAATCCTCATAAGCTCTACCCGAGGAATAGACCCCTAGCATAGTCGGAAGATAGTTGCGTTCCATCATTTTTAGGAAATCCTTCCTTAAAGTTCACTGGTTTCATCAAACTATATTAAAGAACCCAGGGATTACTTTATATATTTAATTAACCAAATAAATAAAGTAGTCTACGTAAGCATGTAACAGATTTAGTAGTAAACAAAATAAGATGCTGGAATTGAATTTTTGTTTTTTGTTGGTGGGTGGCACCACCAGTATCATTATCTGACATTTCTTCAACAAGTCTAATAAAAATTTATCCGATATACTTGTGTTATGTTAGTGTGTGGCATTATAATGAAGCTACTGCAAGGAAATTGATAAAATATGGACATCAATTTTGTGTAAGTACAATAACCTTATTTATAATAAATTTATTGTTTTATCACTGAAATACATTCAACAATGCATGATGTTGTGACTTATCTGATTTAACTGATTAAATAATCATATAGATTTTCAAAATCCCTTCTAAAACTTGTGTGTTACATATAAGTAATTCACATTTGAAGTACTTAAAATGCTTATAGTGTTGATTTAGAGGTGGAGGCAATTTATACCGAGCCTCCTCACTGATGAAGAAATCTGCTAATGAAGATGAAGGGAGAGATTTAAAAGATATTCCTGCTCGGCAGCTGATGGCTGGTGCTGAAATAAAATTAAAAGATAATTCTAGAATTAACAATTTACTAGAGGATGAGGATAACCTACAATCGAATTTTCAAGTAAAGAATTGTTAAGAAAACAAAGGAGCAGCAAACGTAATTAGAAAAGAAAAAATACACTACAAACGGACAAAGAGTATATTTCAGAATGTATACACCGGCTTTAGAACAGCAGATTATTCATAATTTGCCTTCTTTTCACCATTAGATATGTTTGAAATATTTTTTAGTAATGATGTATTTGAATATTAGATGAGTCAAAACAATATGCTTTATTCAAAAATCCTCCCATTTAAATTTTAGCATAAAAGGACAGTTTCTTTGAGATTTTGAAATTTATACATTGTGCCGATAATAATCATCCAGACTTAAACAATAAATGCTGGAAAATTTCACCATTTATGGACAAATTAAAATTGAAATTCCTGGAGTATTTGTATCTGAACAGGATATCAATTACGATGAGTCGATGGTGAAATATTATAGTAGGCATCCGTATAAACAATTTTGAGGAAAGCCAATCCAATTTGGCTTTAAAATGTACTGTCTAAATACTAAAGATGGCTAACTAATAAATTTTGACCTATATCAGCAAAAAATCCCAGATCCAATTCATCTGATGAAATTTTATACGGTAAGATTGCACCTCTTCAAAAGGTGATTAGAGAAATGCCAGAAGGCAAAGAAAAAAGGGTTACCCTATAGAATTTATATAGATAATTTGTTTATGTTTGTATTTTTTTAAAGGTATGAGAGAAAGTGGATATTGATACACTGGAACAGTTCGAGATAATAGATTGCAAAAAGGCATACCACTTCCAACGAAAAAAATTCTCTAAAAAAAACCTCTACGAGAGGAATATCATTCTGTAATTGATCAAGAAACTGGAATAGTATTTATTAGATGGGTAGATAATGATATTGTTATGGTTGCATCCGCTTGTTATGGAGTATAACCAATTTCCCAGGTTAAAAGGTATTCTCAAAAGGAGAAAAAATTCTTAATATTTCCTGGTTTAACCTAATAAGCAAATACCGTACATCAATGGGAGACACAGACTTAATGAACGAAAGTATTAGGAGATACGAAATTGGCATACGTTCAAAGAAGTGGTTATCACCTCTGTTTACCTGATTAATAAAGGCATCCACTCAAAATGCTTGGGTTATTTCCATAGAATCTGAAGATCAATGACTCACAAGGCAGTACGGAGCTGCCTACAAGGGCGCCGCTAAACCACCAACTGCAGTATACCGTTTCCAAAGCAATAAAGTAAGTGACAAGCTTCGATATTATAGAACAAATCACCTGCTTATTTGCTGAAAATTTTGAATTTTGTCGAATCCATGCTGTTCCAAGCAAGGTAGGGATCTTTAACGTGTGCGACAACAGTCACATACGGAATATCCATTTTACCTCTCATCCAAACAACGTATTTTTGTGAAAAATTCTCACCTAAAATTTTTCAAGCGGACCATATCGGGATTTGAACCCTGGACCTTGGGCGTAGTAGTCACATGCATATCAACTATGCCACGGAATCGCCTAGTTCTAAAACAACAGCTGGATGTAGTAAATTAAAATCCCATCACTTATAATTTTTAACGGGTGAAACATCTGATACAAATGAATGACACTTCCAAGTGTATCCAGGGACAATTTACAGAGGAACCACCAATAGTTGGATGCAGTGTGATGTTTTATGCATTATTTTTGAAAAAATTTTGATGCTATTGCACCCAAAAGTCAGATTTATTAATTTATAATGGACATGTATTCTCCACATTGAGCATCAATCGATTCAACAATGAAAAATAATGTAGTCATATTAAAACTATTACCACAGTCCAGTCATTAAACTTGCGCTTATTCAAATCGTTAAAAAATGCGGGTGCATTATTAGTAAAATGGCAAATCATCTTGAAGGCCAAAGATTTCCTAAACAGCTATTTAGCAAAATGGTAAGCAAAATTTGGTTGGTGCTTAAATCTGAAATAATATCTAACAGTGTATACGTTTTAAGTTAGAACTAATTTCCAAAGTGAAAATTGATCCTTTTGCATACAAACAATTGAAAGATAACAATCTGGAACATCTATGCAACGAAAACTTCCCATGTTCCTTTGAAATCCTTATAATCATATTTCATTTTAATAGTTTCTGTACTAGAAAATCCCACCATCAGGATTAGGTTATTTCCTTTGCATTAGTATGTTCATTTTCGTGATATGAATTTCATGATACGAATTAGCTGAAATAGTTTTGCATCAGCATGGCCCCATTTTCAACTTTTTTTGAGGAATACCTCCTAAAAGAGCATGTAATTAAAAAACAAAATAATTTCCTTAGTTATCATTTTTACTTGGACCCTTTATCTGCAACAAATGTTACTTCTTAGCCCATCTTCAGGCGCTTGAAAGTATCAAAGAAATATTTTTATATATGAAGTACAAAATAACGATTAGGTTTATAAATCGAACACTAAAACATTGACCTTAAAATTATAGTATTACAGGATAGTTTTAATCTTTGTGTATATGTTTGTTTAATGTGTTATGATGTCTATTTTTGAATTTACAACCTACCATGATCGAACCCCATGATAAAACCTGAAATTTCGAAAAATATGTTAAGCATTATACTGCATCTGCGCATCATGTAAAGGAATTTGTATAGGTGTTAATATTAAAAGAAGCAATTTTGGATGTAACTTTGCTTCTTTTAATATTAACACCTATACAAATTCCTTTACATGATGGCGCAGATGCAGTATAATGCTTAACATATCCAAAGTTTAAAACTATCCTCAGTAAGTATTGAAATGTAATACGCTATAATTTTAAGGTCAATGTTTTAGTGTTCGATTTATAAACCTAATCGTTATTTTGTACTTCATATATAAAAATATTTCTTTGATACTTTCAAGCGCCTGAAGATGGGCTAAGAATTATAAGCCTGAAACATGTAGCGAAACTTTTTGTACCATAATAATTTTTTTATTTTATTAAATTGACACATGGGGAGATTTTGAGTCATTCTATTCATTTATTTTACCCTGTAAAAGGTAAAAAAAAAAGTCAGCCCAGGCACCGAACCCGTAACTACATGCACGTTATTTGGAATCTGTAACACAGCGCTATTGCCCATGATAAATATGACAATCCCATTTGTGGTATGCATGTGTTGGCGCAATGTCATGCAAACTTCACAAACTAGTCTAACTATTCCGTCAGGCCCGTTCTATTCTGCCAAATAAATTTAATTTTTCTTTAAAAATAGATCAGCTATATTAAAAATTGATCGATTTTTATATTCCTAATTTATTTTGAAGACTAAAAATATATATTAAGTTATTATAGCATTTTATTTTGAAACTTATGAAAATAATTCTGTCATCTTAGATTTTGACAGTACCGCTTCGACTGCATACGACTACCTTCGATACAATTTCTTGACAATTCTCTATTTAATTTTAGAAACTTTACGCACAAATGTTTAAGAAAATACACAATGTGAAACAGCTACCGCTCCAAATTCAAGTTCTATTTTGCTTGTAGGACATTCCCCTGCATATTAGATATTTTATAAAGACCCGTGTCAATTTCTTGAAACCATCTTGATCTTGTTTCTCTATCTGGCTAATGTGTTTACTAACACTGGTTTCTCTCTTCCACCATGCATTCGGCTACTTGGTTCGTAAAAATCTTGTTGTGTACTACTATTGAGACACGTAAAATACAATGTTAGTGCAAAACTGACAAACCAAGGAAAATTGCTATTTTCCTCCTAATATATGCACTTCCATTCCACGAAAACTTGCCTACCATATATAGGACATTATTCCTAGTCAAACCCTGCCGCTCGCAACCCTTCCGAACCTTCTCTCCTGGAAGTAAATCCCCGATTAGTCTCACCTCTTCCCTTTTAATGCAATAGCGTAAGTCGAAGCAAAAGTCGACTGTCAAATTTCATAGTTATTTAATTAGTAAAGTTCCACGATTCATTTGTTTTGATTATATGAAAACGCCTCGTGTCGTTTTATCTATCAAATATGTATGTATAATCAACTTACTAATAGCGGAACTAGAATCAGAAACCGTAACTTTTTACTTATTTGAGTCAGCACAAATCTACCTATTAAGTCTTCATGCCCAGCTGATTAGATCACCGGTGCGCCAGCATAATACATTATCAATCAAAACAAATGAATCATGGAACTGTACCAATTTAGAATAAAATTACGACGATGACAGACATAATGAATTTGAGAACCTTTGACTATGAACCATATATAATACATAATAATGTTTCTTAGACCAAAATTATAGTATAAAAATTACATTTCTTAATGGAAATAACCTAACCTCATAGGTGTGATTTTCTAATACAGAAACTATTAAAATGAAATATGATTATAAGGATTTCAAAGAAACGTGACAAGCTACAGGTACCAACTGTTGTCTCCAATCTTGTCTAAAATACCTGTCTATTTGAAGATTATTATTAGCAAATCAAACAAAATAACCCAATAGAAAAAGATCTAAAGAAAAATCAGTGGTGGAACAGTAGTCATAATTAGACAAGAAACTGCTTCACCTTCTAGAAACAAAAGAGAAGAACAGAGATCCCAAACCTTAAAAGCACCAAAAAAGAAGTACCTAAGGCATTCTGGAACACAAGGAATTGCTAGATGAAAATGAAATTGAATATAACGATGAACATTTAGGAGATAAAATGGTCATTCTTAAAGCTATTAGACAACCTTTTAATCACGATTTAATTATATAACTGGATTCTTGTAAGATTTACAATTAAAAAATTACTGCATTGCGTTGGACAAATGATTTTTTGATTAAACGATGAGATGGAGGTTAAATTACTTACAACATTAATGTCTTTAAACTCCACAGCAGCTGCCGTCCTTGTGTACGCTTATCCAATAGATAGTTTTTTTGTTCAGCTAGATAAATATTTAAGTATCCTTTCAAAAATAACAAAAATGTAAGAATTTTTCTTTTTTAATTTTGCTGCTTAAAAGTGTAATTTTAAGCTAATCGCGATGTTACTTTCTTTTAGTCAATAGTTTCAAAGATATTTGTATCTTATTATTTTTCCAATGTGCCCAGTTAAATTGTGGTAAAATGCCTTTACCCACTTACTCCAAGTGGTAGTACAAACTGAACATTGTTTTAAAACAAATTTAAAAAAGAACAAAACCGGTATTTTCACTCAATTTCACTGTTATTTGTTGAATGGCTTACACACGCCTTAGGAATACCGGGAATGAAAATACAATTTTTATTTTAATTGGTACTAAATTTAAAAACTTTGGTTTGCACATACCCCACTTCACCCTACGAAAATTCACCTAATGGCTATTATACAATAGTTGTATGTATATATTCTTCATTATATTCAAAGCACTATCTTCAATTACAGTAAAAAAATGCATCTTCATAACTATCATGCTATAATATCTACCTAAGATCACAAACGCTTGAAGCCTCAGTGGTATTAAACCAAAGAAGCCAATTATTCAAGACTAATTCCTTGTATCCACGAACTTAAATCACTTGTGTCTTCACAGTTTAATACAATTTCCTGAGGAGCATTTTCAGATAATAATGTTAATGCTGCAGTTCTTCCAGTTAAATAAGCACCATGTACAGTTGAATAAAAGCTGCTATGTGTATGTTCTCCGGCAAATAATACTATAGGCTGAAGAATATAAGTTTAATAACAGAATGTTTTCTGAAACATACCTTTGCATCCTTTTCACTTCCATACAGAGGCTGCGCTAAATATTCTATATCAATTTGAGAAGACCCTAATGCTATAGCTGTATAAGACCCTTTTGTATAAGGTTGATTTGCCCATGATGTGCTGAAATGAAATTTACCATTAATTCAGACATTTGTAAAATAAAAATAAATGATTACATTGTAACATCTGGTATAATTTTGACAACTGTTGGTGAATAATGCTTTTATAGAAGACCATATTATAGTGTTGTATTAATTAAGTTTGCTGTGTAATTTTTGATATGAAGTCTAGGTTACAACAGTTATTTATGCACCAAGAGTATCAAGTGGATGTTTATGCCCTGAGAGTTACGATGATACGAGGGTCTTTAGCCCAAGGGTTTGTAAGTCGCCTGACGGCATAAACATCTATTGATACCTGCAGCGCATACAATTTTTTATGTCATACTAGCTCGTTATTGCATCTAGAATATAAATAATATTGAGAAAAATCCTAAAATTTAATTTGGTCTTCATGTTATCATAGCAGCCACTATCGTTGCTATAAAAATACCGTTCTTGTAGGCGTAAACAAATTTTGGTAGTTGTTAAATTTAGAAAGTCAAACTGCAGGAAAGTTCTAAAATTCCTGACAAAATTGTAAAAAAAGTTGAAAAGGCTACACAAAACTTACTATTGAAAAAATAGAAAGTCGACGACAAAAAAAAGACAAATTGCTAAATTGAATGGCAGATAACTGGGTGAAATTTATTAATGAAACTGTGCTGCTTGGATACTTCCGTAATCGCTGAAACATTTTCTCCAAGCTCCTTCTGGTCTAAAAATTCAAAGAAGACTTTAATCGTATATAAGAATATTAACATAGACAATTACAATAATTTAAAAGTGAGTATTTGAAGCAGGGTCAAAAGGGTACAACCAAAAAAAATCTAAAGTTCTGTCCAGAGAAGATATTTTAAAATTTATTCATGAAGCACTGAATGAGACGTTCTTGATGATCAAAGTCGCATTATTATTGGGTGTATTTAGTGGATGTTGACAACGACAACTTGTGAATATGCTAGTTACATAGAAAAGTCGAAAATCAGTTTTTGCGGTAAATGTACTGGAGACAAAAACTAATAAAATGCACATTTTTACCATTAGTAACAAAGACAAATAACAGTTTGAAGCTTGTATAAGATTACTTGTCTTTAGGCCACACGGTTGTTCAGAAAAGAATTTTTTCTGAACTACCAGCCAGTGGAAAAACATATTTGGGAAAATACTGTCCATCATTGCAAAATATCTGAATTTGAGTGATTCAGAAAAGTACACAGGTCGCTCACTGTTTGCGATAAACATCGGCAACTCTTTTGGCAGATGCAGGAGCTATTATAATCACATTGAACCGCCAGGGTAGATTAGAAGAGTACATTGATTGCTGAACCATAGAGGACAGTTTATCTTCAAAGAATGACATTTCAAGGATGTTGGTAGGCACACTTTCTGGAGCTGGCCCTTTCCTAAAGAATTTTGATAACCAGGCAATGAAAAATGAATCTATGTTTGCTGCAGGAAATCTAACTATCACAGGATCGTTCCAAAATTGTCACTTTAATGTGAATTCAAATAAGCAATGTTAATTAGACAATAATTTTATTCCATATTTTGTAATTTTATTTATAGAGTTATTAATAAATTAACCAAAACCTGTTTCTTTTGTCTTTATGCCAGCATGGGCAATAAAGTACAGTTTAAGCCTGCACAGACATAAAGTACACACACTACAATGTGGTTGGTAACTAAGCAGTAAAAACACAATAATGAACTGATATGACAAAATAATGTTTGTCTTGGCTGTCATTGTATGTTAAAAGTTTAATAAAATTGAATCGTATTATTTATAAAGTATAAACTTCACACATATGTTGCAAAGCGCATATTACCAACAGGTGGGCCCAGAGTATTGAAGTTTAAAGGTACTATGAATATGTATAAAATAAGTAAAGTTAGCATTTTAAAACTGAGCGGAGGAAATTTTTTTGTGATGTGCCGCGCACGTTCCTTCCCTGATATGTTATTAGTATGTAGTCTCTTAACAGTTCCATGTTATTTGTTTATCTATCGTTAATTCCTACACCAATGGCATAAAGTAGTATTGTAATTAGGTTTAAGTGGTGCAATTTCAAACATATGCGGGGTTAGGCGTAATCTTGTCGTGGGTTGCAGTATTAAAACGCTAGGGGAAAGCAGCAGTTGGTTACCGTTATGGGAAAAAGCATGACAAATGCGACAGACTTGTGCATATGATCAAATAGTTTTATACTGATGTTTTGATTATTAATGTTGTAAGTCGTGTTCATGTGAATTGGATTAAGGGTTTATCTACCAGGAGTATTCTTGAAACAGTTAGTGGAATTTAAATAAGGTGAACTCATTCTGTTAAGCTGTAGGTGTTATTTTAGTAGTTGTCAAGATGCATCACAGGTTTAACGCACCCCTCAATTGGATTGGTATGTCGGTAGTGTAAATCCACTTCATGGTCTAGTAATTTATCGACGCAAGTATAATTATAATGAGAGGTATGCATGCATACAGTTACATAAGAAAGGCCTAAAGAACGTAATTCGTTCTTATATTTAATGCTTGTCGGCAGACCTGAACTATTAATAAACTTCGCGTTGCTTTAGGTAAAAGGGAGTTTTAGGTGGATAAATCGAGCGGTTTGGTGCAAAGTTACCATTCCGGGAAATTGGAAACACCTGTGCATTAGTTCCCCGCAGAATTATAATTCTCGCATGTTTGTTTATTTAGGTTCTAAGGACACTAGTATTAAAAGAGGTTTATGCTACGATGGAATTTACCGTTTCTGTTACTGTATGTTTAATATTAATAAATTTTTTGGTAAAAGGTTATGTATAGTTTCGTATTCAGAGTAGCTCAATGTTACAGGTCCACACTATTGATCCAAACTCACCCTGAAATTTTAAGCCTACACTTGTGGGCACGTTCAGTTTGGAAGTACGGAATATAAATGCTTCTAATGAAAAAAAAATTATGGACTGTAATAAATTCAGATAAGAAGAGTTAAATACTGCAGAAATTAGTAATTAGCAAGCACAAGATGAGCAGGTGCGTGGTGGTTCGATAGGTCTTATGGTTGACGATAGTCAGGAATACAACCACATCAAAACAGGCATGGAGAGCATAAAGAGTCACCACAAGAAGGCTACATTAAATACAAAAGTATGCCTGATCAGACAAATTTACAGTAAAAAAATGGATGGAAGTGAGAACTTGGTAGCTCATATTGATACTTTAACAAATCTCTTCCAAAAGCTCATCGATCTTGGAGAAAACCTAAAACATTGTTACATTGGAGAAATGATTTTAAGCAGGTTACCACACAACTATGATGTTCTCATAACAGCTCTTAAAACTAGACCAAAAGACAATTTAACATTTGTAACGAATAGGTGTTACAGTAAATAAAAACCAGAAACAAAAAGAGAAAAGTAATAAATTAATATTGAAACACCCTCCATAATTCTCATTTCATGTATAATATTGTTCAGTAATTATGTCATTTTAATAAAACTGGTAGTTCTATCAAACACATCAACCTAAAAACCACAAAAGTATCATTTTATCTCTGTAAAATACATATTAAGACAGAACTCGGTTAACAAATTATTTTAAACCACAAAACTGTTAACAAAATATTTATTTCAGTAAATTTCATAGCGGAATCATCTCATTTCTCAGAAAGCTTTAGAATTATGAAGATAAATAATAGTGAATTTATTAATGTACATCTCATATATAGGAAAGTTTTTACAAATTTTAGTTTTCAATGTTACATAGTTTCAATACTTAGTTCTAATACAATGTAAAAAAAAATCCAGATGCTGAATAGAAAGATTCACAAATATCAAATAGTAGATATAATTTAATCATTTCATACAATATGTTATAATATGTTCATTTTATATCACAAAGACAAAAAAAACACGAATGTTAACCTAAGTAAACCACACGATACCATAAGTACTTTCCAGGATTCATTCTATAAACCCAATAGGAATATTGTATTATGACAAAAACCCCCGACAACATACGAAAGAAGGGGTAAGTAAATAACAATAAGTAGATTCAACGGAAAAATTAATTAAATTATTCGCAAACTGGTAATAAGAACACATCGAAAATGTAGTCATACGGAAACGTAGTACGGCGGACATGACCACGTGGTTGAGGAGTGATGAAGTTAGTTAAAAGTAGCGTTGAACGAAACCAGCTTGAAGTATATAACGTGGCCTTCTCAGGGGAAAATATAAGATGGTGTGTAAGCTTTCTGGAACTTCAGTTGCAATTTGGCAAGGAATGTTTTTTCTGTGTGTGGGATTTTGAAAACGTGTGTGCCGTAATAAAAGGGTTACTTACGTGGATAGAGCAAATAAGTGGATTGTGTTGAGTTAAGGGAGTTGGTTAGTTGAAATTGAAACACTCTCTTGACATTCTCAGATCTAAGGAATTGGAATAAAACAGTGAGTAATATTACAGTTTATGTTTATAATTCTTTATAATTTAACGTGACTTTTAAATGTAAATTGGTTGGTATTTATGGAGTAGGAAATGAAGTAAACATGTAAGTAATTATTTTGTTGAACGATAAATTATCAACGGAATTAATGTTGGATAAATTTAAGCATGCTATTATCATGTAAAGAAGTTGGGGTAGCTTGGAACATTTTAAAATATTAAGAATTATACACATGGAAATTTAAATGAAACTTTTATTGGTATAATTTAGTGATGGTGAAAGCAAAAAAAAATTAGTACTTTGGAATGGAATGATATAACGAAAAGCTGGTGTTTATTGTTTTTCTGTTTTGTTATTAACGACATTTACAGATATTGAGATTTATAATGTCATACAATTTATTAATATTGGGAATGGAAAAATTTGGAGTGATGATAACTTTGTTGATGAATTAGATTTAAGATCTTTTTAGAATATTTTCTTTTAGCAACACCTGGCCAACTCAAAGTCAAGGAATTAAAATTTTCTTTTAAGTAAAGCATATTTGTATATTTATACTGAAATTATTTAATGTTAATAGAGCTTAATCTAGGTTGAATTTTATTGAATTTATTTGAAAATTAGGAAAATAGGCACATTTGTAAAGGATATTTAGCTACCATGGTGAGGGAAACGTGTTTGGAAAGCATTTTATTTAATTTGACTAAAATTTAAGTGTTTCAAAATATTTTAGCAAAAGTTAAATATAATGGGAAAATGTAGAAGCCAAAGCAACGGAAGCCTATATGAAATAATCACCTTCCGTATAAGGAATAATATCAAAAGAGACAGTTTGACGACTCTCAACTATAACAAAGAGTGATAATGTAACATAGTTTTTTTGTTGTATATTAGCCCGTTTTTTTATTATTTTTCTTTCTTATTATTTTTATTTTAAATTTTTTTTTCTTTCATAATTTCTTCTATAGAAATCCATTCTGTACCACTGCAGTTAACCAACGTCCCCTCTATATTATTGTGGGGTCCCCGCCCTTTCAAGGATAATCAAAATTATTAACTTACCAGCTCATTTACCTGTAACAGATTGAGTTTGGTAAATTCTAAGTTTCTTAGTTTCTTTCCTACAAATATCAAAGTCTAGTTTTTTATCATTTCTAATTATTAGTGATCTAGAAATGGCAATTGCCCATTAATCTCTAGTTCATATGTGAATTTTATGCTGTTAACTTTTGAATTTAATTCATTAAGAAAATCATCAACATTTGAATTAGAAATGTCAAAAATGTCATCCACATACCTTATCCATATTCTTGGGAAGTATTTGGAATTCTCTTTAAACTTGCGTTCCTCTGTAAAAAAGTCTCAGAACAGGCAAGAAAAGACTTTCTGATTATTAAAGAATTACAACAGAAAGATTGCTTTTATTTAAAAGCGGACAAGGGTAATAGGCTGGACATTCTAGGCAAACGGGACTATGTTGATAGAGTAGAAACTTTGATATCTAAGGCTCTTTATAGACCAATAGCCACAAAGAGGAAAGATGATAAAATTTAAATTAGTCAAGATCCTGTTGTAGGTATCTGTGAGCGCGTTATACCTTCCGATAACGTATAATTGCGTTCTAGTAGGTTTCCCATCTAAAGATTTGTCGAAATAATACATCCTATCGGTAAGCGCTCCAGAGTTGTTAATACTAGTAAGAATTTCCTTTTTTTAGCTCTTAGTTGGAGGCTAAATTGCTTGTGGCATAGCCCGATTATTCCTTGATGTACATCAACTGCTCTTGCATGTAGACCGCCGTTGCAATTACGGTAGTACCATTATTGTTGCTGACTCATTTATTGTGGATGTAGTTCTTCCTGATACTGGTTGTTGTTGTAACGTTGATGAACTTCTAGCTGCTTTTGTTTCATTATGTAATATGGTTGAAGTGTTATCGTATTCTGCTCCTTTTCCTAGGGTTGATATTCCTACAGCCAATGCTGTTTCCTTTCCTAACTGTGATACTTCTAGTCCTCTATCTAACGTCGTTGAAATTTTATCTACTTGTGTACCTCTAGTTAACGTAACTGAAGTGTACTCCGCTTGTGTTTCTCTTCGTAAGGTTGATTCCCGTACATCCAATACTTTTTCTCTTTCTACCGTGGATATTCTGACAACCCATGATGTTTCTTTTTCTACCGTTGACTTTCTTACCTCCAATCCTAACAACAAACAACTTTCTTCCTTAACTCGTTTCGAGTTTCCTAAACCACCCTCGCCACCTCCGATACCGCATGCTACAGCTCCTACAGCCCTGCTGTTCCTGTTTGGCAGAAAGCTGCCCACAAAAGGCAGACCTCATTCTATGCTCTTTCCGAACTTGAAAATGTATGTCGACGAAATTCTCATGTCCTTGATCTCGTTTCGTTCTCCTTCTGGGGGCGCAAACGTCTTAAGCCCAATATCTAGTCCTCATGCCCCAGATTCTTATGCCGACTTTGCTCTCCTTCAGACTTGATTTTTGGACTTACGATTTCGTTTTACTTCCCTGTTTTACTTGGTTCTCCTTTCTTTCTTTTTGTTTCACCTGTGTGGGTCCGGGAATAGAATAACCCCATGGTACGACCTGTCTGGTCGTAAGAGGCAACTACAGCGGTCCACACACACACACACACACACACACACACACACACACACACTTTATACATGCATAACACATACACACCCACTTCTTACACACCCACACACATACACACACACGCACACACATACTCATACATAACTACACTGGGATTCTGTTTTATTTTCTTTTCTACGATTCTTAGATTTTCTTGTTTTGTACTTGGTGCTTGGTATTATTCTTTTTGGTTTTTCTTCTTTTCTTTTCTCGTTCCTTTCGTTCCACATTCCTCTCCTTTTTCCTGTTGCTGGTCTTCTTTGCTGTTGGTCCCTGGTCCGATTGTGTTTCGTACATCCGCTTCTGTGGTAGGTGCTTTCTAGTTCGTTTTTCGTTCTTCGGAAACCACAACTTAGTCGACTTTAGGACTAGTTAGGCTTTCTTTTCTTCGGTTCATCAGTTTTGGCTACCACAGTTGATAGTACATCGTTTCTTTTTCCAGCGCTCCTCCTCTCTTCCTCTCGTTCTCCCTTCCTCCTTTACATCCTTGAGGCTTGACCTTTGGGTCCTGTTTTGGTTGGCACTGTTGGTTTTTTTTCCTCGTTCCTTTTCTTCTCTTGAGGTTGATAACCTTCCGGTTTCTTTACTAGAAATATCCGTCCTCAGACGACTTTTCTTCAGCGTCGATGCCATTCCATCTTAGTCCTCCTTGATTACTTATTACCCGTCTTCCCTTCCTTTTTTTCTCACTTCTTCTTCTTTCTCCTCTTCTATTGTTGGCCCTTCGAGCCGGACGAGTTCTTTTTTTATTAAAGCGATTTTTTTCTGTTTCGTTTTGTTTGGGGTTTTCTCTTTGGTTTTTTTGTCCTGTCCACTCCCATTACTTTTGTTTTTCTACCCCGATCTGTTAATTTTGCTGGGGGGGGTTTGGTGTTGCGTTCCAATTTTGCTTTAGAAATTTCCCTTGTTAATTCATAAATCCGCTTTACGATAATTTTGTTAAATCAACTATGTTGCTATTCTCACATCCGTCAACTTAATTAATAATAAATACGCTGTCTAATACTTTTCAACACAAATCCCTTTTGCTTTAAAAACGACAACTTTATGCTACAATTAAATAGTTTACAATCTGTATATTTTATTTTTCTGCAAAAAATACGCTTTTAATAATTTCTCAACTTAAATGTATTTGCTTGGAAACGACAAGTTTATGATAAAATTTAAATTAGTCAAGATCCTGTTGTAGATATCCGTGAGTGCGTTATACCTTCCGATAACGTATAATTGCATTCTAGTGGGTTTCCCATCTAAAGATTTGTCAAAATAATATATCCTACTATTCTCCAGTAAAACCGTGTTTTCCAGTTTCAATCACGTTTCGATAACGCGGATTTTTGCTTTTTGAGTTCGTGTTATTTTGAACTCCTTTTAAACTTTGATTCAGCAGCTTGTGCGTCGATGCACTTGTAAAAACTACTCGTTCTGTTACTCCAAGAGCAATGCACGTTTCTACCCTATCAAATGTGTAGATTTGGTGTGGATTGGTAAGCGCTCCTGACTTGTTGATATTAGTAAGATTTTCCTTTTTTTCAACTCTTAGCTGGAGGCTAAGTTGTTTGTAGCGTAGCCCGATTATTCCTTGACGTAGATCAACTTCTCTTGCATGTAGACTGCCGTTGCAATTACGGTAGTAGCATGATTGTTGCTGACTACCGCTGCGATGCGGTGTCCATTCGCTTCCGAGGGCTGACAAGATAAGTATTCCGACACATGTATGTGACTTGTTTTCCTTTTCTAACATACCCAGGGATAAACCCAATTTGAAGTTAGATACGCTAATGTTTGTTCTGGTAAAATCCTTACTAGAAAAGTTTCGAACTTTAATGCTTTTGCTTTTTGTACTTAACCCATCTGCTTATACAAAAGTATCAGCAGTATTCTTTTCTACAGACTAGAGTTATAACAAATGCTTCGTATGGTAAAATCCTTACTAGAAAGGTTTCTAAATTTAATGTTTTTTTAATTAACCCATCCGCCTATACGAAAGTATTAGCATTATTCTTTTTGGTACTTATTAGATTTATTGCATGTTAGCTACGAATTGCACACTTCGTGGAACAATTAGTGAATTTGTCCATAGAATAAAATTGTTTTGTTAAATAGTAACCTTAGTTAATTTTGTTTTGCTGTTTCGATAGAAATTTGTATAATTGTGTTTTTTTATTGTAAATAGAAAATCGTTGGCGATGTATTATTTTTGTGTTGCTAGGAACCCCTCCCCTCTCTGCATGGGTAGTTTCCTGATATATTTACGTTTTCTTCCAGCTACGTCATTGTACGTAGCAAAGTGGATAAGTTGTAAAAGTCAGGGGTATTAGCTGTTCGGGTCCAGGATGTTCTCAAAAACATATTGGTCAGACGAAGAACAATGTTACAACTAGATTTAAAGAGCACATTGCTTATTTCAAATATTGTAAATATGAAAGATCTCAAGTCGTCAAACATATTTTTCAAACCAGCCACCCGGTTAAACTTGAGGTTGTCAGACTGTTGAAGGTGGTAAGAACGTATTCCTCCCTAGATGCGTATGAATCAATAAAAATAATTAAACACAAAGGACCCCTTCTTAATACTAACAAAGGTTCAATAGCATCATCTGGATTGCTTTTTCTATTGGTTTAACAACACATCAGAACGCATGATTAACTTTGTTTCAGCTAAAACAGTTTTAATTTTAGTATAAAATAAGTGGTTTTGTTTAATAAGGCAACAATTCACTTTGTTTTGTAGAGATCACCAGCCTACTTGGCAAGGAGAATATCCTCAGATGTTCAAAACAAATTTTAGTAAATTGTTTGTTGGGAAGAATCACTTCAGCATACATGCTGAGGAGAATATCTTCAGAAGGGTTTCCCGACCAAATTTTAATTTTTAATGTGTTTTATTTTTTAGTTTACTACTGATGATTATCACATAGTGGTCAAAAAACGTATTTAGTTTTTTAAAATATTTTTGTGGTAAAGGGGTATTAATTATTTTAATTTGTATCATGCTACAGTGTTCTAATTTATTATTATTAACTTCAAGAAACATTTGTTTGTGGTAATGAAGATGTAGAAGAATTACATCAGTAGCGGACATCACACGTGCAAATAAAGGAATTCGATCCCACACGTTTATTGAGAAAGTTAGTGTAATGATTAATAATGTATCCGAATCGAAGTCATTTGAGGTATAGTATTGAAAAGGAAGAGAGCAACTTTCAATCAATCGCTTAAAAAATATCCATATCAAAATGCATAAATCACGAAATTTTTAGATTTAAAGTCAACAGTTTGCTCACCTAATCAAAAAATTAAGAAATTATCATAGACAAATTTTTCAATTTAATTGGTTAAAGTAAATCATAAACTCTGATGATTATGGGTGACACGAGGAGACTTCTCTTATCATGTTATTTATACAAGCCGATTTAAATTCGAGGGCCACTAAGGGGATCTCGCTTATTAATGGAGACAAAAGGTATGTTTAAATTCGGCAAAGTTTTTACACTAATTAATAATCTGCAAAGCAATTTGACATATCTTATTTGGCGTTCGAGATATTTACAAAAATGTAAAAAACTGAATTTGTTTTTTATTTTTAATGCCATTATTTCAAATAATATTCAAAATTTTAAAGCACTTTCTCATGGACACTTTTTACCTCCTATCAAATTGTTACGTTCAAAACCCTGCAAACAATTTTTTCTGCATTTATTTTTAAAACGCCCTAAAATTCCTCAACAAGCTCGATTTCCCACCATTTGAATTAGTGTTATTTTCTAAAATTTCTCAAGTAATTACTCTATACAAAAGTTTGCCTTATAAAATCAAGCTGCTTACAAAACATTACGTTACAAAGTAGTTGCAATATTTCCTAGCACCTACTGTGATTACATTTTAAAAGCTGCATGAAAATGCACAGCTTTCTTCTAAAAGATAAGATCACTTACCACCTGCCTACATCTGCTTACAATGGACTTGTTATCTGGTATTCTGCAGCTGTTAAGATGTTACAAAGTAACAAGATTGTTTTCCTTTGTCTAAAATTTTTTTAATAATTGCGTTATCTGCTTGTTGGCAAGCTGTTACAGTTTGTATTTCGGCAGCTGTTGTCTGGGAATTCTGCACACATGATTCTTTAGCGATATCTTTGAAAGCCAAATACCCTACCCCCATACATGATTCTGTCCTTAAAAAATAGAGACCGTGATTTGAAAGATTGAAGACGACATCTTCTTACCGAAAATACATATTGTAAAGTCGTGCTACTAAAATGCTTTCTGTGTTAGCATGAGTTGTGTTAGTGGTTCCAGCAGCCACCCCATAGGGAAATGCAGCTGCATTTTCCCAGTCCTAAGATGAGATACGAAGCTGATTGCTCAAGGTACAGTTTCCTGGTTTTGTAATATTTTTTGATGCTACTGTGGAGGATAGACATTTTATTTGCTGTTACTCCTGATTATCCAATAAATTACCAACACCACGTTACCAAACACATTCACAGTGCACGAGCGACGATGTAATAATAATTCTTCAAATTAAAAATTAATTATTCAAAGTTTGTGTTAGAGTCCATTTTACTGTTTCTTTTGTCTTTTTATATAAACATTAACGTAAAGAACTTACGCATCAATTTAAAAGTAGTTAATATTTGATTAATTTAAGTAAGGGTGTCTAATTTTAATGTTATACTATTTCTTGAGGAGGTGCACTTCACAATGCAGCATGTATATATAACTTAGGTATATTTCTTTTCTTAGATTTACCGTACAGTTTATGCTTAATTTTCTTATATATGTACTTAAGGTGAAATATTAAGTAAGTATTTAGATTGTAAGATGTTATATATATTTTGCTTATCAATTTTATATGCTTGCGTTATGACGCTTTGTTTACCAGCACGTATCAAACGATTACGCAACTTATTGGATTTTATTGTTTTGTAAATAGTCTTTCGAGATTGTATGTTAACAATATAGTTTTACTGAGGTTTCCAATGTGTTCTTTCTATTTCACCCACGCCCCTCTACGACGTTTTTGAGCTAGCCCAAATACTACCATTCTGTCCCCGTTTTGTTGCGGTATTCGACGTAAACGATTTCTTTACTTTCTCTTACTGTTTTCTCTCGTGTTTGCGTGGAATACCGTAACAAACTTTTGGCTCCCCAAGGTGAGCTCGATTTCGAAACCTTTCTTTATTTACTTAAAATTTGCTAATTTCTGAAACCGTTCTTCTTTACTTAAAAATTCATATCAACTTTTGGAAACCTCTATTTCTACTTTATCTTTCGTCTAGAATTTTCTGTACATACATCTGAATTACTAGGGGTTTATGTAATTGATATAACATAAAGTCAGACCTACGCTGGTTATCTTTCAATGATAATTATAAACATCCTTGATACATATACGGAATATAAGCAAGACAAATGGTAACTAAATATTTAAACACTTACTGCAATATTTCTTATTCCTTCTACACAGATGATACGTTGACTGGCAAGATTCTCAACCAAGTTTCTAACAATTACACTACAATTAATTACAACATTTCTTTCATAGCTGAAATTTCAACGGTACTAAAAACACCATCGCGATTTATCTGCACCACACTTTCAACTAAAAAATATACACAAAACTCGTTCAGTTTAACGCCTCACTGTTATTCAATACTTATAGGTTGCTATCTCATGTAATCCAACTCATACATGAAGCTTTCTGAAGATGCAAAATAATGCTCTTTGAAAAAGGAACTTAAAACACCGGTGCGTATCACAAACGTCTACACTTCTAAAAACTCATTCGACTAACTATTGTATATTTAGCGTAATTTTATGCGTAGACTTTTCTGTGATTAAAATCTTGTATGCTGCACTTTCAACTAAAAATATACAAAGCTCAAACCGGACATCATAATTCAATACTTTAAGGATACTACAATGATACTTTGTAATCACTAATTAACAATCAGCGTTACACTTCTAAAAGAATCTGAGTAATTATCTTTAGCTTATTCGACGTGATTAAATTTCACACATTTCTTTCCCAGCTGTTGTAAGTACGCATACAAAGTAATAATCACGAATGCTTGTATGTTAATTTATAGTGTGATGAAAGCTGGCATATCTTCCTTGAAGAGATTATGTTACTACTGAAATTACTTTAGACTTTCGATTCGAGTTGCCAGAATTGTGTCTTTGCTGGCGATTCGTTCTTGTTTTTATTGTTACTGAATACACTGGTGCCCTATTTTTATTCTTAATACCACCTTCTATTTACTGGTATTTTTGGATACTTTGTTGTGAGACGTTTTTATACTACCCCGTTTAGAATACCGCGTTATATTATAGTCCACTTTTGTTCCTAATAAATATTTCTGGAAAAAAATGGGTAGTACTTTTTGGTAATTAAACGTTGATCGCTTATACGAGTCCAAACTCAAATATGAGGTTAGCTCTCGTGGTTCGATGCTGAGTTATCTGTAAACAAACTTAGAAAAACTCTAAGGAAAATTTTAAAATTCGAATCTTTTGAAAGTACAGACCCGATTTTATCTGAAGTCGATTTTCAAATAGATTACGACGCAGTGACTGAAGGTTTAGCTAAGTTGACTGCTAAATGAGAAAATTTTGATGGAAATTTTTCTACAATCAACGGTAAACGTATTATTTCACTCACTGTACATCTGGAAGGTAGAATTAACCGATTGAATGTTGCTTCTGACGCGGAAGAGTACAAACAGTGACAGTTGTTGGTAACTATTATTGAGTTACGCAATAATTGTGACAAATTACACGATCAGTTTAATCATTCTACAAGTCTGCCCGTACCAATGGCTTGTACTACTCCTTCTATCCCTTCGAGACTGTAATGGAACACCCTCCTGCTACAGAACCTTCAAACGTGTTACCTATAGCAATGCTTACTCCTATTTCTAACTCTATTCCAAGTTATGATCAGCTAGCGTGTGACTAGCATTTGAAATTTTCCGGCGATGGCCAGATGTTTTTAGACGAATTCTTGTTACACGTTGACAAATTATGTTTAGCACACAATGTTTCTCCTTCTCAGTTATGTGCTTCTGAGTCCGATTTACTATCCAACAAGGCTTTAATCCTATATAGGGCTTATAAAAATTCGATAACCAAGTGGTCCGATGTTGTTCAGTTGCTACCGAAGAATTTCAACCTGACGAAACCCTTTTAGACAAAATCAAACACACATAAGTAGAACCAAATTTTGCTTACAAATCCGCTGCGATTGAGAAAAATACTTTTACTAACCGAACTGTTAAGATTTCTTCTACGACTACGGGTAGATCAAATACTTTATCTGTGATTTCTGCTGTTTCTATTCCTGTGTCTACTTCTACTCGTCAGATCATATGCTTTAATTGTGACAAACCTGGTCATGTTTCGACACGTTGTACTCGTCCTCAAGCACTACATTGCTATGGTTGCGGACATAAAGGAGTTACTCGTCAGATTTGTCCGAACTGTCATCCTACACCTAATAAGAACCAAATTTCTTCTGTTTCTAGTTCTACGTTCTCTTCTGTGCCTCCTTCACGAGTTGAGCCCATACTTCAAATTAGTGACGTACAGGTAGCAACTCAAGAGTTTGTTCCTGCTTTCTTAAATTATTCTACCAAAAAAATTAATGTCGTGCCTGTAATAACAGAGGTAGCTGAAGTGACGATAACTTCTAATACGGACAGAGAAGGTCCTGTTGAAGTTAGTGAACCCGTATCTATGATGCCTGTTGCTGTTGTTGTTAAAGTTTTGCCTGATCCAACTTCTTTATCTGCTGTTGTCGAAAAAGCAGTTCTGCCTGCCTCTATTCCTTTATCTGATGTTGATAAAATTCTACTTGATTCTGTTCCTTTTTTTAAGGTTGATTAAATTTTACTTGATTCTGACGTGTTATCTAACGTTGGCGAAGTTCTACCTGATTCTGGTCCTTTATGTAATGTTGCTGAAGTGTTATCGAATTCTGTTCCTCTTCCTGAGGTTGATGCTCCTACGGCCAATGCAGTTTTCTTTCCTAACGTTGATACTTTGACAGCCAATGCTGATCCTTTTTCTATCATTGACTCTCCTATAACCGATACTAAAAACAAAATGGTTCTTTCCATGATGCCTACTGATTTTCCTAAACCACTACTACCTCCACCCTTGATATCACTTACTGAACCTCGTACTACAACTGCTACACCCCCTGTTAATCCTGTTTTGCAAAAAACTGCCCAACCAATACCACTCCTTGCTCAGGTATCTCAACCAACGGAACAAATGAACAAAAGAAATAAGAGGAAAAAAATGTTCTATATTGATTCCGAATCCGAAGATGTTAGTCGGCAAATCCCTAATGGCCTTGATCTCGCTTCGTTTTCCTTCTGGCGCCGCAAACGTCTTAAGCCCCATTTAGTCATCTGCATCCTCAATTTCTATGCTGACTCCGCCCTTCCTTAGGACTTGATTTTTGGACTATATGATTTCTTGTTTTTAATAACTTTATTGTTCCGATTGATTTTCTTTTTTTTCATTCGTTTTTGCTCCTCGTACTCACCCAACCCCGTGTGGGTCCGAGATTAGAATATTCCCACAGTACGACCTGCCTGTCGTAAGAGGCGACTAAAGCGGTCCAGCACATACACACACACTTAATAAACACAAAAACACAGATATATACACCTGCACACCCTCACACATATACATATTTTACGTTGTACTTTTCTTTAGTTTAGGTACTACTTATTTCTAGTTTTATTTTTAGGTTAGTTTTTTTAATTTTTAGTTTTACTTCTCCATTCCTTTTGAGACACCTTCCTTTTCTTATCCTTATGCTGGTTTTCTTACTGCTAGTTCTCTTACGAACGTAGTTAATTTTTCGATCTGCTTCCTGTGGTAGATGCTTTCTAGATCTTTTTCTTTTCTTCGGAAACCACGACTTAGTCGGGTTTTAGGCCTAGTTATCTTTTCTTCGGTTGTTCGTTTAATGATTCTTTGTTACCACAGCTTGAAGTATCTCAACTTTTCTATCCATATTCTTGTTGTTCCCTTGCATACTTTGAGGCTTGACATTTATTGTCTCATATTGGCTTGTACTGTACATTTTATTTGCTGTTGCTCCTGATTATCCAATAAATTACCAACACCACGTTACCAAACACATTCACAGTGCACTGACGCGATGTAATAATAATTCTTCAAATTAAAATTAATTATTCAAAGTTTGTGTTAGAGTCCATTTTACTGTTTCTTTTGTCTTTTTATATAAACATTAACGTAAAGAACTTACGCATCAATTTAAAAGTAGTTAATATTTGATTAATTTAAGTAAGGGTGTCTAATTTTAATGTTATACTATTTCTTGAGGAGGTGCACTTCACAATGCAGCATGTATATATAACTTAGGTATATTTCTTTTCCTAGATTTACCGTACAGTTTATGCTTAATTTTCTTATATATGTACTTAAGGTGAAATATTAAGTAAGTATTTAGATTGTAAGATGTTATATATATTTTGCTTATCAATTTTATATGCTTGCGTTATGACGCTTTGTTTACCAGCACGTATCAAACGATTACGCAACTTATTGGATTTTATTGTTTTGTAAATAGTCTTTCGAGATTGTATGTTAACAATATAGTTTTACTGAGGTTTCCAATGTGTTCTTTCTATTTCACCCACGCCCCTCTAACGACGTTTTTGAGCTAGCCCAAATTCTACCATTCTGTCCCCGTTTTGTTGCGGTATTCGACGTAAACGATTTCTTTACTTTCTCTTACTGTTTTCTCTCGTGTTTGCGTGGAATACCGTAACAAACTTTTGGCTCCCCAAGGTGAGCTCGATTTCGAAACCTTTCTTTATTTACTTAAAATTTGCTAATTTCTGAAACCGTTCTTCTTTACTTAAAAATTCATATCAACTTTTGGAAACCTCTATTTCTACTTTATCTTTCGTCTAGAATTTTCTGTACATACATCTGAATTACTAGGGGTTTATGTAATTGATATAACATAAAGTCAGACCTACGCTGGTTATCTTTCAATGATAATTATAAACATCCTTGATACATATACGGAATATAAGCAAGACAAATGGTAACTAAATATTTAAACACTTACTGCAATATTTCTTATTCCTTCTACACAGATGATACGTTGACTGGCAAGATTCTCAACCAAGTTTCTAACAATTACACTACAATTAATTACAACATTTCTTTTATAGCTGAAATTTCAACGGTACTAAAACACCATCGCGATTTATCTGCACCACACTTTCAACTAAAAAATATACACAAAACTCGTTCAGTTTAACGCCTCACTGTTATTCAATACTTATAGGTTGCTATCTCATGTAATCCAACTCATACATGAAGCTTTCTGAAGATGCAAAATAATGCTCTTTGAAAAGGAACTTAAAACACCGGTGCGTATCACAAACGTCTACACTTCTAAAAACTCATTCGACTAACTATTGTATATTTAGCGTAATTTTATGCGTAGACTTTTCTGTGATTAAAATCTTGTATGCTGCACTTTCAACTAAAAATATACAAAGCTCAAACCGGACATCATAATTCAATACTTTAAGGATACTACAATGATACTTTGTAATCACTAATTAACAATCAGCGTTACACTTCTAAAAGAATCTGAGTAATTATCTTTAGCTTATTCGACGTGATTAAATTTCACACATTTCTTTCCCAGCTGTTGTAAGTACGCATACAAAGTAATAATCACGAATGCTTGTATGTTAATTTATAGTGTGATGAAAGCTGGCATATCTTCCTTGAAGAGATTATGTTATTACTGAAATTACTTTAGACTTTCGATTCGAGTTGCCAGAATTGTGTCTTTGCTGGCGATTCGTTCTTGTTTTTATTGTTACTGAATACACTGGTGCCCTATTTTTATTCTTAATACCACCTTCTATTTACTGGTATTTTTGGATACTTTGTTGTGAGACGTTTTTATACTACCCCGTTTAGAATACCGCGTTATATTATAGTCCACTTTTGTTCCTAATAAATATTTCTGGAAAAAAATGGGTAGTACTTTTTGGTAATTAAACGTTGATCGCTTATACGAGTCCAAACTCAAATATGAGGTTAGCTCTCGTGGTTCGATGCTGAGTTATCTGTAAACAAACTTAGAAAAACTCTAAGGAAAATTTTAAAATAAGAATCTTCTGAAAGTACAGACCCGATTATATCTGAACTCGATTTTCAAATAGATTACGACGCAGTGACTGAAGGTTTAGCTAAGTTGACTGCTAAATGAGAAAATTTTGATGGAAATTTTTCTACAATCAACGGTAAACGTATTATTTCACTCACTGTACATCTGGAAGGTAGAATTAACCGATTGAATGTTGCTTCTGACGCGGAAGAGTACAAACAGTGACAGTTGTTGGTAACTATTATTGAGTTACGCAATAATTGTGACAAATTACACGATCAGTTTAATCATTCTACAAGTCTGCCCGTACCAATGGCTTGTACTACTCCTTCTATCCCTTCGAGACTGTAATGGAACACCCTCCTGCTACAGAACTTTCAAACGTGTTACCTATAGCAATGCTTACTCCTATTTCTAACTCTATTCCAAGTTATGATCAGCTAGCGTGTGACTAGCATTTGAAATTTTCCGGCGATGGCCAGATGTTTTTAGACGAATTCTTGTTACACGTTGACAAATTATGTTTAGCACACAATGTTTCTCCTTCTCAGTTATGTGCTTCTGAGTCCGATTTACTATCCAACAAGGCTTTAATCCTATATAGGGCTTATAAAAATTCGATAACCAAGTGGTCCGATGTTGTTCAGTTGCTACCGAAGAATTTCAACCTGACGAAACCCTTTTAGACAAAATCAAACACACATAAGTAGAACCAAATTTTGCTTACAAATCCGCTGCGATTGAGAAAAATACTTTTACTAACCGAACTGTTAAGATTTCTTCTACGACTACGGGTAGATCAAATACTTTATCTGTGATTTCTGCTGTTTCTATTCCTGTGTCTACTTCTACTCGTCAGATCATATGCTTTAATTGTGACAAACCTGGTCATGTTTCGACACGTTGTACTCGTCCTCAAGCACTACATTGCTATGGTTGCGGACATAAAGGAGTTACTCGTCAGATTTGTCCGAACTGTCATCCTACACCTAATAAGAACCAAATTTCTTCTGTTTCTAGTTCTACGTTCTCTTCTGTGCCTCCTTCACGAGTTGAGCCCATACTTCAAATTAGTGACGTACAGGTAGCAACTCAAGAGTTTGTTCCTGCTTTCTTAAATTATTCTACCAAAAAAATTAATGTCGTGCCTGTAATAACAGAGGTAGCTGAAGTGACGATAACTTCTAATACGGACAGAGAAGGTCCTGTTGAAGTTAGTGAACCCGTATCTATGATGCCTGTTGCTGTTGTTGTTAAAGTTTTGCCTGATCCAACTTCTTTATCTGCTGTTGTCGAAAAAGCAGTTCTGCCTGCCTCTATTCCTTTATCTGATGTTGATGAAATTCTACTTGATTCTGTTCCTTTTTTTAAGGTTGATTAAATTTTACTTGATTCTGACGTGTTATCTAACGTTGGCGAAGTTCTACCTGATTCTGGTCCTTTATGTAATGTTGCTGAAGTGTTATCGAATTCTGTTCCTCTTCCTGAGGTTGATGCTCCTACGGCCAATGCAGTTTTCTTTCCTAACGTTGATACTTTGACAGCCAATGCTGATCCTTTTTCTATCATTGACTCTCCTATAACCGATACTAAAAACAAAATGGTTCTTTCCATGATGCCTACTGATTTTCCTAAACCACTACTACCTCCACCCTTGCCATCACTTACTGAACCTCGTACTACAACTGCTACACCCCCTGTTAATCCTGTTTTGCGAAAAACTGCCCAACCAATACCACTCCTTGCTCAGGTATCTCAACCAACGGAACAAATGAACAAAAGAAATAAGAGGAAAAAAATGTTCTATATTGATTCCGAATCCGAAGATGTTAGTCGGCAAATCCCTAATGGCCTTGATCTCGCTTCGTTTTCCTTCTGGCGCCGCAAACGTCTTAAGCCCCATTTAGTCATCTGCATCCTCAATTTCTATGCTGACTCCGCCCTTCCTTAGGACTTGATTTTTGGACTATATGATTTCTTGTTTTTAATAACTTTATTGTTCCGATTGATTTTCTTTTTTTTCATTCGTTTTTGCTCCTCGTACTCACCCAACCCCGTGTGGGTCCGAGATTAGAATATTCCCACAGTACGACCTGCCTGTCGAAGAGGCGACTAAAGCGGTCCAGCACATACACACACACTTAATAAACACAAAACACAGATATATACACCTGCACACCCTCACACATATACATATTTTACGTTGTACTTTTCTTTAGTTTAGGTACTACTTATTTCTAGTTTTATTTTAGGTTAGTTTTTTAATTTTAGTTTTACTTCTCCATTCCTTTTGAGACACCTTCCTTTTCTTATCCTTATGCTGGTTTTCTTACTGCTAGTTCTCTTACGAACGTAGTTAATTTTTCGATCTGCTTCCTGTGGTAGATGCTTTCTAGATCTTTTTCTTTTCTTCGGAAACCACGACTTAGTCGGGTTTTAGGCCTAGTTATCTTTTCTTCGGTTGTTCGTTTAATGATTCTTTGTTACCACAGCTTGAAGTATCTCAACTTTTCTATCCATATTCTTGTTGTTCCCTTGCATACTTTGAGGCTTGACATTTATTGTCTCATATTGGCTTGTACTGTACATTTTATTTGCTGTTGCTCCTGATTATCCAATAAATTACCAACATCATGTTACCAAACACATTCACAGTGCACGAGCGACGATGTAATAATTATTCTTCAAATTAAAAATTAATTATTCAAAGTTTGTGTTAGAGTCCGTTTTACTGTTTCTTTTGTCTTTTTATATAAACATTAACGTAAAGAACTTACGCATCAATTTAAAAGTAGTTAATATTTGATTAATTTAAGTTAGGGTGTCTAATTTTAATGTTATACTATTTCTTGAAGAGGTGCACTTCACAATGCAGCATGTATATATAACTTAGGTATATTTCTTTTCCTAGATTTACCGTACAGTTTGTGCTTAATTTTCTTTTATATGTACTTAAGGTGAACCATTGAGTAAGTATTTAGATTATAAGATGTTATATTGTTTTGCTTACCAATTTTATATGCTTAGGTTATGACGCTTTGTTTGCCAGCAACTTATTGGACTTTATTGTTTTGTAAATAGACTTTCGAGATTGTATTTTAACAATATTGTTTTACTGAGGTTTCCAATGTGTTCTTTCTATTTCACCCATGCCCCTCTACGACGTTTTTGAGCTAGCCCAAATTCTACCATTCTGCCCCCGTTTTGTTGCGTTATTCGGCATAAACGATCTCTTTACTTCCTCTTACTGTTTTCTTTCGTGTTTGCGCAGAATACCGTAACAAAATAACCCAATTTAATTTATTAAAAAACGTTTTGTTATTACCTGACCATCATCTTTTTATTTTTTTCGGATTCACCAATTTTTTCTGATTATAGTACTGTATGACAGATAGCAAAAAACATTTTATAACTTAAGTGATGTAGCATAGGAACAGTAACTGACCTTCCTCAGCTTTCTTTATTTCTTATACGTGCCGTTTTGTGCTTTAGTACATTCTCATACACCTATTATTCTGATTATAATTATGTGTGTTAAGTAACAAAAAGCTTTTAAAACAATGGCTTTCTCATTAATATTGATATTTTAGAACTACTGTTAATATTAGCAGGCCATGAAACATCTGCTGACTGATGCTAATAACTCCTGTCATTCCGCATTATCTAATTAATGCATTATTTCTATTAACAGTAAATATGCCTTTTAGTCATATCAAGAAACAAGATATGTTGTGTGTTTTTTATTGCTCTTGTCGAAATTCAACAATAAGTACCGAAACATTGTCACCGCTGATGGTAAACCAGAAATAGAACGATAGGTAATTGGTCCCTGTTGTAACGATGGCAGAAGGGAAGGGTGGCTTGCTCAGCCAGGAGGTCGTGGGCTGACAGCTTCGACTAAGGACCAGAATGGCGAAGCTCGAAGAGTAAGGGTGCCAGAGTCTTGCCACAAAGAAAATATAGAACCGTGACTCAAAGGTTCCAACTCATACACAAGTTCCCAAATACCATATCCAAGCAGCACAAAGCGGCACAATCGTCACGCGCTAACTCAAAACAATAATAAAAATAATAATCAAGGAACAAATACAGGTGACACAATGCACAAAAAAAAAGAGACAATAAAGTGATGTGTGGAGACCCACGAACGGTTCGGTACATACACGGGGTACCGCAAAATAGGCGAATAAATAAGTTGTAACTAACGCAAGTTAAAACGCGACGAAAGGCATGCCACTCATCCGTTATATAAAGGCGCGGAGATAAATAATCTCTAAAATTTATAAATATATCGCGTTCGTTGGTGGATCTTTTACAAAACAAAATATCGTAGCATAAAAATAAACCTAAAAAATAAGACAAAATACATAGCATATAAATCTGGTGAAATTAATAGTAAAGCAGATCACAAAAAAAGTATAAACACACTGTAGGTCACAATTGTTACTACAAAACTTCGGTATCTAAAGAAAAAGTACACACAATAGTTCGCCTGAATAGTGATTAAACATGTAAACACCGAGGGGAAAGCAAAAGAATTTTTCAAACGTTACTTCTAATTTCCAAAAATGTAAAAATATAACTTTCGTTGTGATAAAACTGGATTTTGTAATAATTAAAGCGTAAATAAATTTAGCTGATAACGTAGTTTAAATTGGTTGTTGAGGCGATACCAAAAAAAAAACAGGTATAAAAATAAATATGTATACGACCTTCGAGATCCAGGTGTCCTGAGTACTCTTGGTAGCAGCAACACAGCTCTGGGCTCGATAATCGGCGGGGCGACTATTGCTTCCTTCCAGAACAGCAAATTTAAATTTGTAAACAAAAGCAAGGAACAAGCAGGAACGGTGATCGAAAGCAAAAACAAAAGGTACTACTAAAAGTAGTACCGACGGCAGTCTAAAGCAGGTAGTACTAAAAGATGGTACAAAAAACGAAGAAGGCCACTAAAATGAGAGAAAAATAATTAGAATACCAATACTGTACCTAAATAATTACGTACGTTAGACGGCCTTATCGCAAAAGCGAAGAGTCGGAGACGCAAATAAATTCCACAAACGGAAGTGGACAAACGCCACTAACTTCTGTTGTATAATTACAGATCCTCCCCAAGGAGATGCTAAAACAAATGCTCAATACGCACTTATAAAATTATACAACAAAACCAAGAGCGTTCACTTTACTCTTTTACAAGCTTCAAACAAACAATGAAAATAAAAATCATGCATACTACACCTGCTACATAAGATAATCGACCCATTCAGAAATAGAAATAGACAAAGAATTAAAACGAGTTGGAAATTAACCTCGAGAACCGAATAAGATTTTACAGAAAACACAGAATAACTTCTAAACTGGAAAGCTACACGTAACAACATATTTAAGATTGTATACAGAACAACAAAAACCAAATTGGACTATGTTTCTGAAGCCTACAAGTTAAAAACTTTGTTTTATAATAAAATCTTTGGTAGATTTGTACCATCGATCAAGACAAAAGAGCACTATTAAAACGTTTGATAAGGAGTACTATAACATTATATTATTATAAGGAACAGACTTGCTTAATCTGTTCAACACTAGGTGATAATAGACCAAGAATTTATATTACACATATATAAATATTTTAGGTAGTTAATTACACAAGGTAAGTTGATAAATACCATCGTATTATAGTGAATAAGATGAAATAATAACTTAGACTTTTATGCAAATATACCTATAAATATATAAATAGAATACATTGAATTCTTACCACACACACCGCTTTGGTTTTGGAATATATGGATCATTAAGAAACTTCCTCAAAATATCTGTGCAAGTATTAATAATTATTTCATTCGGTAAGGTTTCCATATATTCAGCTGCTTTTCCAGAGATCCAGCCTAATAATAATGTGTCAGATAACTTGGTAAATGAATATATCTTCTTAAACCAAGATTGACAAATATTTTCCTCGTTATCTATTTTGCAGCATCAGATTCCCAAAGCAACATAACCTCTGTAATATTTGGATTTAAAAATGGCCTTTCATATTCTAATAAAATTTTATCTACAGTTCCAAATAACAGCCTACTTATAGCGTCCTGCTTATAACGAGGTAGCTTAGGTTCAAATAAGTCATTACTATATTTTAAAACTCCTAAAGGTATTGTACATATCACATGGTCAGCATAAAACCGTTGCTTGTTTTCACAGATCACTTCAATATTATGTAACATTGTTTCAGTTTCACAATTTGATTCCCGACTGCAATTTGGAGTATCATCAACTATCGTAATATCAGATCCTTCTGAATCACTTTCTGTACTTTTTTGCTCTTTCTTCCACTTTATTTTAGTCACAGCATGTTCTTTTAATAAACAATCAGAAGGGATTTCCCTTATCAAGGGATCTAAAATAGAAGTGTAACCACCTATTAATGTAACATTACCCCCTTGTAATTCTGTAAAACTACCAACTTCTAGTAAATCGATTTCTGACATACAATTGCAACCAGTAATACACGTTTCCCTTTTTAATAAACATTCAAATATCAGCTGCCGTAAATGACGGTCCCGTGGATTTTTAATTTTATCTAGATATAAATTAATTTCTAATCTAATATGATCTCCTACACTGTCTATTCCTTCAGGGGGTAAATACTGTGAAATAAAATACTCTTCGCATCGTCTGAAAAAACACAGATAGGCTTCGTAAATTTCATGAAGAATTAAAAATGGAACTTGCTTTCCTTGTTCTGTTGCTGCAACTACTTTATGTGGTTTTGGGGCTTGCATAATATCTACTAAACCATTTTGCATTGCAAGTTCATATATTGGATTACCTAACACCCCATGTATCCAATTCGCTCCCAATTCTACTTTATCATTGCCTATATGTACTTGTACTATTCTTCCTCCTACTCGTTTCCGAGCTTCCAAGAGCTTAAAGTCAGTATAACCATTTTTAATTAAATGGTAAGCTGCAGATAATCCAGCCATTCCACCACCAATAATTATAACCTTACATTTATCTACAAACTCCGAATTTGTATCATGGCTGTTATCCATTGCCTTTTCTCAATGCAGTTTTTTTCATTTATGAATGACTGAAATCACATTTTTACTAGGAATTTATTTATTACTTTTAAAGTTCATTACTTAATTCATATTTGCTACATAAACAATAATGCTGTGGCTATTGAAGCGCACAGTGGAATATTCGTTATCAAACGGCTTGCAACTAAACTATGGTTGTTGGGTATCCGAAGAATTCTGAATTTACTTGGCAGAAATAAAAAAAATAAAGTCTATTAACGTATACTAACGACCTTAAAGATATTTTACTAAAATCGTTTTCTACTCATTAGTTTTCAAGTCAATCTGGTTCCGCGTAAGTGCACACTTTTTTATATTTCGGTAAAATGTGTAGTGCGAGGAAGTCCTTTTTTTGTTAATAACTTTCAAGTGAAGTTTGACGAAAATACACATATGGATGCTATAAGGCAGAAATTACAGAGTAAGGAGAATGGCGACTTTAATAAATTAAATATAAATTGGTTACACTTCTTTAGGCGCCAATGAATTTAATTGCCGTTACTTCCAATAATTGGTTAAAGTCAATATGCTACTATTGAATAAAGAAACTCATTCAATATGCTGTATAGATGATAATGGGTAATTTTAGTACAATATTCTTGTTCATTTTGATGTATAATATTGCTTTGTTTTTTATAGTGAAACAATTGTATATAAATCCAATCAAGATACGAATGATTCACACTATCTAGAGAACCATAGTGACAATAGTTCTGGTAAATATAAATGATATATTAGTTCTATAATATTGTTTTTCTTTATTTTAGGCGGAACAAATGAATGGACTACAGAAGAAACAAAAGTCCTCCTTGTCAACTACGTAAAATACTGTGGCAACCAATAAAAAGTTTTAAACTAAAAAGTGTATGTAGTTACAAATTCAAACGATTTAAATCAATATCATTACAAAAAGAGACCACCATAATAAATTGAAAATTGTTACAAAACCGTTTTAAAACGAAAGAAAAGTCTACAAACGAAACGCAAAAGTGGCAGCACAACGTATACTGTACGATGTTACGTTACGTAATTCGTGCGTAACACAAAGAAAGTCAAAGAAATGACCGGGCTCAATCGGAGAGTAGGGGGGGTTGTAGAAAGCAGACCAACATACCATGTACGCGGCCGTAAGAAGTTAGTGATAATACCTGCAATAAAATTAATTAGTTAAGCAAACCTGAAAAAAAAGAATAAGCATAGCAGCAATGAAACGTCTAAGTTATTCAGTACTTTGTAGTATGTAAATAAAAGAAACTGTTTAGATAAACTATATAATATAACAACGGTAAAAGCAATACAGAAAAATGTTTAGTACACAGTGAGGTAATATTGGGGAGTAGCAGAAACGTTTCCTCACACACCAATTAAACATAAATCAGACAAAATGTTAAAAAAAATAAATAGGTAAGACACAATTGATAAGAGTAATTCAGTAAATAAATAAGTAAGACACAATTGATATGAGTAATTCAGTAAATAAATAGGTAAGACACAATTGATATGAGTAATTCAGTAAATAAATAGGTAAGACACAATTGATATGAGTAATTCAGTAAATAAATAGGTAAGACACAATTGATATGAGTAATTCAGTAAATAAATAGGTAAGACACAATTGGTATGAGTAATTTAGTAATATTGATTTTTCTTTCTTTCTTTTTTTTTCTATGTTTTAAAATAGCATGCAAGTCTATTGTAAAAGGTATCAGAACGACAAAGATATTTAAAGTAATAACCAGTAGGAAATAGTTCAACTTACAAAAGTCCTTCAGCAACGCTTCCTTGCAACGGAAGTGTGAGATTCAACGATGTCCTGCACTAACGAAGCACTTCACCCTTGACTGTGAGGGTGTTGATGGAACTTATCACACGTTACACTAATCACACCTACGTATTTCACTGGTGTTAGCAGCAGACATTATCACGCGTCGGAACTATGTAGCCTTGATAAATTTCTTGGTAATTCTATTTCCTAAGACAATAATTTCGAAATACTCTGAAGCACTAGTTTAATTTCAACTGGGACCAAAGGTATATTATTTTCATAAACATCCCAAAAAGCAGTGAGAAATTTCAACCAATACCTTTGTAAGCCGGTAATCTGTTATATTTCACAAATAACGAAATTTGCGCAAGCAATGATCTATTTTAGATTCTTTGTTGTTAGAAATTTCAGAAACTACAGTATCACTGTATTTAAACCATCCAAAGTATGCGCCACTCCGAAAAGAAAAAAAAAAGGACCGCAAAACTAGATCGCACACACACAGTTTTAATATCAAAAGACAAAACAACTAAAAAGAATCATAATGGGTAAAGCACGTGTATCACTTAAGTACGTCCGTCAAAAGGTTCCGTAAAACACTTTTGTACAGTTAATATACAATTTTTATTTCACAAGAAAACAACTAAAAAAAATCGTGCCGTGCTCGTACATGAACAATACGAAAATTAAATCCCGCATTAATTCTCACTAGTCAAAGCAAAGAGGAAACAGTATTTTTAACGTACTTAGTATATCGGAATAAAGAACAAAAACACGACTCCTCGTCTGTTTATCCAACTCTTTCTATTACAACCGCTTATCGTATCTTATCTAGACTTGTTAATAACATCAGGAACATCCAAAACGTGGATGCCGCAATCATATATAATAATTAGTTACAGCGGTTTATCATTTCCCATAAGTTGGAGAGCAATTTACGAATAATCCACATCAGGAACGAAATTTATATTTACGGCAAGACAAGAACGATGCAATCTATAATTAACTTCAGCATAATTAACTTTTACCTTACAAAATATCAAATATTTGATACACATATTCTGTGCTAAGTTTGTTATCTACTCAAAGGCATTAACACTTTGTGGTTCGCTTATCTACACTAATATTTTTCCCACATTTAAATATTATTTTATTATTACATTAATTAGACTAGAATTTGAAGCAAAACATTATTTACACTTAACTTAAAATGTCAAAATATACATGAGGAACACCATCAAATTAACAACAATAAATAAGCTATAAAAATGCACGTTACAACGATATGAAGAACTTAGGAAAAATGCAGTTATTGATAATAGTATCGACTTTGACATGATGAGGAGTGTTGCGGCTGATGCCAAAGGAAGTGCCGTTAGCATCTGTAAAATAACATTTACAGTTTTTATCCCCTAACCCTTTTACCTAAATTATCCTTTAAAAATAAAGAACCACAGTGGTTGCGTGTAATACAAACTCGTTTGGCGCGCATCATTTCATCATACATGTGACTGTTTGTGCAGCGACCGTTGAGTTAACATGTACTTTTTCGAGTAGTAACAAGTTTTTGCAGTATGTTCGTCATAGAACCAACAATCAGTAAGTGTTCAATCATTTACATAAACATTTGAATAAATAATTGCATCCAACGTCATATTTGGAGGTCCTTTACAATCAAACATCCATTAGCAACCCTCAATAAGCTCCTTAATTAATCCGCATTCGTAACATTATTGTCCTTCGATCAGATTCAGCTTTATGTTTTAATTACAGTTCATTAATTAATTAGTTAAGAAGTTTATTAAGATTGCAACGTGAATCTATATAATTCCGCATTCGTATTTTCGCATAACATTGTAGGGTAAAATAACTGGTTTTCAATACTAGTTCATCCCTTTCATGTATGATTCATGAAAAAAAATGCATTCTTTGTATCTGATATTTACAGTTAGGGTAAACAAATTACATATTTTGTTTGCCGTTTCTCAAATTTACAGGTAGTAAATAATACTTGTTCATCCCTTTCGTGTATGATTCATGAAAAAAAAACGCTTTCTTTGTACCTGATATTTACAGTTAGGGAAAACAAGTTACATATTTGTTGTTTGCCGTTTCTCAAATTTACAGGTAGTAAATCGTGTTTGCTATTTGCAAGCGCTTTCGCATTATTTGTTTATTTTATAAAAACCCTACATCTTAGAATTTATTCAAAATTTTATGAGCAAAGATTTTTATAAAAGCTCCAACACATGCATTGCATCTTTGGTTCATTTTTGTGGAGCTTGCATTAAAATAATTATTATTTTACACTTTACACGTAGTATTGTTTTAATGAAAATGAGCTACGCATTAGAAAAATCGCTAGTCGTAGCGAAATAGACTTTTTCACATTTGAAAGCTTTTGAAGCCTTATCTAACAATATTGATGAATTGCAGAAACGACTCAAGTTCACCGCCATGTTTAAAATTGCATCAAAATTATATGACGAATTTCAGTCAGTTAACCGCAACACTTTAGTTGATGAATCATCTGAGAATTGGACGGACTTTTGTAATTCTATACTTGAAATCGACTTATTATATTGCCAATTAGAGGCTGTTCACATGAGCATCAGTGATATTCCGCAAAATCAAGATTTGCAAAGTCCAGTCCAGACTCAGATGGTGGAAACGCAAGTGACAATGTCACGTCTCAATTCGGTTGAATCAGTAGCGTTGAAAGTACCAACTCCTAGTAATAATGTAAGGCTACCAAAAATTAAATTGGCTCGTTTTGCAAGTGAGTTTAACGAGTGACCGACCTATATAGATTTATTTAATGCACTCATACACAATGATGACAGTTTATTGTCCATGGCTAAATTCCAATATTTGATCTCATCTCTTTCAAGAGAGCCTTTGTCTATTGTCAAGCACTTGCTTTTGACTTCTGATAATTATTTCATAGCATATAATACGCTTTTGTCTAGATATCAGAATGAACGTGTTTTAGCTACCATGTATTGGCAATCAATTTTTAACGCACCAAAATGCAACAATAATTCAGTTCAATCATTACGAAATTTATTAAACACTTTCAATGAAAACTTAACTGCACTTTCACGGTACCAAAACATAGATCTTTGGGAATTCACACTTTTTAATTGGTTGATGCAAAAAATAGACAATTCTATTCGCAAGGCTTTCGAAATAAAATTCGCAAATGTGGAATTTCTTATTTTTGAGGATTTGAAACAATTTTTAACAGACAGATATCGTGCATTAGAAAATAATTTGTTGACTAGTGTTTCCAACACTATTAATATCGCAAGCAAACCTTCATATAGGCCAAATATTAAGGATCGTCCTCGAGTATGTTTAGCGTCTACTGAAAGTGAAGCACCAAAACCAAGATGTGCCCATTGCAAGGCCACAACACATTCACTTTATAAATGCGAGACTTTTTTACAATTGCCAGCGACTACACGCTTTAATGTTGTAAAATCAGCACGTTTCTGCATCAATTGTCTTAGCTCGTCACATTTGTTAAATTCATGCAAGTCGACATCTACTTGTAGGCATTGTTTGTCTAAACATAATTCGTTATTACATTTTTCGAAAGTTGCTCCCAGTGCACCTCCCGCAGAGAATAGTAGAGGGCAACCCTCTTTGCAACCCGCACAAATTTCCATGGCTTTGACTGAAGGCTTAAACAATTTTTATACTAAAAACACAGTTTTGATAGCTACTGTTGTTTTTGAGGTCAAAGATAAATGCAATAATTTCCAACTTGTAAGATCAATTTGTGACTCTGCAAGTGAATCAAGCTTTATGACTAATCGTTGCCACAAACGTTTAGGACTGCCGCTTTAGCAGTCTTCCGCACCTATTAAAGGTTTAGGTTAAGTTGCTGTAGGTTCTTCACATGGAACCATACAATGTCAAATTCGACCGGTGAAATCGTCAGATTTTTCACTAACATTTTCCGTAATGGCTTTACCTAACATTTGTTCAGACTTACCAACTTTTCCTCTGCCTACGCAACAATCGTTTTCTAATTTGAAACTCGCAGATCCACAATGGTTTTTGCCGGGTTCAATCGACGCATATTAGGGGCAGATATTTTCGCACTTATTGTAAAAGATGGTTTTATTCCTGACGATGGTGTTCATCCAACAGGTATAAATACTGTATTTGGTTATGCTTTATTAGGCACAGTTTCTGCACCCGCACCAGTTCAGTCATTTTTGTATCAACCGAATCGTATCTCGATGATACATTAAAGAAATTCTGGAATTTGGTAGAGCAGAGGATTTATTTGTTGACACGCATTTTCGTGAACCGTCAGAACGCTTTGGTATTCGGCTACCTTTTAAGGAGCCCAAGAATCTTCCCATGTTTGAGGGTTCTTTAGACATAGCCGATCGCAGATTATTATCTCTTAAACATAGGTTGACCAGTCAATCTGTTGTCCGTAACATGTATGTTGATTCTATGAATGACTATCTCAATTCCGGACACATGTCAAAAATGTCGGATACATCGGATCCAAATTCATATTTTATTCCGCATCATTCTGTTTTCAAAACAAATAATGACACAAAAAGTATTCGTGTGGTCTTTGATGCATTAGCAAAGGCACAAAACAATTTTTCCGTAAATGATCGCATACTTAGTGGAGCCAAACTTCAAGCAGACATTGCTGAAATTTTACTTATTTTTCGTACTTATATTTTTGTTTTTACCTGTGACATCCGTCAGATGTTTAGACAGATTTTAGTTTGGAAACCGCACCGCAATTATCAAGTAATTCGTTGGAGATTTACTCCTGTAGAATCCATAGGTACATATCGCCTCAATACGGTGACGTATGAGGTTACTTCTAGTCCTTTCATTGCCATTTGTTGCCTTCTTCAATTGAATAAAGGTAGACATGAATTTCCACTTGCTTCGCAAGCACTTCGATCAAATTTGTATGTCGATGACCTAGTCTGTGATGGCCAAGATCTTTCAGCGGTCTTGGAATTACGCAATCAGCTTATTGCCTTGTTACAGTCAGCTTGTTTCAAGTTACGCAAATGGGCAGCTAATAATAGCACAATTTTGGAAGACATTCCATCAGAATATATTCAGTCAAATCGTTTGAGTTTTGAAAGTGATTCAATTGTCAACATTCTAGGCCTCCAATACATTCTAATTTAGACATATTTTCTTTTGAAGTCACAACCGTTGACTCCCCTTGTACAAAGCAAACCATCTTTCAGAGGTGGCCCGTATATATAACCCTTTAGGTTTTTTAGCTCCTTTAACATTTTTCGCCAAACATCTTATTCAGTATCTTTAGGTGTTAGGCTTAGATTGGGACTCTACATCTCCGAAAAATGTTTACACGCAATGGAAAAAAATATAGAGATTCTCTGTCGGAATTGTCTAAAATCAGCATACCTAGATGTTTGAGACCAACTGATTTTCTCTTAGTCAACTTTACGCATTTTGCGATGCCTCAAAACTAGGTTATTCAGTAGACGTTTATTTTATATTTATAAATCACCAAGGAAGGGTGTCAATATCTTTTGTCATGGCCAAGTCCAAAGTCGCACCGCCCAAACGCATCTCTGTTCCTCGTTTAGAGTTATGCACCGCAGTACTACTTTCAGATTTAGTAGATTTTCTTTCACAAATCTATCGACATTATTTACATACTGATGAAATCTTCGCATGGAGTGATTCCACAGTGGCCTTATCATGGATTTGTTCTTTGCCACACAGGTGGCAGTCTTTTGTAGCCAATAGGGTGACTCATATTCAGGAAAAGGTTTCTCCGGTTTATTGGCATCATATTCGTTCAGCTGACAACTTAGAAAACCCAGCGTCCAGAGGTTTATTACCTCAAGAGCTTATCGCGTGCTCCTTGTGGTAAGCGGGGCCTTCATGACTTTAATTGTCGCCCGATTTATTTCGCAGCGTCTTTTCCTTCTTTGCCAACTGTTATCACTGGAGAAGAAAGTATTTTAACATTTGTTTCAGAAGTGTTACCGTCAACCATCGACTCGCTTCTCAATCGATTTTCTTCACTTCGCAAAATTCAACGCATTTTAGCGTATTGTTTTGTTTTAATAATAATCTTCGTAAGACTCCCAAATTTTCCGGTGCTTTAGTGGATTATGAATCATATCAAGTTTTACTATACATTGTGAAAGATACGCAATCTTCCGCATTTAAAACTGAAATCGAACGCATCAAAAGGGAACTCCCATGTTCTAAACAATTTCAAAAACTGTTTCCTTTTTTGGATAAGGATGTAATACTTCGTGTTGGTGGTCGATTGTCTTATTCATCCTTGCCGTTTGAAACTAAACATCCGGCACTTCTCCCCAGCAAGCATCGCTTATCGGAACTTTTGATTCTTCAAACTCTTCATGATCATTTACATGCTGGAATTAATACTACAATGTATTTAATTGAACAAAAATTTTGGATTTTGTCCGAAAAGCGTCCGATTAGATATTACTTATCAAAATGTAACCACTGTTTTCATTTACGTCCAACCGCATTTGTTCCCACAATGAGTGACTTACCTTCTACACGAATTGCAGAAGTTAAGCCCTTTAGTGTAGCCGCAGTCGACTATGATGATCTTTTTCCATTCTTTTGTCACGTCGGCGTGTGTCTAGAACTCAAAAAGCCTACATATGTATTTTTGTTTATCTTGCAGTCAAGGCTCTTCACATTGAAGTAACTTCCGACTTATCAGCGGAATTATTTATAACCGCCTTGCATCGTTTCATTTCACGCCGTGGTCGCTGTTATCAAATCATCAGTGACAATGGCACTCACTTTGTCAGAGCCAACAAAGAAATCATTTTGTATATGAAAAACGCCGTAGAGGGTGAACTACTTGGAGTTTTCATCCCCCTTCCGCACCTCACTTTTCTGGACTGGTAGAGAGCGGTTTCAAGTCTGTCACTCATCTCCGTCGCGTTATAGGCATGCAAATCCTTGCATACGAGGAATTCAATACTGTTTGCATTCAAGTTGAGACATTGCTCAACTCGCGTCCTTTATGTAGCATATCAACAGATTCAAATGACCTCAATGTTTTTTCACCTGGACATTTTTTAGCGCTCGAGCCATTAATTGCACCTCCGCATGCAGATTTGAATCATTTAAAATTCTCTAGATTGTCTAGGTGGCAGTTAATCCAGCACCTACATCTTGATTTTTGGAAACGTTGGCACAATGAATATCTGCATAATTTTTACTAACGTAGCAAATGGAACAAAACCCGTAATCTCGAATCATCAAAAATTGGCACCTTGGTGCTTATAAAAGAAGACAATATTCCCTCGTTGCAGTAGAAACTGGTAGAATTGTCGCCCTACATCCCGATTGTGATAACATTGCTCGTGTTGCGACCGTTCGCAACTCTTCAGACCAATGGTAAAGCTTTGCGCCTTGCCTACACAATAATCTATTAGTTTTAATTTTGTATGTATTTCTTGCGCACATTGCAATCTATGTAAACTTAGTTTTTTTGCATATAAGTACATATAGTTCATATTATCGTTTGGAAATTACTCATTTGTTTGGTAATTTCGGTGGGCGGTGTGTTTCGTCCCTAAACCCTTTTACATAAGTTATCCTTCAACAATAAGGAACTACAGTGGGTGCGTGTAATAGAAACTCGTTTGGCGCGCATCATTTCATCGTACAAGTGACTGTTCGTCCAGCGGCTTTTTCGAGTTGCAACAAGTTTTCGCAGTATGTTCGTCATAGAACCAACAATCAGTAAGTGCTTAATCATTTACATAAACATTTGAATAATTAATTGCATCCAAAGTCATATTTGGTGGTCCTTTACAATCAAACATCCATTAGCAACCCTCAATAAGCTCCTTAAATATAAAACAAATTCTACCAATGTGATAAGGGAAACACCGTTAGAGATTAACAGATTAAACGAAGAAGGCATATAAAATCGTCATAATGAAAAACTGCAATTATTGAATAAATTAATTGAAATTGTTTAAAATAAATATTGACTTGAATAGTATGCAATGTCAAGTTTTATTGGATAACAGCTTACAGTCAAAAGTATACTTTGAGACCCTTAAATCTTTTACTTGTATTATGTTTCATGTAACATTAGTCAATGTAAATTAGTTTTTTTACAAATAAATTTCCATGTCAAAGAATTGAAAATTATGTATAACTAAATATATATAAATGAATTAAAACAAGAATTTAAATTATTGAAATAAAGGATGACACAATTCGCCACGTTTAATTTTTCCTAACATTGTTAAATGCAGTTCTCTGTCGGAGTCATAGCAGTCCAATTGCTCATCATCTTCAAACGTATCTTCTGTTATGTCAATCAAATCTTTGTGTCAATACATAGGTTATGTAAAACACAACAAGCCACAATAAACTTGGTCATTTTATCAACATTATGAAAGTAATTAGCAGTATCACAGAAAGCTCAAAAATTTTTAATAAACTAAAAAGATGTTCAATTTGTTCAGAAAATTTCAAAAACCCACTTGAAAATCGGTTTACTTTTAGATGACACCCCAGGTCTTAATAATTTTTGATATACTTTGCTTTGACATTGCATACGTAATATATTCTGTAATTTTTTCATCGCACTAGTGTCAGAAGACCCTATAGATTTGCTAATCACGAATATACTAACAGTTTTACTCATTGAGAATCTTTTAATTAATGAATTCAACAACCACCAAAATCAATTAAAAATGACATTAATAAACTGAGGTTGTTGTAATTGCTCTACATCATCTAGTCAGTGCTAAAAAGTAGCACTCAAAGCGAACTTGGAGCAAGCAATTATGTAAGTGGAGCATATTACTCCGTTTCCAAGCAGCTCTTATTTTTGCAGTGGAACACACAAATTTGCCATCAGTTTGAACTTAGCTCGCCCTAGGTCGATGAGTGAAAAATGGTATAAATGTTGTCTTGTATGTACACATCATAACGTTAGTTTCAGTGTAACAGCAGTAATTAGTTCTTCGAGCCTTTGGTTATTCCTGGTAATTGATCTTTCTAGAATTAAAAATACATAGCTCCTTTCAAGAGAGTTTTATGTAACAAAGTGGGTTGGCGACATGATAAGCAAGCAAACGAAAGGTAAGCAAATAATTATTGCTAGTGTTGTTATTAAAAAATTTGTTGTAGCAAAATTCGTAAATTAAATATCTGCAATCACAGTACCTCATATTACTTTACATATATTAAAATAATTTACACATAGTTTTTTAATTGATAAGTAATAAATATATAATGAGCCATAAAATTAAGTTGCGCAGGTGTTATCGTGGTTCATAGATTTACTAAAATGCTTTCCAAAAGAAAACTGCAGTGATCTGTAGTGTTTTCTTAAGTCGATTCTTATTGGTTGATAATTATTGCAAATATTATAGTGTACATTTCGATATTTGAAGGTATTTGTTAGAATAGCTCAATAACCACTTGCAGGTTACTGAACGCATTCTGTGGCGTCAGAATTTACGTTCTAAGGGGCGCATGGGTAGAGACGATCTATCTAGTTGACTAGGTTAAAGGACTTTGTTTTGAGATTTCAAAATGGAAGGTTGAAAAGCTTCACTTAGAGATTTTATTAAAGGTACTGTTTTATAAGCTGATAATGTAGTTGCCATTTAGGATAATCTGATTACATCTTGTAATTCCAGCTTTGTTTTGAATGTACCGTTATTTATGTAAACATTGAAGAAAATATTTTTTTATGATTACCTGTTGCTTTTGTCTCTGAATTAGCCGGTTATTTTACTTATGATGTTTAATATGTAGTTTTCATGTAGATTTACGATTTTATTGAACATGTTTTATGTATAAGTGAGTGTTGTTTGGTTCAACAACCGAAAACTAATATTTATTTATTTGAAACAATCTTTATTTAGTATCTAACATAGAGTTGGATCTGCAATTGCATTGGACTTACTGCAGAATCAATAGTAAATGTACTATTCCTGTGATTTTACAACAACTAGTGAAAAGTACCAATATCATTCCTTACATATTAAAGAAAATTATTAGGCAAGTTTGAATATGAACATTATTATACTTATATGTTATATTTGTTTGATATTTGTGATTCATTTTACATTTTTATTATGTGTAATTGTTTTATTTCAGCATATTAACCACATTTAGAACTGCATCGCTCACATTTTGGTTTAAACTTATTAATATGTTTGTTGTGTGTTTATCCTATCACCTAGCCGATGTTCCTATATAATTAACTAGCATTTAACGTTTGTGATAATGGTTGTGATGTAATTAAATTGAACTTCTGGTATGACCTGCCATCTCGTGTCTTCGCATTTGTATTTATGATTATTTTGGACATAGTCTATTTAATAATAAGTGCTTTTTTAACCATCCGCAATTATACCATAAGTTCATTTCAGCGATTCATGTTGTATTGACAATGTACTTGTAGTGGTGCCATTCTGCAAATAATAGAAAGTCGGCTAGCCTTTGTGAAATATTTTGTAGCACGGACTGAAAACTGTTAATGCGTTTTATGTCCGTGCGAGGAGGAACATTAATAGTCAATGTACGGGCTATCTTCCTGGTGTTCCCCCTTTTCAACTTCAGCTGGGTAGTATTGACATAGCCGACCTCAGTACCTGCCAGAAAAGACCAGGTGGCCTACACTAACGTTTCTTCAGTTGTTATGTGTGGTATGTCTGGGTAACAGTTGACATCCCGTTAAATTCAATGTTGGTGATCTGGTTACTTTACGTCACTTGTCCTTGCCGAGATGTGCCAAATGCAGTTGGAAGCGTTAGGGCAGTTTGGGGTTTTCTCTGCCGTGTTCTTCCCCAATCGCCCAGGTTGAGTACGGTACTGTTTGCTTTTAATGTCACTTTTCTATGTTTCCATGTGAATGACCTATTTAGTGGATATTGTTTTTGATTAAAAGTAAAGCTAGGTAAATTCTGTAGTTTTATTTCAAACCTTCCCGCCTTAACGCCATCTTCCCAGTGTGAACTTGTGTCACATGATAACAACACAACGTAGGTATGTCGAGCCACTGCCACTAGATGTTAGATCATGGAGGGCGGTGTGCTGTTTATACAGAGCATTCGGGACAGCCTTCAGGTCAGTTACACTACAAAACGTTTTGCAATTATTCTGTATTTTGTTTATCGTTAGATAATAATTAATATTGATTTCTTTAGAAAAGAAATACGCACCATTAGTGTGACGTCAGATAGCTTCAAGGGCGTTTTGTGAATCTAAACAAAACAGATTCAGTGTTTTTATATTTGACAATATAATTTATTGTATTTCGGTGTATATATGTGAAACCTAAGTGGTAATGTTGATTGAAGTGAGTTGCAATTTTCTTATACTATTCAATTAGTATTCAAATCATCCAAAGCTTTTGTTATTGCCAAGTGATTCGATAATTGTCTAATATATTTATAGGTTAAAATAATAATTATTACGCAAACACATACAAACTTATGAAAGATTTTCAAATTAGTTTCTATATTGTTAGTGGCTGGTACCAATAAGCGTGTTATATTGTTTTCGGTAGTAACAAAATTTTTTAAAAACGATACTTCGTAATTAAGAAGAGGGGGAAAATATAAGAAAGTGGTCATGTGGTTAAAATGGTGTTTGATCCTGAAGTGCAACCTACTTTGTTAAAAGGGGAAGTAAATGCTTGCATAAAAAACAAATTACAAAGTAGAGCTAATATACGAGGGATGCTTTCTTCATGTTCCGTTTGTTTCTCTAAGTATACAGCATAGTTGCGGGAAGCGGGACTGCGCGTTCTACGATTGCGCAGCTCCCCCATTGCCGACTCCTATTCATCGACCGTTGTCGAACTACGGGCGAGTAAAAATGGCCGCTACGATCAATTCTACCGCCAATTGTAAGTTGCGGAGTGCAATTCGTTTTCTTCAAGCTGAAGGATGAGTGTAGTGTATGGTGAACACTATATGAGCGATAGTGCTGTCAGAAAATAGTATAGAAAATTTGCCGATGGTTGAACAGACGTCCATGACGAAGGTAGTCAAGTACTCAAGTCGGTCGCTACAGCAAGTTGGGTTGACGAAGTGATCCGGGAAAAACGGAGGTTTACGATTAGTGAACTGTCTATAGGATTTCCAGGCATTTCGAGATTTTTCTTGTATAAAACTATTACCAACTAGCTAGGATATCGAATGCGTGCTCGTTGGATTCCAAAATGTTGAGTGAGAACAACAAAATGAGACAAATACCGTTAGCCCTGACTCTTCTCACACGTTATGACAACTAGAAAAATAGTTTCTTAAAATAGTCTTCTTCCACGATAACGCACGACCGCATAGTCCCAATGTGACGAAAGCACTTCTCCAACAGTTCAAGTGGTAAGTGTTTGACCACCCACCTTATAGCCCTGATTTAGCACCCAGTGTCTATCGCCTCTTTCGAGAAATGAAGACATGGTTAGGAGGACAATGTTTCGTTAACAACCAAGAGCTTCAAAATGCTGTAAGGACCTACCTGAGCTCACTAGCGGCAGACTTCTTTGAAGAGGGTATAGAGAAGCTAGTCTCTCGTTATGACAAATGCCTCAATCTTCACGGTGAATACGTTGAAAAATAAGTAACATTTTATAATTTTTTTTAAATTAAAATCATCATGTTATTTTTATGTGTATGGTTTATAACCTATCGGAAATTGAAAAGAAACAGCCCTCGTACTTTTTTTCATTATATTGATTAAATTGCTGGAAGTAATGTATGTAGATTTTAAATAGAGTTAAATTATGGCAATAAGAATTTGTTTATTAGATATCTATAATACTACCGTCTTGTATAAGGCGAATAATAATATACGATACATATTACATAGTACTTACGCAATTTTGTTTATTTACTTCAGGAAATTATAGACAAAATTCAAAAAATATGTATTACACTGTGGTTACATACTGTTATATAGATTTACTAAAATAGGGAACTGACAATGTGATGTCACGGCTAATGGAGCAAATTGGCGCTACAGCTTTTATTTTCTAGTAAAACCAGTCCATACTAACATTTCTAGGGTGGAAAAGAGGCTGTGGTGCTTTTACTTCTAGCTATGCTACTAAATAAATACAGACTATAATTTCACTTGTGAGTAACGGAAAGATGTAAAATATAGTAACGAATGAATACAGTAGAGATTTCTTCTTAAAATTCTAATAAAAAGAATCACGTTATTATTATATATAATTTTTTAATTTCTTAAGTTGCGTACTGAATTTTTAGATATTAAAATCAGATATGTAGGAAATGTGCACAATAGAAACAAAATTCGCTTATATATTTAGTACTTACTAATAAATATTAATTTTAGTTCGAAATAATCTAAAATTTAAAATTTTTACTTAATAAAAGATTTAATTCCTGCTGTATGTAAATTGAGCCTTAGATTTTTTAGGAAATTTTTTACTGTTTTGTTTGTTTAGTAATTAGATATTGGTACTCCTTATGATTATGTTTTGATAATTGCTAAATTTACATGCAGTGATTGAACCGCCATGAAGATTTGTAAATAAAAATACTATGTCTATTCTGTCAGACGAAAAATCTCCTCTCTTATCTCAAGATGGTCCAGTTAAAAGGCGACCAGCAAAGGTGTTATTTTCTGAAAATAAAGTTGAGGAATATATTAAAAACGAGAAACAAGACCACTGTCACTTAGATAATGAAAACAATAAACGAGGTTAGGTTTTCTGTTTTTTAGTTTTTGATTTTTAAGAATTGTTTTCTTAGAACAGACACCGTCTTTATGGTCATTTTTAAATGTAGAGCTAACACGAGGATATCTATTAGAACATGATGAAGAAAGGTATTCTGCACGAAGAGAAAAGGTGTATTTTTTTATGCGAATTCCTAGAGAAGTCGAAAAATTTATGCTTTATGGCTTTATGCAATGCACTGATTCATTTCTTTTTGTGTATACGTTCTTACCTTTGAGATTTATGTTGGCTATATGGGCATTTTTAACAAGGCTAATTGCTAAATGTTTTGGGTATTTATATTATTTTGTCGCATATTTATCATTGTGATGTTTCATCTTTTAGTTTACAACGGAGAAGTAACATTTTAATGCCTGCCGAAATTTGTGATTTATTAAAAGCTACCGTTGTGATAACTTGTAGTATGATGATGTTTTACATTGATACAAATATGATGTATCATTTAATTAAAAGTCAGTCTGTTATAAAATTGTATATATTTTATAATATGTTGGAGGTAGCTGATCGGTTATTTTCTGCATTCGGGCAGGATACTATTGATGCTTTATTTTGGACAGCTACAGAACCCAGAGATAGGAAGAGAGAACATTTTGGTGTGCTTCCACATTTGATATTTGCTATTGCATATGTTTGTATCCTTTTTGACAGTGTTTAGTAAGTTTTCTTGTAGCACTTTGTCATGTTTGAGTGGTTTTTAACTTTTTAATGGACTTTTCATAATTTAATTTTGGGGTTCTAGGATTTCTAGTAGTAGCAATTGAGTTGCAGCCCTGTTAAAATTAAACGTATCTGGTCAATGAAGTAGAAATAAGGGTAACGTACTGGATAAAATAAATACTAATCAAATTATATAATAAGAAAACAGAAACAGTGTATTGCAGACTTTCGAGTAACTTTGAATAGTTTTGAAAATTTTGTAGTCAGGTAACCAATTCATTTTAAGCTCGTGTTGATGTTTATACAGTATGTGGTTTTTAACTTCAGTTTAAGAATATAATAAAGCACTTAGAGCTATGTAGCGTAAAAAGATAATATCCTAAGTGATGTGGAATTCTTGAGTAACCTTTGGCATGTATAGTTTTCCCTCTTAAAATCATATGTAGTTCAATATTTATAATAGCGGGAGGAGGGGGGCTTTAACTCTAATTTTGTATATAAGCGATTTTGCTTGGATTGCGACAATTGTTAATAGACATTTTATTCTTAGTTTTGGTTCAAGAGAAGGTATTCTATACTGATTTGTGAAATACCGAGCCTTAAATTCTGTCATCCAAGAAATAGTCGACGACTTTGCTTGTAAACAGCAAACTAAAAATGTCACTAACTCGGGAGAAGAGTGATATATGTTTGGAGAGGGCTGGAAATGCTGTTATCAGAGTTTCAATTTGCGATTCAATAGGATGTCATCTGATCTCTATTGGTTTCTGGATTTTCTAGGGAGTTATCTCAGTAGTATAATGCAAAGGACGTAAATAGTTGTGCTCTAATTAAACACAACGAAACTAAACCATCACTTATTGCAAAAACCACACATTACTGGCACCTGTCTTTTAGGCACCTTTAGGCCAAGAATTAATTCATGCTGCCCAGTTCTGTAATTTAAAACTGCCCAAATTAACAACTAAGAAACCACCTCCAACACGATATGGAACATCTTGCAAACAACCAAAGCCCAAAAATACTTCATGCCACGATATAAATACAAGATAACAAGTTCTTAACCAAGGAAATCAAACAAATTCCAGTTATTTGCAACTAAGGACTTGTTATTATTGAACATTTTAAATAAACAGCCACGTGGAAAATAAATGTACCACAAGTTTAAATTTGTATGTTATTTTTTAACCTGTTGATTTGATAAATACTAGGAATCGTATGTATCTTTACACATTGAAATTCCACTATATTTATAAATTCGCATTTAAATACTTGTGGTCACTGTCACTCCTTTTTGGGAAGACCAACGGCTATTATTATTCTTTGCATATGCCTATAGACTTGTATCCAGGATGTTATAGCAATATTAATATTTTTTCTCATAGAAATACTGCCCTTACTGAGAAACCAATATTTTCTTTAAAACACATAGTACTAGGTTAATCTTGTTACTTGAGAATTTGACACTGCCATAGAGTAACCTTCAGAGAGTTAACTAAATGCTAATTTTTTATCCGCTGCAAGAGAGACAGGGATATCAATTTTTATATACTTTCATCTTTCTTGCAGTTTCAAAGTGTACTGAGGGGGCGTCACAAATGTAGGTGGGCGGAAACGGCGGGAAACGCTTTAATTCAAATTATTATGTGAGGAATTCGGCAGAAATTTCAAACAAGCTGTAGGAAAAAATTATTTGAAACTTCAAATATAACTCAAGATCAAATCACCATGCAATGTAAAATTTTAATTTAAATTTTATATTAATTATTAAAATTTCACATGTGATTTGGTCTTGAGTTGTATCTATCGTTTCAACAATTTGTTTTCAACTTTACTCAATCAATTTAAACACTACAAATGATAAACTCTAGCGTTGAATAAACTTAATGAAAATAATTCTACGTGGTCTTCATTACATATTTTAATGCACAACTATTTTTTAAAAGACATATAAAATTCCTAATGGTTTTGTGCCCTCTCAGTACACTTTACATATTGATGGATAAAGATAGTATTATTTTTCAATCTATATAATGAAGTCAGATAGATTTTTATACTGTCCGGACAAATTTTCTTATTAAGATAACACTCTGGAGGTTACTCTATGGACATTACGGATCTTTGGAAATTTATTTTACCACGGGAACATAACAGAAAAATTGGTCCAGCTGGCTTAACAGTGGCGAAGGACAGATTCTATGAAAACAAATGCAATATTTTGTAAAGGATAAACAAACTTTAACACTTTCTTTTTTACTTACCTGGAAAGTTCTCTGAACTGTTGGTCTAACTCGCCTGGAGCTGATCTTTTGGTCTTGAATAGAAGGCGAATGATCTACAAGATGACTGAATTATTATTTCTGATCTCAACAGGCTAATGGAACCCTGTTTACACTGACTTTCTCTTACTACTTTAATCGAAGCATAATTAATAGTAATAATCCCTGCTAGTTATTTAACCTATATTAAAATGTGGATATTGTGTAACCAACACAAATAAACTAAGCTCTAGCCTAATCGGTCAAATTGTGTATTATCTAAAAGTATCTTATATTTATTCGTAGGTCATATCCCGAAAACTGCAAATTTAACCAGATAAACTGCAATTAGCATTTTTTACAATATTTTGTTTAAAAAGTGTTTGGGGCCCAATAATTTACTATTAAAACCCCAGGTCGAAAGTCAAGGGCTTTCATAGTGAATTATTCAGTAAAAAACATATTGCTTCGCAGCGAACATTTTACAAAAAATTGACTAGCTGCAATTTATATGGTTAAATTTATAGGTAGAGGGGTATATGATAAGATTATTTCTCAAATTCCAAACATAGTTTTTACATTTTTTTGTTTATATTGTTTATTAACATATATTAATAAATATGAACAATAATGACTTAACGGCTAAGTAGAGATACTTAATTATTTTTAAAATTGGAATAATAATTAAAAAATAGCAATTTTGATAAATTAAAGGATTGTTTTTTTTCTTGCATAGCTTCTGACACCTGTATAGTAGACATTGGGGCAACAGCAGTTTTCTGTAAGAGGTTCGGTGTACAGTATGCCATGCAGTTTAAAAAGAAATAACGTACACTGGTTAATACTTACAATCACGCTGGTATGCTTCTAAAGATCTGCTGTTGATATCTTCGATTTTTGAATGTGGACTGTAGATCTATAGGTTGATAAGCACTAATGTTTTAATGCCGATGCTAGCTATTGTTCACAACGAAAAACGACACGCACTTGGGCGAATTGGTACCTTCATGTAGGTTTTGACTGATCGTCTGTAACACGCGACGTGTTGCGCACAACGTTCGAGAACGACTCTTTTTTAACGTTACGGCAGGAACCAAAAGGAAATAAAGTTCGGGTTGGTTCGTATTGGACCGTGAATGATGGGGGTTACTTATGTACAAGTCAAGGCGGCACTTAATAATTTTTACAACTAATATGCAAGTTATATGTATAATAAATTAAACTATTAAAAGGCATTAACAGTCGGTAGAATTAATATTACGCATTTTGTGCATTATATTGGAATGATGTTTTGAATCTAGCTGCAAGTATTGCTTTATTGAACTTGAACTAGCATGGCCAGTGATTTTTATAAATTGTTGTTCTTTCGTACCAAATTGAGAAATGTTCTTACAGCAGTTGAGTGATTCGAGTGATGTTATGTTTGAATTGAAATCCACGTTTCCAGCAGCATTTCGTGCCCATTTAAAAACTTTAAGGTAATTTTCGTTTGGTATCACGAGCATTTCTTGCTTGTTGAAATTGTATATCTTGTATATCTTTAAATGGATTCAATACAATATTATAATTTTCAAAATAAGCATGTAACTTTTTGGCTGTTATATTCCACATAGTTTTAATAACTACTTCTTTGTAATCAGTTTCATTGATTTTCCCTATGTTAAATGCAAAATCTTTCAAGATGTTTGCGAGATTTTCGATTAAAGTATTCTCATTTTGTTGCAAAATTCTATAAATTGGTTCCACACAGATTCATGTGTTTTTGTTGTAATTTTAGGGACACTTTACATGTAGTGCTCATTGTCAGCATGGCAACGGGATGTAATATTTTATTACAACCCGCGGTGTTGTAACGAATACAAATATAACTAAAAACTTTCAAAGTGTGACACTGTTAATTAGTGTTTGACAGATGCAATTGTCATTGCAATGGAAGTGTACTAACTTAATGTTTGCAATTTTTTTATTACAACGTATAGAAAAATGAAACGTCACAAAAATTTCATTTGAATTTTTTCCTTTTAATAATTTGATAGTATGACGAAAAATCTCATATGTACCTCGAATCGTACAGTGCATTTTTGGTTTCAAATACTTGCAAACCTCGACCTTTCGGGTCTCGGTTTGCGAACTGTATTCTCGACCATACAGGTGCGCTTACGAAACTCGGTACATAAATAACTATGGCTTTGACATTTCTCAGGCTTTTAGTAAATATATGTAATGTCAATTTGAAAGATTAATTCACAAGAAATCATTGCAAAAGTAATGAGTTTTAGAAATTTAAGGAATTTTTTTGGAAAAGACTGCGTTTGCCAAATGTAATTTGTATTAATTTGTATCAGTTATGCGACATTATTTCAATATATTTGACTTGCAGTTTAATTGCAATTTCCATGCTACCATCATTATTACATCTGAAGCACCACATTCCAAAAGACTTCTACCTTTTCCTGTCTACTTCTCATACTGTTCCTATTTCATAGCCATACACTGCTGTGCTCGACACATGTGTTTTCAACAATCGTTTCCTTGTTTCTAGATTTGTTATCTTCAAACATAGCAGCTGCTCTTTCTTACTATATACAGCACGGCTCCCCTTCTACTGTTTTCTAAATATATATCCTATTTCACCGATATTCAATGGGATGTGAAGGTGGTTAAGCAACCTGTGGTTACCAAGATCCCCAACACTCCGACATTTGCCGAATTAATAATTTTTCAATGAATCCTTTTGCACAATCGACTTTAATTGAGAATATTGCAAAATCAACACCTGTAGTTGATTATAATAATTATCAGATTCAAGTACAATTTCTTTTTTTTTATCATAAGGTTTTCCGTCTTGGAACGGCTTGGATGTGTACCTTCATAGATCACCATTCTGAGCTAGTCTACACATTTCCTTAAAATTCCCACTGCCTAGATACAGCTCAGTTTCCCATCTATTGTTTTCTAAATATATACCCTATTCCACCGATATTCAGTAGTATGTGAAGCGGATTAAGCAACCTGCGGACTACCAAGATCCCCACCACTTAGACATTTGCTGAATTAATAACTATCCAATAAATCCTTTCACGCTGTTGGTTGAGAATATTGCAAAACCAAAACCTGTAGTTGCTTATAATAATTATCAGATTTAAGTACAGTTCTTTTTTCATCATTAGGTTTCTGTCTCAGAACTGTTTGGACGTGTACCTCTATCGATTTCTATCTGAGAAACTCCCACAACCTACATCTTTGACTATATGTGTGCAATGGTCTAACCTCTATCTCTCCCTTTCTTTTTTTCCTATTTCTGCTTTTAATATATTCTGCACTATTCCCTCATGCCTTAGTATGTGATCTATTTCTCTTATTTTTTTACTGTTTTCCACGTATTTCTTTCTTCCCCTACTATTTCTAGAACCTCTTGGTTCTTAACTTTGTCTGTCCATGATATCTTCATCATACATCTGTAGTACCATATTTCAAAGGCTTCTAAGTTTTCCTGTTCGCTTCTCCTACTGTCCAAGTTTCACTGCTGTACAGTGCTGTGCTCCATACATATACTTTCAGCAATCTTTTCCTTGTTTCTATGTTTGTTGTCTTTGAACATAGTAGTTGCTTTTTCTTGTTAAACGCAGCACAGCCTTGTGCTAATCTTTATTTTACATCTTTTGCACTTTTCCCATGTTGCGTTATTTGGCTTCCTAGATAGCAGAAATCTCTAACCTCTTGTAAGTTCCTGTTTCCTATTTGTATTCTAGCTTTTTATTTATTTCGCCTTCCTTTACATACTAGTGCTTTAGTTTTATTTTTGTTAATTTTCATACCGTATCTCTCTGTTAGAACTGTTTCCATTTCATTAGGAGCAGCTTCTAACTATTACTTGCTAGATGCTAATACTGCTATATCATCTGCAATGTCGATTTTTGCATAATAATTCCAAATGTCTTCCTGCATTTGACAGTATTCATTGCCTCTTCTATGTACAAGTTAAAAATTTGTTTCTATTGTTTTCTCTATTAACACTCTTAAGGCTAAAATGGCCTCTCGTGTTACACTGTTTCACCTAAACCCAAATTGATCTTCTCTAGTATTTGTTTTCCATCTGTCTTTGTACAATTCTAGTTAATATTTTTGACATCAAACTTATTGTTCGAAAGTTTTCATATCTATCCACCTTTCTTTTTTGGTATAGTAACTATGATGTTGCATTTGAAATCTTTGGGTATATTGCCTGTCTCATACATATAACTTACAAGTTGGAAGACACATTCTGTCACTGCTTGTCTAGCGGCTTTTATAATTTCTGCTTGCACTTTATCTATACCCAGTGCCTTATTCTTTTTCAGACTTTTTAATGCTGATTCGAACTCATCTCTAAGTGTAGGATATCCCGTCATCCTTTTCAATGTTGTGACGGATTAATTTTATTAACTCCAACCTGGGCACCGCTGTGTCAATGCAACAGAATTAAATAATGAGAAGTTGGAACTATAAAAACGACGCTTCGGCCGCTAGATTGGTTATTACCCCTGGGAGATAACGAGAAAGGGCATGGTCAGGTTTCATTCACTTTTCACGATATAGAAAATTAAGTAGGACTGTAATTACATAGGATTTTCAATAACTTGTAACGTTATTCCTGTCGAACCAGAATAACGCACAAAAAAAACTTACTGGTTAGATATTCTTAGTACCTTCTGGTCGATTGGGGTATTCTTAGAACAGGGAACCCTGACCAGGAATGATACTGAATATGTTGATGTTCCCGACTAGCAGCAGCATGGGCCGTGAGCATTGGTAGCACTCAAACAACGAATAATAATAATGGGGGCGCCAATTGCAGTTGGTTGGACCCACATGCACCATCAATAAGTTGAATAGACAAAGCAGCTTCTGCAATTAAGCCCACTGTGTCTATAACTCCACCAGCAATTTACCTTGTTACTAATAAAGCTAACTTCCCAAAAAAACAATAATTATATTTACTCTTATTTGGCTGAAAAGGAAAATGTACACATGATCTGCTCTAGTGCAACACTGCTCAGCAGATATGAATAAACAAAAAAAACCTTATTCTTTTAAATTATTCCCAAATATTTACCCCTCTAACACAACATAAAAGAATTAATAATTACACTTCAGTGAACAGGCAGATCAAACCTCTTTAGTCTGAGTGCCTGAGAGATAGGCCTTATATAATACACATCTGACAATACTAATTATAAATAAACCCCTCCCTGAATATTTAACTAATCCCCCCTTCAAATATCCTATTATCAGAACTATGACTTCTTCAAAACAAAAGCTACCCTTAAATTAATTTTCATTCAGTAATAGCTAATTTTATATATCCAACATTTAACAAATAAAACAAAGTCTACAATCTCTTATGATGTGTAGCTGCTCGCACATTTGTTACCGTAGGATCTCCCCCTCGTGGAACTTCTTGGTACAGCAGCACGGTCACGATACCTGCATCTGGATGGAAGCACAGCGCCCCGGTCAAGATTCCATAAATAATCGTGCAAGCAACACCAGAACCAAATCTTAGACCCATCATAAAAACCCTGTACATATATAATTAATTCAATCTTACAAACAATTATCTACTTACGCTCATAAGCGGATTTACTATACCAAGGAGGTTGATAACCGCTGCCTTAGGTTTTCTATGATCTGCATCAAATATTACTTCACAACCTTCCACTATTAGCATGACACACAGCAATTCTGTATTTGTACTAATTGGAATACTCCATAATTTCTGTTGAAACACTTCAACACTTAGCTGCGGATTCAAGAAAGACCGAAAAATCCAAGACGGCCTTGCAATCATATTTATAGCAGCTGATAAGACGACACAAAAAACTCCTCGTGGTCACACACTATCAGTATCTTGTTTAGGTTACGGCATCGAATATTAATTACACCAAATACCATCCTACAATAAAGAATGATGCGATTTCCTTTTAATCCATACATAATTATAACCAGAATTATGTATAACAACTTCGATGCGTGATGAAAACAAATAATTCTGACAGCATGTCAATTGATGACGCTGACATCACAGCAATTAATTTACAGATATTGAGAGGCTACTATTTCATAAAGTGTGTTCCGATTGTACTATATGGAAACAATTTCAACTGCTCATAACTATGAAACCCTAGATTACCCAATATACTTGAGTTAACTTAATCTAAACTGGAATGGTAATAATTAAACCGTTACAAACTAAATTAATGAAAATATTCAGAGTTGGAGACAATGCAAAGAATTGGTTTCTATATAATAAAGCAAACAAACACTCACCTTGTTCTTCCAGTAGACTGCATATACGAGTGCTCGTTCTTGTGGACACATGGACAGCATAAACGTAAATTGCCTGTTCTTTAATATACAGCCACAAACAAAAATATACACACTGACTCCAAATCACACGGTAACCACTACTGTAGGTTACATCATACAAAAAAATTACGGTACACACATTTAACCCGTCAATAATATTTTTACATGTTGCTTCCACCAAGTATGAAAAGTAACTCTTTATTTTAAATAACAAAAACAGTGGGAGTGAACTCTCACTAATATATCGGAATTATTCGTGAACTAACCTACTATTACCGATCCTACCAATATACCGGATTTACACGCGAGTTAACCGAACAGGGCAGGATTCAATATTCTTCATTAAACCGAAAATTAAATAAAGTGAAGTTGGAAGTCACTGTATCTAGCAAGTATTAAAAAGGGTATCTTAGGGTAAATACAAAAACCCTATTGGAATGAATTTTTCAAACCTTTTAATTTACTTTACTTTGAAAATTAAACATGTTGGAATCAGAAAATATTTATTGTATAACAAATAACTTTATCCAAAAAAATTAAATCAATTCATAAAGTTTAGTGATATGAATCAAAATTATTATTTATAGAACATTTTTGTCGCTTAAGACTTGGATGAGCATCAGACCTGATGATCACGTACATATTTTAATTTAAAGCTTTTTACAATAGTTATAGCTATAAATTCTTAAATATAAAAGTTTAATCAATTATCATTTCTCAAGAATCAAATGCTTTGAATAAGAAAATTTACTTGTTAGTACTAGGTTACTACTTTTAACGATGGAATGCCGTCACTTACAGACTACTCTTTGGTGGTTCCAGACTTAGCCCTAGTGGAAAAGGGAGCTGCCAAAACTATCTATATACCCTTTTGGGGTCCAGCTAAAAGTCACTCACCCTCAACCACTAGTGATTGGCAGCGGCATTCAAGTGGGTCTGACACAGGTCCCAGTGGTTTGGTCTGTTATATAATGAAGTTGGCAACACTGTGTAAATGTTGCAACTCTTATTGATTTATTCATTGTCTTATTATTATCATGTCAAAGTCAGAGTCATGTGTATTGCATGAACAATCTGTCTGTTAAGTTCAATAAATTGTCTTTATCAAGAAGTCTGTATATAATTATTATAAAAGTGAATAATATATACTGGTATAAAATAAATACTAAAACATGGTGCCAGGTGAAATTATATTTTAATTGGATCTGCTAAGATTCAACAAATATTTAAAGAAATACAACCCTAACTGTAAACATGTGCTACATTATATTTTAATAAATTCAAAATGCCTTTACAAAGTTCAACTACAAACAATTCATCACCTGCAACACAACAAATGTCAATATTAAATTTAAACTCTTCTTATATGGAAATACTTGACCTTCGAAGTAACAACATGCCACTTCAATGGAAGAATTGGATTACACAATTCAAATTATTTTTAAGAGCTTCTAATCTAGAACAGGAAGTAGATCAGCGCAAAGTTGCTATATTATTACATTATATTGGTAAGGAAGTACTACAGATTTTTTATTCCTTTAATGAAGATGTTGATACTATAAAATTTGCTGATTTAGTTACAAAGTTTGAAAACTTTTTTATACCAAAAGTAAATATTACAATAGAACGACACAAACTATTTAATCGTCGACAACTCATTGAGGAAGATATTGATGTTTATGCTACTGATTTAAAAATATCAGCCTTACTTCTGAATTCGGTACATTACGAGATAGTTTGGTTAAAGATATTTTTAGTTGGAATTTAAGTAATAAGAATCAGTACATCAAGGAACGACATCTGAATGAAGCACCAAAAATATTGGATGATGCTATTAAAATTGCTAAGTCTTGCGAATTATCTAAGGTTCAAGTTAAACAACTTATTCAACCGGATGAAGTATCACTTGCTCGAGATACAGGATTTGTTGTAAGAGCACAGGTGCAGCAGAGCCAGCGTCAAATTAAGAATCGTCAACGCACACCCAGTCGTGATAGAAACTATCAAAATTATAATCAACACCAGCCAGGTACAATAATTGTTTGTAGTAAATGTGGTCAAGTGCATTGACAAAAATGTCCAGCCAAAGGTCAAACATGTAAGAATTGCAATAAATTAAATCATTTTGCTAAAATGTGTCGTACTAAAGTGTCTGTAAACAATGTTCAATCACAAAATCATACTTTATTCTTGGGTTTAATTTCATGCAATAATTTAAACCAAGAACAAAGTAATTCTTTCTGGAATGTATGCTTGAAAATTAATGGTACAGATGTCTCTTGTTTGATAAATTCTGGAGCTGGAACCAATATTATTCCTTTAAGGCAATTTCAAAATTTAAATATACCTCAGGATGTAATTTATAAAAGTAATTTTGAAATATCTACATTTACGGGCGAAATTTTACCTACTATTGGTCAATGTGCATTAAAATGTGAACATAATTCTAAGCAATATGTTTTAAAATTGCACATACTAGATAACTCATGCAAAACTTTCATTGGTTTGCAAAGCTGTATAGAGCTAAATTTAATTAAAAAGATACAAAACATTACTTTCCAGGATGATAATATTGTACAAAAATATACAGATGTTTTTGAGGGACTTGGATGTTTAAAAGATTATGAGTGTCATTTAACACTTAAACCGGATAGTATGCCTTCTATAGATTCACCACGAAAAGTACCTTTCAAGCTCCAAAACCAACTTAAAAAAAGAGTTAAAAGTTTTAGAAAGTACTGGTGTTATAAAGAAAATTAATGAACCTACAGAATGGGTAAATTCAATAGTTTTAGTAACTAAAAAGAAGGGTTCATTGAGAATTTGTTTTGATCCAAGGAAATTAAATAAGGCCATTTTACGATCTCATTTTAAATTTCCAAATATTAATGAAATTAAATCTGATCTAGCAGATTCAAAGTACTATTCAGTTTTGGATGCCAATCCTGGATTTTGGATGCTGAAACTAGATGAATAATCATCAAAACTATGTACATTTATAACCCCTCAAGGTAGGTGCCGATTTTTGAGGCTACCTTTTGGTATTAATGCAGCTCCCGAAATTTTTCATAATGAAATGATTAATCGTTTTTCTGATATAACTGGTGTTAAAATTATAATGGACGATTTTTTAATATATGGCAAAACTAAAGAAGAGCATAACAATAGATTAGAAAATGTTTTACATAGAGCTCGTGAAATTGGTCTAAAGTTTAATAAAGAAAAATCAAAATTTTGCCAAAAAAAGGTCAACTATCTAGGTCATTTATTTGATGAGGATGGTGTTCGTTCTGATGATAAAGTTAGGGCTATAATCAATATGTTGACACCAAAAAGTGTCACTGATGTTCAACGTTTTTTAGGTATGGTCAATTATTTAGGATCTTTTATAAATAATTTATCAGTCAAAACCAAAAATCTTAGACAACTTTTATTAAAAAATACATTGTGGCATTGGGATGATCAGCATGAATCTGAGTTTAAAGAACTTAAGTTGCTTATTACCAATGCTCCGGTCTTAACTTATTATGACCCGAACAAGCATTTAACATTATCGGTTGATGCTTCGAAAAATGCCATGGGAGCAGTTATTTCTCATAGTCGAAATCCTATCGCTTATGCTTCAGCAACTCTTAATAATAGTCAAAGAAACTATGCCCAAATAGAAAAAGAATTATTAGGTATACTATTTGGATGTACAAAGTTTCACCAATATATTTATGGTCAACAAATCACTGTTGAAACTGATCATAAACCTATAGTTAGTCTTTTAAAAAACCTTTATTCAACATTCCTCCACGTCTACAAAGAATTATGTTACGTCTTGAACCCTATAATCTTGATGTAGTGTTCAAACCAGGAAAATATTTGTATGTCGCGGACACCCTATCACGTGCAGCACTCAGCGATCATGCTTTGTCTGACATAGATACGGACTTAAGTTTGCATGTTAATTTGTTACTTGGTAACATACCAATTAGCAACGACAAATTTAATTATATTAAAGAAAGTACTACAAATGACGAAACATCACAAAAACTTATGCAATATTGCCTGAAGGTTGGCCTAATAAAAAACATCAAGTTGATAATCTAATAAAGCCATATTTTCCTATTAAGGATGAAATACACACTATTAATGGAGTGTTATTTAAATCTCACTGCGTGATTATTCCTAAATCTTTGCGGCAGGAAATTCTAAAATTAATGAATGAAGGACATCAGGGAATGTCTAGTTGTAAAAGTCTTGCAAAGTCTGTAGTCTATTGGCCTAAAATTCATAACGACATTGAAAATTTTATTAATCAATGTGAAACTTGCATTATTTATCGTCGTAATAACTAGAAAGAACCATTATTATTTCATGATTGTAAATTACTTCCATGGAACAAAGTCGGAGTAGATTTTTTCGAACTACCCAACAAAGAATTTTATTTAATTGTTGTCGATTATTTTTCTAAATATGTCTAGTTAGTTTTGTTAAAAAATGGTCGTCACGCTAGTGATATCGTCATTACACACCTAAAATCTATTTTTGCCCGACATGGTATCCCATCAGTATTCGTTTCTGATGGTGGTCCACCTTTTAATTCTAATCCATTTAAAGAATTTGCCAAACAATGGAAGTTTAAACATATAATAACTAGTCCATATTTAAGTCGATCAAATGGTCAAGTTGAACGCACCATTGAAACAATACAATTAATGTTAACCAAATGCTTACATGACCAAACAGATCCATACATAGCTTTGTTAAATTACCGTACTACTCCAAAACAAAGTTTATGTTCACCAGCACAACTATATGTCTAGGCGTCTTAATACAAAAATACCTATACTAGAAAATAATTTATATCCTAAAACAATCAACTTAAAACGATATCAACGTTACCTGAATGATTACAAAAAGAAATTTGAAACGTATTATAATTCTCATACAAAAAGCTTAGCCGAATTAAAAGTTGGTGATTCAGTTTATTTTAAAAAACAACCTCAACTTGTATGGACGCCAGGTAACATTCTTCAGGTAGGACCTGAACCGCACTCATACATTGTGCAGAATCCAGAGGGTACTTTTCGAAGGAACCGCCAACATTTGCTTCGCCAAAAGCACCTGAAAACTATGAAAGTAGGGATACTAATACTTTAGATCAGAATAATAGTATTAAGTGTGATACAGAAAATGTTAGTAATTCTAGCAAGGATATAGGAACTTCTAGTTTTGGACGTCAAATTAAAAAACCAAAAAGATTTACGTTTTCAGAATATGACTAAAAATAATATTAGTATAGTGAACTTAATATAAGTTATGTTATATGGTTTAATCCATATTAAAACAAAAAGGAGATATTATATAATGAAGTTGGCAACACTGTGTAAATGTTGCAACTCTTATTGATTTATTCATTGTCTTATTATTATCATGTCAAAGTCAGTGTCATGTGTATTGTATGAACAATCTGTTTGTTAAGTTCAATAAATTGTCTTTATCAAGAAGTCTGTATATAATTATTATACAAGTCAATAATATATACTGGTATAAAATAAATACTAAAACAGTCGTAAGGCGTTGTCCCAAGCTAATGCATCTTTTTCAACATTTCTACTCTGTTTGTCTCACTATTGGGCTGGTTAACCCTATAGGGGTTTGCGCTGCAATGAAAACCGATTAAGGAACTAAAGTTTTTGACCAGCAGTCTCACCATCAACGACTTTCCAGCCAACTTGTCTTGAATATGTAGTAGAAGTGGGCAGATTAAGAAAATTACTTCTCAGGACAGTTCAAGCGGGGGGATATCAGAACAAAACTTTCAAGCGCACGCACCATGTGTATGAAACAAGTTGGAAACTGTGAGGTATTTCCTGAACCATTTGGTGTTTATACAGGCTTTTAAAAGATTAAATTGTTATTTCTGACTTTACAAACTAGGTTTCATAACAGCTGGATTGTATTCTGCAAGATTGTATGTGGATACGAAATGTTTAACTTTAACCTTGTGATTGAATCAAATTAGAAAATAACAACAAGCTTGTTATTTTCCATATGGGACCAAGGACTTATTAAAAATTGAGGATCAATCTAATGCTGTAAATAAGTAGTCTGGACGTTTTTTTTTCCAATTTTTTTTCTTTTTACTTCTGGTAGTTTTTTAATTTGTTTCAACCAGCAATTCGCCCCTTTCAAAAAATATTGTTACGCTGTCTGATTTTTGTTCTAGAACTTCTAATATCTGTCTTGCATACAAATTTCCTATATATTCTTGCCATCTAACCACTTTCTCTATATTTTCTATAATGGCGTTTCCACCCGTGTCCCTTATATTTTTGCTATATGGTTTTGTATATCTAAAATTCATTACAATTGGTTTGTATGCTTCATCTGTCTTTCCTACTTCCATCTTAGTTTGTACCTCTTTATACTTTTCATCAATCCATTGCTCTTTAGTTTTCCTGCATATTTGCGAATAATTTCCCATTTTATGACTTTGTATCTTTGTTTTCCTGCTTTGTTTGGTCTGTTTACGTAGTTTCGCCTTTCTTCTATTAAATTTAGAATATCTTTTGTTACCCATGGCTTCTTATTTTCTTTTTGTTTATATCCGAGAATATCTCTGGCCACCATATCTAAGCTGTATTTAATGTTATTGCATTCTGTTTCAACTTCCTTAGTATCAGAAATTTTCCTAGTCTTTCAGTAAGTTCGCTTGCCTTTTTTTCACAAATCTTTTGTGTATATCTTTATCTTTTAGTTTCTCAAAGTAAAAGTGCCTTTCTCCGTTGCTTTTTTCAAATTTTTAAATTTAAGTACAGCTTTCATAATTACTATGTTGTGGTCAGTGTCTATATCTGCTTCTGGGTAGCTTCTACAGTCTTTCACTTGATCTCTAAACCATTGTCGAACAAGAATGTAATCTATTTGATATCTCCATAGGTCTCCTAGCATCTTCCACGTGTATCGTCATCTAGCATGATGTTGAAATAATGTTGTTTGTCATGGTTAAATTGTTTTTGATCGAAAATTCTACCAGCCTATTTCCCCTGTCGTTTCTTGTGTCTAAACCAAATAAACGTTCTATCGCTCATTCCTACCCTCGCCCACCACTGCATTAAAATGTCATATTTATTAAATTTTCATGTCCTTTTACGTATCTTTGTAGATCGCTTCTACCTCTTCATCAATGTAGCTAGAGGTGGGTATGTATACTTGTATTATTACCATATTTGCCTGTTTAGATTTTAATCTAATCATGAGCACACTTTTGTTCTTTTGCACGTAGTTTCTACACAGTGTCCTATCTTTTGCGCATGACTATCCCCACACCTGAATTTCCTTCCTCTGATCCTGTATGAATTACCCTAAAGTCTCCGCTCCAAAAATGCCTCGTCTCTGGCTACCGAACTTTGCTGATCCCTACTATGTCTCATGTTAATCTATTCAGTCCAATTTTCAGATTCTCTAGCTTACATACTTGCTTCATGCTTCTGACATTCCACGCTCCCATTTGCAAAATGTTCCTTGTACTTCCTTTAAACTTGTCGATCACATTCTCCTCTCATAGAGATCCGAATGGCAAACTATTTTAACTCCGGAATCTTTTACCCCAGAAGATGCCATTATTTTAAAATATTTTCAGTACGCTGTGTACATGGGAGGTAATATGGTGGTTTTCCGTTGTATTCCACTACGCAGTATTGTGTCATAAGAGTGTCATACTGATCCCAAGGTCTCTGCCACTCTAATTACAGAAGGAGCTGCTGTCCTCTTTCGGGGACCTGTCTTAGTCTAGTTCCTCACTAAAGACCCCACTAATTTGGTTAAACCTATAGTTTGGCTCTTTAGTTCAATGAAACACTTAAGCCATTCTTCCCATACTAGTATTTTAGAACTTCTCAAGGTGCAGATCCGTTCAGAATGGATTCATATAACACCCTCAAATAAAGAACTTGCTCTGGATTAATCTATGATTAAGTTCAAGGGCAGAGTTCAATAAAACAATATATGCATAAAAGTCTACTGAACGGGGCTATAAAGTATGGATGTTGTCTGATAATAAATGGCTACTGCCATAAATTTGAAATATGCACAGGCCCAATTAAACCTGGTAAAGTCGAAAAAAATGTAAATGCAAAAGTTGTAACGAAGCTTACAAACGATTTTGCTGAAAAAAATGATTTGCTAATGGAGAAGCTAAAAATGAACAACTTGTTTGTTTGCGGAATAGTTAACTCAAATAGAAAAGATCTTCCTAACTTTAATCTGGACAAAGAGATAAAACGAGGTGATTACGAGTACTTCTGCAGCAAGTCCTGGCATGATGAAGTGAAAATCTAAAATTGTCTGTACATATTTTGTAAAATTTTCATAACCCTAAAGTATCCACAGAAGTGAAGGAAAAAGAGAGGGACGGCACAACAACATACCCTGTCCGATGGCACTCTTTGATTAGAACAAAAATGTGAATTTTGTAGTAAAATTGACCAACACTCGTCTACTTATAAAATAGATAAAAAAGCCATAAATGGTACGATACGATTTTTATTATTTCTTTGATGCATCTATAGTAATGCATTTATAATATAGAAACTAATAGACTTGTCAAAAATCTCGATGAAAGATTTTCGTAGGTGCATTAGTGATAGTTTAGTTAGCGAAGCTATATTTGCAAAAAAGGAAAGTAGATCTTCAATCATGCAATTTTCATCAACAAACCATATGTGCCTCCTGAAGTGTGTCAAGAGCAATCTGCACACCAAAACCTGAGCAAACTACGAGAAGAAGATGTAGACTTTGCAGCTCCAAAAACCAACCTATTGGCACAAACTAAATGCACTCCTTTTGTAAAGTGCCATTATGCTTGTCAAAAAACAAAACATACTACCAAGGCTGCACCAAACTTTATTTTAACATTAGATTTAGGTGATTTTTGAATCCTGCAAGGGAAAGCTAATTTCCTAGCCTTAAATTAAATGCTTACGTGTGAAGTTCATAAATATAGTCTCTCACGAACCAGAGAATAATCACCCCAGGATTTATGGCATGCAAGCCGCAGGAATGTGATATGGTTAAACGGTCAGCCATGAGAAGTGTGGAATGGAGGGGATATACAGGCTCGTGGGAGCAACACATTTTAAAGCAAGGGACTTGACCATCGTTGATCGAATGTGAGTGCACGTTGTTCGGCAAAGTGATTCCTTTCTATCTTCGTATCTTTCCTGTTAGGTATTTTTGCTTTGTTCTTAGAATTTGTCCACATATAGAATAAACTTCCTGCCGGCGATCTTGGCAGAGTGACAACAGTACATGCAACCGAATTTGGGAACGTACAAATTATGTCTAGGGTTGGCATGATTGGCGACACGAACATTTTACTTTATATCATTGTTATAATGCTATTTCATTAAGGTGAAACAAAACATACCTTAGAATCAAAATGCATGTAACTTTAAAATTATACTTCTTAAAGGAAATAACCTAACCCTATTGGTGGGATTTACTAATACAGAAACTATTAAACTGAAATATGAGTATAAACATTTCAAAGGAGCGTCGCAACATTTTCAATATTTGCACACATATCCAAAATTTCCTAAGGATTTCATGAGTTATGCAACACTATTTGCCGCTGTATCCTATAACATCCACTACTGTGTAAAAGCTCTATACTATGCTCTATTTTATACAATTTACTGTCATTGTAGATCACTGCTGTTTTCCTTAACTTCTAAATTAGTCCTACACAGCTTGCTGGTTTTATTTCAAGCAACTACCTTAAACGTTGCAATAAATTCCAATAACAAGGCTCTTCTAACAATTATGATGTCTAATAATGTAAGTATTCACAAAGCGTTTCTCTAAAAATAATTATATTGTTTTTTTTTAGTTTGTAGAATTAAAGGGAAGTGTCTTCAAAAAATTTGATAAAAATAATTTATTTCAAGTGGCGTGTAGCGATGTTAGAGAAAGATTCCATTTAGTTATGTTATTGTTTGTAGTTGTTTTACAAACAATGAAGGAATATTCCTGGAAAATGGAGAGATTTTGGGTTCTTTTGCCAGATTGTCTGGTGGTTCTCATAGCAGAAATATTTGTCGATTGGATTAAGCATGCGTTCATAACTAGATTTAACGAGCTACATTTAGATGTTTATCATGATTATACAACCAGTTTGGCGTACGATACTGCTCAAACAAGACAAAAGAATGCATTTTCAGACCACTCTGATTTAGTGGCACGTCGAATGGGATTTATTCCTCTGCCACTTGCAGTGGTAATGATACGAGTTGTGGCCCAGTCTGTTCATGTAAATGATGTTGCTTCTTTTATAATTATTATCCTGGGCTACTTTTACATGGCATCGTTTCGTATTGCAAATGGTATACTTTTATTAGGCATGGCTAGTGATCTGATTACTCAACATAAACAAGAAAAGGCTTCTGTGGCATCACCTTCTGCTCATAGAGCCAATAGTCCAGTATTAACTAGTAAAATATTAAAGGAAACCACTACCAGTCCAATAGTTTTTCAACCTACTAAACTCACAACCGTTTTTGTCAATGGTAGTGTAAAGGATCAGAGGGAATGTGGGGATCCTGATTGTCAATTGGGCTCAACTGCAATTTTTTCAAACAGCACAGTGGATCTAAAAAATGTATCTTTAAATGATGAATTGTTAAAGGTCGATGGAGATGAAATTCAAATAGAACAAAGTGGAATTCAAGTTGATATTGTTACCAGAAGTGAACCGAATATTATAGGCGATTTTACAGAAGAAGTAAGTGATCTTGATAGAGAACCAATCGATGTCAGTATTAAAAAGAGATCAGATTCAGAACCATCATTAGCTACTTGTAATGAAATTGACAATATCAATAAATAATTTTCAGGAATATGTACTAGTCTTTTTACAGAGATATGGAGAATATTTTCCAAAACGTTATATTTGTGGAAAATTTTGGATAAGATAAATCAGTATTGAAAGAAAGTGCAAAACTTGAAATTGCAATTCATGCCAAATACTGCCCATATAAATCTGTTTCACAATCTCTGTTTAATGTTATTGGCGCATATAATCGAAATGTTAGAATTTTCAGGGTTGTTATTAAATATTTTTCTTTATTTATTTTTATTTACAGATAGCTTTTCATGTTGTGATATGTAATATATTTTAATAAAAGTTTACAATTATTATTTTTTTAACTATTTACAGGTTATAAGTTCTGAAATACTCTTGTCTTTTTTACTTTCTTCTATACCCTTAACTCATAATGCCTCGAACTAGCCAGTAAACAAAAACATAGAGCATAGAACAAACCTATTCATTTATTTATAAACTGAAACACGAACGATACTCTCCCTCAGGGCACGGTGGAAGTATTGACAGATCTCAACTAATTTTACATCTGAACAATTCGAATACAGAGTTGCATCTTGGTCTCACATACCTGAAAATACGTTTTTTTGGCCCGTGTTAGAAGCAGTTTCCCCTCGCACATCCCACTTAATTGGCAGTTACATTTCCAGTAAATGCATTGCAATCCCTTCCATTTAAAGTTGGCAACATGGTAGATGTTAAACAATTTAATCTTAAAATTAACGCACTTTATACCACTAACCAACTTGATTAACTCAGGTCAACGTAACTTCCTAATGACTAAATAGCATGATGTATGACTTGAAACTTTTTAAATTTATGATATTGTGAGGACTCGGAATTTTTGCTATCCGGCTCTAACAAATATCCATTACTATAGTTCATTCCAGCTAAGAATAAAGCAATTAAAGGCATATGAAACATTTAACCTTAGCTTCCAAAAAACATGTGCAAGTTTACGCAACTTAAAGGAGTAAGTTTGTGTTTCAAATATGTGAATGTTGTCAGTTTTATAATAAAAAGTAATTATTGAAAATTAATGTAGGCTAGTCTCGATTTATCATCACACAAATATAGAATTACTAATTGTTATGTATAGATATAAAAACTATAATTAATTTGTATTTATAATTAACATGACAAAATACTTATTAATTGATTCCACCAAATTTTAATTGAGAGTCCGAGAGACAGAAATGCATCGATAGCTGGCAACGTGGAGGGTATTTTTTTAAAATATTAATGTGGTCAAGATTATAAATAAATGACATTCATCCTTTGACTTACTATTTATTGCTTTATTGTGGTTTTCAAATTCTTATTAATTTTTGTTCCTTTTTTGTAAACAGCAGTTGTGGGTACACTTCCCCAGATTTTTATTATAATGCAGGTATGATGATTGATTTATCCTGATTATGGATCAAAAAACGTTATTGTTTTAGGTGCCAATTTGAAGATGGCGGAGTAAGGGCAACAACAATTTAAAAATTCAAGTGGAAGATAATTCATAATGATTAGAAATTGATGGTGTATAATGCATATTTAACATACAGAGTGTTTCAGGAAGAAATGGAAATATTTTAAGAACATGTCTAGAATTTGTAGATAAGCTTGATGTCCACATTGTTAATTAAAATTTATCCTCTCTAATAAATCAGGGACATAGCCATTGCAGAGAAATTCAAATTCTCGGAAGTTTAATTGTCAAGGTTCGAGATGATGCTATCAATTCGTTCAAAAAATAAGAGTAATGATATTTATAATCTAAATATTTTAATTCAACTGATAATTAATCATATTGCTCTAACCCTAACAAAACTCATCAATGTGTGTATCAGGGATTCATTATTTCCTGATATATTAAAGCATGCAAAAGTACTACTGGTTCTTAAAAAAGGCATTCAAACTGATATTCAAAATTACCGCTCTATTTCTGGGTTACCTGTCTTCTCTAAAATCAGTGGCGGCTACTCCATGAGTGCTGCAGAGCTGCAGAACCACCCACAATCTGAAACGAACAAATACATTTAGTTGTATAAAAGAGACCGATAACCAGCCACTAAAAGTATTATGAATTCCTAAGTTGGATGTCCATAACAGTCGGTCAATAATACAGTAAACATGATACTCTAAACAAGGAAAATCCATAAAATCATTGTCTAGCTATGTTGTTCTGCAGATCTTATTTGCAAGTTCGGTTATGTGTCGGAACATTTCGCGCGAATACGATCGTAGTAAGAAGCGGCCTCGTTAACCCATTCTCAAGCTGCATAAATTGCAGCGTCAGTTGACTGTTGCTATTCGAATCGTCAAGTTTTGTATGCTTTCTGGTTCTTTTAGACAAAGCGTCACGCATTTCATCTTTCGTATGTACAGTATTGCCCGAAATAAACAGTACTGAAACTAAGTTGGTGGTGTTTTTATGCGTGCGCTGTCACACTCAAGTTAGCTAGTATAGACCTGTCAAGTAAACCTCAAACAAGTAATTAGTAGGGCCTAATTGTTAAAAATGGTGTTAAGTACAGAGGAGAAAGTGTTTCTGGTAGAGCATTATTTTCGTTCATACGGAATCGGCCGACGTAATGGTGCAAGTTTGCTATACGTGTCCAAGTAATGCTGTAATTTTGAAGGTTATTGAAAAGTTTAGAAATACAGGTAGTGTATTGTGCCAACGAAAAGGAAACTCGGGGCGTCCCAGGACAGTTAACAACAACAATAACCATGAACGTGTTTTTGAGCAAATCTTAGAAAATCCGAAAGTCAGCCAGGCAAGGACAGCGTTACAACTTGATTTAAAAAGAACTTCCTTTCAAAGAATCCTGAAGGAGCTGGGTACATTTTCGTATGTGATTCAGGTACATCAACAACTACATCCTCGGGATTATCGCAGTAGAGTGGAATATTGCGCCAGAATTCTCGCGTTACAGTATGAAAATCCTGAATTTTTGAAAATGTTTAGTTTTCAGACGAAGCACATTTTCACTTGTCAGGCTATGTGAATCGTCGCACAAATCGATTTCTGGGCTTTGCCAGACCCGATGAGGTTCAAGAGGTTCCTTTACATAGTGAAAAAGTGAGTGTCTGGTGTGCTGTTTCCGGACACGGAATCATTGGTCCGTACTTTATCGAAGAGAATGGTAGGCAAGTCACACTTAATCAACAGAGGTACAGACAAATTTTAACACGATTTATCCCTGATCTACGTCAATTCTGTCGTGCACGTAACTTGGCATTTGAAACCAATTTTTCAGCAGGACGGGCAACTTGCCATACTGCTGCCGCAATTCGTCAATTTCTTCAAGAACATTTTCCAAGCAAATTCATATCACGATTTACTGACTTCCCTTATCCTTCACATTCTCCAGACCTCACACCTCCAGACGCATACATTTGGGGCATGGCTAAAAATGCCGTTTTCAAACGGGCACCACAAACCATCGATGAATTATAGGATGCCGTTAGAGTCTTCTTCGCAGCCCTGAGACAACCCTTATTCAATAACATGACCAGAAACTTAGAACATCGTTATGAAGTCTGTCTCGAACGATGAGGTGCACATTTAGAACATATAATAAAGTGTCAATAATATGTATTTTTTAAATATACAAAACAATTACAATTTCAGTACTGTTTATTTCGGGCAATACTGTACTATTAATGTTTAACTAGAATTGATCTGTGTAGAGGATTTGAGACATCGTAATTATATTCTTTCTTAGGTAATGAGAGACGTTTTGTTTTACTTTACTTTAATAATTATATTAACCCATTACCAGTTAGTTATTCACAGATTAAAAACTGAATAAACATTTGCATTTGGAATTTTAGTGTATAGGTAGTAAGTTTGTATATTCATTTAGCTATAATTACGTTCATCAACAATCAACTTTTTCACTGTTTCCTGAGGACGTTTGCTACATTAATAGTTTCTAAAATTGATGTTATTTTTAATTTAAGTGAAAAAAGATTTTCTCAGCTTACTTTTCAAGAACAATTAGCTAACTAAAGATCAGGGTCGTCCTATACCAGAACTGAACATTGAAAATTCTGGTACTAGTCGTGGTAAAACTTGTAAAAGGCAGTTCAATACAGACATTTATCAAAGAAACAGTTGGATTTGTGGGTGCAATCAAAAGAATGCATTATTTTGCTTACATGAAAACTGTAAATCGCATGTTAATAACGCAATGCAATTAGCTCTGTTTGGCAAAATAAATATACAGGCTCAACTTAATTCTGCGTACTGGATAAATATTCAGAAGTATAACGACGAAGTAATCAGAAATAGATATATTTTATCTAAAATTATAAACTGTATAAAATTTTGTGGAGCATTTGAACTTGCACTTCGCGGACACGATGAATCCGATTCATCTGAAAACCCCGGTATTTTTAGGGGACTGGTTAATTTTTCGTCGGAGCTTGATAGAATCCTTGAGGATCATTTGAAAAATGCAGTCGTCTTTAAAGGTACTTCGTAAACAATTCAAAATGACTTATTGGAATGTATTCTTAAAGTTTGTCATTTTGAAATTGTCTGAGAAATCCAAAAAAGCCCGTTTTTAGCAGTGATGGCAGATGAAACGACTGATATATCGGCAAAGTTTCAAATGGTTACAGTTTTCCGTTATGTCACAAAAGATGGTGATCCCGTTGAACGGTTTTGGAATTTTTTACTTCCAGAGCAACACGGTGCTGATTCACTTTCTGAAACAATTCTAGGTGTTCTAGAAACTGTAATCAAAAATAACAATACCAAACTTATTGCACAGAGTTACGATGGGGCCGCAGTTATGAGCGGGAAACGTGGCGGTGTTCAAGCTCGAATTAAGCAAAAATAAAAAATTCTCATTTTGTACATTGTTACGCTCATCAACTAAATCTCGTAATGACAAAAGCATGTTCTATAAATAGCCTAGTAAGACTTTTTTTTTGGAAATTTGAAGGATATACCGGGGTTTTTTAGCTTTATACCTGAACATGTAGCAGTGCTTAATGAAATAGTCGGCAGGAGAATGCCTCGTTCTGTTCCTACTCGCTGGAATTTTAATATTCGTGTGGTTAATATAGTATACGAATACAGAAATGCATTAATTGAATGTATGGAAAACTTGGAGAAAAGCACAAATATCCAAACGTGCAAGCAAGCTTCTGGAATTTTGCGAATTTTGATGGATCAAAATTTTTCATTTTGGTTGACTTTCTTTCATTATGTTATGCAACACGTGGATTTACTATACAACCAATTGCATAAAAGAAATATGGATCCAACTGAAGCTCAAAGAGTTATGGGTGTGTTTGAACTTAATATTAATAATATACGTAACAATAAAATAGGAACCGTCATTGAAGAAGCATCAAAATTAGATACCGTTCCTGCAGAAACTAAACGAAAACGGCTTAATAATAGTCAATGGGATCACCGTGTCGCCTGCATAAAAGTATACGACATCATTGTTAACAATGTAAAGGAACGTTTTTCTCTTACTGACCATTTAATAGCGGCTTCACTTGTATCTTCAGAAAAATTTGTCGAGTATGATAACAAGTTTCCAGAACAAGAGTTAGATTTAACTTGCATCGCTTACGATATTTTAAATAAAGAACGCCTTAAAACAGAGTTGTCCGTATTATATTCCAATAGGGAATGTAGAGAAATATGTGGTGCTGTGCCTTTTCTTAAATTCATAATTGCGAATAATTTGGACGAAACGATGGCCCGAAACTAAAAAGCTATTACAAATTCTTGTGACCACACCAATGACCACTGTTGAAGCCGAACGCAGTTTTTCTACTCTAAACCGTATAAAAACTTTTTTAAGAAACTCGATGTGTGAAGATAGGTTAACGGCCCTTTCAATGCTGTCAATTGAAAAAAATTCATAACTTCAATTCCCGATTTTAATGAAAAACTGATTTACCAATTTGCTACAAAGAAAGATAGACGTTTTCCACTCATATTTAAGAAAAACCAATAAAATATTTTTACATTAGCGATGCAGCACTACCAAATATATTCGGTACGAGCCGCCACTGTCTAAAATATTTGAGAGATTACTGGATTCCCAGACAATATCTTATCTCGAAGAAAATAATTTTTAAGTGCTTAACAATTTGGCTCCAGAAAAAATATGTAAACCACTGATGCCATTATCGCGCTAGTAAATAATGTCCCAAAATTTATTGATCACTGTAATTATATATGGCAAACTTTTGTGACTTGAGTAAAGCTTTTGATGTGTTAATATTTACCATTCAAAATAAAATTTATCTATTTGACCAAAATAATGAAGTTGTTGTTAACGTTTTGTATTTAAGCTCATTTACGATAGTTGTTGATAAATCCCGCGATATCAAAAGAATATTTTAATAATTTGGAGTACTGTTCTTTCAATACATGTATCGTAGAATATTTCTTTTGTGTAGCGAGTATGATTTTACCAGTAACTAAAAATTTGCTAGAGTGTAGAGTAACTCACTCTTTTGAACATTTTTAAATTTGGGCATTTTTTTGCCAACGAAGAAACAGTCTACATGCAACACTCATGTGCGTTTGCACTTAGGAAACTGTAATGTTAGTTTTAGTTTAGTATATAGGTTAGGCGACTTGTCGCAACTGTTTTAGTTTAAGTAGTGTTTCATGCTCCCCGACAAATTTGTGCTGTCCGTTATAACTGAGCCACACCAAAGACTCGTGTGTGCACTTTTCCGTTTCCTGGTAATCCGGAAGACGTGTTATCGGTCGGAAAAAACCAGGTGGCGCCTCAAATAAACATTTTGTAGGATTTAAGTTAGGATTTATGTAGGTTAGTTAGGATTTAGATTTTAAGATGTTACTGTGTAACAGTCATTTTTTTTTTTAGTTTTTTCTTTTATGGCTTTGTCGCGATTGTAACGTGCCGAAAATTCGGCACTAAACATTTTTAATTTAGTTTTAATTTGTAAGAATTTCGCGCCAAGGATTTAAAAAGACGTGCGCGTATTTCCGTCACTTTAGACAGTGCGTTTGCGCAAGATTGCGCCGACGCGGTGTGCCAAGAAGGGTGGTGGTGATTTCCGGGAGACGTGTCGTGACTGGTGATCGAGACACGAAGGAATGTAGTTATCTTTGTGTCTTTTTCTTGAGATGTAGGTTTCCTGCCTTCTACATAATTATCGTCCCTCATCCTATTCCTATGTTCCGCTACAGAAAGAAGAAGACAAATTTGAATTTGGATTTGACCAGGGTCAGCAAAATACCCACGCCCGAAAAGGATCAACGGAGCCCGCCATCACGAAGTAGTGCTGTGAGAATCCCTACAGTTTACGTGAGTAACCTTTTGGTTTGCCTTAAAATTAGTATAACTTTTTTATTATGTTGTAATAATTTGAATATTGTGTGACGTAATCTTTTATTTGCGTGTCATTTTTACAATTATTTAACATTGCTACCAACTGACTGTAGTGGCTCGCGCACCGCGCGATGAGGTTATAATATGGTGGAACAAAACAATTTTTTGATGTTGAATAAAATATCATTGTCCCTAGTACATCAAGAGATTGCATCCAAAAATTGCAGTGTACAGTGGTTTTAGAAACTCTGTCCTTCAATGGTTTGCTTGAAGGGACAACTTTAGAATTTATGGCAAGAATAAGATTAATTCGGCTGTGTCCAAAACCTCTTTCACTAACAAATATTTGTCTTAAAACTGCAACAAAAACAATTTTATAATATTTTGTGTTTTACTATGTTGACTGTGTTTAAAGATAAACTAAAATAATTGATATTGCACCGCCACAAAGTTATCCATCCCACTGAGCATGTAACAGAATATACACGGTGTCTCAATTTCACAAGGATAACATAGGTATCTTAGTTATTGTTGAAGATACAAAATCAATAAAATGGACAATTTTTTGTTTAATTTTGAAAATAGTAGTGATTCTCTAATTAAATCATACTTAACGAATAGAACCGAATTAGTGTGGCATAATAACTAACTTTCTAATAGTGTTAGTGTGACTCATGGTGTTCCACAGGGTTCAATCATTGGGTCATTCTTGTTTTTATGCTTTATTAATGATCTTCTGCTTTCTGTAAATAAAATAAATATTTTTTGTTTGCTGATGATACCACATTGCTGGTGCAAGGTAAAAATTTGAGACAAGTCATCGACAGTAATAATATTGTATGGACAATGCGAAAAACTGGTTCTACCAAAATAATAATAAAACTATCTTGATGCGCTTTTCGCTAACACACAAAAAACTTTACGTGTTAAAGAACGAATTGCATTGTATTAAAGCTTAATTACAAAAATACTACTAACGAAACTGTACAATGATTTTAGATACCGGCAGAACATTTTTTACCAAAAAAGATTTAAGAAAACAAAAAAGTCTAACATAAATAAATTTGAACTTCTAAATAAAAAAAAAACAAAATAGCAATATTTTGGTTACAGATAACAAAAAGTGGTTAGTGAATTCAACATCTATTCAGATTCCTGAAAATGTGCTACATATACTTTCATTTGGACCAAAATTTAATTTACCAATTCGAGAATCGCAGGTTAACACTGGAAAATTATTAGCAAATGTGGAAATTGTATTAGATTCACCTACAGATGAGGAGCACAAGTAACTAATATAATAACCAATTTTTTATTAAACCCACGTAATAACAAACCAGAAAGACTAGCTGAAAACCTACATATCAACAACGAATTATAAGAATCATCTGGATTTAACAATTGTAAGAGCAGACAAAGACGAGGTAACGGTAATAATAAGCAAAATGAACTACAACACGAAATCTTTAGGATTACTAGATAATACAAAAATATACTACAAACTAAGACAAGATCCCACATTTACAATTAAAAAAAGTAAATGATCATATAAAAGTTATGAATAAAAACAGGTAATATCCGAAAGTCTCAAAAAGCAACCAACTAGAAATAATTCGACTCCGGGTACATATTATGGATTACCAGAAATCCATAAACAAGTCGTTTCCTTAAGACCGATCATATCATCCGTTAATACCCCCACTTATAAGACCGAAATATTAACAAAAGCATTTCCGTTGATTGAGAGTTATAGTATAAATAACACGTTTAGCGCTGTAGAAAAGCTGAAAGATTTTCAATTACCGAAAGCTTTTATCTTGGTATCTCTTGATGTTGAATCTTTATTCACCAATATTCCTTTACCATTAGTTATTGAATTGTTGGAAGAAAAATGGGAAAAAATAAAACCTCACTGCAACTTTACACATTTACTATTTATTATGACCATAAATTTAATTTTCAACAATACCTATTTTTCATTGGATAATCAATTTTATTTACAAATCTCCGGTACTCCAATGGGTTCACCCTTGTTACCGATTATTGTGCAAATTATACTGGATTACTTAATAAAAACCACTCTACCTGTACTCTCATTTCAAATGCCTTTTATAATCAAATTTGTAGATAACATTATGTGTGCAATACAAAATACTTATGTAACTGAAACCTTAAATACTTTTAATAACTTTGTAATGTAACCGACCTGAAGGCTGATCAAACGCCCTCTATGAACGGCACACCGGGCTCCACGATCTAATATCTTGTGGCAGTGGCTCGACGACACCTACGTTGTGTTGCTATAATGCAACCCAAATTCACACTGGGAAGATGGCGTTAAGGTGGGAAGGTTTGAAATAAAACTACGGTATTTGCCTAACTTACTTTTAATCAAAAGAATAACCACTAAATAGGTAATTCGCATGAAAATAATAGGAATTGAAATTCAAAGCAAACAGTGCCGTACTCAACCTGAGCGATTGGGGAAAGAGCACGGCAGAGAAAACCCTAAACTACCCTCGCTCTACCAACTGCATTTTGCACATCTCGACTAGGACGGGCAACGTACAAGTACCCAGATCACCAACATTGAATTTAACAGGATATCAACTGTTACCCAGGCATATCTCATGTGACAACTGACAAAACGTTAGTGTAAACCAGCTAGTCTTTTCTGGTAGGTACTGAGGCCGGCGAGGCCAATACTACCCAGCTAAAGTTGAAGAGGGGGGGCACCAGGAAGATGACCTGCACCTTGACTACCAATGTTCCTCCCTGCACGGACATAAAATGTTAGTAATATTCACCAAGGCTCAATTACATGCGCACACATATATACAATAACAGTTTCCAGCCCGTGTTACAAAATGTTTTACAAAAGCTAGCCGACTTCCTATTATTTGCAAGAGTACAACTATAAGTACAATGACAAAGACGACAAAATCGCTGAAATGAACTTATGGTATGATTGCACATAGTTAAAAGGGTGCTGGTTATTAATGGACTATCTCCAACATAGTCATAAATGCAAACGCGTAAGGCACGTGAAGGTCAGTCATACCAGAGGTTCAATTTAATTACATCACAACAATCATTACAAACATTAAATACTAGTTAATTATATAGGAACATCGGCTAGATAATAGGATAAACAAAACAACAAACAATATCATTAAGTTTAAACCGAGATATGAGAGATGCAGTGGAATATGTGGTTAATAAGCTGAAATAAAACAATTATACAAAATAAAAATGTCAAATGCATCACAGATATCAAACATTATAAAACATGTAGGCGGCAAAAACATATCAAAATTTTATAGCACAAAAACAAGCCCAGATTCAGGCGTTAAATGTTGATATATAAAAGCATGTTAGTTAAAATATATGAAATCTAGTAAGCAAACGTTAAAAATCATTCATTATGATTGCATTGGTTAAAACATACCTTTTAAAAATTAAACAAATCGTGGCATTACAAACAAAAATAGTTAATTCAATTTCTATCTTAAAACCAAAACAAATATAACACAGAAATAAAATACTGTTCATGTTCAAGCTTGCCTAATAATTTTATCTCAGGGATGGTGTTGTTACAAATTGGTACAAATTGTTCGTAAAATCACAATAAGGATACATTTACTATCGATTCTGTAACAAGTGCAATGCAATTGGAGTTACAACTCGGTATTAAATACTAAATCAACATTATTTCAAATAAACAAATATTAGTTTTACCCTGATTTAGATACTAAATGAACGATTCAGATAAATAAATATTAGCTTTCAATTGTTCAACCAAACAACAGTCATTTACACATAAAACGTGCAATAAAAACGTAAATCACCTATATTAAGCATCGTAAGTAAAACACCCGGCAAGGCAGCATTTGTATACATCAATCTCAAAAAGCAACAGGTAATCATAAAAATATTCCCTTCCATGGTTAACTAACTAACGGCTTTACAATAAATATCACCATCCATTCCAAACAATGCTCTGATTACAAAGATGTAATTAGATTACCTAGAATATCAACTACGTTATTAATTTATAAAACATTACCTTTAATAAAACCAGCCAAGTGGAAGAACCTTTTTCGACCTACCATTTTGAAAACTCAAGTGTTTTTCAAACCTGTTGCCTCTTGCTTGATCACCCATACGCATGCGCCCCATCTACTTTAAATTCTGACATCCTAGAACGCGTTCAGAAACCTGCAAGTGGTTACTGAGCTATTCGAACAAATATCGAAAAGTACACTATAATATTTGTAATAATTATCGACCAATGTGAAAACGATTTAGAAACACTACGGATTACTTCAACTTTAACCCCAATTTACAATTGAAATTGAACTGGATAATAGTATTCCCTTTCTGGATATAAAAATCAGAAGAGACCATGATAACAAATTAATTCTAGACATTTACAAAAAACTCATAGACTACGGTAGGTATGTCAGCTTTAATTCAGATCATGCACTCAAACATAAATTAAATACTGTTTTAATGCTAAAAAATAAAATTATAAAAATCTGTCATCCACAGTTTCGAAAACAAAATTTGATTAATTTAAGAAATACTGTAATAAATAACGATTATTGAAAAGTCCTACTACATAAAATATTGTTCAACGCCTCTACTGAAAGTAAAATCGATAAACAATTCCCGTTCTTATAAACACCAATTTCATCAAATAGAATTGCAACAAAGTTAAATATTGCTTCGCTTATTCAACGTGTTTTATAAATTCCTTATTAGAATATTTTGGTACTACTCCTGAGACGTAGTTTTTATGCAAATTCGTGGTACTTTACGTAAATTTGGTTTCAATGTATGTAAGCTGTTCGCTATCACTTTCAACTTCGCTTGTACAAGATATTTCCATTTTATTTTCAAGTAAATTGTCATCTGAATCTTTACCGTGTAACAAGTTTATTTCCAGCAGTATTTTGATGGATATTTGTACTATTATTTCGATAGAAAGTTAGTTCCAGCCTTATATCTCTGCAAATTTCTAAGTAATAATTAATTTTACGATTCTGTTAACCGCTTACATTTATTACGTGTTGTAATAATCTAACTTTATGCTTCAAAACTGGGAGCATCGTTTTAAGTTGCGCGGTGACAAAAATAACTTTTATAAGAGTCATTGTAAGACCTCTTTCTCCTGCATAAATAGAATGATCGTAAATAACGGTCGCATATGCAACCAGTTGTCAGGTTATTAATACGTGCACTTTCACCATAGACAAAGAAGTAGATAAATATCTTTAATAGCATGACCTTGGTTCATGTTTTAGTTTATTCCCAATGTCAAGAAACGCCTTAGTCAATATGATTCTAACCTGATGTGTACAGTATTTATTTTAGATTTGTTTTCTGTATGTCTTATTTGAATGCAATTTTTATAATGTTCGCAACATTGATGCCGTTCCTGTTTTTAATAAATGAATTTGTCGACAAACTAAAATTACAATATAGAGCATAGTTGAGTTTTATCATTGGTAACCAAAATGTAATAATTTAATTAAACAGTACTGTAAAATATTGTAAGCTTTAGCGCTTGTCCAATCACTAAAGTTAAGCAAAGTCCGGCGTGGTCAGTACTGGAATGGGTGACCGCTTTAAAACCGGCTGCCGTTGCCTTTCTTTTTTGTTTTAATTGTCTGATAGTTCCTTCCTTGGTGCAGGGATGGCGCTATACTTCTAAGAATCTTACTATTAAGTTCTTTTTGTCTATGACTTTCAGCTTGGTTTTGGCGCGGATAAGTCAAGTTCTGATAAGAACTATGGCGCTTAGCAATTATGTTTGGTGCCGCGTGAGAAAGAAAGATAAATAATGGTAGTGAAGATATCGTGTAATACATTCCTGGCGACACTTTTCCGGCAGATATATGTAAAAACTCCTGCATAAATGGAATGATCGTTATAACGGTCGCATGTGCAACCAGTTGTAAGGTTATTAATACGTGCACTTTCACCATAGACAAAGAAGTAGATAAATATTTGTAATAGCATGACCTTGGTTCATGTTTTAGTTTCTTTTCAATGGCAAGAAACGCCTTAGTCAATATGATTCTAACCTGATGTGTACAGTATTTATTTTAGATTTGTTTTCTGTATGTCTTATTTGAACGCAATTTTTATAATGTTCGTAACATTGATGCCGTTCCTGTTTTTAATAAATGAATTTGTCGACAAAGTAAAATTACAATATAGAGCATAGCTGAGTTTTATCTTACGTAATCAAAATGTAATAATTTAATTAAACAGTACTGTTGAATATTGTAAGCTTTAGCGCTCGTCCGGTCACTGAAGTTAAGCAACGTCCGGCGTGGTCAGTACTGGGATGGGTCACCGCCTTAAAAACGGCTGCCGTTGTCCTTTTTTTTTTATTTTTATTGTCTAATAGTTCCTTCCTTCGGGATGGCGCTATACTTCTAAGAATCTTACTATTAAGTTTTTTATCTACTTGTTTCTCTCTATGACTTTCACCTTGGTTGTTGCGCAGGTAAGTCAAGTTCTGATAAGAACGATGGCCCTGAGAAATTATGTTTGGTGCCGCGTGAGAAAGAAAGATAATTAATGGTAGTGAAGACATCGTGTAATACATTCCTGGCGATACTTTTCCGGCAGATAGATGTATAAAATACGAAGTTAAAAAAGAAACCCAAAGCATCAGAAACACATGCAACTATGTACGCGGATACATATAGAAATTTATTAAATTTGACATGAACATTGGAGTTAGGTGGTCTGAGAAATAACAACCTATTTCATGATGATATAAGGAAGCTTCAAGTTTAATATAAAATTCAGGAATTGGTTTAAGTGCATCGTAGATATTCTTGCAAGTATTTAACATCTGGTATGTTGTTTGTTCTGTAGAGACGTTCAAGTCTTAACAACATCTGGGTTACAAACAAGTAAGTGTTTTTCTAAGTTTTGTTCTAGTTGTAAATTTCCAAGTCACGCCACGCTGTTTGACCTTATAGTACCCTTGCGATTTTAAAGAGAATTAAAAAAAACTCCATTTTTAGTTTTAATAAGTGTAATTAAAAAATGATAGAGTTTAGCATTTAGAAGTAAATATGTAAACTATCATTCCAGAAAAATTAATGATGATTTAGGTTCAGGAAAATAAATTATTTCATTTTAGCAAGTATTAAGTAGTAATAGTAATTCACCGATATTAAAAATTTGCTGTTCGCTGTTCAGATTAGATATGCTTTATTGAAACTTAAAAATGAAAGAGGAAATTAAATTAAATTAATACTTATATGTGAAGTCTACGGTAGTACTACTCAAGACTAATTAAAATCTTGTTAGTATATCATTAGTGATTCTTTAAATGCAAGTTTAATTATCAGTAAGAAAAGTGATTGCAAGAATTTTTAACATATAGGAAACAATACTACTAAATTAAATTTATAATGACGTGCTCTTGTCGCGAAATTAATTGTAAATAGATATCTTTATTAATTAGTAACTAAGAGAATAGAAAATTATTTTGGTCACGTCTATGATTATTATTTGGAACGAGATGAGACTTGGTTTTTAAACGAGCGTCTCACGACGGTAATGCCGTGGTTGCAATGACAGGTTAGGTTAATGTTAGAAATAGATATTATTATTAAAAAACACAAATTAGATATTATTATTAAAAAACACAAATCACTTAACACGCATATCAGAACAGTCTGCAATGGTTTTAGACCAACTGTTCTGATATGCGTGTTAAGTGATTTGTTTTTTAATAATAATATCTATTTCTAACAGTAACCTAACCTATCATTTGAAACGGTTTCCCGCGTTTGACATTATTGCGCAATCGTTTAATATAACATGATTACGCGGCAAATTACGCGACATTTGTATCAAATACCAAACACGTTTAAAAGTGATACAATTCTCAATTTACAATATAAATAAAGCAATGTCTCACTTAAATCGCACCTTACCACCAAATTCCAGGGCCATCTTGTTGTGTGTCATATCACGCCATTGTTGAGCCAGATTTCTATCCGTCCATCCTCTATCTTGTTTGTAGGGGGGGGGGGGGGCAAGAATAACCAGGTAGAACGAACGACAGAAGGTAAGAGATAAGGGACCTACCACCTGAAAAGAGAAAAGACAGACACGCAACACAGGTAGCTGTTCTCGGCTTCAGCCCTCGTAGTCTAATAACGTCTCATCACACACTCCGTGCACTTACGCCATTCACTCCGCGCCTGCGCATTTTTTTGCATAAACGCAACTGTCCAGCATGACGGAAATTGACAAGTTTATTTGAAAATATTCGCGGGAATATATTTACATATTTAACAATGTACATTACCAAATGTGGAATGTAACACATTGCAGCCACGGCATTACTGCCGCGAGACGCTCGTGTTCTATATGCCTATAAAATTTTATGATGATAATTAACAGAACGCTCAAATTGTGATAGTATTGATTTCGTTTAATTACAGGAGTAGCAGTGCATCTTTATCAGTTTTAACGTGCAGGATGTTTCCGCATTCTCCTTATACAAATAGGCTGATATTAGTCATTAGTTGTACTCAAAAATTCGGTGGCGCCATATTCACTTTATTTTTGGCAGTAGTTCAACCCGATCCAAGTTCATGATCTGCCCAGAGCAAATTACTCTACTAGCCTTTAGAGGTTTCCTTACTCATAAGCCGTTTTCCATCTAAACCTACCTCGTTTAATTACCTTTGTGCCTGATAGTTAGCAAGATAGGCGTATAATATAACCCTAACCCCAAGTTATAGTTTCAACCATCAGAAATAATATATTCTGCAATATTTTTTACCGTAACCATTATCTTAAGCGGGCTTAATTCTAGGAGGTTATGTTTGTCGTGTCAACACTAGGATTAAACCACACCTTTCAGTTGATTTCAAACTACACTTCACATCAACTGATATTTCGTGCTACACCGGCTAGATTACACCACACTACACTACACTGCAAACGAACGAACGAACCTAATGCTACACTATGGATGACATCAATTTCAAATTTAAAAATCTCGACTGAACTAAAACATCTAAAAATGTTAAAAAGTCTATATATAGTTTATAAAACAAACAAATATTTTAGTCCAATATGTTGTTTCAAGTTTTAATTTAGGCCTATTTTCAATATTGTGGGTTAAACAATGCCTAAACAAAAACTTTTTCTCGCCAATTTGCATTTAAGTTCATTAGTCACACACGTAACGCATTTGCTTCATTTTCTAAATGTATTGTTACGAGCTACTATTAGGCAACCCGTCAAACATACAAGCGCCGTAAGCACTATATATTCGAGCACATACCCGAGAATGAATCATCTATTTAATTCAGTGTATAAATAAGACCGATTTGAAGTACAGAGTTAGTCTATATCTAAATGTCGAAATATAATTTATATCGTGTAAAGTTAATTAGTTACGCTTTTGGAAGTCCAAGAGTAAATATAAATTTGTGTTATGTGAACGTGTTTATTGTACCGACAGCTGTACATAAATAGTCAGAAGTGTAATAAATAAATAATAGTAGTGGTAGTGTTGCTAATAGACCTTTGGTTACGATTTTAGTTTAAGAAGATATTAGTGCTTGTAAATAGCATTAGTGTGATAGTGCTTCATTGTTAATTGAACTGAAAACATCTACAAATAAGGCATATACTGTTAATTAGACTTGTGAACCGTGAGTAATAAACACTATTGTTATTACTTGTTTTAAATTGGTGAAACGCGGTAGTAGTAGCCCGTTTTATAGTATGTAGAGTTGAAATTTTTGAATGAAAGTTTTTACTAAGTATACAGCATATACTAATTTTGTAAAATATTACTACCATTCTTCTTTTAACTATCATAAATCACAGGAAAAAATAAATCTTACCAAATTTAGCAAAAACGATTCGATCACTTTGGTCATATACATAACACTTTTTCAAAAGGGTATAAAAGATATAATTAATAATATTTTTATGATTTAATAGATATAAATTGGTGCAGAAAGAACCCAGCCACCACTTTAACATTAGTTTGATTAATTTTTTTAATATAGGTACTTATTGTAGTTTTTGTTTTAATTATGATAAAGTGTGTAAAAATGTAGCACACGTAACGGTGAAATCGCCCATTTAATTAAATGGTTTAGATGTTGTTAAACTTTTAGGCATACATAAAGAATATTTTAAGATAAATTAATATCTAGTTAATTACCGAAGAAATGTTCTGAAATTAAGACTATTTAAATAATTGTACAATTCACCTTTTGTGCACAGTCCGTTTAATAAATTGATGTAAATAACACAATCGTTAACTAATTTTGGAGTGAAAAGTGTATTGTAGAATTTGCTTACGGAAGCTGTGAGATTAAAATAAAATACGCAACGAACATTCAACCAAGTTGACACAAAAGTAGAAGATTATTGGAATATGCTTTTTGAATAGACATTCAATTTGTGTGATTATTGTGCTTCACGTATGGAATCTCATTCCTAATGACTATCCAGTGTATGATTTTTATTCCACCAAACAGTAATTTACAATCTAATTACACGACCACTTACTAAAGAACGCTTGTAGTATGTAATTTAGGTAATTATTTTGCATCCTATAAAAGCACATTGATATGTCTTCACATACTAACGAGCGCTCAGTTGTATGCTTTTTATGTGCTTATTCCGCATCTTTTAAATGTCAGCTGAGAATTCATATGAGGAAGCATACTAATGAGCGCCCATTTGCATGCAATTTGTGTAATTATTCTGCATCTTATGTTGGTCACTTAAAAATCCATATACGGTCCCATACTAATGAACGTCCATTTGCTTGCAATTTGTGTAATTATACCGCATTACAAAAATGTAATCTACAAAGTCACATGCAGTCGCATACTAATGAACGTCCATTTGCATGCCTATTATGTACTTATTCTGCATCTTCTAAAGGTAACCTGAACATTCATATGCAATCCCATACTAACGAACGTCCATTCACGTGCAGTTTATGTAATTATGCTGCATCTTGTAAAAGTACTTTGAAAATGCATATGTGGTCACATGCTAATAGACGTCCATTCACATGCAATTTATGTAATTATACTGCATCTCGTATAAGTAGTTTGAAAATTCATATTCGGTTCCACACTAAAGAACGTCCATTTACGTGCAATTTATGTAATTTTCCTGCATTTTGTAAAAGTAGCTTGACAATTCATATGCGGTCGCATACTAATGAACATCCATTTGCGTGCATATTATGTAATTATTCTACATCTTTTCAAAGTAGTTTGAAAATTCATATGCGATCCCATACTAACGAACGTCCATTTGCATGTAATTTATGTAATTATTCTGCATCTTGTAAAAGTAATTTGAATATTCATATGCGGTCCCATACTAATGAACGTCCATTTGTATGCTTAATGTGTGCTCATTCTGCACGTTTCAAAAGTAGCTTGAAAGTCCATATGCGATGTCATACTAATGAACGTCCATTTACATGTAATTTGTGTAATTATGTCGCATCACAAAAGTGTTCATTAAAAAGACATATGCGGACCCATACTAATGAACGTCCATTCGCATGCAATTTGTGTGATTATACTGCAACGCAAAAATGTCATTTACAAAAGCATATGTATTCGCATACTAAGTAACATTCATTCAGATGCAATTTATGTAATCGTTCTACAACCAATAAAAGTGCTTTGAAAGTTTATATATTCTCACATACTGAAGAAAGTCCATTTGCATGCTTTTATTTCCCGATTCTGCACATCGTAAAAGTAACTTAAGAAATCCTTATACAATCCCATACTAGTGAAAGATTATTTCTTTGCAATTGTATGACTATAACTCGTCACAAAAAGAAACCAACAAAAACATTTGTGTTGCGTACAACAAATTTGTATTTGTGTCAAACGTGTGAGTAGTGGGGTAGAGTAGTATTATTATCTCATGGCGGGTGACGTCACATGCGCAATAGGTTCCATTTAAACTTAAACCTCAAGATTCACAACGCTACAGTACAACCCACAAACATCTTGCTAGCAATGTGGCATTAATACGTCGTCACGAGTATCCCATTTATTACGTTAAGTAAAATATTGTTTGTAAGGACCCCGTTCATGCTGGCGATATCTAGAAATTCATAAATATATGAAATAAATCCAGACCTCCATATAATATCGGAGCTTTTACTTGTTTTTACTTATAAACAATTCTAGGTTCCTAGTTTCTTTATCAGTAAATATTGGCTGTGGCAACAGTGCACATACTCAGGGGATCCCAATACTGTATATACCGAATGTGAACCGTAACTGTCATTGTCATTCTCGCTCTTATCAGGGTCTTATTGTTTCCAGTTTTCCGTTTTAATATTTGTATCAAGTAATAGTCATCAAAACTAACTGATAGTTAATTTCTTCAGCAATGCAAGTATTTAAAAAGAATGTTCGTTCAATGATTAATTATGATATTTTTTAGAGTAATATAATGAATAAGAAGGAGGTGATTCATAATCAAGGACGACAGATTATTTTTAATGTGTTTCAATATTTGAAACGCATAAAAGATTCGGGCGCCTCCAACCTGAACAATTTGCAAGAGTGCGTGGCTGAAGCAACAGGTGTGTCATTGCGGACGGTGCAAAGAATTGTAAAGGAAGGTACAAACAAACCACCCTGCAGTAAGTTCAGTTCACCAAGGAAAACCGTAAATAAACCAAGCCCTAAGTCAACAGTGAATGGATTTGACGAAGAGATTCTAAGAACCGTTATGTATCGGTTTGCAGCAATACATAAACGTAGACCGACTTTGAAGTTAGTGTTTGACGAATTTAAAAATGATTGCCCTCATTACACGGGAAAATTAGGTTCGTTCAAAAAATTGTTGTAAGAGCAGGGTTTCGTTGGAAGAGAACTGTAGATAACAGGAAAATTCTTGTTGAACAACGCAATATAAGGGCAAAGCGCACCATATTTTTGAAAAATCTTAGTAAGTATAAAGAAGAGGGCAGAAGCATTGTGTATAATGATGAAACATATCTGCATAGTTCTCACAGTGTATCAAAGTGTTGGGATGACAGCACCACCAAGGGTTTGAAATCGCCAGTTTCAAAAGGGAAGCGTTTGATAATTGTTCATACAGGTGGAAAAAATGGGTTCGTTCCAAATGCAGAATTGATATTTAAGTCTGGTTTGAAAACTGGGGATTATCACGATGACATGAATCATCGCAATTATAAAAAGTGGCTGCAAGAAAAGTTAATACCAAATTTAGATACAAATTAAGTGTTTGTGAGAGACAATGCGTCATATCATAATGTTCTTGTGCATCCTAATCCTACTTCAAGTTGGAAGAAAACAGATATGCAGAAATGGTTGAAGGAACGAAATATCCTCTTTGAATGTAAGGAAACCAAACCTGAATTATATTCCAAAATTAAGGCACATAAACTTGTTCATCAGCTGTTTGTAATTGACCAGCTACTGGCGGAACATGGTCATGTAGTATTGCGTTTACCTCCATATCACCCAGAACTAAATCCTATCGAGATGATTTGGGCGTTACTTAAAAACCGCCTTGCTGCATGTAATGTAACCTTCAAAATAGATGATGTATGGAAGTTGGCAGAAGAACATATAAAAAATATTGGAATCAACGAGTGGACTAAAGTATGTCTGCGCGTAGAGGAAATTGAAAAGGATTATATGGAACGAGAAACTTTAATAGACGAGGTTCAAGACCTAATTATACGGGTTGATGATAATAGCGATAATTCAGATGGATACTTATCCTCAGGCGATGAGTCTGATGATGGGGACGAAAGTTTAGGATGTGAACCCATTTAAAATATAATTTATGTAAAATAGTTGAATGATGGTCTTTATTTAGCGTTGTAGAAAATATGTGTCATAAATACATTTGTTTGTACATTATTGTTTATTACTGAGGTGTTGAAATAAAACTTGCTTAAAGAGGGAAGCAGTCTTTATATCAAATTATGTTCAGTAGTGCTGTGACAATCGATCACTTTTAAAGCTGAAACAATCAATGATTGGAATCAAAGTGATTTAATCATTTTACATTTTAATCCAATCATAATCAATTCTGTTAAGCATGTCCATTCTTTGTTTCCAAAAGGGATTCTTATTGACTGTATTTATCTCGGCGCTTCTATCCGATCGTGTTAATCCGCTTCAGTTTGGCGACATAAACCAGTTTTCGATCCGATGCAGCGTCTCCAGTCAATCCATTAAAACAAGTGGATTGTACTACTCGATCGGATCTGAATTCCGCATTCGATGACATTATGCAGGCTTGACGATTTAAATAATCTATGATTATAACATCAACAGCACCTGATCAGGCCGGTGTAGTATATCTAACTTCAGTCGTATAAGCAATATTGCTTTTGTTTAGTCAGAAAGGTTAAGATTATTAATTATTCAAGATATTATTTTATAGCTAGATTATCGATGAAGTGCGTAAAAAATATATTAATTTAGCAAATATTTGTAAACTATAAATGAGGTTATGTATAAAATATATAACCTGACAAGATGCAAACTTTAATTACCTTTCTTTCCATACTATAGCTGTTCCTCTTCCTTCAATTCTACAGCATGATCCATTAAAATAAAGCAGGAGATATATGCAAATTATAATAATATTAATATAACAAATGATATAAAAACCTTTTGGTATTAGTTAAAAATTGTTTTTGTTTTGTTTTTGTTAGTTACAACACCATGAGTGTCATTGTGTAAACATATTCTTAAAACGTTTATGTAATAAATCTTAGTAATATTTTCGAGGTGGGCATTTGACATTTTTATAGTGTTTATAGTTTATAGTTTGTGTTTAAAACAAAAACGTCTATTGATTTGAAAAAAACAAATATGTAGTACTACCAAATTGTTTTTGTTCTACTAGTGACTATAAGTGATAAAATATCTTGTGTACACTGATCTAATCAATCAATAATCTGGGGTATCACATCTAGCAATAAGCTCAGATCATTTTTATAGAAGAGCAAAAATCAACATAAAACTATTTAAAACACATTCCTTGGTTGCTCGACATTTTTTGCTCTGGCAACACTGGACGTGCAAGCAGTCGATGTTTTCTAGTCACTCTTTTTTATTTTGATTATTAATATAGCTCCTCCTCGCGCAGGTTTTTTCAAGGTCACCCGCCATGAGATAATAATACTACTATAAAGCCGGTCTGAATTCAAAACGGTGTACGCGTATGTTTTTTCTATGTAACATACTCGTGCACCGTTTTGAATTCAGACGGGCCTTATATACTTTCAATGTAAAATACGTGTGGGCACGTTTTGAAGTCAGACCGGCTTTATATTACTTTCAATGGAGCATACGTGTGTGACTTCAAAATACACGTATGTTACGTTGAAAAATGTAAGTGCAGAGAAAATGTGTAGCTGTTTTGAATTCGGTTTTCTAGCGAGAAGTTATAAAGTAGGTCAGATGCAAAATATCGCATTCAAGTCAATTGTGTTTAATGAAAGTGGATTCTGATTTATGTTTTTTACTTATGTTTAGAGGCTGCAGATACACATGGACCGGTTTCAATTCAAAATGTGTGTTCACTCTAGTGATAGGTTGAAAAGTGGGTTGGCAAAGTACGCAGATGGTGGTAATCTGCTATATAAGGAGATTGCTCCTAATATTAATTTAATTAGTCGAAGTTTACTGCATATATTTACAAACCTACATATACAAACATGTATATAATTGATATTCAGGTATTTAAATACAGAAAAACTAGTTTGTGTGCAAAGAAATTGCGGTTTTGGACTTGTTGGTAGGTGATGTTTGGCATCAAATTTTTAAACTGTCAATGCAGTCTAGTTGTTTGAGCCAAGATCATATAAAACATAACGACTGGGTGACAAGGAATATTCATGGTCTTTCTTGGGATGAATCTTCAACGGCTGGAATGGTGTCATCATATATAGCGCTTTATTTGAAGCAAATTATCCGACCCGGTGAAGAAGTATTTGTGAAGGGTCTAGAAAAGAAGAAATTGATTGAAACCTATCTAATGCAAAACGTTGTAACTGATATGCTTGCACTAGGTTGTCCTAAGCTATCGGAGTTAAAAATCAACAATCGTTTAATATATAACATCCATTGTTGTTGTAATCAATACTACAAAAAAAAAACAATAGAAAAAGTCTATGATATCGATTAAAGAATGCATAAAAGTCAAGTTCTTTCAGTTGTACTGAAAAAAAGTAAATATTTCAAATGATTTCTAGGTAAATTAAATTTTTGTGGTTTTGCAATTGACAACTTTAATTTTATATGGTATATACGCGTGCACCGTTTCGAAGCCAGACCGGCCTTCCATTAATGCTGACTGAGTGGATTTATTTATTATTCTGCTGATGTTAGCATTGAATTTCTAGCTTTTATTTTTCTGCGGACGTCAGCATTAAATTTTATACATGACTGGGTTTACTAAATTTTCTGTAGATTTCATATTTCTACAATTGCTATCTAGACAATACCTTAGCATTAAATTCTTGCTGACATGGGTTGAATTTTCTGCTGCTCTTGTTGTTTAATATCCTTATATACTCAAGATATGTGTATGATAATCGCTCAATCTTTATTGTCAAGTTGTAGTTGTGTGCTCTATAGAACAAATCAAAAAACTTTTTTAAAATTGCCTTTGTCAGGAAAGAATAATGATAGTGGTTAGGTTAAAATTATTGAGTAGTTTATAGTCAATCCAAATGAAGTGCTGGAAAAAATCGTTGACTTCGTGAGCAGATCCACCAATTGCAACGTTAGCATATATTTCAATATATTTATTTCTAGTTTTTTTTTAAGTTGGAGCATTTCATAAATTTCCTCGTTTATATATTTCTTGCAGATAACTGAGTTCCCGATTTAATAACTATGACTTGTTATTCTTTAAAAGCAAGAATGAGAAATTGGTGCAATCAGTCTGTCTGTCTGTCTTTGGCAAATTTCAAGATATCTGTACAATTTGTTAAATGTTGTAAAACCAGTAAAGAGCTATTGCGTTGATCAATTATAATTGCTTTCAGGGTTGAGAGTCCCATTCGTGCTGACTGAGTTTAATCGTTTTTTTCTGCAGACATCAGCATTAAAAATTTCTTATAGATTCCATTTTTTTCCCTAAATTTTTACTTAAACAAAAAAAAAGGTGTACTTTTTAATATTTTCTATGCAATATAGGTTAATTGCGAGATTGTTGAGCTTCTCAATTTTTTTATTTCTTTAATACAATTAGAAACGAATGGGATTGTAGCGTAATACTGAATCAAAAAGTTGATAGCTAGATATTCTATGAAGATTTTGTAAAGCAGTAACCAAGGCTCAAAGAATGCAATGTTGATCGTTATCGGTATTTTTTTGCCGAGAGCATAATTATTTTTTGCTTACATACTGTTTTTTATTCATTAGAATAATTAGATAGCTGAATATATAAAATTTTCTTGCGCAATTTTTTCAGAAAACGATGCAAATTTGTAATTTTTTTCTAAAGTGAATTATAAAGTAATTTAGCTAGTGACCGAAGTCAGTAGTGATATTTTAAAGTTAACAGTGAAGTGTTACACTCGAAGATAAATATAAACAATCATGATCTGCTTAAAGAGTGTGTTCAACATTTGTTCCCGTTTCGGACTTTATAACTATTTACATTTTGATTTAGTATTACGATACAATTCCAATTACATTAAAAGACAGAATATTAATTCTAAATATTTAATGTATTTTGATGTTAATAATTTATATGGGGCTGCAATGTCTGAATATCTCCCATATGGAGAATTTGAATTTTTTTAGATGGCACCAGTCCAGAAATATTACGTTTAGACGTTACTTAATATTGCGATTGATTCTGATGTAGGATATATTTATTTTTTGAATGCGATTTACACTACCCAGTATCTTTACATGAAATTTACAGTGACTTACCTTTGACGCCTGAACATGTAAAATAATAATAAATAGACTGTGATTGCTAAATGATTTTATTGTTTTTTTTCTTTTTCATAATTTGTAAAGGTACAGTAATAATAAAGTAATTATAATATTCTTATGCTGTTTGAGAGTGGATTGTATTTGACTATCTTATCATGAAGTATAAGGCAATGCCAAGATGTATTTGGCAAAACGTTTCTGCTAGTTTCAAATTCTAATCTAATATCGACAGTACCAGATTTTAACGCTTCGTTTTGTCTACAACAAACTATGACTACTAATGGCGCAATACTTCGTAAATCTTCAGGATTAAAACGTGGTTCATTTTCCTTTTCGTAGTATGATTGCTGAAACTGAAGACAGCCCTCATAGAACCGATAATGCAATATTTTTTACCGTTCAGAGTTGGAGTGAGTTAGAACTGTTCTTTATATTTGGGATGCTTGCTCATTTAGAAAACGAAGATATAAACAACTTAAGTGAATTATAGTATGTTTATTCTAGAGTACATAACATATATATATATATATATATATATATATATATATATATGTGTATTTTATAAATTACAATAAAGAAAAATACATTGTGTGTTTCATTTCACATTACTCCCGATTTAATAACTACGTAATCTCAGTTTACAGAACGGTGTAAAAACAATTTTTGACTTTTAATCTGAGTGCATATTTCGAATAGATGCTCTCATTTTTTTTGCGATTAAAGTTAGAAATGCATTTCAAATAGATGCTTTCATATCTTTTGTGATTGAAATTAGAAATGCATGAGATCTAAAATTGCAGAGTTGCCTTCAGTACGTAACTATGGAAATGCGAATGCTGAGGAAGCAATAGACTATCGTTGACAAAGAAAAAAACGCTGTTTGACATGAGTTGAATTTTCTGCTGTTCGTGTTGTTTAATATCTCTATATACTCAAGATATGCGTGTGTGATAATCGCTCAATCTTTATTGTCAAGTTGTAGTTGTGTTCTATAGAATAAATCAAAAATGAAAACCTTTTTTTAAAAATTGTCCTTGTCAGGAAGAATAATGATAGTGGTTAGATTAAAATTATTGAGTAGTTTATAGTTAATCCAAATGAAGTGCTGGAAAAAAATCGTTGACTCCGTGAGCAGATCCACCAATTGCAACATTAGCATATATTTCAATAGATTTATTTCTAGTTTTTTTTTGAAGTTGGAGCATTTCATAAATTTCCTCGTTTATATATTTCTTGCAGATAACTGAGTTCGCGATTTAATAACTACGACTTGTTATTCTTTAAAAGCGAGAATGAGAAATTGGTGCAATCAGTCTGTCTGTCTTTGGCAAATTTCGAGATACCTGTACAATTTGTTAAATGTTGTCAAACCAGTAAAGAGCTATTGCGTTGATCAATTATAATTGCTTTCAGGGTTGTCTTTTCTATTGTTTTTTATTATTATCAAACCATTTTTTTAATAACAAAGTATTTTGTTTGCACATTGCAGACTATTATTGCCGTGCCTATAACAATGGATGTTAGAGTAGTATTATTATCTCATGGCGGGTGACGTCACATGCGCACTAGGTTCAATTTAAACTTAAACCTCAAGATTCACAACGCTACAGTACAACCCACAAACATCTTGCTAGCAATGTGGCTTTAATACGTCGTCACGAATATCCCATTTATTACGTTAAGTAAAATATTGTTTGTAAGAACCCCGTTTATGCTGGCGGTATCTAGAAATTCATAAATATATGAAATAAATCCAGACCTCCATATAATATCGGAGCTTTTACTTGTTTTTACTTATAAACAATTCTAGGTTCGTAGTTTCTTTATCCGTAAATATTGGCTGTGGCAACAGTGCACATACTCAGCGGATCCCAATACTGTACATACCGAATGTGAACCGTAACTGTCATTGTCATTCTCGCTCTTATCAAGGTCTTACTGTTTTCAGTTTTAATATTTGTATCAAGTAATAGTCATCAAAACAGTTTTTTTCAAAACTAACTGATAGTTAATTTCTTCAGCAATGTAAGTATTTAAAAAGAATGTTCGTTGAATGATTAATTATGATATTTTTTAGAGTAATATTATGAATAAGAAGGAGGTGATTCATAGTCAAGGACGACAGATTGTTTTTAATGTGTTTCAATATTTGAAACGCATAAAAGATTCGGGCGCCTCCAACCTGAACAATTTGCAAGAGTGCGTGGCTGAAGCAACAGGTGTGTCATTGCGGACGGTGCAAAGAATTGTAAAGGAAGGTACAAACAAACCACCCTGCAGCAAGTTCAATTCACCAAGGAAAACCGTAAATAAACCAAGCCCTAAGTCAACAGTGAATGGATTTGACGAAGAGATTCTAAGAACCGTTATGTATCGGTTTGCAGCAATACATAAACGTAGACCGACTTTGAAGTTAGTGTTTGACGAATTTAAAAATGATTGCCCTCATTACACGGGAAAATTAGATTCGTTCAGAAAAATTGTTGTAAGAGCAGGGTTTCGTTGGAAGAGAACTGTAGATAACAGGAAAATTCTTGTTGAACAAAGCAATATAAGGGCAATGCGCACCATATTTTTGAAAAATCTTAGTAAGTATAAAGAAGAGGGCAGAAGCATTGTGTATAACGATGAAACATATCTGCACAGTTCTCACAGTGTAACAAAGTGTTGGGATGACGGCACCACCAAGGGTTTGAAATCGCCAGTTTCAAAAGGGAAGCGTTTAATAATTGTTCATGCAGGTGGAAAAAATGGGTTCGTTCCAAATGCAGAATTGATATTTAAGTCTGGTTTGAAAACTGGGGATTATCACGATGACATGAATCATCGCGATTATAAAAAGTGGCTGCAAGAAAAGTTAATACCAAATTTGGAACCAAATTCAGTGTTTGTGATAGACAATGCGTCATATCATAATGTTCTTGTGCATCCTAATCCTACTTCAAGTTGGAAGAAAACAGATATGCAGAAATGGTTGAAGGAACGAAATATCCTCCTTGAATATAAGGAATCCAAGCCTGAATTATATTCCAAAATTAAGGCACATAAATCTGTTCATCAGCTGTTTGTAATTGACCAGCTACTGGCAAAACATGGTCATGTAGTATTGCGTTTACCTTCATATCACCCAGAACTAAATCCTATCGAGATGATTTGGGCGTTACTTAAAAACCGTGTCGCTGAATGTAATGTAACCTTCAAAATAGATGATGTATGGAAGTTGGCAGAAGAACATATAAAAAATATTGGAATCAACGAATGGATTAAAGTATGTCTGCACGTAGAGAAAATTGAAAAGGATTATATGGAACGAGAAACTTTAATAGACGAGGTTCAAGACCTAATTATACGGGTTGATGATAATAGCAATAATTCAGATGGATACTTATCCTCAGGCGATGAGTCTGATGATGGGGATGAAAGTTTAGGATGTGAACCCATTTAAAATATAATTTATGTAAAATAGTTGAATGATGGTCTTTATTTAGCGTTGTAGAAAATATGTGTCATAAATACATTTGTTTGTACATTATTGTTTATTACTGAGGTGTTGAAATAAAACTTGCTTAAAGAGGGAAGCAGTCTTTATATCAAATTATGTTCAGTAGTGCTGTGACAATCGATCACTTTTAAAGTTGAAACAATCAATGATTGTCTTTCAAAGTGATTGAATCATTTTAATCCAATCATAATCAATTCTGTTAAACATGTCCATTCTTTGTCGCCAAAAGGGATTCTTATTGACTGTATTTATCTCGGCGCTTCTATCCGATCGTGTTAAGGTTAAGATTATTAATTATTTAAGGAATTATTTTATAGCTAGATTATCGATTAAGTGCATAAAAAATATATTAATTAGCAAATATTTCTAAACTATAAATGAGGTTATGTAAAAAATATATAACCTGACAAGATGCAAACCTAATTACCTTTTTTTTCATACTATAACTGTTCCTCTTCCTTCAATTCTACAGCACTGAATTCTTGATTCTATGATCCATTAAAATAAAGCACGAGATATATGCAATTTATAATAATATTAATATAACAAATGATATAAAAACCTTTTGGTATTAATTAAAAATTGTTTTTGTTGGTTACAACACCATGAGTGTCATTGTGTAAACATATTTTTAAGACGTTTTTGTAATAAATCTTAGTAATATTTTCGAGGTGGGCATTTGACATTTTTATAGTGTTTATAGTTTGTGTTTAAAACAAAAACGTCTATTGATTTGAAAAAAACGAATATGTAGTACTACCAAATTGTTTTTGTTCTACTAGTGACTATAAGTGATTAAATATCTTGTGTACACTGATCCAATCAATCAATAATCTGGGGTATCACACCTAACAATAAGCTCAGATCATTTTTATAGAAGAGCAAAAATCAACATAAAACTATTTAAAACACATTCCTTGGTTGCTCGACAATTTTTGCTCTGGCAACACTGGACGTGCAAGCAGTCGATGTTTTCCAGTCTCACTTTTTTATTTTGATTATTAATATAGCTCCTCCTCGCGCAGGTTTTTTCAAGGTCACCCGCCATGAGATAATAATACTACTATACATAGTAAACGATTGTTGATTTTTAACTCCGATAGCTTAAGACAACCTAGTGCAAGCATATCAATTACAACGTTTTGCATTAGATAGGTTTCCATCCATTTCTTCTTTTCTAGACCCTTCACACATACTTCTTCACCGGGTCGGATAATTTGCTTCGGCTAACATTGTAAAATTATATTAAAATAAATAATACAGACACGCATCTTTCTATTGTTTTTTATTATTATCAAACCATTCTTTTAATAACAAGGTATTTTGTTTTGCACATTGCAGATTATTATTGCTGTGTCTACAACAATGGATGTTATATATTAAACGATTGTTGATTTTTAACTCCGATAGCTTAGGACAACCTAGTGCAAGCATATCAGTTACAACGTTTTGCATTAGATAGGTTTCAATCAATTTCTTCTTTTATAGACCTTTCACAAATAGTTCTTCACCGGGTCGGATAATTTGCTTCAAATAAAGCTCTATATATGATGACACCATTCCAGCCGTTGAAGATTCATCCCAAGAAAGACCATGAATATTCCTTGTCACCCAGTCGTTATGTTTTATATGATCTTGACTCAAACAACTAGACTGCATTGACAGTTTAAAAATTTGATGCCAAACATCACCTAACAACAAGTCCAAAACCGCAATTTCTTTGAACACAAACTCGTTTTTCTTGTATTTAAATCCCTGAATATCAATTATATACATGTTTGTATGTAAATATATGCAGTAAACTTCAACTAATTAAATTAATATTAGGAGCAATCTCCTTATACAGCAGATTACCACCATCTGCGTACTTAGCCAACCTACTTTTCAACCTATCACAAGAGTGAACACACATTTTGAATTGAAACTGGCCCAGTGTATTTGCAGCCTCTAAACATAAGTAAAAAACATAAATCAGAATCCACTTTAATTAAACACAATTGACTTGAATGCGATATTTTGCATCTGACCTACTTTATAACTTCTCGCTAGAAAACCGAATTCAAAACAGGTACACATTTTCTCTGCACTTACATTTTTCAACGTAGCATACGTGTGTTTTGAATTCACACACCTATGTTCCATTGAAAGCAATATAAAGCCAGTCTGACTTCAAAACGTGCCCACGCGTATTTTACATTGAAAGTATATAAGGCCGGTCTGAATTCAAAATGGTGCACGTGTATGTTACATGGAAAAAACATACGCGTACACCGTTTTGAATTCAGACCGGCCTTACCCCACTACTCGTGTGTAATTATTCTGCATTCTGAAAAATACCAAAACGCCTTAATTGTTCATATTCCCTCACATATTAATGAATGTTCAATTGTATTTTCTTATGTAGGTATTTATGCTTCATCTCGGAGATAATTTAAAAAGTCATGTAATTTGTGGGATTTTTCTGTGTAACAAAGGCAATTTAGAAAAACGTTCCATTATGTACTAGAACGTCCATTGGTATATAGTTTGTGTGTTTGTAGTGATATAAAACAAAGATTAGCACAAGGTCGAGCTACATTTAACAAGAAAAATCAAATACTGTGTTCAAAGACAACAAACATAGAAACAAAGGAAAGATTGCTTAAAACATATGTGTGCTATTATACGTTGATTCTATAAAAATTTAAGCTGCATCCTTATACTGTACACTAATGCTTTTACCCTTATGAAAAATACGTAAAATTAATTGTTGCTTTACGCTAAGGTATAAATATTATGAAAGTTCTTCGCGAATATTTGAAAAGCTGAAACTGAAGTAAAATTAATTCTAAAATTCTTACACTAAACTAATTAATTGTTACCCTATATTACTAAAACCTATTTTAATCTTTTAATAAGTAATATTTATACACTGCAGCCTACCCTAAATTGTCCAATAAATTATCTAATTAATATTAATCTACAAATTACATAGTATTATTCCTCTATTTGAGTAGAGTAACTAAAATTTTTGTTCTCTTTTTATTCAAATATCCTAAACTAATTTGTATGTACACTTACTTAATCCCTATCGCTGTTCTGTAGACCTATATTACAATTATTTATCTCGATCAACTATTATTTACACCTACATGACTATTATTTTACTTACACTTGGTAGCCCTAAATGCTACGCAGTTCAGATTCTCTACTTGAACCTAACCTTCTGCTTATTCCGGACAGTTATCCACCTATCATATTACTAGCGTCCTGTGTATATGGAAATAATAGGCTAATATGAAATTTCCCTCGCTCTACCTGGGTCTCCACATCACGTAATATGTATGTGCATTCCTCTACTATTTCACTAATCTCATACGTCCCCTCATATGGTAAATGCAATTTTGCACATGTCTTTAAATCCCTTATGCCTACTCGTAGGCTCTTAACCACTACTAAGTCTCCTACCTTAAATCTGACCCGTGTCCTAATCTTTCTCAGCACAACGTCTTAGCTTCTCTCTTACTTCTACCAACAATCGTTGAAACTCATCATCCGTAGATACAACCTGCCAAGACCTTTCAGAATATATTTGCTTTACAAGCATAATGGTGCTAGTTTCAGTCACGGTACTGAAGGTTTCATTAATGAAAGACTCGACCTTTGACAAATTATCCTCCCACAACATATGGTTTTGATGTGATGCTAGATGTAAGAACTTTATTTTCCTGTATGTACCTTTCTGCTGCTTATCCTGCAAAACACTACTTTAACATCCTGTTGCTCACAGTAATTTATGAACCTTTGATTATTGAAATAAGTCGCATTATCCGCTAACACACGCTTAAATCGACCAAGTTCTGTACAATATTGCTCTAGTTTCTTATTGGTTTCAATAGTACTACATTCTCTTGTAGGATATAATTTTGTAAACTTGGAAAAAATATCAATCACAATAAACACGTGTTTGTGCCCTTTCCTACTTATAACCAAATTACTTAGATAATCAATCGCAATCAGATCAAGTGGGTTTTGTACCTGTATACTTTGCATAATATCCTGATTTGTGTGATTTTTATACTTCCCTAACATACATAGATGACACGTATTTATTTCTAATTTGACTATGTTGATGTCCTTAACCGAAAAAAATGTTCCTCTAATAATTAACCACAATTTCCTGATTCCAATATGACCATATTTGACATTGAAATCCTGAACATTTGCTATAGCCTGCTCCCAATCAACTACGTGTACCTCCTTATTATGGATTCGCTTGCACAAAAAACTATTTTTCAATGTATAATTTTTGAATCTCGGTTCACTCTCCAACCTCCTCTTAATGATCTGCAATTCTTCGCTCTGCTCCTGATTCCTCAAAATTTCTTCTTGCCCGTATACTGATCCATCATGTAGCAGATTATTTATTGCTATCAATATGTCCCACGGCTTCTTATGTTCGTTATCCTTATTGCGACTAAAAGCATCCGCTATAAAATTATTCTCACCCTTGATGTACCTAATTTCGAAGTCAAATTCTTGTAATAATAAACCCCATCTATACACTCTGTTATTCGAAAATCTTGTGTTCATTAAAACACATAACGCGGAATGGTCTGTTTCAATTACAAAAAGTCCACCTACCAAATAAAATTTTAACTTGCTAACTCCAAAAACTACTGCAGCCATCTCCTTTTCACCTATAGTATAGTTAAGCTCAAGTGGCTTCAATGTCCGAGAAATAAATGATATCCGCACTTCCTCCCCATCTTGAACCTGATACAGTTCCTCAGCCAAGGCACAATCCAACACATCCGTGCATAATATGAAGCCTAAATCAAACCTAGGATGCCTTAAAATTAACTGCTCATGAAATTGCTCCAATAAGGTCAAATATGTCGCCTCCTGGCTCTCGGACCATTTCCATTTTAATCCCTTCTTCAGAAGTTTGAATAATGGAACAGCCTTCTCCAAAAATACTGGTACATACTTTTTGTAAAAATTAAGAACACCCAAAATGCCCTTAGTTTTCTAATATTATTTGGCCTGGGATATTTTATTATCTCGGACGACCTTTCCTTGTCGATGCACATACTTTGATTATTTACTACATAACCTAAAAATTTCACAGTTTTAGAGAAAAATTCGCACTTTTCAATATTCAATTTCCAAGTGAAAATAATGTTGCTGTTCTGTCTCACTAAAAATCAAAATATCGTCAACGTAGTGAATACAAAATTCTTCATACGCCCCTAAAATCGCTTGCATGGCCTTAATCAATGCTGCACTTGATGTAGACAAACCATACAGTACCACCTTGAACTTATACAATTTTTCCTCGACGGAAAACCCCGTGTACCTTCTAGAATTTTTATGTAAAGGAATTAACCAGAAAGAATTTCTCAAATCCAGTTTACTAAAAATAAGTTTGCCACTTAACCTCGTTAAAAGTGTGTCCATGGGCGGTGGACAATAAAATTGCGGCTTAGTCCGTTGATTAATCTTCCTCGCATCTAAACATAAACGAATACTATTATCCTTCTTATTAACTACAACCAACAGATTCAGAAAATGTGTGTCCGAAAATTCGATTATGTCGTCATTTAGCTTTTTTATTAATTACTGATTGACTTGCTCCCTTATGCTTTAAGTATTGGATAAATTTTTGTATTAAATGGATCCGAATTATCTACCTCCAACACAAGCTCGCAAGCTAACACTGTGCTCGCCTGTACTCCTACCAGCTCAGAGTGTTTCCTTAATAACTCTTGTACCTCTTCTATTTTTTCTTCTGGACATTTAAGAGTATTTATTTCACTAACCTCACCTTCATCTATCTCCATTACGTTTACGTTTAAACCTGTGTCATCCTGTGTGACTTATAACACTCCTTCCAGGGCAATACCACATCCCTAACCTTCACTAATCTCCTCTCCAAATCAATTGCTACACCTGTTATCATGCAATCAACCCCTAAAATACTTTTAAATTAAGTCCAAGAACGACAATAAACTCCTGCTCACAGCTTAAAGAGACTATTTCTACCTTCAATACTACCACACTATTTACCACAGCAAACCCTTTTTTATTCGAAACAACCAAATGACTCCTCTTAATCGGCATAATCCTATCGCAAATTTCATCTTTAATCTCATTAACGAATTCCTCCGATACTAAACTCGTCTCTGCTCCTGAATCGAGCAACGATCCTACACAATGATTTAAAATCTCTACAACCGGCAAACAAATTTTCTCTACTTCCTCTGGTTCTATTTCTTCTTCAATATTCATAAATTCTCCTGGATGTTCATATTTACATACTTCAATTTCTAGTAGTTTGTCTAAATTTAAAAATCCTGCCTACCTCTTGTTACACTAGTCGGTCCTTGTTGTCCTTCTACTACTTGTGCATACGTTCTTCTGGTAACCTCCTGTCTATCTGCTGTTCCTGTATCACTACCACTTGTAGTCGTCCTGGTCATTTCTGGTGAGATATTCTGCCTTTGAACTTCCGGTCTTGAAGTAGTACTCCTCGTACCGCTACTGCTCCTGTAGAAATTACCCCTTTGTCCCCATTGATTCCTAAAATTTCTGTTATAGTTCACCCCCTTGATTATTAAACTTTTCCTCTATTTTCAAATCTTACTAGGTTTACATTTCGCTCTCTTCTGACACTGTTAATAAACATTTTACAATACAAAGTCCCAAAAACAAATCTCACAAGATTACCCTTTACTTTCCCTAGGTCTACCCGAACTTACGTCGTCATACCTTTGAAGGTACTTCAAAAATGTCTCCCTTTCAACTATGTTTTGTATAGCAACATGTTGCCTAACCTCCACTCGAAATGCCTAGATAGATATTTAATTATTTGAAGGTCAGTTAACGGTGGACTTAACTGCTTCGCTACATTATTTTTACGAATAGCATATTGTTCTCTGGATCCTGCAAACTCTCTTTGTATTTCCCAGTGATTAAATCGTCCCTCACTTGGTCTTGTTTATGATCACTCCAATGTTTTAGGAATTTCTCCTCAAAATCTAAATATGATACTATATCCTGCCCTACTAAATAGTACCAGGCCTCTGGATTATCCTTTAATAAAGCTTTCACAACATTTAATTTGGCCTGCTCACATATAAATTGCAAACCAAGGTCCTAATATTGTTTATAAAAATTTCAGGATTCACCCGATTATCTCCATAAAATTTCATGTGTTGTTTTAAAGACATATTACCGGTAAAAATTCTTGGACTATCCCCCTCTAAAGCAGCTATATTTTGTTTTATTCCAGTGACTTCCTTTTCAAACCTACCTAACCGATCCCTACACGAATCGCTCACCTCTGTCATTTTCCCATTTATTTCCTCTTCACAAAAAATTTTAACTTCAGTTTTTAATTGTCCTATTTCCTGCCTAATACCTGCAATATTCCTTTCATTCCTTTCTACTCTCGTTTCAACCTCCCTCATTTTTACCGTTAGACTATTTCTAAACTCATTAAACTCTTTAGCTGACTTTTCTATTTTCTCCCCCAACGTTTCCCTAACTCCACTTAACGTTTCTGTTCGATTCTTCCCTACTTAGTTGCATTTCCTCTAACATTGTCATCATTAACTCATTCCCTTGTTCTCCTGATTCTCTCTTTGATTGATCCCTACTACCTCCTGCTTCCTCCATTTCTTGTCCTGGTTTGTCACACAAAGCACTATCGTTGTTTCCAATTTCAACACATTGACTTCTTAACCAATCCTTCCTCAACATACGTTCACAACACTCCGCTTACACACAAAATTAATATTTACAAAAATTTACCACACAATTAACCCTAATCTCAGGTCACCAGTTTCCTGAAATAAAATTGAATTTATTTGAATTCGAGCCCCTCACGTTCAACTTACCATAATGTTATGCAGTCGCTTTGGTCGCTCACTGTTGGGTCGTCATAATGTTATGCGGTTTGGGTTCTATGAACGCGAGCGCCACCTTTGGGCACCATAATGCTCTGAAGTCACTCTGGATTAATCGTGCCCCACAAATTGAGCATAATAAATTCTCGAAAGCTGCCTCGGCTGCTCTGCTGAAAATTTCATTCAAACTCCACTTTGGGACACCATAAATCCTGCGTAGTTACCTAGGAAGCTGAAAATAAAACTTCACCTAACTGCAACTAAGCTGCAATCTGCAAAGTACTTTCCTACTATTCTATCCAAGAAATTCAACGACAAAAATTCATCACATTCTATTTACAGAAAAATAAATCCTACATCTAAAACTTTTCAATTACATATATCCTCGTTTAGGAATCAATTCATTTTAAAAATATTGTAAGATAAAATTTTACTCATCGTACAAATACACTATTTAAAGTAAATGGGCTTAACCGCATACATGACTTTAACTCCTGGGTTAATATGAGCTCACAGTAAAACCCTTTTAAACATGTGTGCAAATCGTCGCATATAAATTACAAAAGTCCCATTTACTTTGTACATGAACAACTTTTACACAATTATATTCAATGACCATCTCTACATACACATATGTTCAATTAATTCATTATAAAGTTCAATGATAAATTCTTTAGTCCTTAGAATTCATAAAATATACGCATAACGCACAAAAAGTCAAAACACATCAAATACTCAAAAACAATGTTTTCATAAAATTCAGTTACCTGGAAAACATCACACCCTATTGGGCTGTAATCCACCATCGACGATGTTGCCCTCGACTATGACTTTCTCTTATGGAATCGCTCCCAAGTTGAGTCACACCATCCTCGTCTGCACGTAGCTATCCCAATTTCTCCAATTAAAATCGATAGCACATCCAAACTACCCAAACTCCTCTACTGGTCCATCCACCATCAGAAACCATTATTCGATACATACACAATTTCCAATCCAATTTTGGACGCCTTACAAGCCCCAACAACCGAAGTAAACTGAAGTCTGTACATACAATCCCGACAAGGTACTATACCTTCGGGTGGAGCATTGGAAAAATCACATGTACAGTCTGTACTTACATAATTTCGATTAAGCCTCGCTTTTGTTTTTGTAAACGTACTTCATAATTTCTAAACTGCAAGTACCACAGCACACCAAGTTGTGTGTGTAAATTAAAACTTTTTAAAAGCACTGACAATATACTGACAAGTGTGTAAACTATTATTTATATTTGCGCCGATGACGAGCGAAGAAAAGAAGAGACAAGAGCTTCTCACCCCCTACAGCTGTTTATATAGACCAAAAATACCCTCCTATCATTTCATTTTCTCACACTTCACCACCCCACATAAACTATCTTCTTGGTAAATTTTCAACCGTTGCAATATTTCTCAAAACAAATTCTTAATCGAAACCAACATCCAAGTTAACCTTCAGTGTTTCCTCGTATTTTTATAAGCAAACATCAACGGTCTTCAAACACTCGAAATTTTGATACTCAAAAACACAAAACTACTGCGAAAACAACTTTCAATCGTCCAACGGATAATTTTTCTTCGAATCAAGCCTCAACTGAATTCAAATTCTAAGTTACTGCACGCTCCTTATGTGATACCTGTTAACCTCATCTCTCTCCTTACATACGAAAATTTGTCATCTCATACTTCGTTTAAGAATCCCCATCACATATACCCTCTCTTAAACTTAAACTGTAGCGTCTCACTTCTGCTTTAGAAGTTCAATTACCGTTGTTCGTTTCTCAAATGCACGCTAAATCAGTTCTTGAAACAATTCACCACTCCTAAATAATATAAACTCTGCATCTGTCTTACTCTTATTAATACCCGACCTAATAAGCTTTCCTCGTTCATCCTTAATAACTTGGTTATAGCTTCCCTACCTTATTTCTTATCCCCCTTTAAATTGTTATCTTATACAAACATTCGCCATCTCATTCCTACCTATAGCGTCGAATCTATCCTTGTTTCCTAGTTCTTTTCAAAATCAAACCAACACCTGACAATTCCATCTTACTCTTTCGTATGCTAAACACGATCTGTCCTTGTTCTATATCGATCCCTGCTTGCTTTAACGTCCACTTCCCTTCATAGAAAATATAATTATAAGCTTGTTTACAACACTCCCATCCTTGAAATAAATCGTTAATTTGAACGTGCTATGATACACTGGTCTTCCTAACCGTCGAATTTGTTTTCAAAACACTTTCATATACTCAGAAAATATCTCTTTGTACCAACATCATGTTTTTAAGCTAAATTATCCCCTAGAAATATATTTACACACGCTAAATGATACTAAATTGGTGTTTCAGCTTCCTTCGAATTATACCCTTAAAATTATTGATTTTTACGCTAATGAAAAAGCTCTTTAACTATTATACGTTGATTCTATAATAATTAAAGCTGCATCCTTATACTGTACACTAGTGCTTTTACCCTTAACGTAAAATTAATTGTTGCTTTATGCTAAGGTATAAATATTATGAAAGTTCTTCGTGAATATTTGCAAAGCTGAAACTGAAATAAAATTAATTCTAAAATTCTTACTCTAAACTAATGAATTGTTACTCTATATGTATAAAACCTATTTTAACCTTTTAATCAGTAATATTTATACACGGCAGCCTATCCTAAATTGTCCAATAAATTATCTAATTAATCTTAACCTACAAATTACATAGTAATTGTTTGTTAACGCGAGGGGTATTATAATTTTATATATCGACTTACCTAAGCGTTATGCTATTGTTCTATACGTGTCGTTTTTACTCTTCAACGAAGTGGACTGTATAGCTAATTTATTAGACGTGTTACATACGCACTATCACTGTTTTTTAGGGTTTTATCGATAAATTCACATTTGGCGACACTATTGACTTAACTCACTTTACCGAACCAACATAACCGTTTCTTTTCTATGTCCATGAGCAAGTGTCTGTCACTGGGCGCAACTCAATTCATTTTAGATACATTTAAAGCATTTATAAACTCCAAATAAGTACAAGTTAGGCATATTTAAATGTGAAACAAATCTCTTTCAAGCTCGACGTATTGCGTAAGGAATAGAAGGCAATAAAACACATAAAACAAACTTTAGAAAAATGAACATATTTCATAACGCCATAAGGTATAGAAATTGGGGAAACAGGCGTACGTGACATTATAAATGTAAAAATTTGCCACATTTTTGTAAAGCCCGGCATGGGTAAACAAAATATGGAATCATAAGTTTTGGTATACGTGCAGAATCAAATGGAAAATTATTCCTTTACAAAATTTGTCTACGTGATGTTCCAAACATAAATAACAACACTTGTTAACAAATCCCAATACAAAACGCTGAAATACGTGCAAACAAATTTGAATAAAATCCAACAGGTTAAGAGATAGGAGGGAACGAACTTGTTCTATATAAGGAATCAAAACTGATAAGATACATTCTTTCCATTAACGATGCACGGCTGTACCAGTCTAGACGAATTTATTACGTGAATCTGAAATTAAGTCAAGTCAAAAGTGACATAAAATAAAATTCAAGTGAAAAATAGTAGAAGTGCGTGTGAATTAGTTAGTGAAAATTTGTCGTTAGTATTAAAAACGTAAATCTAAATTTAGTTAAACATAATCTTTACCATTTATGAATTTAGGGTTCTAAGTAATGTTCTAAGAAACTATCTAAGTAATATTCTAAGAAACTATCTGAGTAAGGATCTAAGAAATTCTCTAAGTAATAATATAAATAAGGATCTAATGATGATGTTAAACTAAATAAGCAACTAAAGGATTCATTAAAGAACGCCTACAGGTTATTGGAAAACTGCGAATTACTGGGTTAAAAGCCAAGCTAAGGGTCAACGACTGGAACTAACAATCGATCTGGATCACGAAGTTTCCGTAGAAGTCAACAGAAAGATACAAGGTCAGAATTTAAATTTATAATTTCTTGAATGTTGTATGTCTTATTTCAAATATTTCATAAGCATAAAACTCACATTTAATGTAGGCAATTTTTGTGTAAAAGGTTAAAAAAATCTTGGTTGGTACGTAAAAATTACGTTAAAAGGGGAATAGTTTTTTTGAATGTTCAACAAAGCTTTCAATATAAAACATAATTATTTTGCGGGCTTTAATTGCTTAAAATTTTGGTAGTGACTAAATTTAATAAGAATAATTATTTTCATACGATTCAAAAGTTTTTATAGCTAATAATATTACCAGGACGTAGAGTTATAAATTGTACATTTTCTTAGTCTATTATACAAAATTTGGTGAATTTCGTTTGTCTTATTTGGGTATATGAAGTGTTAGAGGGGAGTGGGTAAATATTCTCTGTTATCAGGGCTTAGAATAGTATTGGTATTTATTTGTGCAGTTTTATTTCGTTATTTTTGAATATAAAATACCAGCGTACGCTTTGAAAACGCTTTTTCAATAGGTAGTGTAGAAGTCAATAATTCGACTGGTATATTTAGGAAGCTAAAAGTTTAGTTTTATAATCTTGCAGTTGTAAAGATTCGTAAAGATAGTGTATAAAAGACGACATTTCAAATTTGTGTATAGGAATATGCAGGGGAGAAACGAACATCTAAATTCCATAACAATTTAAGCTTTTTATTTAATTATAGCAAAGGGGACGTGTAATTTCAAAAGCGTTAGTATTTGAAACCGTTTTAGGAGTTATAAGTGTTGAAAGTTTTAAAACTGTTTCTCGAAGCTTCTCTAATAACATGTAAATAAGAAACGAATTTAACCGTCTTTATTTTTCCGGTATATTTTAAGATAACGTTGAAAAAGCAACTACAAACTCCAATTAGGGTTGGTTATCGCTGTCAATTATATTAGATTTATAGCTCAGGTGCGGAGATAACTGCGGTCGTTACAAGTTCAATTTGACAACGAGAAACAAAGAGGAGCGAGTGCAAAGCAAAAGAGAGATGATGTTGGAAGAGTATGTTGAAGATAGATGTTACCCTTGCTGCATCAGGGACGTTTTGAATGTTAACTTTGTCAGATTGGTCGTTTAAGAAACGCAACGTGATTGGTGACATGTTTTAAATACGGGGATAATAGTCAAGTAAGAATGGGTTGCAAACGTTAGTTAGCGTTTCAAGGAAATATTTTCGAAAAATCGTGGCGGTTGGAAGATTTTACTAAGCATTTTGAGTGCACGCTACAAAATTAGGAAAACAGTGGCCGTTAGGTGTTTGTTTGTATTGTGAAATTGTGAGAAGTGAAGACGCTTGAAATTTTACGTGGAAGGATATGTTTGTATTGACAGGCTTTTGTGGGGTGAGAAACTGTATGTAAACTCCAGCAAGTTGTTGTGGGGCTCTCTTTAAGTTCTCTTAGAGTTCGCTCCTAGTCCTTCGATCAGAGTTTGATGATCGTCTACAAGTTTTAATAGCATAAAGCTTATCAATCAGCAGATGGCTACAAAATTAATATATTTGAACTAACTTGAGTAAGTAAAATTTGTTTTAAATTTGAATTTGCAATAAGTATGCAAAAAGAGAGTACATTTGGAGCTGGAATAGATATCAGCGATTGTTAAAAATTCGATGTGTATCAACATTTTATAGTAGTTGTCGAGGAGCTTGGGGAAATTGGATGCATGGGGGTGCTGTTATGGTTACTGCTGGAGAATATGGATACGGAAAGGCAAGATGGTGTTGCTGTATGCCGCAGTCAAAGCTGAAACAGTATCCAGGTAAGTGTTGGTTTTTCTTATTTTCTACATATATGAACTAGTGTTCAATGACCATTTGTGCATTGTGTGTATAAATTACGACTAAAAAAGGACAAATTTGAAAGGTGACTGATAAAATTTTTATATTGCATTATTGTATTGTATTTTTATTAAGACATTTTGATTTAACATGATTGATATTAACAAAGGTTGGTATGTACAAGGTAAAAGGGTACTTTTGGGGGATTGATGTGCTATCTTTCCACGAAGGTTTAAGGGTTATTATGAGCTCGTACTAAACCTGAGGTAAAGCTAATACGCGAGGAGACTTGTTACTTTATAAAGTAATATCAGTTGTAAATATTGATTGGAGTAATTATTGATGCCAAATAGATTATGACATGTATTATTTCATAAAAGCGTTGTATACAATGAATTAATAATGTATGAACGTGGATTTTTAATTGTGATTTGGCGTGTATAATTTTTTTATTATGAGTATGTAATAAATGTATGTGATTTTCGTAGCAGATATGTTTTTTGGTGTTAGATAAATTGTAGAAAGGAGCTGAGCAGCCGTGACATGTATTTTTTTAAGCGTTTCAGGCACTACTTATCAACACTTCATCAGCTCCAGAGATTTATTTAAAGGTTTTGTTTAAGCTGGCTTCCACAGAAACAAAATTCGTAGCAATTAATGTCGACCCAAGTTGTGGGGCTTGAATTCAGAGCATTTATGACGCCCAAAGGTAGGGGCTTTTTGCATTTCAGGAACTGAATTTCACACTATGTGGGGTACTAGTCAAAGGACCAGGGTCGTCCAGATGAATTCAGAGCAATTAATGACGCCCAACAGTGGAGCTCTAAGCCGTAGTAGCATTTAAAGATTTTTAGTTTTCTTTAAACAGACTTTAACAGACTGTAAGTTCGCAGCAATTTATGACACCCAATCATGGGGCACGAGTCATAGGACCAGGCACGTCCAGAAGAACCAAAGTTCGCAATAATATAATACTGTGAGGTTTTTGCTCTTGACTCGTACCCCACTTTGGGCGTCATAATTGCTGTGAGGTTTACCTGTATACTCGCCCCCAGCTGCTCTACTCTTCTTTTCTACTACTAGCTAAATTTGCCTAAAACTTATACAGACACCTACCTGTTAAATCTAAAAACTACCACTCAATATCACCATGCTGAAACCTAAATAGAAATTCACACCCTACAATCACACTCAAAAATAACTCAATTCACAAAATATATCACACTCTATTAACATGAGGTCAATATGTTTCAAAAATGTCATTTCTTTATATACACTCGTATTGTCAACAGTTTCATAATAATAATAATTCAGATTGATAACCCTTTTAAACACGCATTTTTAATTAAAGCAAGAGGGCGCTTTAATTAAAACCTTACCTTACGTTAACCCTTTGTCTTATGAGCTCATAGTAAAACTTTATAAATGTGCATACTAATTTACTGCACTACCAAATATCAATAAGCGATCTATACCTCTTTACAAACTCCTGCTTATCTGTAAATTAATTAATTATTGTTGATTTTCAAAAATAAATTTCAATTTCATTTTAAAGTCTCATAAATTTTAGTTCATAAAATATATATCAGTAGTAAACACACCAAAACACAAATCAAAATAATCACAAAAAGTATGGAAAATATTCACTACTCAATGTTCGATATAATGGCCTACCTGGTAGCTGTCTCCTGAATGTTGTCCACCAACTAGCCCTTGGAGATGCTGCCGTCCATATACTACGATGATGCCTGGATCCACAGATCCCCACCATCCAAATCTCCGCTACCACTACTGTTCTTCCCCCCAGATATTAGCTTGGTCTCAAATGCAACATTCCATACCAAATATACGTCATGCATACAAGTTACGGTTTAGACTTCGCTTACCCCAAATATCATTCCAGCATTTAATAGCTTCGTTGTAGTAACTGCACCTTTTATCTAAACAAGAGCACCAACTCGTGCAATATCACTTTACAACATGCGGTACGCTACTACAGCTTTCATAATTTGTAAACAGGATGTTATATGCAACTTTACTAACTAAACACAATAGTTAATAACCGTAAGAGCATTTACTACTATTACGTTGTAGATCTAAGCACGGTCTCAGATCTAAATGGAAAGAGAATTTTAATATTTTTCTCCGTGTATTTATATCATTTTCAAAACCCCACGGTGGAACCTATTTCATTTGAAAAGCTTATTTTCGAAGCTGCTTCTTAAAATTTTGAACGTAACGAACACTAGCTTCTCAAAAATTCCCCCTTTCGGCGTGCGGTTACATAGAATTTTGTTTACTACCTTAACGGACGCGCTCTTCTTGAAAACTGCTGGCCATCAACCAATGATATAATTTTCCCTCGTCACAGCGCTCCACCTATCCACTATCTATCTCCGTTCCACGCCTGTTTGTTGTTTCCTTTAGAACCCCTCTTAAGTTACAGAAAATCGATATTGAAGTCGTCCTTCACATTTACCCGTGACTTGTAACCAACGCTTACTTTATACGCTTCTCTATCTGTCTTACATTATCGATCGTTTATTCCACTCATTCTTCAAGGCACTTGGTATTCTAGCAGTTTATACAAATCGACCGTTGCAAACAACTTCTATAGAATTTCTGTCGTAACGTTTATTTAAGTTCCCTGAACGTGACATTTAATGAACAGGTGTTTCTTGAAACAACCGACTGCTTAAAATAACAATTCTCGGTTTCTTCCCTTCTTAGTATTTGTATAAACGAACGTTGGCTTTTAAAATGGAAACATTTGCGTATAAAATTATTGATTTTGTATGCACGCAAGTTCCCTTTTTGCTTCCATGCGTTTGATTTAAAATTAATATAATTACTTATGCGTATCCTTGAGCTTTTATGTACTCTAAAGCTTTCTTCCCGTATGCAATTTTAACATTCCAATTTAAATATAGAAAAATATCTTAATAATCGTCCGTTTTCACTATATAAATTAATTAATTTAGTGCGTAAATAATTTGCTCCTATTTTCTATATACACGGTGTTTAAAATTTTATTGCCTGGACCTATTTAAACTCTAATTTCACAACAATATATATATATATATATATATATATATATGCAGAGACTCAAAGAGGACTCAGCAAGTACATAATTTAACTAAGCATGCAGACACGTCAGGGCGTTACATTATATGACTAAGACAGTTTTCTTAAATTAACTAGTAGTAGGATCTGTATACTTTATACATACATACATATAGTGAACAAATTTTTCTGACATGTGATATATTCCTCGTCACCCTATAACACTGCAAATTGTTATAGATGAACACTTAGGCAGATTGTAGTCTTACCACATGTGATAGTTATTGTGAATTATTTTTATTTTATAATCTTAAGTAGTTTCTAGGCATATTCACATGTGGACTGTTTAGTATTTTACAATATTTGTTTGTTAATCTTTGAATTTGTTTTATGTAAGTCGACACATTTATCGGTTCTGTAATTGCAGCTCTGCTCTGTTGTATAAATATATAAATAAAAGAACGTCAAACAATAAATCTAGTTATTTATATGAGAAACATTATTTTATTTTGTCAAAAAGTACATGGAAGGTTAACATCCTTTTACAATTACTCCTTTATTATACTTTCAAACACTTGGGATAAAAGTTTATTAAGGAACAAAAATCTTCAAATCTATGATCTATGCTTCTACTGCAAGAAATCATCAAAAAGCACATACAAGAACTAGCTTTTCCCATAACTACACACTAAAAGTTTACTCTAGTAACATTAAGCCAACTTCGTGAGCCATCTTAATAGAAATTTAAAATAGAAATATTAATGAGCCCAACATATTAAACATACGAGATCAATAGTAAATCATATTAATATAAACTAATTATATTCAGCATCCCAGTTTTCAAACTCCAAATTAAATGCAGTTGCATTTTCAACATGGAATGGCGTTGCTTGTAAGTTACCATGCTTTGTATGCTTTACTTCAGTTGTTGAAACTATTCGCTTTATATCAGGGCAGGACAAAAAGTGTTCCAGTAGATCATTCTGTTTTAAAACCGATGGGTAGCATTGTATGAGCAGGTGAAATGCTTTGGATATTTCTTGCTACATTTTAGTAGGTGCTTCTGAAGATGGCTCTTATTAAATATATGCTGCTTGTTAAATGGGCAGAAAACTAACGGATCTTGTTGTTCTGACCTACAATATAAATTCTGAGATAAAATAAACTGCAACTAAATACAATTGTCTTGTTTTGGTTATAATACAATATATGTGGTACAGCAATGGGCCATTAGCTGCACTTGGAGAAGTAATGTAAATTGAAATCACACAATTTCTATATACACATTTTTCAATGTGGTCTGTCTATTACTAGAGTATTTAAAATTTCTGAACCAACTTTCATCATAAATGATCTCACACCTATACCAACACAAGAGCATATCCTAATTCTTTTCTAACTTTAGAAAAGGGTTACCTGTTAGATTGGCAAATTTTGCTACCTTGTTACTTTATTCTGGTCATTAGTTTATATTAAAAGTTAGACAAGAGCGAGACGAGCTCGCACTATTAAGGTTCCATACCAATACTACAGTGAGCAATCAATAAACCAAATTAAGCTGTTTTTATTTTTTATGTATATTTAAATCTTATCCAAATTTGATTGTGATAACTGAAAAATGAATATATTGTTCCACACTGTACTGATACATTAGTAAATACGCTGTCTATTACTGTTTAAAAATTTTTTTCCCAACAACTATTACACTGTCAAAAAAACCTACAGTTTTCTGATAATCTATGACTTTACATGTGATTTTCCAATGCTCCACCCGAAGGTACTACATTGGCCAGGAGGCGAGTTTTTTTTACCTAGAAAATTTTTGAATTTTGCCGAACCCTTGCTGTTCCAAGCAAGGTAGGGATCTTTAACGTGCGTGACAACACTCACACACGGGACCTCCATTTTACCTCTCATCCAAACGAGGGTGTATTTTTGTGAAAAACGCTCGCCTAACATTTTTCAAACGGACCGTGTCGGGATTCGAACCCGGGACCTTGGGCGTAGTAGTCACACACATACCACTACGCCACGGAGCCGCCTGATAATCTATGACTCAATAGCTACTATCCCTCTTAAAACGAAAATTTTAGCTTTGGAAACGTAGGGCACAGGGGGGCGGCATCATTTTTGGCACATTTTGAGCTATATCATGAAGACTACTGGACTGAAAATTATAAAAAAATATTTTTAGAAGCCTTTTAGAATCCTCTTTCAAATGATACCTCACATGATATATTTATTAAAACTTTTTTTCTTTTGACTGAATTAATCCCTGCCATTTTAATCAAAAAATATTTTTTTCTATTTTTTAACTGTCGATATATGTGCGCGCCATAAAGACCTAGCATTGTGCCAAATTTCAAATTCCTACGTTACATAGTTTTTGAGAAAAACCTCTGTAACAGATAGACAGACAGACACGAGAGTGATCTTATAAATGTTCCGTTATACCTTATAAGGTACGGAACCCTAAAAATTACTAATATATGTTGTTATATTTTTGTTGGTGACATAAACTTAATGCGTACTTTTTGCTTGCATTCGAAATTGTTCTTTTCAGAACAGATTGGTGTTGTTCTGTTTGTGTAATTAAGCCATGCCCGGTATACGTTCAGGAAGTAGGGGAAACTACTTGTAGCTAAATTGATACCATTTTTTTTAAAACAAGAAAGAGATAATGGTGGCCATTTATTCCTTTGACTGCAGTTCAAGAAGTAATTTTATTATTTACTGCAATTTGTAGTTCATTATTTCCATCTTAGTGTGTAGCAGCCGCATTAAATATTAATATGCTCAGAGTAACCATTGAGCCACAGGCAGTTAAAAACAACGAACCCTTCACTTCTAAGAAAACAGTTCACAAAAACCAATTACACAAGATAACAAATTTTCTAAATGTGGTATTCGTAATGTAATTTACATAATGTATGAAAATTGTAAGTAGATTTTATAATTGTTTATAATACGTACAATAAATAATTTTAGACGAGCATATTTCTGTAAAATTCTTGTGGCATAAGGTAACAACACGGTTGTTCAAAGGTAGCAAAAGATTGTTAAATACACTTCTATGTAACATAGGTTTTAAGTGGAAACAAGACAATCCTAGACGAGGTCTTGCGACGTTGCCAGATGTTGACAATGGAAGGTTGCACTTCTGGAAAACTTATATTCAAGTTAAATAGGATAAATTGTATCGGTTTGCTTTTTTGATGAAATATGGATTGCTCTTGGCAAGACTGCAAAAGTTGATGGAAAAAGGTTAGTGAATTTATATTTTGTAATGTGAAGGTACAAAGGCAGTTCTGCAGTCGATTATTATCGCCAGTGAGTGAAGTTTGGCTAATATGTTTTTTGTGGTATTTGTAATTTAAAGAATTCAATGTTCTCCAAAAAGTTGTTTGGGGAAAATTCAAATTCAAAGAAATCTCTGGGCGAATATTGATCGAATATCATTTACCTAAAATAATAAAAACAATAAAAATCTAAGTACATAATTGATATATGAAAAAAGTCTTAGTGATTGAGTAATGACTTCTCAATTTTCTGAAAGTGAGCTACCAAACATATTTTGTGGCTGATTTCATTCTGAAAATTTTTGAGAACAGGCAATTTAATTTCGGTTTATACCATAATAAATTTGAATTATATAACATTATTCTTCAGGTGTAAATAAGACCATGTTTAAATAGTTTTTAAAACAATTCAGCTGTTTTTCAACAATAACCGCTATAATTTAAATTATACGGTTATATACGTGCACGTGGTCGACACCTATTTATAGATACTGTTATATCAAATAAAAAGCAATGCAACGCAAATGCGTCTATATTTTCTTTGGTATACTATGACTTCTGTGACAATGCAATGATATCTGGATTATTGTGAATATTTTATTAATTATTTTACTTATTTTATAAATTATGAGTTTTATTACTTTTTGTCCAAATGTGTATACATTTTTAAAATGAGAAAAATATGCTCTGTCAAATGACGTATAAATTCAAAATGGCACCTATAAGAAATAACAAAGCTGGTGATGGTTTCTAAAATTTGTAACAACGATCTTGTAGAACAGAAGAAGTTCTTTCATATTTTTGACAACTGTTTAAATAAACTGTGTAAAGATAAAAACGAAAATTGTACATTTTAGATTTTTTCAAAAATTTCAAAAACGATATTTTTTAGGGTTTTCAATGACATATTGTTGGAGCACAAATATGCAGCTTTTCCCAATTTAAGCTACTCACCTCTCTCTTACTGTTTCAGAGATCCCCACACTCACCCTCAAATTTGAATCACCCTGTATAGTGTTAAATACAGACAATGTAGATAGATTTATTGATGGTAGTGAATTGGTCTTTTGTTCAGCGACAAAAAATCAAGAGTACCATGATGAGATCAATATAACAGAATATATTTAATATTAATGTACACTGTAAAAACGAATATACTTATATCATCTCCATCATTAGGTCTAAGTCCTAGAACCGGTTGGACCCGTACCCTTATTGTTTCCTAGTCTAAACCAACCTACATATTCCGCTGAAATTTTCTCAGTCTGCATCTATCCCTATCTGTGTGCAAAAGTCTGATCTCAGGCTACCTCTACCTATCGTTTCGTATCTCTGCTTATAATATATCCCGTACTATTCCCCAGAAATGCCTTAGAACGTATCCTGTCCTTCTCTTTCTCCTATTCTTTTCCGTTTTCCACAGATATCTTTATTCCTCTAGTATTTCTACAACCAATTTGTTATTAACTTTGTCTGTCCATACTACCATCCTCATACATCTGAAGCACAACATTCCGGAAGGCTTCTATCTCTTTCTGTCTGCTTTCCTACAGCCGCTATTTCATAGATGTACTGTGCTGTGCTGCACATTATGCTTTGAACAGTTTTCTTCTTGTATCTATGTTCGTTGTCTTTGAACATAGCTGCTGTTCTATCTTGTTTGAAGCAATTCGGTCACCTTCTATTGTTTTACAGTTATATACCCTATTTCCCTGATACTCAGTTGTATGTGAAGGGGGGTAAGCAGCCTTTGGCTGCCAAGTTCCCCCAGCACCTGAACCTTTGTCGAATTACACGTTTTCCAATTTATCCTTTCACACAATCAACATTAGTTGAAAATATTTCACAACCAACACCTGTAGGTGTTTATAATAATCATCAGATTTAAGAGCACTTATTTTTTCGTCATTGGGTTTTACGCCTTGAAACTGGTTGGACTTGTACTTCATCTTATTTATGTTCTGAGCTAGCCTACCCAGTTCCCTACAATTCTCACAACAGCCTATATACATTACATGTGATTTTCCAATGCTCCATCCAAAGGTACTATATTGGCCAGGAAGCAATTTTTTTTTACCTGGAAAATTTGGAATTTTGCCGAACCCTTGTCGTTCCAAACAAGGTAGGGATCTTTAACGTGCGTGACAACACTCACACACGGGACCTCCATTTTACCTCTTTCTTCTGAACGAGGGTGTATTTTTGTGAAAAATGCTCGCCTAACATTTTTCAAGCGGACCGTGTCGGGATTCGAACCTGGGAACTTGGGTGTAGTAGTCACACACATACCACTACGCCACGGAGCCACCTAACAGCCTATATACAGCTCAATTCCTTTTTATTGTTTTCTAATTATATGCCCTATTTCACCGAGATTCAGTGGTATGTGATGGGGGTTAAGCGGACTGTGGCTGCCAAGGATCCCCCAACACTTAGACATTTGCCGTATTAATAGTTTTCCAGTAAAACCTTTCACACAATTAACATTAGTTGAGAGTATTGCAAAACCAATATCTGTAGTTGTTCATAGTAATCACCATGTTTAAGTACAGTTATTATTTTTGTCATTAGTTTTTCCATCTTAAGACTGGTTGTTTGCATACCTCCATTGATTTTTATTCTGAGCTAGCCTACACATTTCTCTGAAATTCCCACATCCTACATCTTTCACTATCTGCATGCAATAGTCTAACCTAAGTCTACCTCTACTTCTCTTTTTTCCTATCTCTGCTTCTAATATATTCCGCACTACTCCCTCATGTCTTAGTATGTGGCCTATCATCCTATCTCTCCTATTTTTTTTACTGTTTTCCACATATTTCTTTCTTCCTCTACCATTTCTAGTACCTCTTTGTTCTTAACTTTGTCTGTCCATTGATATCTTCATCATATGTCTGTAGCACCACATTTCAAAGGCTTCTACCTTTTTCTTATCAGCTTCTCCTACTGTCCAGGCTTCACAGCCATACAGTGCTGTGCTCCACACATGTTTTAAGCAATTTTTTCTTTGTGGTCTTTGAACGCAGTTGTTGTTTTTTCTTGTTAAATGTAGCACGACTTTGTGCTAATCTTTGTTTTATATCTTTTGTGCTTTTCCCATCTTGCGTTATTTGACTTCCTAAGTAGCAGAAATCCTTAACCTCTTGTAAGTTTTCGTTACCTATTTGTATTCTTGTTTTTGATTTATTTTCCCCTCCTTTACATACTACAAATTTAGTTTTATTTTTGTTAATTTTCATACCATATCTCTCCGTTAGAACTGTTTCCATTTCATTAAGAGCAGCTTCTAACTCTTCTTTGCTAGATCCTAATACCGCTATATCATCTGCAAATCTAAGCATATCAATCTTTTGTCCCTGCATATTACTTCCAAATGTCTTCCTGCATTTAACAGTATTCATTGCCTCTTCTATGTATTAAAAATTAATGGGGATAAAGCACATCCCTGTCTCACCCCTTTCCTAATATTTATGTCTCTACTTTCTTGCTCTAATTCTATTACCGCCGCTTGCTCTTTGTATAAGCTATGTACTATCCGTTTGTCCATAAAACTCATTCCAATCTTTTTGAGTATTTCGAACATTTTTTTCCACTTTAGATTGTCGAATGCTTTTTCCAGATCTACAAACCCTATATATACGCTTCCCCCTTCTCTATTATTTTCCCCTGTTGCGCCTAAACCCAAATTGATCTTCTCCCAGTATTTCTTCAGCTCGTTTTTCCATTCGTCTTTGTACAATTCTAGTTAATATTTTTGAAACGTGTGCGGTCAAACTTATTGTTCGTAAATTTTCACATCTATCGGCGCGTCTTTTTTTTGGTATAGTTACTATGATGTTACGTTTGAAATCTTTGGGTATCTCGCTTACAAGTTGGAAGAGACGTTCTGCTACTGATTGTCTAGGGGCTTTTAGAGCTTCTGCTTGCACCTTATCTGTACCCGATGCCTTACAATTTTTTAGATACTAATGCCGTTATTTCCTCTCCTGTATATAAATTCCCTATATATTCTTGCCATCTATCCACTTTCTCTACATTTTCTATAATGATGTTTCCTCCCGCATTCCTTATATTTTTGCTATATGGTTTCATATCCATAAAATTAATTCTAATGAGTTTGTATGTTTCGCCTGTCTTTCCTATTTTCATCTTAGTTTGTACCTCTTTGCACTTTTCATCAATCCATTGTTCTTTAGCTTTCCTGCATTTGTGAATAATTTCCCATGTTATGGCTTTGTATCTGTTTTCCTGTTTCGTCTGATATATTTTTGAATTTTTGTCTTTCTTATATTAAATACAGGATAACTTTGTTATCAATGTTTTTGTGTATACCCCAGAATATCTCTGACCGCCATATCTAAGCTAAATTTAATGTTATTCCATTCTGTTTCTACTTCCTTAGTATCTGAAACTTTCCCGATACCTTTCAGTAATTCATTTGACTTTTTTCAAATCTTTCGTGGATATCTTTATCTTTTGGTTTCTCAAAGTCAAAGTGTGCCTTTCTCTGTTTCAAATTTAAGAGCAGCCTTCATAATTATGATGTTGTAGAATCAGTGTCTGTATCTGCTTCTGGGTAGCTTTTACTTGATTCCTAAACCATTGTTTAACAAGAATGTAATCTATTTGCTATCTTCCTATATCTCCTGGCATCTTTCACGTGTATCGTCTTCTAGTATGATGTTGAAATAATGTGTTTGTGATGTTTAAATTGTTTTTGTCGCAAAATTCTACCAGCCTATTTCCTCTGTCATTTCTCGTGCCTAAACCTACTATCGCTCCTTCCCTACCCTCACCTACCACTACATTAAAATCCCCCGTAATTATTAAATTTTCACGTCCTTTACGTATCTTAGTATGTTTTTGATCTTTGTAGATCGCCTCTACCTCTTCCTCACTGTAGCTAGAGACCCAAAAATCTACTGCCTCTGGCCACCGAACTCCGCTGATCTCTACTATCTCTAATACTAACCTATCCATTTCAATTTTTAAATTCTCTAGCTTACCGACTTGCTTCAGACATTCCATGCTCCGACTTGCAAAATGTTCACGACTCTTTTTTTATACTTTCCGATAACACCTCCCGAAGTAGTCCCCTCGTGAAGATCTGTATGGGGGAATAATTTAACTTCGGAATTTTTTACCCCAGAGTATGCCATCATCTTTAATAACAATTTAAGTACGCTGTGTACTTAGGAGGTAATGTGGTGGTTTCTCGTTGCCTTCCACATCGCAGTAGTGCATCTTAGAATGCCATACCAACCCCTATGGTCTCTGTCACTTTAAGTAAAGAAAAAGCTGCTGCCTTCTTCCGGGGATCTGTGTTAGTCTGGTTCCTCACTAAAGACCCTACTACTTTGGTTGGACCTGTAGTTTGGCTCGTTTAGATCACTGGAACGTTCAAGCCATTCCTCTCCAGATGCAAGTCCATTCGGAATGGAACTTATAATAATGTAGATATTAATTCGCTGGTATGGAAAGATAACCGTACTGTCAATTTAGTTTCTATTTTTGGTGGAAAGGAACCCAAGAGTACATTAAATAGGTATGACAAAATTCCTTTCGTAGAGAAGTTGCAATATATCTGTGTCAAGTTAGACAATCAAGCAGTGTCAAAACAAGATGTCCATCTTCAAACAACATAGAAGAAATAATGACAAAGAAGAAGAAGAAGAAAGGTGGACCATCCCAATATGCACCACCAAAAAATGTACGGCTAGATCAACTAGGACATTGGATTGTACAGACAAACAGAACATGTGTAAGTTTCCGAAGTGTTCAGGGTATTCCCAAATTGTCTGTGAAAAATGTGGGCTACACTTGTGCTGTAATAAGAACAATAATTGTTTTAAAATGTTTCATACCGAACAGTAATGTGTGGTGTGTCATCATTATATATCATAACGTGCAGTGTTGTATATCTGCAACGTTTATTTTATAGGTCAATAAATCGCTTAAAAAAATTTCCACTTTTAATTAATTCCCTCTAGCTATTAACTACTCACAAAATAATTTCTATCAATTATATATTTAATTTAAAAAAAAACAACTATTCACTTAAGAGTAATTGTTGCCAACTATGTGCTTCAAAAATAATTAAAGTATCATCTGCATATGATATTAGATTTCATCATATATTAATTCTTAGTAAATTACTTGATAACACATATCCCGTGTCATTTGTCATATACTCTATAACAAGATTGTGCAATAACATGAACACCACCGACAACATATGAAGTAGAAGAAGAATTAAAGGACAAAAATTACATCTGACTGAGAATCAGTTAGTTAATTGAGAACTAACTACTAAGAAGTTAACACCAACAAGTAGAGAGAGATGCACGAATGGTCGAGGGTGAACGTGGCCGCATGCTGAAGGGTTGATATGAGGTTGAGTTAACATGGAATGTAACGCAGCTGCAAGGAACATTAAAGATGGATGTCTCGCAGAGACAACGAAAACGTGGCATACGATAAAATATGTGAACTTACTTTCACGGGTACAGTATTTTTCATGCACCTGAGGGAAGATTTATTATTGTCGTGACTGTTTGGAAGGGGTCGAGAAAGCTGGTGTTGCCTGGACATACTGAACCATATAATAGGTGAACGAACTGTAAGTAATATTAAAGGCTCGTTTATAATTCGGCATAATTTATCTGTGGTGAGCGTAAATAAGGTAGATACTTTATAATATAGAATATTAATTGAATATCACAGCGAGATTTTTTTATTGATTGATTAATGATTTACCGCCAGAGCAAATGGTGATTAAATTTAAGGATAATGTTATTAGTTTAAAATATTAAGAACTATGTAGGTGTTGGTATTAAAGTATTTTCGAAAGGACAATGATAGAGCCAAAGTTGATCTTTAACTGTTTTTTTGTATATTATAAACGACACTTTCAATAATCGGTGATTTATGAAGGCTTTATAATTAAATTTGAAAGCAGGAAAAATGGAGAGTAGCGAATAGTTTTGTCAAAAGCTTAGATTAATTCTTTTAAAGATTTTTCTTTAGGATTTATTTTAGCAATACCTGGCCAGATTTGAGGTTAAAAATTTGTTTCTAAGAAAGTATATTTACATGTGTACTGAATTTTTTTTTGTTAATAGAGATCACTTTTAGGTTAATTTTTATTTCAATTTATTTAGAAATAGGATAAGTCGATAATTTGTAAAGGCTATTCAGCTACCTCAGTGATGGTATCTTATTTGGAAGAAGTACTTTAGTTAATTTTCTTTTATTATAACCGAAGCAAAGGAGATTTATGTGGAAAAATCGCCTTCCGTATAACAATAACATTATAAGAATTGCTGGGACCGACGTTTGGTGTCCCTCGATTTTGACAGAGAAAAACCTTTCAGAGTGATAAAGTAATGTAGAATTTTTTCCATTTAACCATTGTTATTTATTACTTTTTAATTTCTTTATTTTTCATTGTTTTCTTTTCTCATTTATATATAGGAACACACTCCCAGAAACTGCAATTAGCCATAGCATTCTTATATTGATACGAGGTCCCTTTCCCTTCAGGGCAAACCATAATTTAATGTAATGCTTATGTTACCTGTAACAAGCTGAAAAAAAATTTAAAAGTGGTTGTTAATTGTTTTACAGCAGAAAGGAAAACTCATTAGAATTGTCTGTTGCAGTACAGAATGTCAGTTTATTCAAAGGTTTTTACTATTTCTAAAAGCAAAATAAAAAGCTTGATTTTGAAGAGAATATGCCTGTTGTACCTGCTACATATTTATCCTAAAACCACACTTACATTAAGTCAGGTATTCCTCTTATATGACAAAAATTATTTTGTTTTAAGGAAATTTTCTGGGAAAATTGCACTAATTCTAAATATCTATAAAGGTAGCTAATAGCAATTGTGTCGATACATTTGAATTTACTGAAGCAAATGATATTACTAATACATTCCATACACTATTTCAGTTATTTCACTAATAGCATCGAACGGTTGTATTTCATAGAGTATAAAGCATAGAGTTTTGTAGTAAAGTAGCTAAGAGAAAGTCCAAGAAAAGATTTTTAAGTTAAATCTTAACCATAAGAGAGCAAATCGCCATTTATTGTAAACAACAAAATTCAGTATTCTTCCAAAAATTCCAGTGCAAGATATCAGTATCAAAAAGTGAAGGGTTAGTTTGTTTTATTTTGTACAACTTTAATCTCCAACTTTTTTTGTAAACCGCCAATAAGAGTTGTAGAACATGGTGAACAAATTAACATCAAAATAAGGACATTTCACATTGGACTCAAATAAACTTCGAACGCTTTAAGTGAGAATTTCTCAATGATTAAGAAAACACATTACGTTGCCGTTCATGTGTTTTAAATTTGCGAAAGAGCATTTGTCCACTATAGGAGTTTTTGCCTATTTATTACAAAAAAATTCAAATGGAACATCATACTTATCTAAAAAGAATTGTATTAAATATAAAAAATTAAAAACCTCGTGTAAAAAAACGTGAGCACTACGACGAGATCAATATTTATAAATTTTTTTGGATAAAATGGACAAAACACAGATATTTATTTAACAAGCATAAAACAAAAGAACAGAAAAAATGAACAATACTTAACACATTTAATATACCTTCCATAATTGAAAATACATTTATTCAATATGCAATAGGTGTTCGACACAATAGCTTTAATTCCAGCACTTGAAATTTGGGCTATCATCTTTTGAATTCAAACAATCATGTCCTCACAAGTAGTCGGTCAGGTTTGAAAACCAGGTCTTTTAACCATAAATATAAATATAAATCTAGTAGTTAGATCCAGAAGTCTAGCTGGTCAAGGAAATAAAGTCCTTCTATATATCCAGCAATTTGGAAAGTTTACTTTTAAATAATTCCAATTTATGAAAAGTCTGCAAGGCCTCTGTCATGTTCAAAACACATGTTTTGTCTGATAAAACATTGTCAAGTTCTGGCAAATTGTTAAATAAAAACTGCAGCTATGTTGATCCTTCCAAATTTCTATTACAAATAAATGGCCTAATACTGCTTCCCACAAATCCACATCAGACGTTTACACTTCACTTGTGTTAGTGATCAACTCGTAGCCTTGATTGAGCATTATTTTTTTGACCAAAAATGCATAATATCCTAACTTACTTGTCCATCATTGCTGAAGGTGGTTTCACGTCTCCATAATACGTGTGACAAGAATGAGGAATATTTGTTGTACAAGTGTCTCATCTCAACCAGTTGCCATAGTCACATCTTCTGTGAGTATAAATATGCATAATGTCTGGCTGCTGCAAAACTGCATGCTATGGCTGAAATTTGCGATTTCTTAAAATATGATAAATTAATATCGTAGATAAGTTTTCAAAAATTTATCTGGTACCTATTTGTGAATTTGCTTAACATGCATAATTCATTTTTATTTTATAGCAGGCATTTTCTGGTAGATGCTGAAATCCATGCACACAACCAGTATCTTTTAGAAGTTGCTCCAATTGTGTACATACCGTTCTAGTAAAATACCTTTTGTTCAGGATAGGTCACTGCACATTCATGTTCAGCAATAGCCACATTATAAAAATTGAAAGTAAATTCTAAGGATGTAATAAGTGTCAGTGTTGGAGAAAGATATTTTTGGATTGTAAAATTATAAAATACATTTCAACACTAGAACAAACAAATTCAATATCAAACGTATCCAATATTAAAAGCTCATCACAGCAGGTTACCTACCGTCTGCTGTAAAAGCGCGAGTTGGGGTGAGGTATCGTAGGGCGGGATGAAATGTGGAGATGCAGATATTCATTAGAAAAGGATATGAAGGTTACTACTCCGCCTACTTGGTTGATGAAATACCAGGGAGCACATATAGACGGCAGTGCTGTGGAACTTATAAGTCTAGTTATAAACTTCACAGATATTTTAACTTATGGACCTTTCTACTTAGGACATTAATCTCGGCCAGAAACCTGTACATATTTTAGCGCTGTATTCGTAGTTCGCGACTTGCCGCCAAGAAAATGGAGGGCGATTTTTACATGCAGCTTTATGGAGCATTCCTTATTTTTCTCATAAATAATTATGAATTCAGATTTTATTCAAAATTCCAGTCCTCAGAAGTTGAAATATACACAAATTCTTAACAAATGCCAATTTAATACTCTCGTATTTCTACAAGAATTTCAAATTATTAAAGAATCAAAATAGCATGCTGGGAAATGTAACCATACATAAATAATATTTATTCAAAGCACTTTTAAAGCATTTTATGAAACAAATACAGAATGTTTTATCTCTGGTAAGACTAGTTTTCAGGAGATCAATTTAAAGTTATTGTTAATTTATGTAGTTAAGTCTTATACTATAAAAATTAGAAATTTTAAGACTTTTAGAATCTTTGATGGTACAGAAGAATTAAGTACATGTATCATTGAGCACACAAAAATCTGACCATCCTTTTGGGGATAAAATAGTGATTCTATTGAAGCAAAAAAGTATTATATTAAACAAAATAAAACAACAATATATCTAATTTGTTTATACACACTTTTAATTAGAAATAAAAATTTATTATTATAACAAGAATCGTATTAGAAACATATTTGCTCAGGTAGATACTTAAATTACAATTCTTACCATACATGCACATAAAAATAAATTTCATTATACATTAATATATACACAAATATGAAAGAACCTTGTCACTTCGAGAAATAGCTTGTCTCCACTTTTCTAATGTTTCTACATCCTACAAAGACATGTATTTAGAAACTCAATAGTATCACTAAACATCAAAAATACCTCGGGAGCAAAATAAATACTTTTCCTTATGTGTTTGAATGATTTATATCTGGATTTGCACCCAGAGACAAAACAACACTTCATATTTTATATCTATAGATACGTTATAGGCTGCAAGTTCTACACGCAATTGACTATCACAGCTATAAAGTACAAAATATGATGATCTTAGTCTAATTAGACCTTACAATTTTATAAAAATGCGATTTTAATATTAATAAGACATAATAGAAAATTGATCCTCCTATTCCCTAGCGGCAACATTATTAACTAGAGATTATTTGTCACAGTTTTATAGTATTGCAAGGATAGGAAAATTAACGTCCTAAGTAGAGGGGTTCATATTTTAACTATACATATTCTCTAACATTTATAACCAGTGAAAACCTCAGAAATTTCGATATCTAATGTAAAAAAAATTATTAGGGAACAAGAAATTATAAGATTTAACATTCCTACATTTGCATCGCATAGTTATTTTACAATTTCTAATATGCAATTGACAATGTTGCATTAATTAGTTGGCCAATAAATGAGAAAAAAAAGAATAATGGTTTGAACGTATCTCTAATAAAAAATGATTAGGTAAAGTGTCAAGTGGGTTTTAATTACAATTTGTGAAAAGCTGCAAATGTGGTCGTTTGTTATCACACCTTCGTTCCTTTATCACCTAACATTAGAGAATTTAATCTCACGAACAGTAATTTTCTTATTGTCACCTTACAACTAACTAAACAATAATAGTTTACTTGCTAAAAGCTTCAGGTAAGGCATGGAACCGTTTTTAATTTACTATATTGTGACGACCAAAGACCCCCTCGTCATCCCTTAAACAAACAGGCATTACAATTGACTTGCTTCACGACCTCATACAGTCCCTCATATAACAGAAGGAACTTCCATATTTTGGATTTCTCTGTTAATAACAAGGGGTGTGTTTTTACCAAAACCGTGTCACCATCTTGAAACTCTACCGTTCATAAGGCAATTTCCAAAAATATCGTAGCTCTCGTTTATCATTTCTTTCTCGCTTAGGAAAATTTATTAATTTGGAAATATTATTTCCTTCTACAGCACCAAACATTAAAAATTTAGAACCGAATCCTGTTACATTATCATGCACTACTGAATTCAAACACCCTCCAATCTTTTTTATTTCATATGCCCATTTAATGTGGTTTTCATGACAATAAGTTTAGATCAACTGCCCGATTTTCTATTAATTCGTTCAGTTGGAATTCCCTGCAGGAAATAGACAGATGTATATAAAACCTTGACACCCCAGTCCCTTAAAGAATTCACCCATAGTTTCGAATCGGTAAGCACCACTTTCAGAATCAACACATCATCAAAATATCCATTGCAAAATTTATTAACTATTGCCCCATTTGAAACGCATTTCAAGGAATACAATATAATATAGCATGTGAAAGAATTTATTATTACTAATGGCTTAATACAACAGCCCCACCCCACCTACCCACACACCACCACATGCAAGTCTAAAGAAACCAATTCCACGGAGTTTTTACATATAACAGAATTATAAGTACCTCTTTTGGTCTTAGATATCTTGCATTTTTGGCAGATCTTACATGAAACTACAATATATCTTACCTGCCATGACATCTTCGGCCAATAAAATGTTTTAAGCATATGTGCCAAAGTTTTTTTTGTAACCGAAGTGGCCAATATCAGCATGCTGCTGAAAAACCAAATTTCTCATTTGATTTTTCAGCACGCAAAGCTGAAAATCTCCGCTTCCCTTTTCCCCCTTTTTAAATAACGATCCATCATACAATTTATACCACTTAAGAACCTTCTCGGCGCTCCCCTTCAATTGCTCCATTTTTTCGAAAATCCAATGATTATTAGATTAATCATTGCTTATTGTTTTCATATTATTTTTGATCTTTACGAATTAATTTGTAAGTTTAATCATATAGAGCTCTATAGAATTTTTATTATCTGGCCTCCTAATATCCTTATGCAATAATGGTTGTCGTGACAACACGTCAGCCACTACGTTTTCCCTTTCTTCGCAATATTGAGTACCAAAATCGTACTCCTGCATGAATAGTACCCATCTAGTCAACCTAGGCGTTTTTAACGGAGAATTCATTATGAAAGATAACGACTTATGATCAGAGACAATAACTAATGAACACCCTAATACTAAAACTCGCCACAGCTTCAACGCATGGACAATTGCCAATGCCTCCTTTTCAGTAGTAGTATAGCACAATTCAGCACTTCTCAAAGTGTGACTCCCGTAAGCCAACACCTGTTCTTCATCAGTTTTAGGCTCTAGTTGATACATGTAGCAACTTAAACCTACTTATGAACTAACTATCAGTCTGTATACACATTGTTTCAGATAAATTAGAATCGCATACCATTGTGGCTTAGAGGTATGCTTTCTTTGTAGCAATAAAAACATCTTCTTCGAATTTCTCCTATTCCCATTTAGTGTTTTTCCTTAGCAATATCAACAAAGTGACAGTCAAGTCTGAAAAATTTCTGCAAAAACGACGGTCGTAATTGACCAAACCAGAAAAGCCTAGCAACTCCCGCATGCCTCTTACACATGAAGGATCTATCAAAATCCCCTCTGATGTAACGATGTGGCCTAAAAATAAAACACTTTTTTGTGCAAAAACACGTTTCTTTAATTTTTAAGTTAAGTTAGCATCCCTTATCTTAGATAGTATAATTTTCAAATGCCCTAAATGCTCCTTGGCCGTATCAGAAAAAATTAGTAAATCGTCAACAAAAACAAGTGTAAAATTTACTTCCGGACCCAAAACTTGGCCTAATGCTCTTATAAAGCTAGCAACGGATGTAGATAGTCCGAATGGCAATACATTAAAAACATAGATAAGCCCATTAAAAGGAAATTCAACATACTTTCGGTCCTGCTGTTGAATTGGAATTTGATAATAAGACGAAGTCAAATCTAATGTCGACAAAAACTGACTCCTTTGAAATTTTACTAAAAGTTCATCCTGCCGTAGCAGAATGATATGATCCTTTTCCATTCGTGTGTTCAAAAATCGCATATCTAAACATACGTGTATACTTTTATCTTGTTTTGAAACAGTAGTCGATGGCAAAATATACTCCGTTTGCGTAGGTAAAATAACCCTCAATTTAATTGTAGTTAGTAGTGAGGTTATGTGGGATAAATGACGTGTTCATCAGCCCGCTCCAAATTATTTAATTCATCCTAATTCTCATTGTAAATTATTAGTAATTCTAGATCAGATTATACAGTATTATATATATTATTGATTATTAATAATAAATTACCACAAAAGAAAGAACAAAAACTCAACATTAAATACTTAATCTTACTTTCACTGGATACCACATGGTCGCGAATTTAAAGAAATATAGGTATAAAGTAGAGAAATTGCTTGTTTATGCTAGAAAAATGATGGGACATTCAACGAAATGTACAGAATGTAACAAGGCGCTTGATACAGATAAAGAAAAGACTATGACTTGTGATTCATGCAGGGATATATAGCGCATGAAACGTGCATTACGCTTACTGCATCTGAAAAAAAAGTAATAGAGTTAAAGACTAACAGAACGAAAATACAGACGAATTTATTCTTCTGCTACTAAAAATAAGCTTCAAACTGGTAATTCTATTTCCTTGAATGACATTGATAAATGTCATCGGATTGGACTCAACAATGGTCAACATACACGAGCAATTCTGGGGAAATTTGTAACATACCGTGCGAGGCAAACTGTATTTAATATAAAGTTAAAAGGAACTACCATCTCTGTTCGAGGTCTAATGCCTTTTCGTTTTCGAAATTTTAAAAAAGGCTAAAGAAAAATTTGGTACAGTATGGACACATGATGGTGTGGTGATTATAAAACATCAAAACAGATTAATTAAAGTCACAACAATGGAACATCTGACTAAATTAGATACAGTTATAATCGCAATGGATTAAATCCTGAAATATATTGGAGCATCGCTAAAATGGACTTTAGTGGTAAATTTAAGAAAAATTATTGATTAGTGTAATAGTAATAGATTCAACAAAGAGTTCATTATTTTTAGTTTTTCAGTGTAAATGCAATTACGTTTTAAATCATTTCAATTAATATAAATTAGCATTGGATATGTCCAATTTACAATATTTAAAGGATTTAGATGATATTCAAGTAAATACCAATGATTGTTATGTTAATTTAAGTGAGATACAAAACAGACTTGTTGGAGACTTGAATGGTGGAATTACCATACTACAACAAAATATAAGAAGTATACAAAAAAACTTTGATGATCATTACTCAGTAATTACGCAATTTCAACCGATAATAACAAATAAGGTAACTCGGCAACAAACAGTAACTAATACATATATTGATTATAATAGGTTTAGAGAGTTCAGCTTAAGAGAAAATTGGAGGGATATCCTTGAAATTGAGGATGTAAATATTGCTATGGAGACAATGATCAATAAAATTAAATTATGTTTAAATAAGGTAACAAACATAAATAATAACTCTCGTAAAAGAAAACCATGGACAGCTCCAGTCTTGATGGTATCTATAAAGAACAGAGATTCCCTTACAAAAATAATAATAAAACAACCACATAATATACATCTAATAAACTACTACAAAGTATATAGAGATATTGTCACAAAACTCATAAAAAAATGTAAAAACGAATATTATCGTAAAATTGTAGAAGAAGCTCGAAGTAACCCAAAAAAATTTGGCTAGCTTTTCGTGAAGGAACCAATACAATGTCAACTACAACTAAATCATCAACTTTTGTTTATGACGACAACAACAACATGAATAAAGTTACTTATTTTAAGGATATGGCTATAATGTTCAATAATCATTATGTTAATGTTGGAAATAATATAGCAAAAAAGATTGAGGTAACAATTCCCATGTGGAAAAATTACAATAGAGCCGCCAAAGTAAATAAATCTATTTATTTTGAACCGACAAGTGGAAAGGAACTGCTTCATTTAATTAATTCTCTAAAAACAGGTGCTTCACCTGGCCCTGACGGCATTACTGTACAATCGTTAAAAATAATTAACGACATCATTGTATTACCATTATATCGCATTATAAATAACTCACTACAGAACGGGATTTTCCCAAACATACTAAAACAATCAGTTGTAGTTCCCATATATAAAACGGGCGACATACATGATATAAATAATTATTGGCCTATTTCACTAATAAGTAATATTGCAAAAATCTTTTAGAAGGTGGTAAAAACTAGACTTCATTTATTGAAAAATATAAAATATTATCTCCCTCGCAATTTGGATTCCGTAGTAATCTATCAACAGAAAATGCTATATCCACATTAACTATAGATATAATTGACACCCTAGATTGTAACATGCATAGTTTGGCAAATTTTCTAGACCTATCCAAAGCTTTCAACACAGTCCATCATACAACAATAATACGTAACACTGAAATCGGTCTGTAGTTTTCAATCAATGAGGTGGTACCTTTTTTATGAACTGGGACAACCTTTGCTTGTTTCAGAACATCTGGAAATATGGAATCCTTAATGCAGAAGTTTATGAGCTATGTTAACGGTATAACTATGGTATTAGATATAATCTTTATGAATGCACTATTCAAGTCAAAGAGATCTCTGGAGTTTGTATTCTTTAAAGTTGTAATTAGATCCCTGACATAATTGTACGAAACTTCTTTAAATTGAAATTTATTTTTGTCATTAACAGATACAACTGAAAGAGAAACTGGTATGGTATACCCCTATTACAAATATTTAAAGTTTGCACAACTTTGTTTACAGATCCAATAAAATAGTTATTAAATTCAGTAGCGGTAAAGTTTGTATCAACATCATTTGTATATAATTTTCTGTGTGAATTAATTAATTTCCATTTTAGTCGATTATTATTCCCAGCTTTATGTAGAAAATTATCGTATGCTTGACGTTTAGCTTCCTTCAAAGCAAATCTATAATTGTATCTTAATTTCTTTAAATATGATTTGAGATTACTACTAGGTTGTGCCTTGTGCATTTCAAGAAAGAATATATAATTTTCCTGCATTACCGCTAAATTATTAGTGAACCATTTAATTTTTTTAGAGTGAGAACCTGTCATAACTTTAGACATTTTTTTAGGAGAACAAATTGTTACTGCACTCAGTAGACTAGTTAACAATATATTAAACTTTTCATGAACATTTAAATTGTCGTCATCAACAAAGTTCCAATTCAGTGATTCCACATGTTTGTAAAATTTAAATTTACTGTAGCTAGTAAAAGGTTGAGAAAGAAAGCTTGGCCTGTTCCTTCAAGTTGTAATTATCAGTGAACTTGTATTGCATGTACAACCCAAAATGATCTGAAAGCCCCGTATTTAGAAGCCGGCATGTAGAATTAGATAAGTTAGTAAAAATATTGTCAATACAAGTTTTATACCATGTAGGAGCCAGTAGCGGCCCGTGAAAGTTGTAAGTCGGCGTTCACAGTACATACATAGTTGTTCCAAAATTATAATGTATTGTATGGAACCGTTCATCAACTGATGCATTTAGTATTACTACTACAATATTACTACTACTCCATTTATGAAAAAAAAACTTATTTATACAGAAAATCCATTCTTCTGTTTTTTAGATTCACAAACTTTCCAATTACTCTACTATTAAAATCGTTTATGGTATTAATCAATTCCTTTTCGATAGATAGCATGGCTAATGCATTTAATCTGCCTTCTGACATAGTGTTTCTAAAAAACGTTATTATGCGTTGCAACTTTGAGAAAGAATGTTCTGGTTCTGACGTAGTCATGGGAATTGTTACCAACACTTTGAGCAATTCGCATAACTGGTGGAAAGTGTCTTTATCCAGCTCATTTTCCATGAGAAACTGCAATATTGGTCCAGCTCCAATAGCTTTCTGCAAATTCTGACGGATATACAGTACCTCTAATCCAGTCCTTAACATGTTTTTATTTAAAAATGGGTACGTTTCTACAACGGTTGCAAGCTGCTCTACAGGAAAAATTCTTCTTATTGTGGGAGAAAATTCGGCTACAGGACTGTTGCTGCAATTAGGTGATTGAAATATGAAAATCGGGCTTTTATATGACTCATTATTGTGTCATATATTTTTTTAGCATCCGCTCGTATATTAGATACCTTGCGTCTCTTATTCTTAGAAACTGATTCATAAGATGTGCTAGTAATATATGTGTTGCTACGTACTTAGACGTAGCCGAAAGAAAAGTAAATACCAGGCTAACTACTAACCGCAGAGAGTGGGGGGATTCGCCTACATACCAAAAAAAAACAACAAAAAAGGCACGTCACCCACGATTATCTATTAACAATAAAAATAAATTAAAATTTCTTGGTTCACATGCACAAAGAAAAGTATTAAATTTAAGTTATATTGTAAAGGACAAATTTTATAATGGATCCACGAAGTGCACATTTCGTAGCTAATATGTAATAAAACTCATTCGAAAAAAAAGTAATGCTTAGATTTTCTCAATAGAACGTGTGTTAAATTAAAGTATTAAAAGTACACCAAGTTGTAGTAAGAATTAAAGAAATATAACCAGAAGCATTAGCGAAGCTAGCTTTTAAACATGTATGGTGAACGAGTTTCACAACATCAACCGCTGATAAATAATAATCCTCTATGTGCATAAAAGAAAACGAGTCACATACCTCTATGTGTCGGGATGCATATCTTGCAAGTCATCGGAGGTGAGTCAGCACAGTAACGCCACGATAGTCAGGATCCATTCGCCCTGCCACCGCAGTAGCGGTCTACAGACAAAATCAGTTGGTTTACTTCAACGAACAGTTGGGTCTACATAAAGAAAGAACCCAGTTGACCTCCAGCTAAGAGCTAAAAAGAGAATCTGATTAGAATGCGTAAGCGCGGGAAACTCACCAATACACGCAAGATACCTCCTACTTGTCAAACAAAAAAACGTGCATCGCTGTAGAAAACATTTCAACGCACAAGCTGCAGAATCAAATTAAAAATTGGCTCAAATAACACGAGTTGGAACTGCAATTTTCGTGTCATCAAATAGCGATTAGCAAACTGGAAACAAGGTATTGACTATTTAATTATCGAATAAATTTTCGTTTGAGAATGATTAGATTTGAAAGAAATGTTATTTTAACGAGGTAAAAATACAGGATGAGGTTTTGAATAGAAACAGAAGCTAGGTGAATGAAAAATAAATTACCACAAAAAAGGACGTATTTGAATCTATCGTCGAAAATAATCGTAACAATGTTGTTATTTCGAACACCTTGGATATGATTTAAAAATTCTGCAACATACTCTTTTAATTTAATCGGATCAATCTTTTTTTGCTGAAGTTTTTTAAATAGAATATCCGCATGAGGCATTATCTTACTGTAGAAATCAAGAAAAAACAAAAATTCGCGGTCGCTTCAACATGCCAGTAGTCCATAACATTCTTTTCTAGTTTTGTCATCCACACGGTCTGAATTCTGAATTATTTCCAAACATTCTATTATGCTATTTTTGTTCGTATGAACTATGAACTAATCTAATATTATGTACACAACGTGTTCGAGCAAGTGACGGTAATCTTTTTTTGCATATTGTGTCCAAAAATTTCGTCCTTTGTGTGGATCTGGAAAAAAGCTGGAAAGCCTGTAAGGTTTGAAAAAAATAATTCTAGCAGAACGATTTACTGATGAAGCATTTTGTAAAACTAAATTGAATTGATGAGCGTAACAGCGAATAAAATGTGCTCTTGGATAAACTTCTTTGATTCGGCATTGAACCCCCTCGAACCACCACTCATAACTGCTGCTCCATCAAAACTGTCCAATTAATTTTCTTTCTTATCATGTAAATGAACCTCTAACTCCGATAGTAGTACCTTGTTTAATGTTTCGGCATCTTATGCTTCAGGATTGAGAAAGCTCCAAAAACGCCCAACGGCAGATCCATTAAATTCATATCGATAAACTATAATCATCTGTTCAATTGTAAACACGTTCGTAGTGTCATCAACCATCACTGCTAAATAATTTACTTTATCTATTTGTATTGATATTTCTTCTCTATATACATCCAAAGTGCAATCTAGAAGTTCATTTTGAACAGTTTTGGATGTACCCTTGAAAACCGCCGAATTCTCTAGATGCTCCATCATAGCATCATCAACTGATCCAACTAGATTAATTAACCCCCGCAAAATACCAGGGTTATTGGACCCTTAAGTCTCATCATGTCCCCGTAATACCAATTCAAATACGCCACAAAATTTCACACAATCAATGATTTGCGATAAAATGTGCCGATTCTTATCCACCTGCTTATTATGCTTTTGTATAATACTACGGCAAGCACTATCTAACTGTGTGCTTATATTCACACGATCAAGCATTGAAAATTCAATACTGACATTTATGAGCATGACAATTTTCATGTTTTTTAATTTTTTCACTTAAATGATTTAATCCGCAAAACTAGTTTTTGTCCAAACATTAATTGGATAGATTGGATAGAATGGATAGATTGGCGGCAGCGTTTTCCTACTTTTTTATAGCACGTTATATTGTAACCAGCAAAAATTATATTTTGATAGCAAAGAAGAATAGATGTGTTTAAAATTAGGGTGTTCACGAGAACATGTGAACCTATACACCAGCCGCTACTGGTAGGAGCCATATTTAAAGGATGGAGCCTATGAGCAGCAAAAAAGTCAATTAGACCATGAGCATCGTTATCATTTGAACCAAAGTGAACGTTAAAGTCTCCACAGACAATTATATTACTTTGATGACAGATTTCATTAAAAACTCTATCAATAATTTGGTAAAAAATGATTAAGGACCCCTTATTAGAAGATCTATAAACAGTGATTATATTTAAATTAAAACTTTCCAGATAAACAGATGCCAATTCAGCATGTAATTCAAGTGCGTACATATTGACCCTATCATGTTTTATTGGCTTGTATTTCCCATTGACTTCACCCAAAATCGCAACTCCACCCCCACATGTTTAGTTCTAGAGAAGGCTGAAATAGGAACTAAGTTATCAACTTTCAGATACTGTAGTCAAGTCTCATTTATGTATACTTCATTTAAGCATAAAAAATTACACAGTATATTTTCCGCAATTAAAAATGCCTCCAATACATTTTCTTTTTTGTTAATAGAATGAATATTTAAAACAAAAATATTAAGAGATTTACCTTTTCCAGATGTATTAAAACAGATATCATCAGGTATATTATCTGATTTGTCATTATTATTTAAAAATCCCTATTTTTAACTTTAAAACTAGGTTGTAGTTTTTAAATGCTTGAGATAAGATGGAATATTCACTTCACTGGAATTTGTGTTTGCATATAAATTTACGTGCTCTGATTTCATCCCCAATATAGAAGAAAAAATATTCAGTAATTTTAATTTACCCTTTCTATTCAGATGCAGCCCATGGCATGTGTAGTCATTTCTATTTAAGGAAATTCTTAAATCAATTAATTTTGGGTTTCCAAGAGCTGACCTATTCATGTCCAGTACACTACATAAAGATGAATTAACTTTAAAGATTACCTTGTTACAATTACCGTTATCAAAGCGATAAGGAATTGAACATATATATGCACATTTGTGTAATTGCAGACTTCTGAAAGCTTATCCAGAACATATGTTGTATATGGTGATTGTGCATAAAAATCAATATCATTAGTACCTCCAAGAGTTATTACATAATCTAGTTTTGTAAAGCCATTAGAGATGTTAGAAATATCACAAATTAAATCAGCTAATTTTGCACCTGGTTTAACTATACTAAGAACTTCAGGCTTTTGGGTAAAGTTATTATTCAGAAGACTTGACAATCCTCTTCCGTGGCTATCAGATAATATTAATACTTTAGATGATTTTAAATATGTTACATTGCCATACGGATTTGTAGATTTTTCGGAATTTTGAGGAGTAAAACACATTTGTACAGTTACATTATAATTTACATTGGTCGAAAAAATATTCTCAGGCAGAGCAGCTGGTTTAGACAGATTGCATTGCACAGGTTTGTCAAAAAAATCAATTTTGGAATCACTATTTTTAAAAAGTGGCGGGTGGCCGAACATGATTTCAAACCATTGGTCTGTAAATGTCTCATCCAGAGTGGTTTTACTGTCAACACTACATGAATTTTGAATAGAATGATTTACCGCTAAAGGCTCGGTCTGTGTTTTTTTATAGCCAATTCTGTCAGTAAATTTCTTAAGGTGATTTTCCAGACTTTTAATTTTATTGTTAGCAGCTTCTAACATGTCATGTAAAGATCCTTCATTAGCAGTAGCTGCAGTAAGAAGCAATTTATAATCATCCTTGAGTTTGGCAATATGATTATCTTTAAGTTTATTATCTTGAATTATATTATCAAGCCGACCTTCTAAATAAGCAATTGTTTCATCTTGACCATTATCTGCTTGAAAACACATGTCACTATCACAACTTTTAACCTTATTCTTTAATAAAATAAAATCACTCTTCTTTCTTAATAGACAACTAATATGATAACTTTCACAACATTTTACACAAATGTAATGGCTTAACTTCTTCTTACAACATTTAAAATTAAAGGAGCTCACATCACAGTGTGTTAACTGGTCAGCCATCTTAACACCTTCCATGATGTTTTATAGTTACATTCCAGTATATCCATTGATTTTGAAGGAAACAGAACCCATAGCTTACTGCAACCTAGGCGCTGCAAGCAGAATTGTTCAATTTTTTTTCTCAGTAGACCGTTATCCCATAGCTACAAGTAGAGACGATACTGTGATGAAGACAATACTTTCATTACTAAATAAATTGATAAGCTCACTGGGAAGGATATAAGTGAGAAAAGCAATTTGCCTTAACATTCGCAAGTTCTCATCATCAATGGTCGAAAGAAACATATGGTAGTTACTCGATGAACTATAGATTTACTGAGCTGGACGCATATTCTTTGCTTAAGATTGAAGAAATAGTTAACAAAGTTGTTACTCACAAATATTTCAGCACGATTGATTTTAAAACTGCATTTTATCAAATCCAAATTCCAGAAAAGGGTACATCATATACCGCCTTTGATGCGAACATTAACCTTTGTCAATCTTGTCGTGTTCCATTTGGCGTTACAAATGGAGGAGTAGCTTTTCAACACGTCTTACACTGAATGATTAAAACTGAAAATCTTCAGGGTGTATATGCATACACTGATGATGCAGCTGTGTGCAGTAATATGCTAGACGAGCACAACAAGAATCTAGAACAATATAAAGCTGCTGAAATAAACATAGTTTTAATATAAACGAAGATAAAAGCCAAATAGTATCAATTTTCTTGGTAACCTGATTTCGTATAAGTTCATCTAGTCTGATCCGGACAGACTAAAACCGTTGCTGGACTTACCACTACCAGAGGACCATCTATTTATAAGAAAAGCAATAGAAATGTTGACACACTACTCCAAATGGATTTTGCAAATTTCTACAAAATTCATACCATTGGCTCAAGCTAAATCTTTTGGAAGCAGTCAAAAACTACGAAAACAAAACGAGAAATTATCAAATCTATTTCAACTTCAATAGATTCTTATTAACCGTTCACTGTTGAGATGAGTGTGTCGGACATAGCCATAGTAGGCACTCTATCTCAGTTTGGCAAGCCTGTGGCATTCTTTTCTAGACCTCTCAACGATAACGAGAATTGTTATTCTTCTGTAGAAAAAGAGAGATTTGTGATGGTTGAGGCAGTGCGTAGATTGTAGCAATTTTTAATAGGCCGACTCTTTACTCTCCATTGCTGATCAACAATCAGTTAATTTAATACTCGATGTAAAACACTATAGATAAGTCAAAAATAATAAAATCTTGCGATGGAAACTAGAATTCACTTGTTTCAACTATGACATCGAATACCATGCAAGAAAAGAAAATATTGCGTCTGACGCACTATCAAGAGTATACCCAGCTTCTACAAAACAAGGTTTTATCAAACTAAAGCTTCATGACCCTCTTTGTGATCCTGCATCATGAGAATTTGCCATTGGTTATGAACGAAAAATATTCCTTATTCAATAGATGTAGTGAGAAATATAACAGCACCCTACAGCTTGTTCTGAATAAAAACATAAATTCTATAAAAATGAAAGCAAACAGATAAAAGTCATGTTATATTTTGAAAGATTTAACTTGGACTTCAAAAGCGCTCTTCCATCCTACTCCAAGAATTGCTAATCCTAAGTGTAGTAGACGAATTTTCACGCTTGCTTTTCATGTTTCCTTGTGCAGACATGAGTGACAATACGCCTATTGAGAAACTCTGTTATTTGGGATGCTGGTATACGTTCATGGCAATCAAGGCACTAGCTGAATATCACGAGAATTAAAATACTACCTTACTTTATATCAAGTCTCAACCAGTCATACGACTCCATACAACCCTCAAGGAAATGGACAGGCTGAGAGGCACGAGGGTACGATTTAGTATGCCTGGCTTTGAGATCACGAAATTCAAATGTCAACCAATGGGAAATAGTATTAGACAATGCTTTTCGCTCCATATGATATTTGTTATGCACTGCTATTAATGCCACAAACGTCTCTTCACCTTTTTAAGGTAAACTTCCAATGGACAAACACTGCCAGCGTGGTTAAGCAGTTCTGGAAAAATACAAACGAGGTGATTTGTACGGAATAGCATGACCCACATTAGCTGATGAAGTAACTCTAATTGAATGTAATTCAGATTATGCATATGTTAGGTTTCCAGATGGAAGATAATCTACTGCATCAACTAGGTATCTAGCTCTGATTGGACAAAACATCACAATATCAAAACAAACTTTTGTATTACCTGAACATAATTCGAGCAAAGTAGCCACTGAAACTAAAGGAAACTAAGCGTAAAACAGAATTGCCTAGGTTACCAAAAGTCACTAGCCCTCCTGAAGGAAGTAATTCTCTAACAACTCAACAATACTACACGAAGCTCTTCTAGGAGCCGATGTCCTTAAGATAGCAAAAAGGCTACGTGTTAAGATGTGATCAATGTGATATAATTTCCTGTTACCTTCAGCTGGGTTAGCTAGACTAAAGTATGTTTAACTGTCATCACGTATGTGACTGTCTCTTCTACAATTCTAGCTAAATTTAGTTTATTCATTAGTTACCAATGACATGTTCAATTCTATGTTAAATTATCTTCTGAGATAATTAATCACACAATATCCTTCTGTTTGATTTTGTTTAAGTAAATAGACAGAAACTGGATGGTTGGAAAAAGCACATGCCAGCAAATTTAAAAAACATTAGGAAAAGCAACATATTTTCTTAATCACTGAGGGTTTCAAGTTTATTAAATTTCAACGTGGGAAATGCGAGATCTCTATTTTTGTTAATTAATTTACCAGGTTATGAAACCCATATTGTGCGGTTTATAAGGAAAAGATGAAGGTCATAATTGCAGAATTATAAAACATCCACTTTGCAATTGAATTTTTGGAGAAATATTGAATTTTGTCCTTGACAATAGCGATTGCACCCCCTTAACGTCAAAATTGAAACTTAAAAATATTTTTCATGATTCCTTGGTTACTAGTAAATTTTTTTCTGCAAAGTTTTAGAACAATACTTTATTAAATTCAACCCTTCGATAGGCTTAGTGAATGAAACGCTTGAATCATACTTTTTGTCTTTAAATGCAGTATACTATCAGGAATAACAGACTTAAATGGGATAAAAAATCACATTACAATAACTAAGCTATATCTTGTAGAATTCTCCATGACTTTATTAAATTCAATCCTTCGATAGGCTTAATGAATGAAATGCTTGAATCATACTTTTTGTCTTTAACTGCAGTATTATCGGGAATAACAGACTTAAATGGGATCAAAAATCACATTACAATAACTAAACTATATCTTGTACAATTCTCCATGCAGTAAGGACAAAGCAGTTTCACAAATGCGGCGCCATTTGTAGATAAATTATAAGTCAAAAATCATACAGGTATTATTCTGAATAAGCGAATGAATCAAAGTGAAGTGTTATTATGATTCTAGCTGTTACAAACTCAGTAAGAAATTTTATAGAACATGTAGTTCTTAAAAAAATTATAAAATTTTAGATAATACTTACATTGTAAAGAGTAGAATCCGCAAATATTCTGTAATTGCAGTAGATGTTTTTTACTTTATATTCAATTGTTTTAGTAGTTATACTCAAAACAATTGAAAAATAATTGCATACAAACAAAACAGAAGTTCAGCGCCTTGGAACTAAATCAATAGTGCATACAGTGACCTCAAATTCAAGTACTTGCGAATAATACCATGTATCGTTGACAAAAATCATTAAACCATAATTAAACCACATATATGAATTAAACCTTGCAGTTAAGAGTTGATAGTGCCGCCTATTTCTATTTCTCGAATATAACAAATAATGTATAGAAACCTGTACGGCACCATCTGACTCCGCTCAGGTTCATAACTTCTACCTTGTAATGTGACTCAAACACGATATATTGCTAGTTCCACTACTTATCGCCAGAGTTAAAACAGCGCGATTTTTAAATGCAGTCTATGAACCCCTTTACTTAGGACGTTAATAGGCCCATTAGTGGTGACGTCACTTTGTCAACAGTGAATTTAAACAACTATAAATTTAAGCACGGTAAACGTAAACTACATAATTTGCTCTATTTCTTTTATAATTTTCCGTTTTAAGCATAATTACGTAAGTATTTAGTATGTGACGTGTTTTATATTATTATTTGCACATACAAATAAGCGACGATAGCGTAAATATATCTTTATTGCTTTAATATCAAAAATTGTTTTGTAACCTCACATTTGTAATTTCTTAGTTATCCGACGAAGGAACATTTTGTGTGCTGGACACCGTACAGTAAACATTACAACGTAAAAGATCCTTGCACGTTTTTCGATTTCCCAAGAATCACAAATTAAGAAGTCGATGGATTAAGTTCTTAGGGTCAGTATTTCGTGAATGGAAGCTTTGTAAATCAGTGCATCTATATGTACAAACCCGTGGATTATAGTAACTATTAATTTGCTTTTTAGACCTGAAGTTCAACCTGGACCAGGTGCATATGTATGCAGTTGTCATTTTAAAAATGGCCAAAAAGAAAATGGACCTACTCTGTTTGAACACAACATAACAAAAAAATGTAAATTTAGTAGTCCCGAGTAGAATAAACAGACACTTGTTAAGCACTTGGAAACTGTTGAAACAGTTGACGTAAGGTGAATTAGGGTTGTGTATACTTGGTTATATGTAATCTACTTTTAGTAACAAGAAAGCAACTGCAAACCTCTGCCGTCAACCTCAAAGGAGGTAGAGATGGAGATTGTTTCATTGCCGTTTATATCACCTGTGGTTGTGGAAGCTGAAAATTTTTTATTGACGAAAGAATTGGAAAACGCTGTTAGCAATTTCACGTCTTTGAGATCCAATTTCTCATTTAATTCTATTCGTAATAATAACAAATTAATTTTGTTATATACTGGCCTTCCTTTTGCAGCAATATTTAATGTGGTTATTGAGTTAATAAAGAACAATAAAAATTAATTACTACTATAGCTGGAAAGTGCAAAAAATGTCCAGAGAAGATCAGTTATTGATGACACTTATGAAGTTACGTCAAAACTTTCCTCACGACAATTTAACTGTCCGATTTGATGTGACACAAGGTACCGTTTCTGTTGTAGCACCTTCACAAATTGCCGTATAATATTAGATTGTATGGAATTATAAGGCGGCTCCGTGGCGTAGTGGTATGTGTGTGACTACTACGCCCAAGGTCCCGGGTTCGAATCCCGACACGGTCCGCTTGAAAAATGTTAGGCGAGCATTTTTCGCAAAAATACACCCTCGTTCGGATGATAGGTAAAATGGAGGTCCCGTGTGTGAGTGTTGTCACGCACGTTAAAGATCCCTACCTTGCTTGGAACAGCAAGGATTCGGCAAAATTCAAAATTTTCCAGGTAAAAAAAAAACTCGCTTCCTGACCAATGTAGTACCTTCGGGTGGAGCATTGGAAAATCACATGTAATGTATGGAATTATACACAACAGTATCACGCAACAGCATGCCGAAGCAAAAAGTTACATATAGCTCGTACAAGCACCGAAATACATGAAAGGGGTTGATAGGGATGGCTCCAAATGGAGTAATTACATATGTGTTTAGATTATATGGTGGTTCAACATCTGATAAAAAGATAGTTGCTGATTGTGGAATTCTGCAACACTTGGACCCAGGTGACTTAGTGCTAGCTGATAAGGGATTTCTTATTAAAGATATTTTACCCGCCGGTGTACACATTAATATACCTCCATTTTTGAATACACCTCAGTTTACCAATGAGCGGGTTTGACAAACTGAGGGTATTGCACGAGCCAGAATACCTATTGAACGTGCTATTGGACGAATCAAGATTTACAAAATTTTAAATTTGGTGCCAGAATCTTTACTGCTGTATACTGATTATCTTTTTCAACTAGTTGCTGCTTTAACAAATTTACAATATCCATTAATTAAAGAAGCGGAGCAATATTTTGTTGAAACCTGATCAGTGCTTGCAAATAACTAACCAAAAAATTCAATTACTTTTAATTATTATTCTACAGTTCCCTATAGTAAGGGACAAAGAATACTGCTATAGTACGCCTGCTTATCGTAAAAGGCGATTAAAAGGCGCAGCAAAGGGCAGCATCCTTGTTGGCTAAAAGATATTGGAGGTAAGTCAGTTGGTCTCGGGCGATCCTCAATAATTTACAAAGTTGTTGGGGGTTGGTCGTGACAGATAGACTTTTTGCTAAAATCTTTAAAAACTGCATTGTGGAAAGATATGGGAATTTACCACAATATTTCCCAGGTATGTGTGGCCTAAAATACGAACTGTGTATGATGGAGAGCTCACAAGTAAAATTCTTGTCTGGAGGTAAAATACTCCCTCATTCGGATCTCCGGCAGGAGTAGTTGGGGCTCGTCATTGTAAGAATTTAAAACAACGGTTTGAATTAGTGATAGGGACTTGGAATGTTAGGTCAAAGGTCATTACTTAGAGTAGATAAGTTAAGGAATTTATTAGTCGAAATGAGAAAAGGAAACTGGACATTTTAGGTATTAGTGAGGTGAGATGGCCAGATAGTAATGACTTTTGGAAAGATAATAGAATAATTACAACTTCTTAACTAATGGACAGGCAGGGGTAGGAATAGTGTTAGGTAAAAGATTAGGACGTAAAGTAAAGAGTACTTACAATTTAGTGATAGAATAATTATGGTTAGATTGAGTACGAAACCCACAAACACTGTTTTAGTACAGGTTTACATGTCAACTACTCAGTACGAGGACGAGGAAGTAGAAAAGGTATACGAGGATATAAATAGTGTTGTGAGAAAAGTAAAGCGACATGAGAATTTAATAGTTATGGGCGATTTTAATGTGTCAGTGGGAAAAATGGTAGGAAAATTTGGGTATGGTAGATGAAATGATAGAGGAGAAAGATTAGTTGAGTTTTGCCAGGAACATAGATTGGTAACTGTAAACATCCTATTTGAACAACATGTCAGAAGAAGATATACCTGGAAAGCGCCAGGTGATAGGGCTAGATACCAAATAGATTATATCTTAGTTAAACAAAGATTTAGAAACCAAGTTAAAAAGTAAGCAAAAATATAAGAGAGTTAGAAATAAGGGAATACAAGATGATTTGAGAGTACGTACGACACACAGGGCTCCGGGCAGTTAAAAAGTTTTTTGGGAAAGATAGGAAAAAATATAATGGTATTAACACGTTCGCTGCCGAGTACGAGATAACTCGTATTTAGCAGTCTATTGGCAGATGCGACTACGAGATAACTCGGAATTTTAACCTTGCAGGAAATGCTAAGCACGAGAGAGCTCATAGGAGATATATAAGATATAATGTGGCAGGTTTAGTAAGATGTGTAGAACAATGTGGCAAACAGGTATAAAAAAAAATTATGTTTGGCGTGTCGGGTGTACAAGAAACTCAAAGGATCAAGCTAATAATATAAAATACAAAAAAAAATATGTTTATTCTAAACTTGCAAAGAAAAACTAATTCTATGTAATATAAAAGCAAACAAATACTCCAATGTATATTCATATTTTTTAAAACAATCCAGTACACACAATGCGGGCTTTCCGTCACACACAGGGCAAATGTAGCAAGTTTTCCTCTGAATTTTATTTCTTGTACAAATACAACGATTTGTAGGATGTTGTTTCTTTTGTGTCGATGGAATGCTATCTAAATAATGAAGTTTAGCAGTTGGTTTACATCCTTGTAGAATGTATCCTTTCTTCTCCTATCAAGTGAATCATGAATTTTTCCCTGTAATTCAAGGTATTTATTTTGAAGCACGTAACATACGTTTTTATTATATGCAAAGCAATTTTCTTATGTCATCGGGTAGTCTTTTTTAGACAAGAATATTAAGATAGCATCTGATCTGATCTATCAATTCCCGACATTCCAGAATTATAGTCTCCAACGATGTTGGGTTTTAAAGACATTTTTCGATTTTTATTGAGTACTTCTACCATTGCTACTCTATGCATATTTGAGATTGTAAGGACATCTCTTGTCTTTCCATTTGCACATTACGACTGAATAATTTCTTCTCCAGATATTTTCGCCCTTTTTCAGCTTAGTTCTAACAACTTCTATAGGATTATCATTACGATTTTGTCTCAGTGTTCCGCAAATAAATGTTTTACGACCGTCAAGGAGTTTAGTCAGAAAGACCGAATTATAGAAACTGTCTGCATACAAGATTTATCCCTTGTCTAGGTAATCTTCCATCATTGTTACAACTACTTCAGAAGCATGACGTATGTCCAATTCAGGCTTTTCAGATTTCTCGCAGAAAATTTTGATTTTTAGTACCGTTCCATCAGAGTCACATAATTCGTATAATTTTCTTCTGTATTTGTGCTTCTTGTTTTTTATGTATTGGTGGAAATACAAGTGGCCGAGCCACGCCACCATTGATTCATCCATACATAATTTCCGATCAGGTATATAAGAATCTCTCATTGTATTATTGAACTGATCAAGAACTGGTCTGATCTTGTAGAATCTATCATTCGTTTGCTTTGAGTTGTCGACAAAATGTAAAAACCGAAGTTTTATTTGTAATCAGTTGTGGCTCATAGAAGCTCAAAATAAGTTTTTGTATAACACATTGGTGCTCCGATAATGTTCAATTGATGGATAGGAGCACGGGCCCATGTGTAGCAGCAGTCCTAAGAACACTTTCATTTCTGTTACATCAGTTGTTTTCCATTGATTAAATCTGGAATCTAAGCAGTGGTCTTTGTTATTTCTTGATCCGCATAAAGATTTGTTTGTTGAACAACATGATTTAGGAAGTCATCTGAAAAGAACAAATTACTAAAGTTGGAATTGATAACATTTGTATTAAATTTTACACTAGGAATTTCTTTGAAACCGTAGTTCTTAGGATCCTTAGGTATAGCACACCAATCGGTTCCTGCACTAGTACTTGGCACTTGATTAGCTGCCAGAACAGCTGCCTCGTTTTCAGATTACGATAGTTTTGAATCAGTCGAATCGCTGCTCTCGACATCACTATCAGATGGTCTATAATCTTCATCGTCGTCCGTGCTATCCTTCAAAAATTCTGTCCATTGTTCTTGATCCATAGCAGCAAGTTGTTCCATGTCATTTTCAGTTAGTTTCCCTTTTTCCCCGACATTTTCAACACACCTAAATAGCTACGGATTACTAATAAGTAATATAAGTATACACCCTTTAACTCACAAGTAAATACTAGTTAGCACAGTACGCAAGCAGTACAATTATGCGTGCCATGCAGATTTAGTTTTTTTAAGCTTGGCTAAGGATAATGTACTATCAAAGTTTCAAGTTACACAAAATAAAATGCAATTTGATAATTATAAACAAAAGCTGTGCAGCATTGATGGTCATTCACACCAAAATAAACAATGGCAGCGAAGGTGTTAAAGATGAGAATAGTGAGCTTCTAATAAATAAAGTTGAGGTAGCAGATAGATGGAAAAGATTTATAAAATTTATATAAGGGAGGCGATATGGATGAGCTAGAGAACGACCAAGAAGAGGATGTAGAAATAGGGTTCTCAATATTAAGAGAGGAATTTGATAGAACTGTTAGGGATTTTAAACTAAATAAAGCGCCAGGGACAGACGATATTCCCGCAGAATTAATAAAATATGCAAGTCAGAAAACTTTAGACAGATTATATGAACTAGTAAAAGTAATATATGACACAGATGAGGTCCCAATAGATTTTGAAAAAATATTATCGCAATCACAAAAAAGTCGGGAGCTGATAGGTGTGAGAATTTTAGAACGGTTAGTTTAACTTCCCATGCTTTCAAAATACTAACAATAATAATTAAAAATAGAGTAGAAGCTTTGCCTGAGAATTATTTAGGCGAAGGCCAATATCGTTTTCGTAAAGACAGAGGGACTAGAGAACCGATACTAATGATTAGGGTAATTATCGAAAAAATGTTACAAAAATACCCATTTCGCGTATGTAGATTTAGAAAAAGCATTTGATAGGGTTAATTGGATTGTTAGTTCAGGGTTTTGCGAAAAATAGGAATCTCTCATAGGGATAGAAAAATGATTTAGTCTATATAAAAACCATAGCGTAGTAATTAAATTTGATGAAATAGAAAAGGAAGCTAAAATTAGAAATGGTGTTAGGCAGGGCTGTATACTATCTCCCTTGATTTTTAATATTTATATTGAGGAAGCTTTAAACTTAGCTAGAGAGAGAGAGAGAAAAGAGATAGGTATTAGTGTACAGGGCAGAAAATAAACGTTTCGTTTTGCAGTTCTATAAGAATACCTTGTCACTTCTCTAAGTAAAAAGACAACCGAGATAGGTGTTCCAAAAGTGAAAATTTTCAAAATCGAAGAGGGGCTATGAAAATTTTTTTATTGGCATCTTTAGATTCACAAAAAAGAAGTGTCTTGGAAACTGCAACGCTCTATCTTTAAAAATAAGTGAGATACCTTGCAAAAGTGTCCAAATATGAACACCCCGAACTGCAGCAATATATTTTTATTTATCATTAAAAATATTACTATTTCTGTTAGTATTTAGTTAGTGAATTTTTCTAAAATACAACGAATTACTTTTTAAATACAAGTTACCAAATCTGTAGTTCAATTGATGTCTTCTGAAATAAAAATTACTTTTTAAAATAGTTTGCTTTCTGAAATAAAACAGTAAAAGGTGTAGTAGTACCGTTCAATTTTCTCTCTTGCTTAGCAACTTGTAATTGATATACTAACTTCGATATAAATTGTGTCCTTGTTTATGATCTGTTGAAATTGTTTACATGTTTGTCTTAAGTTAGCCTGACCACATTTTGATTTTATGTTACAAGATTGTTTATTTATTATATCGTGGTTTATTATAACTGCATTTGTGTTAAGTAACCGATCTAGTATTGAAATATTGTGTTTTATTATGCCTTACAGATATCCATTACTTATGGCTTATATATATTATGTTCATTTATAATTATTTAAATTAATAATGCGAAGTTTGCCGATTATAGTAAATACAGTATTGCCCGAAATAAACAGTACTGAAACTAAGTTGGCGGTGTTTTTATGCGTGCGCTGTCACACTCAAGTTAGCTAGTATAGACCTGTCAAGTAAACCTCAAACAAGTAATTAGTAGGGCCTAATTGTTAAAAATGGTGTTAAGTACAGAGGAGAAAGTGTTTCTGGTAGAGCATTATTTTCGTTCATACGGAATCGGCCGACATAATGGTGCAAGTTTGCTATACGTGTCTGATCAATTCACACAAAGGTTTAATAAACGTTCTCCAAGTAATGCTGTAATTTTGAAGGTTATTGAAAAGTTTAGAAATACAGGTAGTGTATTGTGCCAACGAAAAGGAAACTCGGGCGTCCCAGGACAGTTAACAACAACAATAACCATGAACGTGTTTTGAGCAAATCTTAGAAAATCCGAAAGTCAGCCAGGCAAGGACAGCGTTACAACTTGATTTAAAAGAACTTCCTTTCAAAGAATCCTGAAGGAGCTGGGTACATTTTCATATGTGATTCAGGTACATCAACAACTACATCCTCGGGATTACCGCAGTAGAGTGGAATATTGCGCCAGAATTCTCGCGTTACAGTATGAAAATCCTGAATTTTTGAAAATGTTTGGTTTTCAGACGAAGCACATTTTCACTTGTCAGGCTATGTGAATCGTCGCACAAATCGATTTCTGGGCTTTGCCAGACCCGATGAGGTTCAAGAGGTTCCTTTACATAGTGAAAAAGTGAGTGTCTGGTGTGCTGTTTCCGGACACGGAATCATTGGTCCGTACTTTATCGAAGAGAATGGTAGGCAAGTCACACTTAATCAACAGAGGTACAGACAAATTTTAACACGATTTATCCCTGATCTACGCCAATTCTGTCGTGCACGTAACTTGGCATTTCAAACCAATTTTTTCAGCAGGACGGGCAACTTGCCATACTGCTGCCGCAATTCGTCAATTTCTTCAAGAACATTTTCCAAGCAAATTCATATCACGATTTACTGACTTCCTTATCCTTCACATTCTCCAGACCTCACACCTCCAGACGCATACATTTGGGGCATGGCTAAAAATGCCGTTTTCAAACGGGCACCACAAACCATCGATGAATTAAAGGATGCCGTTAGAGTCTTCTTCGCAGCCCTGATACAACCCTTATTCAATAACATGACCAGAAACTTAGAACATCGTCATGAAGTCTGTCTCGAACGAGGAGGTGCACATTTAGAACATATAATAAAGTGTCAATAATATGTATTTTTTAAATATACAAAACAATTATAATTTCAGTACTGTTTATTTCGGGCAATACTGTACTATAATCAAATATAATATGTATTAACAATAATCTTAAGTAATATATTATTATCCATATATAAAAGGAATAAACTTTATAAATAAAATGTTTTTAGTGTTTCTGTTTTCCGCCAATTCATTGTCCTTAGCAATACGAACTATTTCACTTTCTGTTGTCCAAATTGTTAGGAAAATAGTTGGAACTTCCAACAACATCATTTATCAATCCACCAGATGTAGTTATAAGTAATGAACTATTTCATTACATTGAAACAAATACTCTATATTAGAGATTAAATGTATTCAATATTTAATAATATTAATTTGTTTCTTTTAACACTGTCCCTTACTTGAATATGTCTATAGATGATAACTTACATATCAAATACATAAAAAACATGATCTAGTATAAACAAAACAGAGATGGTAGAAAAACTAAAAAAAGAAATAACTAATACTATTATAGGAGGAATTGTACACTGATTCCCTTTATTCTTAGGAATTAGTATAAACAATAAATTATTAAAAATCCAATTTTTAACCATATTCACAGGAGTAAATATAACATTTTTTCCGCAACATTTTCTAGGATTAAGAGGAATACCACGACGATACTCTGATTATCCAGATGCTTACATACCCTGAAACATACTATCATCTATAGGATCGTTAATTTCTATGATAAGAGTAGCCTTATTTATTTACATTTTGTGAGAAGGATTAATCACTAAAAAAAAGACAATTATAAAGACAAATATAAAAACATCCTCAGAATGATTACAAAAGCTCCCCCCATCAGAACACACATATAACGAATTATCAATTTTAATGAAATTCTAATGTGGCAGATTAGTGCAGTAAACTTAAGATTTTCATATAAATTTATATTTCTTTAGAATGGCCACCTGAACTAGTTGATCGCTAATGGAAGCTAATTCGCCTTCCATAGAGCAATTAATTTTTTTTTACGATTATAGAATAATAATTTTAATCGCCATTGTTTCTATAGTAGCATCAATAACAATTTCAATGGCATTAAGAAAATATAAATACAAGAAATTATTAAGAGGTCAACTAATCGAATCAATTTGAACAATTATTCCGGCCATTACATTAGTATTTATTTCTATTCCTTCTCTAACCTTAATATATTTATTTGATGAGACCAATTCTCCAATTATATCAGTAAAAACAATAGGAAACCAATGATATTGAAAATACGAATTTTCAGATTTCATTAAAAAAGAACTAAATTCATATCTAAGAGACAACAATAAAGTCAAATTCCGCCTCTTAGACGTAGATAATCAATTAATTTTACCATTAAAATCAAAAATCCGAATAATGTTCTCATCACTTGATGTAATCCACTCCTGAACTATTCAGTCCTTAAGAACAAAAATAGACGCTACCCCAGGACGATTAAATCAATTATTGTTTATAATCAATTATCCGGGAATTTATTTTGGACAATGCTCAGAAATTTGTGGTATAAATCACAGATTCATACCGACATCTATTGAAAGAGTAATCCCAAAATTTTTTATTAAATGATTAAGAACCCCATCATTAGGTGACTGAAAGTAAGTATTGGTCTGCCCCTTACTTGAATATGTCTATAGATGATAACTTACATATCAAATACATAAAAAACATGATCTAGTATAAACAAAACAGAGATGGTAGAAAAACTAAAAAAAGAAATAACTATTAACAACAGTAATTATCAAATGAGCCCTAACTCTTTAGCAAACATTTCATGCTTAGTTTTACCCAATGATTTGGTAAATAAGTCGGCAACTAGCTCATTTGAACTTTTGTATTTAATAGTTACCTCACCTAAGTCAACTGCTTCCGTGATAAAATGATGACATACATCAATATGTTTTGTACGTCTAAACGCTTCACTGTCAATCATCTTACGTGTACCTTGGTTATCATTGAAGATGGTGATTGGTTTCTGTGAGATCAAGCGCAATTCAGAGACAATTTCGAAGAAATTTAGCTTTTTTGACTGCAGCTCCTAGACTATAATATCCAGCTTCCGTACTAGAACAAGCAATGGTTTGCTGTTTGCGCGATTCCCAATTTATCAGAAAATTGCCTAATTTTGAAACTAATCATGTATATGACTTCTGCTCCATGATATCCCCGGCCCAATCAGTATTGGAAAATATGGTAATTTCGGTACCACTTCTAGAAAAAATCAGACATAATCCTGAGTTCCAGACAAATACCTTAAGACACGTTTGGTCATCGTCCAGTGTCTTTTATCACAACAAGTATTGAACTGGCTCAATTTACTACAAGAGTAAGCAATATCTGGTCGAGTTGAATCAGAAAGGTACATCAGGCTTCCAATTAATTCCTGATATGGATATGTCGTATCACATGTAGTTGCTTTCCTCACAGTAGTGTTTATCTCCATTGGAGTAGAAACTGTAACAGTCTGCCATTCCAAATTTTTGCAGTAGGTTTCTAACATATTCACCTTGAGGAAGCTTCATTGTCCCTTTTTCTGTATTTCGTTCAACTTTTATTCCTAGAATATGTTTCACAGGTCCGAGCAATTTTAACTCAAAATTCTTGCTCAAAATCTCATATAGCTCTTTCTTGCTACTTTGGCTGTTGCTAAATATGAAATAATCTTCAACATACAGAGCAATAATGACTTTATTCTTGTTGAAATCCTTGAAATAAACACATTTTGCACTCTTCAACTGTTTATAACCATGTTGAATTAAAACATTGTTCACTTTTTCATTCTAAGCTCTACTTACTTGTTTAAGGCCATAAAGGCTCTTTTTAAGTAAACAAACTTTATTCTGCCCCTCAATCTCAAAACCGATAGGTTGTTCCATAAAAATGTGCTCTATGTGCATTGCCTTTAGGAAATGCTGCCGACTTTTGTTCCCTTCGGTACATGGAATGCAAGGATATAGAGTTCCATTCATAAAGTTAATTCCGGTGGCTAATGAATCTCAAAGTTTTGCATACCTTTCAAACTTAAATGTTCTAGACGTCGATGCTAAATTTTCAAGGCATTTGTGTTAGTAAGTAAAGATTTACTAACATCTTCACTACAAAATTTGCTTTGTCCATAATGTTTTTGATCCAATTTATAAATTCCATCACATTGTGTGGCTGTGAACTGACAGGAACCAATTATTTTCAAATCATCATCCCTATATACACGGCAGTTCTTATTATCAAAAACTAGGATATAACCCTTATTAGCTAATTTACTAACAGATAGCAAATTTGTGACAATGTTGAGAACATATAAAGCATTAGTGATTATCTTTGTATCATTATTACTAAGAGTTACATTTATGTCACCTAGGTATGCCTTGACCAAAAATTTTTTTGTTATTAGCAATGGTAATTTCAGATATTACCTTATCATTACTATTATTATTATAATTAATCATCCAATCCTTACGATTAGTCATATGACTAGTACAACCTGAATCCAAAATCCAGTCGGCATCATTTGTGCTATGGCTTATCAAGGCAGTATGAGTATAAATCTTTGAAGAATTTTTACTCCTAGCATTGCTATTATTTGTAGAAATTGACTGCAGAGAAGAATTTATATTAGAATAATGTTTCTTTGAATGTTTCTTCTCATTTCTGAGTACTGGATATCCAGGCTTAATGTGTCCTTGTTTATTACAGTGATGGCATATGGGTTTAAACTTATTCTTGATCGTTAGAGCCTTGTTATCACTACTATTGTCAATATTGACACTCACCAAGTCACATCTCTTAAATTCGCCCTGAATTAATTGAGCTTTTACAAAATCTGATGTCAGTTTAGATTGGGTAGCTTCAATTGCCATAATTAAAGAATCGAATTCGCTGGGTAAACCTAGGAGCATTAATTCTGCTTGTTCGTCATCATCAGTATTGCAACCAATGTCTGCAAGTTCCTGGATGACCGAAATAATCTCTCCCAAATAATGATCCATTGAATCAAAGTTTACATATTTAATTTGTGAAAGTTTTCTTTTTAAAAATAAACACCTGCTAATACCGGCATTTTTCATAGGCTCGTTTCAAATTATTCCAAGTTTTAGCCGCAGTTTTGGCATTTCTAATATGTGGATAACACACTGGTTTTACATGCAAACAAATTTTAGCATATGCTTTTTGTTAGCAGCAGAGCGTTATTATTCTGATTCTACAATATTGGCACCAACACAAATTCTTGTTTGTACTGAAGTGTACACTATTTATTTGATGTTCTCCAAAATGATAAAATTCCTAAAAGCGGGACATTTTACAAATCTAATTAACTAACTACTATATATATTTACATTTAGTATTCCTGCTTTAGCTAACAAATTCATAAATAAATTGCGACATTTATCAAATTAAAGTTCTTTCTGTCACCAACCTGCTTCGATTCCTGCATTCACTCTCAATATTTAATCTAGTGCCCGTTTTAGTGTAGTGTCGCTACACCGTTCGTAACACTCCCCCCTGGTATGACGAAATTCTCAGTCGACTTACCATCATCCATCTTACCGACGACGTCTAAAACCGCTAGATTTACTGCTGGTCTTTCGTAGATCCCTGTAGCTGTCTGAACAATAGCTTTTCTAATTTGCCCGTCTTTTCCACTAATCGTTCTCAATACACGTCCTTTTGGCCAACAACTACGCGGATTGCTGTTGCTAACAATTACAACGATATCGCCTACTTCAATGGGCTTAACGGGGTGAAACCATTTATTTCGTCGGGTTATGTTAGGCAAATATTCCACTATCCAGCGCTTCCAAAATATGTTGGCCAGTTGCTGGGAGGTACACCAGTTTTTTTTCATCACCAGACTGTCATCACTCAGGCGGCTTAACGGCTTGGATCCATTCGACGTACCCAAAAGAAAATGGTTTGGGGTTAACGCTTCTTGAGAAACGTCATCCAGTGGTAGATATGTCAGCGGGCGTGAATTTACTATTGATTCTACCTCCATGAGCAGGCCGCGTAGGAGCTCATCGGATGGAGTTTGGGCAAGCAGGATTTTGTAAATCATTTTCTTTACGGACCGCACCAACCTCTCCCAACTTCCACCCATGTGTGGGCACTCTGGAGGATTAAAATTCCACTTCATTGTTAGGCTATTAAATTCTTTTGCCAGATCTTGGCAATTCACCTGTAATAAAGCGGAGCGCATTTCTTTATCGGCTCCTCTTAAGTTTGTCCCATTATCGGAGTAGAATTCCAGAGGTTCTCCTCGTCTAGCTATAAAATTTCGTATATTTAGTATGCAAGAGTCCGTGGATAAGCTATGGGCAATTTCGATATGAATCGCACGTGTTGTTAGGCATGTCAGCAAAACACCCCACCGTTTTTCTACTCTTCTTGCTAAGGTTACTGGCATTGGACCAAAATAATCGATGCCTGTATATGAAAATGGTCGACAAAAGGCTGCTAGCCTGGCTTTAGGAAGATTTGCCATTTGCAGTGGATTTGGCTTTGCGTAGTCATTTTTGCAAACCTGACAGCTTTTAATTTCACGTTTCACAACTGCTCTGAGACGCGGTATACAATATTTCTGTCTTAGTTCATTTATAACCGTTTCGTGGTTATGGTGGTGGTACTTTATATGATAGGATGATACTATGAGATGTGTGATGTAGTGGTCTTTTGGTGGCAAAACGGGATGTTTTGTAGCGTATGATACACCAACCATCGGGTCAATTCGACCATAAACCCGCATTATACCGTCACTAACTAAATACGGCCCTTGCGTATAAATTGGACTGGACTTGGGTAACTGTTTACTCGAACCATAATTGTCCTTTTGAAGACACGCAATTTCTTCGGGATATGATTCTTGTTGAGCTAACCGATACAAGAAATTCGTTGCTCGACGTAACTCATCTTGCTTTAGCACACCCGTTTGTCTAGTTACATGTCGCATAGCTGCCGTTAAATTATTTACGTAACGGAATACGTAGGCCATTGTACGCATTAAAAATCTCCATGATGATATTCGTTCTATCAGTATTATTCTTTCATATATCTTCGCTTTATGATAGAAATGGGGACGTATTTCTTCGGTGATCGTTACTGTGTTCATTTTATCACCTGGCCACTGCTCTTCATTTTCCAACAAGAATTTGGGACCAACGAACCAACGGCAAGACATATCTAACCCAGGACAATTTTTCCATTTTGTAGCCTGGTCAGCAACGTTCAAATTAGTTGGAATCCATTCCCATTGATCTTCTTGAGTAGTTTCAAGTATTTCACCAACACGAAACGCCACAAACTGTTTATATCTGCGGTGATCCGATTTTAGCCAAGACATAACGGTTTTTGAATCAGTCCAAAAATGGCAGCTATCGATTTTACAGTTTGGCTTTGAACTATATTATTGGCAAACGAGCTCCCAGTACCGCCGCCTCTAACTCAAGCCGCGGAATTGATATAATTTTAAGTGGAGCCACTCTCGTTTTCGAGCCGATCAATGATGTCTTTATAACATCTCCATGTTTGATTCTAAAGTACGCTACAGTAGCATACGCCACAGCACTCACATCTACAAAAACGTGGAGTTGCAAGGTTTGATTTTTACGCAATGTGGTACCGTGCCACCGGGGAAGTCTTATTTTCTCAACAAGTTGCAACAATTTTAGCCATGATTGCCACTTTTCATTTTGCTCATCAGTGAGTTCATCATCCCAGCCGATTTTGGATAGCCAAATTTCTTGCAAAAGTAGCTTTATGTTGATAGTATAGTGAGCGATAAAACCCAAAGGATCAAATATGGTCATAAGAATCCGTAGTACTTCTCTTTTTGTTGGCCGAAGGTTTTCATTCAGAAATTTTTTGCTTGGTTTGTTGTTCGCCAAAGAGAACGTAAAGGCGTCTGACGATATGCACCACCACATTCCAAGAACCTTTTCGATTGGCGATTCACAGCCCAAGTTAAGATCCTTTTTGTTTTGTTCACCGCTTTTACTAAGTGCCCTTAAAACTCTTTCTGAATTACTTATCCATCCCACAATTTCAAAACCTGCTTTTGCATGGATCGACGTTACATCATTCGCCAATTTGAGTGCTTGTTCCTCGGTATCTGCACAATCCAATAAATCGTCAACGTAATGATTATCTGTAATTGACTTCACAGCTCGTGGATGGTCCTTTACAAATTCAAGGGCATGTTTTTTCATTACGAATTGTGCAGTACTCGGCGAACAAGTAGCACCAACGCTCATAACGTTTAGTACGTATGCTTGCGGCTCTTGTGTTGGGATATCGCGCCATAAGAAGCGTTGTGAATGTAAGTCATCGGGTTGTATCCGAACTTGGTGAAACATTTCACGAATGTCACCGCATATTGCAAATTCACCTTCACGAAATCGCAACAGTATAGAGAACAATGAAGAAAGCTGATCGGGTCCTTTCAGTAAGCAGGAATTTAATGAGATATTACCGGTTTTAGCTGCGGCATCCCACACTATTCTTACTTTACCGGGTTTATTCTGATTGTACACCGGGAATATTGGCAAATACCAAACTCATGGATGCCTAACCATCAATTCAACTTTTGCCAATTTCCGAGCGTACTTTTTTTCTACGTATTCAGCTATTTTTTTACTCATTACTTTTGTTAGTTCGGGCTCACGCGAAAACCTTTTTTCTAGACACTCAAGGCGCCTTTTTGCCATGGGATAGCTGTTTGGCATTTCAATGCCATCGTATTTCCACAACAAACCTGACTGATAATTACCATCTTTAAATACCGTGGTCGACTCCAATATCGTAAGTGCTCGCAGATCGTCTTTTGACACCGGCGTTGATTGATTCTTAAGGCCACAAACTCCTTCTAATGAGAAGAACTGCTTCATTAGCGCTAGTAACGTAGGGTCAGAATTTTTGCAGTTACATATGTGATAGTTATAATACGTTGGTGATTGTATAGAATCACCATTATTGTAATAGCCAGACACTACCCAACCTAAACGAGTTTTAGTTGCAACAGGCTCTGTTTCTTTCCCTTCTCTGCACTTCAATGGCATACTGAGTTTCCAGTTATCCAATCCAATTAAGATGGTTGGCTTTGCTTGATTATAGGATTGTACTGGGGTGCCTTTAAGATACGTATGCTTTTCAATCAATACCGGTGCGTTTAGCGACTGAGTCGGTAAGTTTAGTGATTTTACCGTGTGTGCTTGAATTTTGAACGTTGACTTTTGATTGTTAATACCGGAAATTTCAAAGGACTCCCGTTGCGACTCATTTTCAATTCGATTCGTGTTTCCCGTCCATTTGAGACACAGAGGTTGAACTTCGCCATGGATTCCTAGCCGACCCATTATTTGCTCCTCGATTAACGTTACAGAAGAACCGTCGTCTAAGAATGCATGCGTATTAATAGCCGAATTTTTCCCATAAATTGTGACAGGTACTATACGAAACATGACGCTTTTATCAATTAAGTAATGCGTTAGGCAGTTCGATGTGTTGACATTTTCCGTTGTGTGGTTCGGTTCACGTACAATAGGTACTTCTTCGGTGTTAGTTTTATGGAGAAGACGGTGATGCTTAAAGGTACAACCGTTTAGTCCACACACTGCATTTTTCCTACATGCTCTCATTCCGTGTCCATTCAAGCACTTTCGGCACAAGAAGTGTTTCTTTACCGCTTTCCTTTTCTCATCATGGCTCGATTCTTGAAACGTTTTACAACTTTCAACATCTTGACAAGTGGAAGCGCAAATTTTGCAAACATGTTTTAAAGCGGCCTTGCTGCCATTATTTACACACGCCGTTGAGGCCTCTGCGGCGTGGACGTTGACCATGTTTCTATTGAAAGAATTTTGTTTTGATGCACGCTTGTCCGATTTGTTTGATTTTGAATGTGTGTTGAAAGCCGACGTGATTGTAACATCACTAGCGGCATTTCCAATAGAAGTTAACCAGGTTCTAAAACTCGGCAAGTTAGCACCAGGGATAGTCTGTTTATGTAACGCCCAATTCAACTTTAATGACGCTGGTAGTTTGTCCGTTAATTCTTGTAATACGGTTGGGTTTGATAAATGCGTTTCAAGATGCGATGCTTCCATTACAGCGTCAAGATTTTCTACTGACAACGCAAATTCAATTAATGTTTCAAGCTCACCATCCTTCGGGTTTGGCTCGTTACGAATATTTTGAAGGAAAGAATTTATGATTAGCTCAGGTCGACCGTACATTGTTCTTAGGGAAGATATAACACTTGGAACTTGTGACGGCAACATAAGACGGCATCTGACGGCGTCTAAAGCTTTGCCTTTGAGGCACCTTTGTAAGCGGATAAGGTTTTCGTCATTTGTAAAACCGCAAGTCTTGGTTGAACCTTCAAAGCTGCTGATGAACAATGGCCATTCCTCTGGTTTTCCCGAAAAACAAGGGAGATCTTTAGATAGCACGTGTCTGGCAGCAACTTGGTTGTGGCTCAATCCTGTATTAATAACTGGTTCGGTCCAAGCATGCTGATTATTTGGATAAAGTTGCTCTTCGCGAGGCGGTTGCGGATTTGATCGCGATGGATATTTAAATTGCGGTAATTGTGCTCTAGAAATAGGTTGAGTTGCCTTTAAAGCTGTGTGCCCCTCACGGTAACCAGAAGCTGTAAAGGGATTCGTTTTGTTTAACCAGTTTTCTGTTGATTCCTTTCTGGTGGCCGTGAGTCCTACTGGCGAATCTTCGTCATCGTCGACATCATCATCTGTCGTGGTCGTTTCGAGTAGAATTTCAAACTTTTGTTTCAAAAATTCCTCATCGCTTTTTGTTTTCAATGCCCGCGCTTCAGCATACTTCTTTTCGAGATATTCTAGATCACTCTTTTCTCTCATAAGACGCTGTTCTTCAATTTGTTGTAGTTCAAATGCGCGGCGGTGTTTTGATGAAGCCTTTGAACTTGTAGAGCGACTACTCGAATTGATAGATTTGCTACGGTTTTCACCGCACCTTGCTTCTTCGATTATGTCTGTCGGCGGGTTTAATGCCGGCATCTTCACTGCTCGAATCAATGAGAGTGGTTTATATGCCTCATTAGTTGTAGTAGTACTAATGTTACATGCATCGCATTTCCAGTCGCGATTGGCAATAGTATTATCTACATGCACACATTGGTAATGATATCACAAATCACATAAATCACATTGAACCATTTCGTTTGTATCAACATCCATGCACAATGGGCACGACGAAGTACCTCTTTTGTTGTTCAATGTAATTTTAGTGGGGTTTGTACTCATGTTGGACTTTCGGCGTTGTAACATAAATCTGGGTTTACTTAATATTACCAGTATCTCGCCAATAAATGAATTTTATAAACTTTGTTAGCAGCAGAGCGTTATTATTCTGATTCTACAATATTGGCACCAACACAAATTCTTGTTTGTACTGAAGTGTACACTATTTATTTGATGTTCTCCAAAATTATAAAATTCCTAAAAGCGGGACATTTTACAAATCTAATTAACTAACTACTATATATATTTACATTTAGTATTCCTGCTTTAGCTAACAAATTCATAAATAAATTGCGACATTTATCAAATTAAAGTTCTTTCTGTCACCAACCTGCTTCGATTCCTGCATTCACTCTCAATATTTAATCTAGTGCCCGTTTTAGCGTAGTGTCGCTACACCGTTCGTAACACTTTTTGATCTCTACATATGTCTAAGGGGGTTGGACATGTGCCATTTGCAAACTCCCATAAACCATGATCGATCAATCAATAATAGTTTCATTTGAAATTTCCAGTTAGTGTAGTTGTTACTTCCTTCAGGTTTTTTGATAATCATATTATGTTCAGTACTAATAATAAATGGAGCGGGCATACTGGTGATAGCTGAAGAAGTTCCTCCAATATTGAATCCATCGATGTCCTTTGTTGGATTTGACATTATAAATGCGATTTTCCCAAAATAAATAATATCACTTTGAAAAGGGCTTGAGTAAAGATTCAAAAGAGCTTTGTATGGCTTATGAACTATCTGGGTTCATAACCTGTTAGGAAAATGGTTGGAACTTCCAACAACATCATTTATCAATCCACCAGATGTAGTTATAAGTAATGACCTATTTCATTACATTGAAACAAATACTCCATATTAGAGATAAAATGTATTCAATATTTAATAATATTAATTTGACAAAACTGACATGCATATTTATTGAATGACTTACACACACTTAGATATTATTCTAAGCCTAAAACATCATGTTTCTTTTAACACTGCCCCTTACTCGAATATGTCTATAAATGCTAACTTACATATCAAATAAATAAAAAACATGATCGAGTATAAACAAAACAGAAACAGTAGAAAAACTAAAGAAAAGAAATAACTAATAACAACAGTAATTATCAAATGAGCCCTAACTCTTTAGCAAACATTTCATGCTTAGTTTTATCCAATAGTTTGGTAAATAAGTCTGCAACTAGCTCATTTGAACTTTTGTATTTAATAGTTACCTCACCTAAGTCAACTGCTTCCTTGATAAAATGATTACATACGTCAATATGTTTTGTGCGTCTAAACGCCTTACTGTCAATCATCTTATGTGTACTTTGGTTATCATTGTAGATGGTGATTGGTTTCCGTGAGATCAAGCACAATTCAAAGAGAAAGTTTCGAAGAAATTTAGTCTTTTGACTGCAGCTTCTAGACCATAATATTCAGCTTCCGTACTAGAACAAGCAATGGTTTGATGTTTGCGCGATTCCCAATTTATATAGGTCCATAATGCAGCCCATAGACTGCATTATGGATCTCTCTACTTGGGACATTAATCTCGGCCAGAAACCTGTGCATATTTAAGCGCTGTATTCGTAGTTTGCGACTTGCTGCTAGGGAAATGGAGAGCGATTTTTACATGCAGTCTTATGGAACATCCGTTATTTTTCTCATAAATAATTATAAATTCGGATTTTATTCAAAATTCCAGTCATTGGCAGTTGAAATATACACAAATTCTTAACAATTACCAATTTAATACTGCCGTATTCCTATAAGAATTTCAAATTATTAAAGAATCAAAATAGCATGCTGGGCAATGTAACCATACATAAATAATATTTATTCAAAGCACTTTTAAAGCATTTTATGATACAAATACAAGCAGTTATAAAACAATAGGGGATGCCGTTCATACGGAGAAAGAATGTTTTATCTGTGGTAACACTAGTTTTCAGGAGATCAATTTAAAGTTATTGTTAATTTATGTAGTTAAGTCTTATACTATAAAATATAGAAATTTTAAGACTTTTAGATCTTTGATGGTCCAGAAGGGTGAAGTACATATATCATTGAGCACACAAAAATCTAACCATCTTTTGGGGATAAAATGGTGATTTCATTGAAGCAAAAAAGTATTATATTAAACAAAATAAAACAACAGTATATCTAACTTTTTGTTATACACACTTTTAATTAAAAATGTATTATTATAACCAGAATCGTATATGCGCAAGGAGATACTTAAATTACAGTTGTTACGTATTTCTAGTAGATGCTACGTTGTGCGTCGACGTTATGTCACGGTGGCTCGTAGCCGTGCGTAACAAAAGAAAATCCAAGGAAAAAAACAGTGACCAGGCTCAATCGGAGAGTAGGGGGGGTTGTAAAAAGCAGACCAATCTAGAAGGGACGCGGCTGTCAGGAGTTAGTACCAGTACCTGCCATAGAGAAATTAGAATAGTAAACCTGAAAGAAAAACAAATTAGTCCTGCAAACCTGAAACAGAGAAAAAGCATAGCCTATGGATCCAGTATAAATTGTTCAGTACTTTATAGAATAAATAAGAGCAACTGTTTAGATAAACTCTATAATCTAACAACAGTAATAGCAGTACAGAAAAGTTCTGAGTACAAAGTGAGGCCATATTGGGGAGTAGCAGAAACGTTTCATCACACACCAATTAAACATAATTCAGGTAAAATGTAACAAAAAATATAAATAGGTAAGACATAATTACTCTAAGTAATTTAGTAAAATTTTTAGCAAAGACATAAATAAGTAGATAAGCACAATTGTTCTGAGTCATTCAGTAGGGTTGATTGTTCTTTATAAATAGGTAAGACTTAATTAATCTAAGTAATTTAGTAAAATTTTTAGCAAAGACATAAATAAGTAGATAAGCACAATTGTTCTGAGTCATTCAGTAGGGTGGATTGTTCTCTTTTTTTTTTGTTATTAAATAGCGGGCAAGTCTATGGAGAAGGTATCAGAACGACAAGGAATATTGCAAAAACAACGGGTAGATATTTACAGTAAGAACAAATAGGAAATAGTGCAACTTACACAAAGTCCTTCAGTACCGCTTCCTTGCCATTGCAGTGTGGGATCCACGATGTCTGGCACTAACGAAGCACTGCACCCTATACTGTGAGGGTGTTGATGGAACTTATCACCACTTACCCTAATCACACTGACTGATTTCACTGGGGTTAGCAGCGGACCTTATCACGCGAAGAAACTAGGTATATTAGTTGCATAACCATACAACAAGCAGCGAGGAACTTCAACCACTACTTTTGTATACCGGTAGTCGGTCCCAGTTTAAATATCACCAGACCAAGCAAGCAACAAAAGCCATAATAAGTAAAGCACATGTATCACTAAAGGGAGTTCGTAACCATGTCCTTAAAACCCGCGTGCATCGAGTTAAAAGCAGAACGAAGCAGTATCTTTAACGTAATTCCTATATCGGAACCAAAGACCAACTACGACTCCGCGACAGTTAGTTCTACGGCTTTTTTGTTTATATCTAATCCTACTAGTACAACTTCTGATCGCCTACCTAGACTGTATATCCACATATTAATTACAGCGGGATTATTTATTAATGACAAGTGGAAAGTAATTTTACGAGTATTCCAATTTACAACTAAACCATCTTTTAAAATTAATACCGGCGAGTCAACTTGCATATCAATCTGAAAACTAGGCGGAAGTATTTACTTTATACAAACCGCGATCCAAAAACGATGTATTTTAAGAATTAAGTAGACTAAAAATGTTAGGCCACCAAAAATGCACGTTACACAGTTCTTACCATCCAATGCACATAAAAATAAATTTCATTATACATTAATAAATACACAAATAAGAAAGAACCTTGTCACTTCGAGGAATAGCTTGTCTCCACTTTTCTAATGTTTCCACATCCTACAAGGACATGTATTTACAAACTCAATAGTATCACTAAACACCAAAAATACCTTGGGAGCAAAATAAATACTTCTCCTTATGTGTTTGAATGATTTGTATCCGGATTTGCACCCAAGGACAAAACAACACTTCATATTTTATATCTATAGATAAGTTATAGGCCGCAAGTTTTACACACAATTGACTATCACAGCTATAAACTACCAAATATGATCTTAGTCTAATTAGACCTCACAATTTTATAAAAACGCGATTTTAATACTAATACGCCATAAGACACAATAGAAAATTGACCTTCCTTTTCCCTAGTGGCAACATTATTATCTAGAGATTATTTGCCACAGTTTTATAGTATTGCAAGGATAGGAAGAATAACGTCCAAGTAGAGGGGTTCATAATGCAGTCTTATCACAGTATAATACCATTACAGTAGCCACACGCGCGTCGGCTACTTCGATCTTGGTAGCCGCGATTATAAAAATATGGCGATCCTTCAGCGACTTAACGCTAAATAGCTCCTACTAAAGCCACGAAAATTTAAAAAGTTTCATGCATTATTTACCTTCCAAATTCAATAGTAATATTACCTAAATCAAATGTTTTCTTACTGTTTATTTAATTGATTTGTGCGGAATAAAAGTTTTTGTTTTTAAACAAATTTGGTTTTTAAATACCTATTGTTTTTGCTTCTGAAAGATACTGAAACAAGCTACTGCTACCGCGTTTCTTTAACTTAAAAACAAGTAATAACAAACGTCTTTATTACTCACTGTTCACAAGTCTAATTAACAGTATATGCCTTGTTTATAGATGTTTTAAGTCCACTTAACAATGAAGCACTATTACACTAATGAATTTACAAGCACTAATATCTTCTTAAACTAACTTCTTTACCATAGGTCCATTAACAACACTAACACAACTATTTGTTTATACACTTCTATTTATTTATGTATACTACAAGCTGCATGTACATTAGACACAGCATATATCATTTATGTATAAATGTAAAATATCCTAAAAGCTCAACTACGTTTACTGTACACGATATAATTTATATTAGACATTCAAGTATAGACTAACTCTTGCATTCATAAGCGGCCTTATATACCCTGAATTAAAGATATGACTCATTATCTAATATTTTCTAGAAGAGTTCTGGAATCCTTGAGAATATGATGTGCCTCGGGCGTTTGTATGTTTGACGGGTTGCCTAATAGTGGATCGCAACAATACATTCCGCGTACCAGCCGGTATTGGAGAAGAAGATCATCTCGTTCTGACTAAGGCTTTATAACAATTCCTGCTATAACATTTGAGGATCCTCCTAGGACCATAACGGATAAGTTCTATTTTGTATCATTCACATTTCGTCTAGTCACCATCTCCAGCTGCATCTTGCCCTGGACTACTTGTGTTATTGGAATTAATCGACTACGATTAGTTGAACTTTAATGTTTAAGTAGAAATGAAATTATTTTCTTTATTTAGTCAATTTAACTATCTTGATATATCTTTGCTAGACGTTTTCTATTCATTGTGCTTTGTAAATAAAAAGTGTATAAAAACAATTAAGAAAAACCTTCGGAGAAGTTTATGCTAAGTTATGAAAGTAAAATATAAGTACGTTAATACAAATACCACAGACCCATAATACAAGAGATGCGTCACTGTATATAAACAATTACAATTAAGTTTAGCGTCACCATGCAGATTGAAGCTTAACTAGTGATGAGCGCCATCTGGCGAAAAAAATGCGATTAAATGCGTATTTAGCAGGAATTTCAAATGTATTGCTTGGAAATGTATACAAATTAGGTAAATATAAAATGTAATGTAATATCATATTGTAATTCGTTGAACACTGCTGTTGAGTACTATACTTGTTTAGTTAAATACTGCACTTAGAGTTTGTTCAATGTATTACATATCTGTACCACATTTTATATTTTACCAACTGTATATTCAAAATTGTTATAAGAAAGATCTATCAAATCACCTATCATTCCATTCATTAAAAGGGGTAGATAAACCTGTGTCTTCCTTAAGAAAGATTAATGCTTTTATGTTAAAATGTAATCAAATCAATACAAACTTAAGTTTCACAAGTATATATTTAAATTTAAATATTGGTAAAATAAAAATATAAAGATGCTTATTAGAAACTACATACGTATTTCAACAAATATCCTCTGGATCAAAATGAGCATGGCAAACTCGTAAATTTTTGTAGACCCAAGCAGGATCCATTTTTTTCAGAGAAGCTGTTCCAATTAAATCCATTCACTGGTAATAAACATACAAAAATTTCTTTGGATTGGGAAATCTATGGCGAATTGCATCCCTGTTTTCACAATAGAAAATTGTACACTTTCTAAACTGAGACATTATAATACTTTTCGCCTGAAATTACTGCTACTGTACCAAAAATAGATACGGAATTAAAACAAACGTTGGTCGGTGTGGTTATCGTCATTTTGCGAGACGCGCAGCGCGCGCAGCTCATTTTGATCGACAGTTACAGATATCTGTAACATTTGCAATTTTTACTCAGTTTCAATGCGGCTGGTGGCGCCAAAAACTTTATTTTAAAACCGCCCATAGAGTGACTACCCCCTGACAAATACTTGATAATATTTTCTTATTTAGCTTTAGTTAAATAAGTTTCTAACCATTTTTAACTAAACGCCACAAGTTTTCTATTAATCGAAAGTTTAACAAAATCAATACTGCTTGGTATATATAGGGAACTGTTTTGTCGATCTTTCAATGAAAGCGACTAATGTACAACTTGGTGCATAGATGGCAAGGCTTAGTCTAAAACGATAGAATTCAAATACATTAAAAATTATTGTAGATACTACGTTCCATTTATTACCTATGGTAGTTTTTCAATTTTCAACTACAAACCCAAACTATGCTATTTAAAAGAGAAAATCTGTCGATAAATGTTATATTTTACCAGATTCTTAAAAATTAGGAACAATATTGATAATACATGGAGATTTTGTATTTATAATGTATAGGTATTTTTGGATACGCATCCACTTTCAGCGAAAAATAGCTTAGGCATTACTAAACCGATGGTGTATTTATGGAGAAGGCTCTAAACCACACTTAAAACCAAAATTTATTCGAATTATTAATTTAGTTTAAAAAGAACAATACATGGGCATACAACATTTTTTTTGATGTTTAGGATTTTAGAACTGATTTTAGGTAGATTTGGGTCGCCAAATCTAAATATGAAGTCAGTTTCTCTTTTTCTACTCTACTTTTTTTCATAGGTATTTTTTGCCGCGAAGTTCTACACGGAATATACAAGTTTAACTCTATTTTGTGCAGTTCTGGATAACATATATAAGGATTGTTTCCTATATGTTTCTCCATTATCAGTCTGCCATCCAGTTAGTTCCTATAAAATCCACCAATTGGAGTAAGCACCCGATAACTTCAGTGACCTACAACACTTCAACTGTGTTTAGGAATGAGTTGCTATGAAGTTAATTTAAAATATACTGCGTTGTAGATTGCTATATTTGTGTTTTTTAGTAGAAATAGTTTAGTTCAAGAAGAAGAAGTTGTGCAAATCATCCTGGGTTGTTTTGCTACATATACGGAAATACAGGTTAAATAAAACAGAAAACTGTTGGTGACCTTGTAAGAAAGCTTATTTTGGATACTTTGGTGTTGGACTTGGTGATTAGGATAAAACGTGTAGCACATCCCAAATCTCTGTTAGTAATGTGAAGTGGAAGGATTTGTTTGGCTTGTGCGGAAGTGTTCGGCTTTCGGGAGTAGGGGGTGGGTGCCGTACGTGGATGGTTCGATGGTGACCGTAGGGTACGCAGACGCTGCTTTGAGTGGATTGAGTAGTGATGACACGTGCAAATGAGCTTGAAGTGATTTGGTGATCGTGGTGGCTGGTTTAAAATAAGGGGCGGCGTTATCGTTTTACGCGCTTGCTCCGACTCCATAAGGATAAGTATCAGCTAAAAGCAATTAGTATGAATAGTTTACGTTGCTCAGATACTAAGTTTTTTTGTATCTTTATTGCATCGGTACTGAATGTATTGTTATTTTTGTCGTTTACATGTTAACGTTCGTTTGTAATTAAATGCCTACATGGAATCTTCACGTATTGGTTATCATTACAATGCATTTTGTTACGTTCACCTTCCAATGGTGTACTAAACCTTACGCCATTTTGGTTAATTATTCATTCGCATTGATTCTGCTTCCAATACTCAAACATCATCCTGTACATTAGACATTCCTGCAACAAGTACGTTTTACTATAATGTAATTTAAATCAATTTGCTGCAAAATGAAAAGTTCTATAATCTAAATAGTCGCTACCGTGTTGTAGATATCCGTTGGCTTAATATATATCACTATAGCGTATAATTACTTCTTATAATACCCAATCCTAACGACTCGTTGAAATAATGGATCGTACTTATTTGATAAAGCTTGTTTCGAGTTTCTAATCACACCTGTGTGTTGGATAGCGCTGGGATTGGATTTAATTCTTGCGAAAAACAATTTCAATTTGATTCTGCAGCTCGTGCTTTTGATATATTTTGTGGGTTGCTCGTTCTATTACTACAAGAGCGATGCACATTTTTTGTTGACAAGAAGTGGATATCTGGAGTGCATCGCTCTTTGACGGAGGCCAAATGATTTTCCTACGTTAGGCCAGATCGCTTTTTATGAATGGCCCGACTATTCTTTGACGGATGCCTAATGATTTTCCTACGTTGGACCAAATCTTTGACGGAGACTACTACTCTGGAATATAGACCGCAGTTACAATTACTATAGCAGCGTGGATGTTACCGATCACCGTGACTTTGCTGTATTGATCCACATCCAATGACTTACAAAATATATATCCCGACCCATAGAGGTATGTAACTTGTTTCTTTTTTTTGTACATACCAAGTGATAAACTCAACTTGTATTGACGTACGAACGAAGCACATTTATTTTTTGTTTAATAAAAACTCACTCTGGAATTAGCTGTGCTAGTGTTCCTTGTAATGCTAAAATTTTCTTTTTTACTAACAATGTTTTTTTTAAATTGAATAGTTTTTTCTTGTTACTTAACGCACTTGCTTATATAATAGTTTCAGTATTATGTTCTTTTGACTAGATGTATTACCTGTTAGCGACGAAATACGCACTTCGTAGAACCATTATTTAAATTGTCCATAGAAGAAAATTTTTTTATAAAAATAGTAACTTTATTTACTTTTTTTCTACATGTTTTAGATTGAAATTTTGATTGTTTCGGTAAATAGAAAAATCGATGACGATGTATTTTTCCTATATATGTGAATCCTCCCACTCTCCGCGTTTGCAGTTAGTCTGGTCTTTTTAATTTCCCTTTAGGTTTGTTTCGGCGTATCTTAACCTTATGAATTATGACGCCCCTTCGGTTTATGTCTAGGTACGTAGCAATTTATGTAACAACCTACGAAAATTATTTAACATCAGGTATTTCCAGATCCTATTAGATCATCATAGTTTCTAAACTCATAGTATCCAATATCTTCATTTAAGGGTTCGAATACACTCCTTAACAGTTCATGTTTTGGTTGGTAAAGGTTTTTCGAAAACACAAAGATTTTGGAATCTAAATGCATTTTCGTGTAAGATTAGAGACATTAAGGCGTTGGTTTTTCTACAGTTTGATGGCTCACCGAATATAGCTTATGTTAGACGGGAACAAAAGTCCATGTATACGTACAATGTTGGATAAAGATACCAAAAATTGTCAAAGTTCTGTATTAGTATTACAAGACCTTGGTTATCAACGTCCATATCGCTTACATTCTCTTGTTTAGGAACAGTTTCGGTAATATATAATTTGTTCTCGTTCTGTAATGTTTTGGCGTGATTGAATAGCGTAGTTCTAGATTATATTATATTTTTTACTAGCAGCGTAGAAATTTGACGCACCATGTAAAATTTCATTCACAGCTTTTATCATAGGCTCTTTAGTGTAGCATTCACTGTGTGCTTGTATTTTTTTAAGAATGCTGTATCACAACTGATTCTACTTATAAAGCATATTTCCTTATATACTTTATTATGTCGGAAATATGTCGGACAGAACGTATACGACAGTGGACTACCGTGATAAGAAAAAATCTGAAATTCGACCTACCAATGGTTTGGAGAGAATCCAAAAACTACTTGAATGTCTGTAATACCTGCCTTTTGTTACCCAGCTGTAACTTGTGCCTAACCAACTTAAACGTAGTCGCCAGCAACCATTGGTTAAAGGTGATTGATTTTTACTGGATCCCAAAAGGATCCGTTAAATTGTTTTGCGACCACCTCTTTTCCACAACGGCCATGCCTCGAACCGCCAAAGAAAAATTTTAATCGCTCTAGTCTGTAAGACCCTGCAAATGATAATCTTATGTTGACTATTAATTTTTTTACTTAGACAATACCTTTTTTTGAAAGTAATATTTGATCTAAATCTAGTATGTTTGAAATTTTCATTAATAACAATTGTAAAATAATTTGAATTACAGTTTTGCTTAAGTTTGTACGTGATTATCAGATCTGATGCTCATATAAATCATGAGATACAATATTGTTTAACGAATAATTTTTTGATATCGCCAACACTTGTGAAACTATTTCAAGCCTTTCGGGGCTGCTGCGAAAGCAAGTGGCTGGAACTATGGTAAATGGGCAACCGCGTTGATCGTTGCGTTACGAAGTGATGCCTTGAATATTCTGCAGACTATCCAGACCTTGACTAAAGAAGCAACGATGTCTTAACATCAAGACTTTAACTGAGGTAGCGCAATTCTCATCTGCAACAAGTGTATCACGCTTAAGTGATAAACCGTTACTAAAAGGCCAATGAAAATTTGCAAGAGTTTGAAGTAGATATTGATCACCTAGTGAGCAGTTAATAATTTTTGTCACCAAGTTTATAATTAACCGCCTATTGTAATAATATCCCAATACAATATTTTTATTTTATTTTAAGGTACCAATTATATATTAATTTTAATACACATATTTTCAACGAACTTCGTTCGTTTATGAAATCGATTTGTCGTCCGTCTGTCCGTCCGAGGCCTTTCTAATGGTCGGACATTAATGTGTGATACATCAATCGATTCACCTCGGTGTCCTGAGCTTAAGTTTTGATGTCAGTTGAAATCGGGCCACGGGGACGCCGTGCCCCCGCGATATTCCGTCGGGAAAATTAAAATTTCAAATAGGTCCAAAATTAATGTGCGATACATATTTGGACTCCTTTAACATAGCTGAGTCGAAATATGGTACCTCTCACAAAATCTGACCACGGATACCCGACCCCCCCCCCGGGAATAATTTTTTATTTTTTTTTTTATCTGAATACTTATAATTATTACAACATAATAATTTTAATTTCTTTAAATTGTTTTAAAGTAAGTCTACATTTGGAAGTTCGTTGCGACAATGCCTTGCATTTTCAACTTGTTTTTAAATAATTTTTTGTGAAATCATCTAAAGTAATAAATGTTAATCCAACTTTATCCACATTTCTTAAATTTAGGACAAAAAACTTAAGTATTCATTTTTATAGCTCTCAATGTATGAGGCAATCAAGGAAAAAATCGCCTCTTCGTTTGTTTCTAGTAAATGTAAAGTCGAGTATCTACAGAATTCATTAATTATTTATATTTCTGGGAAATAAATTTATAGTGGTAACCTAGCGTTATTAAATTTTGCGACGTCACCGCAAAATTAACGGGAATAACCTATAAGTATAACATGCAAGGAAAGCAAAGTCCGGGGCTAAAATTTTTTTCTTAACCATCCTCTCGAGTCTTTACGGTCGAACGAGCCCAGGGATAGGCTTTTTGAGGTTAGGTTACTGTTAGAAATAGATATTATTATTAAAAAACACAAATCGCTTAACACGCAAATCAGGAAAGTCTTGTTTTTTTGCTAAAACTATTGCAGACTGTTCTGATATGAGTGTTAAGTGATTAGTGTTGTGTGTTTTTTAATAATAATATCTATTTCTAACAGTAACCTCACCGAAAACTAGTTCGAACGTAAAGACTCTGGAGGATGGTTAAGAAAAAAATTAATGCGTCCAGATCGGTATATCTACCTTATCGGGTGCAAAAAAAGCTGAAGGACAAAAAAATTAATTAAATGAGATCAAATTCTAAATTTTTAAATTGTGTAGTGTAACCGACCTGAAGGCTGACCCAAACGCCCTCTATATACGGCACACCGGGCTCCATGATCTAACATTTAGTGGCAGTGGCTCGGCGACTTCTACATTGTGTTGTGATAATATAACCCTAGTTCACACTTGGAATATGGCGTTAAGGCGGGAAGGTTTGAAATAAAACTACACAATTTACCTAACTTGACTTTTAATCAAAATAATAATCACTAAATAGGCCATTGGCATGAAAGCATAGAAAAATTATATTCAAAGCAAATAGTGCCGTACTCAACCAGGGCGATTGGAAAAAGGGCACGGCAGAGAAAATCTCAAACTGCCCTCATACTTCCAACTGCATTTGGCAGATCTCGACAAGGATGGTTAAAGTACAAGTACCCAGATCACCAACACTGAATTTGATTTGATGTCAACTGTTACCCAGACATACCACACATGACAACTGAAGAAACGTTAGTGTAAACCAGCTAGTCTTTTCTGGTAGGTACTGAGGTCGGCTAGGTCAATACTACCAAACTGAAGTTGAAGAGGGGGGACACCAAGAAGATGACCTGCACCTTGACTACCAATGTTCCTCCCCGCACGGACATAAAATGTTAGTAATATTCAACAGAGCTCGATCACACGCGCCCACATACATACATTAACAGTTTTCAATCCGTGTTACAAAATATTTTACAAAGGCTAGCCGACTTCCTATTATATGCAAGAGTACAACTACAAGTACATTGACAAGATGACATGAATCGTTTAAATGAACTTATAGTATGATTGCGCATAGTTAAAAAGGCGCTTATTATTGAATAGACTATCTCCAACATGGTCATAAATGCAAACGCAAAAGGCACAACATGGTCGATCATACCAGAGGTTCAATTTAATTACATCACAACAATGATCACAAACGTTAAATACTAGTTAATTATATAGGAACATCGGCTAGATAATAGGATAAACAAAAATAACAACAATATAATTACGTTTAAACCGAGATATGAGCGATGCAGTGGAATGTGTGGTTAATATGCTGAAATAAAACAATTACACATGATAAAATGTCAAATGAAACATAAAAATATCAAACATTATTAAATATGATGGCAACAAATACATACTAAAATTCCATAGCACAAAAACAAGCCCATATTCAGGCGTTAAATGTGTATATAAATGCATGTTAGGTAAATATATGAAATCTAGTTAAAAATTATTCATTATGATAGCATCGGTTAAAACGTACCTTTTAAAAATTAAACACATCGTGGCATTACAAGTTACAACTAAAAAAATATACACAACAACTTTGTGGTGAATTCAAGTTCTATCTAAAACCAAAACAAATATAACATAAAAATATAATACTGTTCATATTCAAACTTGCCCAATAATTTGATTCAATATATCGAAGGATGATGTTGGTACAAATTGCTCGTAAAATCAGAGTAAGAGTACATTTACTATTGATTCTGCAATAAGTGCAATGAAATTGGAGTTACAACCCTGTATTAAATACTAAATAAACATCAATTCAAATAAACAAATATTAGTTTTACTCTGATTTAGATACTAAATAAGCAATTCAGATAAATAAATATTAGTTTCAGTTGTTAAATCAAACCACACTCATTTATATATAACACAACCGGCATCACATTCTAAGCCAAAAGTAACAGGTAACACATAAATATTTCCTTCAATGATTAAATAACTAACGGTTTTACAATAAATACCAACATCACATTCAAAACAACGCTCTGATTACAAGATGTAATCAGGTTAGTTTAAATAATCACCACTTTATAAACTTAAAAACATTACCTTTAATAAAAAACCGCCAAGTACAATGTTTCAACCATCGATCTTGACATCTCCAAATAAAGTCGTTTAACCCTGTCGACTCGATCGACCGTCTCTACACATGCGCCCCCTGATACTGTAAATTCTGACGTCACGAAATGCGTTCAGAAGCCTGCAAGTGGTTACTGAGCTACTCTAACAAGTACCTTCGAATATCGAAATGTACACTATAATATATGTAATAATTATCCACCAATGAGAAATCGACTTAGAAACACTACGGAACACTACAATTGTAATTCGACTTTTAAATTTTTATTTATTTTTACTTAACATCTAAATTTTCATGTACAAGTAAGTACCTGAAATGACAAGAATATCAACATTTCAGTAATTTACACAGTCCAAATAGTGTAATTTATTTATAAATTTTACAATTTCGCTTTCAGTGGTAAGTTTTATTCGACAACTGCCTTAACGTTTTCCAAAATACCAAATGTGTCTTTTTAATTTAAAATTAATTCGACATCTGGTTGCTGCACAAATACATTACCTAAGAAATTCCAAACCGACCAAATTTTCTTTTGTTGAGGAACGTGTATATCAATTTTAGAAAACCAAGTAATAATGCGCGATATACAACTTGCAAACCTTGCTACTACCTACATTTGATTTTTCAATGCTCCATCCAAAGATACTACATTAGCCAGGAAGCTAGTTTTGTACCTGGAGATTTTGAATTTTGCCGAATTCTTGCTATTTCAAGCAAGATAGAGATCTTTAACGTGCGCGACAACACTCACACACGAGACATAAATTTTACCTCTCATGGGAATGAGGGTGTATTTTTGTGATAAATGCTCGCATAACATTTTTTAAGCGGTCGTGTTGAGAATCGAACCCGGAACCTTGGGAAGATGAGTCATACGCAATCCTGTCTGATCCACGAAGCCGCCACCTTGCTGCTACAGTAATACTCAATACCAAACGGTAGGGAGTACCTTTGACATTATACGGGGTGTCTCAAATTGATTAGGCTACCATTGGGATTTCGAAAACTGTAAGAGCTACGAGGTCCGTTAAATGGGCAATGTTGTGAGGTTTATAGCGCTTATTCAGATTTCGTTGAGAAAAATTTAAAATTCCCAACCGTTTCTAAGTTATTAAAAAAAAATAAAAATTGCGATTTTCAAAAATGGCAAATAACTCCGTAATTATAAAAAATATAAAAAAAGTTTCATATAAAAGTTACACTATTTAATAAGACAAACTTAAAAGTGTCACCAGTATAAAATTCAAGATGGCGGTTTTCAAGATATTAATAGCAACTTTCTTATTTTAAATAGGCGTCATATTGGATTGTTACATGATTAAATAGAACTCTTTTTTCTCTTTTCAACGATGTATAACAAAGTATGTTTACATTAAAATTTAATAAAGATATTAATTATTTCAATTTTATTACTAATCAAATAGGCTTAAAAACAAATGCAAGTCAATAATAAACCAAACAAAATTTATTATAACAGTGAATTGTCATAATTAAATTTGTATGTATTCGTTTAATCAACTGAATTAGTGAATTTACTTATTACATATTTAAAATGTCTATTTTTTCAAAATTACAGTAGTACGATATGTTTTATACATACATCAAATGTAATAAAAACTCCCGTCTTGCAGTACAAACTTATTTCGGTAATTTTCCGGAGAGAAGACAACCCCACGATAAGGTGTTTAGAAGATTGGATATAAATATGCAGCAATATGAATGTTTAAAAAAACCTACTCGTGACCCACAAGCGATAGTCGAAGATGAAATTGAGGATGAAGAGTTAGCACTGGCGTGTGTTGCGGCCCGACCATTTCAACTTGAGAAATAAAAGCCCAGGTACATGTATGTAAGTCGAAAGCGTCAAGGATTCTTAAAAAACATAAGTTTCACCCTTTTAAATTATACGTTGCCCAGATTTTACGACCAAATGATCATATCCACAGATGAATATTTTGCAGATGGTCTACTAACCAAATTAAGACAAAATAATGATTTTATTAATCACATTTTATGGACCGACGAATCTCACTTTTCTAACTGTGGCTTATTTAATCGTCATAGCGCGCATTATTGGGTACAAGAAAATCCACGCATAGCGATTCCACTGCGAAATCAAGATAGGTTCGGATTTAATGTTTTTTGTGGCATATTGGGAAATAATTTAGTTGGCCCTTTAATTTTTGATGGAAACCTAACTGCACAACGATAGTTGGAAATTCTTCAGACATCCCTGGAAGATTTACTGGATGATTACCCTTGGCACAAAATTACCGAATTTGGTATCAGCAAGATGGTGTTCCTGCTCATAATGCTAGAAATGTTATTAATTATTTAAACAATCGCTTTAATAATAGAATCATAGCGACTAACACACCCATTTCATGACCAGCTAACCGGACTTAACGCCTCTCAATTTTTATTTATGGGATAAGATAAGTTTTGGAACTTTTGGAGCGGCTTTTTAAAAAAGCTTTTTCAAAAAACTCTTCTATTAAATTTATTTTATACAGAAATTACAATATTGAATTTAGTTACAAGTATGTTATATGCAGTAACGTGTGGAGATCGAAATAATTCTAAGTTGACTTTCACTAATTAAATAAACGATGAGTAGCTGAACTACCAACAATCTTAAAGTTGTGAAATTCTAGACTGACTGGCCATCTTGGGCTCTTGAGGGTATTTATGCTATCCCTGCCCCCCCACATTGCTTGTGGAAGCTGTAGTAATCTTAATGATATCGAGAAAGGATCTCTTTTGAATGACGTTAGCCTGCTTTTTTTAATAACCTTGTTTAGAGGTGCAGGCTATCTCCCTTATTTTATTAGTTATTTAAGTACAAACAAAACCAGCAGTGGTACAAACTAATATAAACGAAATATAATCTCACATTAATTTTTTTTTAAATTGAGTGCTATGTTCACATGAGTCCTTTCCCTCTGCATCACTATTACAATTTTAATATGGAGAACTCCTCTCACCCTTTAGTACTTACTCATACAATTCAATCGTTACTATTAAAAGTAAGACAAAGTAAGGGTTCATAGCACATGTGCTTTGTTGAAAGTTAAAAATTTTATAAAGTGAAAGACATACTTATAACGCATGTACTTTTTCTATAAATATTTCTGCCCAAAACTGATAATTGTGTCAAGCCTCGAAATATATGTGACAATGATTTCTATATTTACCTATCTTTAAGTTGTATAATAAACATAATCATCATCGTTAGATCTTCAGTCCTAGAACTGGCTGGACGTGCACTTCCATTGTTTTCTATTCTAAGCTAACCAGTACATTTCTTTGAAATTCCCACAGCCACATCTTTCACTATGTGCAATAGTCTAATCTTCTCTGCTTCTAATATATGCCGTGCTATTCCCTTGTGCCTTAGTAAGTGTCCTATCGTCTTATTTTTTACTCGTTTCCACATATTTCTTTCTTACTCTATCATTTCTAATACCTCTTTGTTCTTAACTTTGTCTGTCCATGATATCTTTATCATACGTCTATAGTACCACATTTCAAATACTTCTATCTTTCTCCTGTCTTCTTTTCCTACTGTCTACGTTTCCTATCCTTACAGTCCTGTGCTCCATGCATACGATTTCTTTTTTTGGTTCTGTTTGTTGTCTTTAAACATGGCAGCAGCTTTTTTGTTAAATACAGCACGACCCAGTGCTAATCTTTTTTTATATCTTTTGCACCTTTCCTCTTCTATTGTTTTTAAAAATATACCCTATTTTACCGATATTTAATAATACATAAAGGGGCGAGCAACCTGATGGCTACCAAGATCCCCACCACTTAGAAACTTGCCGAATCAATAGTTTTCGAATCACTCCTTTCGCACAATCGACATTTGTTGAGAGTAATACAAAACCAACACAGGTGTTTATGACACTTATCAGGTTTAAGTACAATTACTTTTTCATCATTAAATTTTCCATCCTGGAACTAGTTGGATACATATCTCTGTTGATTTTTATTCTGAGCTAACGTACACATTTCCCTGAAATTTTCACACCTTACGACTTTGACTATCTGTGTGTAATAGTTTCATTTAGATCTACATCTACCTTTCTTTTTCATTTCTCTACTTCTAATATATCCATTATGTCTTAGTGTTTCCTATCATCCTATCTCTCCTATTTTTACCATTTACCGCATATTTCCTTCTTCTGCTACCATTTCTAGAACTTCTTTGTTCGTAACTTTGTCTGTCCATGATATCTTCACCATACATCTGTAGTGTCACTTTTCATAGGCTTCTACCTTTTTCCTGTCCTCTCTCCTAGTGTCCACGCTTCCCAGTCGTATAGTTATGTGCTCCACACATACGCTTTCAGCAATATTTTCCGAGTTTCTATGTGTGTTGTCTTCGAACATGGTAGCTGCTTGTTTTTTATTAAATACAGCACGGACTCGTGCTAATCTTTTTTTAATATCTTTTGCACCTTTCCTCTTCTATTGTTTTTTAAAAATATATGCTATTTCACCGATATTCAATGGTACGCAAATGGGGTAAGCAACCTGATGACTACCAAGATCCTTCAGTACTTTGCTACGTACCTAGATGTAGCCGGAAGAAACGTAAATACCAGGCAAACTACCAATCCCGGAGAGTGGGAAGATTCGTCTAAATACCAAAAAAAAAAACAAAAAAAAGCACATCGCCCACTATTATCTATTAACAATAAGAATAAATAAAGAATTCTGTACAAACAAGCAAAAGAAATAAATTAAGTGTTACTATTTAAAGCAAACAATTATGTGATACGAACAATTTAGTACTTTAGATACGGAGTGAGTGCGCATCTCGTATTTTATACAAAATAAAACTAATCAGTAGAAAATAAACATGTGAGAGCTTTTGACAAACATTCTTAATTGCACATAATACCGTTTGAAAAATATACTAATCAGTAAAAAAGAATAAGCGTGTGGGAACTTCTGTCAAACATTTTTAACAGTGGTACATCACACCTGTAAAGCGATAATATCAATTCGTAGCAACAAGCAATAGTCCTACAGTGTCACATTTCTTATCACGTAACTACACCAAATGCTGATAAGGAATATACCCTTGATATAAACAAAAGAAAACAAGTTGTATACCTATATGTATCGGGATACTTAGCTCACACACCATTGGGAGTGAAACAGCACCGCATCGCCACGGTCGTCGGGATTTATTTACCCTGTTACCATAACGGTACTAGGGATCTACAGGCAACGGCAGTTGATCTGTGGCAAAGAACAGTTGGGCCTACATAAAAAAGAACAAATTTGGCTTCCAGCTTAAGAGCGATACACGCAAGATACTTCCTACTTGTCGAACAAAAAAAAGTGCATCGTTCTTGAAGTACTGGGACGAGTAATGTAGAAAATATTTCAACACCCAAGCTGCAGAATCAAATTAAAAATTGATTCAAATAACACGAGTTCCAACTGCAATCCTCGCGTTATCAAAGCGCGATTAGCAAACTGGAAAATTATACGTTATCGGAATGTTTAACAAATTAACGGATATCTAAAACAAGGTATTGATTATTAATTTATCAAATAAATTTTTGTTTTAAAAGCAAAATGGATTTGAGTTAAAATTATGTTAAAGGGGCTTATTCTGAACAGGTACACTATATAGGGTATTGTTGGAGAATTTAAGAATAGAAATGAAATTTATTCAAGCGAGTAATGACTTAACCAATTCTAATAATTGCTGCTTTATAACCTACTGTGACCTGCATCTGAAGTATCATGTTGCGTCTGGAATACAATGTCTGTTTCCGTTCTCATGTCTGGCTTGTGAACTTTCATTAACCTTTTGTAATGTGTCCTTCAATTTATACATTGTAACAATCTAACTTAAGATTTATTAATTCTATTTGATTACATATATATCCTAATTTGGGGGATATGTAACTGGCACTTTAAAAGATAAAGTATATGGCAGTGACATTATTTACAATAAAGTAGAGGAATTAGGTGAAGCAGTAGTGAACTCCTTTAACAGCATTAATCGCAATACATCGCGGACATTAACTGCCAGTGTTGCAAAACGTGTTCATTTATGTTTACTTAACAATGGCCAGAATTTTGAACATTTATTATAAATTATTGTTACTTTAGTATTAGGTTGTTTTGTTTTTGATTTGTTTACTGTTATAATAAATTTTGTTTGGTTTCTTATTCACTTGCATTTGTTTTTAAGCCTATTTGATTAGTTATACAATTGAAATATTTAATGTCTTTAACGGGACGAGGGACGGGTTTTTGTTATAATTACTAATAATACTCGTTGTACACAATATATGTATTTGTATTTTAATCTCAGGGTTTTAATATAAAGCAAAGGTACACAGTAAACTACGTATATTAAGGACTTAACAATCAAAACAATGCATAATACATGAACGAGGAAAGGATACGACCATTCCTCTACACGGCTTAACACATACTGCTTATCATGAGCTTAGGAGTGTGTTCCACTAAACTATTCATTGGCGTGCGGTAAAAGGGATAACGCTACACACTCCCCCTTCTAAACGTACAGAAGTTACTGACGTGCGTTTAGAAATCACTTTTTCACTTTACGGGGGCGTCCCCGTTTTCATTTAGGCACCATAGGCGCGGGTATAACCGACGAAGCACTGGGCACACCGGCACTAAACGGAACAAATTTCGTTAAATCAACAGAATGAAATTTACCGATCCTTTCATAGGGTTTCGTAGCTGTAGTAAGCTCAAAGGTAGTTGGAGTAACCACCTTGGATATAACATAAGGTCCATCACGTTTAGGTGCTAATTTAGAAGTAATGCCTTTACTGGCATTGCTAAGTAGGCGAGTTTTCAACAGAACTTGATCACCAACTTGAAAATTTTCAGCACGTCTTGTCTTATCGACTTGTGCTTTACGAACGTCTTGCTTTTGCTGTAAAATTTCTTGTGACGTACAAAGTTTTTGTGATAACCGCTTTAAATACGGAGTAATCCGAGGAACAAAATTCTCAGCGTTTACCACAGTTCTTAAATCATACACGGTATCGTGAGGAGCACGTAATTCACGACCGAAAGTAAGAAAAGCAGGGGTACGATCAGTTGACTCACATACGGTTGAATTAATAGCAAAACGTATTGCTGGGAGATGAATATCCCATTTTGTGTGACAATTTTGAACTAAAATCGAAAGCTGAGTCTTCAAGTCTCGATTCTTCCTTTCAACCGGGTTACTTTCCGGATGGTACAATGGAATAAAACAAGTATCTATGTCAAAACAATATGTCACCTTTTGCATAATATCTGAAATAAACTGTACACCGTTGTCAGATACCATTTTTCTCGGAGTGCCAAAACGTAAAAATATCTCCTCGATAAGCACTTTTGCACATGCATCTGCATTAGCAGATTCTAATGGGTAAAGCTCAACCCATTTTGAAGCTGTGTCTTCACAGACTAAAATCCATCGATTTTTATTTTCAGTTATTGACAAAGGGCCAAATAAATCAACGGCTATGATTTCAAAGCGTTGTGCAGGAGCTGGGGTTTGTAATAAACCAGCAGATTTAGTATTACTAGCTTTATAACGCTGACATTCAATACAACCTTTTACATAATCTGCAATAAAACGTCTCATACCAACAAAATAATATTTATCAAACATCTTTTGATAAGTTTTATCAACACCATAATGACCATCAGTGGGTGAGTCATGATAATGATTTAGCAAGTCTTGCCTCAAACTCGCAGGAACTACTAATTGCGGATCCTCTACATCCTGATGAGGATTGTTACGATAAAGTATCCCATTGTTTAACATATAACCACGATCTAACCATCGGATCATATCAAGAGTGTCTTCACCTTCTAATGCTTTAACAATCAATGACAAATCTGGATCGTCTAATTGTGCGACCCTAAGATCAGTAGCATTAATCTTCGGCATTTCAACACTAACAAAACAGACATCACAGGTATCACTTTCGTTCCTACAACCTGGTCTGGACAACATATCAGCCACAACGTTTCTTTTGCCGGGAGTATAAGAAATTTTCATATTCATTCTCTGAAATTTCAAAGCCCAACGGGCTAAACGACCCGTAGGTGTTTTCAATGTTAATAGCCACTGCAATGGCTGGCAATCAGAAATTACATTTACTTCTGCCCCTTCCAAATATGTTCGGAATTTTTCGGTAGCATAAATAACAGCCAAAGCTTACCGTTCTACAGTGGAGTAATTTTGCTCAGCTGGAGTAAAAAGTCTGCTTGCGTACTCAATAGGAAGCAAATCATTGCTAGTACCTTGCAATAAAACGGCTCCAAGTGCAAAACCACTAGAATCAGTTTGTAAAAAATACGGTAGGTTCGGATCAGCTTGAATTAATACCGGAGCTGAAGTAAGTTTTTCCTTGAGCGCACTAAATGCTTGTAGCTCAGGTTTGCCAAAACAAAACACACTATTTTTCTTTAATAAGTTAGGTAGCGGACGCGCTATGGACGAAAAATGCGGAATAAATTTCCTATACCAGGAACACGTTTGAACAAAAGTAAGAACATCTTTAACACAACACGGAACGTTAATATTCTTAATTGCAGAAATCTTTTCTCTGTCAACTTCAATACCATTAGTAGTCAGAACGTGACCCAAGTATTTGACGGATTTCCGTACAAAGCAACATTTTTCGCGACGCGCACGTAATTTATATAACTTAAGCCTTTCGAGAACTGCACGTAAATCATCAACATGCTGTTTAAAACTGTCCGATATCACTAAAATATCGTCCAAATATGCGTAAACGGATCGGTCACCAAGACCGTTGCAAAATCTGGACATTAATATTTGAAAAGTAGCCGGAGCGTTTCGAAGACCAAAACCCATTCGAAGGTAGCGAAACGTACCGAAGGGTGTAACAAAACAAGTTTTGTCCCTGTCTTCCTCAGCTATAGGAACTTGTAAAAATCCAGACTGTAAGTCTATAGTACTCATGTACATAGTCCGTTTAGAAGTATGCAGAAGCTGTTCGATGCGTGGTAAGGGGAAGGAATCCGGGACCGTAATAGCATTCAAACGCATATAATCAACACACAAGCGAAGCTTTCCATCCTTTTTCGGGACAAGAACGACCGGAAATACCCAAGGTGACTCACATTCTTCAATTATATCTTCTGAGAGCATTCTATCTATTTCTTCCTTTAAAAATTGTCTTTTCGTGTTGCTAAGAGGATAAGGTGGAACTGAAATCGGATCGTGATCGACAGTCTTTATCTTATGAACCGCAAAGTCGGTGGGGGCTCCCCCCATCTTAAAGACAGTGGAATGTTCTTCCAAAAGCGTATCTATAATCATACGCTGATCTGAGGAAAGGGATTCTCCTTCATCCTCGCGCAGAGACACGAAATTAACATTTTCACGATTCACCTGAAAGTTACCATAAAAATTAAATTTTCTGACAGGATCATCGTTAAAATACCATTGATTACTCGAAATATCTAAAACAAGACCGACACTGGTAATAAAATCAATACCTAGTAACGTAGATTTAGTTTGTGCATGCGGCAATACGTTGACGGTAACAGTGACAGTTTTATATTCAAGAGTAACCTGTACATCCGTACTTAAAACCTCTTCATCACGAACTATGCCATCCGCAAAGCAAATTTTAACGGAACGCTTTGAAAAATTCTGGCCATCGTTCAAAAGAATTTGGTAAAGACCATAACTCGCTAAACTTACAGTAGAACCGGAGTCCAAAGTACAATTGCCATATCGACCGTTTATACTAACGCCCAAAATAGGTTTATTCAAAACAGGAACGTCAGTAGTGGCTGAACAAAATTGAACAAACATTGACTCTAAAACTGCAGAGTTTTTATCATTACAATTAGCACATTTAGAGCGTAACACGCCAGGCGCACCACATCCAAAACATTTAATGATTGAAAATGTAGCGGTAGTTAAAGAGTGTATTTTTGATTCCTTAGATTTCAATTTAAGACAATCTTCTTTAACATGACCATATGTTTTACAATATGAACAACGAGAACGCAAAACACGTTTCGAAACTACTTCTGGACTATCGTTTTTAACAGGATTATGGTTACGATGGACGTCGACAAAAACTTCTTGCAAAGACTGCTCAACGCTACGGGCGCGAGTCAATAAATCCTTGAAAGTCAAACATTCAGACCGAGGAAGTTTTTCTCTAATATCGCGTCAAAATAAACCGTATGCCATATCAATAGCCATAGTTTCATTCACATCGTATGGTAATTGTGAGAGCAAAGCTCTTTGATTACAAACAAACATTTCTGTGGTTTCATTAACGCTTTGTTCACGACTGAAGAATTTTCTAAAAATTAAATGAGCAGGTAATCGCTTAGAAAATACGTCTTTTAACGAACTAACGGCACTATCCCAATCAAGAACTGTTTTTTTTACACCCTGCTACCATTTTGCTGCTATACCTTCCAATAACATAGGTAATCCGCGGTACGCGTTTTCAGTCGAAACGTTTAAGCAATCTTTATAAGTTAAAACTGCATCTAGAAAAGCGTCGACATCCGATGAATCAGATCTTGCTGTACATTGTGAAAAGTTACCATGATTATTTGCAGATATAAAGGTGGTTGTTTCAAGTTTAGATACATTAGTGTCATTGTTATTAACCGAAACCGAACCGATTTTATCTAATAAAGCGGCGAATTGTTCATCAGTAAACACTACTTGTTGAGCCATGGTGCTTAAATTAGTTGTAGCACCACTTCTAGTCGAAGGCATTAATGAAACACGCAAATGTCCTATGTAAATATTTTAAACCGTAATGTTCTTTATGCACTGTATATAAACAAAATAAAAGTCCAACGCATTCAATATAGTATTTTATGCGTAAAATATAATATATTCGTAGTAAAAGTTCAAAATGTAATTATTGTCCCTTTCAATGATACGACAATGATTTTAATATTTCGGAACAAAACCATACGTTTCTGAGCAACGTAAACAAACGGCAAACCAACCTGTTCGTAAGTTTGTGTGATACTAAACAGCTGGATTCTTCAAGAGCAACGATCAAAACAAATATAATTTCTACTTACAGTTTTGACGATAAATGCAATGAACCATTGATAAGCTTAAGGAAAATCCTTAATAATTCCTTGCAAAAGTAGCACATCTACAAAACTTCTTGAAAGAGCATCCACAAAATCATAAAAACTTTAACTTTCCAAACACTAGGTTTTATTACTATCACTAATCACTACCACCAGGTGGTTTTTTACTTGTATCAATCAAAGCACGATATTATTTATTATTATTATTCGAAGTTACACGTAATATTCGAATTCACACGTAATGTTATTCGCAGCCCACGTTGGGCGCCAGTTTAACGGGACGAGGGACGGGTTTTTGTTATAATTACTAATAATACTCGTTGTACACAATATATGTATTTGTATTTTAATCTGAGGGTTTTAATATAAAGCAAAGGTACACAGTAAACTACGTATATTAAGGACTTAACAATCAAAACAATGCATAATACATGAACGAGGAAAGGATACGACCATTCCTCTACACGGCTTAACACATACTGCTTATCATGAGCTTAGGAGTGTGTTCCACTAAACTATTCAATGGCGTGCGGTAAAAGTGATAACGCTACATGTCTTTATTAAATTTTAATGTAAACATACTTTGTTATACATCGTTGAAAAGAGAAAAAAAGTTTTATTAATCATGTAAAAATCCAATATGGCGTCCATTTAAAATAAGAAAGTTGCTATTGATATCTTGAAAACCGCCATCCTGAATTTTATACTGGTGACATTTTTAAGTTTGCCTTATTAAATAGTGTAACTTTTATGTAAAACATTTTTTATATCACTTATAATTACGGAGTTATTTGACATTTTAAAAATTGCGATTTTTATTTTTTTTAATAACTTAGAAACGGTTCGGAATTAAAAATTTTTCTCAACGAAATCTGAACGAGCACTAAAAACTGCATAACATTGCCCATTTAACCGATCTCGTAGCTCTTATAGTTTCCCAAATCCCAATGGTAGCCTAATCAATTTGGGACACTCTGTATTCAGTCATCAAATAAAATACAGGCATAACGTGGTTTTGACGAACTGCAGTGGCGGCTCGTGGTGATTTTATTTGAGGGGCTCTAACTGCTTATGGCATGAATATAATACAAGATAACTTAAGCAACACTCACCTTCAGTGGTTTGGTGTATTCAGCCTAGTCACTCACACAGACCCATTAATTTTTGTATACTTGTTTATAGGGTTATGTACAAAAAGTCACACACTATACTCTAATTGTCACGTAATAATAATTTTGCTGCTTGTATACGAAATCAAGCCTTCTGTCTTTCTGAGCAATAAAATGGTCTATAACTTTTTCGTCAAAATTATTGATGATATATATTAAGTTTTTGTTGACTGACATCATTGCTAAGGCATTAAGACGTTCTTCGGTCATTGTGTTCCTTAGATAAGTTTTAATCCTATTAAGAGTTGAAAAACATCTTTCAGATTCGGCAGTGGACATTAGGGTTGTGACTATAATTTTTAATAATTTTATTGTTTCGCCAAATGTTTCGTTTAACCCATTTTGGGTCAACCAGGAAAGCATGTTTAGGCCGCCTAAAATATTTTTAAAATCCGTTCTTGAGTATATCACTTCCAATTCAGTCCTCAATTTGTCTGGTTGTAACATCGGATAACACTTAACAATCGATTGGAAATGCGATGTTGGAAATTTTTTTGAGTAAGTATCAAAATTAGTTACGTCTACTAAAAATGCGGCTTCTAAATGAGTTCGGTATGAGACCCTGTCCTTCATCTGAACAACTATTGTATCCCACACGTCTTTAGCAATCAAGTTCCGATTTTCCACGTGACTAATTTTTCTTCGTTTAGTATCATTACAGATTATATTTTTTTCTATCTCATCAGTTGAATTTCTAGCAGATGCTATTATCCTTTCAAAGTCTTCCATTTTTCTCTTCAGTACAACACTGTCTGTATCTCTAGCTTGAAACTGATTAAATAATATGTCAACATGTGGAAAAATTTTATGAAATAAATTGAGAAAAAACACAAAATCAGGATCTTCAAGAATTCTACGCAAACCATATGCTTCCCTGCAGGTAATAATTTTATTGCATTTTTCTTCTAATTCCTCAAAGCATTCGATTAGTTTTTCTCTATTCTCATACACGACGTTCACAATACGAATATTATAATTCCAACGTGTGGCAGCAACAGTGGGCAATCTTCGCTTCACTATTTCTTTTAGCACATCACACCTGTGAGTAGAATGAGAAAAAAAGCCGAAATTGCGGATAAATTAGAAAAAAAATAACTTTAGCATTTTGACTAGTTGCTTTCTGCATAGTTAAATTTAATTGATGGGCATAACAGTGAACAAAATGGGCATTTTTATATTTAAGTTTTATTTTTGACTGAACTCCACTAGCAGAAGCACTCATAACATTTGTACCGTCATAAGTTTGAGCGATTAGTCTAGATGGCTAGTTTAATATTAATTAATCTAATTCCTGCTCAATACACTCCGTTAAACCGTTAGCTGTTTTATCTATTACTCGTAGAAATGTCCAAAATCTCTCATAAATATTTTCACTGTAGAAATATCTAACTATAATTACCAGTTGGCATTGATTTGAAATGTCAGTCGTCTCATCGCACTGAATTGCCAAAAATTTACTACCTTTAATTTGATCTTGAATTTCTTGACGACACACTGCAAGCATGCTTTCTAAAATCTCGTTTTGCATAGTTTTAGATGTACCTTTAAATACACTCGCTTTGTGTAAATGTTCTTTTAAAATTACATCCAATTCCGAAGTAAAATCAATTAATTCTAACAAAATTCCACGGTTTTTGGAATCTTCTTTTTCATCGTGTCCTCTCAATGCCAATGCCAACATTCCACAAAATTTAATACAATTGAATTTTTTTTAAAAAATGTATATATTTTTAGTCACCTGCTCATTATGCTTCATAATGTTCTGCTTATATGCGGAATCTAACTGAACCGCAATGTTCACGGAACCTAGCATAGCCAAATCCGTGCAAGACTTTATATGGTACTTGCTAATTTCATGCCTTTTTATTCTATGGTTTATATGCTTCAGATCTCTAAAGCTTTCTTTCGACCATGTTTTGTCCGTTCGGTCACAATAAAATAAATGGCAAGGAAAACAAAATAGAGCATTCGATTGAGAGCATCTGGAAATCCACGGACATTTTTTATAAATTTCTTTTGAAAAATGCCTTGTGAAACTACAATTTCCAACCTTATCTACCTGTTTCAGATTTAAATCCGGTGTCGGACGGCCTAGGTTCTTAATTTTCACCTTTTCTGCTAATTTAATTTCGACTATATTACGAATATTATTTTCAGTCATCTTGAATAATTCAAAATAATAATCAAAATTATACACTACGACTACACTCAGAAAACATGACACGGCCTTTACTTTCAACGAAAACAAGTGAAATAATCTCTACGCTCACGCAAATTAGTACCGGACAACACAAACACGCCTTGAAATATCAACAGATACTGCGGCTAAGGGCTCTAATGATGAGAGCCCTGTTAAAGCTATCTAAAGCTGTTATTATTTGCGTTCGACAGAATTCGTCGTCGTTCGATTTCCTATAAGATTTACATTAAGCCGGGCTCAATAGAATGGAGTCCTCGCTTACACCGATGTACTAAAGAGAACAAGGAGTTCTGTCAAAATGTCTAGGACAGGTATTTATTTATTATTGCTTAAATGTTGGATGTAAAATGAATATAGTGAGAAACGTAATTGTTTTAAATAATTTTAAAATATTAATAAAAGTGTTACACTTGATCATTTAAACCACAAATCTTAAAAGAATTATATGCATTTTGGTGTTAATTTTCATTAAAACGGTTAGATGTGGTGTCTTACGAAAAGACTATTTATATCTGTTTCCGACATCATACATCATTGTAAACGTAGCATTTACAATTTATTTACTGAGGCCACTTAAAAATGCCAGGCTGAAAGCATTTATGCATTCGATCTCTAGTTTTGAGTAATCATTTTACGATGAATTAATTTATGCCGAAAAGTTTATTTACGGTACCTATTCCTTAAAATAACCTGGGTGGCTTTAGCCTTTGAGCCCCCATAGAGTAGCCGCGGCTGAGGAACTCATACTCATCTACTTTTCGCATAGCTTTGCTAACTGCAGACTGTCACTACTGAAAATATTGCACTAAATTATGAATTGCATCATTCACTTTTCAACACATTTTGCATCTCAACTTGTTTGTTGCTTATGCACAGCTGTGAGTGATAAGAAAACGAGAATTTCCATTCATAGAGCGTTAAGAAATGGGTTGAATAATCGAGAGTTGGTGGTACTGTAAAAGGTATTTACTTAAAAGGATACTGAATTATTTGGAAGTAGAAATGAACGCAACCAATTCGGAATAGTGGTAGTGTAATATCTATTTATTAAAGAATGGTACTGAAATAAACAAATAGAAGGAACTATTTAAAAATAAGAAAATGAACGTAAAACAAAGCATAGCGCATCGGTTTCTACAAGGTTAGTAATTCTAATGGTATCTTGTCAAAACAAAAAAACATTGTAAAAACTGCAAATCAGAAATTAACTTATCCCAAATTGTTGTATATTCTTTACTACCTAACAAATTACTCAAATCTTAATACGAGAGTGGTTTGAAAAGTTCGCGAAACGAAGGGGAAAATGAAAAAATTTGTTTTTAAAATACAGTTTATTTCTCAATATAATCTCCGTCAAGTTGAATACACTTCATTCAGCGATGTTCCAAACCCATTATGCCATCACGAAAGTGCGATTGTTCAAGGCCTCCAAAATAGTCGTCGACAGCTGCTTTTACTTCTTCGTCTGTGGAAATCGTTTTCCCCAACAAAAACTTTTAGTTGTGGAAATAGGTGGGTGTCAGAAGGAGCCAAATCAAGCAAACAAGGAGGATGCTGCAACAGATCGTACTTCAGATCATTCAATTTTTGCATTGCTACTGCACTTGTGTGTGGACGTGCATTATCCTGATGAAAAATGATCTTCTTCTTAGCCAATGCAGGTCTTTTTTCGCGAATATTTTTATCCAGTTGGCCTAGAAGTTTAGCGTAATATTTACAGTAGTTTATTGTTTGGCCCTTGGGAAAATAGTCAACTAGAAGTACACCTTTAGCATCCCAAAAAACCGATGCCATAACTTTTCCAGCCGACTTCACGGACATTGCTTTCTTCGGTCGTGGAGAACCCCTATGTTTCCATTGTTTAGATTGTTGCTTGATTCAGGGGTATAATAGTGAACCCAAGTTTCATCTGTCGTAACAAATCGTCGAACGAAATCGGTTTTATTAGAGTTAAGGCGGTCTAAACTCTGTTGACAAATTCTCTTCCTCTAAAGGTTTTTATCAATTATCAATATGCGCGGCACCCATCTTGCCGAAAGCTTCTTTATACCTAAGTCCGCAGTTAAGATATGAAATGCTTTTTCACCTGAGATGCCTGCATCCTTTGTTACGTGCAAATCGAATTTGCACTTAAACATTGTTTTAGTTAGTTTTCTTGATGTGCGGAAGTTCCCGCCATAATTTTAAATACGCAAGAAGCGGGAACAATTTAAATAGACTGGGCGGGGCTTCCGGTACGTCACAATAGTGCAATTGGCAAGTATGAATTATCCCGATAGGGGTAAGGCAATGCTACAAAAGAGTAAGGGAGTTCCGCGGTTCTCGCGCGGAAACGTGGCTTTTTTACGCCGAACTTTGAAGTGAACAGTCGTGCGGGGTGTCGTGTTATCTTATTATGTAGATTTCCTTATCTTGATTATCTTTCCTTAATTACCTATTCCTGTCTTCCACTGCATATAGGAACGGAGATGACCCTGGAGCATCCCATGACCCCGAGATAATTTGGAGGTCCAACTCTACCAGCAGCAGCGATGCCGAGGCTACCGCAGCGTGATTTCCTGCCGGTTAGCGGATCCTTCACGTGAGTAGACTCTCTAATTTTTATTGTTTTAATTTTATGTAACTTCGCTTAATTATGGCGCAATATAAATTATCAGTGACATCATGGTGTATCTTATGAACTTTGGTAATTGTATTACCGGCTTTTAAGAGCCATCTATCGGCATTTCAATGTACCAGAATCTAAGTGTTACATTTTGTTAACTGCATTACCGACCAGATAAAACTTTAAACGAAGTGTAGCAGATGGCGCCTTCAACCTGTTCAGGCTATGAACTTCAGGGTTTCTTCTTTGTTTTTAGGTTATGTTAATTTCAGTTACAACCATGCAATATTTTAACAGATGTTATTGAAACAGTTTTTTCACTTAAGGAAACGTATTTTTATTCATGTAAGTATTTACCTTACCTTATGTCTTTAAATACAGTATTATAGAATTACCTATTAAAATATCTTTAGTTGCTTTCCTTAACTTTGAAAGGCCGTTTTTTGAAACTTAAATACATTGTTCTTTATGTTACATTCTAAAATTGCATTATGGTTTATCCTTTACATGAAAATTTTGTGTTTAAAAACACTTGAGTGAAATAAATTGCTAGTATACCTTTTTAAGAAGTGTTTGACTATACGTTGTTGCCTTATAGGTTAAATAACATATCCTCTGCGTCCATTTTCCATTTTGGAAGGCTTCTTTGTCATTATCTATAAAATATGTATTTAACTGAACATTGATTTCGTTTCCATATACCTTAAATGTGTTTCTTTGGTGTTATCGGTGACGTTCTAACAAGTTCTTACCTCTAAATATCGTATCGTATTACCTTAAAGTAACTGTAACGTGTTTTTACCTTCTAATCTGCGTCAAAATCGCATATTTTTATATCGTGTCTTGAATATTGTATTCATAATGAACGTATCACATCTAAAATCCCTCGAATTAATCTACGAGCTGGAATGTAGAAGTATCATAGCTGCGAGCAATCAGAATGATAGGCGATCTCAACTTAGGGCTGTTTTGTCACAGGAAACCAAAGGCGTTGCTATCTTAAAGAACCCTGTTGGCGATTGGCCACTCAACGTATCAGAAATTAAATTATCTTTAGATGATATATCGGGTATAATAAACAAAACAGATCCTGCGGCTACTAATATCGAATTAGGAGATTGACTTCAAGAATAACCCACGTCAAACACCGTATCGAATCATTATCTTTATATAACGATGACCAAGCGACTCAAGCTAAACAAAGTTTGTTGTCCGAGGTGTTATTGCTTGAAGGAATTCTTTTAGAAAGACTTAATCCTAACGCAGACGTAGATATATCGTTACCTTTTTCAAATGTTGCGCTTGCCGAACCTAAACCATTAGGAAAACCTATACCTGTATACAAATGGGGTCTCACCTTTGAAGGGTTTGATTCGAAGGTTTCTTTATCATCCTTTCTTGACCGGATTAACGATTTTAAAATTTCTCGCGGGTGTACCGACCAGGACCTATTTATCTCAGCTGGTGATTTGTTCGCAGGCTCAGCGTTAATATGGTACAGAAACATACGACACCAAATTTCTACCTGGAATGAGTTAGTTGCCTGTTTAAAACGAGATTTCCTACCTTATGGCTACATTAACGATCTTTGGAACGAAATCCGAAACCGAACTCAAGGTCCCGACGAAAATGTTGTGTCTTTTATTACCTCATTAGAAGCTTTATATAGCAGACTCGACAAAAAACCTTCCGAATCAGAAATTATCGATCAATTACTTAGAAATTTAAACCCCCATTTCTCAGAACGTTTGGCATTACAGCCCATATCTTCGCTAGCTCATTTTAAAGACCTATGTCGTTCTCTTCAAGAAGTGAGGTCAAGGATTGACAAATATCGACCACCACCCGAGAAATTATCTGGTCTCCTAGAACCTGATCTAGCTTGCCAAGTTCGACCTTCCCGTAAACTATCTACCCTTAACGTTCCTCCTACCATAACTAATAACGCACTTACCTGTTGGAACTGCAAGCGAAGTGGACATAGCTATACTGTCTGCACATACCCTAAAAATATTTTTTGTTATGGTTGTGGTCGCTCAAATATCTACAAATCTAACTGCACCAACTGTAATCCTAACGTATCGGGAAACTCCCGTCGAGATATTTCAAATCAGGGTGTGAATATCTCAAGAAACCAAAATCGCCCTCAACACCAATCATTCAACGGACACAGACGCCAATAAATTTAAATTATAAAACCACTTCTAACGTTGTACCGTCATTAAATTTATCTAATAATAATACCGCTACTATTAATGTACAAAATACCTTACCTTCATTAGAGGAATTATGCTACACTACTCCAGCCGAGTGGTCTAAGTGGTTACAAACCGTCAATTCCTTTTATCATAAAAGACTGCTACCGTTTCACAACTTGTTAAAAACCCTTCGATAACCGTCCACACTTATCTATCTCAATTGGTTCCTTAAATGTAATTGCTTTACTGGATACAGGTTCTTCATGTTCTCTTATAAATAACGAAGGTTTACATCAATTATCTCAACAAAATATCAAAATTCAAATTATTCCCGAAAAACTTCCATAAATTTAGCTGACGATAATCAAATACATGTAACCGGTTCCCTTAAGTTAAAAATTCGTGTAGAGTCTCTTGAACGTGATGTTTTATTTTGATTGTCCCTGCATTAGCGTATCCTTTTCTACTGGGCGTTGATTTCTGTAAACTTTTAATCTGTCACTTTACTTTCAGGATTTTTCATGGCAAACCTCTATTAAAACGAACTCCTGTGCATCTACAGGAATATCTAACAAAATCTCTCTTACTGACTCCCAAGATGTAACTCTTAACGCTACAATCGACAAATTTCGCAAACTTAATACCTCTGAACTTGGTTGTGTTACAACGGCAACACACGTTATCTCCACAGGTGATGCCCTTCCCTTTAAGCAACGTCAATATCCCTTATCGCCTGCCTTACAAAAGCATTTACATGCGGAAATAGACAAAATGTTAGTATCTGGTGTTATCTCTCCTTCAAATTCACCGTGGACCTCTCCCGTATTGCTAGTTCGGAAAAAGAATGACGAATGGCGTGTTTGTTTTGATGGCAGGAAGCTAAATTCTGTTACTGTTCCAGACGCTTACCCTCTACCCAGAACTGACTCAATTTTGAGCAGGCTTCGTAACGCAAAATTTATCTCATCTATCGACCTAAGACAAGCTTTTTATCAGATACCTCTTGACTTATCTTCTCGTCAAAAAACTGCTTTTTGTGTCCCAGGCCGAGGTCTTTTCGAATATAATTTTTTGCCATTTGGTCTCTGTAACGCTCCACAAACTTTACAACGTACTATGGATCAAACGTTAGGTCCTATCTTACATCAAGAACGTGCCTTTGTATTTTTGGATGATATCTTAATTATCTCAAGTTCTTTCGATGAACATATCGCCACATTAGATGAAGTTGCTGAACGTTTAAGCGCAGCAGGCTTTAAGATAAACTGGGAAAAGTCTCAATTTTGTCGTTCATCCCTTACATTTCTTGGTTTTATTGTCGATGGAACAGGCTTACGAGCAGATCCCGCTAAAGTTGATGCTATTACTAAATTTAAAACACCAAAAACTGTTACCGAAATCAAACGTTTAATTGGAATGATTAGCTATTATCGCATTTTTCTACCTAACCTTTCAACTATATCTGCACCCATTACTGCTTTAATTAAAAATAAAAAGAAATCCCAAACTATCGAGTGGAATTTAGAATCCCAACAGGCTTTCGAACAAATTAAAACACTAATCACTTCAGCACCTATCTTAATCTCTCCAAATTTCGATGATAAGTTTTATATACAAACCGATGCCTCACTTACTGGGTTAGGTGCAATGTTGTTCCAGGTAAACAATGGTTTAGAACATCCAATCGCTTATGCGAGCCGTGCCTTAACTTCTGCCGAACAAAAATACTCTGCTACCGAACGAGAACTATTGGGTGTTATCTTTGGCATCGAGAAATTTAGAGGATATGTCGAAGGTACACACTTTACCGTAATCACTGATTGTGCAGCACTCACTTGGCTTAATAACTTGAAACAACCCGCAGGTCGTTTGGCAAGATGGAACTTGCGTATATCTCAATTTACTTTTGACGTTAGGCATAGGCCTGGCAAATTAAATATCGTACCTGATGCGTTATCTCGAGATGTAGTTTCTCTAAACCTTCCAAATTTAATTCTGGATACCTGGTACCTCAATATGATAAAAAAAGTTTCCGATAATCCCGACAAATTTCCTACCTTTCGAGTAACTAATAATAGACTGTATAAATTTGTATCCTCGTCCCCACATAAAATATCGAATATACCTGAATGGAAACTCGTTGTGCCCACTGCAAATCGCAGTGAGGTGCTCAAATTATGTCACGACGATCCCTTAGCTGCACACCTTGGTGTTACAAAAACTCTCGCGAAAATATCTGAATTGTATTACTGGCCCACACTTAAGCAATCTGTTTGTCGCTACATTAAAAGCTGCAAAATTTGTGGTTCCCATAAGAGTTCGCAAGATGCTCGCCCTGGTTTAATGGGTAACTTTAAGCGTGTATCTTATCCCTTTCAATTAATATCGCTTGACTTATTAGGACCTCTCCCTCGATCAAAAAGAGGCAATCAATATCTTTTGGTTGTTACCGATTGGTTTTCTAAATTTGTTATGGTGCAACCCTTACGTAAAGCTACCTCCGCAGCAATAATTAAATTCCTAGAACAGAATGTCTTTCTTATCTTTGGTGTCCCCCAGATTATTCTTTGTGACAATGGTGCACAATTTATCTCTAAAGATTTTCAGAATTTCGTTAAAAGTTACAAAGTACAAAAATTTGGTTTAACGCAAAATATCACCCCAAGTAAACCCTACCGAGAGAGTAAATCGAGTGTTAATTACCGCTATCTCGTCTTATATTGATTCAGACCATACTACATGGGATGAACATATCTTTGAAATTGCTCAAGCTTTGCGTACATCTAAACACGAAGCAACCCAATTCACTCCGTCTTTTCTTGTTTTGGAAGATATACCCCAATCGATGGGAGTTACTATGGTTTAGTGCCTGACGATACTAACGTAATCGAATTTGACGATAAAGTACGTTGGGACAAGGACCAACAGTCACTACCTTCTATCTTTAACGACGTTAGAAAAATTTGTTAAAAGCTTACGAAAAGAGCAAGGACCATTATAACTTGCGTAAGCGAAATATTTCCTTTGCCTTAGGCGAACAAGTGTGGAAAAAGAACTATGTCTTATCGGATGCATCTAAGAAATTTTCTTCAAAATTGGCCCCTAAATTCATTCTTTGTAAAGTCACACGTGTTATTAGTCCCTTATCTACGAACTTCAGGATACTGAAGGAAAACGCCAAGGCAGGTGGCATATTAAAGACCTTAAGCCATTCTCTGCCGACCCAAATGCTAATTAAGTTTTCATGCCCCATTCTCCTCACGATTTACCTAATACTTTTTGTTCTCACCATCAATTAGTATCTTTAATTACTTATTCCTTCTCTCATATAGTATATAATTTCTTACACGTTTAACTTTACTTACCTTAATTTAGCTATCTTTTCTTTTCGTTGACTTTCCTTCACCATACCGTTAGATATATATCACTTCATCCTCTACACCCCCCAATATAGCTCTGTCGTTTCAGTTAATTAACCCTTGAAATTTTCCTATTACATATTGTTCGGTCTTTAGTATTTCTCTTATATGGTTTAATTGAATGGTAATTGTCGTAACTTTGGTTGAAATAACCCATTGAATTTTTATGACTGGTTTTGGCTGATGTTGAGTGAATGCTTTCTTCTTTGGGCTCACATAGAACATGCGCAGTCTATGCCATTGAAAGAAATAGTTCATATTCGCAGTTGCAAAAGCTAGGATTGTCTATTCCGTGTTTTTTTCCTCTGAATTATTGCAATCGCCCACATTATACTACATCATTATACTACAACATTATTCCTTCCTTTTCTACTAAATCTAGATAACTTATAAACATTTTTTCGTTGTTTTTATTGAACTTTGTGGTGAGGTGCTATTGTTTTCTTATTGTTATTTTATTAAATTCTCGGTTGTTTTAGCATATGGGGACAGTGAATCTGTATTTAACTGCTTATAATTGGGCATTTGTGTGTGTTTAGGGTGCTACCGATTTAAAAACTACCTTAAAACAGTTTGTTTTGTGTGTTTGTATCTGTAATGATACTTGTAAGTTGTCGTGTCTATCTTTGTCTGATTTTCTTATCGTAGTCGAAGCACTCGTTAGGAAAATTATCGTACTAGTTCTCTTAGGAGTCTAGTGAATTTTAAAATGTGTATATCTTATCTTGTCGGATTAATATCGCAGGTGGTCCTTCAGACTACGCTGTGTTTTATAGGACAATTCTCTACTTTCTCTCGGACGCTCGTCCAAAAAAAACTATACTTTTCTTAACCCGCTATCTCCGCTATGCCTTATTCTTCTCTCGGTGGACCTGTTCTTGTCCCGGAACACCCGTCTGCCTCATAAGAATGATGTTCCCTCATTCCGAGCTACTGACCACACTTGCTGGTTGAGTAGCGCTTTGCTATCCACCTTTCCTCTGTCGCTTTTGCTCAATGCGAGCCCTTCCTCTTCTTTCTTCTACCTAGAGGTGCCTCTTATGCACTTCAAAAAACCAACCTCCTTCTTTTTTACCATTCCTGTTTCTCTACTACCTTTTCTTTTCTGTTAGTCACCGTGTGGTTGTGCGGGAGGTTTTCACAGACACCTGGACCATGTCTCTGCGAATCTTTCGTGGGGTCATGCGGTGCCGCTGTCAGTGCATAGGCTCTGGCAGTGAAGGTATGTATGAGTGTGTGAATGTGTGAGTGAATGTGTATATAGAATATACCGCATGGATATCGGGTGAATAGTTTCACCGATATCGATCAACACTGGGTGCAGGAATGCACCCAAAGGTCTTGCCGGTCCCCGTGCTGTTCTTACGAACGGACCTGCCTCATAGGTTTCTCTTTTGGAGGGCACGGGTCAATCCCATTTAAACGGCTCTACTGGAGCCACTCTTTGTTGTTATCATTGTCTTGGGTAATAACTAGGCCAATATCTTTGTCTTCTTTATTATCTTCGATAATACCTTTAGGTTTAATATCGTTATCTTATTGATTACCCTTAATAATAACCTTAGTTTATTATCGTTATCTTACCGATTACCGTTAGTAAT